>OZ017740.1:62431025-64831025 GCA_963969285.1 Odontomyia ornata
CAACGCGATCATTGGTAGCGTTTGCTGATGATCTGATCATCTATACGGCAGACCGAAAAGCTACAATAGTTCAGAGCAATCTCCAAAAAATGTTCAATGATGTACAGCTGTACACTGAGAATTGGCGAATGAAAATCAATGCGCAGAAGTGTGAAACAATCTTGTTTCGGACAACGCTGCAGGGGGTCAGTCAAGACCTGAAACGTAATTGGAAAGATTTCCACATCATGGCTGGTGAGAGTAGTCTAGAACGGGTTCCACATAAATCCTGTGTTCGATACCTCGGTGTTTATCTCGATCAGTATCTGTACTATACTGAACATGTGAAAATCATGCTCAGTAAAGCACTTAAAGTAGTCATGGCCCTTCGAAAGCTCTTTCATTCCAGATACATTGATCAAAAGGTCAAAATTATCTGTTACAAGACACTGGTTAGACCAGTTTTGACATATGGATGTCAGATCTGGTACAACCAGAGTGCTAGTACTATGGAAAAATTAAGAGTTTTCGAAAGGAAATGTCTTCGTGCATGTACTGGTTTGTACAGAAAGCCTGAGACGGATTGGAAACATTATATATCGAATCGAAGAATTTGTCAAACTGCTGAAGTGACGAGGGTCGATATCTTCATATTGAAACTTCTTCGGAATCATATCGCAAGATCTGTGACTGTGAGTGAAAACCCTTGGATTTCACAGCCGTTCCACCCTACAGACGGGTATATTGCGACTTGCCTCGCTACTGGCTTCATTCCTCCAGAAGCATTCGTGTATTTGGACATGAATCGATATGTTTTTGATTCTGACGGCGTCCCAGTCATATATCACATATATTGACGGGCCACCGATAAGAAGATAAAATATCCTCCTAATTTGAGTTCACGAGACCTACGATTTCAATGGAGATACTCATTTGCTAGATTCGTTGAAGCTGATCGAGTTGAGACGGGGCAATCTAGGTATTGGTGGCTGAATGACAATGTCTAAATTATTCGTGTTTATTTTCAGTTTTGGTGTTCTTCGTTGTTTAGTTTTTGAGTTTCAGCTCATTATTGCTACATTTAGTGTTGTTGTTTATTTTTGTTAAAAATTAGGTATAGGTTAGGTATATGTAATGTTTACTATATTCCGTTAGAGATAAGATTAAACACTTAGGTTAGGAACATTGTTATTGATTTTTTTAGTATAAGTTAAAGTTTTTGACTGTATTTTATTAGAAATAAGTTACAACATATGAGGTGTAGGATCAAAGTTTCACTGTTGTGTTTTGATTATAAATAATTTTAGGATAGTGTTGGTTGGTTTTTTCTCCTTTTCCAATTAAATTTTAAAAATATGTAATAATCGTAATTAATTGAATTTGCTATAGTTTTTTTTTGATGATATGAGTTAACGATAACGTACAAATTTAGAGAGCCATTTGGGCCATTAAGTTTTTTGATTGTTATTAATTGGAATTTGCTTTATATTCTTTTAAAATTTATAACGATTAGTATTAAATAAAGCGCTTTTGACTTTGACTTTGACTTTGACGTGTTTTTAAGTCTAGCACTCGTTGCGTGTAGACGTGTTTTTAATATTCTACGTCTAGCACTCGTTGCGTGTAGACGTGTTTTTAATCGCTCCTGTCATTAATTTTAAAAATTAATTAATTTTTCACAAAAGTCAGTTTCAAAATATTGAAATAATTTTTTACGAGCCAGTCAAAAGCAAGTTTTGATTTTATTGGGGAAGAATTTATCGTCGAAGGCATCGACCAACCGTACCCATAAACCAAGAAAAGACCAAACCAAAGACAACTCGGGACTGCTGTATGGAGGAGCCCGACGGCTTCCCTCCGTTGGGGGGCCCCGGGGAGAGTGACGGTGTGAAATTGGCAAGTGTCAACAAGCGGAGACACACGAGTACCTAGGATACCGCACATGCCGGTCGTAAAACGCAAGTGCTCGAGGATAGACAGGAAGTGTGTCGCCTTCGAAGTGAAATCGAAGAGCTAAAGGCAAGGATTCAAACGTACGAAGAAATGTTCAAGACGGCAAAAAAAGTTCAAGAGAGTGGTCCGATACGAAAAATCGAAAAACAGAAGAAAGCTGCAACTCCAATAATAACTGAAGAGGTATTAAGTGCTGGTGGCACCAACGAAAGCCAGAACTACTTTGCGGCGCTGGATGGACTCCAACAGGACATGGAGGTAGACGAAGGTAATAAAGACGATAATTTTATCTTATATTTAAAAAATAAAAATAATGAAAGTAGAAATAGGGAGACGAAACCAGCCCGTAGTTCTGCTGGTCCTCCTCAAAAAGTAGCCAAGAATACCGAGAAAGTTCCGCCAATTAATGTCTTCGGTCAAAGCGGAAAAGACATGGTTCGGCTGTTGGCAGCCGAAAACAAATTGACAAATTTCGAAATCAAACGAATAAATTCTGAGAAGCTGTCAATTAGAACGAAATCACTGGTTGATTTCAAATCAGCGAAAGATGCTTTGAATTCTGGGGAGGTTCCGCACTTCACCTATACCCCCAAAAGCGAGAAGAACCAGACGTTCTTGCTGAAGGGCTTGGACTGCGGAGAAGATACCGTCGATCTTCTTCAGGTTCTCAAGGAAACAGCACCACAAATCGAGTTTATCTCAGTGAAAACATTCGCGACAAGAAGGTCGACGGTAGAAAAAAAAACACCACTTTATTTGGTACAAATAACAAATAAGAGCAGTCCAAGCGCTCTTCAGCAAATCAGGTATTTAAATTTTCGAGTGGTGAGGTGGGAACGCCTCCAGAAGCGAGAAATCAACCAGTGCTATCGCTGCCAACGATTTGGGCATTCGGCTGCCAACTGCGCCATGCATTACCGATGCGTTAAATGCAAAGACGTGCATGCTCCCGGTGAGTGCAAATTGGCTCAGACGGAGCCAAAAGAGAAGTTATATTGTGTGAACTGCGGTGTTTTTGGTCACCCGGCATCATATCGAGGATGCTCCCGATATCAGGATGCAAGATTGAAATCTGCCCCAAAGCAAACACAAATACACCGCAGTGTCTTAGTTCCGAACTTCGTCAAGCCCGGAGTATCATTTGCACAAGCCGCTAGAGGACCAGCAGAAAATGCGGAAAATAGTGTAAATAATGTAAGTGGCAATAATGAGCTGCTTCTTAAAATTTATCAGCAACTAAATTCCTTATCAGAGCGAATCGATAAACAAGATTCGAAAATTAACATTGTTTTTCAGCGTTTAGGACTTTCAAATGCCTCAAAATAAGTTGTCATCCAGCCACATTCCCACGGATAGGATTCGTCTCATCTCGATCAACGTCAACTCCATTGTTACTTTACATCGGCGTGATTATCTCCTTGAATTCATTGCCAGACAAAAGCCTGACATCCTACTTCTAACCGAAACCCACCTCAATTCATGGCACTCCATGACATTCAAGGATTTTGAATTCGTAAGAAACGATAGGGTAATATGTGATGGGGGAGGTGGTACCGGGATATTGGTACAAAGACCCTATCGTTTCCAAAATATTGAAAAAGTCGAATTCAAAAGCTTTGAATCTCTTGAAGTGTCCGTTATCAAAATCTCACTGCCAGGTGGGGATAACCTCTTCGTTATCTCTGCCTATGCAACTGGTGGAACTGTTCTCAAGCTCAAGGAGGAACTCAATTCCTTGTTTGAAATACTCGAATTGAACAGGCTGCATAACTATTATATTCTTGCTGGTGACCTGAACGCCAAGCATACATCATGGCTGAACGCCACCAATAATCCAAGAGGTGTATTCCTGAAATCATGGATAACAGAGAACCAAATTGAATACAGGTGCAATCTATATGGGTCGGAGTTCCCAACATACCCTAGGACAAATTCATATTTGGACCTTTGCATTGCTGACGCAAGACTCGAATTCAACTTTCATAGTCCTCAACGGAAACTGCAGGTGCTTCCTTATGATAGCGACCATAACGCAATCGTAATGGAAATCAATCATCACAGGGATGATTTCTTCCTCATTCCAGTTCAACATGAAAATCATCGGTTGAATTTCAAAAAAACAGACTAGGGAAAGTTTCAAAAGAAGTTTAATCGCGAGTACCAGAAGCAATGTCCCCCTTCTGATGGTGGCAACTCTTGCTCAATGGGATATGAAACACCAACAATCGCAAGGCTGAAAAGCTAGAAAAGCCTCCTTCTCACACGCGTCAACAATATTTATCGACGATTTTTGGACTACAACCATCCCTCGTTGTCTTTGTTGAAATTACATCTGAAGAATGTCCGGAACTTAATCCGGTCATACTTCAGGAGTGAGGTCAGTAATCAATGGGCGGAAAAATTGAGGGGTATTAGCCCACAGGACCCAGACGGCGTGTTCGCGAAAGTGAATAGCATATTCCGCAAGAAGTCTCGAGTGAAGGTATCGAATCTTGAAGTCACTAGTGATGAGATAAATCTTCTCGATAGGGCTGGTATCGAAATTGATAGTACGACTCCGGATAGAAATGGAAACAGGATTATTTGTGAAGGATTGGATAAACTTGCCCTGATTGGAACACATTTTGAATTGGTTCATCTACCAAACCCTGAGAGAGGGAACGAAATTTTTTCAGAGGTCGTTGAAACACAAGTTTCCGACTTCAAATCAAGCCTGAACGGCCAATCAATTCTTCATTTCAATGAAACATTAACATCTGACCTCATACCGAGCTTGAATCTTATTGATTATTTTGTCAGCTATGAAGACTTATGTTTCATATTTCGCAAGATAAACAACAAGAAATCATGTGGTACTGATGGTATTCCAAATGTAGTTCTCCGACATTTGCCTGAGGTTGCTATTAGGAACTATTGCATATTGTTCAACAACATGTTGAGCAATTCATATTTCCCAAATGAGTGGAAAAAGGCTAAGGTATTTCCGATCTTGAAGAAAGGAAAAGAATCTTCGTGCCCCAAAAGCTATCGCCCAATCAGCTTGCTGCCTAACATCAGCAAGGTGTCTGAAGTGATACTCAACAGAGCATTAAACGCCCACATTGAGGAAAATGAGTTGATGCCGAATCGCCAATTTGGTTTTCGTGCCAGGCATTCGACCACACATGCAATAACGAAAGTAACCTCAGACATCTGTTGGAAACTAAATGATAGACAATGTGTTGGAGCATGTCTCATTGATATGGAGAAAGCCTTTGATACGGTATGGTTAGATGGACTAATTTTCAAACTCCTTCAGGACAAGTTCCCCAGACACCTTGTCGCCATGATGTGTAATATGTTATACGGGAAATCGTTTCTTGTAACCGATGGAAATCTGACAACAATGCGCGAGTTCAAGGTCTTGAATGGTCTACAGCAGGGAACAGTTACTGCGCCTCTGCTCTTCTCAATCTTCATTCGCAAGCTATTGAACGGCTTTGATTTTAACGTCTCGCCAACGCGATCATTGGTAGCGTTTGCTGATGATCTGATCATCTATACGGCAGACCGAAAAGCTACAATAGTTCAGAGCAATCTCCAAAAAATGTTCAATGATGTACAGCTGTACACTGAGAATTGGCGAATGAAAATCAATGCGCAGAAGTGTGAAACAATCTTGTTTCGGACAACGCTGCAGGGGGTCAGTCAAGACCTGAAACGTAATTGGAAAGATTTCCACATCATGGCTGGTGAGGGTAGTCTTGAACGGGTTCCACATAAATCCTGTGTTCGATACCTCGGTGTTTATCTCGATCAGTATCTGTACTATACTGAACATGTGAAAATCATGCTCAGTAAGGCACTTAAAGTAGTCATGGCCCTTCGAAAGCTCTTTCATTCCAGATACATTGATCAAAAGGTCAAAATTATCTGTTACAAGACACTGGTTAGACCAGTTTTGACATATGGATGTCAGATCTGGTACAACCAGAGTGCTAGTACTATGGAAAAATTAAGAGTTTTCGAAAGGAAATGTCTTCGTGCATGTACTGGTCTGTACAGAAAGCCTGAGACGGAGAATTTGTCAAACTGCTGAAGTGACGAGGGTCGATATCTTCATATTGAAACTTCTTCGGAATCATATCGCAAGATCTGTGACTGTGAGTGAAAACCCTTGGATTTCACAGCCGTTCCACCCTACAGACGGGTATATTGCGACTTGCCTCGCTACTGGCTTCATTCCTCCAGAAGCATTCGTGTATTTGGACATGAATCGATATGTTTTTGATTCTGACGGCGTCCCAGTCATATATCACATATATCGACGGTCCACCGATAAGAAGATAAAATACCCTCCGAATCTGAGTTCACGAGACCAACGATTCCAATGGAGATACTCATTTGCTAGATTCGTTGAGGCTGATCGAGTTGAGACTGCGCAATCTAGGTATTGGTGGCTGAATGACAATGTCTAAATTATTCGTGTTTATTTTTCAGTTTTGGTGTTTTTCGTTGTTTAGTTTTTGAGTTTCAGCTCATTATTGCTACATTTAGTGTTGTTGTTTATTTTTGTTAAAAATTAGGGATAGGTTAGGTTTATATTATGTTTATTATATTAGGTTAGAGATAAGGTAAAACGCTTAGGTTAGGAACATTGTTATAGATTTTTTTAAGTATAAGATAAAGTTTTTGATAGCATTTATTAGAATTAAGTTAAAACATATTAGGTGTAGGATCAAAGTTCACTGTAGTGTTAAGATTATAAATAATTTTAAAATAGTGTTGGTTGGTTTTTTCTCCTTTTTCCAATTAAATTTAAAAAATATGTAATGATCTTCATTGATTTGAATTTGCTATAGTTTTTTTTTTAATGTGTTTAATGATAACGTACAAATTTAGAGAACCATTTGGGCCATTAAGTTTTTCATTGTTATCGTTTGGAATTTGCATTATATTCTTTTAAAATTTATAACGATTAGTATTAAATAAAGCGCTTTAGATTGATTGATTGACGTGTTTTTAATCGCTCCTGTCATTAATTTTAAAAATTAATTAATTTTTCACAAAAGTCAGTTTCAAAATATTGAAATAATTTTTTACGAGCCAGTCAAAAGCAAGTTTTGATTTTATTGGGGAAGAATTTATCGTCGAAGGCATCGACCAACCATATCCATAAATCAAAAAAAGGCCAAACCAAAGACAACTCGGGACTGCTGTATGGAGGAGCCCGACGGCTTCCCTCCGTTGGGGGGCCCCGGGGAGAGTGACTATACTCGTACATCGGCTTGATTATCTCCTTGAATTCATTGCCAGACAAAAGCCTGACATCCTGCTTCTAACCGAAACCCACCTCAATTCGTGGCACTCCATGACATTCAAGGATTTTGAATTCGTAAGAAACGATAGGGTAATAGGTGATGGGGGAGGTGGCACCGGGATATTGGTTCGAAGACCGTATTATTTCCAAAATATTAAAAAAGTCGAATTCAAAAGCTTTGAATCTCTTGAAGTGTCCGTTCTCAAAATCTCACTGCCAGGTGGGGATAACCTCTTCGTTATCTCTGCCTATGCAAATGGTGGAACTGTTCTCAAGCTCAAGGAGGAGCTCAATTCCTTGTTTGAAATACTCGAATTGAACAGGCTGCATAGTTATCATATTCTTGCTGGTGACCTGAACGCCAAGCATACATCATGGCTGAACGCCATGATGTATGCTTTTCCTGAAATCGTGGATAACAGAGAACCAAATTGAATACAGGTGCAATCTATATGGGTCGGAGTTCCCAACATACCCTAGGAAAAATTCATATTTGGATCTCTGCATTGCTGACGCAAGACTCGAATTCAACTTTAATAGTCCTCAACGGAAACTGCAGGTGCTTCCTTATGATTTTTTTTTTTTTTTTTAGTAGGGAGGTGAAGGCATTTATGCGCGCCGAGTCTGGCAGTGTGGGACTCCCATGGAGGATACCTTTGGACTACCCACTAAACACCTCCCCTGTCAATCTGAGAACCTAGCCTGGAACCGTTTGACACATTACTTCGGGCCAGGTCTCGTTTTGTTACGCCGTGGGGCGCCTTCAAGCTGGGGAGTCCCTTTCCTAGCGGGAGGGGAGAGGGGAAGAGGAATTGCCAGAAGAGCGATCCCCCAGCCCCAGTGCCTCCGGCTGCTGTGAGTCGCTTTTATATTTTAGGACTGCCCGAGCATAATGTGCCACCTGGTTCCATTTGTCAACCGATTCGAGCATCACCACAACTATATTATCCGGGGTGAGCTCTCCCGTAACCCTGTAGAGTTCCCTTCGCAGCCTGGCCCATTTGGTACAAGCAAAAAATGTGTGACAGGCATTGTCCTCCTCTCCTGGGCAAAACAGACAATCAGGGGACCGTGACTTACCAATCTTGTGTAGCATAGACTATAAACACCCATTCCCGCTCAAAATCTGGGTCAGATAGAAGTCAGTCTCACCATGCCTTTGATTCAGCCATGGTCTCACATCCGGGATGAGGCGCGCAGTCCACCTTCCCTTCGTGCAATTCCTCCAAGACTGCTGCCAATCGTTGAGCGAGCGTTGTCTCTCCTTGCGGACAACCATCTCCCTCGCATCCTCGTTTCGGCGCAGGTAAATAGCGCGGCGCTCTCTAGCAAGGAGGGCGACAGGTATCACGCCTGCAATCACTCTCACCGCCGAGTCGGAGACTGTTGGATACGAAGATGCAATTCTCAGTGCTCCTCTTCTCTGTACCTGTACCAATCGTTTTCGGTATACCTCCTTGCTGAGAGCATCGCCCCATACCTCTGCTCCGTACATTAGCACTGACCCTACAGCACTCATCAAGAGGCGTCTTCTTGATGGGCTGGGTCCCCCTACGTTGGCCATAAGTCGACTTAGGGCCGATATTCCCGAAGCAGCCTTCTCAGCCGTTGCCCTGATTTGCTCAGAGAAACTCATCTTCGAGTCGATCAGTAGCCCCAGGTACTTCACCGCTGGCTTCGATTCGATCTGTATATCTCCAATACTGATCATTCTTACTCTAGGGATTCTCTTTTTTGTCAAGATGAACACTTCGGTTTTCTCCAGTGCTAGACTGAGCCCGCGAGCAGTCATCCAGTCCCTCACTCGGCGCATTAGCATACCTAGCCTAAGTTGCGCTTATTCAACGGCGCGTCCGGTGACCAGAGCCGCAACATCATCCGCATAGCCGACCAAGCGCGACTCATCTGGCATCTCAAGTCTCAGTAGCCCGTCGTAAGACACGTTTCACAGGTCCGGACCAAGGATAGATCCCTGTTCAACACCCGATGTAATTTCCATCCTTCGTTGGCCCTGTGTCGTGTCGTAGAGCAGGCTTCGGTCCTTTAGGTAGTTCCACAAAAGCCGCATTAGATATTCTGGAACTTGAAAAGAGTTTTCCAGCGTGTCCAGAATATCCACCCATCTAGCGGAGTTGAGTTCCTTATGATAGCGACCATAACGCTATCATAATGGAAATCAATCATCACAGGGATGATTTCTTCTTCAAAGGGATGATTTCTTCCTCATTCCAGTTCAACATGAAAATCATCGGTTGAATTTCAAAAAAACAGACTGGAGAAAGTTTCAAAAGAAGTTTAATCGCGAGTACCAGAAGCAATGTCCCCCTTCTGATGGTGGCAACTCTTGCTCAATGGTTCCTAATGACAGGTATCTAAATAACGATGAAATAGATCTCTATTTGTCGAAGTTAGAGAAGCTGACGTTGGAAACGATTGAAAAAGTAGTTCCCAAGATTAAGCATTGAAACAATATGGAAGGATATGAAACACCAACTATCGCAAGGTTGAAAAGATTGAAAAGCCTTCTTCTCACACGCGTCAACAATATTTATCGACGATTTTTGGACGCCAACATTGTCTTTGTTGAAATTACACCTGAAGAATGTCCGGAACTTAATCCGTTCATACTTCAGGAGTGAGGTCAGCAATCAATGGGCGGAAGAATTGAGGGGTATTAGCCCACAGGACCCAGATGGCGTTCTCGCGAAAGTGAATAGCATATTTCGTTAGAAGTCTCGAGTGAAGGTATCGAATCTTGAAGTCACTAGTGGTGAGATAAATCTTCTGGATAGGGCTGGTATCGAAATTAATAGTACGACTCCGGATAGAAATGGAAACAGGATTATATGTGAGGGATTGCATAAACTTGCCCTGATTGGAACACATTTTGAATTGGTTCATCTACCAAACCCTGACAGAGGGAATCAAATAAAAACATAAAAAAGACTCAGATTCTGTGTAAATAGATATATTTTTTAATTTTTAAAATTATATCAAGGAGAATAAAATACATGATGTGAATGAAAAATTATAAAATCTCCATGAAAAGTAGAAATTTTACAAATAAAAGTTTAAAGTTATCATTAATTTTTAATGGAAAATATTTTCGTTTGCTTTTAAATTGTTTTTTTTTTTTTACATTTATACTGCAGGAATTTGTAGTTATTAAAGAGTTATTGCTAGAAAATCTTGACCAAATGGAGAAAAAAGGCAATTTTTCCAATATTTCATCTGATTTAACACGCTCAATTTAATTTTTCTGCATTTACATTTTGATAAAAATTCTTTATCTAAGTCTCTTCTAATATATTGGGTCACATACTGGTCGAATTTGGAGCAGAGGCCGACACTGGGTTCGGAACAGTAATTTCCAAGCAGAGCGTTTTGGACGGGGGATGGTTTCGTGTGGGTTCGGTGTTCAGGGAGCACCTTCTTTAGTGTGTACCTAACGCCGAACGAATCGATATCATTTTTCTAAGCCAAGCTGAATGCTCTGGAGGTGCTGTCTCGAACGCAGATGGCAATGTGCTCGTTGGGGGGGACTTCAACGTGAAAGGAATCGAATGGGGCATGCCTCAAACAGATCCGCGGGGAAAACGAATCCTCGAAATGGCGGCCAGGACGGCGCTCGTCGTACTAAACACCGCAAGTACGCTGACTTTCCGCCATATTGGCTGTGAAGGAACCATAGCGGACGTGACATTCGCCTCGGAGTCCTTAGTACCGAGGATACACTATTGGAAAGTATTAGAGGACTACTCAGCCAGTGATCATCAGTGCATTCTGCTTGAGATCAGTGATGTTGTCTCCCGACTTGGCTTTCTATAACTGGATGGAATATTGGAAGGATGGACATTGAGAGGTTTGTCGAGGTGCTTACAGCAGGTGAGCCGCTGCAGGGAGCTTCGGAGGGGACGAAAGAACTGGCAGCTCAAGACGCGGTGAACTCAACTATGAGCATCATCAAAACTGCTTGCAAAGCTTCTATGCCCCGTCAAAAACCCCGACACGGCTAAACCCCCAGTGTACTGGTGGTCTACTAAAATCACTGAAAAGCGAAAGGAGTGTCACAAGCTCCGACGTGAGGCTCACAGGGCGCGGAACCGTGACGAGGCATGCAACCGGGTGGCAGCATATAAGTTGGCCAGGAAATACCTTCGAAAATTAATTAACAAAAGCAAGGCTCGCTGCTGGCAAGACCTAGTGGACAATGTGAACAAGGATCCATGGAGCCTTGGCTACAAGCTGGTTATACGGAAGCTTGGCGCCGTACGGAAACCTTGTATACATGATGCGGAAAAGATGAATGAGATAGTGCGGGGACTTTTCCCCACCCATCCCGTCCGTGTTGACGATGTCCATGGTGAAACAGCAGTCGAGTGTCCACTCTTCACATAGCTGGAACTAGAGGAGGCAGTCCTTTCACTGAAAATGAGGAAGGCTTCAGGACCAGATGGTGTTCCGGTTGAAGTGTTGTGGGTTGTCTATCATCATTGTCCTGACTTGCTGCTCAGCACATTCAACGCTTGCCTACGGAACGGGGTTTTCCCGGTACGATGGAAGGTGACGAGGCTCGTGCTGATCAGCAAGGGGAAAGGAAATCCTGAATCACCGTCTGCATACCGCCCGTTATGCATGCTAGCCACGGCTGGGAAAGTGCTAGAGAAACTCATCAAGGGAAGACTCACTGACGCGATTCGTGCTGCTGGGGATCTATCTCCTCGGCAGTACGGCTTTAGAGTAGGACGTTTCGCTATTGATGCGATTGTAGAGGTGGTGAGCGCGGTCCAGATGGCAGAGCCACATAGTCGCACCAAGCGACGGATAGTCCTGTTGGTGACACTCAACTTCAGGAACACCTTCAACTCTGCTAAACGGATGGATATTTTTGATACGCTGAGAAACTCTTTTCAAGTTCCAGAATATCTAATGTGGCTTTTGAGGGACTATCTGAAGGACCGAAGCCTGCTCTACGATATGACACAGGGTCAATGAAGGATGGCTGTTACACCGGGTGTTGCCCAGGGATCTATCCTTGGTCCGGACCTGTGGAACATTTCTTACGATGGGCTACTGAGACAGAAGATGCCAGATGAGTCGCGCTTGATCGGCTATGCGAATGATGTTGCGGCTCTGGTCACTGGACGCACCGTTGAACAAGTGCAACTTAGGCTAGGTATGCTAATGCGCCGAGTGAGGGACTGGATGACTGCTCGCGGGTTAAGTTTAGCACCAGAGAAAACTGAAGTGGTCATCTTGATAAAAAAGCGAATTCCTGAAGTAAGGATGATCAGTATTGGAGGCATACGAATCGAATCAAAATGAGCGGTGAAGTACCTGGGCTACTGATCGACTCGAAGATGAATTTCTTTGAGCAAATTACGGCAACGGCTGAGAAGGCTGCTTCGGGATTATCGGCTCTGAGTCGACCTATGGCCAACGTAGGGGAACCCAGCCCATCAAGAAGGTGCCTCTTCATGAGTGCTGTAGGGTCAGTGCTACTGTACGGAGCAGAAGTATGGGGCGACGCTCTCAGTAAGGAGCTTTACCGAAAACCCTGGCACAGATACAGGGAGGAGGAGCGCTAAGGAATGAATCTTCGTATCAGACAGTCTCTGATTCGGTGGTGAAAGTTATTGCAGGTGTGATACCTGTCGGCCTCCTTGCTAGAGAGTGCCGCTCTATTTACCAGCGTCGAAACGAGGATGCAAAGGAGGTGGTTGTCCGCAAGGAGAGACAGCGCTCACTCAACGATTGGCAGTCATTTTGGGTGAATTGCACGAAGGGAAGGTGGACTGCGCGCCTCATCCCGGCTATGAGACCATGGCTAAATCGAAGGCATGGTGAGACTGACTTCTATCTGGCCCAGTTTTTAAGCGGGAATGGGTGTTTACAGTCTAAGCTACACAAGATTGGTAAGTCACGATTCCCCAATTTTCGGTTTCACCATGGATGCCTGCCACACATTTTTCGCGTGCAGAAAATAGGACAGGCAGCGAAGGGGCCCTTACAAGGAGACGAGGGAGCTCACCCCGGATAATATAGTCGCGGTGACGCTCAAATCGGTTGATAAACGGAACCAGGTAGCATATTATGTTCGGGCAGTCCTAAAAGATAAAAGGGACTCACAGCAGCCGGGGGTGTTGGGGCTGGGGGATCACTTTTTTGGCACTTCCTCTTCCCCAGCTTACAGGCGCCTCACGGCGTAACAAAACAAGACCTGGCCCGAAGTAATTTGTCAAACGGTCCCAGGCTAGGTTCTCAGGTTGACAGGGGAGGTGTTTAGTGGGTAGTCCAGTCACCTTCTTGCGAGCATGGGAGTCCCACACTCTGTAGGTAAATAGGTTAAAGCCATGGAGCCAGTTTCATGAGGATGAACTAGTCGAAAATGAAGATGAACTCGGGTTGAGCTCCATTTCAGGACTATCAAGCCATGCCATTGGAATCGAGAAGGATGGAGAGAGAGAGAGAGAGAGATGTAAGAACGCGAGCAGTTGCTCGTCAGCCGCCAGTAACTGAACAAGCCAACCAATAGTTAGAAAATAAATGAAGATTCTTGACAACCATTCGTTTTAATTGAATGAAATTTTTCCGATCGGAGATTATGTGACTTACATTTAGTATTTGGCATATGTTGGACAAAGGTCATTACCCTTTTTTAAGACCAACATGACGTATCAAAAAGCCTGCTAAAATTTTATGAGATTAAAAGCAAAAGGACAAAGTTACCCACCAAAACTTTATAGATTTCTTGGGATTTTATCAGCAATGAACCATCATTAATTGTTTGCGAAGCAAGATACAAAACTGACAATTTTACAATTGAACATGACAAGAGTAATGAAATGGATATACAAGTAAGATAGAGCCATACATTTTTATGGATAAGGTTCCTGCATTATGCTCGCGATAGTATATATTTAATAGAAAAGATATGAGTTTCGGCTACTTATATCCTTCATCGTCCTTCATGTTTGAATAAAAAAATACAGTATTGGTCGGTGGAATCAGAAGAGGCATTAGTCTTTACTAATTACAAGTGGAAACATCTGAGAGCGGGATTTAAGTAGTTTAGGAACTCATACAGTTGGCTCAGTTTCAGAAAATTTCCTCACTTAATAAAACCATCAGGTAGACATCTTCTAATGAAAAACGTGAAATTGGAATAAATGCTAAATCTTTCACGAGCTCTCATGTACATCAGTATATAAAGCTATTACCATATAATCCTCTAAACTGTAATCGAAGCTATATTGACTCTTAAAATGATGTACGAGTATTTTGTGTTATTATACAATAAGTGAGATGAAATTACGCAAAATCACCAACTTTTTTGCTCCTTTAATTTCTACATGCATGTTCCAAATCCCATCTTTAATAGTAGAGTTTACAATATACGAGTATGTATTTATAAATTTCCAGACAATTGTTATCCAAGCAAGCATGGTTAGTGAGCTCACGAATAATTCTTAGAGAACTTACACGCGATTCTAACTTCCACGCATCGTTATTTTGAATAGCTTTTTGTTGCAGACACTATTCGGTCACAACAAATTAAAATTGCTCAATTTCACTCGGTCTGGACAACGCTAGAATCTACAGCGAGCAAGTAGAACGTAACTACGTCGGCTTTCCCAGTGGATCATCTCAAAAATTCCTCCCTTGGTCGAATCGAATATTCGAAGGCTTTTCCCGCCTGGTCCGTCGGAGGACGTCTTCGGAACTCAGTCGTAAAAAATCAATACCTTCCGCCGGAATCAACAGATATCCATTTGGAGCATAAACAGTATTAACGCTGGCGTGTGGGTGGTTTTTGTTATCTGATTGCTCGTTATTGTGTTCTTGAGGGTAGTTTGCAGCGTTTTATAACAAAAGTGTTTAAAGAGATTACCCTATTGTATTTTTATTTATTCGTCCCCTTGGAATTCTTTCAAAAGTGAATTCGTGGTTTCTAAATTCGAAATAGTAAATTGTGCGTTACTCTCGTTGAACTAGCCATGAATGTTCGGAAGTTTAGCGCTAAATATTCTGTGTTGTGGGTGTAGTATGTAAGTCAAAAGAATATTTATATTACGTGGCTCATCCGCACATTTGCGTATCGATATTTTCTTGAAAAATTGTTGATAAGAGCCGCAGAATGTCGTATACAAAGTTTATATGATGTCCATATTTTAATAGGCAGCTAGACATAACGTCCATATGTGGACAACAATATCTAATTACTGTAATTTATGTGAGAAAGAAAACAGATTATCGTTCAATTCAATAAAGCACTAGAAATATTAGAATTCCATTCACGCTAAGTTTCTCTTTCCGTTGGTTAGTTTTTCATATTGTTACACGCGCTAAGCGGACGCGAAACAGGAAGAAAGGTATCACATTGCCAATGATCGCTAATAACATTGATTCGTCCTTTGTACTAGTTCGTACTGAATAAATTTTCTCTTTAATCAAAAATTCTAGAAAAAATCAATCGGTATTAGCTGAGTCTATTTTAAGAATAAAGTGCAAGTGATTCCTTTGTTACCGCGCTGGATATCTTTGTTTTATTTTGATAACGGTGACGGGAGGTTTATGGAAAATGCCAAAAAAGTTTAAAATTACAAAACGGCTCGTTTCGAAAACGGCGACTGAATACACGGGAAGATATATTCCGAATTTGGCTGTGAAAGAGGAGAGAGGAAGTGTGTCCGAGGATTCGTTGAAAGTGTGGAGTGAGCTGCCGGAAAAAATCCGACAAGACCCGAGCTTAGCGCTATTCAAAACAGAACACGAACGATTGCATGGTGAGTAGAGGGTGAAAATTTACCTTTAGTGTGATTTTTTCTGAATGAGTTGTTTTTACCCCTGCAAGCTATCTATATTTTCCCAAGTGCGACCGTGTGTCATTATGAAAAATTTTTCTGATATTAATTTATTATGAAATCGAATAAATTCACGCAACTGACTTGATGACCTTGAAATCATTCAAATGTCGCAGTCTCATACAAAAACTTGTTTTAAGCGAAAACTCAGCCAATTGAGGCAGAGAGCTTATATAGGGTTTTCCATTAGGGAGATAAAAATTTTGTATCTTTATATGAACGCACCTTTAAACTTTAAGTTAGTTAAAGCCAATATTTGTATCATGGTAAAATTTAAGAACCAACAACGTTTAAACATTATTAAAAATTACTACCGAAATTCTGAGTCGGTAGTCGCATTTTTAAGAGCGCTTACTCCAATTTTGCAGCCGTAATGATCGTCTCATCCGACAGGTTGTGCGTGCTGTAGTGGATAAGTTCAAGTCTAAATTTTCACTATTGGATGTTCCGGCACCAAAGAGCCGTCGTACCGCTCGAAGCGAAGGAAATATCGCAGCCGTAAGTGCATCGATTCAAAATGAGCCAAATCAGTCGATTCCACGTCGTTCTCAAGAATTGGTACCTCGAACGACACTGTGGCGTATTTAGCGAAAAGATCTTGGCCTACATGGCCGCAAGATCAAATTGACTCAAGAATTAAAGCCACCTGATCATTTGAAACGCTAAAATTTCTCCAATCGGGCTCTGGCAAAGCTTGAAGAAAATTAAGAATTTCACTGAAAAATCATCTTCAGCGATGAAGCTCATTTCTGGATCTATGGCTTTGTTAATAAGCAAAAAATGCATTATTGGTCAGCAACAAACCCACATGTACTTCTTGAGATACCGTGGCATCCGCAAAAAATTGCTGTTTGGTGTGGTTTTCATGCCGGAGGTGTGATTGGGCCGCATTTTTTCGTGGATGAAAATGACTGTCATGTTACCATCAATGGAGAGTGCTATTGTGCTGAATTGGAAGATTATCTGTGGCCAGAATTAGATGAACTTGACAACAACAATATGTGGTTTCAACAAGACGGCGCTACTAGCCACACAGCACGCCTCACAGTTGATTTATTGAAAAGCAAATTGTAACGTGTCATCTCGAGAAATGGTCCGATCGAATGGCTGCATCGTTCATGCGATCCAACGCCATTGGTCTATGTCAATAAGCCAGCAAATTTAGACGAGCTCAAAAACAACATCCAACCTGAAATTGCCAACATTCCGGTCGAAATGTGTTCCAGAGTGGTCGAAAATTGGGCCCAAAGAATCAACCGCTGTAAACGGGTTTGTGGTGGTCATATAACTATAAATGTAATGCTTACACTACACCCACAATAAATTCGAACTCAACATCTCAAATATTTCTGTATTTTATTAATAGATAAAATTGGTATGTTCTTAATGGAAAACGCTTTAATACCCGAAGTCGTGTATTTAATTTGTGAGAATTGCGAAGCCTACTTTCTAGGTGTATATTTTTGCTGCTCCCAAATGTGATTCCTAGGGAAGAAGAAGTACGAAGGCCCTCTGATAAGTACTTTGCCACTATCGCAGGAAAAATTCTCTATCATGTAGTATATTCTCGTACGTATAGAACCTAGCCTGGGACCGTTTAGCACATTACTTCGGGCCAGGTCTCGTTTTGTTACGCCATGAGGTGCCTTCAAGCTGGGGGACCCCTCTTCTAGCGGAAGAGAGAGGGTAAGAGGAGGTGCCAGACAAGGGATCCCCTAGCTCCAACGCCCCCGGCTGCTGTGAGTCCCCTTCACTTTTTAGGACTGCCCGAACATAATGTGCCAACTGGTTCCCCTTGTCAACCGATTCGAGCATCATCGCGACTATATTATCCGGGGTGAGCTTTCCCATCTCTCTATAGAGGTTATTTCGCAGCCTATCCCATTTCTTGCACGCAAAAAAAATGTGTGGCAGACACTGTCCTCCTCTCCTGGGCAAAACCGACAATCGGGGGGCCATGACTTACCAATCTTGTGCATGTAAGACTGAAAACACCTATGCCCGCTCAAAAGCTGGGTCAGTCAGTCTCCCCATGCCTTAGATTTAGCCAGATCTCACATCCGAGATGAGGCATGCAGTCCACCTTTCCTTCATGCAATTCACCCAAGACTGCTGCCGATCGATGAGTGAGGGCTGTTTCTCCTCGTGGACAACCATCTTCCTCACGTCCTCGTTTTGATGCCGGTTAAAAGCGCAGCGCTCTCTAGCAAGGAGGGCAACAGGTATCACGCCTGTAATAACTCTCACCGCTGAATCAGAAACTGTCAGATACGAAGATGTAATCCTCAGTGCTCCTCTTCTCTGTACCTGTGCCAAGCGTTTTCGGTATACCTCCTTACTTAGAGCATCGCCCCATATTTCTGCTCCGTACAGTAGCTCTGAGCTTACATCATTCATCGCTTTGATTCGATTCGAACGTCTCCAATACCGATCATCCTTACTCCTTCTCTAGGGTTCAGTCTAGCTCTGGAGAAAACCGAAGTGGTCTTCCTGACAAAAAAGAGAATTTCTAGAGTCAGGATGATCAGTATTGGAGGCATACTAATCAAATTGAAGCCAACAGTGAAGTACCTGGTGCTACTGATCGACTTGAAGCTGAGTTTCTCTGAGCAAATCAGGGCTGAGAAGGCTTCTTTTTTTTTCGGGAGTATCTGCTCTGAGTCAACCTATAGCCATCGCAGGGGGACCCAGCTCATCAAAAAGATGCCTCTTAATAAGTGCTGTAGGGTCAGTGCTACTGTACGGATCAGAAATATGGTGTGATACTCTCAGTAAGGAGGTGTACCGAAAACGCTTGGCACAGGTATAGAGAAAAGGAGCGCTGACGATTGCATCTTCATATGCGGCAATCTCTAATTCGGTGGTGAGAGTTATTGAAGGTATGTTACTTATCAGCTTCTTTGCTAGAGAGTACCACACTATTTACCGGCATCAAAACGAGGACGCCAGGAAGAGGGTTGCCCACGAGGGCTTGCTCGCTCAACGATTGGCAGCAGTCTTGGGTGAATTGCATCACGGGAAGATAGACTGGGTGGCTCATTCTAGAACTGAGATAATGGATATCAAAGGCATGGTGAGACTGACTTCTATCTGATCCAGCTTTTGAGCGGGCATGGGTGTTTTCAGTTTTATTTGCAAAAGATTGGTAAGTCACGGTCCCCCGACTGTACGAGTGTATTTTGCCTAGGTGAGAAAGACGAGCCTGCGACATATCAAAAAATGGGACAGGCTGTCACATGACCTCTACAGCGAGACGAGATTGCTCACCTCAGGTAGTATAGTCGCGCTTATGCTTGCATTGGTTGACAAATGGAACCAGGTGGCACATTATGTTTGGACAGACCTGCAGGTAAAAGATATTCGCAGCAGCCGAAGACGTCGATGCTGGGGGATGCCATATCTAGCGATTCCTCTTACTCACTCACTCCCGCTAGAGATAGGATCACCCAGCTTGAAGCTGCCTCACGGCGTGGCAAAACGAGACACGCCCCGAAGTAATGTTTCAAGAGGTTTCAGGCTAGGCTCTCAGGTTGACAGGGGAGGGTTTATTGGGTAGTCCAGTAGCTCGAAAGCATGAGAGTACTGCATTCAGCGCATAAATGGCATTCAAATTCCAATAGCAGCAAGCTTCTAAATTTAAAAGAAATACAATTAAGAATTATTTGCAAAACAACAAAAAGAAGGGAATTTGCATGAATATGAGAGGGAAGCCTGTTTGAAAGCGACAATTTGGAGTAGCCTTCATTGTGGATAGGGAGTTAAAACCACATGTTATTCATTTCAAGGCAATCAATGTACGGTTGTATGCGATCCGTATAAAAGTGAAATTCTTCAAAATCAGGCTGATAAATGTACATGCTCCAACCGACGAAAAGGATGAAGAAACGAAGGAAACTTTTTAAAATTATCTGCATTGACTAATCAACTCTTTGCCGACAAACAACATAAAAATCATTTTGGGTGATTTCAACGCTCAGATTGACAATGAGCTATCTCATCGAGGAACGATTGGAGAATATAGCCTCCACGATGAAAAAAATGACAGCGGAAAGCACCTGATTGACTTTAGTAGCAGAAATCTAGTCGTACGTTCGAATTGCTTTCCACATTGATCCATAAATAAAATGACCTGGGTATCACCGGATATCAACAAACCAAACCAAATCGACCATGTACTGGTCCAACAACGTTGGGCCTCAAGTGTACTTGACTGACGTACGTACCGAGGAGCCGATTGTAACTCAGATCATTACTTGATCAAATTAACATATCGATGTCCTATGTCAAAGGCATATTCGGCGAAGAACAGCCCGCTACAAAAATTTGACATCGAAAGGCTCTAAACGGCGTCTGTGGCCAAACATTTCACGGAGACCCTCGACAACCAGCTGGCTCCCATCTTATCAGGCGCATCGTAAAAGACGAGTAACGAGCTCTGGATGGAAGTGAAAACGGCTCTGGATGGAAGTGAAACGGCCCGGTTCAAGAGAAATGATTGGTTTGATAATGAGGGCCAGAATGTATAGATAAAAAGAATCAGGCGTACAAAGAACGCGTAGGTAGGAAAACCAGATCTCTATAAAAATTTGACATCAAAACGCTCTAAACGGCATCGATGGTGAAAAATTTCACGGAGACCCTTGACAAGCTGTTGGCTCCAACCCTATCAGGCACATCGCTAAAAACAAGTAACGAGCTATGGGTGGCAGTGAAAGCGGCTAGACAGTGGTACCATACACGATCAGGCATCAACAACGGTGCAAAAGAAATGATTGATTTAATGATGAGTATGATGAGTACCAGAATTTGGTGGACAAAAAGAATCAGGCGTGCAAAGTATACATAGGTAGGAAAACCAAGATAAGGAGCAGATATTATGAAACTCTCAGAAGAGTAGCGAATAAGATAATTAAAATTAAGACGATCAATTGAGAAGTATTCATCTAAATCTAGTGAGCATCAACACAAGACAAGCATACAAAGTAGTAAAAAGCTTGAAATGTGGTCATCAGCCCAAGACAACGCTCTATCGTGATAACGTCAGCAATATCATCGTTGATGAAAACAGAATTAAATATAGATTGACATCATATTTCAAGAACCTCCATAATCTTCCGCACAGCTCCAGGACATTGGAGCTTATAGATATTCCTGGAGAGTTTCCATTGGCCTCATCAACTCTAGAGGAAGTTCGTTCCACCATCAAAGTCCAAAAGAATAATAAAGCGCAGTGTATCGATGCGATTCCACTGGAGCTCATTAAATATGGAAAGCCATCTATGAGCCATATTGCCATATTTACCATCGCTCTAGCTTGTTTAGTTCGGCTACTGTGTCGTGTTGAGTAGACGTGTGTTGGTGGTGCTCGCCACGAAAATGGAGAAACGAAATCGAGAGCAACACGTCACGATAAAATTTTGCACCAGATTGGGCGAAACAGCTTCGGAAATGTACGCTAAAATTGTAAAAGTGCATGGTGATAGTGCTCTTACTCGTGACCAAGTGTTTCGATGGCATAAAGAGTTTAAGGAGGGGCGTGAAAGCGTGGAAGACGAGGCGTGGAGCGGAAGGCCAGCCGAGGTGCGAACTGACGCGAATGCGCAGCATGTGCGTGCCCTAATCCGTGAACATTTGCGTTTAAAAGTTCGAATTTCGGCCTCGGAACTGGATATGAAACCGTGAAACAATCAGACAAATTTTAACCGACGATTTTGGGATGAAAAGGTTGTGCGTGAAGATAGTTCCAAGGAACCTTTCTGAGGAGCAAAAGCAGCATCAAGTGACCGTCGCAGAAGACAGTTTTGAACAAGTGGAAAACGATGCCACGCTGCTTGACCGAGTTATTACAGGCGATGAGAGCTGGTTTTTCCAATACGACCCGGAAGCCAAACGCCAAATCTCACAATAGTTGTCAAAGCATGCACTCCCCCACCCGAAAAAAGCTTGCATGAGCAAGTCGAAGGTGAAAACGATAATTATTGCCTTTTTTGATAGCCGTAGAATCGTCCACAAAGGAGTTATTCCATCGGAGCAAACCGCAATTCAAGTCTACTTTTGGTAAGTACTCGAAAGATTGCCAAAATGAGTCAACAGGGTGCGCCCAGACATCGCTCGTAACGACAACGCGCCGTACCACACCGCTCTCAGCGTGTCCCAGTATTTGGCCTCTAAAGGGATCGCCGTGTTGCAATAGCCACCTTATTCGCCCAATATGTCACCTTGTGACTTTTTTTTGTTCCCTAGAACAAAATTTGTAGTCAAAGGAACCCATTTCGATTACGACACCCAGGTGGCTATGACAAGGGTACTTGCGGACATCCCAGTCGAAGCGTTCCAGAAATGTTACGAAGCATGAAAACGCGATGGAATCGTTGTATAGCTGCCCAAGGCGACTATTTTGAAGGGGATGGCAGAGTTGTAGAATAATTTTTAAATAAAAGGTTTTCATGGGGTCAGTTTCATTATTTAATTGTCACAACTCGTATATACACAAATTATATAATTATACGCAAATTAGCCTAAATTTTCGAGCGTGGCCTTGGACTGATAGCCTTGTTTCAAGCTTTTCACTACCTTGTATGCTTGTACTTATTTTGTTGTTGCTCGCTAGACTTTCATCGATACCTCTCAATTGGTCGTCAAATGTAGTGTTTTCTATTCTTAATTCTAATGATCTTATTCGCAGCACTTGTGAAAGTTTCATAATGTTGTCTCTTTGTTTAGTTTTCCTACCTGAGTATTGCTTGAATGCTTTGTTCTTTTCGTCGAAGGCATCCTGGTATTCACCCTCTTACGTCACCACGATAGACGTGTAAGTAGGATATAGTGGCAGAACTGGAAGTGTATTTGCAGTTATTGGCACTTCTCGGTATTTAATTCTCATTATTGGGGAACCAGTAAACCTAAAGTGCAACCCCGAGACCATTTACTACCAATTGGCAGTGGGATTCAGGATCGGAAATCATGGAAACTGAAGGTTGGTGATAGGAGGGGGTCCCCCTCCTTTCTCAACCGGGCGTGGGACAGTCTACGGTGGAGTTAGCGTTATTATTAACTGGTATGAAAACTCATGTACCCGTTGCTATTTTGAACTTACTTTTATCCTCTTGAATTATTAAATCCGTTCAACAATTGAACAGAATTCTCAAAATTAGTCAATGTCCGTTCACCAGGTCATTCTTCCTATTAATATTCAAATAACATTGACCCACTTTCAGTCGCGAATTTTTCTACCTGAGATTATAAGTAAGAAAGTTATTGTATAATATGTATTTTCATTTATGTTTAATTGACTCCAATAATTAGCATTGTATTGTAAGCATTTTATTCAAGCTTAAGAAAATTGTTATTGTATAGAATGCAATTTTCTTTTAAATGGACATTGTCTGTATTTTAAGTCATCAAAATATTTTTATTTAAGTTCAAAAGTTAATAATAATAAACTCATTCCTTCATATGCCAAACAAGTGAACGTGTTTTTATCTGCGTTAGTTTTGAATTAGTAAAAGTAATTTTTTATCAACAACGGCTGGTGTGGCCGCTCTTGATTATAATTACAACCTACAGTTTCTAAGGCTTGCTTTGAAGAGCTTTCCACTTCTGTCATGTTGGCTTCATTTGGCAAATGTAGTGACATAGGTATAGGAAATGTCCGTACAGGACTGCAGCAATGGTCTGCTGCCTCGGCGGAAGAGGATGGTAAGATCCGCCGAGATTGGCCTTGTCTGGGGACGCGTGAATGCGCTGGCAAGCTAGCGTTGCGGTGTCGTGGGGTGGGTTCTTTCCCCCTAGCACAGGCATCCACTACAGAAAAAATTTTGCATTCACAAATTATAGGAATCGAATGCCGATCGACTGGTGTCGAGGCCGAGGTAACCCACTAAGGGTTCAAATTGCTTGTTCAGAGAACAAGTTGGGACGAGCAAAAACGGACCGACTGGTGGAGACTCCGTTATAAACGACGAACCTTATGGCCAACAAATAAAAGTGGGCCCCTCTCGCACCCTCCCAACCGGATCAAGTTCCATACGTAGACGTGGCCATGTGTTTCTCATTTGAGTTTAAAACTCATACAAAAGCCCTTTGTATGACTCTTTCCCTCAAATGAGAAGCACAAATGTAACCAATTTACGCTATAGAGTTATGCAATGAAATCACATAACCCTATATCATAAAAGGGCACGCGAGCGGAAGGCCACTCTGCCCGGCAAGAGCCCCTGGTAAGCGACAAAACGGTGGAGCGCAACCGATGGCTAGCCCATGTCAGAGAAAAAGCCTGCCATCGATGCGGGTCCTATACCCGGCCTAGTCGCACGAAATGGAAAGACCGAGTTGTTGTTGTTTAGCAATTCATTTTTTTATTAAAAAAAAAATTGCGTACTCTAGCCGAATATATAACAATAACATTCTATTCCATTTATTCTACTTTAGATAGCAATGAACGCGACAGTTGCATAAAAACAAAACACAACAACAATGCAAGAAAAAAAGGATAAATATTGTCGCGTGTTTTTGGTTCGCGACCAATAATTTAATGTTCCGGGAAAGTGAAAACGCAATGTCTATTAAATTAAATTCTAAGAGTTTATTTATTTCGTCCAAAATGCACAATCACTTCACTAACAATTTCACAACTTTAATTTTCACTATTAAAATTCTACCTTCCCCTTGTCCATAAATTTCTATCGAAATTGTCTACTTAAAATCACTTCACAATCAATATCGCCTGTACTTCGCGTATCGCAGTTTCCTATCGCGGTTGTAATGAATGATGATCCCCCCATTCTGTCTGTAGTCATTCAACCCAGTTCCTGTACATTGGCGAATTCGCGGGAACATTCGAGCGCCTGCAAATGAATGGAGCAGTGACTCACTTTCAGATGTTGATGCTTGGTGGGTTCTCGTGATTTCGAGTAAATTGTTGATGTTCTTAATTGTTGTAAAAACAATTGCGACAGTAGCTCGCAGAATTATTTGCACATGTAACACTGCCCCCACCTCAGTTCTTTTCGCCCCGAAAAGATGTGTCGCTATTTGTAGTCGATTCTCCCTGGGTGTGATATGGGGCAAGACGGTCCAGATCCACGATTTTCATTTTAGCTCTCGGCTTACGATGTTCCTGTATTCGATATACGACGTCGTTGATTCGCTCTGCAACTCGGTATGGTCCCTCCCAATTATGTTGCAACTTCGGAGACCTACCCTTTCGCCGTTGCGGGTTATATAGCCATACCAATTCATCTTGCTGGAAGCCAGTAGAGTTTGCCTTGAGATCATACCTGGTCTTCATGCGGTCAGTAGCCGATTCGAGGTGATTTCACACTGTCCGATGTATCTGGTTCAACCGTTGCCTTAGATTATTTGCGTACTCCGAGATCGTTTGGGGTTTCTCAGGGGGTGTTCCGAACTTTATATCAGCTGGCAGACGAAAGTCTTTCCAAAAATGACTTTGGCTGGGGCTTGGCCCGTCGATGCGTGTTCGGCAGCTCTGTACGCCATCAAAAATAGTGGGATATGTCGGTCCCAGTCCCTTTGGTTCTCGTCCACCATCTTGGCCAGATGTTTATTGAGCGTGCCGTTGAACCGTTTGACCATTCCATCGGATTGGGGATGCAGCGGTGTTGTCCTCGTTTTCCGTATTCCCAGTAGTTCACACATTTCGCCAAAAACTAGTGACTCAAAGTTTCGGCCTTGATCTGAATGTAATTCGCAAGGTACGCCGTACCTACTGACCCAATTTAACACTAGCTGTTCAGCTACGGTAGTTGCTACCTGGTTGGGAATGGGGTAGACCTCGGGCCACTTGCTGAAATAATCGGCTACAACCAGCGTATATCGATTTCCCCAATCGGATTCAGGAAAGGGTCCTGCGATGTCAACAGCAATCCTTTCGAATGGCACGCCTACGTTATAGGTTTGCATTTGTCCTCTCAGTCGTCGCTTTGGGCCTTTGACGGAAGCGCAGATTGTGCATCTGCGACACCAGTCCTCTACGTCTTCTCGAGCGTGGAGCCAGTAAAACCTTTCCCGCAATTTCGCTAAGGTCTTGTTAACACCGAGGTGGCCTCCCGAGGATCCTTCATGCATTTCCTTAACCACATCGTGGATTCGGCTTTGGGGTAGTATAGTTTGCATCCTATAGGAGCTGCCATCCGCCGTTTCCTATTTCCGCTTGAGTACGCCACCCTCCACCTGAAGGGAGTTCCATTGTGCCCAATAGCTTTTCAGGGTTGCCCCATGCATTGAAACGTCTTTCCACTCAGGTCGCCCAGTCGTCTCCTTCCATACAAGCAATGGTCCGATGTCTTCATCGGCTAACTGGGCGTTTCGAATTTTCTCCGATGACCAACCTTCATCGAATTCAGCCGTTATCAATCGCAGATCAACGGACGGTTCCTTTTCCTCAATCCGTCGGCAATGCTTGCAGTCAGCTGGACATGGACGGCGGGATAGGGCGTCAGCATTACCATGAACTCTGTCCTTGTAAAGTAGTTGGGGCCTCACTAGGTCTAGTCGGATCGTCGACCGGGTTGCAAAAGTGTCGTTTGTTATGGTGCAATGTTCTTCATCAACTTGACCAGGAAGGCAGAAGTCTGCTTCTCCGCGATGCTGCCTTGACACGGTGATGGGGGTGCTTGGGATGTCGATCCTCCTAGCCGACGTCCGTCGCATGAAGTTGGCCATTTCAGTTTGATGAGGTTCTATTCTAGCCTCCTGACACAGTCTGGATCTCCACCATTCTGGACAATAGCTCCGTTTTCATCGCTTCTTGTAGTCCCTTTGCAGGTGCCCCTTCTCACCGCAACCCCAGCATCTAGGCGCACCATTTACTTGCGGCTCTCGCTCATTCTCCACGCGCTCACACCTGCACTCGTCTGCCACTATCTTGCGAACCCGGGCAGTGGTACGAGTCACATTTTTCACTGCCTCAAAGTTCAGGCTATAAGCCAATGCATCCTTGACTGTTTGCTTTTGAGCTGAACGCACAGCTTGTTGTAATTCCTGGTCTTCTAAGGCGCTGATGAATGCTTCTGTTGCTGCGTAATCTCGATGTTCCTGGTCGTACGCTGGGTAAGCCAAAAGTGCCAGTCACTCAATGTCTTGGCCTAGCTGCTGTAAGGTTTCGCCAGACTTCTGCATCTGATTCCGTAGCTGTGCCCGATAAATTTGTTTCAGATGGGCGCCTCCATAACGCATGTCCAGCGCATTCATTATAGCATTCGGGTTTGAGTACATTTCAACGGGGATCGTCTGCAATAGCTCGGCAGCTGGGCCTCTTAGAGTAAGAATCAGTGCAATTGCTCGTTCCTGCTCATTCAAGTGATTTGCCCTTGCGGCAGCTTCAAACTGTATCTTGTAAATACTCCAGACCATTTGCCCATCGAATATTGGTGCTTTCACATTTCTGGATGTGCTTTGCGCTGCGGTTATAAGCGGGGCTGGTGAAGTGGTTACTACTGCCTTCGCTGCTTCCAATTCTCTTTTCACTTTTTCCAACTCATGGTTCATTCTCTCCTCGACCTGGCTGACCTTTTCCTCGACCTAGTAAACCTTTTCCTCGACCTGGTCAACCTTTTCCTCGACGCCTTTAATTTGTTTGTCCAGATGACCGAGCTCCGCTTTTATTTCGGTTGACTGTTTCTCCAGCTTCTGTGTGATGTCTGCCTTGATTTCGATCGCTTGTTGGTCCAGCTTCGCTGATTGTTCAGTTAGCTTCGCAGTTAAACTGGATGATTGTTCATTTAGCTTTGCAGTTAAACTGGATGATTGTTCATTTAGCTTTGCAGTTACACTGGAAACTGTTCATTTAGCTTCGCTGATTGTTCATCTAGCTTCGCAGTCAGACTCGATGACATCACCATTAACATTTGCATTAGCACATTTTCTGGCCCCTTTGATTTTGGTGTTTCCGCGTCTCCCTTAAGCTCTGCCATGGTAAATTCAGTTATTTTCAAATGTTAGCTTCGTGGTTATTTTTATTATTTCGGCTTTTATTTATTTTTCCATCAGTTTCCGCGTTACAATTCACTATTGTGCATTTTTCTTCTTTTTTTTATGTTTAAACGTTTTTCACTTTCAAAAAGTTCTTTCTAACTTCTCGACACCACTGTCGCGTGTTTTTGGTTCGCGGCCAATAATTTAATGTTCCGGAAAAGTGAAAACGCAATTTCTATTAAATTAAATTCCAAGAGTTTATTTAATCCGTCCAAAATGCACAATCACTTCACTAACAATTTCACAACTTTAATTTTCACTATTAAAATTCTACCTTCCACTTGTCCATAAATTTCTATCGAAATTGTCTACTTAAAATCACTTCACAATCAATATCGCCTTTACTTCGCGTATCGCAGTTTCCTATCGCGGTTGTAATGAATGATGGTCCCCCCATTCATTCAGCTCGCCTTTATATAGGGTCTGTAGTCATTCAACCCAGTTCCCGTACATTGGCGAATTCGCGGGAACATTCGAGCGACTGCAAATGAATGGAGCAGTGACTCACTTTCAGATGTTGATGCTTGGTGGGTTCTCGTGATTTCGAGTAAATTGTTGATGTTCTTAATTGTTGTAAAAACAATTGCGACAGTAGCTCGCAGAATTATTTGCACATGTAACAATATGTTTTTACTTCCGCGAATTCCTTGCCGCCCAGAATGTAAAGAAAATAAGTCTGAACTATAAACTATATAAAATTGTTTGTGGTCTCGGTGTTTTTGCGCTTATTTAAAAATATGTTTAGAAAATGTTTTTCTCCTTAGACGCAAATAAAATATTTTGTTTTTTATACATATATATATATTTCGAGGGTAAGTTTTCCCTCTTCTTCAGTGTACTGATGGTCTAGTTACAATTTTCTTTAATTATACCTTGTTATTTTTCTTACTCTACTTTTTAAAACGTTTTGGTTTTATTGGTTTAGTCCTTTAATTACAAGCTTAACAAATGTTATTTAATGACAGTCAATGGAAAAGGTTATTACAAAAATTTTTAAATTACTTTATTACCTCTAGTAGTTTTGAATATCCGTGCCCGACGTCATCATTCAGCCTCGATTGTTCCGGTTGTCTCAAAATCCACAGGCTTTCATACGCATCTAATTTCTTCCGGCTTTTGACCTGCTGTACTACCTCGACGTCTTCCCAATTGATCTTATGGTTGCTTGAAACGATGTGCTTTGCTACCGATGATTTTATCGCTTCAATGGGTCGTTGTTTCTCGATGCACTTTTCAGCTTCATTGATGTGCTCCGTAAACCTTGTTTTAAGCAGGCGTTTCGTTTGTCCTATGTAGCTTTTGTGGCATGTCTGGCACGTGATTTTGTAAACTCCACATTTTTCGTGTTTATGTTTCTTATCTTTGGGTGTTCCCAATATTGTGCTCAATTTCGATTTTTGGCTTGTTGGTACTGCTATTATGTTTACTTTTTTTAATCTCTTTTTGATTTTGTCGAAAGCTTTCGAATATGTTAATGCTGCTCGTTGGGTCTCTTTTGATCTTTCTTGTGAGTAGAGTGTAGTGAGTGACTCCAATTTTAGTTTTTTCTCCATTCTTCTTATGATCGCCTGTATTGATCTTTCGTCAAAACCATTCAAAACTGCTGTGCCAAGGATAAACTGCTTCTCTTGATTGTAGCGTTTGGCGTTCATAGGCGTTGTCAACATCCTGTAAATCCAACTATTGTAGCTGGCCATTTTCGTTGCGTGGGAGTGATTGGACGTCACTGGTATCGTTCGTTGAGTGCTCGTTGTCTTCCTGTGGATTCCAAACTCGATTTCGTTTTCACCTCTGATGATCTTCACGTCTAGAAAGGCTATTTCATTTTTGTTCTCCACCTCCATTGTGAACTTTATATTCTTGTGGATACTGTTGATTTTCGTCATCGTGCTTTCCAGATTTGCTTTCTTGACTATCGCGAATAGTCAAGTATTAGTATTTTTCATGATTAAACTAAAATCTGATTATATCGCTCTTTTTCACGTTGTACATTAAATCAAGGCTTTATACATACTTTCATTTATACATACGCAGAAAGCAAGCAACAGCACTTTCAAAGTGAAGTACATTTGCACATCCTGCGGCCTTTACCTTCCGTCCGATTTGATGATGGAGGTCTCCTAAATGCTCGTGGGGCTCCAGCGCAACAACGGGATCTTCCAAACACTTCAATTGCTGCAGTAGCCTGTATGATTTACCATGGCAACCTGCGTGCTGTCCGAAGGTCGCAAAGTAAGGCGGGACAGGCCGGAATGATAAGACGATCGTTTTGAGTTAGATGGACATAAGAACGGATCGCGGCTAATAGTGTGCGATTCAAACATTCAGATGCGTTAGACTGAGGAGAGTATATGGGCGTCAGTTGGTGTTCGACGCCGTACTGTTCGGGTAGGCCCTTAAACTGCCGAGATCTGAGCTGTACTCTGTTGTCCGAGTACACACTCTCTGGTACCCCGAACACGTGGAATACCTGACTCTCTAAAAATTTCACGATGGATGGAGTCGTGAATTTGTGAATAGGTTCCACTAGTGGTAATGTCGAGAGCTGGTCTAAGACAACGATAGCTCTGATGTGTCCCATAGGAGAACGAGGATATGGACCGAGTAGATCTATGTACAGACGTTAGAATACGCGCTTTGGAACGTTGAGTTGACCCATAGGAGGCCAAAGAGGCTGGTTGGGCGCTTTAGTGCCTTTACAGATCTCTCAGGCTAGAAGAAGCATTTCTTAAGTCACCGAAGCGTCCGACCGTAACCACCGTGGGCACTTAAAGGATGGTCGTGTGCACGGAGGATCAGAATGTGAGTCATTTCCTCCGGTACCCAGAGTTTCAAGGACTCTTCTGCCTGCCATGGATCACCAGTGGCGTATTCATTGCGTCTATGAGCGTAGCCGTCTATCACTTTCAAATCGGGCAACTGTGTTTGTTGGGTTATCGTGGTTTGCCTCAACTCTTTGCAGCTGTCTGACTCGAAATGTGGGCTGTCTAAATCTATCTTAATTGGGTCCTCGTTATTCACTGTCGATTCGGCTCCCTCGGGTGAAAACATTCGCGAGAGAGTATCGGGCACTGTTCTAGGTCCCTTTCCGGTGTTTGATGGAAAACTTGAATCCTTGCAGTTTAAGAGCCCATCGGGCCAGGTGTCCATGTAAGTCCGCTTGGTTCATCAATCAGTATAGCGAAGCGTGGTCCGTGATGATTTCAAACTGGTGGGCTTCGATATAGGCTCGGAATTTTTTTACAGCTATCACCGCTGCCAAACATTCCTGCTCGGACACGGTATAGTTCCTTTGGGCCGAGTTCAGCTTATTAGACAAGAAGGCAATGGGAGCTTCCTCTCCCTCATCGGCTAATTGCACATGTACGACTCCGATTCCATGTTGCCTTGCGTCACAATGAATGGAGAAGGGATTCTTAAAGTCGGGGCTGTGCAAGGTCGGAGCTTATGTTAAGGCTTGTTTTAGCTCTTCAAATGCCTTGCAACTGAGCTCGGTCCAAATGAACTTCCCTTTCCGGAGTATGTCCGACAAAGGCGCTGAAACGGTTGCGTAATTTCGAAAGAATCTTCGGTATCAATCACACACTCCAAGGAAATGTCGTAGTTGCTTGATGGTTTTTGGTAAGGGGAACTCATCAATCACCCGAGTTTTGTCCGGATCCGTTTTGATGGTGCCATGTCCGATAACATGTCCCAGATATCGGACTTAGTTCATGACAAACTTACTTTTTTGGACATTGGTGGTGAGTCCCGCCTTACTGATGTGCAGAGCTACTTCTTGCAGGAGTAGGAGGTGATGGTCAAACGTTCCCGTGATGATTAGAAGATCATCCAGGTACACGAACACTTGGTGTTTCAGATGAGGTGGAATTACTTTGTCCATCAGCCGGGTCATCGTTTGCGGGGCGTTACACAGGCCAAAAGACATTGTGACGAACTGGTATAATGGTCGTCCGGGCACTGTAAAGGCGGTCTTATCCCTCGACCCCTCATCGAATGGAATTCGCCCGGATGCATCTTTAAGGTCGAGACTGGTAATGTAATTTGTTTTCGGCACAAGTTTGTAGGAATACAAGATCGATTTACATTAAGTTGATGTAAAAAGGTGAAATGATCAATTTAAAGTTTAACAAAGACAAATTCATTTGGCAAGTTTGCAGGAATACAAGAATCTACAACTGACATTATAACTAAATTCTTGACCATTGTCTTGACTTCTTGAAGTTCTTTTCTCATGAACTTGTTGAAATTTTTATTGGTGAGAATCTTGCATGCTCGCGTCTGGATTTTTTTGATCCCTGTTTGTGTTTTATTTATTTGAAAATAAAATCATTGGCCTCAATTGCGAAGGGTAAATTTTTTAGTTATGCAATATTTGCACAAATTCTTTCCTTCGCCCAATCGGGAGATGCACGAAGAATGCAATTTTGTAGTGTTTTTATGTTTCGAAAATGTCCGGAAAGGACTGCAGCGATGTTCTGCTGCCTCGGCAGAAGAAGATGACAAAATCTGCCGAGAATGCCCTCGTCTGGAGACGCGTGAATGCGCTGGCAGGCTAGCATTGCGGTATCGTGAGGCGGGTTCATTTCCCCAGCACGAGGACCCACTACAAAAAAATTTCGCACTCACGAATTTGGTTGTAGTTCAAGAGGCGACCGAAATCGCAAAAAGTGTAGATAACTACACCGAGGGAGATGGTACTTGTTACGAAAACAAGAGGAACCTGAGAAGAAAGGCGGAGTTGGGGTAACCTTGTCATTACCCGACGAAGCTCATGGCCCACAAATGAAAGAGGGGCAACCGGGTGGTGATGGAGCCCCTTCGAACCCGCCCAACCGGAATAAATCCATATATATTCTGTTGCAGTGGCCAGGTATTCCTCTTCTGAGTGGAAAACTCATACAACTTGAATTGCATGAACTTTCCCATCAGAAGGGGAGTACCCCGGTGACCAATTTATGCCATAGAATTATACAATTTGATTGCATAACGCTATGCCATAAAGAGGCACTCTGCCTGGGCCACTCAACCCGCGATATCACCTGAAACAAAGAGAAAATAAAGGATTAAACTGTACCCGGCGGCTGGCTCATGTTTTATGAGGAGAGCCTACCACCGTACCGGGTCCTATACCCGGTTAGAGTCGGAAGAAAGGAAAGACCGATTTTGTGGGAAAATAAGCACTCCATTATATTATCCATTTGATTCCCATACAACTATAAACATTATCTCGCTTAGATATCGCGACACGATTTTAGTGGCTTCCAGGACCAAATTTGATATTGAAATAAGAAAAATTAAAGCAAAATTCGAAATATACGGAAAAAGAATCAAAGCAAAATTTGAAATATAAGTAAGAAGAACGAAAGGCAAAATTCGAAATGTAAATACAAAATAAAAATTAACGGCAAAAATTTAAAATGGATATGTAAACAAAATTTGAAAAAATATATATATATAACAAAATATGCAAAAAAGAAATATATGTATATATAACAAAATAAAAGGGTACTCACCCGCATGGTTCTCCGAGCGCTCAAAGACGATGCAGATGGTCCTACATGAAGAAATTATGAAAGCACAATAACACTCGTGATTTGTATGTGGTCGCTCCTCTAAATCCAATTTTGAATCGTTTTTCTTATATGGGAACATGTAACCTCTTACAACATCTATATTGTTTTCTTCTTAGACTTTATTCATATATTTTAAAATATCGTCTGAATTACTTTATGTTTACTCTTTGCTTTTTTTCTTTCGAGTCCCTCGTATCTACGACATTAGTTAGTATGTTCACTTTTTATTTTAGCTTTGTTTTGACTTCGCACACTTTTTATTTTAAAATTATAGTTAAATAAAAACGTTTATGGATATGAAAGTTATTGAATGTGGTATTATTTCTTTTTATTGGCTGCTATCGTTGGTGTAATACGTTGAGGCGTTGACGGTCGGCCCGAATTTAAGCCGCTATATAAGTATTTGGCTATCTTTTCAGATGTTTTCAAAATCGCAATAATTTGGCAGAGAACAACGGAACAAGTTGTCTTTTCGCAAAGAATTCATATGCAACTTTAATGACCTGATGCGCACGACATATTAAATCCAAATCCTTGTACATCTTTATCAGGATCACTCCATAATAGACCACATAATAAGCCAGTGTTGGGAACATCATTGGGCCGCATTAATCGACGTATTTGTTCCATACCTTGTAAATCAGGACTTAAATCCGTATTCGAATACTCGCAACAAATCTGTATACTGTCCATGTATATCACCGCATATAATTAACGGTGCTTCCAATTCTAGCAGGATTGACACAAATTTTCATCGGGTCATTTTCACTAGACGATCACTTCACAATTTCGCGTACAAAACTCAAACATTCTCTTACGCGACACCGTTAGTTTTAAAGCGCCAATTGTACCATAGCGCGCGAAACTGAAGACGTGTCTAATTGACAAAATAAATTGTTGCGATCCTTCTTCTTTCACCCTTTCATGCACTCGAAATGAATATTCGTTCTTGGAATTTCGCGACTCTTTTTAATTACACGATGCTTGTTACACTATTTCCAAATTTCTCCATCAGGTTTATCACAATCCGTTTTTCCACGCGCATAACTTATCCTAGGCTCTTGCCGATTATACGGAAACGTGCATATTCGCCATCACATTTTTCCAAGCCCAGAAGGCATCGATTTTCTCAGGGCCCCCGGACGATTAACTCGACTAATTTCCACAAGGAAAAAAAAAACAGGCTACAAGCAAAATTCACATGAGAAATTAGCACACCAAACAATCTTCATCACTTGCACTGCATCCAAGCAGTTTTTTCCCCGAGAACTCGCCGGAACAAAAAACAATGGCCGAACAGTCAGACAAGCACCCCCGATCGCATTCTCCCCGACGTGATCACGGTCCCGGTCAGAAGCGGACTCCCCTTTCTCGTCGCAATTCGCCGTTCGGATTCTGGCAAAACTCTTCTACGATGGGCTGTTTTGATTTTAGAAATTTTAAATCTTCCACCGTACGCCTCTTGCGGAACTCGTAGAAATATTTATTTGAATGAATTTATTTGCTAAGCGTTTGTGTAACTGCGCAACGTATCCCATGCGATATGTTCTTTGCCAAGCGAACATCATTCTTAGACTTGGATTTTTGTGGTTTTTTTTCGCGGACGGTGCTGACTTGTTCAAATTTACAACAGGCAATGAGAGACGAGGTCTTGTAGACGGACTTCTTTTAAATCGCTCCTGTCAAAAGTTTTCAAAAATTAAATTAATTTTTTAAAAACGTTAGTCCGAAGCTAATTTTTATCGGAAAAAATCTTATATTGTCGAAGTAATCGACTCAGGAAATTTCTATCGAATATTTCTACTTCGATTGGTAACGAAAAACAAATTCACAAAGAAAATTTCGCCGCTGGTATGGAGGAGCCCGACGGCTTCCCACCGTTGGGGCAACCTGGTTAAACGACGAATACGAAACTGGCGACAATCACCAAAAGAAAACATAACGAAGAAAACTCCGTAGATGGAGGGTGCAAGCTGCAAATAATAGCGGACAATCAACAAATGGCCAAATTGCAGAAAGAAAATGATGAACTAAGGCAAGAGATACAGTCTCTCAAGGATCTTTTCAAGAAAGGGATGAAGCCTCAAAAGACGCAGCCAGAAAATCAATGGCAACAGGTAGCAAAGCTGAAGAAAAGTGCAAAGCAATTAAATCCAGAGGAAGTTCTAAGTGCTGGTGGCACCAACGAGAGCCAAAATTATTTTGCAGCGCTGGAGGGATTAACCGAAGATATGGAAATCGAAGAAAACATTGGAGGTAATTTTAATCAAGATAATGACGTTAATTTTATTCAATATTTAAAGAACAAAAATAAGGAGAAAATACCAGCCCGCAGTTCTGCTGGTTCCTCCGAAAAAGCTTCCAACAAGACAGAAAAAGTTCCGCCAATCAACGTGTTCGGACAAACCGGGAAAGATATGGTTCGGCTATTGGCAGCCGAAAATAAACTGGCCAATTTCGAAATCAAAAGAGTTAATGCCGAAAAATTAACTATAAGGACGAAATCACTGGTTGATTTCAAGGCAGCCAAAGATGCGCTGATTTCTGGGGAGGTTCCACACTTCACCTATACCCCAAAAAGTGAAAAAAATCAGACCTTCTTGTTGAAGGGTTTGGACAGCGGAGAGGATACGGTCGATCTTCTTCAGGTGCTCAAGGAGGCTCCACCAGATATTGATTTTGTTTTAGTCAAAGCCTTTGCGACAAGAAGGTCGACCATAGAAAGGAAGAATTTACCACTTTACCTGGTACAAATTGCAAATAAGAGCGGTCCAAGTGCCCTTCAACAAATAAGGTACTTAAATTTCAGAGTGGTGAGGTGGGAACGCCTCCAGAAAAGAGAAGTCAACCAGTGTTACCGGTGTCAAAGATTTGGACATTCGGCTGCCAATTGTGCCATGCACTATCGTTGCGTTAAATGCAAAGACGTTCATGCTCCCGGTGAGTGCAAATTGGCTCAGACGGAGCCTAAAGAAAAATTATACTGCGTTAACTGCGGTGTTTTTGGCTACCCAGCATCATATCGAGGATGCTCCCGATATCAAGATGCAAAAGTTAAATTCGCTCCAAAGCAAACACAAGTACACCGTAATATCATAGCTTCCAACTTCGTCAAGCCCGGAGTATCATTTGCACTCGCCGCTAGAGGACCAGCAGAAAATGCTGGAAATAATGTAAATAATGTAAGTGGCAATAATGAGCTGCTTCTCAAAATTTACCAGCAACTTAATTCTTTATCGGAGAGAATCGACAAGCAAGATTCAAAAATTAACTTTGCTTTTCAGCGTTTAGGTCTTTCAAATGCCTAATAATAACTTGTCATCCAGTCATATTCCCATGGATAGGCTTCGCCTTATATCGATCAACGTCAACTCTATCGTTGCTATACATCGACGTGATTATCTCCTTGAATTTATTGTTAAGCAAAAGCCTGACATCATACTTCTCACTGAAACCCACCTCAATTCATGGCATTCCATGGAATTCAAAGATTTTGCATTCGTAAGAAACGATACGGTAATAGGTGATGGGGGGGTGGAACCGGGATATTGGTTCGAAGACCCTATTGTTTCCAAAATATTGAAAAAGTCGAATTCAAAAACTTTGAATTTCTTGAAGTGTCCGTCATCAAAATTTCACTGCCAGGTGAGGATAACCTCTTCGTTATCTCTGCCTATGCAACTGGTCAAAATGTTCTCAAATTCAAGAAGGAACTCAATTCCTTGTTTGAAATACTCGAATTGAACAGGCTGCATAGTTATTATATTTTTGCTGGTGACCTGAATACCAAGCATACATCATGGCTAAACGCCACCAATAATCCAAGAGATGTATTCCTGAAATCATGGATAACAGAGAACCAAATTGAATACAGGTGCAACCTATATGGGTTGGAGTTCCCAACATACCCTAGGACAAATTCATATTTGGACCTCTGCATTGCTGACGCAAGACTTGAATTCAGCTTTAATAGTCCTCAACGGAAACTGCAGGTGCTTCCTTACGATAGCGACCATAACGCAATCGTAATGGAAATCAATCATCAAAGGGATGATTTCTTCCTCATTCCAGTTCAACATGAAAACCATCGGTTGAATTTCAAAAAAACAGACTGGGGAAAGTTTCAAAAGAAGTTTAATCGGGAGTACCAGAAGCAATGTCCCTCTTCTGATGATGGCAACGCTTGCTCAATGGTTCCTAATAACAGAAATCTAACTGACGATGAAATAGATCTCTATTTGTCGAAGTTAGAGAAGCTGACGTTGGAAACGATTGAGAAAGTTGTTCCCAAGATTAAACATCAAAACAATATGGAAGGATATGAAACACCAACCATCGCAAGGTTGAAAAGATTGAAAAGCCTTCTTCTCACCCGCGTCAACAATATTTATCGACGATTTTTGGACTACAACCATCCCTCGTTGGCTTTGTTGAAATTACACCTGAAGAATGTCCGGAACTTAATCCGTTCATACTTCAGGAGTGAGGTCAGCAATCAATGGGCGGAAAAACTGAGGGGTATTAGCCCACAAGACCCAGATGGCGTTTTCGCGAAAGTGAATAGCTTATTCCGCAGGAAGTCTCGAGTGAAGGTATCGAATCTTGATGTCGCTAGTGATGAGATAAATCTTCTCGATAGAGCTGGTATCGAAATTGATAGTACGACTCCGGATAGAAATGGAAACAGGATTATTTGTGAAGGATTGGATAAACTTGCCCTGATTGGAACACATTTTGAATTGGTTCATCTGCCAAACCCAGGGAGAAGGAATGAAATATTTTCGGAGGTCGTTGAAGCAAAAGTTTCCGACTTCAAATCAAGCCTGAACGGCCAATCAATTCTTCATTTCGATGAAACATTAACATCTGACCTCATACCGAGCTTGAATCTTATTGATTATTTTGTCAGCTATGAAGACTTGTGTTTCATATTTCGCAGAATAAACAACAAAAAATCATGTGGTACTGACGGTATTCCAAATAAAGTTCTCCGACATTTGCCTGAGGTTGCTATTAGGAATTATTGCATATTGTTCAACAACATGTTGAACAATTCATATTTCCCAAATGAGTGGATAAAGGCTAAGGTATTTCCGATCTTGAAGAAAGGAAAAGAATCTTCATGCCCTAAAAGCTATCGCCCAATCGGCTTGCTGCCTAACATCAGCAAGGTGTTTGAAGTGATACTCAACAGAGCATTAAACGCCCACATTGAGAAATATGAGTTGATGCCGAATTGCCAATTTGGTTTTCGTGCCAGGCACTCAACCATACATGCAATAACGAAAGTAACCTCAGACATCTGTTGGAAACTAAATGATAGACAATGCGTTGGAGCATGTCTCATTGATATGGAGAAAGCCTTCGATACGGTGTGGCTAGATGGACTAGTTTTTAAACTCCTTCAGGACAGCTTCCCCAGACACCTTGTCGCCATGATGTGTAATATGTTGTACGGGAAATCGTTTGTTGTAACTGATGGAAATCTGACAATAATGCGCGAATTCAAGGTCTTGGATGGTCTACAGCAGGGAACAGTTACTGCGCCCCTGCTTTTCTCAATATTCATTCGCAAGCTATTGAACAGCTTTGATTTTAATGTCTCGCCAACGCGATCATTGGTAGCGTTTGCTGATGATCTGATCATCTATACGGCAGACCGAAAAGCTACAATAGTTCAGAGCAATCTTCAAAAAATGTTTAATGATGTGCAGCTCTACACCGACAATTGGCGAATGAAAATCAATGCGCAGAAGTGCGAAACAATTTTGTTTCGGACAACGCTGCAGGGGGCCAGTCAAGACCTGAAACGTAATTGGAAGGATTTCCACATTATGGCTGGTGAGGGTAGTTCAGAAAGGGTTCCACATAAATCCTGTGTTCGATACCTCGGTGTTCATCTCGATCAGTATCTGTACTATACTGAACATGAGAAAATCATGCTCAGTAAAGCACTAAAAGTAGTCATGGCCCTTCGGCGACTCTTTCATTCCAGATACATTGATCAAAAAGTCAAAGTTATTTGTTACAAGACCCTGGTTAGGCCAGTTTTGACATACGGATGCCAGATCTGGTACAACCAGAGTGCTAGTACAATGGAAAGATTGAGAGTTTTCGAAAGGAAATGTCTTCGTGCGTGTACTGGTTTGTACAGAAAGCCTGAGACGGATTGGAAGCACTATATATCGAATAGAAAAATTTATAAAACCGCTCAAGTGACGAGGGTCGATATCTTCATATTGAAACTTCTTCGGAATCATATCGCAAGATCTGTAACTGTAAGTGAAAACCCTTGGATTTCACAGCCGTTCCACCCTACAGACGGGTATATTGTGACTTGCCTCACTACTGGCTTCGTTCGATATGTTTTTGATTCTGACGGCGTCCTAATCATATATCACATAAATCGACGGGCCACCGATAAGAAGATAAAATATCCTCCGAATCTGAGTTCACGAGACCAACAATTCCAATGGAGATACTCATTTGCTAGAATCGTTGATGCTGGTCGAGCTGAGATGGAACAATCTAGGTATTAGTGGCTGAATGACAATGTCTAAATTATTCGTGTTTATTTTCTGTTTTTGTATTTTTTTCTCGTTACTTAGTTTTTGAGATTCATCTCATCATTATTGCTACATCTAGTATTGTCGTTTATTTGTATTATAAATTAGGTATAGGTTTCAATATAAGGTAACTTTTTTTTTTTTTGGTTGAACTTATTTAGAATTAGGATGTAACATATTAGGTATAGAATATAAGTTCATTGTTGTGTTAGTAGTATAAGTAATTTTTGAATAATGCTGGTTGGTTTTTTCTCCTTTTTCCAATTGAATCAAAAAATATCTATTAATGTTAATTAATTTAAATTTGCAAGTGTATTTTTTTCATTAAATGTGTTTAACTGATAACGTATAAATTTACAGAGCCATTCGGGCCATTAAGTTTTTTTATAGTTTTATTGTTTGGAATTTGCGTTATGTTCTTCTAAAAATTTATAATGATTGGTATTAAATAAAGCGCTTTTGAATTTGAATTTGAGGTCTTGTAGACCGTGACGATGCAATGGGTGATTTATTATGCGAAGATGAATAAAATGATTTAGTTGGGATTGAAAATTCTTCGATGTATTTAATGTAATTCTTATTTGTACTTGGACTGTCTGTATTTGAATTTGGATCTTTAGATTTTTAATTGCTCTTGGGAGTGACGGGGGACTTGTTTTCAATTCGAGGCTGTTTATTGTCCGGACTTTTACTGTCTGGCGAAGGAATCGACTGGTTTTAACGATAGTTGTTACACTATCTGGAATCTTCTTGACCCTTGGTCGCAGACAAGATTTTAATCGATTTTGGACATGAATTGCCGATTCAAAATCCAAAGGCATCATGCCATCAAGAATATTCATTTCAACATCCGCTCGCGATGATGGATCGTGGACAGGTGTAGTGTGTTTTGGTGTCGTCGTGAAGAGATTTTTCTTCCGTTCAGACATTTTTGGAGTCGGAACATGTGGCGTGCGGATTCTAGTGCGCGATTTTGGAGTCTCCATCTTCACAGATCAGCTGAAATTTTCCTAGACACAATAAATATGTATTTAACAATTAGAATTTTACTTCCATGCGCTGTGATGAAGTAACACGTCGTCAACAAGAAATGTTTACAACATTTTGATCGATCATCATTATATGTATCAAATACGACTTTTAGAAAGTTTCCTTTCGATTATATCACTTGGGCTTTTCAATGACAGCGCATTCTGTAGTCCTTAAGTTTTTTTCATTCTGGGGCATTATAACGCTGGGCGAATCCGATTCGGGACTAGCGCTGGTGTATTTTTCAGTGTGCATGTCGCGTATTGGACGGGGTTCACAACCGTACCTGCTCGATTACAACAATTTCTCCAATTTCTCAAGTAAAATAATTTAATGATTTTACTATTATATTTGACACAAACAAAAACACGTCTATTCATTGTAACTACTGGAGGAGAATCCCGATTTGCCTAAATATTTGGAGAAATCACCTAAATGCATGGTCAAACTACCCATTGGAAAAATGAGATTAAATTTTATATCTGTGGCTGTTCCCTTAAACTTGATTTTCCCCTCTGGCTCTTCCCGCCACCCATTTATTCTGAAACTATAATTTTATATTACAGTATTCATTTAAATTCTTACCTGCTCATTAAGTCGAGCTAAACTCGTATCTCACAATCACAACCATAGAGCCATGAGACATATTGTATGCGACATTAAATCATCTATATACTTAATGCACTCGCATTCGTGGAGGTTATTTTGCGTAATGCAGGCTGCGTTAGGAGCTTTAGTAATTTGCCAGAGTTTCAAGTGCAATGCGCTTAGTGGGTCTAGTGTAATTTGCCTAAGCGTCTACAGAACTTTCCCTATAATTTTCGTTTTCATATGAAGGAAATCTACCTAAGCGTATCCAAGAGGTTTTACTCCAGGTTTTTCTCCCGGGGTATGATCAAAAGCAAATTTACATGTAACACTATTGTACATATTTCACATACTAAACAATAATGAATATTCATGCAAAACATAAAACATATCCGTAAACATATTTTTTCGGTGAAACACTAATCCATCTATTACTTGAATGATAGTTCAACCGGTAGCCAGTTCATGTTGATTTATGGGTTTGAAATAACTACAATCAAAAGATTAATGGGTTGTTGTGTTCAAGTACCCACTTGTGTCGCGAATTACAGTGTCAACAATTGATTAATAGCGGCAATACACTTGAAATTGGTTTCTTTTTATGATTTCAATCAAATTTCCATTATTTATCGGACCGGTATGTATGATATGCCTAAGAGAAATTTAAAGGAAACGCGCAAATTTTATGTTAAACGGACTAACCCCGAACTTCATTGTATGTCAATCAATCTCAAGTCTTCCTCGCGAGTATGTAGACAATATTTATGTCAAGATTTATTTTCTAGATTTCATAGACGATGAATATAAATAACATCACAATAGAAAATATTTCGCTTTCAATGCTCTCGTTACAACCGAGTGATAATGAAGCGTCGTTTGATACATTCGCATAGTAAATTGGAGTACTACTGGTCATTCATAAAAACAGCGGAAACGCTGAATAATTTCCAGCTTTCAGGAAGCGTTTAAGCATTATATTTTAACCGCCTCCCTATTATCAGCAATAATCTGATAATGATCGGAAATGCAATTACCTCGGTGGACGTTAAACACTTGAATGTAATCACTGAGAATTGTCTTATCAGCCGAAGTATCTTTACTTTGATTCCAATCTGCAATTAATATCATTAGTGATTTTTCTTTTGTTTACGATCCATTGCAGGCAAATCATCCAATGAAGCGACGGATGATAGCGAGACTGCGGATAACGAGAATGATTGTGATAATGGGAACGTGTCAGCCACGGACGAAAATACAAAAGAAACGGAATTCGTAACAATTAGCGTTAATAAAGATGTCGATCGTAGTAGTACGCCCGTGGACAAGAAGTAAGTTCAGTTTCCATATATACCCACGAGTATGTTGCCCAACATTCATATGCAGATTACATATTCGTACGTTGTTAATTAGATCCATTTAATTTTCAATGTCCGCTCATAAATTTTTGTGTATTTAATCTGTGATTCCACCGTTTAAGCCGTGCGTCGGTTGCATCCACGCAACCTATTGTCAGCCAGCCGGAAAAATATAGGAAGTACACAAGAATAATTTCGCTGTTGGTGATCTGGTTGATAATGACTGCGATTCTGGCTACTACCAAGGAGAATACCATCGAGGGAACCCAAGTAGTGGTTCCAGCTATTGGAGTCAAAGGTCAGAGGAGCTTTCAATTAATTTCGTCCGAAAAACGCACATGAGTGGCTCTTTCAGATATTTCAACTATTTATTTTTTACCAACGTTTATCCGGTTAGAGTAATTATGTTGCCAATCTTTCAAGCTCAATCTAATCCAATCCGAAAATAAATTGCGTATTTAAATATCATTGAAGAGCCGCGGTCACTTTTTCTAGAATGTAATTGAAACAGGTTTACATCATGATTGAGGTATTATTTTCTGAAAGCTTTTCATACTGAAAAGGGTTTATTTACGGCTCAAAAACATATAAAAAAGTCTTAGAGGTTTTTATGCCTACAAATGAAATCTACTGAAATTTTCATTTGAATTTATTCTAGTAATGACTTGCACCCACGCTAGGCACGATCGACTTGAAGTGCTAAAGTGACCGGCAAAATGGATTGTGATTTGTTTAATTGGACATATATTCAATTTTTTTTTATAATCAGACGTACGTATTATTCAGAATAAGTTTTTCACCGTGATTTCAGGATACAAATTGAAGAGAAAAATATTTGTAACACAACTAAACACTGAGACATGAATTCACTGTCTACTAAACAAGGAAAGTGTTTAGCTCCTGAAGAATGGCAAAATCTATCCTCAATGCGATATAACTTTTAAAATCAATCTAAGTATCAAATCAGATACATATGTGCTACTATGAAGTGAATTTCCTCACTAGAATCAATTCATGAAATCCACGTATTGGTATGGTCATTGCGGTCTTACCTCCACGGGGAGGGATGCCAAGATAGATAATATAATCACTATAAAGACGCTAGGGCATGTTATACTTATAGAAAAACCAGCGAGTCGATACTGAAAACGAATCAAAGTAGTTGAAACGCATGTACTCACTCAGAAAAAACAAGGCCCGACGACTTTTCAGGAAAAGAGAATTAGCCTATGGATATCAAATACGGTCGGTTCGGTTACCGAACCGCACCAAACAAGCTGAACCGAAACCAAACCGACTCTCTTACAGGAAACCAAAACGACTCTCTTACAGGAAACCAAAACTGATCCGATAAATGGCAAAACCAAATTCAACTGAACCGAAAAAATCGGTTGCGTTCGGTTTTTACCGAAATAAACCGAAAAGATTACACATATCCTAAATTCTTTATACTAATTGTGAAACAAATAAAATAATAAAACATGTCGGTACTAATTAATAATATAAATTCAAAATTTTAGAAAAATTATATTATCCTACGCCTTCATTTGTTAAAACTTTAAAAATTGTTTTTCTTTTTTTTAACTTAACAAATGAATATTTATGTTAACTTTTATTTTTTTTTAAATTCGAATAAATATTACAGATCAAGGAGTGTTTTATAGCATATTGTATTTAAAAATAACAGTATCTAATAATGAAAAAAGTCTTTTGAAAAGAAATGTATCGGTATCTCAATGTATATTAGCTTATACGGGTAGCACCTCCGCTTCCACAGTCTCGGCATAAACAAAGAATTATGCCAAGGGAGATTTTCACGTGGCTTGGTTGAGATGCAAACACACGCACATGCAGAGTGTGGACACGTTGTTTCAGGCATCATAGACGCGTTTTCCTTTTGATCGTCATTCGTTCGTTGGCGAACCTTGGATTCTTTGCAGCGAGCATCGAATGAAAAGAGAGTCGCGATACATGCGTCACGGCATGTTGTAGTTTATTGCACGAGCAGCAAGACACGCCTTTTATTCTGCACTCATCCTAGCCTAACTTGTATCTTGTGAAATGTAAATTGTAGTTTCTGTTTGCGAACAAAATTGTCAGTGTTACTGAAGCACCATTTCATTTCCCTAAAGTGGTGACCCCGTATTTAAAACAAATGAACAACAGAAAAGCAAAATACTGTGAACTCATTCGGCAGTATGAATTGTGCTCAGTGCTCGAAAAATACTCGCTATTACAGTTAAGTAAAGCATCAGAAAGTTCCAAAATGAGTGTGGAGAACCACGCCGAGCAGATCGTAGCCGAGGAATGAGATCATTTGGCTCCGGAGCCCGCCGGGCAGCAACAGGTGAATGTCGTGAGTAGCTGCAAATTGCCGTCATTTTGGCGATCGAGTCCCGAACTATGTTTTTTTTTCAGATTGAGTCACAGTTTCACATGCACAGAATAGCTTCAGACTAGACAAAGTATCACATCGTTGTCGGAGCACTGGACTTTGAAACAATTGCGGACGTTTCTGACATTCTCCGTACGCCGCCGTTGGCAAATAGTTATAACACGCTGTAGAAAGTCATAGTTTCGCGCCTCACCGATTCACCAGACGCGCAGCTCCGTAAGTTCTTGACTGGAGTAGAGCTCGAGGATAAAAGGCCATGGCAACGACCGCGGCACATGCGGATAATTGCCGGCAAACGTGTTGGAGATGACGTCTTACGAATCAAGTTAGATATCTTACCACAGTAGACGCGCCGCATGCTTCTTCTTATAAAAGGCCAGACACTCGAAGAGCTCGCTGCTGTAGTTGATCAGGCTCATGACATAAGACCATCTGTCATGGTGACTTTAAATTTCGAATTTCAACGCCTTTGTCCGGCTATGCATCTGTGCAGCCTCCGTCCGATCTGCTAATGCAGGAGCTATCCAAAATGCGACAGGCCATCGCCCAACTCATGAACATCACTCGCGAGCTCCAATCAAATACGAGAGATCTAGATCAGAGAAGCTGTTCAGTATCACGCAGCGGCCGTATACCTCAGGCCCGCTTCTCTACACCAGGCCCCAATGAAAGAACGGCGTACTGCTGGTACCACACGACGCACGGCGGACGCGTGCAACGTTGCAGGCAGCCTTGTTCCTTCTCCGCTCAGGCACAGCCGTCTCAGGAAAACTGAAGAAGCTGGCGATACTTTTGGCGGCCGTCATCCGCACACTCTTCAGAAAGTTGCCTTGACGTCTTGAATCGCAATTCCTCGATCCGACTTCTCATGGACTCAGCATCTAAACTCTCTATCATTCTCAAAAACATTATCAAGAAACCACTTCGAAAACAGAGTTTGACTCTTACTCCAGTCAACGGAACGCCTATTGTAACCTTCGGAGTGAGACAGCTCAGCTTAAACCTTATTTTACGCCACCCTTTTCAGTGGAGCTTTATCATTACATACATAGGTGCAGACGTCAATTATTGCAGCAGACGCTTTGAAAAACTACGGAGTTCTCATAGATCTCCAAAATCACCACTTACTAGATGGGCGCACCAGCCTTTCAGCACCTTGCACAATTGGTCCAGTTCCGGAAGTGCACTCTTTTATAATTTTTTTTTCGAAGCACTACAGCCCCTTTCGGGCCTTTGCTTAGAGATACTTAGAGTATCTCATTGTCATGATCGAATGTATCAGCATAAACCACGTGGACTATTATAACTGCTGCACCCAAAATCATGCCTCGCGGATCTCTAAAATAGGCCTACGCAAAGCTTATCGACAATTTCTCCAAAAGCTCTGCTCGCTCTGGAGATATGGCGCACGTTCCTGATCTACCCGTTCAGCATGACATCGTTACTAGTGGCCTGCCAGTATTTGCCCGACATTGTCGACTCTCAGTTAAATGACTAAGCGCAGCTTAAAGGGAATTCAGCGAATTGCTGGAGCGAAAAAACATCCGCCTCTTAGTGAGTCAGTGGGCCAGTCCTCTTCACATGGTGCCGAAGGACAATGGAGTTTGGTGAGCTACCGGTGATTATCACTAGCTCAACGCAATCACCCGCCCCGACCGTTACCCACTTCCAGTAATAGAGGACTTGATGCAGGATACTCAAGGCAAAGTGCTTACGGTCTTCGACCTTCGAAAAAGCCTTTTACCAGGTCCCCATGGCACCGGAAGACATTGAAAGGTCCGCAGTGACAACGCCTTTTGGATTGTTTTTGGACATGCCGTTCGGTCTGAAGAATGCGATTCAAACCACGCAGCGTACATTTAATCATATCCTCAGAAATCTATCATTCATGCGTAAATATCAGGATGATCTTCTCATCAGCTCAGACAGCCACGAAGAGCATCAGGCGCACCTGGCTAAACTTCTCTTGACTTTCAACGAAGCATGTCTCCAAATTAACTGGACTGAATGTCAGATCGCTCAGCTGCAGGTAACATTTTCCCGCTTTTACGTGTCGAAAAAAGGTTTTCGCCCACCTCTGCCAAAGACTCAAGCCATCATCGACTTCCCAAGACCCTAGGACACTACGCAGCTCAGACGTTTCGTGGGAATGCTGAACTTTTACCAGTGCTGCATTCCACAAGCTGCTATGTTGCAAGCTCCTCTCACCGACTTACTTAAAGGAATCACGAAAAAGAAAGCTAAGCTTGCCTGGTCCGAGTAGGCCAACGATTTTTTCATACGCTGCAAACAGGCTATAGTTTCTGCAACAACCTCACCTTTTCTCATTCAATGGCTCGCTTTACGAACGGATGCATCCAACATCGCTATAGGCGCAGTTTTGGATCAGCAGCTAACTGATGGTACCTACGTCCCACTAGGATTCTTCTCGAGAAAGCTCTTAGATGCAGAGCAGAAATATTCGACCTAAGATCGGGAGCTTCTAGCCATATTCGCTGCAATCAGGCATTTCCAGCGCATTCTCGAAGGCAGGCAGCTCACCACCTATGCAGATCATCGGCCGCTCACTCATACACTCAAGCAACGATCAGAAAAAAGCATCGCGTCTACAGATTCGGCGATTAGATTTTAAATCGCAGTTTAATGCCAAGCTGGAATGCACACCTCTGGAAGAAAACGCTGTAGCTGACGTTCTCTCGGGACAATGGCGTGTGCGACGTCACCGGTAGTGGCACTGTGCTCATCGATAGACTAGTGAACGGTAAATGGTGTGAAGCTCGAATCGAAAACATGCTCTACATTCCAAAGATTCGAAAGAACTTGTTTTCAGTTGGCGTATGCACTGAAAAAGGTTTCGATGTTTTGTTTAGAAGAAAACTAGTAACAATTAGTTTTCGGTGTCGGTGTGCAACAAGACAATCTGATTTACCGAATGCTCTTTAAAGTGAGAAAACCAAGTGTTGCGAGAGAAGCAAATGTGTCAACGGTCAACTTGACTGTCTGGCATGAATGAATGGGATACGTAAACAACAAAGTTTTGCGTGAAATTACGCAAAAAGGGCTAATTCGAGGTGTAAAATTAGCAGACATTGACAATTTCTTCTGTGAATCGTGTGCATTCGGGAAAGCACACAGGCTACTGTTAAAAAAAAACGAGACAAAAAGGAACACAAAACCGGGAGAATACATACATTCGGACGTAAGCAGACCATTCTCAACAGAGTCCATCGGTGGTGCAAGATTTTGCATAATCTTCAAGGATGACGCATCAGGATTTCGGTATGTTTACTTCATGAAACACAAGTCTGATGTTTTCGATATTTTCAAGAAATACGAAATGTTGATCGACAATAAATTCGGCAAGCCGATGAAGGTGTTACGTAGGAACAATAGATGAGAGTATTGCAACCATGAAAGGAAGCAATATCTCGAGGCTTGTGGTATCGAGCCGGTAAACACGGCACGTTACACTCCTCAGCGGAACGGGAAAGCCGAGCGCGACAACAGAACGATCATCGAGAGTGCTCGCACGATAATAACGGCAAAGAAACTTCCTCTGTCGCTATGGGGGGAAGCAGTCGGTACAGCAGTGACCGTGCTCAACCGAGTTCTGGCTACCGGTAAAGAGAAAACGCCATACGAGATCTGGTTTGGAAAAACACCAGATGTGTCCAATTTTCGAGTGTTTGGATCGGATGCGTACATGCATAGCGACAAATAATTTCGCAAGAAGTTAGATCCAAAGGCTACAAAGTTGATCTTAGTTGGGTATCAGAACGGCTCGATGAATTACCGTTTGTACAATCTACAGGACAAGAAAATATCTGTATCGAGAAACGTCACATTCAACGAGAAGCCGCAACTTGGGGTAGAAAAAGGAAAAGAATTCGGATACATTCTTCCAGCGGATGAAAACGAAGATGTGGTAGAACCCGTGGAGCAGCAACAGGAGGTAGAATGCCAGAAAGCTCAGGAAGAACCTGAAAGAAGCGAACAACCAGAAGATCCTTGAGAAGAAGATCAAAATCAACCGGATAATGACAGACAACTGCGGGATCGTACAAACATCCAGTGACCGATAAGGTATGAGGTCAACTTCGCTGAATTTAATCCGCCAAACACATTTCAGGAGGTGATGAACAGTGCCGAGGCAGAAAATTGGGCCGAGGAAATTCAGGAAGAGTTCGACGTGCACGAGCAGAACAAGACTTGGCCAATCGTACCAAGGAAAACGGATCGAAAGCCCATAGATTCGAAATGGGTGTTCAAGATTCTACGAGACACATCAGGTGACGTATACCGGTACAAAGCGAGACTTTGTGCACGAGGATTTCAACAAAAAGAGGGACTCGACTACATGGAGACCTTCTCGTCAGTCGTGAGATACGACCCGCTAAGAGTTCTATGCACCATGGTGGCTGAACAGGACTTAGAGCTCACACATTTTGACGTGAGAATAGCCTTTCTTCACGGCGAGCTGAAGGAAGAGATCTACATGGAAATTCCGGAAGGACTCAACGTCAAGAAAGAAGAAAAACGTGGTTTCGTGTGTAAACTGAACAAGTCCTTGTACGGCTTGAAACAAGTACCCAGGTGCTGGAACGAAAAGTTTCGTGAGTTCTTAGAGTAAAAATCAGTTTCGCGGAACGGAAGCCGACAAGTGTATCTTTCAAGGATGGGTAGATGGTGTAGATGTGTTTTTAACGCTTTTTGTAGATGAAGGACTCGTCGCAGCAAAAGCAAGTAAAGCCCTCGAGTCGGTAATCAAATCATTGGGTAACGCGTTCGGAAAATTATTTGTTGGGGTACAAATAGAACGAAATTGAGTAAAGAAAACCATGTTCTTGCATCAAGAAGCGTATGTGACGAAAATTTTCAATAAATTTAAGATGATCGATGCAAACGCGAGAAGTGTGTCTGCCGATCCGCACGCGCGACTAGTTCCAAACGATCGCGATGATGAAAACTCAAGTACGGTACCGTTTCGAGAAGCAGTGGGCTCGTTAATGTTTCTTGTTGTGACGTGGCCGGATATCGCATATTCGGTGAATTCAGTTAGTAAATTTCTTAGCAATCACCACGAGAGCCACTGGCAAGCGGTGAAGCAAATCTACCGGAGATAATGTACAAACGCGGCGGAAGTAACCCGGACTTACATGGGTTTTTAGACTCGGATTTCGCAAGTAACGTGGAGACGCGTAGATCTACCATGGGGTATGCGTTTTGTCTATCGAATGGGATTATGACATGGTCATCCCGACGACAAAAGCTAGACACACTCAGCACAACGGAGGCTGAGTACGTCGCGGCAGCTGCGGCTGCGATAGAGGCCATTTGTCTACCGGTAACTGCGACAGTTTTGCAAATAGACAATCAAAATGCAAGCCAATTAATCAAAAATCCGGAGTTCCACAAGCGAACTAAGCATATAGACATTAAGCATCACTATGTTCGCGAAACTGTGGAGAGTGGGGAAATATCGGTAGAATATGTTCCTACGGATCAGCAGCTAGCTGATATATTTACCGAAGCACTTCCAAAGAGACATTTTCAGCATCTATGTAGCGGTTTAGGCATAGGGTCCTCGACGCACTCAAACGGTGGGAGTGTTGAGAAGTAAAATTATCGTACGTCGATAGGCTCGCCGCGCATCCGTGAGCAAAACCCAGTATTAAGGCGCAGGAGCGAACTACTTGCGTCACCAGTAATTGTTCGTTAGTTGGTCTGTGACTGTTACGAAACGTGTGCAATAAGAAGTTCCTTTATATAAAACAAATAAAGCGTACTCATATATATTCAAAGTTATCTTTCTCTTCAAACCTATCGTTCCTCTGTCCCTTCGATAAACTCAACAGAAATGATTGACTGAATGCCGAGTCCGTTAGACATAAGGAATCAGGTGTACAAAGAGTACGTAGGTGGGAAAATCAAGACGAAGCGAGAACACTATGAAAATCTCAGAAGAATAGCGAATAAGATAATAATTATTATATCTAGGCTTAAGAAAAGAAAATACTATGACAACCAATTGAGAAGTATAGATGTAAGTTTAGCGAGCAATAACACAAGCATACAAAGTAGTGAAAAGGCTGGAACGTGGTTATCAGCCCAAAACCACGCTCTGCCGTGATGACAGCGGCAATATAATCGTTGATAAAACCAAGATTAAGGAAAGATGGACATCAGATTTCAAGAAGCTCCTTAATCCTCCGCACAGCTCCAGAGCGTTGGAGTCTATAGAAGTCTGCGGAGTGCTTACATCGGCCCCATCAACTCTGGATGAAGTTTGTTCCACAATCAGGGCCCAAAAGAATAATAAAATTCCCAGCATTGATGCGATTCCAGTGGAGCTCATCAAATATGGTGGCAGCAGTGTTCATAAAGCTATTCACAAAGTTATTCAGCACATTTGGAGTGGAGCCAACCAATTATATTCCCTATCCACAAAAAAATGTGAGAAGCTATAGTACGAAAATTATAGAGGCATATCACTACTTTGCACGGCGTTCAAAATATTTTCAACAATCTTAGAAATTAAAATCGGATCATACGCCAGCAGTATTATTGGGGAGTATAAAGGTAGTTTTAGAGCAGGTAGATCGACAATATACCAAATGTTCACTGTCAAGTAGGTACTTGAAAAATGTTGGGTGTTCAACGTAGGCGTACACAGAATTTTCGTTGACTTCAAGCAAACATACAACAGTATTGATCATAACGTACTGTACCAAATAATGCTTTGCTTTGGCATCCCAGCCAAATTTGTCGGTATACCAAAATGACAAAGACGTCGAATCCTCCCACATCAATAACCAACTTACCGATGCCTTTGACACAAATATCGGACTAAAGCAGGGAGATGGGCTGGCCCTTTTGCTATTCAATTTGGCTCTGGAGTGCGTCGTAAGGAAGCTTCCTGTCGATACACGAGGTATGTGGAAGACATCAACCTATGTGGAAGACATCAACATTTTGTCGCGATCATTAACAACTGCCAAATAACTCTTCCTGAAACTCGACAGGAAGCAAAACTAGTAAGGTTACAAATCAATGAGAATAAAACAAAGCTCATTACGCAATCGAGGAAAAATACCTCAAATACACAAAATATCACACTTGGTGAATACAGTATCAAAAATCTGAGCGAATTTGTGTATTTAAGCGCCAAAATAAGGAAAAGCAGTAATGAAAGACATGAAACACGTCGAAGAATACAGCTCGCAAATAAAATATTTTGTTCAGTTTTGACGATCTTGACGACCAGCTGCATACCCAGGGAAACAAAGCTCCAAGTATACAAATCTGTGATAAAACCTGTGTTATGCTATGGATGTGGAAAATGGACCCTGGCCCAAGCATCTTCAAATATATCGAACGCCTTTGAGCAACCGGTCCTGATGCGAATAACCACAGCGAAGCTACAAGGAGACCAATGGTAAATTCGAAGCAACAATGAGCTGCATGAAATTTTTGACGAGCTGGAAGTCTCAACGATTGTAAGACTGCCAAAGTTGCAATGACCTGGCCACATGAATCATATGGATGAACAACGGATACCCAAAAAGGTATTCGCTGAGAGAACTGAAGGCCGCAATCAATGGATCGAGACAGTTGGAGGTGCTTTTTGCAGGAAGGCTCGGGAGGGGCTGTAGTGCTACGAAGAAGAAGAATATATTTCCATAAATCAACACAACAAATTAATGATAGTACCAATTTTGTGTAGTGAAATGTTATTATACTTTAACCTTTTTAAATTAAGTATACCTGATTAGATTCCCATTAGGCCCGCAATAGGCATGCTTGACTTAGGTATACCGCATCAGGCTCTTATTTAGTCCGAGTTTTGTATGCCTAATTTAAGCATTGTCTAATGCAGGCCCTAATTTCCGTTTAGGTATGCGTAAATTGATTTCTAGTCGGGTCCATCATTTTTATAAGAGCTCCTATGCCACCAGATCTGAATGCTAACGAGATTTTAATATTCTCAAATATCTCATGTGCGTTTCTAATCATAATTATTATGGTTGAATTCCTTAATATGTATCATTTAATGCAGAGTTCAATCTTCAAAGTTCACCCACCAATCTTCAATTTAAGCTGGTACTTAAAGGTGCCTTTTTAACCCCATTAGAGGTCGAAGGAAACGAAACCGATTTTATACTAATCCAATTTCAAATTGTAGACAATTTTAACGACAGTTTTTTATCGGTACGTAAATATCTGTATATATAGTATCTTCACAGTACACCTTGTAAAGGTTAATTTTGTATTTTAGAATATAATAGATGCATGGAAAGTGCCTACAGTCCCACCGGAACGATATGAATTGTCAAAAATCAGGGAAATTTCACGCCGATTCAAATTATCATCATTAGAAAGTGAAATGCTAGAAGAAAGCTCAAAAACAATCCGACTATCAATAACCAAAGAATCTAAGCCCGAATCTTTAAGATTGTTTGCTATGGAAATATTTTACCACCCAGAAGTGATCGATATTCAGTCTGGAGCTTTGTTTGGTGCATTGATTCTGGTTGTGATGTATATTCTTATTATTTGGGAGGTAATTTCGTTGGCTAATAGCACACTCATAACAGCTGACGCCAAGGATGTAAATTATTCAAATTTTCATTTGAAGGTTGTGCACCGAACGTTTGCCAGCATGATTTCAGCCACAATGGGTATTGCAGTATTGAGTTTGTTTGGTGATAGACCATCGATGGATGAAATAGTTGTTTGGATGGATCTGGATACAATTATCTTGCTCTTTTCAATGATGACTCTAGTGGCAATCCTAACTGAAACAGGAGTTTTTGACTATATTGCAGTCGTCACGTTTGAAGTAAGAGTCAAAGCTGGCAACATGTAGTCCTGATAAAGATTGCCCTACTTTCCAGATCTCAAATGGGAAAATTTGGCCTTTGATTCATTGTTTATGCTTGATTACCTGCTTGGTATCAGGATTTTTGGACAACGTGACCACCGTCCTGCTGATGACGCCTATAACGATAAGGTTTTTTGAAACACTCATAACTTTATAATTCTAATTTATGAAATCTAGACTTTGTGAAGTAATGAAACTGGATCCAGTGCCTATTCTGATGGCCATTGTTGTCCATGCCAACATCGGAGGGACCATGACTCCAATTGGAGATCCACCAAATATTATCATCACTAATAATCATTACATTCAAACTCATGTATTTACAGATAATTATTCTTTAAACTCTCTTATCAGAATCGCTCTTTCCCCAGGGAGTAAATTTTATAACTTTCATTACTCACATGGTGCCAGGAGTGATTTTAGTAGTTATTCAAACCTCACTGCATTTTCGTTATATTTTTCGCGATATTCACAACTTACGATTGACAGAGTCAGAAAATTTGAAGAATTTAAGGAGAGAAATTACGGTTTGGAAGCGCGCAGCAGGATCGATAAATTCATACTCGAAGGATGCGGATGTTGTCAAAGGAACTCTGCTTCAAAAAGTACATGTACTGAGACGGCGACTCAAGAAAATGGAAACGGCAGGAACTGTATCTACAGACGATTATAATCACACATTAGAAAATCTGAGGGCAATGGTAAGTTAGCCTAAGGACTTTTTTAATAAAGGAGTCCATTTATTATTTACTAGTCGATATTTCGTAAAAGTATGACGAACTATCTTTACAGTACCCCATCAAGAACAAGCCACTTCTGTTGAAATCTGCATTCGTCCTCGGCTTAATCATTCTGGCGTTTTTCGTTGAATCCGTGCCCGAGTTGCGTATAGTGTCCTTAGGCTGGGTAGCCCTTTTGGGTGTGCTTCTGCTTCTTATAATTTCAGGACGAGACGACATGGACAGCCTAGTGACCCGCATCGAGTGGACCACACTTCTTTTTTTCGCCGCAATGTTCGTAACAATGGAGACTCTATCACGTCTCGGATTAATCGCTTGGATAGGACAACAAACGGAAAACATTATCCTCAGTGTCCCTCATCATTCACGTTTGGGCTGTGCAATTTTTCTTGTTCTTTGGGTTTCAGCTATGTGCTCTGCATTTGTTGATAGTATTCCCATTACAGCAATGATGGTCAAGGTTGTGGTAGCTTTAGCAGAAAATGAAAAACTCAATTTGCCGTTGCAACCGTTAGTTTGGGCGTTGACATTTGGTCCGTGCTTAGGAGGTACTAGTACTATTCCTTCAGCCAAATTTTTTTAGACCGCTTGCATTTACAGGAAATGGGACAGTATATGGGGCATCGGCGAATGTTGTTTGCGCTGGTATTGCAGAGCAACATGGTTATAAGATATCGTTTATGAAATTTTTCAGGTAAGTTTTTTTTTCTGCAGTAATATGGTGGTGGTTTTCACAACTATTTGCACTCTGGTTTCAATAGCGTCAGCTTAAGTAAGATATTCTTATATTAAAGGTAAGTTCAATTTTAATTGTTGGAATTAAATACAAATCATAGTTATGGTTGAGATAGAACTGTGGCTGTAAAAATTTTTATTTCGGATGTTATAAATTTAAGCAATCATAATATGCCATAAAGTTTGAGCTTCTAGCTTATGGCCCATTGTTCATAATTTTATCCCATGGCCAGAACCAAGGAAATCATCTAACTTGTCTTTGGCTTGTAAAAATTACTTCCAAATCATATCAGCGGGTTCAAAGCCGTAGCCAGGAACAAATTTCAGGGTCAAATTGTCAATGTGTGAAGAAAAATTTTTAAATTTGTACATATTTATTTTATTTGACCAAACAAAGTATACATTTTTACGTTCTGTTGAAATACATATCACAGTTTTAGGTAAATTTCTCGAGAGAAATTCACCTATTGCGGAGAGCATCATATATATATATATATATATATATATATATATATATATATATATATATATATATATATATATATATAAATATATATATATATATATATATATATATATATATATATATATATATATGTATATATATAAATATATATATATATATATATATATATATATATATATATATATATATATATATATATGTATATATATATATATATATATATATATATATATATATATATATATATATATATATATATATATATATGGGATATAACGAAATTTGTGACCACGCTAGAGGCTGCAATTTTGCTTCTATTTGCACCGAATTTTCAGGAAAGGTGTATTGGGTAATTATCTCGGTTGAGTTCGTGAACCAGCTATATCGGCCATGCAAAAACAAAATGGCGGCCATTTTAGACGAAAAATCGTGATTTCTGTTCTGACCAAAGTATAGCTCCGATTTGGATGAAATTTGGTACGAAGGTTCACTGATGTATGTGATGAATCTCACAATAAAAAATCCAAAGTCGGTACGGCAGAAACAAAATGGCGGCCGCTCAAATGTCGAAAAACGTGCAAAATTTTGTTGTTTTAATAGTGGTCAAAGCTTTCAACAGATTTTCATGAAATTCAGCAGTTTGATAGAAATTATAAGTATCTAGAGAATTACGTAAAAAAACTGGAAGTCAGGTTGCAAAAAACAAAATGGCGGCCAGTTGAAGGTCAAAATTTCAAAGGCTTTTAAAAGTCGCAATTTTGATCCGACATATATGAAGCTTGGTTTCAAGATAGACATTACTTACGCCTACAGCCTTTGATATTTTGGTGATCATGCATGTGCAAATTTCAAAATGGCGGCCGTTTAAATATGCGTTTTTTTCATGTTTTTGTGGCCCTCTAGTGGTCACATTTTCCAACGGATTTTGATGAAACTTGAGATTATGAATCTCTGTACTATGTTCTTGTATTTTACAGGAAATTATTAAAATTGAATGAAAAATAAAATAGTCGAAAATTTAAAGCCTAATATTTTTAGCTGCCATTTTCTTTAAAAATTGAATTATTTTGCCCTGTCTAGAGGGAAACTCCTATTTGAACGAGATAGTACATTGATTGATGAGGTCCTAGCACACAAAGATTTAAAATAATCCAAAATCAAATGTATGCATTCAAAATGGCGGCCCCCAAAGGTCTGAAGGCATGCGCAATTCGCAATTTTAGTGCCAACTGAAAGAATGAATATTTTTCATGGAAACGTTCTAAATGACTTTACTTGAAAGAACTTATAAACCAGATCATTTTTAAGATATTGTAAAATATTTTTAACAATACCCTAAAAAATTATAAAATCGCGACTTGTCTGTCTGTCCGTCCGTCCGCCCGTTTGTTCGTGCGTCATAACAAGTTTTCTCGCAAACCACATGAGCTAGAATGAGGAAATTTTCTACGTAGGTCAGAAGAAGTGCCTCTTGAAATTTGCAGTGCAAGAAAATATTTTAAGGTATTTAAGGGGGGTCTCCCCATACAGGCAGGTCTCCCCATACAACGGGGTGGCATACAATGTTTTTTTATTTCTGTAGCCCTCTAGCAGCCAAGGTTCTCAACAGATTCCGTTGAAACTTGAAATTATAAGTTATGAAGGCAAGTTAATTTAATTTACTTATGCAAATCGAATGACAAATAAAACAGTCGAAAATTCACAGCTTAATTTTTTTAGCAGCCGATTTCAATAAAAATCGAAATGACGGCCCTCATAGTTCAGAAAAAAATTGAAAATGTATATATATTAATGGCAATGCAAGTGCTGATTAAACTTTTATGGAAATCTTTTGAAATTAACTATTCGAGCTATTTAAGCCTTTGTGTGGTAACCACTGTGAACTGTGTAAACAGCAAATGCGAGAAGGGCGAAACCGGAATTTATATGTTTACAACAATTTATGATCCGTAGATTTTCAATATGTAATCCATACGCGTGCAACTCAATTTAATTAGCAAAATATTTGCGCCCCGATAAAAGGTCTCTAAAAACGAACGTGGCCAGATTTTTTTTATGTTAATAAATACCCATGTGGTACTACGAAAATTTCAGAAAGAAGTTCAGTAGTAGGCAAGCCAAATTCTTTTTTGAAACTTTACGCTACATACGAGAAATTTACCTCTCCGGCTGGTGCTGCCAACGGGGATTTTTTTTATTTATTTTGTTTACAATACAAGTTTACCTTTGCAGTGAAGGATTAGGAACCGAGGAACTTCGATAAATTAGTTTTCAAGCCGTAACAGACGACCGGATTTGGTCCGGCTGGACCTACTGAGGTTCGGTCCGCTCTTTTGCAACACACGGTCGGACCAGCCAGTCGTTCTTTAGTTTTTGGTGCGCGAAGATGGCAAACGAAGTGGCATCGATTATGTCTAACAAAAATAAAATTGCTTTTGCGGCAGCAGTAATTGTTGCTACATTGCCACCGCTACGCAACTGATTGCGATTTATCCGGTCGTTCTGTTCACACACGCAAATTTGGTCCGTAGCGAACCGAGTCGGATTTGGTCCGGTGGAAAATCCATCGAGCTCGATCGGACTCAATTTTGGTCCCCGGACTGCTCTCCAGACGACCGGATTTGGTACGGTGCGGACCAAATCCGGTGGTCCGCCCGGACCAAATCCGGCCGTGTATTAGCAGATTTAAATTGGGATCTGGATATGGTTGGGGAATAAAGATGGCTCATCTTGTTGAAAATTTTGACACATCTATTTATCGACTCATTATCACCATAGATAGTATGATGTTTACTTTTTACGAGCAAAGGTGAATGTCTCGTAAATCTTACTGGCTCGTTTAAGGCTATTTTTAGGGCTTTGTACTAAAATACAAAACCCTATTGCAATCACGACCTGTGTCTGTCCGTCCGTCCGTCCGTCCGTCTGTATGTCACAGCACTTTTTCTCCGAAACTATAGAGGCTACAGCCATGAAACTTTGTGGAAAGGTCAGAAGTGGTGACTTCTTGAAAGTTCAAGGGTGGAAAAATTTTTCAAAGGGGTTTAAGGGGGGTCTCCCCATATAGGGAGGAGACCCCTCAAAACATTTTTTTCAGCATTGGTAGTCCAGTAGAGTGTCATTGGAAAGGCCTCAATGAGATCTTTTCAAAACAAGTCTTAAAATTGCCTTATGAGTACCGAAGAGGGCAGGGGAAGGGGAAAAGTGCGAACCCCCTCGCGATTGGACACCTCCCATCCGAAAAATCTGAAAAAAATCATGAATGTATGCCTTAATGAGTACAACAACAACAAATACATGATAACTCGCAATTCACTCAACTTTGTTAGTAATAGTATGATTTATCGATTTTATGTTTTTTTGAATAAAATCTAAACGGTACCCTTAAATACAGTAAAATTTAGCAAACAGATGACTATTTATAAGATTGATCTTTTCCGAAAGTTTCATAAAGATCGAATAGTATTTGACGAAGTTATAGCGATTTGAATTTTCGTGTATTACTATGGAACAATATGCCCTGTATTACTATGGAAACATATGGCTATGGAGCCATATGCGCTTTTTACCGACTCAGACACTACAGCTTTGCTAGGATTTGCATGAAAATTGCAGGAATGATATGTATCATGAAGATGAGTACATACAATTGAAACAAGTCGAAGAGGTAGGAGAACCTTCCTAGCAATAGGGCTTTCTAACGATTCTAAGATTCGCAAAAACAGGCCATGAATCGATGATTACAGTACAGAGGAGTGGCCCTTAAAAGAAAAAATGTCATGAAAGGTAGCCGATATGAGTATCAATTGAAAGTTCTCTATGAAAGCTTTTCAAAACAGTTCTTAAAGTGACAGTTTTTGCTTCAGTGGGGGCACAGGGGGGGGGGGGGGGGGAAATACATGAAAAATGTGTTTCCTCTCTCGCGAATGGACACCCGTGATCTAAAAAATCTGAAAAAATTATCAAGGGAGATGTTTATGGGTATAACTTTAACAAATACCTCAGAAGTAAAAATTTTTTCAACTTTGCTACTAATAGTATGATCCTGGAATATGAAATGTTTCTTGATTTTATTCGTTACTGGTTACTGCATTTTGTAAGTAGAGTACAAAACCCTTCTGACATGAGCATAGGTCTGTCTACCCAACTTGTTTCGATTAGATATTATACTTTAACGGTTCCTCTAAGGACATCAAGTGTGAAGCAAGAGCGTAATGTTGTTCTACGGGAAGCAAGTGGTGTCATATTGAGAAGGGAGAAAGGTTATCGCATGATGGCAAATTGTGGAAATTTTTTCGATCATAGAGGGATCTCAGAGCAGACAGTTGGAATTGTTTCTGAACGGACTCAAACCTCTCTCAGTGAACATCAAAGACTGGATTCCAAACGGCACAAGCGTATTCCAGAATTGGGTGCACTAATGATGTGTATAACGTTTTCGTTACCCACAAGTTCTTTAATTCTTTCGCGCGTCGTTTGATGAAACCTAAAAGCTTATTCGCTTTGCAGAGAACCTCATCGTAGTGCAAATTAAAGCGGAGTTTCTTATCCAAGGGAACACTAAGATCTACTACACTATCAACTCTGAGAAGTTTTGTATCATTGAGGTGATAATCAGATAAAAAAATTGTACTTTTCCGAGAAAAACTTATCACCTGGCATTCCTCAAAATTTAAATATAGAAGATTTTTGTTAGACCAATCTAATAGAGTATTTATTTTGTCCTGCAGGAACAAAGAATCATTTTGGGATGCCATCACATGATATAATTTGAGATCATCCACATAAAATAAGTGTGGTATATCGGATAACACCTCAGAAAGGTCCGCTATAAAAATGTTGAAGAGAGGAAGTCCGAGGTGGCTGCCTTGAGGAACACCGGAATAGACATGAATTCACATATCCCTGAAATTTAACGGGTTGAGTCCCATTTTTGAGATACGAGTCCAGCCAATGAAAAAGGGAGCCAGTGATTCCAAAATTTAGTCAATTTATGAGACAAAATCGTATGATTGACACGCTCAAAAGCCTTACTGAAGTCAGTATAAATTGTGTCGACCTGGTGTCCATTTTCTATTGCACAAAGGATGTTAGAGAACAAAACTGTTAAGTTGGTGGTTGTGGATCGATTCTTTCTGAAGCCATGCTGTTGGTCATTGAGACGCTATTCAATAAAAGGTGATATTTTGGAACATATTTTTTTTCAAATAACTTTGGGGTGGTGGATAGTATGGTAATCCCTCTTTAATTTTCAACGGCTCCTTTGCTTTTGTTTTTATGGATTGGAGCTAAGTAGGAGGATTTCGAGTATGCTGGGAACACGCCGCTTGATAGCGATTTGTTAAAAATGATGCAAAGAGGTAAAACTAATTGTTTTCTGCATTGAAATAAAAAATATGGAGGAAGTAAATCGGGGCCAGGTCCATGATTAAAATCAAGAGTTTAAATTGCGTCGAATATGTCACCCTCTGAAACTGAAATTTCTTGCAGTACAGGCCCACATTCTGTGTCTAGTGGTGAACAATTATAGAAATTGTTTGCTAAACAGTAAACTGATTGAAAATGGTCTACAAAATAATTACTGATTTCTTCAGGGAGAGTAGAACTGCAGTCTTTAGAGGTCATTTGTTTAGGATAGCTATGAGCTTTGCGCTTGATGTTCACAAATTCAAATAATTTCTTGGGGTCTTTGATGATGTTTTCACCTATAACATTAACATATACTTCATGGGCCTCGGGCGACTTCAATTAAAATTCTTTTGACAGTTCATCATACTCCCTTTTAATTTCGTCATTCACATCAGATCTACTATGCATAGTTTCATACAGTTTATTTCTTCTGTTCCTTAAAGATTGAAGATCACTATCCAGCCAGGGCTCTGATAATTTGTCCTTTTTCTTGATTTTAGGAACATGTCTTTCAACGGCGTCAAGGAGTGCTGATAGAATAAACTTACTGAATTATTTATATCTAACGTTGAAAGCATGGCAGTCCAGTCTATATTAAAAATATGCTTTCGAATGCTCTCGTAAACAGCATTGCGAAAATCAAATACAATGAAGTTATTGTACGAAAGAGCGTTTGTAGCTTCAGCAGTGGAAAATTCAACCGAATGTGCGGAATGGTGGAGGGTGTTTGAAAAAATATTTTCCACCTCACTGATTGGATTAACCACCACATCGTCATAAGCATTGGTAAAGATAAGATCTAGCCAATTACCATTGCAATTGGGTGTCGGAGCTACTTGCTGTAAATCATTGCCATAAAATGTAGAAACAAGGTTGAAATCACTGTCGTCTAAGAAGATTGACTAGAAGACAAATATTATCAAGTTCGTCGACTATAAACTTTAAATTGGGCCTATTAAGTCTCCAAGTATAATAATTTTATCTTCTTCATTAGAAAGGCCAGCAAGTGAAGAGATAACTTCACATGCATCATTGTAAAGGACCTCATTAGACTTTGGAGGAATATAAAATTCACCAATGTACAAGTCAAATTTTTTAAGCTTGATTCGAACGATTGTATGCTCAAAATGTTCATATGTGGTCGTAGCGACGAGGTCACTCAATACTGAGTTGTGTACAGCAATTAGGACTCCACCACCTCGTGACAACCCAGTACTTTGATAGTCTCGATCATTCCGATATATAGTCCAACTACTATCGAGAATCTCTTCATTTCGAAAGGAGTTATTCAACCAAGTTTCCGTTAGAGCAAAAACAGTGAAAGGGCGTGATATAGCGTCAAGAAGGAGTTTGCTGAGTTTACTTCTCATACCACCACAGTTATGATAGAACATTTTGATGCATTTGGAGGAAATATTTTTATTGCGGACGAAAAAATTTGTGATGCTGTTCTCGTGTCCTTTGAAGCGAAGATATATGATTTGAGCTTACATGTCAAGCGTAGGTCTCAAGATCTTTTTGTGCTTGTCCTGGATTGATACCTAGTTGCTCATGATAATTAAAATATAATTTGCGAAGAGCATCTAATTCTATAGGAAGACCTTTTCTTCGTATCAATACTTTAAGATTGTTCTTCGTTTCACCATCAATGCATGTTGTATCTGGCGCTTTATGCATGTAGGCCAGTTAGAGTCGAACAAACTATTATATTTTATGCTCTCGCAGTCTTGATAAGAGATACCTACTTTCAAGATCGTTACTAGAGTTAATTGTTGCTTTTACAGCTGGAGGAAAGAGAGGGTCTAAAAAGGCCTCCTTTCGGCTTACGAGTTATTCGATGTGCTAGGTAGCTGAATTGATCCTTGTGTGGATGAAATTTGAAGACCATCACTTACGAAATCGGGATATTGGGGGTGTGGTTTCATAGTCTTCAGTTCAGGAATGGAAATAGAATGCTCATGTGAAGAACCAACACTACCTCTTGGTTGGTTACTATGACAAACAGTACTGTTTGCCACTAGACTACAATCTGAAGGATCTCAAGGATTTACAGTTTCATTAGTAATCTTTGAGTGAATTTTGTAGGTCATGTTAGTATTGGTATTATTATTTATGGGAGCTATTATTATACTATTCATATTTTTACTTAGTTGATCCTTGTTGTAAACAGGCTTATGTGATTTCCACTTTTTGAAGATCATTTCATTCCAGTTGACAGAACCATTTTCAGATTGATGGTTGGAGAAAAGCCAGGCATATTTATGTGGGATAGAAAACTTGATCGAACGCGTACCCTTATTCTCCTTTGATACGTCCTCAACTCTGCAACCTTTGAGCATGAGACTATTCTCCAAAAATTTTCGAACTCCAGCGGCGCTAATATTTTTTGGTACTTTTTGTAGGAAGAATGATTCATAATTTGCTTCAGTAGCTATTTTGGCGTCAACTCCTTCTAACTTTTGGAGCCTTACATTCCATTCATCCACTGACCAAAACGTGCCTAGCTTGAAGATGCGTTTTACGACTTCTAGAGTTTCAATTGATGCTTTCGGTTCTGGACATCTCAAATTTAGACCGCTTGCATCACTCTCCACTGGAAATGTGCGGTGTACTTCACGCTGCTCCTGTAATTTATTTTCTAATGAATCACACTTTTTCTGAATATTTGCCAGTTTTGTTAACATTTCCGTTTGTTGCAATGAATCTTTCTGCTCGGATAGTTTTTTGGTGATGTTTGTTAACATATCATTCAACATTTCTCATTTGTGGTCAAATGTCCATTCTATAGGGCCCTTAATTTGATATCTTATGTTAAATAAGTATTTGCATCTTATCTTAAATAAGTATTTGCATTTGTTACATTTTTTTTCAAACCTTATCAAGGTAGTTTTACTTATATTTTATTTTGGAAATATTTTTCAAACACTCTTTTGCTTTTCGTTCAAACTTCATTCATGAAATTTAACCGTGCTACTTAGTGGACGTTGAAAAACCAGAAATGAAAGCTATTTAAAACTGACTGAAAAAAGAAATATTAAAAGAATCTATTTTATGTGCATTCATGTCATGCCATTTCATTTGAATTTACAAGGTGTTTTCGAAAATAATCGAGACTTTTGTCATAAAAATTTGTTGATGGCGCAATCTGTGGATGAGATAGTGCGTTGGAAAGTTACACCCCTCCCTGATTTCCAGTGAACGTTTGGTGACATTCGGTTCAGTGGTAGCGAAGTTATTGCGTCTAAAGTGACAATATGTTTGTGTCATCGGTAGAAAAATAAGTTTCGAACAAAGAGCTAATATCAAATTTCGTTATAAAATCGATAAAACGTTTACCGAAACATTTGAATTGATGAAAAAAGTTTATGGCGATGATTGTCTATCTCGTGCCAGAGTTCATAAGTTATTTACACGTTTCAGACATGGTCGTGAGGATATACTCGTAAATGACGATTAACATGCGGGCCGCCCAAAATCAGTGATCACCGAAAACTACATCGAAATTGTGCGTGAATTTATCAAAAATGAGCCGAAATCATCGTTGAAATTCATGGAATCGGAGTCGAATATCTCCAAAACATAGATTTATTGCATTTTAACCTGTTATTTGGGCTTACGAAAGGTCTGCGCACGTTTTGCTCCGCACAAGTTAACTGATGACCAAAAATTGCTCAGAATTCAATATTCGAAAGACATAATTTTTTTTTTGTGGTAGGGAGGTGAATGCCATTTATGCACAGAGTGTGGGACTCCCATGCTTGACTGGACTACCCACTAAATACCTCCCCTGTCAACCTGAGAACCCAGCCTGGAACCGTTTGGCACATTACTTCGGGCCAGGTCTCGTTTTGTTACGCCGTGGAGCGCCTTCAAGCTGGGGAATCCCTTTCCTAGCGGGAGGGGGGAGGGGAAGAGGAATTGTCAGAAGAGCGATCCCCCGGCCCCAGCGCCCCCAGCTGCTGTGAGTTCCTTTTATATTTTAGGACTGCCCGAGCATAATGTGCCACCTGGTTCCATTTGTCAACCGATTCGAGCATCACCACAACTATATTATCCGGGGTGAGCTCCCCTGTCTCCCTGTAGAGTTCCCTTCGCAGCCTGACCCATTTTGTACACGCAAAAAATGTGTGACAGGCATTGTCCTCCTCTCCTGGGCAAAACCGACAATCGGGGGACCGTGACTTACCGATTTTGTGCAGGTAAGACTGAAAACACCCGTGCCCGCTCAAAAGTTGGGTCAAATAGAAGTCAGTCTCACCATGCCTTCGATTTAGCCACGGTCTCACATCCGGGATAAGGCGCGCAGTCCACCTTCCCTTCGTGCAATTCACCCAAGACTGCTGCCAATCGTTGAGTGAGCGCTGTCTCTCTTCGTGGACAACTATCACCCTCGCATCCTCGTTTCGGCGCAGGTAAATAGCGCGGCGCTCTCTAGCAAGGAGGGCGATAGGTATCACGCCTGCAATCTTTCTCACGGCCGAGTCGGAGACTGTTGGATACGAAGATGCAATTCACAGTGCTCCTCTTCTCTGCACCCGTGCCAAACGTTTCCGGTATACCTCCTTGCTGAGAGCGTCGCCCCATACCTCTGCGCCGTACAGTAGCACTGACCCTACAGCACAAAGACATCATTAAAGAGGCCAGAAAAGACGTGAACTTCCTTTATAACATTGTAACTGGTGATGAAACGTGGTGTTTCCAATATGAACCCGAAACCAAGCGCCAAAGTGCCGAATGGAAGGCCCCAGACGAGCCACCACCCAAAAAACCGTGTTTGGAGAAGTCAAAAATCCAGTCGCTGCTCATTTGTTTTACGATTTCAAGGGAATTATCCACAAGGAGTTCGTGCAAACGGGCCCAATCGTCAATGCAATTTTCTATCTTCGCGTTTTCAAGCGTTTGTTGCATCGCATTCGTCGAATTCGGCCTGAATACCGAGAAGGAGGAAGCTGGCGCTTATTTGATGATAATGCACCATCTCATCGATTCACTCTTGTGACTGATTTTTTGACTAGAAATCGCATTTTAACCATCAATTATTTACCGTATTCGCCTGATATGGCTCCCTGTGACTTGTATCTATTCGTAGAATTGCATTCGGCCATGAAAGGAAAACGCTTTGCGTCCGAAGAGGGCATCCAAAAGTCTTGTACCGACATCCTGAAGGACATTTCGGTTAATAACTTGAAACACTCTTTCGAAAAGCTGGAAAACTCCTTGTATTAGTTAACAGTTTGCAATTCTATTATCAAATGAAGTAAAAATATAAGAAGCTCAGTAGGTGCACTGAGAAAGTGGTTTTTTAAGCCAAATTACAAAAATAAACCCCTTTTTAGGGTTTTGTAAAAAAAAAAAATTCCAATACCCTATCAATATCGGTACCTGCCCGTTCTTCCGTCCGTACGTCCGTCAGTGCGTCACAGCAAGTTTTCTCAGGAACTATAGAAGCTTCTCAAGAACTTTTGAAGCTACAGTCAAATTTTGTGAACAGCTCAGCCGTTTCTGGTTCATGAAAATTCCATACTCAAAAAAAATTTCAAGGGCTTTCAAGGGGGGTCTCCCGATGTAGGAATGTGAACCCTTAAATATTTTTTTCACCAAAGATAGTCGAGTAGGATATCAAATGGTCTTGAAAAGATCTTTTAATATCCGTTATTTAAATTGTAATATCGTTGACGGAGTAGGCAGGGGAAATAGAAGACCACGAAAAAAATCTGCGCCCCCATAGTGATTGGACACCTGTGGACTGAAAAATCTGAAAAATATCACGGAGATACTTCTCTATTTGTACAATAACAACAAATACCTGAGAAGTTGGAATTCATTCAACTTTGTTAGTAATAGTATCGTATGATTTATCATATTTACATATATATCTTCATTTACAAGGCCAATAAACTATGGAAATTTCAGAAGAATCGGTTTGTATTTATCGAACTTATGGTAGTTTAAATTTTCGGTGTTGCAACAATACGTGGCTATTGAGCAATATGTGCTTCCAATCAATTCAGACACTAATGGCTTGTTAGGATTTGTACGAACATTTTAGGAAGGATTTATATCATGCATTTCTTCGAGAATCTGTTCCATGAGTGATATTAGTAATCGTAAAACAAAATGGCGGCCCTTTTAAATGAGAATATTGAGTAAATTTAAGTTATTTATCCCCAACTTTACATTGAAAGTACAGGCTATTAACTCTTCGTGAAAACGTACATTTTAAAGGTGAAAAATTCATGTTGGTAGGTTTTCATGAGTATAACAATAAAAAATACCTTAGAAGTTGAAATCCACTCAATTTTGTTAGTAATAGTGGAATTTGTAACTATAACATTTTCCCTGTGAATCCATATGGGTACCTTTAAATTTAAATTGAAGTAGTTCATGGAAAGGTACTTATAGTCTGGAAGTTTCATTAAATTTAAATCGCATTCACGGAAGTAATAGCAATTTGAAAGCGCTCCAAATACAAAAAAAGCAATGTACGGTTTTTTCTGCCATTCAGGCTTTCCATCGAACCAGACACTACACTTTTAACAGAATGTTCTTATTTCCAGATAAAATTAATAATTAAAAACATCTTGAAGATTTCATTCAGTCAATGGCTGTTAGTTATATTGCAATAAACTGGCAACAAGTCAAAATGGTATACGATGGTTTCCCTTTCAAAATGAGTATATATTTTTTGTAGATGTTGTAAAAGTTTTTCTTGAGTTTATACATTATTGGTGTCAGCATATCGTAGGCTGAGTGCAAAACCCTTCTGACATGAGCGTAGCTCTGTCGTACACAACTTGTTTGTTGTTTGACTTTGGATTGATATATGCATAATATTATCGGTATTTGCCCGATTAATGTTCAATAAATTTGCTTCTAGTGAAAGCAAAGATGAAAAAAGATGCATTTAAATAATAATTACTGTGTAGACAATTAGTCCACTGAAAATTAATTGAACACCATACCATATTTGCTTCAATCATATACATAATAATATAGTTGGATCCAATGAGCATAAGTAACAGAAAATCGACGATGTGTCCTCAACAGTTATTCGATTTCAATATCCTTTCAACTTTGTCACTAGATCTAGTGACAAGTTGATCCCTTTAACGACAATTGTTACAATTCTAGCGACTAAAAATAGTGTAACGACTAATTCAGCATTTTATTTTCTTACCAGTGGCCCATCTATATATGTGATATATTGGTAAGTCTTTTTCTGTCATTTTTCGATCGAAGATTTCTTTCATTTAAAATGCATTTTATTTAAGTACATATTGTCCATTATTATCTATGACCTTTTGCCATTTTTTGGGTTGAGCCATTATTCCATCTGTGTAGAACTTCTGTGATTTATCGGCGAAAGACTTGGCCAAGTGATTTTCACAGTCCCTTTTTGAAGTGAATTTCACAGTCAAAGTCTAAAGCGCTTTATTTAATACCAATCGTTATAAATTTTTAAAAGAACATAAAGCAAATTCCAAACAATAAAACAATAAAAAACTTAATGGCCCGAATGGCTCTCTAAATTTATACGTTATTAGTTAAACACATTTAATGAAAAAAATACACTTGCAAATTTAAATTAAGATTATTAGATATTTTTTGATTCAATTGGAAAAAGGAGAAAAAACCAACCAGCATTATTCAAAAATTACTTATACTACTAACACAACAATGAACTTATATCCTATACCTAATATGTTACACCCTAATTCCAAATAAGTTCAATCAAAAAAAAAAAACAAAAAAAATTGTTACCTTATATTGAAACCTATACCTAAATTATAATACAAATAAACAACAATACTAGATGTAGCAATAATGAGATGAATCTAAAAAACTAAGTATCGAGAAAAAGCACAAAAACAGAAAATAAACACGAATAATTTAGACATTGTCATTCAGCCACCAATACCTAGATTGTTCCATCTCAGCTCGACCAGCCTCAACGAATCTAGCAAATGAGTATCTCCATTAGAATTGTTGGTCTCGTGAACTCAGATTCAGAGGATATTTTATCTTCTTATCGGTGGCCCGTCGGTATATGTGATATATGATTGGGACGCCGTCAGAATCAAAAACATATCGATTCATGTCCAAATACACGAATGCTTCTGGAGGAACGAAGCCAGTAGTGAGGCAAGTCACAATATACCCGTCTGTAGGGTGGAACGGCTGTGAAATTCAAGGGTTTTCACTCACAGTTACAGATCTTGCGATATGATTCCGAAGAAGTTTCAATATGAAAATATCGACTCTTGCCACTTGAGCGGTTTGATAAATTTTTCTATTCGATATATAGTGCTTCCAATCCGTCTCAGGCTTTCTGTACAAACCAGTACATGCACGAAGACATTTCCTTTCGAAAACTCTTAATCTTTCCATTGTACTAGCACTCTGGTTGTACCAGATCTGGCATCCGTATGTCAAAACTGGCCTAACCAGGGTCTTGTAACAAATAACTTTGACTTTTTGATCAATGTATCTGGAATGAAAGAGTCGCCGAAGGGCCATGACTACTTTAAGTGCCTTACTGAGCATGATTTTTTAATGTTCACTATAGTACAGATACTGATCGAGATGAACACCGAGGTATCGAACACAGGATTTATGTGGAACCTGTTCTGAACTACCCTCACCAGCCATAATGTGGAAATCCTTCCAATTACGTTCCAGGTCTTGACTGGCCCCCTGCAGCGTTGTCCGAAACAAAATTGTTACGCACTTCTGCGCATTGATTTTCATTCGCCAATTGTCGGTGTAGAGCTGCACATCATCAAACATTTTTTGAAGATTGCTCTGAACCATTGTAGCTTTTCGGCCTGCCGTATAGATGATCAGATCGTCAGCAAACGCTACCAATGATCGCGTTGGCGAGACATTAAAATCAAAGCTGTTCAATAGCTTGCAAATGAATATTGAGAAAAGCAGGGGCGCAGTAACTGTTCCCTGCTGTAGACCATTCAAGACCTTGAATTCGCGCATTGTTGTCAGATTTCCATCAGTTACAACAAATGATTTCCCGTATAACATATTACACATCATGGCAACAAGGTGTCTGGGGTACCTGTCCTGAAGAAGTTTGAAAACTAGTCCATCTAGCCACACCGTATCGAAGGCTTTCTCCATATCAATGAGACATGCTCCAACACATTCTTTGTTGTTTAGTTTCCAACAGATGTCTGAGGTTACTTTCGTCATTGCATGTATGGTTGAATGCCTGGCATGAAAACCAAATTGCCAATTCGGCATCAACTCATATTTCTCAATGTGGGCGTTTAATGCTCTGTTGAGTATCAGTTCAAACACCTTGCTGATGTTAGGCAGCAAGCTGATTGGGCGGTAGATTTTAGGGCATGAAGATTCTTTTCCTTTCTTCAAGATCGGAAATACCTTAGCCTTTTTCCACTCATTTGGGAAATATGAATTGCTCAACATGTTGTTGAACAATATGCAATAATTCCTAATGGCAACCTCAGGCAAATGTCGGAGAACTTTATTTGGAATACCGTCAGTACCACATGATTTTTTGTTGTTTACTCTGCGAAATATGAAACACAAGTCTTCATAGCTGACAAAATAATCAATAAGATTCAAGCTCGGTATGGGGTCAGATGTTAATGTTTCATCGAAATGCAGAATTGATTGGCCGTTCAGGCTTGATTTGAAGTCGGAAACTTTTGCTTCAACGACCTCCGAAAATATTTCATTCCTTCTCTCAGGGTTTGGCAGATGAACCAATTCAAAATGTGTTCCAATCAGGGCAAGTTTATGCAGTCCATCACATATAATCCTGTTTCCATTTCTATCCGGAGTCGTACTATCAATTTCGATACCTGCTCTATCGAGAAGATTTATCTCATCACTAGTGACTTCAAGATTCGATACCTTCACTCGAGACTTCCTGCGAAATAAGCTATTCACTTTCGCAAAAACGCCGTCTGGGTCCTGTGGGCTAATATCCCTCAGTTTTTCCGCCAATTGATTGCTGACCTCACTCCTGAAGTATGAACGGATTAAGTTCCGGACATTCTTCAGGTGTAATTTCAACAAAGCCAACGAGGGATGGTTGTAGTCCGAAAATCGTCGATAAATATTGTTGACGCGGGTGAGAAGAAGGCTTTTCAATCTTTTCAACCTTGCGATGGTTGGTGTTTCATATCCTTCCATATTGTTTCGATGTTTAATCTTGGGAACAACTTTCTCAATCGTTTCCAACGTCAGCTTCTCTAACTTCGACAAATAGAGATCTATTTCATCGTCAGTTAGATTTCTGTTATTAGGAACCATTGAGCAAGCGTTGCCATCATCAGAAGAGGGACATTGCTTCTGGTACTCCCGATTAAACTTCTTTTGAAACTTTCCCTAGTCTGTTTTTTTGAAATTCAACCGATGGTTTTCATGTTGAACTGGAATGAGGAAGAAATCATCCCTTTGATGATTGATTTCCATTACGATTGCGTTATGGTCGCTATCGTAAGGAAGCACCTGTAGTTTCCGTTGAGGACTATTAAAGTTGAATTCAAGTCTTGCGTCAGCAATGCAGAGGTCCAAATATGAATTTGTCCTAGGGTATGTTGGGAACTCCGACCCATATATGTTGCACCTGTATTCAATTTGGTTCTCTGTTATCCATGATTTCAGGAATACACCTCTTGGATTATTGGTGGCGTTCAGCCATGATGTATGCTTGGCGTTCAGATCACCAGCAAGAATATAATAGCTATGCAGCCTGTTCAATTCGAGTATTTCAAACAAGGAATTGAGTTCCTCCTTGAACTTGAGAACATTTTGATCAGTTGCATAGGCAGAGATAACGAAGAGGTTATCCCCACCTGGCAGTGAGATTTTGATGACGGACACTTCAAGAAATTCGAAGTTGTTGAATTCAACTTTTTCAATATTTTGGAAACAATAGGGTCTTCTAACCAATACGCCGGTGCCACCTCCCCCATCACCCCTTACCCTATCGTTTCTTACGAATGCAAAATCTTTGAATTCCATGGAATGCCATGAATTGAGGTGGGTTTCAGTGAGCAGTATGATGTCAGGCTTTTGCTTAACAACAAATTCAAGGAGATAATCACGTCGATGTATAGCAACGATAGAGTTGATGTTGATCGATATGAGGCGAAGCCTATCCATGGGAATATGACTGGATGACAAGTTATTATTAGGCATTTGAAAGACCTAAGCGCTGAAAAGCAAAGTTAATTTTTGAATCTTGTTTGTCGATTCCCTCCGATAAAGAATTAAGTTGCTGGTAAATTTTGAGAAGCAGCTCATTATTGCCACTTATATTATTTACATTATTTCCAGCATTTTCTGCTGGTCCTCTAGCGGCGAGTGCAAATGATACTCCGGGCGTGACGAAGTTGGAAGGTATGATATTACGGTGTACTTGTGTTTGCTTTGGAGCAAATTTAACTTTTGCATCTTGATATCGGGAGCATCCTCAATATGATGCTGGGTGACCAAAAACAACGCAGTTAACGCAGTATAATTTTTCTTTAGGCTCCGTCTGAGTCAATTTGCCCTCACCGGGAGCATGAACGTCTTTGCATTTAACGCAACGATAGTGCATGGCACAATTGGCAGCCGAATGTCCAAATCTTTGACACCGGTAACACTGGTTGACTTCTCTTTTCTGGAGGCGTTCCCACCTCACCACTCTGAAATTCAAGTACCTTATTTGTTGAAGGGCACTTGGACTGCTCTTATTTGCAATTTGTACCAGGTAAAGTGGTAAATTCTTCCTTTCTATGGTCGACCTTCTTGTCGCAAAGGCTTTGACTGAAACAAAATCAATATCTGGTGCAGTCTCCTTGAGCACCTGAAGAAGATCGACCGTATCCTCTCCGCTGTCCAAACCCTTCAACAAGAAGGTCTGATTCTTTTCACTTTTTGGGGTATAGGTGAAGTGTGGAACCTCCCCAGAAATCAGCGCATCTTTGGCTGACTTGAAATCAACCAGTGATTTCGTCCTTATAGTTAGTTTTTCGGCATTAACTCTTTTGATTTCGAAACTGGCCAGTTTATTTTCGGCTGCCAATAGCCGAACCATATCTTTCCCGGTTTGTCCGAACACGTTGATTGGCGGAACTTTTTCTGTCTTGTTGGAAGCTTTTTCAGAGGAACCAGCAGAATTGCGGGCTGGTTTTTCCTCCTTATTTTTGTTCTTTAAATATTGAATAAAATCTTGATTAAAATTACCTCCGATGTTTTCTTTGATTTCCATATCTTCGGTTAATCCCTCCAGCGCTGCAAAATAATTTTGGCTCTCGTTGGTGCCACCAGCACTTAGAACTTCCTCTGGATTTACTTGCTTTGCACTTTTCTTCGGCTTTGTTACCTGTTGCCATTGATTTTGTGGCTGCGTCTTTTGAGGCGTCATCCCTTTCTTGAAAAGATCCTTGAGAGGCTGTATCTCTTGCCTTAGTTCATCATTTTCTTTCTGCAATTTGGCCATTTGTTGATTGTCCGCTATTATTTGCAGCTTGCACCCTCCATCTACGGAGTTTTCTTCGTTATATGTTCTTTTGGTGATTGTCGCCAGTTTCGTATTCGTCGTTTCCCCAGGTTGCCCCAACGGTGGGAAGCCGTCGGGCTCCTCCATACCAGCGGCGAAATTTTCTTTGTGAATTTGTTTTTCGTTACCAATCGAAGTAAAAATATTCGATAGAAATTTCCTGAGTCGATTACTTCGACAATATAAGATTTTTTCCGATAAAAATTAACTTCGGACAAACGTTTTTAAAAAATTAATTTAATTTTTGAAAAATTTTGACGGGAGCAATTTAAAAGACGTCTATACGCAAAGACTACTACGATCCAATTTTTGTTGAAGTGAATTTCTTTTCATTAAAGGAAGTTTTGCAGAGACCGAAACAAATGGTAGTCTGCTGGTGCAAGGTCTGAACTTTACGGTGGATGCATCAAAACTTCCCAACCAAGCTCTGTCAATTTTTGCCGGGTCATCAAAGATGTGCGTGGTCCGCCATTGTCATGATAGAATACAACTCCCTTTCTATTGATCAATTTTTGCCGGTTTTTTTTGAATTGCTTGTTTCAATCTGGTTTATTGACAGTATAGAACCGAATTGAGTGTTTGGCCAGCTTCTAGCACCTCATGAAAAACAATTCCCTTCCAATCCCACAACACACACAGCATAACCTTATTTGGTGTCAACCCTGGCTTTGAAGTCGTTTGTGATGATTCACCTTTTTTCACCATGATCTTTTTCGGACGAAATTTTCGTACCTTAACCATTTTTCATCGCCCGTAATGATTCGCTTCAAAATTTGCTCGATTTCGTTGTGTTTTATTAGCATTTCGCAAATGGAAATTCGGTCGAACAAATTTTTTTTGTGTTGAATCATGCGGCACCCAAACATCGAGCTTCTTTGTGTATCCAGCCTTATGCAAATGGTTTAAAACTGTTTGGTGATGGATATTCAGTTCCTAGGCAATGTCATAGCTACTTATGTGTCGGTCTTCTTAAATTTTTTGCAAGATTTCATCGACATTTTCAGTGATTGATCAACCTGAGCGAGGTGCATCTTTGAACACAAAATTTCCTGAACGAAAGCGAGTGAACCATCTCTTGGCTGATAAAGTATCTTGACCGTAGACACCACAAATTTTTTCACGAGCCTGCGATGCATTCTCACCTTGATCGTAGTGATACTGTAAAATATAACGAATTTGTTCACAAATTTCACTCATTTTTAAATGAATACAACTTTTGACACGAATGACGAAGTACAAAAGTTTTCATATGAAAATTGTAGACTGGAATGTCACCTTTAAACGCATGTCAGTTTGATTCAATCTGATTAATATTGCCCGATATATGACAAAAAGACAATACTTTTTAGACTATCCAATAATATATGCTCGTTTTCTAAACAAGAAAAATCAATCGTTTATTGAAACAATTGTTGAGTTCATCTGACAGTATTCAATTATATAATTGACACCGATTCATTTAGAGCTTAGTGTCATTTCATATGTTTCAGTTTTTTTCCATTGCTGTAGCTCACCTTTGTTATAATAGAATTACGACTAAGTTTGCACCATTAATATTCAATTGATTTTCAATTATTCCCATCGTTAGCTTCTAATTCAAATGCCGTTTCCAGGTTATGAAACCAAATGTAAATATTTTACTATTTATAACAAATCAATTTTATATTTAAAAGTGCTACCCTTTAACTAATTCAACAAGATTGGAGATTAGATTATAAACATTATTCACGTGATCATAACGTGAAATGATTGATGAATAATATATGAAAATTGTTTGCTTCGGAGAAAACATCACAAAAATTCAGGTCTGTAAAATTCTTATATTTGATTTAAAATTGGTAGAACTCTTTGTGTTGTTTGTTCAAAACGAAGAAAGTTGTTTCAATTCCACTATCTGCTCCTAATTTTCAATTCAACTCACATTTGTTTGCAGTCACACTCTTCAAAGGTACTTACTTTTAATCTATTTTTAAAAATAATTCACAAGCATGCTGCTAACAATTCGCATCATGCCTTTTACTCAGGATCACAAATTCACCCATGAAAATCTTTTTGAATGCGCTGTGCGTTATTATGGTTGACCATAATCTATCTAAGGCTATTATTTTAATGGAATGCATGGCGTCGGACTGGGGATCTTTGCGGTAAAAGTGAATTTGCAACCAAGTTTATGTTTTGATATGGGGTTTTTAACTTTTGCTTGGACTGCAACTTGTACCTGTCCTCTTGGTTATAAAATAAACGAAACAAGTTGGGTAAACAGACCTACGCTCATGTCAGAAGGGTTTTGTATTCAATTTTCAAAATGCAGTCACCAGATTGTATAAAGTCAAGAAGCATTTCGATGACGATTTTATTGGAGAAACTATGAAATTCTAAGACCATAATATTATTAACAAAGTTGAAAGAATTTCGACTTCTGAGGTTTTTGTTATTGTTCTACTCATAAATATCTTTATTGATAATTATTTCAGATGTCCGTTCGCGACGGAGGAAACACATTTTTCATGTATTTCCCCCCTGTGCCCCCACTGAAGCAAAAACTGACAGTTTAAGAACTGTTTTGAAAAGCTCCCATGAAAGCTATCATTTCATACCCATATCGGCTACGTTTGATGAATTTTTTTTCAGGGGCCACTCTCCTGTACTGTTATCATCGATTATTAGCCAATTTTTTCGAATCCTAGAGTTGTTACAAAGCCCTTTTGTTAGAAGCTCCCTCCCGCCTCCTTGACTTGTTTCACTTATGAGTATTAATTGTAGGTACTCAGCTTCAGTCATTCATTAAATTGAATCAAGTGTTCAAAGCATGCGCCTTAAACGTTGAAGTTGGGAAAAAATAACTCAAAATTATCCAATCTTCGCATTTAAAACAGCCACTATTTTGTTTTACGATTACTGATACTACTAGCTGAACTGATTCTCAAAGTTATTCATGACACCTATCATTCTTGAAATTTTCATGCAAATCCTAGCAAAACTGTAGTGTCTGAGTCGGTAAAAAGCGCATGTTGTTCCATAGCCATATGTTGCCATAGTAATACATGCAGCGCATATTGTTCCATAGTAACACAGGAAAATTCAAACCGCTATAACTTCGCTAAATATGATGCAATCTTTATGAAACTTGCAGGGTTGATCAATCTTATAAATAGACATCTGTGTACTGAATTTCATTGAATTTAAGGGTACCGTCAAGATTTTATTCAAGAAAACATAAAATCAATAAATCATACTATTACTAACAAAGTTGAGTGAATTGCGACTTCTCACGTATTTGTTGTTGTTGTACTCACCAAGGCCTACATTCGTGATTTTTTTCAGATTTTTCGGATCACAGGTGTCCAATCGCGAGGGGGGGGGACACAAATTTTTCGTGTATTTCCCCTCCCTGTGCGCCCCTCGAAGCAAACTTTGCCAAACTAAGACCTGTTTTGAAAAGTTCTCATCAAGACCTTTCATTTGATACCCATATCGGCTACCTTCAATGAAATTTTTTTTTCGGGGGTCACTCCCCTACATGGGGAGACCCCCCTTAAATACCTTATAAAATTTTTTAGTAGTTGAACTTTAAAGAGATCACCACTTTACACCTATATACAAAATTTGATGTTTCTAGCTTAAGTAGTTTCCGAGAAAAACTGCTGTGACACACGGACGGACGGACGGACGGACGGACGGACGGACAGACAGACGGACAGACGGACAGACAGGACGCGATTTTAGAAGGGTTTTGTAAAATTATTTTACAAAACCCTAAAAAAGTTAAAACGCAGAGAGATAAAATGAATAGAAATTATGGATAATGTGTAATAAATTCGAAATTTCATTAGTTGAAATGGGCCAGTAATAAAATTATGAATTTTGAAATAAATCCTTAATTAATAAATTTTTGCCTCAAACATTAGTCGAGATATGCTATGAACTGGTTTCTGTTGTCGTCTGAATCTGAACGAAATTGAGCAAAGAAAGAATAAAGAAAATGCAATTTTACGTTATTACATCACAAAACAGACCAGTCGACCTTCCCAAAGGTGATAAAAGTGTATCGAAATATACGAATAAGAAGTAACTATGCGAGAAAAAAAACACCAAAATAAAAAGTAAAAGCATATAAGGCCATTTATGTAATATTGGAAAATTTCATAAGCCCTAAAAAAAAATTAATGAAATATTGTAAATAAATAAAATAAAATATCTAGATGCACGGCAGTATATTCCCCCCGTTTGGGATATGCCAGTTTATTTATTTGCACGAACCATTTCGAGCTACTTTTGACGCCTTTCCAACTCAAAAACGATTGAACCTTCAAACTTGAACTTGACCTACAAAGGACACTTCGAATATAAAATTTCAGGACTGTGGCCGATTCAGTTATCAAGTTATAAAGATCTTAACAGATTTTTTTTTCTTGAGAATCCGTCGGGCCTTGCTTTGTTTTGTGGGCAGACGCGTTTCGACTCCTTTGAGTCATCTTCAGTGTCTAAATCTCAAAAGTATCTTTTTATCATTGGCTCATTCATCAAAAACGTAATCCATCTCTAAGTGACAGAGGAATTTGAAATTTAGCATAAAAAAAACCAAAACTTTCGTGAACTCCTTTGTTGTAATCAAAGTGAATGTAAAATCTTGCCTATACAGTTTGGAAAACAATTATTTGTAAAGAGTCGCACACACACTAGAGGAAGGGAGACTACAATTAAGCTTGATAAGCCAATCGCTAGTCACCGTGCACTCAGTCAACTTCGTTTTAATTTCAATTCGCACATTATTAAATACATTTATTAAATTCTAGAAAAGGTCCAATTTTTAATTTTTCCGCCACCTCAATATGGTAGCAGAGCGTAATTCTACGAAGAAAACCCAAAATACTTGAAAACAAGTTGGGTAAACAGACCTACGCTCATGTCAGAAGGGTTCAATTTACAAAATGCAGTCACCAGATCGAATCAAATCAAGAAACATGTCAAAGACAATTTTATTGGAGAAAATATGAAATACGAAGATCATACTATTATTAACAAAGTTGAACGAATTTGGACTTCTGAGGTTTTTGTTATTGTTATACTCATAAATATCTCCCTTGATAATTATTTCAGATGTCCATCCGCGACGGAGGAAACACATTTTTCATGTATTTCCCCCCTGTGCCCCCACTGAAGCAAAAACTGACAGTTTGACAACCGCTATGAAAAGCTCCCATGAAAAATTTCATTTCATACTCATATCGGCTACGTTTGATGATTTTTTTTCAGGGGCCACTCTCCTGTACTGTTACCATCGATTAATGGCCAATTTTTTCGAATCCTAGAATGGTTACAAAACCCTTTTGCTAGGAGCTCTCTCCCACCTCCCTGACTTGTTTCACTTATGAGCATAATTTGTAGGGACTCATCTTCAATTTAATGAATCAAGTGTTCAAAGCATGCACCTTAAACGTTGAAGTTGGTAAAAAATAACTCAAAATTATTCAATCTTCGCATTTAAAACAGCCACTATTTTGTTTTACGATTACTGATACCACTAGCTGAACCGATTCTCAAAGATATATATGACACCTTTCATTCCTGAAATTTTCATGCAAATCCTAGCAAAACTGTAGTGTCCAAGTCGGTAAAAAGCGCATGTTGTCCATAGCCATATGTTGCCATAGTAATAAATGCAGCGCATATTGTTCCATTGTAATACAGGAAAATTCAAACCGCTATAACTTCGCTAAACATGATTCAATCTTTATGAAACTTTCAGGATAGATTGATCTTATAAATAGGCATCTACATACTGAATTTAAGGGTACCATCAAGATTTTATTCAAGAAAACATAAAATCGATGAATCGTACTATTACTAACAAAGTTGAGTGAATTGCGACTTCTCACATATTTGTTGTTGTTGTACTCACCAAGGCCTACATTCCTGATTTTTTTCAGATTTTTCGGACCACAGGTGTCCAATCGCGAGGGGGGGGACACAAATTTTTTGTGTATTTCCCCTTCCTGTGCGCCCCTCGAGGCAAATTTTGCCAAATCAAGACCTGTTTTGAAAAGTTCTCATCAAGACCTTTCATTTGATACCCATATCGGCTACCTTCAATGAAATTTTTTTTTCGGGGGGTCACTCTCCTATATGGGGAGACCCCCCTTAAATACCTTGTAAAATTTTTTTGTAGTTGAACTTTGAAGAGAGCACCACTTTACACCCACACACACAATGTGATGTTTCTAGCTTAAGTAGTTTCCGAGAAAAACTGCTGTGACACACGGACGGACGGACGGACGGACGGACGGACGGACGGACGGACGGACAGACGGACAGACTGGTCGCGAAACTAGTAGGGTTTTGTAAAATTATTTTACAAAACCCTAAAAAGCTTTGTACGAAACATGGAAAGAATATAAGGATGGATCGTAGTAGTCTTTGCGTATAGACGTCTTTTAAATCGCTCCTGTCAAAAGTTTTCAAAAACTAAATTAATTTTTTAAAAACGTTAGTCCGAAGTTAATTTTTATCGGAAAAAATCTTATATTGTCGAAGTAATCGACTCAGGAAATTTCTATCGAATATTTTTACTTCGATTGGTAACGAAAAACAAATTCACAAAGAAAATTTCGCCGCTGGTATGGAGGAACCCGACGGCTTCCCACCGTTGGGGCAACCTGGGGAAACGACGAATACGAAACTGGCGATAATCACCAAAAGAAAACATAACGAAAAAACTCCGTAGATGGAGGGTGCAAGCTGCAAATAATAGCGGACAATCAACAAATGGCCAAATTGCAGAAAGAAAATGATGAACTAAGGCAAGAGATACAGTCTCTCAAGGATCTTTTCAAGAAAGGGATGAAGCCTCAAAAGACGCAGCCACAAAATCAATGGCAACAGGTAACAAAGCCGAAGAAAAGTACAAAGCAAGCAATTCCAGAGGAAGTTCTAAGTGCTGGTGGCACCAACGAGAGCCAAAATTATTTTGCAGCGCTGGAGGGATTAACCGAAGATATGGAAATCGAAGAAAACATCGGAGGTAATTTTAATCAAGATAATGACGTTAATTTTATTCAATATTTAAAGAACAAAAATAAGGAGAAAAAACCAGCCCACAGTTCTGCTGGTTCCTCTGAAAAAGCCTCCAACAAGACAGAAAAAGTTCCGCCAATCAACGTGTTCGGACAAACCGGGAAAGATATGGTTCGGCTATTGGCAGCCGAAAATAAACTGGCCAATTTCGAAATCAAAAGAGTTTATGCCGAAAAATTAACTATAAGGACGAAATCACTGGTTGATTTCAAGTCAGCCAAAGATGCGCTGATTTCTGGGGAGGTTCCACACTTCACCTATACCCCAAAAAGTGAAAAGAATCAGACCTTCTTGTTGAAGGGTTTGGACAGCGGAGAGGATACGGTCGATCTTCTTCGGGTGCTCAAGGAGACTGCACCAGATATTGACTTTGTTTCAGTCAAAGCCTTTGCGACAAGAAGGTCGACCATAGAAAGGAAGAATTTACCACTTTACCTGGTACAAATTGCAAATAAGAGCAGTCCAAGTGCCCTTCAACAAATTAGATACTTGAATTTCAGAGTGGTGAGGTGGGAACACCTCCAGAAAAGAGAAGTCAACCAGTGTTACCGGTGTCAAAGATTTGGACATTCGGCTGCCAATTGTGCCATGCACTATCATTGCGTTAAATGCAAAGGCGTGCATGCTCCCGGTGAGTGCAAATTGGCTCAGACGGAGCCTAAAAAAAAATTATACTGCGTTAACTGTGGTGTTTTTGGTCACCCAGCATCATATCGAGGATGCTCCCGATATCAAGATGCAAAAGTTAAATTTGCTCTAAAGCAAACACAAGTACACCGTAATATCATACCTTCCAACTTCGTCAAGCCCGGAGTATCATTTGCACTCACCGCTAGAGGACCAGCAGAAAATGCTGGAAATAATGTAAATAATGTCAGTGGCAATAATGAGCTGCTTCTCAAAATTTACCAGCAACTTAATTCTTTATCGGAGGGAATCGACAAATAAGATTCAAAAATTAACTTTGCTTTTCAGCGTTTAGGTCTTTCAAATGCCTAATAATAACTTGTCATCCAGTCATATTCCCATGGATAGGCTTCGCCTCGTATCGATCAACGTCAACTCTATCGTTACTATACATCGACGTGATTATCTCCTTGAATTTGTTGTTAAGCAAAAGCCTGACATCATACATCTCACTGAAACCCACCTCAATTCATGGCATTCCATGGAATTCAAAGATTTTGCATTCGTAAGAAACGATAGGGTAATAGGTGATGGGGGAGGTGGCACCGGGATATTGGTTAGAAGACCCTATTGTTTCCAAAATATTGAAAAAGTCGAATTCAAAAACTTTGAATTTCTTGAAGTGTCCGTCATCAAAATCTCACTGCCAGGTGGGGATAACCTCTTCGTTATCTCTGCCTATGCAACTGGTCAAAATGTTCTCAAGTTAAAGGAGGAAGTCAATTCCTTGTTTGAAATACTCGAATTGAACAGGCTGCATAATTATTATATTTTTGCCGGTGACCTGAATGCCAAGCATACATCATGGCTAAACGCCACCAATAATCCAAGAGGTGTATTCCTGAAACCATGGATAACAGAGAACCAAATTGAATACAGGTGCAATCTATATGGGTCGGAGTTCCCAACATACCCTAGGACAAATTCATATTTGGACCTCTGCATTGCTGACGCAAGACTTGAATTCAGCTTTAATAGTCCTCAACGGAAACTGCAGGTGCTTCCTAACGATAGCGACCATAACGCAATTGTAATAGAAATCAATCATCACAGGGATGATTTCTTCCTCATTCCAGTTCAACATGAAAACTATCGGTTGAATTTCAAAAAAACAGACTGGGGAAAGTTTCAAAAGAAGTTAAATCGAGAGTACTAGAAGCAATGTCCCTCTTCTGATGATGGCAACGCTTGCTCAATGGTTCCTAATAACAGAAATCTAACTGACGATGAAATAGATGTCTATTTGTCGAAGTTAGAGAAGCTGACGTTGGAAACGATTGAGAAAGTTGTTCCCAAGATTAAACATCGAAACAATATGGAAGGATATGAAACACCAACCACCGCAAGGTTGAAAAGATTGAAAAGCCTTCTTCTCACCCGCGTCAACAATATTCATCGGCGATTTTTGGACTACAACCATCTCTCGTTGGCTTTGTTGAAATTACACCTGAAGAATGTCCGGAACTTAATCCGTTCATACTTCAGGAGTGAGGTCAGCAATCAATGGGCGGAAAAACTGAGGGGTATTAGCCCACAGAACCCAGATGGCGTTTTCGCGAAAGTGAATAGCTTATTCCGCAGGAAGTCTCGAGTGAATGTATCGAATCTTGAAGTCGCTAGTGATGATATAGATCTTCTCGATAGAGCTGGTATCGAAATTGATAGTACGACTCCGGATAGAAATGGAAACAGGATTATATGTGATGGATTGCAGAAAATTGCCCTGATTGGAACACATGAATTGGTTCATCTGCCAAGCCCAGAGAGAAGGAATGAAATATTTTCGGAGGTCGTTGAAGCAAAAGTTTTCGACTTCAAATCAAGCCTGATCGGCCAATCAATTCTTCATTTCGATGAAACATTAACATCTGACCTCATACCGACCTTGAATCTTATTGATTATTTTGTCAGCTATGAAGACTTGTGTTTCATATTTCGCAGAATAAACAACAAAAAATCATGTGGTACTGACGGTGTTCCAAATATAGTTCTCCGACATTTGCCTGAGGTTGCTATTAGGAACTATTGCATATTGCTCAACAACATGTTGAACAATTCATATTTCCCAAATGAGTGGAAAAAGGCTAAGGTATTTCCGATCTTGGAGAAAGGAAAAGAATCTTCATGCCCTAAAAGCTATCGCCCAATCGGCTTGCTGCCCAACATCAGCAAGGTGTTTGAAGTGATACTCAACAGAGCATTAAACGCCCACATTGAGAAATATGAGTTGATGCCGAATTGGCAATTTGGTTTTCGTGCCAGGCATTCGACCATACATGCAATAACGAAAGTAACCTCAGACATCTGGTGGAAGCTAAACAACAAAGAATGTGTTGGAGCATGTCTCATTGATATGGAGAAAGCCTTCGATACGGTGTGGTTAGATGGACTAGTTTTCAAACTTCTTCAGGACAGGTTCCCCAGACACCTTGTCGCCATGATGTGCAATATGTTATACGGGAAATCATTTGTTGTAACTGATGGAAATCCGACCACAATGCGCGAATTCAAGGTCTTGAATGGTCTACAGCAGGGAACAGTTACTGCGCCTCTGCTCTTCTCAATCTTCATTCGCAAACTATTGAACGGCTTTGATTTTAACGTCTCACCAACGCGATCATTGGTAGCGTTTGCTGATGATCTGATCATTTACACGGCAGACCGAAAAGCTACAATAGTTCAGACCAATCTTCAACAAATGTTTGATGATGTGCAGCTCTACACCGACAATTGGCGAATGAAAACCAATGCGCAGAAGTGCGAAACAATTTTGTTCCGGACAACGCTGCAGGGGGCCAGTCAAGACGTGAAACGTAATTGGAAGGATTTCCACATTATGGCTGGTGAGGGTAGTTCAGGACGGGTTCCACATAAATTCTGTGTTCGATACTTCGGTGTTCATCTCGATCAGTATCTGTACTATACTGAACATGTGAAAATCATGCTCAGTAAAGCAATAAAAGTAGTCATGGGTCTTCGGCGACTCTTTTATTTCAGATACATTGATCAAAAAGTCAAAGTTATTTGTTACAAGACCCTGGTTAGGCCAGTTTTGACATATGGATGTCAGATCTGGTACAACCAGAGTGCGAGTACAATGGAAAGATTAAGAGTTTTTGAAAGGAAATGTCTTCGTGCATGTACTGGTCTGTTCAGAAAGCCTGAGACGGATTGGAAGCACTATATATCGAATAGAAAAATTTATCAAACCGCTCAAGTGACGAGAAACGATATCTTCATATTGAAACTTCTTCGGAATCATATCGCAAGATCTGTAACTGTGAATGAAAACCCTTGGATTTCACAGCCGTTCCACCCTACAGACGGGTATATTGTGACTTGCCTCGCTACTGGCTTCGTTCCTCCAGAAGCATTCGTGTATTTGGATATGAATCGATATGTTTTTGATTCTGATCATATATCACATATATCGACGGGCCACCGATAAGAAGATAAAATATCCTCCGAATCTGAGTTCACGAGACCAACAATTCCAATGGAGATACTCATTTGCTAGATTCGTTGAGGCTGATCGAATTGAGACGGGGCAATCTAGGTATTGGTGGCTGAATGACAATGTCTAAATTATTCGTGTTTACTTTCTGTTTTTGTGCTTTTTCTCGTTACTTTGTTTTTTAGATTCATCTCATTATTGCTACATCTGGTATTGTCGTTTATTTGTATTATAAATTAGGTATACGTTTCAATATAAGGTAACGTTTTTTTTTTTTGATTGAAATTATTTAGAATTAGGGTGTAACATATTAGGTATAGGATATAAGTTCATTAATGTGTTAGTAGTATAAGTAATTTTTGAATGATGCTGGTTGGGTTTTTTTCCTTTTTCCAATTGAATCAAAAAATATCTAATAATCTTAATTAATTTAAATTTGCAAGTGTATTTTTTTCATTAAATGTGTTTAACTGATAACGTATAAAATTAGAGAGCCATCCGGGCCATTAAGTTTTTTTATAGTTTTTTGTTTTGAATTTGCTTTATGTTCTTTTAAAAATTTATAACGATTGGTATTAAATAAAGCGCTTTTGACTTTGACTTTGGAAAGAATATATACGTATATAGTCATATATACATACATAGTCAGTTTTTTTCTAATACATTAGATATTATTAATTTCGTATAGTAACTATTTTAGCCTACTATTTGCAGTCTTCTTCAGTACAATAATTATTTGCTTACAGGATTTTTATTTAAGCCTAAATGCATAATCTTCGTCGAGTCGACGAACACTGCTATCATTTTGTCAATTTGCTTTTCATGGAATTGGGTGACCTCGCTCTTCTGCTTTGTAGCTTTAGTCGTCGGTGTGCTCTTACTGTGTAGACAATTGTTTGCATTGAGTCAGTAGTATAAACCACTTTTTAACGCCATCGTGTTCATAGAATCGACGAAGTTTCGTTTTTGTGCAACATTCTAATTTTTTAAAGTATGAATATTTTGTTATTACTGGGTAGATTTTTTCAACCTAAATAAATTGTATTTGGTTTTAGTATATTCGAAAATCAGTTCCGTTCAGAAATATCTTACTGATGATCAGATCCTCAAGTTATTGGAGCAATGCGATGAACCTACCGAATATGATGATTTAGTAGAAGACAGTGTACAAGAAGACGATGTAAACGATGTTGCTATTGTTAGTAACGAGGTCGAAGAAAAGGATGAGTCTTCATCGGGCGCGTCTTCTGAGGAAGACGAAGATAATATCCCCTTGAACTCGAATATAATAACTTTTTCAAAAAAGATATTAAGAGGTAAAAATGGTCATAAAAGGTCAATTGTAAAACCCAACAGTCATTATAGAAGCTTTAAAATAGTGCATCAGCAAGGGGACCAACTCGCAATTGTAAGAATATGATTGATCCTCTCGAATGCTTCCAAAGATTCATAACGGGCGAAATAGTGGATGAAATTGTGCGATGGACCAACGTTGAAATTTATTTGAGGAATAATCATTCCGCTACTGTAAGCCCAACAAACAAAATTACAAATGAGAAGGAAGTTAAAGCTCTGATCAGATTATATATCCTAACAGCTGTACGAAAAGATAATCACCTGACAGATTCTTAACTCTTTGACAGCACCTTCTCTGGATCACGGTACGTTTCGACAATGAGCAAAGATCGTTTTATGTTTATGGTGTCTCGTTTACGATTTGACGATAAGTCGAGTCGACTTTTAATTGTTGATGACAAATTTACACCAATCTGAAAAATATGGGATTTGTTCATACAAAAGTGTACTGAAAATTATAGTCCTGGTAATTATTTGACAATCGACGAACAATTATTATCTTTTAGGGGTAGGTCCTCATTTAAAATGTTTATTCCCAATAAACCGGCAAAATACGGAATAAAAAATGTGGTGATGTGCGACAGTGGAACTAAATATATGGTGCACGAAATGCCCTACCTTGGTAAAGGCACTAACAAAGTAGATTTACCAATCGCTGAGCAATATGTAAACGAGCTTTCTAAGAGCATTTATGGAACCAATCGAAATATAACGATGGATAATTGGTTTACATCCATTCCTCTGGTGAAATCCTTATTTAAAGTGCCTTATAACTTAACTATTGTAGGAACACTACGGTCAAATAAAAGAGAAATTCCACCAAAATTGAGTAACACCAAAGAAAGGAAATATACTGTATCAATATTTTGCTACGACCAAGAATTAACACTTGTTTCGTATAAGCCAAAACCCAGTGAAATTATGCTATTGTTGTCGTCCTGCAACGAATAAAGAACTGTAAACAGTAGCACTAAAAAGCCGAAAATTATCCAGTTTTATAATGCTACGAAAGACGGGGTCGACATGATTGACCAGATGTGCAGCACAATGTCATGCTCCCGCAAGACCAATAGGTGGCCGATTTGCGTATTCTATAGAATATTTAGCATGGCATTTATAAATAGCTACGTAATTTATGTACATAGCATGTATGGCATGAATAAAAAACCACTAAATCGTATTAATTATTTGGGAGAAATTCATGAGCCTTATTGAACCATGGCTGGGAAAAGGATTGGAGGTGCCTACCCTACCCATTTCTACCAGAAGTAATATTGAAAATATTGTTGAACAATGTGATTAAAATCAATATTTATGTAAAAGTACTCTCAATACAATGTCAACTAATAAAAAAATATCAATTTGCAGATTTTTTCTATACCAAAAACGGCATATGACAAAATCTGCATGTGAAAAATGTTCCAAAAGTACTTGCGGGGAACACAAAACACAAAATTTTCACTTACAATGAAAATGTTTGGTTCTATTAGAAAATATGAAGATCAGTATTTAAGTTTTGAGAATTATACTATATTCTTTTAAGTGATTTATAAGTCTCTTTTTCTTATTTGATTTGATCTCATCTGGACGAACCGAATTCTGTTATGCACCTTATTTTACTAATAAAATATGTTTTCTATTGAACTAATATAAAAGAAGCAGTTTATTTTGCTTTCTATAAGATCCAGGAACTAAATAATAATCATACTACCAAGTGTTTGTTTTTTATTAATCTGTTATTAAGACTGGAAGAAGAGATTTCGTCCATTCGATGAAGGTTAGTCTTAACGTATTAAAAGGGTTAAGTACAAATAACTTTTAATAAAGGCAATTACATTTACGATTTAATTACGTTAAATAACACTGAATGGCAAGTACCTACATTCGTATTCATTTTTCGTTTCTCAGGTACTTGGATTATCTTTATTGCTTCCATCGCGTCTAATTTCCTAGGACAATTACTGCTTTTCATTACGCTTACATCGTTAATATCCATCATGTGTTGTTCTTCGGTAATGTGTTTAGCTATGCCCGACCTTATGTACGATCCCGGGAATTTGTGCTTCCCTAATATGGTCGTGCAACCTGACCTGGATCAATCTTTTCGTTTGTCCGACATATATCATTGAACAAATACTATGTGCTACTTTCTCTTTCATCGTTTTTAGATCCTTGCCCAATCCCAATATGTTTCGTGCTTCGCATCTGCGACTAGAGGATACCATTTCTATTCTGTGATGTTTGAATACTTTGTCGAGGCCTTTTGAATACCTGGAATATGTCACTGATACGCGCTTTAGAGCTTCTTTTATCGGTTTCAATGTTGTTAAATTGTCCCTATTTTGTTTTCGAAATTTCTCCTTGATCATTGCTTCGATGCATTTTTCGTCGTATCGATTTATACTGGCTGTATTTATAATATATTCCTTTTCTTTTCTGAATCGGTTTGCTGTTATTTGTACTGTCAGTAAACGGCGAATCATTGAATGGCATGCTGTCATTTTTTGCGGTTAGCTATGGCTAGAATCGCATTCGGCGTATCGCCGATGCTTGAAATAGTCAGTAGGCTTCAGCTCTTGAGTCAATTGAACCTTGTAAGCGTGTAAATTCAAATCTTTATTCAAAATTCGCATCAGCGATGTTCGTGAGATGTTGTTGTTGAGATTGTTGGGCACGATGACGAGTCGAGGTTGAAGGCTCTTCTACCACACTATCGTGAACAACAGCAATGTTTTCCGCAGAACGAGCTATGCGAGTATGCACAGGTTAATTCACATTTCCTACAGACCCAGTTTGCTGAAATTTGCGCACAATTCTCCCGACTGTGGACACATTTGGTCGATTATGCTGACCAAAAAAATCACGAAGTGCACGAAATGCATTTTGATTTGAACTCCCATTTTCGTAAGAGCAGCAACCTTAATGCACTGCTCAATTGTGTACCCCTCCATGGTTGAATTGTCAAATTAAGTTGGGCGAAAAACTTGATGTTAATATCGTGCATTATGGTTGGACCACCCTTTATGTACACGGAAAAATGCGGTAAACTCGTAATTATTGTTTCACAAGTGGAACGTTCCCCTGTTGGTTTTCGATCAACGAAACAAAATAAACTCCCGATGGCAGACCAAACACAACCAGCTGTAGATTGTACGCCAAATTTACTCGACTCCTCAGTTTATTCTGCCGACGTCAAGTGAGTGAAAAACACACAATACCGTCCCTGTCGAGTAAGTCTCTGCGGTACTACATCTAGTCCTTTTCATCCTTCATCTGACCTTCCACAAGGTTCAATTCTGTTGTTCATAAATGATCTCCCCTTTGTAATTAATTCCTCTTGCCCCTTGTATGCTGATGACTTCAAAGTATTTCTAGAAGTCATATCCTATTTAGACTGCCAGCCCATGCAACCTTATCTGAATACTCTAAATAGATGGTGTACTTCAAACTATTTATGTCTTAACATTACTAAATGCCATAAAACTACTTTTTCTCTGAAGAACTCTCCTATTAATTTTAATTATATATTAAATGATACTTTGCTCTCTGAAGTGTTCAACCATAAGGACCTTGGAGTAACCTTTGATCCAAAACTCAAATTTGATGCACATCTTTTAAATGCAATTACTGAGGCGTCTAGAGTTCCCGGGTTTAACATTAGGCATGTAAATAAATTTAATAGCATCTCTTATTCTATCCTCCTATTTGTTTGTCTTGTTCGCCTTTTGCTGGGATATTGTTCTGTTATCTTGTCCCCCCGAAGTTCCTATCCTGTGTCTTCTTAAGAAACTGTCCAAAGAAAGTTTACACATTTTATTTTTCTTAAGTTTAATTTGCCGTATCAGCCCTACGAAAGTCATTTATCCCTCCTATCTCTTCCATTTCTAATATCCTGACGAACTTATTTAGACCAATGTTTTTGGTATAAACTCAGCGACTGTAATGTCCCGTTCAATATTTTTTCAGAGCTGCGTGTCCGACAAGCATCTCGTTCATCTCGGATTTAACCTACAATTATCGTCACTTTATTATTTTTTCATCTAATGTTGCTGTTTTTATTCTTTGCGTTCCATTTTGTTATTGGATTGTATTTAGTCTATTAGATGGAATAATAAATAAACATGCATCGCCATTCGATTGATATCACTCTCGTTTTTACTTCTATTACTTTCCACTTTGGGAAATTGGAAATTTTAAACGTAGGAGAATTTTTTGGAACTGGTTGCACAAACTAACGCGACGTCTAACCCGCCCGCTGTTCCAAATGCCAGTCGTAAATTGTGAGCACGGTGCAAAATTCTTTTCAACGAGATAAGACAGCAATCCTTTTCTAAATTGCGTTACAAATCGTAATTTTTATTTAGTTTTTTTTTTATTTTATATGATCCATACATGAACATTTAGAGTGGAGATAAAATTTAATAAATTATTATTTAGTATTTTGTTCTAATTTATTATTAATAGAAACACATAATTCGGAAATGATTTTATTATTAAAATATTGTTACATGTACAAAGAATTCTGCGAGCTACTGTCGCAATTGTTTTCACAACCATTAAGAACATCAACAAAATGAATTTACTCGAAACCACGAGAACCCACCAAACATGATCAACATCTGAAAGTGACGTCACCCCATTCATTAATCTGCTCGAATATACCAGACACCTCTCGGGAGAACATTCGCCAATGTACGACCCTATATAAAGGCGAGCTGAATGAATGGGGGGATTATTCATTACAACCGCGGTAGAAAACTGCGATATAGTGGAACGCGAAGTAAAGGCGATTGATTGTTTGAGTGCGAAGTGATTTTAAGTGGACAGCTGAATTACAAATTTATAGACAGTGAAAATTAAAATTGTGAAATAGTAAAATAAGTGATTGTGCATTTTTAATTAATTAAATAAACTCTTTTAATTTAATTTAAAAGACATTGCGTTTTCACTTTCCCGGAAAATTATTGGCCTCGAACCAAAACATGCGACAGTGGTGTCGAGAAGTGAGAAAGAAAATTTTGAAAACATTAAAAAAAATGAAAAATTAACAAAAGTGAAATGTAACTTGGAAACTGATGGAAAAAAAACCGAAACACAAAAATTCCAGGAAACTTACATCTAAAAATTAACCCATTGAGCATATCGGAGCTCAAAGAGGAGTTGGAACAGCGAAATCTGGCCACGCAAGGTACAAAGGCCATACTGATTGCACGCTTGCGTGACGCGACTGAATCAGAAGGTGCGTATCTGGATTCGGGTGAGCCTTCAGATGCAGAGAAAGGCGCAGAAGGTGGTGAAGCTGAAACACCAAAACGAAAGGAACCACAAAATGCACTGATGCAAATGTTGATGCTGATGCAGCAAGAGCAGCGACAACAGTCATCCAATTTAACTGCGAAGCTCAATGAACAGTCGTCCAATTTAACTGCGAAGCTAAATGAACAATCAGCGCAGCTAAATGAACAGACATCCAGTTTAGCTGCGAAGCTAAATGAACAATCAGCGAAGCTAAATGAACAATCAGCGAAGCTGGATCAACAAGCGATCGAAATCAAGGCAGATTTTCAAAAACAGTCCACCAATTTGAAAGCAGATTTGCAAAAACAGTCAACCGAAATAAAAGCGGAGCTCGGTAATCTGAACAAACAAATTAAATGCGTCGAAGAAAAGGCTTACCAGGTCGATGAGAAAATTAACCATGATATCAGCCAAGTCGAGGAGAGAATCAACCATGAGATGGAAAACATGAAAAAGGCATTGGAAGCAGCGAAGGCAATAGTAGCCACCTCACCAACCCCGCTTATAACCGCAGTGCAAAGCACATCCAGAAATGTGAAAGCACCAATATTCGATGGGCGAACAGTCTGGACTATTTACAAACCCAGTTTGAAGCAGCCGCTTGCATAAATCACTGGAACGAGCAACTGCATTGATTCTTACTCTAAGAGGCCCAGCTGCCGAGTTTTTGCAGACTATCCCCGTTGAGTTACACTCAAACCCGGCTGCTATACTGAATGCGCTCGAGATACGTTATGGAAGCGATCATCTGAAGCAGATTTATCGGGCACAGCTACGGTATCGGATGCAGAAGTCTGGCGAAACCTTACAGCAGCTAGCCCAAGACATTGAGCGACTGGCACTTTTGGCTTACCCAGCTTACGACCCAAAACATCGAGATGACGCAGCAACAGAAGCGTTCAATACCGCATTAAGGGACCAGGAATTGCAACAAGCTGTGCGTTTAGCCCAAAAGCAAACAGTCTAGGATGCATTGGCTTATAGCCTGGACTTTGAGGCAGTGAAAAATGTGACTCTTACCACTGCACGGGTTCGCAAGGTAGTGGCAGACGAGCGCAGGTGTGACCGCGTAGAAAATGAGCGAGAGCCGCAGGTAAATGGTGCGCCTAGATGCAGGGATTGCGGTAAGAAGGGGCACCTGCAAAGAGACTGCAAGAAGCAAAGAAAACGGAACTATTGTCCAGAATGGTGGAGATCCAGACCGTGACAGGAGGCTAGAATAGAAGCCCATCAAACCGAAAGGGCCAATTTCGTGAGACAGACGTCGACTAGGAGGATCGACATCCCCAGCACCACCATCACCGTGTCAAGGCAACATCGTGGAGAAGCAGACGGATGCCTTCCTGGTCAAGTTGATGAAGAACCTTGCACCATAACAAGCGGCACTAGTGCAACCCGATCGACTATCTGACCAGCCTTAGTGAGGCCCCAACTACTTCACAAGGGCAGAGCTCATGGAAATGCTGACGCCCTATTTCGTCATCCATGTCCAGCTAACTGCAAGCATTGCCGACTGATTGAGGAAAAGGAGCCAACCGTTGATCTGCAAGTGATAACGGCCGAATTTGATGAAGGTTGGTCATTGGAGGAGATTCGAAATGCCCAGCTAGCCGATGAAGATATCGAACCGATGCTCGTATGGAAGGAGACGACTGGGCGACCTGAGTGGAAAGACGTTTCGATGCATGGTGCAACCCTGAAAAGCTATTGGGCAAATGGAACTCCCTTCAGGTGGAGGGTGGTGTACTCAAGCGGAAATGGGAAACGGCGGATGTGGTTAAGGAAATGCATGAAGGACCCTCGGGAGGCCACCTTAGTGTTAACAAGACCTTAGCGAAATTGCGGGAAAGGGTTTACTGGTTCCACACTCGAGAAGACGTAGAGGACTGGTGTCGCCGATGCACAATTTGCGCTTCCGTCAAAGGTCCAAAGCGTCGACTGGGGGGACAAATGCAAACCTACAACGTGGGTGTACCGTTTGAAAGGATTGCTGTTGACATCGCAGGACCCTTTCCTGAATCCGAATGGGGTAATCGATACACGCTGGTTGTAGCCGATTATTTCAGCAAGTGGCCCGAGGTCTACCCCATTCCCAACCAGGAAGCAACTACTGTAGCCGAACAGCTAGTGTTAAATTGGGTCAGTAGGTACGGCGTACCTTGTGAACTACATTCAGGTCAAGGTCGAAACTTCGAATCACTAGTTTTTAGCGAAACGTCCGAGCTGCTGGGAATACGGAAAACGAGGACAACACCACTGCATCCCTAATCCGATGGAATGGTCGAACGTTTCAACGGCACTCTCAATAAACACCTGGCCAAGACGGTTGACGAGAACCAAAGGGACTGGGACCGACATACCCCACTATTTTTGATGGCGTACAGAGCTGCCGAACATGCATCGACGGGCTAAGCCCCAGCCAAAGTCATTTTTGGAAAGACTATTCGTCTGCCAGCTGATATAAAGTTCGGAACACCCCCGAGAAACCCCAAACCATCTCGGAGTACGCAAGTGAGCTAAGACAACAATTGAACCAGATACATCGGACAGTGCGAAAACACCTCGAATCGGCTATTGACCGCATGAAGACCAGGTATGATCTAAACGCAAATTCTACTGGCTTCCAGCAAGATGACTTGGTGTGGCTATATAACCCGCAACGGCAAAAGGGTAGGTCTTCAAAGTTGCAACATAATTGGGAGCAGGGGCGGCTCCAGGAGAGTTTCTCGGGGGGGGGGGGGGGGCGTGTACGGGAAACTTTGGTTGAAACTTTTAGTCCCCTCCCCCCCCCTCCAATACATTTTTATTAACACTTTGTTATAGATTGTAATAATTTCATGATTAAGAAATTTGTTTATTATTTTATTATTATTATTTTTTTTTTTTGTTGAACATTACTGTCACATAAATGTACTTCAACTTTGTTTTGATTGTACGTTTAATTCAGCCTGATATGTTATCATTCCAAGTCTTGAATTCCAGAAAGTATTTTAACAGATCAATTACTTACTCTATGGTCTGGGTAGTTAAAAACCTATTTCAATCCACACAAACTTTAAATAAGTAAATGTTTTATTTATGTTACAAATATTTACATTAGTTAGATAATTGATTAACACTAAATAACAAAATCCATCCTTCTGTTACCAGACTTAGCAAATCTATCAATCACTTTGTTAATATCTACCTCTACATCTCGGTGTGTATGAAGTAAACAAAGTCCACTTAATCTTTCTTCACCCATTGTCGACCTTTACCACGTCTTCAGCCTACGCAGCGTGGAGAACGACCTTTCAGCAGACGCTACACTTACTGGCAAAGTAGAAAATATCTTCAACAAACCATGAATTGATGGGAAAATATCTGCGTCGCAAGCTTCTAATGCATCAAGTGCTGTATTCGGCAGTTTTACACCAGACGGTTTTTCTCTAATCCATTTAGCTTTCCATAAGTCAAATTCAGCTTGGACTTGACTTGGACTTTCTAGACCGAGTATCGGTGAAAATTTGTCCCTCAGTGCACATAGTTTCTCTTGTATCGGCTCTGACTGGTGTGGTGGCCCAGGCTCTCTCACGATACTTGTTGGCATTAGCAGTTGAAGTCCGAAACATTCTACGGTGTCCTTAGGAAAACGAGACTTAAGGTCAAAAACAATGTTGTCTAGGAGAGGAATGTATATGGATTTTTTAAAAAAATCCTCCGGATCAGATGTTGCATAGTTCGGTCGATTTCTTTGGACACCAGCTAATCGTGGCATTTTTACTTCGACGTCTAAATCCGAACATAAATTTCTCACTTCAACAAAAATCTTTGCAAATACAATACCAAATTCTTTTCGCTTTGATTCTAAAACTAAAATGGTATCGAGAATCACATCAGAAGCTTTCTTCAAATCTAATGACGGAGATTGAAGCATCTTACTCAAAGGGAGAGTCTGTTTCAAAACATCTATTGAAGATAGTAGTGTTGTGATGAAATGCACATCACAGAGAGCCTTTTTCAGGGCGTTGGCTTTCGATGAAGTATTAATTTCTGACCATTCGGAAATGGATACAAGAGCTTTAACTATATAAGGCAGAGCTTCTTGAAACTTGATCACACTGTCATGCCTCTCTACCCATCGGGTTTCACACAGACTTGATAATTTGGTGTTCTTAAATTCTTCTAAGTCTTCATTTCTTTTTTTCGGTGCACTTCCGAGAACCGTGTTTCTCTTTGCAGATGATGAAAAAAGCTCAACGACAGACTTTATGGTGCCGACTAGGTTCCGTACACTTTGAACGTTATTGGATTTAGATAATGAGTTGTTCAATCCATGATTTAAACAGGGACATCTAACAGCATGAACAGCTTCTTTCAAGATTTCGGAGACGGCACCCTTAACATCCGAAGACATCACACTGCAGCTGTCAGTTCCAATTCCAATACATTCTTTGATATCCAAATGTTCTTCTTTGATTAGTTTAACAACTATCTTTCCCAACATTTCACCACTAATTTTGGGCTCCGCACTTTTGTCCTCCATAAAATCAATCAAACTTTCATGGACATCAATAAAACAGAAAAAATCTTCCCTAAGTAGCCCGTTGCAAATGTATCTGATAGTTAAGGATAATTGTGATGCATGCGATAAATCAGTTGTTTCATCGAAGATGATGCTATAGCATCCAGCCTGTTTTACTCTGTTAATGAGCTCAGTTTTGATTTCTTCACCACAACATTCAATAAGCTGGTTTTGTGTATTTTTCCTAATATAGGTCGCTCTCGAACTTGTGTTTTCCAGATGTTTCTTTAAGACGCCATCTCCTGACGCTACTCTAAATCTGAGGAGCTCCCTAAAGTTTCCTTCGTTGGTCAGTGCGGGTTCCGGTTCTAAAAGCTGACCGTCGTCGCGGTGACCAGGCAATGGTATGTTTTGTCGACCCAAAAACATGATTGTTTCAATAATTGGCCGCAGTCTTTCTTGATTTTCTATGACTTGTTGAAGCCGTTGAGTATTTACTTGATTTATAACTGCTTCTTTAGGCGACAGGTACGCTTTAATAAAATTTTTACCAATTTCGACGCTGTTTTTGTGGTAAACATTTTTTTCATGATTTTCTATGAAACCCTTTTTCCCTAACAGCTTTGCAAATGAGGTAACAGGCTTTGTAACAAACGATTGCAAATGAAGAGCTTTATTGTGGCCACTGTACTCTTCGGAGAATAGGGCGCAATACTTTGTACGTCAGATAGAACAAGCCAGTGTTTACTTTCCAAATGATTCCTTCCCAAGTATCGCTTCACCTCTTTTCCATCCTTTTTGTGAATTGAAAATGGAAATGAGTAATCTTTTGGAGGTTGCCAATGGTTTTGTAGCACGCCGAACTTAGTAAATTTATCAGCTGGTTTACCAACATAATTTCCTATATCAAAAGTCGATAAGAGGTTACTTGAATCGGGAATAGAAGAAACGCCTGAAGAAGAAATAGATGATCCCAGAAGCATGCCAGTGTCTTCAGGAGCTTCAGAATTATTTAAGAAGTCATCGCTTGTAGGTTGCACAGATGTTTTTGGAATATGATGCCGTACATTTATATCAGGACACGAGGACGTAGAAGGCTGTGGTTCTAATAGGCTGCTTTCAAGATTTTGTTTAGGTAATTTTCCAAAGTAAGATTCAATTGGGTTGGTGGATTGCCTTTTCGTAATTTTTCCAGGTATATTCTGAAAAAATATACATAAAAATTATATATATACATATATATATATATATATATATATATATATATATATATATATATATATATATAAGTTTCAAATTTGGGAAACTTAGGATTTGTGTGAGAGTCTGAGTTGAATAAATCGACTCGAGTTGTTGGAGTAAAATAACTGTAATTAAATATTATTTAAGGTTACATATTAACACTATTTACATTATTGATAACATATCGATTAACACAATACCTGAAACAACAACAAGTTGGATTTAACTAAGTGTTTGATTAACAATAGTAATTGTGAAGCAAAAGTAATAACAATTTATGATCACGAAAAATGTGGCTGCCTAGCGTGGCTGCCTAGCGACGTCTGTCTCGCGACGTCTGTCTCGCGTGACCACAACCGATGCGAAGTTTGTAATGAGCGTCACTCAACCGTCTGGCCGAAGGTAACTTGACCGAACGGACAGGCGGCGGCCCTCAAGAACGAAGAAGGAATTTCGGATTAATGGAAAGGGATGAGTTTGCTTGCGTGAAAAAGGTTTGATCCTTTTTTCCTGAGACCGCTATCGACCTCATATATTACCTCAGAAATTTTCCTTTTTATTCTGAATGGCCCTTCTCTGATTGGATCCGTTTTTTTCCTGTTCAATTTGTTTCCGTTGTTTATGTAAATGAGATCATTTTCGTTGTATTCATGTTTGTTTGTTTTCTCGTCGTAAGACCTCTTGTTTTGCTCGTGAATGTTTTTCGATTGCTCGAATGCCTTTCTTCTATTTTCATCTAAGTTTTCGGCATTGTTCTCGTTTAGTTCATCAGGTAGTATTGATTCTTCTTATCCAGTTAGTAGGTAAGAGGGTGTAAAACCAGTGGAACTGTGTATAGTATTATTATATTCGTGCACGCATTCTTGTGCAACAGCTGACCAGGAGCGTGTTTTGTCCTCGTAGATTTTACATCGTATTCTGTTGACTAGTGTTTGATTTGTCCTTTCATTTAATCCGTTTGAAAAGGCACAATCTACTGCTGTAAAGATGAGTCTTATATTTTCTGATTTTAAGTATTTTTTGAAATCATTCGAATTGATACCTGCGTATTGATCAGATATAAGCGTGTCGATCTTGTTAGTATTTTTTGTTGATTTAACTAGTTTAATAAAATTGCCGGCTGTTTGGGGTGACGATGTTGTGATAAATGCGTATCTTGTGAAGTGATCTGTTAATAAATGCAGATATTTTTTTGTGCTTTTGTTTCCCGCAAAACCACCGACTGTGTCCAATGAGACTATTTCAAATGGCTTTGAGGCTGGACCCAGCTGGGATAACGGAACCTTGTAGTTTGCAATTCTAGTTTTATTCTTGATACACGACAAAATATTTTTATGTGTTTGTGCATATTTTTAAAATAAAATTTTGTTGTTATTGTCAAGATCATTTGTTTTACTCCCACATGACCTCGTATTTCATGAACTTTTTTTATTAGTTGTTTACCAAATGCTTCAGATAACCAAATTTTCTCTTTATTGTTTAGTGATCTGTAGATGATACCGTTCTTCTTTTCACATTTGTTATCTAAATGGAAATTTTTTTGATCATTGATTATTTCGTTTATTTCCAAAAAGTTCACGATTTTTACTGCTGAGCTTTCGAAGTTATCTTCTTTTTCTTCTAGGACAGGGTTGCGAGATAAGCAATCCGCTTCCAAGTTTTCTTTACCTGGGTTGTAAAGGATTTCACAGTTGAATTGTGAGATGTAAGTAAGGATTTTTCTTAGTTCTGGGTCGTTACAATTGTTTATGTTAAAGTCCTCTAAGGGTTTGTGATCGGTGAAAACGGTGAATTTTTGACCAATTAAATAGTACTGCCAATACAATATTGCTTCTTTTATTGCGAGACATTCGATAAATATTGCTTTTTTTTCTTTTTGTGTATTATTCAATCTGCGTGAGAAATAGAATACTGGTTTTAGTTTTTCATCTTCCTGACGTTGTTTTAACACGACACCGACTCCTTGAATGCTCGCGTCCGTAAAGATGTAGGTTGGTAACGCTGGATCAAAGATCGAAAGTATTGGTTCCGAACACAAGTGTTCTTTTACCGCCTCGAAATTTTTTTGACATGATGGAGACCAATCAAACTGCACATTTTTCCGGAGCAAGTTATGAAAAGGTTCCAGTACGATACTTGAGTTCGGGATATATTGGAGGTAGAAATTTAATTTTCCCAAGAATTGTCTGATATTTTTCCTTGTTTGTGGAACAGGGAAATTTTTGATTGCGACTACGTTGTCATTTAGAGGTTTAATACTGTTGTATCCTATTTTATGTCCTAAATATGACACTTCACGTTTTGCAAAAATACATTTTGAGACATTTAATTTAAAACCGTAGGACCGCAATGTTTTTAGTACCAGTTCAGTATGCTGCATATGATCCTCATAATTATTTGAATATATTAGGATATCATCTATGTAATTTACAGTGAATGAATCCAAGCTATTTTTCCTTAAAATACTTGATAATGTCCTTTGAAAAATTGCTGGAGCGGATTTTAAACCGAAAGGTAAACAGTTCCACTGCCAGTGCCCGTGGTGAGTTACAAAAGCAGTTTTATATTTATCCTTGTCGCGAAGTGGGATCGACCAAAACGCCGAATTCATGTCCAACTTTGTGAAGTAATTGCAATTTCTTGCACACAATTTTAGTTCATCAATGCGTGGGAAAGGGTGACTTTCCGGCACGACTATTTTATTCAGTTCTCGATAATCAATACATAATCGGGATCTTTTATTTTCGTCTTTTTTAAAAGCCAATGTAACCGGAGCAGCGTACGGACTACTCGATTCTTCAATTAGACCCGATTTCAATAATTCTTTAATTTGTTTTTCTATTTCTGCTTTGTCTTGCAGAGAACATCCGTAAGGTCTTTTTGCTACATATTTGTTTTCAGTGAGTCTTATTGCGGCTTCATAATCGTTGACTTTACCACTATCGAATTTTTCTTTTGCAAAGACATCTTTATAAGTACTCAAGATTTCTTTTAGTACAAGATCAGACTTAATTTCGTCAATCTCATTATTTTTACATTCAAAATTTCCTTTTACTATATCTATCTCGGCTGCTTTTTCCAAATTTTGACTTATTTTTAGGTTTTCGTCTTGGCATAACCTAAATTTTTTTATGTAGTCTAGACCTAATAAGACATCATCTTCAAATGATTTACTTTTGATGATGAACAACAGACAGTCTTCTTTTATATTGAAAATAGTAACTGGTAGGACGACACTTCCTTCAGTATTTGAGTTGCCCAAAATTGTTTTCAATTGTTTATTCCCACTTATTTTTTTATTTACACACAATTTTCTCCAATAGTTGTAATTTATCAATGAGACATTAGCTCCGGAATCGTAGAGACCGATGGCTGGACTATCATTGATTAGAATTTTTAGTTTTATAAGTGGGATCGTTATTAGTTTTTTGGATTTTCAAGGAGAGAAATTGCATCTTGCGCTTCGATATTATTTGCGACTTTGATTTTATTGTTTTTGTTTTTGCTCTGGTGTGCTATTTTCGCACGACATACTTCTTCCGAGTGACGTCTGCCTGGAAAGCCCATTTTATCGCAGTACCCACAGGTTTTTTGTTCATTTAAATTTTCATTAAAGATTTTATTTTTCTTTTTCTGAACTTCATCCGGCTTTTTTACAGAATTCAAAGCGGCTTTGTTTCTGGAAGGATCTATTTGCCTAAGCTTCGACATTAAATCGTCAACTTTGGTCAAGTCTTTTCGTTCTAAACGCGTTTTTATATAATTAGGAAGATCTATTACGATTAAATTTATTTGTGATCTTACCGATAAATCAGGATCAACATCAATCAAAAGATTCCTTTTCTTTAATGCATAATCTAAAACCGAACCGCCCAAATATTTATAAATGTATGCGAAGGTGATTTCTGACCACGACTTTGAACCGAACGTGTCAACAAAAGAAGCTTTCCAAAATTCCCACGCGTGCGAGAGTTTATTTATTTTTAAAAACACCGCGTACCACTCCAGTGCGACATTCTCTAAACACAAACGCAATATTTCAGAATATTTCACCTCTTGTACACCGAGTCTTTTACATTCTTGTTCGAAAGTATTTAACCATGATTTCGCGTCCACATCATTCCCGTCAAATTTATTCAGCACTAAATTTTTTGCGATGGAATGCATTGATTTTTCGGCGGGTGGGATGGGAGGTGAAGGAGAGTGAAGAGATGTAGATTTGAAAACCTCTAAATAGAACTCATTAAAAACTACGTTACCCTCCTCGTCCAGGTATTCCTCCAGCAGCTCGCCTTCCTTCAAGGTTATATTGACCTTTCGATATTTGTTGCGAGTAGTCAAGCTCTCGACTACCTGCTTTGTAATTTTATGCTCGAAAAGTTTTAAATGGTGTGTGTGTGTTTGTTGGTCAAGAGGAAATTGGTATGCTTCAGGACGTCCCTCAAGTTGAATAGTTTTAACCTTGACTACGGTCGTCTTTGAGTCGACCGCTTCAGAAACGAAATGAAATGTAGCCTTTACTTCCATGATGCAGTTCCTTAGTTGTTGTTGTTTTATAAGTTTCAAATTTGGGAAACTTAGGATTTGTGTGAGAGTCTGAGTTGAATAAATCGACTCGAGTTGTTGCAGTAAAATAACTGTAATTAAATATTATTTAAGGTTACATATTAACACTATTTACATTATTGATAACATATCGATTAACACAATACCTGAAACAACAACAAGTTGGATTTAACTAAGTGTTTGATTAACAATAGTAATTGTGAAGCAAAAGTAATAACAATTTATGATCACGAAAAATGTGGCTGCCTAGCGTGACTGCCTAGCGACGTCTGTCTCGCGACGTCTGTCTCGCGACGTCTGTCTCCCTGACCACAGCCGATGCGAAGTTTGTAATGAGCGTCACTCAACCGTCTGGCCGAAGGTAACTTGACCGAACGGACAGGCGGCAAAGTTTGAAAAGAGGTTTCAAACTTACATATATATATATATATATATATATATATATATATATATATATATATATATATATATATATATACATATATATATATATATATATATATGTATATATATGTATATATATCTATTTATAAATATATATATATATATATATATATATATATATATATATATATATATATATATATAAATAAATATATTTAAACATATTTATATATTAACACAGTACTTACATTTTTGGAATCCATCAGGACTCGGAGACAAAACAAACACACAACAGTAAAAATCACTTTAAAACACAACAGAGGCTTCGAGCATGCTTCGAGCCCTTTTCCACTTAGAATGAGAAAATGATAACTTTTTAAAAATTTTAATTTCAACGAAATGACAATTTCAATGGACAAAAAACTGCACGCGCGATGAGTAAAAAAGGAACGAGAACGACCGGTAAGATAAACAAATGCATTTGAAGGCCACTGCGATAGTTTAAAGAGTTGCCATTCTGCCCTTAAAGGTTAATTTTCATTGAATTCTCAAATTAGTTTTTGGGGAAATTTAGAACGACACCCCTGATTGAACATGATCGAATGGATTTTCAATGTGATGTTAGGTAAAAACAACTAAAATGGAAAACGCAAATGGAACAAATTTTAGCAGAATATGTTTGGAATTGGAATTTTACAGCCCAAAAAGAAAAAGAATAAAATCATTCTTTTTCTTTTTGGGCTGTAAAATTCCAATTCCAAACATATTCTTAAACTAACGAAAACATTCGATAGTACAGGGGACTACCGATAGTGGTGCGGTAGTGAAATACTATCGATAGTGTCGATAGTGCTATCGAAAGCTTTCCTTCACTACCTCTCAGTATAATATCATTGGTGTCGACGTAGGGACTGCAAGATCGTTGCTCCATTGACTCTCGGCAGATATCGGTTTCGGTCGTGCAAAGTCGCCAAGTCCCAATTCGGATCTCGCTATCGTAGATAATAATTTATTTTGATCAATTTTGATGATGAATTTCCATTTTAAAACGGAGAAACAAATAAATGTATAATTGTTATTGTTAAAAACCGTAGTAAAATTGCCGCTGATCCAGGTATTCTATATAATAACCCAAAAATGTAAACTTGAATTAGGTATATATAAGTTAATATTATATAGAAATAAAGAAATAAGTTTCGTCTTTGCAAATCTTGTACGAAATGGCTTTTCCGATATTGGGTCAAACATAATTTTATATACAATTTGAAATACGAAAAAAAGAATTTTTCTGAGCTGTTGGGAGGGGGGGGGGGGGGGGAATGGCCCCCATGGCCCCCCTCTGGAGCCGCCACTGATTGGGAGGGACCATACCGAGTTACAAAGTGAATCAACGACGTCGTATACCGAATACAGGAACATCGTAAGCCAAGAGCCAAAATGAAAATCGTACATCTGGACCGTCTTGCCCTATATTACATCCAGAGAGAATTGACTACAACTGGCGACACATATTTTCGGGGCGAAAAGAACTGAGGTGGGGGCAGTGTTACATGTACAAAGAATTCTGCGAGCTACTGTCGCAATTGTTTTCACAACCATTAAGAACATCAACAAAGTGAATTTACTCGAAACCACGAGAACCCACCAAGCATGATCAACATCTGAAAGTGACGTCACTCCATTCATTAATCTGCCCGAATATACCTGATACCTCTAGGCAGAACATTCCCCAATGTACGAGAAATGCATTGAACGGATGGAGACCCTATATAAAGGCGACCGCGATAAAAACTGCGATAGTGTGTGGAAAGCGATATTTTTCAAGTAATAGAAAAGTGATTTTCATTGATTGTGAAGTGATCTTAGAAGACAATTGCGATAGAAATTTATGGACAAGTGGAAGTTAGATTTTAATAGTGAAAATTAAAAATTGTGAAATAGACCAAATAAGTGATTGTGCATTTTTAAGTAATTTAATAAACTCTTTTAATATAATTTAAAAGACATTGCGTTTTCACTTTTCCGGAACATTAAAATTATTGGCCGTGAACCATAACACGCGACAATATGAACAATCTCAAGATTTCCATGTCCCGTTAGATTACCTCACTGCAGATGATAGCCTTTTAACCTCGACGTTTCTAACGGATGAGGAGCTAGTTGCTGATATTCAAGCCATGGAGAATAATGGAAGCTCTGATAGTGAAACTGAGGACGAGTTAACTGAGGGTCCAGTTGCAACTACTACATGAATAGTGCAAAAACTAACAGAAGTTCGTCGATTTTTTCAGTTTCGTGGTGTACCACAAAATATTTTAAATAAATTGGTAGAAATTGAAGCTTATATAGACACACTGAAAATTGAAGAGCTTCAAACAAAAATAACAGAGTATTTTAGGTAACGTATTTACGTATTCATGGACATTTGATATTATATTTCGGATTAATTGGAAATTGAGTCTGCGTTTTGGTATTATCTTGAAGTACATATGTTACATACATATTTATTTTATTCATTAATAAAAATATTATTGTTTTGCTTTAAATAAACTTACGGAAAAAGTATTTCTTGGTTTTTGGTTTAATATTTGGATATAGCGAACTTCGGTTATAACGAACCAATTCTCACGGTCCCTAGAGGTTCGTTATAACCGAGGTTGACTCTATTTAAAAATGATTTAAAACATATTTGATCCTCCTTTTTCATCAAATGTCCTCCTGTTCTCAGCAAATTGTCCTCCGTCCGAACTTTCCCGTCTGGTCAACCTGGCCGCGATGGAAATGTTTTGGCGTTCTACATTAGTTCTTATTAAAATAAAATAATTTTTTTAACTGATTAGTGAATTAACATAAGGTACATATGTTGATTCAATAGTGACCGAGTATCTTAATAGTTGCTTAAATATTAAACTTTGTCCGTAATAAGCGAACCAGCACTATACAAAATGTAAATAATTCTTATTTTAATTAAATTAACGTAAATATTTCTTGTATACCCACATGCATTTAATCTTGACCAACAGACAGCTTTTAATAACTCTTTTCTTTTCTTTCAGAATCGTGTTTCCCATGATGCTATCGAGCGTTATTGTTATCACGGTATATCTAATATTTTCACATGTTATACTCGATTGGCATTGAATTCGCAATAAATGACTATTTCGACGAACTCCAATAAGTATTCAGAAATCAAGTAGTTATTATTGTTAATATGCATTGTTTGTCACTATGTTAATTTTCTTGTAAATTAAAATGCAAAAAATACCGTCGACGAGTTTTTAATTTGCATTTATAATAAATGTATTGCAGAAATGAAGGTAGTTGTTGTAGTAATTCGCCACGGTTTACCGCTAACTGGCAGGTCGTCAATGGCAGGAATACAAAGATATGACTAAGGAGCAGATTGCCAACGGCTATCTTGTATCTCGTATCTAATATCTAATGTTTACTATCGACAATGGCGAGGTGCGCGTGGCTCATTATTATTGGCGAGGTGTTGTATTTATTTTTTATTGACCTCTTTTAAGAGGTAATATTCCTATAATGATTGGAGATGTGCTCATATGTGTTGCTGCCAGCATATACGAGTACGCGTACCTTTGCATATCTATCTTCAAGTCAGCTAGGTGAAGCTTGAACCGGTTGCTGGTAATGTAAAGAACCCTGTACACCGGCATATCTGTAACAAGGCGAAACAGAAAAGTTGGCAGAATGCCTCCCTGGGGTTTTCCACAATTCAAACTACGAGTAAATGGTGAATGACAAAAAAGCAAGTGCTGAGGAATCTGCAGGGAGTCAATTAATTGTAGTATTGTGGTGCGAACGTTAACTGATTAATAATATCTTACATATACTCGTATGTAGCTGTAATTTGTGCAGATTGCTCAAATGCCGCAAATCACAAGACGCTGAGCTCAGGGCAACTATAGCGTCTAAACGGTTACATATGTATATTACTATTATTTAACCAAGCAGGAACATACTGACACTACGTAGGTGTTAAGGAATTTAACGACCGAACAGATCACTTGTGAGAAAATAAACAATAAACGATTATTAGTTATGTGGAACGGCGAAAAAGGTCAAATGCAAATAACAGCCATTTGCTTTTACGAATACAGATGCGCTAATATTTTGAAGGAAACCTTCGCAGCTATAAGTGTTTGATATTTTTGACAGTTTTCATAACATGTTTACCCGCATTTGCTATAGTTTTTGTGCGTACTATGTGCCCTCAAGCGGCAGGAGGATGGCACCTGACCCCGCGGAAACCAGTTTAAAATACTCAAAAATTCAAATGACGACAAAATGATCGACAATAAATACGAATTATCTTTTCTAATATTTTCATATTTTTTATATTCTTCGTAGATTGTGAACTAAGCGGCTTAATGCGAATTCGGCACAAACCGGTTGTACGTCTTTGATGAATCGCGCATCGTTTTACAGATTTTTGTCCATACCTCTCAAACCCATGACAGCTTTTAAGCTAAGAATATTTTCGCTAAGATATTGACATGACTTAGAAGACAAGAGAAGATCGTGTCTGTCTGAAGTTCGGGGATTTTCCATGGGGGATTTCTAAAATAAGGTACCAGTGTCTATTTATATGCTTGGTAAACACGAAAGCGAGAACTTTCTTAAGTAAAATGAAATAAAAAAGTTTGTTGGATAAAGAAGACGATCCCCGAAAAATATGCTTTTTTGTGAATCAGGTTTGAAAAGTTACTATTCTTGAGATTCATCTGGTTGAGATCAAGTTAGACCTGCCAGCATCATAATATTTAATAGGCTCGAAAAATAACTCAAGTCAAATATGCTAAATACAATTTTCGTCTTTTCTTGTTAGAATACATAACTTATTGATCCATGGCTTTGAAAAATAGCCTTCAAATGAGTTCAAACTACAGTTATGATCACCTCTTCAAGAATTAATGTATGAAATCTTTGAGCATAATCTTAATGTGTTGATACATGTAGGGTGATCTTAAATATCTTTAAGCTTCACAGAGATGGTAAATTTTTGGATGCATTTTTTTTAAGGGCCATTAAAAAGTTATCGAAATTTATTTTCAGCATGAAGACGATCGGCTGCAGTTGCATTCAGAGGAAAGTAGGTCTGAACATTATTCAACGATTTGATAAGTAGAGACGTTCCTTCCTTTTGGCGGCCAAGTTATAGTGAAGTTGCTATTCAAATTGGATAATTGCATCAACGTGTTGATAAACAATTGAGCCATAAATTAAATATTTAACTGATCTTAAATTTTGTGTGCACTTAAATTTCAATTTCGTAAAATATTGCACATTTTCTTTCCATTGACCTTTATTTGAACTACATATATGAAGGTTGCTATGGGCGTAAGTTTTCTAAAGTCATATGATGACTTATTAATTATCTCTTACCATCGTTAACATCATCACGGGAAAGACATGCGTCAATGGGTTTGAGGTAAATGGTTTGAAGTACCCTTAACGCATATGAAGCATGCCCAATAAAAACAAAGACAAAGCTCTAAAAAATTTGCCATTACCGCCTCTGGGACAAGAGAGGACTAACTGGTATCGAAACAAGATGATACTTTTATTCCTTGCGAAGGGAATTTCACTTGGTTCGGCTAAGAAAAAAGCTGGCGTCATCAAACCCTCTGCAAAACGGTGGATGCATGAGTATCAAAAAAAAAAAAACGAGGGAAGGGCATAAAAAGTTGTAGTAATCGAGTAGGTATGGCTCAAAAAGCCAGCGTGCGAGAGTTTGTCTCGTTGCAACTCAAAACGGAACAGTTTTCCACTCCTGATTTGACTAATCCTTGTCTGTTCGATAATTTTGAAATTTAAGAGGATGTTAGCCTTGAATCGTTTGATTCGAATGTTTTCATCGCGGATGACCAAGCTCTTTCAAATGAGTGAATCCCGTTTCATGCTTGTAATCCTTCACCGGAAAGTTTTGTATTAGATTTGGATGTTTCGGAGCAAATTCAACCGTGACTTTTCGTGTTTGACGTTTTGCTAAATTTTTCGGTGTAAAAACAAGGAAAGCATTCCTTCAAGCATTTTTGGTGTCTTTTGTGCAAGGTAATGGCGAAGAAAACATACGACCTCCTCTTTAAACTGTTGCTGATCGGTGATTCAGGCGTTGGCAAAACCTGTATTCTTTTTCGGTTCTCAGACGATGCATTCACGTCGACATTTATATCGACGATAGGAATTGACTTCAAAATAAAAACGGTTGAACTGCGTGGTAAAAAATTAAACTGCAAATATGGGACACAGCTGGCCAAGAACGTTTCCACACAATTACCACATCGTACTATCGCGGTGCCATGGGAATAATGCTAGTTTATGATATAACAAACGAGAAAAGTTTCGAGAATATAGTGAAGTGGCTCCGAAATATAGATGAGCAGGCCAACGAAGATGTCGAGAAAATGATTCTTGGCAACAAATGTGACATGACAGACAAACGTGTGGTGAGCAGGAAACGAGGTGAAGCGATTGCTCGTGAACATTGTATCCGCTTTATGGAAACCTCAGCCAAGTCAAATATAAACATAGATCGAGCATTCTGTGAATTAGCTGAAGCAATTTTAGATAAGACATCAGGGAAAAAAGTGAATGAGAACTTAGAACGAGTCGTAGTACATCGTCCAGGCCAAGAGAAATCACCCGCAAAGTCAAAGTCAAAGTCAAAAGCGCTTTATTTAATACTAATCGTTATAAATTTTTAAAAGAACATAAAGCAAATTACAAACAATAAAACTATAAAAAACTTAATGGCCCGAATGGCTCTCTAAATTTATACGTTACCAGTTAAACACATTTAATGAAAAAAATACACTTGCAAATTTAAATTAATTAACATTAATAGATTTTTTTGATTCAATTGGAAAAAGGAGAAAAAACCAACCAGCATTATTCAAAAATTACTTATATTACTAACACAACAATGAACTTATATCCTATACCTAATATGTTACACCCTAATTCTAAATAAGTTCAATCAAAAAAAAAAAAAAAAAAACGTTACCTTATATTGAAACCTATACCTAAATTATAATACAAAATGTAGCAAAAATGAGGTGAATCTAAAAAACTAAGAAACGAGAAAAAGCACAAAAACAGAAAATAAACACGAATAATTTAGACATTGTCATTCAGCCACCAATACCTAGATTGCTCCATCTCAGCTCGACCAGCCTCAACGAATCTAGCAAATGAGTATCTCCATTGGAATTGTTGGTCTCGTGAACTCAGATTCGGAGGATATTTTATATTCTTATCGGTGGCCCGTCGGTATATGTGATATATGATTGGGACGCCGTCAGAATCAAAAATATATCGATTCATGTCCAAATACACGAATGCTTCTGGAGGAACGAAGCCAGTAGTGAGGCAAGTCACAATATACCCGTCTGTAGGGTGGAACGGCTGTGAAATCCAAGGGTTTTCACTCACAGTTACAGATCTAGCGATATGATTCCGAAGAAGTTTCAATATGAAGATATCGACTCTTGTCACTTGAGCGGTTTGATAAAGTTTTCTATTCGATATATAGTGCTTCCAATCCGTCTCAGGCTTTCTGTACAAACCAGTACACGCACGAAGACATTTCCTTTCGAAAACTCTCAATCTTTCCATTGTACTAGCACTCTGGTTGTACCAGATCTGGCATCCGTATGTCAAAACTGGGCTAACCAGGGTCTTGTAACAAATAACTTTGACTTTTTGATCAATGTATCTGGAATGAAAGAGTCGCCGAAGGGCCATGACTACTTTTAGTGCTTTACTGAGCATGATTTTGACATGTTCAGTATAGTACAGATACTGATCGAGATGAACACCGAGGTATCGAACACAGGATTTATGTGGAACCCGTTCTGAACTACCCTCACCAGCCATAATGTGGAAATCCTTCCAATTACGTTTCAGGTCTTGACTGGCCCCCTGCGGCGTTGTCCGAAACAAGATTGTTTCGCACTTCTGCGCATTGATTTTCATTCGCCAATTGTCGGTGTAGAGCTGCACATCATTAAACATTTTTTGAAGATTGCTCTGAACTATTGTAGCTTTTCGTTCTGCCGTATAGATGATCAGATCATCAGCAAACGCTACCAATGATCGCGTTGGCGAGACATTAAAATCAAAGCTGTTCAATAGCTTGCGAATGAATATTGATAAAAGCAGGGGCGCAGTAACTGTTCCCTGCTGTAGGCCATTCAAGACCTTGAATTCGCGCATTGTTGTCAGATTTCCATCAGTTACAACAAACGATTTCCCGTATAACATATTGCACATCATGGCGACAAGGTGTCTGGGGAACCTGTCCTGAAGAAGTTTGAAAACTAGTCCATCTAACCACACCGTATCGAAGGCTTTCTCCATATCAATGAGACATGCTCCAACACATTCTTTGTTGTTTAGTTTCCAACAGATGTTTGAGGTTACTTTCGTTATTGCATGTATGGTTGAATGCCTGGCACGAAAACCAAATTGGCAATTCGGCATCAACTCATATTTCTCAATGTGGGCGTTTAATGCTCTGTTGAGTATCACTTCAAACACCTTGCTGATGTTAGGCAGCAAGCTGATTGGGCGATAGCTTTTAGGGCATGAAGATTCTTTTCCTTTCTTCAAGATCGGAAATACCTTAGCCTTTTTCCACTCATTTGGGAAATATGAATTGTTCAATATGTTGTTGCACAATATGCAATAATTCCTAATAGCAACCTCAGGCAAATGTCGGAGAACTATATTTGGAATACCGTCAGTACCACATGATTTTTTGTTGTTTATTCTGCGAAATATGAAACACAAGTCTTCATAGCTGACAAAATAATCAATAAGATTCAAGCTCGATATGAGGTCAGATGTGAATGTTTCATCGAAATGAAGAATTGATTGGCCGTTCAGGCTTGATTTGAAGTCGGAAACTTTTGCTTCAACGACCTCCGAAAACATTTCATTCCTTCTCTCTGGGTTTGGCAGATGAACCAATTCTAAATGTGTTCCAATCAGGGCAAAATTCTGCAATCCATCACATATAATCCTGTTTCCATTTCTATCCGGAGTCGTACTATCAATTTCGATACCAGCTCTATCGAGAAGATTTATCTCATCACTAGTGACTTCAAGATTCGATACCTTCACTCGAGACTTCCTGCGGAATAAGCTATTCACTTTCGCAAAAACGCCATCTGGGTCCTGTGGGCTAATACCCCTCAGTTTTTCCACCCATTGATTGCTGACCTCACTCCTGAAGTATGAACGGATTAAGTTCCGGACATTCTTCAGGTATAATTTCAACAAAGCCAACGAGGGATGGTTGTAGTCCAAAAATCGTCGATAAATATTGTTGACACGTGTGAGAAGGAGGCTTTTCAATCTTTTCAACCTTGCGATGGTTGGTGTTTCATATCCTTCCATATTGTTTCAATGTTTAATCTTGGGAACAACTTTCTCAATCGTTTCCAACGTCAGCTTCTCTAACTTCGACAAATAGAGATCTATTTCATCGTCAGTTAGATTTCTGTTATTAGGAACCATTTAGCAAGCATCGCCATCATCAGAAGAGGGACATTGCTTCTGGTACTCCCGATTAAACTTCTTTTGAAACTTTCCCCAGTCTGTTTTTTTGAAATTCAACCGATGGTTTTCATGTTGAACTGGAATGAGGAAGAAATCATCCCTTTGATGATTGATTTCCATTACGATTGCGTTATGGTCACTATCGTAAGGAAGGACCTGCAGTTTCCGTTGAGGACTATTAAAGCTGAATTCAAGTCTTGCGTCAGCAATGCAGAGGTCCAAATATGAATTTGTCCTAGGGTATGTTGGGAACTCCAACCCATATAGGTTGCACCTGTATTCAATTTGGTTCTCTGTTATCCATGATTCCAGGAATACACCTCTTGGATTATTGATGGCGTTTAGCCATGATGTATGCTTGGCATTCAGGTCACCGGTAAAAATATAATAACTATGCAGCCTGTTCAATTCGAGTATTTCAAACAAGGAATTGAGTTCCTCCTTGAACTTGAGAACATTTTGACGAGTTGCATAGGCAGAGATAACTAAGAGGTTATCCCCACCTGGCAGTGAAATTTTGATGACGGACACTTCAAGAAATTCAAAGTTTTTGAATTCGACTTTTTCAATATTTTGGAAACAATAGGGTCTTCGAACCAATATCCCGGTGCCACCTCCCCCATCACCTATTACCCTATCGTTTCTTACGAATGCAAAATCTTTGAATTCCATGGAATGCCATGAATTGAGGTGGGTTTCAGTGAGAAGTATGATGTCAGACTTTTGCTTAACAACAAATTCAAGGAGATAATCACGTCGATGTATAGCAACGATTGAGTTGACGTTGATCGATATGAGGCGAAGCCTATCCATGGGAATATGACTGGATGACAAATTATTATTAGGCATTTGAAAGACCTAAACGCTGAAAAGCAAAGTTAATTTTTGAATCTTGTTTGTCGATTCTCTCCGATAAAGAATTAAGTTGCTGGTAAATTTTGAAAAGCAGCTCATTATTGCCACTTACATTATTTACAATATTTCCAGCATTGTCTGCTGGTCCTCTAGCGGCGAGTGCAAATGATACTCCGGGCTTGACGAAGTTGGAAGGTATGATATTACGGTGTAACTTAACTTTTGCATCTTGATATCGGGAGCATCCTCGATATGATGCTGGGTGACCAAAAACATCGCAGTTAACGCAGTATAATTTTTCTTTAGGCTCCGTCTGAGCCAATTTGCACTCACCGGGAGCATGAACGTCTTTGCATTTAACGCAACGATAGTGCATGGCACAATTGGCAGCCGAATGTCCAAATCTTTGACACCGGTAACACTGGTTGACTTCTCTTTTCTGGAGGCGTTCCCACCTCACCACTCTGAAATTTAAGTACCTTATTTGTTGAAGGGGACTTGGACTGCTCTTATTTGCAATTTGTACCAGGTAAAGTGGTAAATTCTTCCTTCCTATGGTCGACCTTCTTCTCGCAAAGGCTTTGACTGAAACAAAATCAATATCTGGTGCAGCCTCCCTGAGCACCTGAAGAAGATCGACCGTATCCTCTCCGCTGTCCAAACCCTTCAACAAGAAGGTCTGATTCTTTTCACTTTTTGGGGTATAGGTGAAGTGTGGAACCTCCCCAGAAATCAGCGCATCTTTGGCTGACTTGAAATCAACCAGTGATTTCGTCCTTATAGTTAATTTTTCGGCATTAACTCTTTTGATTTCGAAATTGGCCAGTTTATTTTCGGCTGCCAATAGCCGAACCATATCTTTCCCGGTTTGTCCGAACACGTTGATTGGCGGAACTTTTTCTGTCTTGTTGGAGGCTTTTTCAGAGGAACCAGCAGAACTGTGGGCTGGTTTTTTCTCCTAATTTTTTTTCTTTAAATATTGAATGAAATTAACGTCATTATCTTGATTAAAATCACCTCTGATGTTTTCTTCGATTTCCATATCTTCGGTTAATCCCTCCAGCGCTGCAAAATAATTTTGGCTCTCGTTGGTGCCACCAGCACTTAGAACTTCCTCTGGATTTACTTGCTTTGCACTTTTCTTCGGGTTTGTTACCTGTTGCCATTGATTTTGTGGCTGCGTCTTTTGAGGCTTCATCCCTTGCTTGAAAAGATCCTTGAGAGACTGTATCTCTTGCCTTAGTACATCATTTTCTTTCTGCAATTTGGCCATTTGTTGATTATCCGCTTTTATTGGCAGCTTGCACCCTCCATCTACGGAGTTTTCTTCGTTATGTTTTCTTTTAGTGATTGTCGCCAGTTTCGTATTCGTCGTTTCCCCAGGTTGCCCCAACGGTGGGAAGCCGTCGGGCTCCTCCATACCAGCGGCGAAATTTTCTTTGTGAATTTGTTTTTCGTTACCAATCGAAGTAAAAATATTCGATAGAAATTTCCTGAGTCGATTACTTCGACAATATAAGATTTTTTCCGATAAAAATTAACTTCGGACTAACGTTTTTAAAAAATTAATTTAATTTTTTCGAGAAATCACCCGCTTATTCACGTTGCTGTTCCTAAATGTATATTGGAGTCGATTTAATACTCATCACTTTCTTGAAATTATAAGTAGCTTCGACGATACAAAATACAACATAAAAGATGAAGATCTGATAAAACAAACAAACAACCAATCATCCAATAAGTCAATAAGTTGACCAAGAAAGCTATCTTGGTCACAGACACAGAAAAAGTGATTCCTACAAACCTTCCCTATCTCCATCATCTGCTACCTTCCCGTTTCAATCATAAACCAAACAATTCATCAACACTGAGCCACACAAAAATGCATATAGGTAAAGTGCGATGCAACAAAATGAAACTATATGCAATCTTTATTTCTGAAATGAAAGTGTTTTAACTATTTTATCATTGAAATTTCGTCATGTAGTCAAATAAATTTTAATTGTTCGTATGTTTTGTGTAAACGAGACAGGCAAAACGTAGTCACTTATTATTTCCATATATTTTAAACTAAAGGTATATTTATTTTGCGTTTAAGAAATAGTTGACACACCGTTACACAAATTTAAATTACGACGAAAAGAAAACATACAAGAAAAATAGAATTCTTGAATATTTTTATAAATTAACGTAACAATGAATTGGGAAGACATCACGAACAAGAAATGGATCAAAATAATGCTCGCGGAGTGTGGTTGAAACGGAAAATTTAAGCGGAACGATGTTGTTGGAACTGGTTATTAGATTGGATGAAACGGATCTCGTCAAGATGAAAATGCATAGAGGAAGAGGGGTTCGTGAATCAGCCTCGGGGGATACGGTTGGCCGCATGTGCATGATGTGCATCATGGTTTGAATCGATATAATTTCGGGGAGTCGACTTACAGCCGCGAGACGAGAAAGACGGGTGTGCACACGGCCATGGTGGAAGATACGATTTTGAGAAAAGTGTCGGTGGATCGTGAGAAACTCGTTGCAGAAAGTTATGTTGCTCGTGTTTCGCACATTTTAATTGTATATCTGCATGAAATATCCCTACAGTAAACGATAACGAAAAAACAACCGTTGATTTACGGTACTTCGTGGTGATACGTCAATCCGTATAAAACACGCTCATCTGGTGGTGCTGTTAGAAAGGCTAGGGATGGTGTCTCGATCCTCGGGTAGTGTGAAGTTTCGCCCTTGACCACGAATTTTCCCCAAGTGTAGTAATCGAGCAGGTTTCATGCCAGCAATTATAGAAAAGAATAACTAGGATGTCGCGAGTAGTGCACGAGACAAGAAAATTCAATGGTGGCAAAAGTTTGAATTAGGAATGATCGACATTGTTGAGCGGCGAGAGACGATTTTAAAGTATTGTTTGGGAAGTTTAATTTGTTGAATTTCATTAAGTGTTAGGATTTGTGCGGAATCCTAGAAAGTTTGTAATTTTCGTTCCAAGTAATGGAAAAGGTTCCGGGATAGCTCGTTTTTCACTCACTTAGCGTCGAGAGAACAAATTGAGGGAGGCGGTAGTTAACTACCGCGAAATAAAAATCAAGATTCGACCGGCTTTTTTACTTGCATGCATTTTTATGACGAATTACATCATAAAGATTGAGTGCGAAAACGAAACGTTCTTTGCATCATTGTACTAATTGTGCACGATGGACATTATTCGATGGAATATTAACGGGAACACAACTCATTCTCATTGCACATGAAATATCAATTGTTTAAAGGATCATCAGGCGACTTTTGAATAAAAGCATTTATGAGACTTCTGTTTATAATTTTTGATTAAAGCTCTCAAATAGCTCATGAGTAGTATTCGGGAGGCCGAATTAGATCGCATTACTGTCAAGATTTATAATATGAAACGTGAATTTGTTGTCGTAATCATATGTGAACGTGTCGGAGAAAATTGGTTGACCCCGAAAAATCGCGAAGTTGTTACTATGAATAAAAAAAACAAAATAATAATAATACAAAATTTGCAGGATTTACCCGCCCCGAACACGAGCGCTCGTAGGAGGAGGTTTGGGGTAAGTACCCTTTCTTTTGTTCAAAAAAAAAACAAAAATTTCCCTTTTGCATGTTTTTATTATATTTTGTAAATTGAGAGATTTTCAGCTGTACATTTGGTGCTGTGACACCTAAACGAAGTTCGTTTTTACTTTCGTCTATATTCGTAGAGCGTGTAAATTAAATCGAATATATCAGTATAGTATTTAAATATTTTCTCCATCACGGAATAAACCAAAACAGTCAAAGGATGTTGATAGAATCCTGTTGACTATATTATACACAAGTATTATAATTAGATTAAAAATCCAAAAAAATAATAAAAATGTCAAGATTTTGGAACATATAAGAGTCTGAATGAGCGAGTATTTGAATTCAAATTAATGTGTAACGTACTCAAACCTATCAGTTTTTTTGTGATCGTATTTGAGAGAAGAATAAAAAGAACTAAAATGTCGAATTAAAATATACACTTCGGTCTTTCCTTTCCGATAACTCTGACCGGGTATAGGACTCGGTACGGTGGCAGGCTGCCCCCTAAAACCATGAGCTAGCCGCCGGGTACAACTTAATCCTTTTTTCTTTGTTTCAGGTGACATCGCGGGTTGAGTGGCCCAAGCAGAGTACCTCTTTATGGCATAGCGTTATGCAATCGAATTGTATAGTTCTATGGCATAAATTGGTCATCGGGGTACTCCCCTTCTGATGGGAAAGTTTATACAAGTCAAGTTGTATGAGTTTTCCACTCAGAAGAGGAATACCTGGCCACTGCAATAAAAATATGGATTTAATTCCGGTTGGGTGGGTGCGAAGGGGCTCCATCACCACCCGGTTGCCCTTCTTTCATTTGTGGGCCATGAGCTTCGTCGGGTAATGACGAGGTTACCCCAAGTCCCCCTTTTTTTCAGGTTCCACTTGTTCTCGGAACAAGTACTTTCTCTCTCGGTGTAGTTGTCTACACTTTTTGCGACTTCGGCCGCCTCTTGATCGACTGACCACCAAATTCGTGAATGCGAAATTTTTTGTAGTGGGTCCTCGTGCTGGGGAAATGAACCCGCCCCACGACACCGCAATGCTAGCCTGCCAGCGCATTCACGCGTCCCCAGGCGAGGGCATTCTCGGCAGATATTTTCATCTTCTTCTGCCGAGGCAGCAGAACATCGCTGCAGTCCTTTACGGACTTTTGAAACATCAAAATTCGCTACAAAGTCATCTAAGCTGGCTGAAGAAATTAGGAAACGAGGTAGCGATTCCATCTCCCTCCAAGGTCAGCAGAATAAGTGACCAAGGTTTGAAAATATATTCAAACTTGTAATGCAAGGAGGATATCGACAGTTAACAAAATTGTTAGGAGTCCGTAAAGGACAGCAGGAATGCTGCTTCAGTGAGCATCCTCCTTTATCTATAGATCTTGTAGTCGATGAAATTAAATTTAACAAACCTCATGCTACTCCAAAATTTAAATTATTTAAATACAGAATTACTTTTAGTCAAGCGGCTAGATTTCTTCAGAGGCCTAAATTATTAGGCTGCTTTAGATAAATTTTACATATATAACTATAACCTTATTTGCTATTTTACACCTCTTCAGACATCCCGTAAAGTAAATTAAAAACTTTAGTTTACAAGGCGATTACTTAGTGCCCTAAGAGAAAAAGATAAGGCACACTGTGTCTTTAAAATAGTCGGCTCTATTGAAGCTACATCAAATTTTAGCAGGCTGCCTGCTATTGCCAAGGAAGAGATCAAGAGCAGTTGAGAGAATTTTTGATAAATTCGAGAGAAAGCTCAACGCAATCGAGGATTCATTATCTTTGATGAATAAATCTATGGCGCCTACACTTCCCTCCCACAGTTTATCTGTTCAAAACAACACGGATCTTGAAAATCATTTGTCGAAACTTTTCCAGACTCAAAGCTTACAATTGGAGGAACAGCAATCTATTTGGCTCGCATCTGCTGGTAGCAAGATTCTAAATTTCATAGAGAAACTGGACCATCAATCCGATTACCAACATGAACACTCAAAGCATACATACTCTCATGGTGCCAAGTCATTACATTAGGAAATGCTAGAGGCCGATAATACTGTGTTAGTAAACGAAAACCAGCATGTGACAAACGTTGATGAGGTAACATCTGTATGTGACTTGTCACTAAATGGAATTGCTGAAGACACATCTAACATGATATCAAAATTTGGCACTCTCTGGTCCGAGGATGAATGGCGCAAACGGGTTGCCAGAATTCATGAGGCAAACGCAAGGTCGACGAGTACAACTTGTCAACTACACAACGAAAAGAGCAATTACGAGAAGTTTTACGTTCAAGGTGCACCATCAGCTAATGATGAGGCTTGGGTTCTTTGTTTTGTTCGGGACGAGTTTTGCATTAGTGACTGCTATGTCGAATCTCTCCCTAGAAAGAAAAAAACCCATCAAGCAACGTTCAAACTTCACATTCCAACGCAGTATGCTTGGTTGTTCAGCAATTATCAGGGAGAAATTACATACCTATCATGGAATGGCATCAAGTTCTTCGAGTGGCGTTACCAGAATAATGTGAAGAAAACTAGTAAGCAAAGTATTAAAAATAAGCTTAATTCTAATATAAAATGTAAACCCTCATCTTTGAGCAATATTCCTTTATCCAACAAATCCATCAACAAATCGCCTGTGGCTCAAAGTAACAAAATAGATAAAAATTCCGAAATTCAACAAAAAGTCATCACAACTAATAATTCGAACCCTAAAACCACCCATAGCTTCCCACTAATAAAATTCGTATGCGGTGATGACCAAAAGCCATCTTCTTCTGGATATATTAATATACCAGAAGCTCCACCTGTTGAATCAGCAATGACGCAAGCATTATTTGATCCGCTAGTACCTCCTAGAGTTAAGGCCACGATCAACTCTCAATGTGATCTAGAGAGTAAATACCTTATATCACGTTTGCGAGACCCCAACATTTATAATGATGTTCGTCTTTTTCTTTGCTACCTGCACGATTCTCCTGAAACTACATGTGTCGAAGGGAAGACAAAAACCAACTTAAAGGTTAAAATACAACAGGAAGGGCTTCCTACTGACCTTAAAACCTTGACACTTGTCTTTGCACGTTTCCATGAACAATTTAGTGTGAGCTCCGACCAGGTAAAAAAGGATTTAGAAACGTATAGATCGTATGTGAGATCAAAACACATCGCTTCTCTTCAAAAATCTCGAGATGACTTTAACAAATATCATTCCTAACCAAAGTCTGACTTCAAGGCGCATTAAACTCTTCTACCACAATTGCGGTGGTATAAGAGGAAAATTAAACTATTTATTTATTGACGCCAAATCCTGCCACTTTGATGTTATAACCATCACCGAGACTTGGTTGAATAGCTCGTATACAAATACGGAAATTCTTGATGATAGTTGGACTATTCACCGCTGTGATCGAGACTATCAGCGCTCAGGGCAATCTAGAGGAGGTGGAGTTCTAATTGCTATAAAGAAATTCCTATCATGTGAAGTGGTTCCAACTGCATCCTCTAAAGACTTCGAACATATATTTGTGCGAGTTATCCTTGGTCATGTGTTTTTATACATCGGTGTAGTGTATATACCTCCCAGTTCTGACGAAACTATTTACAAAGACTTCTTTGAGGTAGCTTCTTCAGTCATGTCATCCCTTAATGAAAATGATAGAATCATCATTTTAGGTGACTTCAATCGTCCTCACTTATCCTTTGTTGTTGACGAAAATGAAAAATATCTCCTTCCTTTGAACATTAAAGACTCCGTTGACAATAAATTAGTCGATACATTTTATGGCAATGATTTGCAGCAAACTGCTCCAACCCTAAACCCAAATGTCAACTGGTTAGATTTAATTTTCATGAATTTTGTTGACGAAGTAGTAGTATGTCCAACGACTGACGAAGAAAACCTGTTTTCTAATACCAAACATCATAGAGCTTTTTCTGTTGAGCTTTCTACATCTGATCTGAAAACATCGAATTTATACAATGATGAAATTGTATATGACTTTAAAAATGCAGACTATGTAGGTATTAGAGCCTATTAAGAAACTATAGAATGGATAGAAACTCTTTCAATGTTAGACGTAGATGATGCAGTATCATCATTCTATCAGATATTATTTGACGCCGTTGAAAATTTCGTCCCTAAAATAAAGAAAAGAAATAAGAAATCTGAACCATGGCTAGATAGAGAGCTTAGACAATTACGAAATCATAGAAACAAACTCTACAAGATCTTAAAAAATAGTCCAAACCCAAACGAACAAATCAGGGTATGTTATGAAAACTTGGCCAACGAATTTTCTCAAAAGTCTCGAGAGGCATACGATCTCTACGTTAATATAACAGGAGAAAATATAATGCGTGACCCTAAGAAATTCTATGATTTTGTAAATACTAAATGAAAATCGTCTGGGTATCCAGCAACAATGACTAAGGGAAAAACTACTTCCTCTGATTGTAAAACTATCTGTGATATGTTTGCTGAATACTTCCAGGAAGTTTTTCTGCCTGCTAGCTCACCGGTACATCATCAGACGCAAACACCTCATAATGGTGGTATTGCAGAAATAACTCTTACTTTAGAAGAAATCCATAAAGCCATTAACGATCTGGACCTGAATAAAGGCCCTGGTCCAGACCATATTCCTCCATCTTTTTTATTTCAGTGTCTAACACAGGTATCCAAACCGCTGCACATAATTTTTAATAAATCTCTCTCATCAGGTGTCTATCCAACTGTGTGGAAATTATCCAACCTTACACCCATCCACAAAAGTGGAGACAAAAAATCAGTGGAGAATTACAGAGGCATCGCGTTACTATCCACTATACCAAAACTATTTGAAAAAATGATACATGATAGGCTCGCCACCTTTGTTGATCCATTCCTTAACGACCAGCAACATGGTTTCCGTAAAGGTCGCTCAACTGCCACTAATCTCATAATCATGGTTTCCCATGCTCTTAATGCCATGGAAAAAGTCCAGCAGGTTGATGCAGTATACACTGATTTTAGTAAGGCTTTTGATCAAGTGAACCACTCCATTTTAATAACAAAATTGCAAAACTTTGGGATCTCTGGGTCTCTTCTGAATTGGCTTATATCCTACCTTTCTCATCGCACTCAAACTGTAAAATTTCAGGGTTACTATTCAAAGAAAATTGTAGCATCATCGGGTGTGCCACAAGGTAGTCACTTCGGACCTCTCCTGTTTAACATGTTCATATCTGATCTATCAAAAGAACTGGTGGGTATACCACACCTATTGTATGCTGATGACCAAAAAATTTACCACGATATTGGCTCACAAACTGAAGCGAGCTTTCTTCAAACTAAACTTTTTTGCCTTCAACAATGGTGTGAGATTAATTAACTTAAACTCAACGCAAGTAAATGTCAGGTCATAAGTTTTTCTCGCAAAAAAAACTTCGTTAGCAATACCTACTTCCTTAATAATGTCGAACTGGCAAGAGTTGAGCATGTTAATGATCTTGGTGTCATCTTGGATCACAAGCTGCGTTTTAATTTACATTATGATAAAATTTTAGCGAAGGCTAATAAGCAGCTAGGCTTCATTAAAAGACGAGCGAAGGAGTTCAAGAATATATGGGTAACAAAATCTTTGTACACGGCCCTTGTTCGCCCAATCTTAGAATATGCGAGCATTGTCTGGGACCCTATCTTTGAAATACACTCAAATAGACTTGAGTCCATCCAGAAGCAGTTTGTACTATTTGCCTTAAGGGATCTTTACGATCTTAGTCAATTCTCAACCTTACCAGAATACTCGCAAAGGCTTAAACAACTAAACATGACTTCTCTGTCATTAAGAAGACAAATTTCATCTTGCTGCTTCGCCTTTTTAAATATCGAAAAAGGTATTCAGATTGAATCACTCTCCACGAAGTTTTATTTTAATAATGCAACGAGACAAACTAGGCATACTCCTTTTCTCAAAGTAACCCATCATAGAACTGTCTATGCAGATAGTGAGCCTATTAATAAATGCTGCAAAATCTTGAACAACGTGAAGAATTGCTATACACCAGGCATTTCGAAGGCCACTTTTAAAACAAACTTACTTAAAACCTTGAATCCTTAAATATCCTCTGTCCTGGAATTCCTTAGCCCATTTCCCCCCAATTGTAATTGTTAAGAAAATAAAATGGAACTATAATGCAATGTAAATATTTTGTACCTTGTTTGGTTCATGAATAAATAAATAAATAAATAAATATGCTCTAAAGACTTATTTCAGCAGTCTGGATACTTCTCTTGTTGCAAATAATACAAAGCCTTTTTAATTTTATATCAGGTCCTTGAAATCCTCTTTTTTCAGTCCTAGTAAAGTCCTTTGGAATGGTGCCGAAGTTTCTTCTTCTCAAGAAGTTACTGATTCATTCGCCCTATTTTTTTCCTTCGAGTTTTTCTCCTCCCATTGCAGTTATGCATTCTGTGGTCTTACCTAATCGTCTTCTCTTCCCAATTCCCTATATTTGTACAGATGTGTCTGAAGTCGTATCTTTGATCAATGCTCTTCATTTTAATATCAGCCCTGGGCTGGATGGTTTGTCAAACACATTTGTGAAGTCGTTAGCCTCATTGCTAAATTTTGTTGCAACCACGAAAATCACCGCAGTTGCAGACATTAATTTCTAGCAGAGGGGTGAGTAGCCCAGGGTGACATACTGAGGCTGGCTAGCTCTCAGTCGTGTCGTGGAACTTCCGGGACACCCTCTGCTCGTGCTGAACCACCCTACATATAAGAACTAACACAAAAGGAAAAGGCTGGGAAAGAGGTTATGGTCTTAACGCGACATGGCCGTTTTATTCAATTATAGTCCCAATCAAATTGTATGAAGAATAACAATATAAAAAAACTACTAAAAGCCCCTTTCGAAATTTAAAACAACATAAAAAAATAAGCTAAAATATACCAACATAAACCAATTCAGTATGATAAAGAATATAATAAAAAAACTACTGGAAAATATTATAGCTTATAAAATATAAAAAAAAAGAAAAAAAACCAAATTGGTACTCACTTCTTTTCTTGCAGAACTCCGAGCCCCCGGTGAAATACAACAAAAGAAACGTTGGGTCGCTGAAAATTAGACTGTAAAGTTAAAATCATAAAAACAAAAAAAACGCAACGGCCACTTTCATCAGCATTACCCGTTTCCTCTGCTCCGTCTATTAGCGGCACATTTTTTTATTTTAAATTTTAATTACCAGTTTTTAATGTCTTTTTTACGTCACTTCTTTCACTCCTCATTTTTTTCCACTGAATTTCAATCCAATTTTAGTTCTGTTTTTTCTTTATTTTTTCCTACCACTTCCAAACTTCTGACACTAAAAATTCCATTCAAAACATTCAAATCAAGACTTTTTTTGTTCCCGCGCTACAAATTGACAAAACCTTTTTCCAAATCAAGATTTTCTTGTTCCCGCACTTCAAATTGACAAAATCTTTCTTTCCAAATCATGTTTTTCTTGTTCCCGCACTTCAAATTGACAAAATATTTTTTTCCCGACACCGCAAAAAAACAATCCCTCTTATTCTCAAAGTCGAATACTCAATACCCCAAATCCAAGAACCCAATCCCCAATCCCGCAATCCTTTTATTTTCAATTACCACTGCCGCATCTGGATAATGTAATCGAAGTTCATTACACTTCGATTCCGCTACCCACTCATCTTTTTCATATCGACAAACGCAACAATTTCCATTTTGCATTTATGGCAATTTGCATAACCATGGAAGCGTTTGATTAGATGCAAAGTGTCATATACTATTACTTTGCCGATACTCCAAAAAGAGTGCTTTCCTGCCCTCGGGAAACTTGAACTCAGGGTCCCAGTCGACTCCGGTCGAGAATCCACGACGCTACCAACAGAGGCACCTTCTGTTGATTTTCCATTCATCGAATTAGCAAACTCAACTCTTTCTTGATGGGCGTGGGAATGAAATTTCATTAGTAGGGAACTGTGAATGAATTTTTGTTAGTGTGAAAAATTAAATTTGTTAGTTGGAGCTAATGAATAAAATAAGTTAGTATGAAGGAAGGAATTAGGTTTTGTTAGATTAATGTATCGAATGAAGTTTTGTTAGTGGGAATTAATGAATGGAATGTTGTTAGCGGGAAAATTAAATTTATAATTATATACTATTTTTTTTTGGAATTGAAAATAAGGGAAAAAGGTAGGATGGAGATGGTGGGGACCTTAAAAACTTTAGGGAAATTGTTAAATGATAATAAAAATAAATAAATTTGCTAATGAAAAGGGTATATGTGCCCAAAGAAAGGGGGAGATGTTACGGTGGCAATTTGAATTTGCGAATGGAAGAAAGTCGGTACGCCGAAATTCGCAACAGTTTTCCTTTATCTCTCCTCTTCAATCTAAGTTTGAGTATGGTACTTTTCCCAACCCTTGGAAAAGAGCGAATGTTGTGGCTATTTTTAAATGTGGGGATCCTACGTCATTTTCAATTATCGCCCTATTTCTTAAATTTGCTGCTTTCCAAAGTTACTTGAACGACTGGTTCATAATCGACACTCAAACTCATTTGCTCCTATTATTATTGAATGCTCTAAAAAATGGTATGCTTTAAACTGTTTGTGTCTTAACATTACTAAATAGCATAAAATGACTTTTTCTCTTAAAGGCTCTCCTATTAATTTTAATTATATATTAAATGATACCTTGCTCTCTGAAGTGTTCATTTACAAATACCTTAGAGTAACTTTCGATCCAACATTCAAATTTGTTGCACATATTTTAAATGTAATTAGTAAGGCATCTAGAGTTTCCGGGTTTATCCTTAGGCATGTACATAAATTCAATAGCATCTCTTCTTCTATCCGCCTATTTATTTGTCTTGTTCGCCTTTTGCTTGAATACTGTTCTGTTATCTGGTCCCACCGATATTCCTATCTCGTGTCTTCTTTTAAAACTGCCCAACGGAGTTTACACTTTCATCTCTAATATCGCGACTTTGCATCTCTAATATCGCGACGAACTTACTTAGACCAATGTTTTCTTGTACAAACTCTGCTACCATCAAGTCTTGTTAAATATTTTTTCTGAGCTGCGTTTCCGAGAAACATCTCGTTTATCTCGGATGAGCTCTTGTTTCGATATCCCATTTACTAGAACGGATTTGGATTTTCATTCACCAATTTTAAAACCGGACAGAATTATAATAATCTCGAGTTTGGTCCTTTCCCCTCTTCTTACATAGTATTTAAGAAAAAAACTAAGAGATTTAATTTAACCTACAATCATCGTCACTTTATTTGTTTTTCCTTTAATATTGCTGTATTTATTCTTTGTGTTTAATTTTGTTATTGGATTATATTCAGTCTGTTGGATGGAATAAATAAATAAATATAAAGGGTGGTCGAACTATAATAGACGATGTTAATTGTAAGTCACACCTCAACGTCAAGTTTTTCACCCAGCTTAATTTGACATTTCTTTGCTTCAGTATTTAACAAATTCAACCATGGAGAGGTTCACAATTGAGCAGCACGTTAAGGTTGTTGAGTTCTGAAAATGGGCGTTCAAATCAAAATGCATTTCGTACACTTCGTGATTTTTTTGGTCAGCATAATCGACCAAATGTGTCCACAATCGGGAGAATCGTGCGCAAATTTCAGCAAACTGGGTCTGTAGGAAATGTAAAATCACCTGCGCATGCTCGCCCAGTTCGTTCTGCGGAATACATTGCTTTTGTTCACGATAGTGTGGCAGAAGAGCCGCCAACCTCGACTCGTCGTCGTGTCCAACAAATGAACATCTCACAAACATCACTGATGCGAATTTTGAATTAAGAATTGAATTTACACGCTTACAAGGTTCAATTGACTCAAGAGTTGAAGCCTACTGACCATTTCAAGCGTCGGCAATACACCGAATGGTTGGTTGAACAGATAGAGGGGAATTGTGACTTTACGAAGAGAACCATCTTCAGCGAAGAGGCATACTTTGACCTCAGTGGATTCGTTAACAAGCAGGATTGCTGCATTTGGGCGAATAAGAATCTACGAGTCATTGTTAAAAAGCCTTTACAGCCACAAAGAGTGACTGGTTGGTGTGGTAATGGGCTGGAGGCGTCAACGGGCCGAACTTCTTCGAAAATGAGGAGGGCCAAGCAGTTATAGTGTATGGTGTTCGCTATTGCGAGATGATAACGGACTTCTTGTGGCTAGAAATTGAGGTTATGGACCTGGACGATATATGGTTCCGACAGGATGGTGCCACTTGCCACACAGCCAATGAAACAATGGCTCTTTTGCGCGAGAAATTCAATGGCCGTGTTATCTCACGTTGTTGCGATGTTAATTGGCCGCCACGATCATTTTATTTGATACCGGCGGACTTCTTTTTCTGGGGATATTTAAAAGGAAAAGTGTACGATAGAACAATTCAAGAGCTAAAGGATGAGATAGTTCAGCACTTTAATGACATTGAACCTCAATTATGTCTCAGAGTTATGGAAAATATGGACCATCGGATAGAAGTATGCCACCGTAGCCATGGAGAGCATTTGGGCAATATTTTATCTTACGCGTAATTGTCAAAGATCCTTCTGTTATAATAAAAAATATTAACATAATTCTCTGAAAAGTTTTTGTTTTATTTACAATTAACATCGTGTGTTTTGGTTGGAGCCAATACTCAGCTGTGAACGACATACTCATGGGACGCATGCATGTGAAATTCTTTGTAGCGGATTTGATGCTATGGAAAAAGAATCCGCCCCATGATACCACAGACAGTTAGCCTGCTAGCATCTGTTCACGCCCATGTCAATTGCAACTGTACACTAATCCTTAACTCATTGACGTAGCATTCCATAGCTACTCTCCATTACGGGCTCCTAATACTTTTGATAAACACTAAAAATGGTACCCAACGTGGGGCAAGAAAAGTTCGACTGATTCACCTGTGCCTGAGACAGACCATCGTATGTAGGTAACCACTATAGATGTTAAATTGCAGCGGGTAGACAAGTGAACTTAAGCTGTCTTGCACAAATTGCGCCCAAATTCCAAAACGCGTTTATGGTGTTGTGTTGTTTTCGGACATTGATATCATTTGTTTTTGCATTTGACTCATGCATAGGCGGTTTACCGTCATTGTATGACTAGTAAGGCTAAGTGCTTCTAGAGTCCCTAAATGTTGGTTTTCACTAACACCTTTTGCGTTGGTTCTAATTCGCACCACAAACAAAGTGCCCATGTGTCTTTCTTATTATTGATATATTATTTTATTTATTTGATATCTGCGGGCTTATTATCTTTTTTCTTGAAAACACGTTGACCCTTGCTTCTTTGAGCAAGCAGAAGCGGCTCGACCCCTTTGAGTCATTTACAGTATCTAAATGATGTGTGGAAAGAAATGACTTTACATACGAGTAGATGTAGGTAAGACGGATTAAGGAGGTGTGTACTAAATCGGGTTAGGCGTATGAATATTATGTTTTGGTATTTTTGGATTGTTGGATGTCTGTTCGCTCTTGTTCATCATTTAACCAAGTCAAGTTTTCCAATTTTCCTCAAATACGCAAAAAAAAAATAGTTTTAAGCAAACATAAATATATATATATATATATATATATATATATATATATATATATATATATATATATATATATATATATATATATATATATATATATATATAACCATAAGCTGTATGAAATTTTTGACGAACCGGAGGTCTCAACGATTGTAAGACTGCGGAAGCTGCGATGGGCTGGACACATGAATCGTATGGACGGACAACAGGGAAGAACTGAAGGCCCAGGCCTTCAGTTCTTCCCTTTTTGGGTATCTGTTGTTCGTCCATACCCAGGGCCGTGGGGGAGAACTGAAGGCCTGGGGCCGTGGGGAAACCGAGGAAACGCTGGTCTGATTTGGTCGACGAAGACAGCTCATCGCTGCTCGGATTTTGAAATTGAAGGACGCGGTCAATGGACCGAGACAGTTGGAGGCGCTTTATGTAGGAAGCGAAGGCCCAAGAGTAGCTGCAGGGCTGAGAAGAAGAAGATATATATATATATATATATATATATATATATATATATATATATATATATATATTTATATATATATATATATATATATATATATATATATATATATATATATATATATATATATATATATATATATATATATATGTAAACGAGGTGTGTTCAAAAAGTAAGGTGACTTTGTATTTTAAGCAAAAAATATTAAATTATTCGTCAATATTTATGTTCTTTCTTCAAAGTAATCAAGACACTCGTGCCAACGCTTTTTCCAGCCTTGAGCTCTTCTAGCGATGCTGTCCATATCTCCTCAATCGTTGCAAATCTCTGTCCTTTCATAAGTCTCTTCAGTTTTGGGAACAAGCAAAAGTCACATGGGGCCTAATCCGGTAAATATGGTGGTTGAGGCATGATTCTGGTATTATTTTTGGCCAAAAAATTTTTGGTCTTTGATCCATTTTGGAATGAAGTTTGGGCATTCTTGGAAAACCTTACTTTGTTTTGAAACAAACAACAACCAAAACAGGACTATGGCATTGGATCCTAAAATAACAATTAACTGAACTACCCTGGTGCTGTTGACGACCTTTTACAGTGGGCCAGTCTAGATAAATTAAAAATACCGGTAATCCAGGAAACGAATTAGACTGGAAGTGATATTCAAGATATGAGATCGCACACAATATTAAAAAGTAGGAAGTCTGCTGAAAAACAAGATTTCGGAGTGATCTTCGTTTAGGATAGGGAGTTCAAATCGCACGTTATTGATTCGAAGGCAATCAATAAATGGTTGTGTTCAATCGTATAAAGGTGAAATGCTTCAAAATTTGGCTACTAAATGGACACGCCCCGATCTAGAAAAGAATTAAGAAACGAGGGAAACGTTCTACAATCACTTGGAAAGGCTAGTCGACTCATTACCTACAAACGACACAAAAGTAATCCTGGGTGATTTCAACGCTATCATATCGGGGAACGACTGGAGGATATAGCCACAATCATAAAACAAACGACAATGGCCAGAGCCTGACTGTACATGTAGCAGAAATCCAGCCATTCCTTCGACTTGTTTCCCATATCGCCGCGTACATGAAATGATCTGAGTTTCACCGGATGGCAACTCACAAAACCAGTTCAGCCATGTTCTGATCCAATAAGGTTTGGCCTTGAGCATACTTGACATCCGTACATACCAAGGAGTTAATTGTAACTAGGATCATTGCTTCATCAAACTAGCCCGCTACAAAAATATAACATCGAAAGGCTCCAAATAGCGACTGTGGTGAAAAAATTCATGGAGACAGTTGACAACTAACTAGCTCCCATCCTATCAGATACATCGCTGGAAACAAGCAACGAGCTCTGGATGGAAGTGAAAGCGGCTATTAAGACCACGGCAGAACAGACGATCGGAAATCAAGGCAAAAAGAATCAGGCGTACAAAGAATATATTGGTAGGAAAACTAGGATGAAGAGAGAACATTATGAAAATCTCAGAAGAGTAGCAAACAAGATAATTAGTATCAAGAAAAGGAAATACTAAGTAAGTCTAGTGAGCAACAATGCAAGACAAGCATACAAAGTAGTGAGAAGCCTGGACGTGGCCATCAATCATCCCTGATGAAAACAGGAATAAAGGGAAATGCGCATCATATTTCAAGTACTTCCATAATCCTTCACACAGCTCCAGAGCATTGGACCCTAAACATCTTCCCGGAGAGCTTCCATACACCTCACCTATTCTGGCTGAAGTTATTTTCACCATCAATGCCCTAAAGAAAAATAAAGCACCGGGCATCGATGAGGTTCTAGTTGAACTTATTAAATATGGTGGCAGCGGTGTTTAGAAAGTTATCCAAAAGGTCATCGAGCACATTCGGCAACAAGAACATATGCTGAATGAGTTGAGCTCATCAATTATATTCTTCTTCTTCAAAGCACAACTGCCCCTCGCGGGTTTTGCTCCCTGCAAATAGCGCCTGCAACTGTCTTGGTCCGTTGACCGCGTCATCCCATATCAAAATCCGAGCAGCGATGAACTGTCTTCGTCAACCGAGTCAGACCAGCGTTTCCTCGGTTTCCCCACTGGTCTCCGCCTTTCAGTTCTCCCAACGAATACCTTCTTGGGTATCCGTTGGTCGTCCATACGATTCCTGTGACCAGCCCATTGCAGCTTGCGCAGTCTTACAATCGTTGAGACCTTCGGTTTGTCAAAAAATTCATGCAGCTCATGGTTGTATCGAATTCACAATCGGTCCCCGTCTAGGGCCCGCCACTCAACGACGTTCAATATATTTCAGATGCTTAGGTTAGGGTCCATGTTTCACACCCATAGCATAATACAGATCTTACCACCGATTTGTACTCCTGGAAGTTTGTTTTCCTGTGTATGCAGGTAGTCTTCAAGATCGTCCAAACTGAAAAAAAATATTTTATTTGCGAGCTGTATTCTTCGGTGTATTTTGTCTCTTTTATTACCCGTTTTCATTATTTTCGCGTGTAAATACACAAAATCACTCACGTTTTCGATACTGTATTTGCCAAGTGTGATATTTTGTGTGTTCGAGGTATTTTTCCTCGACTGCGTCATGAGCTTTGTTTTATTTTCAGTGATTTGTAGCCCTACCAGTTTTGCTTCGCTGTCAAGTTTCAGGAAAATTTCTTTGGCAGTTGTTACTGACCGTGACAGAATGTTGATGTCGTCCGCATAGGCTACTACTTGGCTTGACTTCTATAGTATTGTACCTCGTGTATCGAGAGGTAGCTTCCTTATGACGTTCTCCAGAGCCAAATTGAATAGCAATGGGGCCAGGCCATCTCCCTGCTTTAGTCCGATATTTGTGTCAAAGGCATCGGTGAGTTGGTTATTGATGCGGTTTTGGAAAGTGGTTGCCGTCATTCTAATTTTGGGAAGATGGACTCATTTGGCTGGGGTGCCAAAGCAAAGCATTATTTGGTACAGTACATGACGATCAATACTGTCGTGTGCTTGCTTAAAGTCTACGAAAGATTGGTGTACGTCTATGTTGAACTCTCAGAATTTCTCAAGTTCGTGCTTGACTGTGAATAATTGATTTATTATCGATCTACCTGCTCTAAAACCACCTTGACACTCCCCAATATTGCTGTTGATGTATGATCCGGTTTTATTTTCTAAGATCATTGAAAATATATTGTACGCCGTACAAAGCAATGATATGCCTCTATAATTTTCGCACTGTAGCTTGTCGCCATTTTGTGGATAGGGAATATAATTTATTGGCTCCACTCATTTGGCATAGGTTCTTGTTGCCAAATGTGCTGGATGACTTTGTGAATAGCTTAATGAACATTGCTGCCATCATATTTGATGAGCTCCACTGGAATATCATGGATACCCAGCGCTTTATTAATCTTTTGTGCCTTCATGGTGAATCAAACTTCATCCAGAGTTGGTGGGGCCAATAGAAGCTCTCCGCAAATATCTATATGCTTCGATGATCTGAAACTGTGTGGAGAATTAAGGAAGCTCTTGGAATATGATGCCCATCCTTCCTAAATATTGCTTTCGATTTCATCAGCGATAACATTGCCGATATCATCACTGCGGAGCGTGGTCTTGGTCTGATAACCACGATTCAGGCTTTCACTACTCTGTATGCTTGTCTTGTGTTGTTTCTCACTAGACTCACATCAATGCTTCTCAATTGATCGTCATAGTATTTTTTTTGTTGTTTCTAATTATCTTATTCGCTACTCTTCTGAGATTTTCATTGTGTTCTCTCTTTGTCCTGGTTTTCCTACAGACGTATTCATTGTATACCTGATTCTTTTTGTCTAACCATCGAATCAATTATTTCTCTTTCACTGGGCTTTGTCTTGGTTTTCCTACAGACGTATTCCTTGTATACCTGATTCTTTTTGTCTAACCATCGAATCAATCATTTCTCTTGCACTGGCCTTGATGTCCGATTGTGTGTTCTGCCACGATCTTCATAGCTGCTTTCACTTCAACTCATAGCTCGTTGCTTGTTTTTAGCGATGCGGCTGATAAGATGGGAGCCAGCTGGTAGTCGAGTGGCCGCAGGCGCTCCTTTATGGCATTGCTGTGGCCAGGTTTACCAACCGATTTGCAATATTTTGGTATTGAAAGATAGATTAACATCTAAACTTTCCAAAAAGTGTAAATTTTCAATCTGAAAGAGGTTGAGGGCAATTTTAGTGGCCAAAAGCCAAAAAATTTTCAATTTTTCGCGTGTAAAAAAAAAATTAAATCGATTTTCCTCTCCTAAAACGAGCCAATTCCGGTTTTATAATTTTTAACTTCAAGGTTTAACCCGAACTAGTGTTTTGTTGGTCGGAAAATATTTAAAACAAATTATCTAGCATGTAGGAGGTACAGAAATGGGTGTTTTGTACATATTTCCAGCTTTGGTCGTTTACTGTGGCCATATTTTTTATTTTATCGTTGAAATTTTGTCCTCATTTTGTTTCTGCCAAATATGAATACTAATTTTTATGGCTTCCGGGAGGCATAGGCATGGATTTCCCTGAAAACACGTCGTTTTCCTTGGCAGATCTCTGGCTTTGATTGTTCACTGCGGTTACAAATTCTATCTTCTAAATTTTGGTTTGATTTTTTAGCCACAGACATCATTTGGAGGCTTTCAATGTCAAATTTTTGTAGCGGAGTGGTCTTCGTCGAAGATGCCTTCGACATATGACATCAATTGGCTAATCTGATCAAGTAATGATTCGGGTTACAATTGGCTCCTCGGTATGCACGGACGTCAATTATGCTCGCAGGCCCAATATTGTTGGATTAGATGTGTGTTGCCATCCGGTGATACCCAGGTCATTTTATGAGTGCGTTGATGAAGGAAGAAAGTCGAACATATGACTAGATTTCTGCTACATGCAGAGTCAATCAGCTGCTGGCCTTTGTCAGTTGTTTCATCGTGGAGGCTATACCCTCCAATCATTCCCTGATGAGATAGCTCCTTGCCATCCTTAGCGTTGAAATCATCCAGAATTATTTTTGTGGTGTTGGGAACGTTTCTATTGTTTTTTTCATCCGTTCTTTCGGTCGGGGTGTGTTTATTAACCAACGTTAGCTACAATAAAGGCCACTAAAAATTCTGCCTTTTCAGTAGGCTTCCCACTTTTAAATATTGTGTGCGCTCTCATATCTTGAACATCAATTCTCTCATATCTTGAACATCAATTTTAATGCACCTCATAGTGCGAAAAATTTTGCAGCTATTTTTTTGTTGCACGATGTACACATATATACGTACATGTGCTTGCCGGTGACGTAGCTCCATTATGTTGTTATGTGAGATTGGAAATGTTATTCTTTTTGTATTTCACAAAAGATAGCGACTAACGATTTCGGTGTCTTTGAACCACATAAAAAAGAGTTTTGGCGAAATGCTATATGGCGTAGTAGATAGGATGCTGGGCCCATAACCTGTTGAATTGTGTATAACTTTTATCAGGAGAACAACCGTCCTTTTCAAGAGTATAAAACAGACCGACTAGACGTATTGTCTTACAAAGAATTAGAGTCATGAAGTTTGGTACATTTCAACAATAAACAACAGAGGGAAAATGGGTTTACATCGCTCTTTCTACATAAGAAAGGTCAACATAGCAACAATGGACCTCAATCACAGACTCATCAAATGAGGAAGCAGAGATTCAATTTGGTGGATTACAAGCAGAAAATACTGTATGGAGTCAATTCTAGGATCCACAAAAGATAAACAGAACAAATCGAAAAAAAGTGAAATCTAAAGGATCACCTGCCCAGAGTACAATACAGTATAGATTGGACTAACAAAATGCTTGGTTATAACCAGGTTTTAGGAGCACATCAAAGAAGCAGAATATATCACATGGAAACGAGCAACGGAAACAGCTAAATCAGCGCTGGTGAGACATATTTTGGAAGAACCCCACAGAATGGAATGGATGAACCTGGAAGAGTTCGATTCGGGGAGGTTGGATGCATGTGAATACCTCTGGATCTCGAGGGTCCCCGACAAGGGTATTACGCAGCGCCGTAGCTAGCATGGGGCAGGCGGGGCGGTGCCCCAGGGCCCCTTCTCGTCGACTTTTTTTTAACCCTGAAAGAATCTTACCCCGGCGAAGACTTTAGGGGCCCCTGAAAATACCTCAAATTGAACAATTTTTTTTCAAAGTGAAACAATTAAAAATTTTTTTTGGTTGTTTTATTAGATTGTTTACAAAGTAACATTTTTTCGTTTCAGGACAACAAATTTAATTATTTTGATTAATAAATAGTATTAAAAATGCCGCTTTCTTGATTTACATGCCGCAAATTTGTCGATAGTTTCGCTAAAATCGATCTTTCTTGCTCGCTCATTCTCAATTGATAATAATGCCAATCCAGACAGTCCTTCTTGCCCCATAGAGCTTCGCAAGTAATTTTTTATTAATTTCAATTTTGAAAAAGATCTCTCTGCCGTTGCAACTGTCACAGGAAGTGTCAAGAACATAATACACGCAGTGCATACATCAGAGTAGGTTGACGTCAAGGAACTGTTTTCAATAATAATCATTTCGGCAAGTTGTTTCACACTATCAATCTGACTTATTTTTTTTCGAAACGCTGATCGCAGAGACAGTAATTGCGATGGAAATGTTGGAGAAATGTGATCGTGGAAAATTTTCAGAAATTTTTCGGCTTCTAACGAAATTTCTTGGTCAGTGGCATTGGTTATGAACTTTGGTTGAATAATCTTGTAGACTCCTAGAACCGATTCCATACCTTCGAATCGATACTTTAATTGGAAACAAATCGTGTCCACTAAAGGGTAAAAAACAGTGACTGCTAAATTTTCCTTAGGATCCGAAAGTCTTTCGTCTACGCCTAATTCATCGAAGCGTTTTTTTCGTTTTCTGTGCACTTTTTTTCTGAAAATTGAGAAGGAATACCAAGTTTCAAACACAAATCACTTGCTTCCTTTACAAATTCATCGAACGATTGTCACATGGAAGAAACTTCTATAGGTGCATTTTCTAATAACTCATGTGCTGTCATCAAATCTGTCGTTTCTGTTTGAAGAGCTTTTGCCACAATATTAATTTTTTCGAAAACTTTGCACAATATAACTAAACAGCAAACGAAGTTGAAAGATTCAACACGTTTTTGAAGTCCAAACGCTTCGTTTCTTTTGTTAGACTTATTAGTGGTTAAAACGATACGCGATAAATTTCTACTGATATCAGGCAATCTTTTTTTAAGCGCGTAAATCGAGTCATGAAAGCCTGAAAAACGTGTTGGATTTAATGTTTTTAAGGTTGTTTTGGAAATATCTTGTTCTTCTGAAGGTGTTTGCAAATCTTGCCAATGTACTATGTGGCCGAAAAAATTGGAAATATCTTGTACAATATCTAAGAAACGTGCGATTTCTGAATTTTGTCGAACAGCATCTTTCAACACAAGATTTAAATTGTGGGCGGCGCAATGAACAAATAAAGCATGAGGTGCTACTTCGAGGATTTTTTTTGAACGCCTCCCAAACGTCCACTCATAACGGCTGCGCCATCGTAGTCTTGTCCAAACAATTTCTGAATATTTACATCTTTCTGCTTAATTGAAGATAGAATAAGATCTGAAAGGCCATCAGCCGATTGATTTTTGTCTTCAGTAAAAGATGTGAAAGTTTCACAAATTTCTAACTTGGTTGGTTTTTCTTTCTCATTGTACACAATTTTAACATAACGAAAAACTTCACTTAATTGATCTACCTTGCTGCTATCTTGAGTTGTGTCCATAATCACTGAGAAAAAAAGAGCTTTTTGTAACTCAGAAACTATAGAATCATAGACTTGTTTAGCAAGAAGAGATATAAGTTCATTTTGAATGCATGGACTCAAGTATGTTACCGACATATCAGGCAACTCCAATAGATTTTTCAAAACAGGATCATATTTCGCTAATAACTCTATCACGGACAAAAAATTTCCTTTATTACTATCCAAGAGTTTATGACTTCGCCCTCGAAAAGCTAAATTGCATGTGGCAAGTATTAACGTGACATCTAAAACTCTTTCAAGTACCTTGCGCCAAAAATTATGATTTTTTTTAAAATCCTTTTCAAGTGCTTCGTCCAACGTTCCGTGTTTTTGCCACTTTTCGTAAATGACGCATGACAGAGCGTGTGATTGGAAATTTTCATGGAGATTGATGCGTTCCGAAAGATGTTTCCAATCCCGAAACCCTGTAACCCAAACACTTTGATTTCCGCCTGTCGTTTTCTCAGGTAAAGCCAACAGGGTTGACAGTACGCAGAGTCATGCTCGGTCGAATAGCATAACCAATTTCTTCTCAGTTGGAGTCCCGATTTCGCAGTAGTATAGTAAAAATTTGTTGAGAAAAGTCGTCCGCCCTGTTTTTCATCTCTCGGAAATGGACCAGTAGGTTGTTCGGGGCCTGTTTTTCATCTCTCGGAAATGTTCGGGACCAGATGAAATTACAGCTCGTTTCATAATTGGGTCCGTAATAACGCTAGGAAAAGTGTGTCCTTTCTCAATGTCGGAAGGAGGCAGTAAGTCTGTTCCTGTTGTTCCTGTTGTAGCGCTCGCACTACTCGCATCGAGGAGTCTGGAAATATAGAGGGAACATGAGCAAGTTTTGAAGCCAGTGAATTTGGTGGGAAAAATCATAATATGTTAACAAATACACATACTTGGCAAAGAAAATTAAAAGGTAAAACATTTTATAAGCACTTCATAAACTAAGGGAATCTCATAGAAAATTCCTTAATAATTGACGCTTTGCATTACATAACTTTTCAATTTGTCAGGAAATGTATCGATTTTGATAACAATATTTTTACCTCGCAATCTTTGCTATTTTGGGATGATTCTGTCTGTGGTTCTGTGGTGAATTGAGATTGACTCTACGTTGATGTGCTTGGTTCAGGTTCCGAAGATTCTGCATTAAAAATTATTTATGGAATATTTCAATCATTTATTTGCATTCCAATAACTTTTCTGGAGATCCCTAGTGCTCCTTATTACAAAGAAACAACTAGGAGTCTATTAGGAAACTATCAATTTTTTACGAGTTGTATTTATTCGAGCTGAAAATACAATACAAACCGCTGGAAAACATAACCGAGCGAACGCTAGGACTCGCAGGAGATTGTTCGGGCCTAAAGTCCCGGTATGAGAACGCATGAATTGGGGAGGGAGGGAGAGTATCGCTTTGACCGCTTTGCAGGCATGTACTGGTTCCCGCTCCTCTCGAGCGCGTGCTCGAGAGCGGTAATGGTACGAGCACCGGTTCGAGCAGTTCTGGACTGCTCGGATGTACTCGGAGCAAGTACGAGTGGAACCACAGTAGTCCGAGCGCTCTCTTGCTCAGTTCTGCTCAGTTATGCTTTTAATCGTTTCATTATTTACAAAACCTATATGAATTGTGTACTGTACAACGCTGCAGAATTGTGTTTTCAGCTAAAATCAATATACATTCCATTAACCTAGCAGTTTCTTAAAGATTCCTTATTATTTCTTTGATGAAATTTTTTCAAAAACTTCTTGAGAATATCATAGTAGAATGTATTTATTTTACTGCTTATTTTACTATGTTAATTTAACTCATTTCAATTATATTTATAATTTTTACAATCAAATACCTTGAACAGTTTCCGTATCAACAGATGATGCAGGTGTAGATGATAACCAATTCACGATTTTAGTAGAAATCTTTTTGCTTCATCTTTTTATTTCGTTTTGTTTCTCTTTTTTTCGCCCCACTCAAATAAACACGTTTCATGGCGCAGAATAACGTGAGAATGGATTAAAACATACAAAGCACTTGAAAACTATGTACAAACTTTTAAATTATACAGTTGTTATATTACGTTGTTTGTCATTAACACTGATAAACAAATGAATGCTGAGTACGTTCGAGCCGCTTTCGGAAATAAACAGAATGTCGTCGAAGAGGTGGGTATGGCCTATCCCGCACGCAACAGCACACAGTATTCATCCTCTCTCACCGACGCTCGCTTACACATTTACACACTCGCTAAGCCACACCCACCCTCTCGACGTTTATCTGTCCATTTCTCGCGCAGAGTCGGCAATCCTCATTCTAGTAACTTTAACTCTTAGTAACACTACTGAGTCTGACACAGACATCAGCAGCCAGTGGCGGATTTAACAGGTCGGCAAAAGCGCGCTTGCCGACTGGGCCCCCCCCCCCCCCCCCGACAGGAGGCATTAAGGGCCCCTCTTGCTAAAAGTTACACTTCCTTTTTTTTTTCAATGTTTCAGTGAGTCTTTTTTAAGACAGCACGAGACAAATTTCTCTTCAGGGGCCTCTGTTATCAAAACACTTGCAATGCTTCGTAATAATCATAAATTGAATATAAAATTAAAAAAGTTGTGTAATTAATCAGTTAATAAAAACATCTACGATTTAATCACGTTCGGCAAATATTTTTGACTCGTCAAAAACGTTCTGAGGGGTCCCCGGGGGCCCCGGATATCAAAATTCAGTTGACTGTCAACTGACTGTCAGTTCCGAAAGTTGAAATTGCCGCGCCCAATAATGAGGATTCACCGCGCATGCGCGGGAATCATCACGATACTGAATCAGTATATGTACCCTTCGTAACAAAACTTCTTCTCCGAGTTTCGTGTCAATCGAGTTCGTACTACTTCGTCAATCATTTCTGCAGTGTTTACGGACAAGTGCCGCAGTTGTTTGCCATGTTCAATGTCTGAGCATATATCCAAGAAAAAAACTCTGGCTCCAGATATTTCAAGGTATGTTCATTGAATATTGCTCCGTGTGAAAAGTTTGTTTACCATAACATAACCTAATAATTTATTCTTTGCTTTGTTATTTTCTGTCACCAGGGTCACAAAAATCAGTGCTTCTTTCATTTGATCATACATTTTAGAATAAAAAATTGAAACCATGCGAAATATTGTTTAAAGATTTGAAAATTCGTAAATTAGAGTTTTTGTATTGTAAAAAATTATTATCAAGAAAAATATTAAAGTCACTGTGGGATCATTCTATCTCGTTTTTTTTTTTGCCACGTAGATAGTCGAATCTACGCACAGCAACTCCAAAATTTATTTTCCAAAAACAAATATATTAGCTTACATCCAATTCAAAATTCATGAATGTTTGTGATCATTCACCGTTCAAAAATCACTACATTTTACAGCAATATCATGTATTGAATATTTTGTCACTGCAAAAAGTTGTTCCTCCGTATTTTAATTATCTTTTCATGGTTCTAGAAGTCACGGAAAATACGAAAGAAAAAAGTGGATTCGAAAAGCGAAAAATTAGAGAAAAAAGAAAATTGGAAAATGCTGGGATCAACCCTAAACAGACCAAAGTCAGCAAATTCTTTTCAACTCCAATACCAAAGTCAACATCAGTTGAAGTTCAAAACGATGACGATAGGAACTCTACGGACATCGTATTTCGTGCAGCAGAAAAAGAAGCCCCATCGAATCAATCTACAGAATTACCGCTGATTCACCCGAAAATCAATAATGACGAAGGTATGGTAAATATATGAATTTACATATATATTATTACTCAATTTCTACAAAAATGATTTCAAGAGAGTCATACAGCCTGTGCGATTCAATATGACTAGGGATTTCGTACTACTTCAGACAATTGTTTTATAATTTTATATTTGCATTGTTACAGAAAACATGGAAAACAAGAAAATGGAGAGTGGATACAATGAACTGACCAGAACTGAACTTGAGACTAGTGGTGGAAAAGAAAAATCTTCCGTCGACAAAAGTGCTGATAATCAACCGTTTTTCGATGATGGAGAAAAAGATAATTCCGCATCCACAGATTCATTTGATGAAGTTTCCGAACCTGAATCATCATTTTTCGCGAATGCACCTCTGATACTTTCTAAATTCAATAATGACAAAGGAATTTATGGCAATCAAATTTTAAACGAAGATCAGATAAGGATGCTTTTGCTCGTTGGCCCTTGTCAACCTACAGAAGCTGATATGCCCAATGGCAAATTCAAACATACAGATAATGGGCACCATTTCAACTCACAGTATTATCACAAACGTACGCAGAAGCCTTTTGAAGAAAATGATCTTTGCCCGTGGTTATCATACTCACCGACTCAACATTATGCTTATTGCCATTATTGCTGGCTATTTGGAAACGAGGATACAAAAAAAGGCAAATGGTGCACTGGTTACACGGACTGGAAACATTTCCAGAAATCCGTTTCGATACACAGTTTGAGCAAGAGCCATCTCCAGAATGCAGTTGCGGCAGCGAATTTTCTCAAGAAAGCTGATGTAAGTCACCGACTAAATCAACAAATCAGCGAAGAAGCGAAAAAATGGCGTTACATTCTCAACATTTTTTTTGATGCTATAAGAACTTTGTCTGGCTTGGGTGTCGCGTTTCGAGGTCATCGTGAAAAAATAGATGGAGAAAATCCTGGTATATATTTGTCTATCATCAAACTTATCTCTCGACACAACTCGACTTTACGTGATCACATCGAATCTTCGAATCGGATAAAGTATTTGAGCAAAACGATAACATTCGAATTATTAAATATCTTGGCCGATCAAACACGAAATGTTATCATCAATGAATGCAAAAAAGCAAAGTTTTTCACACTGATCGCTGACTCAACAACGGATGTTGCTCACTTGGACCAAATGGCTATATTATTGCGGTACGTCACGATTCAAAAAAAATGAGACAGGAGCCAAGATACTATGCATCAAAGAGAGTTTTTTATGTTTCATCCGAATCAAAAAAGGGGATTCTGTCTCAATTTCTCATGAAATTATTGGAGTCTTGTTTGAAAAATATCTATTCGAAAAGATTCATCTATGTGGTCAAGCATTTGATGGCGCACCCGTCATGTCAGGAGAGCTGAATGGATTGCAAGCTCTCATCAGAAGATATGTTGGAGAGAAGGCCTTCGTTTCATACGTTCATTGTACAGCGCATCAACTCAACCTGGTTTTATCTCATGCAGCTGAAAAATTTGCCAGCCCTTCAATCAAAGTATTTTTTGCAACATTGCAGAGAATTTTCAACTACTTCTCGCAGTCTCATCGGCGATGGGAAAACCTTTTGGAAGAAAGCAAAAATCTGTCCCAAAATAAAAAATCTTTCGGCATTCAACTTCTGGAAGAATTGAAAAAAGAAATTTTCGAGACAAATTCTGACTGTGGAAGAGAGACACAGGGTGGGCAGTTTCATGTGCCATTAGAAGATTTCGAGAGTGAGGCGCTGTCACAAAAATGAAGACTCCACATCAAAGGATTGAGCGGGACTCGTTGGCCTGCACGACTGAAAGCAGTAGAAGCGGTTATCCAAAATCTTGACTGTATTGTCAACTGTTTAGAACGAGAAACATCAAGAGAAAAGGCTACTGGAGAAGATATAATGGACGCAAATTCTCTACTTTTGGCGATCGATTGGCTCTTCTTACTCAACCTGACGTGGTGGCATTCAGTCTTATCATTCATCGACGTTGCTGAAGTTGAATTACAGAAAAAAGAAGTGGATCTTTTGATGGCCCAAAATTGTCTTGAGAATGTAATGGAGAATTTGAAAAACTTGCGCGCAGAAAGCAAGTACGATTTTTTTGTGTCGAAAGCAAAGTCTCAATGGGAGAACATGGGATGGACGAATCCGGATTTTCCGAGCACCAGACGACGACGAACGAAAAAAATGCCCGGTGAAAAAGCTGACGACAGTCCTCTGGATATGGCAACGAAACATCGCATTGCATACTACGAAGTTCTCGACAGGATGTGCAGCGAATTACAAGAAAGAGCCGAAGGTTTTCATGAGATAAACTCACTTTTCGGATTTCTTAAACCTGAATTCTTCAAAAACATGGATGAGAAAAAAGTTGAAAAAAATGTTTGCAACTTGATAGAGAAATATCCAACTTTTTTCACAATTGCCCTGAAGTATGAGTTAATCAGTTTTGCGGATTTGTACTTCTCACAAGAAAAAGATTCTACTGGGCATAGTCCATTGCAATATTTGAACTTCATCGTTGGAAAAAATTTGATGAGCAGTTTTCCGGAGTGTTGCAGTTTATTGCGTTTATTCTCGGCACTTCCCGTCAGCACAGCCAGCGCCGAACGAACAATGAGCTAATTGAAGAAAGTCAAAGATCGTCAACGTTCCACAATGAGTGCAGAAGCATTAGACGATTTCAGCATACTTTTCATCGAACAGCATGTCGCAAATCAAGTTGATTTGGATGCTACTATCTAATGAAATTTTGCCGACCGGGCCTTTTTCCTTAAATCCGCCGCTGTCAGCAGCTGATCGCGTCAAACAGTGCTCGATATCCGCATATGCCCGGGAAATTAAACGTTATTTAGGCAATCCTAAGGATAGAGTTGAAAAAAAATTTTCGTAGGGGGGGCCCCAAATTTCCTTGCTGCCCCAGGGCCCCCGAGGCTCTAGCTACGCCACTGGTATTACGTATCTGAAGGTTATCTATAGTACAATTTTGCATATTGTGAATTACCTTGAGATGTTTACTAAGTTTTCTAATTAGTCGTTAGGCGTATAAATGCGGTTAAAAGTTAAATAAAGATTCGTTGTATTTGCACTGCAGTATTTGGATAATTAGTTTATAATAAAAAGCACTTTCAATTCGAAAATCATATTTACTTGTTGATTCGTTTATTTAACAGAATCTCGTTTTTATTGAATATAGGATACAATTGGATTTTCAGCTAGTTTTTCATTTACAAAGTGCTGAAAACAAACAATTTATATTATTGAGAGCCTGTTAATTGAGACATTTTCATTTCCTTCTAAAACAAATTACAATTCATTGCTCTTGAGATGAAATTGTTTTTCATGCGGTATGTGTAAAATTTTTTATTGAATTATAACAGACAGAATTGGATTGAGACATTAAAGAAAATTTCCCACAGCCAAGCTCAGCCTCTAATCCTGCTAACAAACATTCCACGGAAAGAATGTGAACACCCTTGAAATTGCAATTGAGAAATTACTTTGCGACATGTAATTTTTGCTACATACTGGTATAATATATCAGAAGTTTCTTAGAATAATATTCTCAACACTGTTCAACAGGTTTTTTACACTTCTTAGATTTTTAATCGTAATTTCCGCATTGAACTCATGCTTTTTGCATTGTTTATTAACTAAACGATCTAGACGGCTCACATGAGATACTCGTATATCTACACATGCTGACCAAGAGAAGTGACCTAATTTATTAAAGCTTTTTATGTAGCACTTCAATGTTTGCGGACAGGTAGGAAACTAGTATGTTTGCTGTAGTTGCTGTTTTAGTGTCTCATAAATTCTGTCGCGTTTAATTCTTGATACTGTAAAATACTTGAAACAAAATTTTGGAAACATGCAAAAATTACTTTGTCAACTTTTATCTCGTGCAAGAAAATATTTCCGCAATTAATTAGTTTATTAATGGACTCGCAAATGCTTAATTGCAATCTTGAGCTGAGAAATATGCTTCCGTCAATGAATTTACACATTTTTTATTCAATAGAAATCGAATTTAACAATTCCGAGGGAAGCAATTGACGTTAAAATTACTATAAATGGAAATAGTATCTTTTCCCTTCGTTTTAATTTATTTCAAATAATTAAAACATATGTACAATGTCATGCACATTTTCTTCGCATCAGAAAATAATATTGAATAATTGAATTCTAGAGAAAATTGCTGAGCTATTATTAGAGTTTTCCCACACTAACGCAACAAATTTAAGGCTTATTAATGAAAAATGTTCTTTTTTTATAAGTTTTGATTGTTTTTCGAGCGTAGTCGATTGAAAGAAGAGTGTAGAAGGATGTTGTTCATTTTGCACGTACCTCGACAGTACTCGTATTGATCATTACGTTACATACTCGTATTACATTAACTGTATTATTGTACAAGTATTAACAAATGGTAATCGTTTACTAATTTGATGGTATAATTGGCGTTTTGAAGGTTGAGTGTACGTTTTGTTGGTTTTTTATGTATTTATTTTTCCTTTTTATGCGGACAGAATTACTAGTACAGTTGCGAGTGATTTTCCAGAAAAAGAATAAAATTTACAGTCACGCACTGTAAAAAAATTACACCTACTGTGAGCGTCAAAAGAAAGTAAACACAAACTTTTCATCTTTAAATTATTACATTACAAAGCTATTATTGACTTGCAATAAAAAGTAATATTAATGAGTTTACAACTAAACCATTTAAAGATTGATTACTATTAAACATGAAATCAAAACAAGTGGCAACATTGCACAAATCTCACCAAAGTGGAAATGCATCAGATTTTACGCATAAACAAGTTGGGTAAACAGACCTACGCTCATGTCAGAAGGGTTTTGTATTCAATTTACAAAATGCAGTCACCAGATCGAATCAAATAAAGAAACATGTCAAAGACGATTTTATTGGAGAAAATATGAAATACGAAGATCATACTATTATTAACAAAGTTGAACGAATTTCGACTTCTGAGGTTTTTGGTATTGTTATACTCATAAATATCTCCCTTGATAATTATTTCAGATGTCCATCCGCGACGGAGGAAGCACATTTTTCATGTATTTCCCCCCCTGTGCCCCCAGTGAAGCTAAAACTGACAGTTTAACAACTGTTTTGAAAAGCTCCCATGAAAACTTTCATTTCATACTCATATCGGCTACGTTTGATGAATTTTTTTTCAGGGGCCACTCTCCTGTACTGTTATCATCGATAGATGGCCAATTTTTTCGAATCGTAGAACGGTTACAAAACCCTTTTGCTAGGAGCTCTCACCCACCTCCGTGACTTGTTTCACTTATGAGCATTAATTGTAGGTACTCATCTTCAGTCATTCATTAAATTAAATCAAGTGTTCAAAGCATGCACCTTAAACGTTGAAGTTGGGAAAAACTAACTTAAAATTATTCAATCTTCGCATTTAAAACAGCCACTATTTTGTTTTACGATTACTGACACCACTAGCTGAACCGATTCCCAAAGATATACATGACACCTATCATTCCTGAAATTTTCATGCAAATCCTAGCAAAACTGTAGTGTCGGTAAGTCGGTAAAAAGCGCATGTTGTTCCATAGCCATATGTTGCCATAGTAATAAATGCAGCGCATATTGTTCCATAGTAATACAGGAAAATTCAAACCGCTATAACTTCGCTAAATATGATTCAATCTTTATGAAACTTTCAGGATAGATCAACCTTATAAATAAACAATTTCATAGAATTTAAGGGTACCGTTAAGATTTTATTCAAGAAAACATAAAATCGGTAAATCATACTATTACTAACAAAGTTGAGTGAATTGTGACTTCTAACGTATTTGTTGTTGTTGTACTCACCAAGACCTACATTCATGATTTTTTTAAGATTTTTCGGATCATAGGTGTCCAATCGCGAGGGGGGGGGGACACAAATTTTTCGTGTATTTTCTCTCCTTGTGCGCCCCTTGAAGCCCCCTGTTTTGAAAAGTTCTCATCAAGACCTTTCATTTGATACCCATATCGGCTACCTTCAATGAAATTTTTTTTCGGGGGGTCACTCTCCTATATGGGGAGACCCCCCTTAAATACTTAATAAATTTTTTTTGTAGTTGAAATTTGAAGAGATCACCACTTTACATCTACACACAAAATTTGATGTTTCTAGCTTAAGTAGTTTCCGAGGAAAACTGCTGTGACACACGGGCGGGCGGACGGACAGACGGACAGGCGGACAGACTGGTCGCGAAACTAGTAGGGTTTTGTAAAATTATTTTACAAAACCCTAAAAAAAGTAAACAGTGATACTTCGCTTCTTTTATATTTCGGGATTTCGGGATTTCGGGGAAGAACCTTTACTTTTGGTGACAAATTTGTGCTGTTCGCGTGAATTATGAATTTAATGTATTTGTAGTAGAAAAAAAACAAAACCTTTCGATACGCAAGTTTAAATTTTATTGATCATCAATTCGAACTAACAAATGAACTAACTACAATTATGTTCTTAGTTGTATTTATAATGTTACAAAATGCTTAATTTGGAAATTTACATTTACAAATTTACATTTAATTTATGCTTATTTTGTTTATTGTGCAAATTTATTGGAAAATGATTTAGTAATATGATTATAAGTGATTGTCATGATATTGCTGATGGTATGGCTTTGATGTGCGACACGTTTATAGGTGATTGCTCTTTGGGTGCATGATGTTGATGATGATATGGTTTGATGTATGTGGTGAAATACTATTGAGGACGTAACTCATCCCCCTAAGAGGGCGACAGCTGGATGAACTTCTATTCAGTTGGAGCATGATCTTCTCGAGAGTTAGTGGTACTAATTTTGCTTGATGTTAGAGGTAGGACATCTATATTGTCCCAGAATATGCTGTTTTGGCTATTATAGGTGATGTCGTTAATGGAAATTTCGCACTTTTCGAAGTGTATTAGTGCAGTTCCAGCGATTGTACTGTTTGAAGGTCCGCAAGTTGTTTCAAATTTAGTTTCAGGAATGTTGACTACGAGGATATAATTTGGTTCGGGTTGTGATATTTCCGGTACTCCTGGCGTGATTTCGTACTGGCAGGATGCTGGTATTCCGTTTAAGATGTTAGCTATGCACCTGGAATTTCTTAACTGTTGCTGGTTAGTTTCTCTTTTGCAGTAATATATTGTCGCGTGTTATTGGTTCGCGGCCAATAATTTTAATGTTCCGGGAAAGTGAAAAAGCAATGTCTTTTAATTTAAGTTAAAAGAATTTATTTAATTACAAACATGCACAATAAACAATTTAACAATTTAACACTTTCACTAATTTTAATTTTCACTATGAAAAAATCTAACACTTGTCCATAAATTTCTTATCGCAATTGTCTTCTAAATCACTTCGCACTCAAACAATCAATCGTCTTTACTTCGCGTTCCACTATATCGCAGTTTTCTATCGCGGTTGTAATGAATGAACCCTCCCATTCATTCAGCTCGCCTTTATATAGGGTCTCTACCTATTCACCCATTTCTCGTACACAATCGAATGTTCTACCGAGAGGGACCTGGTAGATTCGAGCAAATTCATGAATGGAGTGACGTCACTTGCAGATGTTGATCATGCTTGTTGGGTTCTCGTGGGTTCGAGTAAATTCATTTGTTGACGTTGATTATGAAAACAATTGCGACAGCAGCTCGCAGAATTATTTGTACATGTAATTATTTGTACATGTAACACTGCCCCCACCTCAGTTCTTTTCGCCCCGAAAAGATGTGTCACTATTTGTAGTCAATTCTCCCTGGGTGTGATATGGGGCAAGACGGTCCAGATCCACGATTTTCATTTTAGCTCTCGGCTTACGATGTTCCTGTATTCGGTATACGACGTCGTTGATTCGCTTTGTAACTCGGTATGGTCCCTCCCAATTATGTTGCAACTTTGGAGACCTACCCTTTCGCCGTTGCGGGTTATAAAGCCACACCAAGTCATCTTGCTGGAAGCCAGTAGAATTAGCCTTTAGATCATACCTGGTCTTCATGCGGTCAGTAGCCGATTCGAGGTGTTTTCGCACTGTCCGATGTATCTGGTTCAACCGTTGTCTTAGATCACTTGCGTACTCCGAGACCGTTTGGGGTTTCTCAGGGGGTGTTCCGAACTTTATATCGGCTGGCAAACGAATAGTCTTTCCAAAAATGACTTTGCCTGGGGCTTGGCCCGTCGATGCATGTTCGGCAGCTCTGTACGCCATCAAAAATAGTGGGATATGTCGGTCCCAGTCCCTTTGGTTCTCGTCAACCATCTTGGCCAGATGTTTATTGAGCGTGCCGTTGAACCGTTCGACCATTCCATCGGATTGGGGATGCAGCGGTGTTGTCCTCATTTTCCGTATTCCCAGTAGTTCACACGTTTCGCCAAAAACTAGTGACTCAAAGTTTCGGCCTTGATCTGAATGTAATTCGCAAGGTACGCCGTACCTACTGACCCAATTTAACACTAGCTGTTCAGCTACGGTAGTTGCTTCCTGGTTGGGAATGGGGTAGACCTCGGGCCACTTGCTGAAATAATCGGCTACAACCAGCGTATATCGATTTCCCCAATCGGATTCAGGAAAGGGTCCTGCGATGTCAACAGCAATCCTTTCGAATGGCACGCCTACGTTATAGGTTTGCATTTGTCCTCTCAGTCGTCGCTTTTGGCCTTTGACGGAAGCGCAAATTGTGCATCTGCGACACCAGTCCTCTACGTCTTCTCGAGCGTGGAGCCAGTAGAACCGTTCCCGCAATTTCGCTAAGGTCTTGTTAACACCAAGGTGGCCTCCCGAGGATCCTTCATGCATTTCCTTAACCACATCGTGGATTCGGCTTTTGGGAAGTATAGTTTGCATCCTATAGGAGCTACCATCCGCCGTTTCCCATTTCCGCTTGAGTACGCCACTCTCCACCTGAAGGGAGTTCCATTGTGCCCAATAGCTTTTCAGGGTTGCGCCATGCATTGAAACGTCTTTCCACTCAGGTCGCCCAGTCGTCTCCTTCCATACGAGCAATAGTCCGATGTCTTCATCGGCTAACTGGGCGGTTCGAATCTCCTCCGATGACCAACCTTCATCGAATTCCGCCGTTATCAATCGCAGATCAACAAGCGGTTCCTTTTCCTCAATCCGTCGGCAATGCTTGCAGTTCGCTGGACATGGACGGCGGGATAGGGCGTCAGCATTTCCATGAACTCCGCCATTTCGATGAACGATTTCGTAGTCGTATGACTGCGATCTTTCGATCCATCTCGCAACTTGTCCCTCGGGGTTTTTGAAGTTGAGCAACCATCTCAGTGATGCATGGTCCGTTTGAAGAACAAATTTCTGGCCATATAGATACTTGTGGAACTGCTTGGTGGCCTCTATTATAGCCAATAGCTCCTTCCGGGTCACACAGTAATTCCTCTCACTTTTTGAGAGAACTCGACTGTAATAAGAGAGGACTCTTTCTTCGCCATTGATCTGCTGGGAGAGTACAGCTGCAATACCGCCGTTGCTTGCATCGGAGTCAACTACAAACATTTTCCCGGGTTTCGGATACGCCAGCACGGGTGATTCACACAGCTTTTCCTTCAGGGTCTCAAAGGCTGTCTGGCATTGTTCATTCCAGACATACGGACGATTTTTCTCGGTTAGCTGATGGAGACACTTAGCTATTTTGGCAAAGTCTTTGACGAATCTTCGATAGTAGGTCGCCAGACCCAGAAAACTTCGTAGTTGGCGCTTGTTGTTTGGTGTTGGCCAACTTTTCACGGCTTCAATTTTCTCAGGGTCTGTTTTGACCCCTTCTGCTGATACGACGTGTCCCAGGTATTTTACTTAATCTGCGAAAAGAGTACACTTGTTGGGACTAAGTTTCAAATTTGCCAGTCGCAGTCGGGAGAAAACCTCTTCTAAGTTCCGCACATGCTCTTCGAACGTTCTACCGATGACGATGATGTCATCTAGGTATACCAAGCAGGTTTTCCAGGTTAGACCACGTAGCACATATTCCATCAAGCGTTCGAAAGTGGCTGGAGCATTGCAAAGCCCAAACGGCATCACCACAAATTGCCACAATCCGGTCCCAACTGAAAATGCGGGCTTCTCTCGGTCCTTCTTGTCAATTTCTACCTGCCAGTAGCCTCTTGAGATCGAGTGTAGAAAAAAATTTTGCGTCGGCTAAAGTGTCCATGATGTCATCGATGCGTGGGAGTGGGTAACTATCTTTCTTAGTGACGTCGTTAAGCTGCCTATAGTCGACACAAAAGCGAGTGCTACCATCCTTTTCTTCACTAGAACTACAGGCGCGGCCCATGGACTGACAGAAGGTTCAATAACGCCTTGTTTTTCCATGTCCGAGATCAGCGCGCTGACTTCTCCTTGTTTGGCTATAGGGAGACGTCTCGGTGCTTGTCGAATCGGCTTGGCTCCCTGTGTATCTATGACGTGAGTTACCATACTCGTTCGGCCTTGGTCATCCGGGCTTGTTGAGAAGATGTCACTGTACTTGGTGACCAGATCAGAGGCTCGTTTGAATAGCTGCACTGGCAATTTGACCTGCTTCAATATTGCAGACGTGGATTCCCGGGCTTTGTCTGTGTCTTGCCTCCTTTTCCAATGATGGTCGTGAGTAGCTTCCAAAGAGGTGATGGTGGAAACAGGCTGGTAGCTGCCGATGGCTTCTCCCGCTTTGATGCTCGTAGTTGAGTCTGCGGTGTTAAGGACTCTAACCAGCACATATCCGTTCCTTAAAGATCTCACAAGGCATCGTCCTACAATCAAACTGCGTAATGCGGACGTCTTCGTTGGCTCTATCAGATAAGATCGGTGGTCTCCAGAATCACCATCAAGCTTGGCCCATACAATGCTTTCGGAAGAATTCGGTACATCAGTGTCAGTACATACCACTACATTCATCTTGGGAATTTGGACGCTGGGATCCTCCATTAGTACTTCTACATTCTGCCATTTCAATACACGTTTGCCCAAATCCAACGTGATTCCATGTGGTCGCAGAAAATCCATTCCGAGAATGCATTCATCCATAATGTTCGCGACCAGAAAATTATGTCGAAACACAAGGTCTCCCAACTGTATCTGGAGGTTGACCTCTCCATGAACAGGTGTAGTTTCTCCCGCAGCTGTCCGTAGTGAAAAAATTCTGCCCTTGTGAAGTTGTTGCTGTCTAACTAGGTCTGGTCGGATAATCGATCGGGTTGCACCAGTGTCGATTCTTATGGTGCAGTGTTCTCCGTCAACTTGACCCGGAAGGCATAAGTCCGCTTCTCCACGATGTAGTCTTGACACGATGATGGTGGTGCTGGGGACGTCGATCCTCCTAGCCAACCTCTGCCCCACGAAGTTGGCTCTTACATGTTTCCCGACCCCTCTGTTTGAGGGGCTTCCATTCTGGGCTCCTGACTCGGTCTGGATCTCCTCCTAGCTGCACACCCTGGACAATAGCTTGGTTTTCTTCGCTTCTTGCAGTCTCTTTGCAGATGCCCCTTCTCTCCGCAATTCCAGCATCTAGGCGCACCATTTACATGCGGATCTCGCTCAATTTCCACGCGCTCACACCTGCACTCGTCTGTCACTACCTCACGAACCCGGGCAGTGGTACGAGTCACATTTTTCGCTGCCTTAAAGTTCAGACTATAAGCCAGTGCGTCCTTAACCGTTTGCTTTTGAGCTAAACGCACGGCTTGTTGCAATTCCGGGTCCTTTAGTGCGCTGATGAATGCTTCTGTGGCTGCATCATCTTGATGTTCTGGGTCGTAGGCTGGGTAAGCCAAAAGTGCTAGTCGCTCAATGTCTTGGGCTAGCTGCTGTAGGGTTTCACCAGACTTCTGCACCCGATGCCTTAGCTGTGACCGATAAATCTGCTTTAGATGATCGTCTCCATAACGCATGTCGAGCGCATTCATTATAGCATTCGAGTTTGATTGCGATTCAACGGGGATCGTCTGCAAAAGCTCGGCAGCTGGTCCTCTTAGAGCAAGAATCAGCGCAGTTGCTCGGTCCTGTTCATTCCAGTGATTTGCCCTTGCGGCAGCTTCAAACTGGGTCTTGTAAATACTCCAGACCGTTTGCCCATCGAATATTTGTGCTTGCACATTTCTGGATGTGCTTTGCGCTGCGGTTATAAGCGGGGCTGGTGAAGTGGTTGCTACTGCCTTCGCAGCTTCCAATTCTTTTTCACTTTTTCCATCTCATGGTTCATTCTTTCTTCGACCTGGCTGACCTTTTCCTCGACATGGTAGACCTTTTCTTCGACCTGGTCAACCTTTTCCTCGACGCCTTTAATTTGCTTGTTAAGACTACTGAGCTCCGCTTTTATTTCGGTGGACTGTTTTTGAAAATCTGCCTTGATTTCGATCGCTTGTTGATCCAGCTTCACTGATTGTTCATTAAGCTTCGCTGATTGTTCATTAAGCTTCGCTGATTGTTCATTTAACTTCGCTGATTGTTCATTTAGCTTCACAGTTAAATAAGATGACTGTTGTCGCTGCTCTTGCTGCATCAGCATTAACATTTGCAATATCGCATTTTCTGGCTCCTTTGATTTGGGTGTTTCTTCTTCTCCACCTTCTGCGCCTTGTTCCGCATCTGAGGGCTCACCCGCATCCAGATTCACGCCTTCCGACTCGATCGCATCACGCAAGCGTGCAATCAGTATGGCTTTTGTACCTTGTGTGGCCAGATTTCGCTGTTCCAACTCCTCCTTGAGCTCCGATATGGTCAATTGATCAATTTTTAGATGTAAGTTTCCTGGCATTTCGGCTGTTTTTCTACCAGTTTCCACGTTAATTTTCACTATTGTGCACAAAAATGTTCAAAAGTTTTCACTTCCAAAATTTTTCTTTCGCACTTCTTGACACCACTGTCGCGTGTTTTCGGTTCGCGGCCAATAATTTTAATGTTCCGGGAAAGTGAAAACGCAATATCTTTTAATTTAAGTTAAAAGAATTTATTTAATTACAAACATGCACAATAAACAATTTAACACTTTCACTAATTTTAATTTTCACTATGAAAAAATCTAACACTTGTCCATAAATTTCTTATCGCAATTGTCTTCTAAATCACTTCGCACTCAAACAATCAATCGTCTTTACTTCGCGTTCCACTATATCGCAGTTTTCTATCGCGGTTGTAATGAATGAACCCTCCCATTCATTCAGCTCGCCTTTATATAGGGTCTCTACCTATTCACCCATTTCTCGTACACAATCGAATGTTCTACCGAGAGGTACCTGGTAGATTCGAGCAAATTCATGAATGGAGTGACGTCACTTGCAGATGTTGATCATGCTTGTTGGGTTCTCGTGGGTTCGAGTAAATTCATTTGTTGACGTTGATTATGAAAACAATTGCGACAGCAGCTCGCAGAATTATTTGTACATGTAAGTATTTGTACATGTAACAATATTCCCTCGATTTTTGGGCATTTATTGTCAAAAAATTGAACACTTTGGGTTTCTAGGATGGCGTAGGATTTTGTAATAATCTGTATTTTTTGTTGAGGAAGAGGTATGATATGGAAGAATGGGTAGGTTACGTTAGATAGGATTGGTATTTGTACGTTAAATATTATATTCGAATTACTGTAGTAAGCTTGAAGATTAAGGAGTTCATAGATATTTTCATCTGATTGGATTTCTACTGATTGACTTTGGAGAATTCTAGATATTTCCGTAATTTCCATCGGACTTAAAATTTGTTTTGAGATTATGTTCAGTCGGGCAAGTATGACAGCTTCAGCTATGTCAGAGAGGTGATTGTAAAGTAGATCTAAATTGTAATTTATCTGGTTTAAATATTGGATGTGAAGCATAGAATGGTGTTCCCTTTTAATTTTATTTTGTGAGTGCAGTAAATATTTGTTAATGATTTCTGTTTGGTTGTTTATGTGGTTCGTAATATTATCAAATCGTTCCATCATGAGTTTGTTCAATTTAGTTTGCTTAAGGACCATTGTTCCCAAATTGGATTGATTCAACATTAGCTTTTCGATAATCTTATTTATTTGTACAGCGACATCAGCATCCATGTTACCCGTAATACCCTTTATTACGGATCCAAGTCCGTTAATCAGCCCTCTTTTCGGTCGGAGTCTGGGCATCAGTGTTTGTAGTTTGTGTGCTAATTCTTTCGTTTTTAGTTCCGTAACCGTTAAGGTGTCTATTGCTTCGGGTGTTTTTTCGAATTTATTTACAGAGTCTACAATATTGCCAATAGCTTCCTCGTGGTTCTTGAGTTTTACTATGTGTATTAGATTTTGATACGTGATGATGGTTCTACCCATCCCCAATCGCAGCGGTAGAAGTCCCTGGTTGTTGTCTAGCGTTTGTATTTCCATTCTCTGTCCTTGAGTCGTCAAAATTACCCTGAAATTTACGCTTTCGTTTTTGATTTTTGGTGGTAATTAGTGTAACTTTCATGTCCTTCCTTACTCTATGCTTACTAAATCTAGGGGTGGTTTTATTCCGTCTACATTCCTTTCGAAATATGGTTTCATTCTCTTCGAGAATTGGTGGAGCTGTTCTGGTTGCATTTAATTTCCCTAAACTATTCTTTACAAGTTAGTCGACCCTCCTTTTTATTTTCGGATAAATTTGCGATCTGAATTTGTTTAACTTTTTAAGATAGTCGTGTTCAGTATTATAAGAAAATTTTTTATTGAATAAATGTGTTCTGCCTGAGAAGACTTCGTAAGGAGTAAGTTTTGTAGTGGAGTGAATGGCGTTATTGTAGGTAATAATAGCTTCGTTTAATATGTCTTCGTGGTCTATGTCCAGATTCTGTTTCTTTCGTTTTTCCAAAATAGTTCTGTACGTCTCGGTAAGAGTAGAGTGCCATCTTTCCACATAGGCATTGCTGCTAGATTGTTGATATGACGTATAGTGAACTTTGATATCGTATTGCTTGCAGAAGTCCTTGAATATACTGGCCGTCATCTCAGTACCTTGATCTGCAACCAACATTTTGGGGATGCCGTGTAGGCTAATGAAGTGTCGGAGTGATTTTATAATGTTAATACCGTTCTTTGTGTCTAGCGTATATGCAGCGGCAAATTTTGAGAAACGATCTATGATGGTCAGGATTGGTTTACCATTGATGGTGTATTCGTCCGTGTACAAAATATCTAAAGGTTTTTGCGGACTTTCGGAGACTTGGTACTCTATTTTCAGGGGACTCCTGTGATATTTTTGGGTCTGACAAGTTTCACAATTGTTTATTATTTTTGTAACCCTTTCTTTAAGATGAGGAAAGTAATAATCTCTCTTCAAATGTTGGACTGTTTCATTTATGCCCCTATGATTACTATTCATATGGTAATCATTAATTACTTTATCTTGTTCATCTGCGTCCGTTATCTCCTTAAGCATTTCCGTGCATCGAATTAACTTAAAGATTTGGGATTCAGAGAAAAATTTCGAGTAAACGGATTGGATTATGCTGAAAATTTCATCGGTTGTGTATATTGCATTAATTTTGTTTGGGGCTAGAAATCTTTTAAAAAGTTCTGTAATATTACTTTCGTTAAAATCATGCATGCGTATGGTACGTCTCTGTTTATTTTTGAATGTCATTTCCAAAGAGGTTTGTGGTGTCCTGGTGGTTTTTTCGAAAATAATTTGAAGGGAAAATTCATTTAACGGGCGTTCGGAGATCGGAATCCCATCATTTAAATTTCCTCGTGCAGAGTGTAGGGTTGAACCGTTTTCGCTCTGTAGTGAAGTATTAGTGGTTCTTCCAAGGGTTTCTGTGATATTAAATTCAACTTGTTCGTTGGAGATTGTACCAGGAAGCTTAATTCTACTTAAGGCATCCGCATTTAAGTTTTGATTTCCTTTTTTATAAACCACTTGATAATCGAACTCTTCTAACCTAAGGCGCCATCTTACCAATTTAGAGTTAGGTTCTTTTAGACTCATAAGGTATGTCAGTGGTTTGTGATCAGTGACTATTTGGAATTTTCTTCCCAATAGGTAAGGTCTTAAATATTTCACAGCCCAAACAATTGCTAATAACTCCTTTTCTATAGTAGAGTAGTTGATCTCGGTATCTGTAAGAGTACGGCTGGCATAACAAATAGGTTTATCGCTACCTATCGTACCCTGAGACAGTACTGCACCAATCGCGTAATTGCTGGCGTCCATAATTAGGATGAAGGGTTTGTTAAAATCCGGATATTGTAATATCGGATGATTCATTAAAAGGTCCTTGCATAATTCGAAAGCCTTAATATATTTGTCAGTCAGCTGGACAGTACGACCCTTTTTTAGGCACTCGGTGAGTGGTTTGGTCAATTTGGCAAAATCCTTGATGAATTTTCTGTAGTATCCCACCAAGCCTAGGAAGGATTTTATTTCTTTCTGGTTTCGGGGAATCAGGAAATCCCTTATAGCCTGCACCTTGTCGGAATTTGGTTTTACACCATCAGCTGTAACTATATTGCCTAGGAAGGCAATTTCTTTATGAAGGAACTCTGACTTATCAAGTTGCACCTTGAAATTGGCTTCACGTAACTTTTTGAATACTTTCCTCAAATTCTCTCCGTGCTCCTGAAGCGAAGTCGAGAATATAATAATATCGTCCAAATAAACCAAACATATTTTCCCTTGGAGGTCTTGGAGTATATTATCCATAACCCTTTGGAATGTAGATGGGGCGTTCTTCAACCCAAAAGGCATCCTGACATATTCATAATGGCGCCCATCTACGGTAAAAGCAGTCTTCTTAATATCCTTGGGGTCCATTTCAATTTGATGGAATCCACTAGCAAGGTCTATAGTTGAAAAGTATAGACTTTTGCCCAATTTGTCAAGTATGTCGTTGATATTTGGTAGTGGATAGCGGTCGGTCATCGTTTTCTCATTAAGCTTACGATAATCGATGACCAATCTCCATTTCTGTTTCCCACTTGCATCCCGTTTTTTGCGGACTACCCAAAGTGGGGCGCTCCACGGGGAATGGCTGGGTTGGATGATCCCTTGGTTGAGCATATCTGTGATTTGTCTCTTTACTTCATCCCTATGGATGTATGGATATCGATAGGACTTAGTATATATAGGTATATCGTCCGTGGTTGGGATACTATGTTTGATTTTGTTGGTAAAACTAAGTTTCTGTCCTTCCTGGAAAAATATGTCGTCGTATTCTTGGCATATTTTTAGGATAAGCTCCTTTTCTTCTTGGTTTAGGTGATCAACACGAATTAGTTGGGAAATATTTTGGGGAGTCACAATGCAATCCACTTCAGGAGTGCAGTCGATATTAAAATTGAAGACTTCATTAAATTTCGCAGGGGAGAATTCGGAGACTTTTAATGGTTGTTCTAGGAAGAGTAATTTGTCGTCATCGGATTAATTTGTTACAGCTAGGAGGCTGAACCAGTCTTTGGCTTTGTATATCCCTTCTGAAATCTGAAGATCGGGTGCGATTTCGGTATTTGGTATATATATGTCCCCTTCCCCAATGTCAACAGGGAGTTTCACTATGTATTTTGATTTAGAAGGCACTTTGTACCTATTCGAGATAATATTTGGTTTAAATTCTAAAGGAATTTGAGCCTGGTCAGTTGTTAAAGTTCCATTTGCTAGATCAACTTTAGCTTTAAGTTTCGTTAGTGCGTCTAAACCTAGTAAACCATCAAAGTATTGGTGAAATTTAAAAATAACAAATTTTATTTCACCTGGGTGCTTAAATTCAGTGAAGTTTGGAAGAGTAACCCGCTTATCTAGCATGTGTTGGTTTAGGACTGTGTTAATGATGACTGGTTTTGTTATTTCGATATCGTTCGGATGAACGAATTCAGGGTTAATAAAAGATGTAAAGGCTCCTGTATCGATTAGGAATTTCAGATCCCTTCCAAATGGAGAGGATATTTTTACATACGGGAGATGTGTATTTATATCTATATATCCTGTTGGTCTACTGAGGCTTTTAGCAGAAAATTTCCATCATCGATCTCATGATAACTAGCCTCGCATTGTATTTTATTCGTATCGTAGCCGTTCATATCATAAGGAATGCTTGGTTGGGGTTGGTATACTGTGTCCTGTTCGCAACTAGCCTCAGTATCCTGAACGTTCTCAGTTATGTCGGGTTGTCCATAATAATAGTATTCGTCTAAGTCTTGTCTGTATTTTTCGTTGGGGTCCGGTTGAAAATGTCCGATATTATTTTTCTTCATAGAGTATAATTCTGTATGATCAACGTTGTGCAATTCCTTGAAAGTGAATCTCGGAGGACCTGTAGAACGGAAGAAATTATCGCTCTGAGGTTGCTGATATTGTGGTTGTCTATTACGCAAATTTGTGTTACCGGAACTAGTATCCATTGGTTCCAGTCTCGGTAACGTTGGTCGTTGTGAGGGTAAACCGTGATTATTTGAGTTGAACTTAAAGTTGGGGATTCGATTTGGAAGATTCCCTTGGTGAAATACATTTTGAGATTGGAAAGGTTGGAATGGTCGTGACACTTGTTGGAATGGGTTTTGAAATTGAAAAGGTTGGGCTGGTCGAGTTGTCGTTCGAGGATATTGGTGAAATTGTTGGCTTTGAGAATACATGGGTTGACGTGGGTGGAAAATTGGTAACGTATTGTTACCGAATAGATTTGTGTGGGTTTTCCCGGTTGATTGATTTAAAGCTTGTCCCACAGAATCAGCTGGCGATTTTTTAAAGACGTTCGAATTCTCGTGTTTTGCATAAAAGATATTCTGTTCCTGTATGCAATATGCAAAGGCACTTGCTAACGAATCAGGTTTCATGGCTCTTATTGTAGCACCGAAGGGTTCGCGAAACCCAGTCAAAAATGTATTCAGGCACATTTCTGAATATAAATCCCGTTTGGCTTTTATAACGTTCTGGTCCTACTCATGTATTAGAATGTGATTTATCATTGTCAATAAGAGTTCGATAATTTCACTATAATATTTTTCCACGGTTTTGTCATTCTGTTTCGTATTATGTAAATTCCTTATCAGTGAGGTTTCATTCCTCTTATCACTGTCGTGCAGAGTCAGATTTGTTTTGATTTACGCCCAGTCTAATGAAGTTCCGTACATATTCAGGACTTCATTTGCGGGACCCTCAATTTTATTGCGTATAGCACGTAGTAATACCTTGTTATATGCAGGCGGAATAGTACCGATAAGTGATAAAATTTCCTCCACATTATCGATGAAATCTCTTAAGAGTCTGGGATTGCCATTGAATTTTGGCAAGTCTTTAACTGCATCAGGTACCCTGAGAGCATTGAAAACCTCGGTAACAGTAGCCATTGCTGAATCAATATTTTGGGAACAACCGAAATTATTAAAATCAACGGACCGATCTGATAAATTCGCGTGATTTAGCACTTCACTTTCACCACTCTCACATGATTCTTCCACTATCACACTTAGATCACTTCTTAATGTTTCTAGTGTTTCGGTTAAGGGTATTATTCTCAAATTTTCTCTATTTTTAATTCTTGGGTATGGTCTAAGTCTAGATTTTTTGTTCAAATATGGCATGTATGTATTAATATTAATATGAAAAGAAAGGAAATGTGTCCAAATTTATTTGACTTACATGCAAAAAATGATTATCGAGTTCATTATAGGTTCCAGGATTTCCTTGCGATGTTCCACTCGATAAACCTTTGATGATCATAATCGCTTCCCTGACTTTGATGATCCTTGCCAGTATCTTTATCCTGTCCAATTCAACTGCTGGTTCGCTTTTGTTGCACTAAACGGATTGATTTTCCGAACACAACAAAATTTTCGCACTACGGTTCGTACTTTTCGCGTATACGACCGAAAAATTTATTCAACGCGTAGCGCAAAAAATCCGCACGACTGCGCCAATTATGAATTTAATGTAATTGCAGTAGAAAAAAAAACAAAATCTTTCGATACGCAAGTTTAAATTTGATCATCAATTCGAACTAACAAATGAACTAACTACAATTATGTTCTTAGTTGTATTTATAATGTTACAAAATGCTTAATTTGGAAATTTACATTTACAAATTTACAAATTTACATTTAATTTATGCTTATTTTGTTTATTGTGCAAATTTATTGGAAAATGATTTAGTAATATGATTATAAGTGATTGACATGATACTGCTGATGGTATGGCTTTGATGTGCGACACGTTTATAGGTGATTGCTCTTTGGGTGCATGATATTGATGATGATATGGTTTGATGTATGTGGTGAAATACTATTGAGGACGTAACTCGTGCTTTACTTCACCAAAAGTCGTTTTAAGTGCATTTATTGTAATTAATATTAAAAATAAAGACGTAAAAGAAAATAGTTTCATTATGGGAAAGCAAACATCGCCTGATACTGCGAAAATTATAATAGACTTAAAAGAAAAAGGTAAATCCTTGCGTGAAATTAGTGAAATCGTGGGCAGAAATCACTGCACCGTAAAAAAAAAGTTATTGATAAGTATGCCAAACATAATCTCGTTGAAAATTTACCGAGATCTGGACACTCAAAGCGGCTTAGTGGTACTGAAGTTAAAGCTGTATTGAGAGAAATAAGGGCATATCCAGCCTCAAGTGCAGTAAAATTGTCAGAAGACATAACGCAGGCATCAGGCAAACCAGTAAGTGCGAGTACAGTCAGGAGAGCGCTTCATAAAAATGGTCTACATGGAAGAATACCACGGAAAAAGCCATACATATCCAAGGGGAATCAGATCAAGCGTATGGACTTCGCCAAAAAATACAAAAACGAGGCTTCATTTTTTTGCGAAAACGTATTATATACAGATGAGAGGAAATTCGAGATTTTCGGCGCGAAAACGCCTCCGAAAATATGGCGTGCTAAGAATGAAGCCTTTAAAGAAAAGTGTGTTACCAACACTGTTAAGCACGGTGGCGGTTCAGTTATGGTATGGGGGTGTATGGCGGCAACTGGTGTTGGTAATCTTATTTTTATTGACTCCACACTGGACAAAATGGATTATTTGGCCATTTTGAGGAACAATGTTGCCCCTAGCGTCGAAAAATTAGGCTTGTCTGGAAATTGGATCTTTCAACAGGACAACGATCCAAAATATACGTCCAAAATTGTGAAAGAGTGGCTACTGTACCGGACTCCTAAGACACTTGATTATCCGCTGCAGTTCCCAGATCTTAACCCGATTGAGCATCAGTGGAAACACCTTGACAGAAAAGTGAGACAAAAGGTCATTTCAAGCAAAGCCGACTTAAAAAAAGTTATAAAGGAAGAATGGAGCCAAATCCCTCCCGATGTTCCAAAAACTTGTCGCGTCGATATCTAGAAGACTAAATGAGGTGCTTAAGTCCAAAGGAAAACAAACGAAATATTGAAAAATTAAAAAAAAATCGACTTTTTCTATTGAAGTTCTGTTATGTTTTGTTTGCTGTTTACTTTTTTTTGACGCGTGAAATTCTTAATACAAGTATCGAGGGTGTTTAATTTCGTTTGACGCTCACTGTATATGATTTAAAACAATGTGAAAATTTGTTGTTTACAATAATATGTTGACTATTGATTTTAAACCCGGGGTAGTATTGCAAGTTCTGCATTGGATCGCTGAAAATGCGCTTTAACCCAGATCCAATGACGTGAGCATCAGGGATATAGAGACACACTTAAAACCATCATATCTTTTTGTGTTGGACACGCAACAATTTGCCCTTTCTTTACATTTATAAGATCCAGTGATATGCGAGCAGTGAGAGTGAGTGTATGTATGAAGTGTCTCAAACAGGTAAATATTAACTTCACTACGTCTGTGAGACGTGTTGTCAGAGTGAGTGTAAGTTTTGGAATTTTGTTTTCATTTTTATTTAAGCGATAAAATTTCTTCCAATAAAGTCCCTTCAACTGCGGGATGATCGACTTCAAATAAAGTTCATGTAACGCGAACAGTGAAAATTTTAGAAGTTTTGTCAGCTGATGAAAATGACATTTTACAACCAGATTCTGGAAAAAGTTCTTCATAGGATGATGACTTCAAGAAATTCATTCAATTGATGCGAGGTTAGAAGAAGTCATTCTAGTGTCTGACCTTGAAGAGCCGTCAACATCCATCGAATCCACGGGAAGGTATTTTTCTGGAAAAAAATTGTATGAAACAGCCAGGAGAACTCCCAGGAAGAAATCAAATGTGAACGTTGCAGCAAAAAGTGACCCTGTTTGTTTATCGAGTTTGTTTATTATTCAAAACATAAAGAGTAAAACTATTCTCCACACAAGTGAGTGACTGTAACTATTGAGACTGTTTCAAAAGTCCGTAAAGGACTGCAGCGATGTTTTGCTGCCTCGGCAGAAGAAGATGGAGATATCTGCCGAGAATGCCCTCGTCTGGGGACGCGTGAATGCGCTGGCAGGCTAGCATTGTGGTGTCGTGGGGCGGGTTCATTTCCCCAGCACGACCCACTACAAAAAAAATTTCGCACTCACAAATTTTTGTGGTCAAACTAAAACGAAGCGACCGAAGTCACAAAAAGTGTAGGTGACTACACCGAGAGAAAAAGGACTTGTTCCGAGAACAAGTGGAACATGTAAAAAGGGGCGGAATTAGGGCAACTTCGTCGTTACCCGACGAAGCTCATGGCCCACAAATGAGAGAAGGGCAACCGAGTGGTGATGGAGCCCCTTCGCACCCACCCAACCGGATTTAAATCCATATTTTGTTGCAGTGGCCAGGTATTCCTCTTCCGAGTGGAAAACTCATACAACTTGACTTGTATAAGCTTTCCCATCAGAAGAGGAGTACCCCGGTGACCAATTTATGCCATAGAATTATGCAATTCGATTGCATAACTCTATGTCATAAAGAGGCACTCTGCTTGGGCCACTCAACCCGCTATGTCACCTGAAACAAAGAAAAAAGGATTAAATTGTACCCGGCGGCCGGCTCATGTTTTTAGGGGGCAGCCTGCCACCGTACCGAGCCCTATACCCGGTCAGAGTTATCGGAAAGGAAAGACCGATTTCATTTGTAAGTTACAAATTCATTTGTATTTTTATTCACGCAATAATTTCAAGATTGAAGATCGATACAAAAAAATCTCAAGCACAAGCAATATCAAGTTTGAATTCGATCGTAATGATTTATAAACTAATAATAAATCTAATCTTCTTCTCTTACTATTTAAACATCGATGTAAAGAATTAAAGGGGAACAAGGGAACAGAAGTGTGATTCTATTAAGGTCGATGTAAGAGATTCATTCCATTTATTCATAAAGTATGTCACACCCCGTCCCTATGAATTTTTGTTTTGTTTCCAAAGCCCATTATTGTATGTAGAGGTAAAGTAAAGTGCATATAAGATTTGAAATATGTATAAAAAAAGCATTACATGTATATAGAAAATTTGAAACGTCTGTCAAAACATTTTAAATCGTTCAAAAGAGTACTTACCCAGCCTTTCCGACGACGAGCGCTCGTTGACGAGGTGGGGTGCGTAAGTCCTGGTTTGCAAATTGAACATTTACAAATATATTAATTAAGTACTGGGCTTGGGACACCCATAAAAAAATTATGATAATCCTCTACGTTACAATTATTGGCAGAGCAAGTTAAATCAGAATCGCCAGATACGGTCACTAAACAATTATCAGCATATGTTGCTAACGAAACAGCCTTGACATCAAAATATTCGGTGAGGTCAATTTTCGCAAATAACGGTCCACACAACACAATAAAATATGCCACGTCAGCGAGAATTTTTCCCATAGAATCGATGTTCCAATTGCCAGAATAACATTAATCACAGGTCCGTCTGGAGGCGCGTTGCGAGTTATGTCAACTAAGAAGCAAACAAAGTAACGGTAAACCGCAAAGATTCTACAAATAACGCGTCCCAAACACATGAAAAAGAAACAATCGCAAACGAGTTTTCTTCCTCCTTCCTTATCGCCGCTATGAAGTGCACTTGTAGCAATAATTGCACTCGAACCCAATCAAATAATCAATTTCCCAGAACCACAACATTATATATCAGCACTCTACACGGTCTTTGCACGCATTCGATCCTTAATTTGCATAACGGAAGTAAATTCGGTAGAGTCGATTAATTTTGTTTATTTTTAACACAAAACAGGGCAAACAAGAAGTTACGGTATATTACTCGGGTCAAAGTGGCGCGCACAGAACAATTGCACAATTTTCTTTTAATGCGCGTGAATCACTAAATGACTTATCATATATATCGTAAGAATATGCATGAAAATCAGTTTGTAAAATCCAATGTGCTTTCAGAGTTCCTGTTCCTTTAAACAAGATGTACTTCCAATGTATCCATCAACCGCTCAGTTTGAGTCCCAGAATTCCCGCAATTTTTCATTCGCAACCGCGTGTTCATTAGGCAGCAGTGCACTGTAAAGACGGAATAACGGCGGAATGCAACAGATCGAGGGAATTACGGCAAAAACGCGCAATAAGAGGGAATCATCCACGCCAAAGTTATGAAAATCAAGTACACACTTTTTGCTTGCAACACACACAATGGGACTTAAACCGAAAAACTGGTAACGGGTCGCATTCTGATGGAGTTCAAACGGTCGTAATTCTAATGCTTGTGAAATTACACATTTTCATGATGTTCTTCATGTTCTGCACACGAATTACATGAAACTACCACCAATGAGTGTTTTTTTTGCACACAAATCGTCCACATTTGTAACAGGACAAGGACGTCCTATTGTTTTTCTTGCTACCGCATAAATAGCAAATAGACCTTTTCGTGCTTATAGTACCCTCTGGTCGATCCGGTGGAGTAGCTTCTTTGTACTGCTCTAAAAAGCACTGTATTTCTCGTGGAAGGGTATTTATTGTGGCCCTGTACTTCAAATTTTCCTACATGAGTGACATGCCTAAGTTGTACAAGTATTTTCTTCTAACAATCTTACTGTTAGGATCATTGGCCCCGAAATGTTTGTAGGAATTGATCACTGCTACATCAAGTAGTCGGTAAAACATCACCATTGGCCACCTTCGAGTTGTTCTGGAAGTGGAAGCCCTCGAACACATGAGGTCCACGGTGTCCACTCCACCTTTTGTGGCATTGTAATAAAGTACCTGATAAGGCTTGCCAGTTTCTTCATCAGCTAAGTTACTATCATGCATAGTAGACAGAAAAAGCACAGCTTTGTGTTTCTTAGTCACCATGGAGGATAAAGTGACGTCTGGTTGACCACCAAATTTGTAACTCCCCGGTACCATCCTACGATTTCCTATTATGAACTCCGGAGGAATTTCTCTTTTGTTTTTTTTGAGCGTACCCAAAAAGGTCAATCCATTCTTTAACAAATCTATAGCTACTAAATAAGTTGTCCGTGGTAATATTTCTATTTGTTTTTATTACTGGCCTTGTCAATCTGGTGACGATGTCATAAGGCTTATTTGTAGAAGCGTAGGGGCCCGTCGTTTGCTTTCCACAGTAGATCTCTACATTACATGTGTAGAAAGTTCGAGCATCGCATAAGGCGTATATTTTTATCCCGTATTTAGCAGGCTTTTTATCCATGTACTGTATGAAGCTGCAGCGGCCTCTGTAAGCAACGAGCATTTCATCAACGGTCAGAAACTCGCCAGGAGAATAGGACTGTTGGCAATTTCTAATAAATTTGTTCAAAATTTCTCGAACTGGGGCCGGCTTGTCTGTATTCGCTCGTTGGGGTCGTGTATTTACATCATCGAACCGTATGCACCTCATCAGGAATCGGAAACGTCTTTCGCTAAAGTTTGCTCGTAAGATCGTAAAACCAGTGCCATTTGTAGTAAAATATTCAGCCAGATTGGTACGGTTGCCCCTCTTCACTGCCAACAAAAATAAGGACCCAAAAAAAGATAGAATTTCTATTTTGTCAGTCCATCTAAAATCTCTCTCTCTCTCTCTGCTTTCAGAACTAGTCGTTTTTTTTTCTCTGAATGTAGATGTTAGTATAGCGGACTATGTCATCAATCATATCAGGGGACATTATAGCTGAGAAACAGTCAATTTCTGTATAACAGTTACGAGCAGCCGCTTTAGGGCCTGGAAAAACTTTCACCACATTTTTTGCTTTGGCTTTTGTAATACCTTCAATTGGTTCACTTGCCCACAACGTTTCTTGATCTTTCCCAATAAAAAATTGAAAGCTCTCACCAACATCCAAAGTCTCCTCAATTTCTCTATCCAGTTCAATTTCAGAGTCACAGCCATGCTCGTCTCTCTCAATTTCCTCATGCTCGTAGTCTGGATCGTCGGAATCCTCATCATTTTCTTCGATTTCGCCTTGTGCCTCCTCCTTCAATTCTCGGAGAATTCGAAGAATATCTTCCGGCCTGCTGTAACGCTTCCTGTATGAGAGGAAATGCTAATAATAGATTTTTTTGTTTGAACTTCAGAAAAAATATTAAAAACAACACTTTGTAAGATTAGCTACGACCATTCGTAAAACTACAGTAAATATGCAATATAATTGGAAATTTAGGTACTAACATTTTGGTTGGACGACAAGAAAAAAATTGTTCACAAAAAGGCGCGTTGCGGCAATCTGCCCGCCTTAACACTGCTGACCTGACACACTCAACTTTGGAACTGACTGACACAGGGCGATCGCGTGGAAAAAATATTTCTGACATGCCATTTGTTGTCTTATGTGCTTATTAAAGCGTACCTATGGGCCTCGCTGTGCTTCGCTGGCTTATGGGCAATCATTTATGTGTTTATTTAAAAAGGCGGCCAAACTGCCGCTCACGCGCCCGCTGGAAGGTTAATGTTTGTTGTTCTGAGATATTCAATCCCAGACTGAACTTGCTGTTATAATCATAAAGAGAATCGATAAAATTTTTCTTGTATGGGAAATCGGTAACTGAAAATATTGTTATGTTTTGAAGATCATCTAATGCTCCTATATCAATCATGAACTCAATATTATCTAAAGTGATGATATCTTATGTGTGTTTTTCGATGGAAAGCTTTTCGTTTGAAGATCATATACGAAGCGTTGTGATCCGATGTAATCATACGACTCGCCGTTGAACAGCATAAATAAAACGTTTTTCTGACCTCCTTTTGGGCCATTAATGATTGTGGAAAATAAATTTGCTATGCTCACTACAACTGAAAATGAAACGTGAGAATCCATTGCTCCGAGTCCTATTCCATCGAAAAAATGAAGCAGTATCTAATCGTGCAGAAATTACAATAACTTTTCGGAATTATCCACTTTTCTTTCAGCAGGGTCTACAATCTTTCGTGGGAAAAGAGTTGTGTAAATATTTCTACCGCTTAGGGGATCGCAAAATTTTGTAGAAGCTAAGTTATTTGTCACAGTTGTTCGACGCATGCAGACTTCTGAGTTCACAGCTGCCGACATCAGCGCATTCACTTGAATGCTGCATAATGATCGATATTTCTGATTTGGCATATCAAAATTATTGAATTTTTCATAACAATTAACAATTTTTGTAGTCTCTTCATCATCACCGACGTGGTAAATAGGAAATGGAAAGTCCTCATGAAGTAAACCTGTTCCGCCTGGATTGTAACGGGACAAACTCTCGCACGCTGGATTTTCGAGCCATACCTACTCGATTACAACAACTGAAATATAAAAAACAAAACAAACGTGAATTAAAAGAGCAAGATGAGATTGTGTTCAGTGCAAAGACATATAAATAAATGGACGAGCAACGAGAATCTGTGTACTCGTCCATGTGAGAAGCAAATTCGCCACATAACTAAGTTATAAATATCTTACGCTCTCGAAACTATATGATTCCCTCTGCTGCTCCGTCCCCTTTGTTTCCATACAGGTTTTTCTTTCCTCTCTTCAGAAGAATCACTTTCCCCACTGACACCCGCACACACCGACAAAATGCACACCATCACGCCTTCGTTATCATTCGTAAAATAGTTTGTGTACAACACAACAAACGACTCTCACAGAAAGCTCGAACGACAACGCAAAAGAAAAAGAAAGTGGCGCGAAAACAGCGAGAAAACTCATGTGTCAAAGCGGATGGAAAATTCGTAAAAAAACAGTGAATTAAAGTGCCGATTTCGTACACGCGATCTTCAAAATTATAAACTTTTTAAACGTGAACGTGTTTCGGAGCGAATAAAGAGCAAAAACAAAAGCATATCACTTCAAACCTCAACTTCATACAACTTTAGCGAAGGTTGCTAATTGCTTCGGCTCTCACGACCGGTTGTGGATCCAGTACTCTCTATATCTATGGTTCAGTGCGATTTTGGGTTTGTTGGTATATGGTTTTCAAACTGAATGACAAAAATGTGAAAGTTCTATTTGCAACCGACAGTGCTAGTCGAAATATTTTCAGTGCAGTTATTTCTAATGATAGATTTCAAATTATTTTGATCGGTCTCCGACTCGATAACTCCTCTACTATAGAAAAAACGAAATTGAATAATGTTGCTGCTCCTTGATTCGAAAAATTTGTTTCCAATTGACAATATTATAGACTTAGTGATAATACTACAATTGATGATTGATTGATTTTAGAGAAGGATATAGACAGACAAAGTATATGCCCAATAAACCATGCAAATACGGGTGTTAAGATTTTGTAAATTTCTTAATTTCCAAATCATAGATTTCATCATAAATTTTTGGGCCAAAATACTTTTTGATGCCTAAAAACCCGTCCCTTCGCTTCAATTTTTTTTTTATTGGGAATTAGTACTAATTTATGAAAAAGTTATACTGATTTATAAATATAACACATTTTCCTATTTAATAAATAAATACAGAAGAAAATTTTATATTATGTAATCGCAAACTACAGTAACAACGTTGTGTTTCTTAGTGACGCATTTGTTTTTCTTACAAGTCTCGTGTTACAAAAAACAATCTCTCATGATATCTTATAGATGTCGTTTTCTTTGAATATCGTTACTAAAATTATAAGCATTGAATGTTATTACAGTTCCAATAGATATTTTTTACCTAAATCGCTTAATTAAAGTAAAAATATTTTACAATATGTTCCTAACAGAGAATGAAATCCTAACTACGTTGCGTTTCTATATGAAAATTAACATGAGAATAAGTATATTAAAATGTAATGTACCCCATTTTTTTTTTTTCTCTTTAAAAGCCGTCGGGCCTTGCTTAGTTGTGTGAGCAGACGCGTTTCGACTACTTTGAGTCATCTTCAGTGTCTAAAGGATGTGTTGAAGGGAGCGACTTTATATAGTCGTAGGATGGGTAATTAGCGAATAGGTAATTAGCGGATGGGTAATTAGCGGATGGGTAATTAGCGGATGGGTAATTAGTGGATGGGTAATGAGGTCAGGAAGTAAATTACTCAATTATGCCACGTAGGGGGATATTATGTTTTTTTGCTTGTTGGCTGTCCGTTTGTTCTGTTTCATCTCGTTTCCGTTTTCGTCTAAGAGTGTGGTCTAGGACTGAGAAAATTGCGTCGGAATTGGTAACAAGTTGTTCGTTGATAATGTCACCGTCTGTCTTTCTATGTTTATAAATTTCAAGCCTTTCTAGGATGTCAAGTCTTGGTCCTTTGTTTTGTTTGTGTAGCAATTTCATAGAGTTTGTCATAGCATCAGGCTCATGTGCGTGGTTTTGTAGGTGCGTCGCATAATTGGAGTCTGCCTTGTTGTATAAGAAAGATCGTAGGTGCTCTTTGTATCTTGTCGTTAGTTTTCGTGTTGTCCTTCCTATATATACCATGTCGCAGTCCTTGCATGTCAGTTTGTATATGCCGCTGCCTTTGTATATCGATGTGTCATTCAGTTTTGGCTTCAGTTTGTTTCCAATGTTGTTGTTCGTTTTGAATGCAGTTTGCAATTTGTATTTCCTAAGGAAGTTTGATAGTTTGTATGTCTCTTTGCCTACGTATGTTAACGATACCCACTGTTGGTCGTTCTTATGAGTTTCCGTCGGTTGGCGTTCCTGTTTTTGTTTGTACTGTGTGACTAGTTTGTCAATGTCGCATTGTTTGTATCCGTTATTATTAGCTATTCTGTAAATGTTGTTTAGTTCGTTGGAGTAGTTAGTAGGAGTCATGGGGATGGAGTGAAGCCTCTGCACCATTGATCTGTACGCTGCTAGCTTATGTTGTGCGGGGTGGTTAGATGTTTCATGTATGGTATGATCAGTTGTGGTTGGTTTTCTGTATATTTTGTAGTCCAATCGTATTTGTTCACGTGTCACAGTTAGGTCCATATAGTTGAGTTGTCCGTTTGTTTCTTTTTCCATAGTGAACTTTATATTCGGGTGAATTTCATTCATATAGGCAAGTAGTTCGTCTTGCTTATTTTCTTGTGAGTCAATAACAATGAAACAGTCATCCACATATCGTCTGTAAAATATTACATTGAATCTTTTGACAACTTTGGGTATAAAGACTTCTTCCAAAGATTGTAAGAATATTTCTGACATTATTGAGGACATTGGATGTCCCATACCCAGACCGTCTTTGGCAATGTATGTGTTGCTATTGAACTTAAAATAGTTCTGTTTGATTGTGGTCTTTATGAGATTGAGTATTTGATCTGTGAATCGTCGGCTGTTGTTGAATGAAAGTTTTTCTTTTAGTATGGCCAGTGTTTCATCGACAGGGATAGACGTATAGAGGTTGGTGATGTCTAATGATAAATGGGACATCCAATGTCCTCAATAATGTCAGAAATATTCTTACAATCTTTGGAAGAAGTCTTTATACCCAAAGTTGTCAAAAGATTCAATGTAATATTTTACAGACGATATGTGGATGACTGTTTCATTGTTATTGACTCACAAGAAAATAAACAAGACGAACTACTTGCCTATATGAATGAAATTCACCCGAATATAAAGTTCACTATGGAAAAAGAAACAAACGGACAACTCAACTATATGGACCTAACTGTGACACGTGAACAAACACGATTGGACTACAAAATATACAGAAAACCAACCACAACTGATCATACCATACATGAAACATCTAACCTCCCCGCACAACATAAGCTAGCAGCGTACAGATCAATGGTGCAGAGGCTTCACTCCATCCCCATGACTCCTACTAACTACTCCAACGAACTAAACAACATTTACAGAATAGCTAATAATAACGGATACAAACAATGCGACATTGACAAACTAGTCACACAGTACAAACAAAAACAGGAACGCCAACCGACGGAAACTCATAAGAACGACCAACAGTGGGTATCGTTAACATACGTAGGTAAAGAGACATACAAACTATCAAACTTCCTTAGGAAATACAAATTGCAAACTGCATTCAAAACGAACAACAACATTGGAAACAAACTGAAGCCAAAACTGAATGACACATCGATATACGAAGGCAGCGGCATATACAAACTGACATGCAAGGACTGCGACATGGTATATATAGGAAGGACAACACGAAAACTAACGACAAGATACAAAGAGCACCTACGATCTTTCTTATACAACAAGGCAGACTCCAATTATGCGACGCACCTACAAAACCACGCACATGAGCCTGATGCTATGACAAACTCTATGAAATTGCTACACAAACAAAACAAAGGACCAAGACTTGACATCCTAGAAAGGCTTGAAATTTATAAACATAGAAAGACAGACGGTGACATTATCAACGAACAACTTGTTACCAATTCCGACGCAATTTTCTCAGTCCTAGACCACACTCTTAGACGAAAACGGAAACGAGATGAAACAGAACAAACGGACAGCCAACAAGCAAAAAAACATAACATCCCCCTACGTGGCATAATTGAGTAATTTACTTCCTGACCTCATTACCCATCCACTAATTACCCATCCGCTAATTACCCATCCGCTAATTACCCATCCGCTAATTACCTATTCGCTAATTACCCATCCTACGACTATATAAAGTCGCTCCCTTCAACACATCCTTTAGACACTGAAGATGACTCAAAGTAGTCGAAACGCGTCTGCTCACACAACTAAGCAAGGCCCGACGGCTTTTAAAGAAAAAAGAGGATTGGCCTGCGGATATCAAATAAACAAAGTTATTGACTACCCCATTTTGTTTGACTTGCTGTAACTCTTTAAACAAACGATTGCCACTGTACGTGTTGAGTACGACAGCCAAATCAGTTGCTTCACAGTCGTTGGGAGAGGTGCGTGTGTTTAATGCGTAGCCCCTGAGCTATCGCTGTTTTAAAGTCGTGCTGACGCTATTTGCATTATTATTATTTTTATACACAGTTATTTGAGTGTCAGTTTTGATGGTGACAAAAATTTTGCAGTTTGTTTTTCTATTTAGCGCATTACCTATTTATGATATAATCAAATATTTATAGCTGCGTTACCGCTACACTTTGTTACGATAAAAAAAATTAACGGAGTTGCTTCATTGGTAACTTAGTTGTTTTAAGTGTATCTTTTAAGTAAATAATACGTTTTCAAAACCAACATACACATATATTGTGTCTTTTTTTTAGAAATAAACTTCTACTTTTAGAAAATTAACGTCGCTATAGGCTCTCTCGTTTTTGAAATAACCAAGAAAGTTTCTCGTATCGCGGGCTTTGTTTTATGTTGCTTCAAATTTCAAACCTTTTTTCGCGTATTCGTCATGCTGGGGCGAACCAGCGAACTCTTGAATATGCATGCCAGATATGGTTCCCACATTTTACATCCTTCGCCCTGTAACAGACAGGACGCGTGAAAAACCCATTATGTATTAAGGATGGGATTTCTTTTAAGATAAGAATTTAATAATCTAAGTAGGTCAGAAATAGATACAGTATTTAAGCCGAGATAATTTAAGTTCTTCTCTCAGTTTAATATTGTCAGCTCATATAAGAACAATAAAGCATTCATTGTTAAATTAGTTGTACTTTTTCTTTAAAACATTTTGTCAAAGTTTTAAAGTCGTAATTCATTTATGTCATTCATAAATCTACAAAATGCCGCGTGTCTGTGTTAATTCTCCTAGCTTATTTTGTTATGTTTGTGGTCAATTTACGCGTAAAAGTGAAAAAAGCCAATTTTGCCTCTGTTTGTGAAGTGTTATGAAGCTGATTTTAAAATTGCCATTAAAAATCAAGACAAATCATGGGTACCGAAAGTGTTTTGTTTAAAATGTTATAAATATTTGACGGGTTGGTACAAGGGTAATATTAAACAGATGCCTTTTGGTGTACCAATGCAGTGGCGTGAACCCAAAAATCACATAGATGACTGTTACTTTTGTTTAATAACTGTGAAAGGTTTTTCAAAGAAATTAAAAGATTCTGTGAAGTATGCTACTGTGTCATCAGTGTCAATGCCACTACCACATTCTCCAGACATTCCAATACCGGAAAGATTAAGTAGTTCTTCAAGTTTATCGAGTTCTATTGAAGAAGAAGATGAAGCAAGCCCTTCCAATAGCGGAGAGGTATTTATAGATGAAAAAAATACAGAACCAGATTTTATTAGCCAATCAGAACTAAATGACCTAGTTAGAGGTTTAGATTTGACCAAAGAAAAATCTGAAATATTAGGCTCGAGATTGAAACAGTGGAATCTATTGCAAACTGGAGTTAAAATTAGAACTTATCGAAAACGTCATATTGCTTTAGCTACTTTTTATTCAAAAAAAAAGAGGGATTTGTGCTCTGCAATAATATCAATGGATTGATGTCAGCATTAGGTCACAAGCATATATCAAAGGAGTGGAGATTGTTCATTGACGGATCCAAACGAAGTTTGAAGGCTGTGTTACTCCAAAACGGTAGTATACTTCCATCTTTACCTGTAGCTTGCGGCACTCACTTAAAAGAAACTTACGATATTTCAAAATAAATTCTGGAAAACGTCAACTACGAAGAACACAAATGGCAAGTACATATGTGCAGATTTAAAGGTAGTGGCTCTAATTTTAGGGTTGCAAACCGGCTATATGAAATATTGTTATTTTCTCTGTGAATGGGATGGCAGAGCACGTTCAGATTACTTCATAAAACAAAACTGGCCTTTAAGACCCGGTTTCGTGCTTGGTCAGAAAAATGTAAAAAACAAACCATTACTACCATCTGAGAAAATCATTTTACCGCCGTTACACATCAAACTTGGTTTGATAAAGAATTTTGTAAACGGACTCCCCAAAGACGGACCTGGATTTTTATTTCTTTAAACAAAATTTCCTATGCTAAGTGAGGCAAAAATTAAAGAAGGTATTTTCATCGGTCCTGACATAAGGAAATTGGTCAATGATCCTGCTTTTTTATCGAGCCTCAGGCTTATTAAAAAAATGCATGATTGGATTTTGTTGACGTCACAAACAATTTTCTCGGCAATCACAAATCACCGGATTTTCATGAAAGGATTAATCGGATGCTGGATGCTTATGACAAACTAGGATGCAACATGTCGGCTCCTGTCAAAAGTTTTCAAAAATTAAATTAATTTTTTAAAAAACGTTAGTCCGAAATTAATTTTTATCGGAAAAAATCTTATATTGTCGAAGTAATCGACTCAGGAAATTGCTATCGAATATTTTTACTTCGATTGGTTACGAAAAACAAATTACCAAAGAAAATTTCGCCGCTGGTATGGAGGAGCCCGACGGCTTCCCAACGTTGGGTTAACCTGGGGAAACGACGAATACGAAACTGGCGATAATCACCAAAAGAAAACATAACAAAGAAAATTCCGCAGATGGAGGGTGCAAGCTGCAAATAATAGCGGACAATCAACAAATGGCCAAATTGCAGAAAGAAAATGATGAACTAAGGCAAGAGATACAGTCTCTCAAGGATCTCTTCAAGGAAGGGATGAAGCCTCAGAAGACGCAGCCACAAAATCAATGGCAACAGGTAACAAAACCGAAGAAAAGTACAAAGCAAGCAATTCCAGAATATTGCTGGTGGCACCAACGAGAGCCAAAATTATTTTGCAACGCTGGAGGGATTAACCGAAGATATGGAAATCGAAGAAAACATCGAAAGTAATTCTAATCAAGATAATGACGTTAATTTTATTCAATATTTAAAGAACAAAAATAAGGAGAAAAAACCAGCCCGCAGTTCTGCTGGTTCCTCTGAAAAAGCTTCCAACAAGACAGAAAAAGTCCCGCCAATCAACATGTTCGGACAAACCGGGAAAGATATGGTTCGGCTATTGGCAGTCGAAAATAAACTGGCCAATTTCGAAATCAAAAGAGTTAATGCCGAAAAATTAACTATAAGGACGAAATCACTGGTTGATTTCAAGTCAGCCAAAGATGCGCTGATTTCTGGGGAGGTTCCACACTTCACCTATACCCCAAAAAGTGAAAAGAATCAGCCCTTCTTGTTGAAGGGTTTGGACAGCGGAGAGGATACGGTCGATCTTCTTCAGGTGCTCAAGGAGGCAGCACCAGATATTGATTTTCTTTCAATCAAAGCATTTGCGACAAGAAGGTCGACCATCGAAAGGAAGAATTTACCACTTTACCTGGTACAAATTGCAAATAAGAGCAGTCCAAGTGCCCTTCAACAAACAAGGTACTTAGATTTCAGAGTGGTGAGGTGGGAACACCTCCAGAAAAGAGAAGTCAACCAGTGTTACCGGTGTCAAAGATTTGGACATTCGGCTGCCAATTGTGCCATGCACTATCGTTGCGTTAAATGCAACGACGTTCATGCCACCGGTGAGTGCGAATTGGCTCAGACGGAGCCTAAAGAAAAATTAAACTGCGTTAACTGCGGTGTTTTTGGTCACCCAGCATCATATCGAGGATGCTCCCGATATCAAGATGCAAAAGTTAAATTTGCTCCGAAGCAAACACAAGTACACAGGAAATAATGTAAATAATCTAAATGGCAATAATGAGCTGCTTCTCAAAATTTACCAGCAACTTAATTCTTTATCGGAGAGAATCGACAAACAAGATTCAAAAATTAACTTTGCTTTTCAGTCTTTCAAATGCCTAATAATAACTTGTCATCCAGTCATATTCCCATGGATAGGCTTCGCCTCATATCGATCAACGTCAACTCTATCGTTGCTATACATCGACGTGATTATCTCCTTGAATTTGTTGTTAAGCGAAAGCCTGACATCATACTTCTCACTGAAACCCACCTCAATTCATGGCATTCCATGGAATTCAAAGATTTTGCATTCGTAAGAAACGATAGGGTAATAGGTGATGGGGGAGGTGGCATCGGGATATTGGTTAGAAGACCCTATTGTTTCCAAAATATTGAAAAAGTCGAATTCAAAAACTTTGAATTTCTTGAAGTGTCCGTTATCAAAATTTCACTGCCAGGTGGGGATAACCTCTTCGTTATCTCTGCCTATGCAACTGGTCAAAATATTCTCAAGTTCAAGGAGGAACTCAATTCCATGTTTGAAACACTCGAATTGAACAGGCTGCATAGTTATTATATTTTTGCTGGTGACCTGAATAATCCAAGAGGTGTATTCCTGAAATCATGGATAACAGAGAACCAAATTGAATACAGGTGCAACCTATGTCGGTCGGGGTTCCCAACAAACCCTAGGACAAATTCATATTTGGACCTCTGCATTGCTGACGCAAGACTTGAATTCAGCTTTAATAGTCCTCAACGGAAACTGCAGGTGCTTCCTTACGATAGCGACCATAACGCAATCGTAATGGAAATCAATCATCAAAGGGATGATTTCTTCCTCATTCCAGTTCAACATGAAAACCATCGGTTGAATTTCAAAAAAACAGACTATGGAAAGTTTCAAAAGAAGTTTAATTGGGATAACCAGAAGCAATGTCCCTCTTCTGATGATGGCAACGCTTGCTCAATGGTTCCTAATAACAGAAATCTAACTGACGATGAAATAGATCTCTATTTGTCGAAGTTAGAGAAGCTGACGTTGGAAACGATTGAGAAAGTAGTTCCCAAGATAAAACATCGAAACAATATGGAAGGATATGAAACACCAACCATCGCAAGGTTGAAAAGATTGAAAAGCCTTCTTCTCACACGCGTCAACAATATTTATCGACGATTTTTGGACTACAACCATCCCTCCTTGGCTTTGTTGAAATTACACCTGAAGAATGTCCGGAACTTAATTCGTTCATACTTCAGGAGTGAGGTCAGCAATCAATGGGCGGAAAACTGAGGGGTATAAGCCCACAGGACCCAGATGATGTTTTCGCGAAAGTGAATAGCTTACTCCGCAGGAAGTCTCGAGTGAAGGTATCGAATCTTGAAGTCGCTAGTGATGAGATAAATCTTCTCGATAGAGCTGGTATCGAAATTGATAGTACGACTCCGGATAGAAATGGAAACAGGATTATATGTGATGGATTGCAGAAACTTGCCCTGATTGGAACACATTTTGAATTGGTTCATCTACCAAACCCAGAGAGAAGGAATGAAATATTTTCAGAGGTCGTTGAAGCAAAAGTTTCCGGCTTCAAATCAAGCCTGAACTGCCAATCACTTCTTCATTTCGATGAAACATTAACATCTGACCTCATACCGAGCTTGAATCTTATTGATTATTTTGTCAGCTATGAAGACTTATGTTTCATATTTCGCAGAATAAACAACAAAAAATCATGTGGTACTGACGGTATTCCAAATATAGTTTTCCGGCATTTGCCTGAGGTTGCTATTAGGAATTATTGCATATTGTTCAACAACATGTTGAACAATTCATATTTCCCAAATGAGTGGAAAAAGGCTAAGGTATTTCCGGTCTTGAAGAAAGTAAAAGAATCTTCATGCCCGAAAAGCTATCGCCCAATCAGCTTGCTGCCTAACATCAGCAAGGTGTTTGAAGTGATACTCAACAGAGCATTAAACGCCCACATTGAGAAATATGAGTTGATGCCGAATTGCCAATTTGGTTTTCGTGCCAGGCATTCGACCATACATGCAGTAACGAAAGTAACCTCAAACATCTGTTGGAAACTAAACAACAAAGAATGTGTTGGAGCATGTCTCATTGATATGGAGAAAGCCTTCGATACGGTGTGGTTAGATAGACTAGTTTTCAAACTCCTTCAGGACAGGTTCCCCAGACACGTTGTCGCTATGATGTGTAATATGTTATTCGGGAAATCATTTGTTTCAACTGATGGAAATCTGACAACAATGCGCGAATTCAAGGTCTTGAATGGTCTACAGCAGGGAACAGTTACTGCGCCCCTGCTTTTCTCAATATTCATTGGCAAGCTATTGAACAGCTTTGATTTTAATGTCTCGCCAACGCAATCATTGGTAGAGTTTGCTGATGATCTGATCATCTATACGGCAGACTGAAAAGCTACAATAGTTCAGAGCAATCTTCAAAAATGTTTAATGATGTGCAGCTCTACACTGACAATTGGCGAATGAAAATCAATGTGCAGAAGTGCGAAACAATTTTGTTTCGGACAACGTTGGAGGGGGCCAGTCAAGACCTGAAACGTAATTGGAAGGATTTCCACATTATGGCTGGTGAGGGTAGTTCAGAACGGGTTCCACATAAATCCTGTGTTTGATACCTCGGTGTTCATCTCGATTAGTATCTGTACTATACTGAACATGTCAAAATCATGCTCAGTAAAGCAATAAAAGTAGTCATGGCTCTTCGGCGACTCTTTCATTCCAGATACATTGATCAAAAAGTCAAAGTTATTTGTTACAAGACCCTGGTTAGACCAGTTTTGACATATGGATGTCAGATCTGGTACAACCAGAGTGCTAGTACAATGGAAAGATTAAGAGTTTTCGAAAGGAAATGTCTTCGTGCATGTACTGGTTTGTACAGAAAGCCTGAGACGGATTGGAAGCACTATATATCGAATAGAAAAATTTATCAAACCGCTCATCATATTGAAACTTCTTTGGAATCATATCGCAAGATCTGTAACTGTGAGTGAAAACCCTTGGATTTCACAGCCGTTCCACCCTACAGACGGGTATATTGTGACTTGCCTCACTACTGGCTTTGTTCCTCCAGGAACATTCGTGTATTTGGACATGAATCGATATGTTTTTGATTCTAACGGCGTCCCAATCATATATCACATATATCGACGGGCCACCGATAAGAAGATAAAATATCCTCCAAATCTGAGTTCACGAGACCAACAATTCCAATGGAGATACTCATTTGCTAGATTCGTTGAGGCTGGTCGAGCTGAGATGGAGCAATCTAGGTATTGGTGGCTGAATGACAATGTCTAAATTATTCGTGTTTATTTTCTGTTTTTGTGCTTTTTCTCGTTACTTAGTTTTTTTTAGATTCATCGCATTATTGCTACATCTAGTGTTGTTTATTTGTATTATAAATCAGGTATAGGTTTCAATATAAGGTAACGTTTTTTTTTTTGTTTTTTTGATTGAACTTATTTAGAACTTGGGTATAGGATATAAGTTCATTGTTGTGTTAGTAGTATAAGTAATTTTTGAATAATGCTGGTTGGTTTTTTCTCCTTTTTCCAATTGAATCAAAAAATATCCAATAATCTTAATTAATTTAAATTTGCAAGTGTATTTTTTTCATTAAATGTGTTTAACTGATAACGTATAAATTTAAAGTTTTTTATAGTTTTATTGTTTGGAATTTGCTTTATGTTCTTTTAAAAATTTATAACGATTGGTATTAAATAAAGCGCTTTCGACTTTGACGCAATATGTCATTGAAAATTCATTTTTTACACTTCCATTTAAGTTTCTTTCCTGATAACATGGGTTGAGCAAGTGATGAACACGACGAAAGATTTCATCAAGAAATTGCAGAATACGAGAAGCGTTACTAGGGTAGATGGGTGCCAGCCATGCTTGCAGACTACTAGTGGAGCCTCCAGAGGGATACTGGCACTACCGACTATAAAAGAAAAGCCCGTCGTTCAAAAAAAAAAGTTAGTATTAATGTAGAATAACAATTTATGTAACATATTATATATGTAATTTTAAGTAACATCAAAAAATGCGTTTCTCTATTAAACTTGATGTGATAGAACAATTTTATTTCAATATTTCACATAGTTTTATGGTGGCAAAACTTAATTACATACTATGAACCCAGTGAAACAAAAAAAAGTTTACTTTGTTGCATAGTGTTATCAGTTCCATATTTCTTTATGTTCGTCACGGCCATGTAGTGTCTACATATCACTCAGCAAGAGCAATGATTGATAGTCATCAAACCGACGGGCTTTCCATGGAGCACACTCTACCTCATTAAGTATTCAGAACGTGTACCCAGATTGTTCCTTCACAAGATTCTTTACATCATTCAACGCTTTTCTGAGAACTTTCTTTTTATTGCGCTTGAAAAAAAAAACATTTATTAAACAATTAACAGGTGCTAGCTTTACATGCTTAATGATTTGAAAACAATAAGCTACTAAATAATTATTTTTAACGTCGAACTCAAAGCGTTTCCCAGGTACTCGTAAATTTCCTCGACACCCGTTGATTATTTAACAAATTAACGAATATTTAATCCCTCTAGTGAACATATGAGTGCTGCTTGCATGTAACAGGTTGTTTTGTAAACTTCTAATTGTGTTATGGCTGAAGAGATTTTATGGACTGATCATTTGCTAGACAATTACAACGAATCTCATCAGGGAATTATCTAACGTGAGCAATTCTGACTCAATTACTTCTAAGTCATAAATCAATGTTGAATATTTGCAATGTATAGGGTATAAGTAATTGAATCAGAAAAAATTAACATTTGCCAAGAAAAGTGATAGATTATTATTTTTTTTATTTCTAGAAAATTGAATTTGACTATCAATCAACTACAAGGTACTAGTTTATTGCTTTTTTATTTTTACCACTTCTTATAATGGCAGGTATTTTTACTCTTAGATGAAGTGATAAAATCACGCTGGTCTACGAAAATCCAAGATTAATTGCAGAGTATTAATTGAAGAAAATAATGGTAAATATACGGTTCATTTCCCATGTATCGTGATAGTTAGATTTAGACTAATTTTACTATGGGAACTGGTTTCGGCATGGTCGTGAGCATAACCACGTGGTTAGATAACCAGTTTTACGGATTAGATCACCAAATTGCCTAAGTTGCTAGAATTATTTAGTACTTGTTTGTGATTGCACTAATAGCTTGAGAGGACCTGTAAGAATAGCTTGAAACTTCTTAAATGGTTAGCAAATAATGGATTCTCATCAATTAAGAGGTATTTGTCACTTCAGCTTTATTAAACAAGATGGGCAGACAGAACTACGCTTATTTCAGAATGGTTTTGTTCTCAACCTACTATATACGGACACCAATAATGAATAAAGCCAAGAAAAACTTTCTTATTTTTCGTAGCACTACAGCCCCTCTCGGTTCTTCGCTTTCCGCAAATAGCGCCTCCAACTGTTTCGGTCCATTGATCGCGTCCACCAATTTTGAAACCCGAGCAGTGATGAACTGTCTTCGTCGACCGAGTTAGTCCAGCGTTTCCCCGGCTCCCCACTGGTGTCCGCCCTTCAATTCTCCTAATGAATACCTTTTTGGGTATCCGTTATTCGCCCATACGATTCATGTGTCCAGCCTATTGCAGCTTCCGCAGTCTTACAATCATTGAGACCTCTATGCAAATAAAGTGTGCCAATATTATTAAACGCACTCGTGTTGATGACGTTATCAGCTGCGTCTGACTCTTTGATAGTGCCGTATGTTTCGGCGAATGTCGCTCCTTATTACGGTTACGATTTCTCGTAATTTTATATCATCCGGCGATAAATAATTGCGGAAAATCAACGTAGCATTCAAATCAGTGATTTTTCTCGGTTGCCAAGAAATCGTGGAGTGAGAATAGTCAAGTGAACAAGCGCGGCCACCTGCAGTTCGCGGTAAGATTCTCGTATTTTCCATGCCGGTGTTTTGTTTGGATGAATTCCAAGCGAACCAATTATTGAAGTATCATTTCGGATATTTTTCTCGTTCAGCGCTGGGCCAGTGGTACACAGAGTTGAGAGGAAAGGGATAAATGTATATATCATATTTAAGTTGATTATGCTGGGTGAATCCAGTCATAGTAGCTCGACTCTAGTGAGCGGTTTCTTTTTAACAGACTTGTAGGTGTATCTGACCGTAAGTCAGATACAAAACATTTGCAGATATTTGCTCAAATTTAAGTGTTTCTGACTTTAAGTCCGATACAGCAAAGGAAATTAAATTCAAAAGGATTAAGCACTCTAGATAAAATCAAACTGATACACGCAAAAATGTTTGTGTAAGTGGCTGTCTTATTTTAATCAACACAAACTTAAATACTAAATAACAAAATTTTATTTCCTTGGTCAGCTTATTCTTTATTTTACCGTCGTGTTCTTCGTTACTGAAATATACGCGCACAGGCTTTTTTATACGCGTAAGCATTTGAATTTATTGCCTTCTGTGAAATATGCATCATTACAAAATGAAAAATAATACATTGTAATGAATCAGCCCTACGCCGCTGACACCGATCGGCAGAATCCAGGAAAATTTTGTACAATAACTCTCGAATGAGTGCAAAATATGCTGCTGGGTATTCCACAGACATCCCAGAGTATGCAATGGTAGAAGTTCTCGAATTGGCCGGGAATAAGTGAAGGTGGAGGCGAACATAAAGTTCTGCCGCCTTCAAACAGCAACACGAGGTCGTGCGTGGTACCCCAAGCGGCAGAAGTCCTTCATTTTCAATTGGATAGGTAGAGTGAGTAAAATTATTAATGGGAGTGTTCAGTTCCTGAACAAAGTACAGCAAAATAAATTACGTACAAATTCTTCCTATTAACTTGCAAGCCGGCAAAATTTTCAATTTCATTATTTTTGTAACATATTGCCCATAGTTCAATATTCTTAATTGATGTAAATAAACTCAGTTTCCGCGCCGAAACATTGGTCCGTCGAGCCGGATTTTGGTTGCACTTAAGTTCCTACAATTGCCCTTAACTGCAACAAAATCCTTGCCCTATTGGCTGCTGCGTGTAATCCTGGGCATCGCTTTCTGCAAGAGGTCATCTAGGACTCGCCGCTCAGGTTCCAACTTTATTGTTCCTGACTGCGATCCTGTGACATCGTCATCGCAGTACACCTAGGACTCGTCACTCAGGTTCCAGATTCATTGTTCCTGACTTCGATCCTTCGACATCGCCATCGCAGTGCACCTAAGACTCGTCACTCAGGTTCCAGATTCATTGTTCCTGACTGCGCTCCTTCGACATCGTCATCGCAGTGCACTTAGGATTTGACACTCAGGTTCTGGTTTGTTCCTGACTGTGATCCTTGGAAATCATCATCATACACGCCTAGGACTTAGCAGCACTCAAATTCTGATTTTATTGTTTCTGACTGCAGCGCACGAGCATCTGTGGGGATTACCATCGTACAAATTTACACTCGCCTGCCATCAAACTCATTAAGATGAATATAACTTCACTGTTAGAAGACCAACAGCGTTTAGCTGGCTCCCTAGAAAATCTGGAGAAGAATTTGAGAAAGAACAGTGCTTCTCGAAAGGATGCACAATACTTCGACACAAAACTGGGAATTATTCAAGATCTTTGGAATAAATTTGAATTAAACCACGCTGACTTAAAATCTACACTTGATCCCTCGCATCAATACTTTACTGAACATTTGTACGAAGCTACAAGAGAACAGTACGAAAAAACCAAATCTGCCTACACTGAAGCTCAAACGCATTATGTTCCACCTTCGAAACCTACCGAAGTGCTATCTAATGCTACAATGCAAGCACCAACATTTACTGGAACTAACGCACCATCGATGATAGCTCCTGACAGCAACGTCCCGACGCTTGCCTTGAACAATCGAGCCGAACCCATTCCGGCGACTAACTACCAACATAATTGGCCACCGAGCAACATGCCAAGACTGCCAGCAATAGCCATTCCAACGTTTAATGGTGATTTTAAGGAATGGAGGAGGTTTTATGACTTGTTCAAGACAGTCATACATGATAATTACAACCTAGTACCAATACAAAAAATGCAATATCTCCTGAGTTACCTAGAAGGAGAAGCCAAGGATTCCGTTTCGCATCTGCAACTAGATGCATTAAACTACGATACAGCGATCATGATATTACAGCAGCGATTTTCAAACAACAAAAGGATGGCTATGGCATATCTTGATAGCATATTCGACATCAAGGAAGTAGAGCATAGGAATGCAGCGGGAATAATCAACATGTTCAACGATCATAATTCATACTGCGATGCGAAAACTTGACTCTGAAAGCATCCGCATGTTCGAAGACACTTTAAGTAACCACAAGGAAGTGCCATCAGTTCAACAGCTCTACGATTTCCTGCTGAAAAGGCATGAAGTCTTAACAACAATCAAACCACAGCCCCATGAACAGCACACCGAGAAACGAGCTTTCACTACCATGACAAAACCAACCTGTACATTTTGCAAGGAGCAGCATTTCATATATCGCTGCGGCAAGTTTAAGGAACTCTCCACTGAAGATCGCCATAAATTCATATCGTCGAATGAATTATGCAAAAATTGCCTCACTCACGCCAAAAGCAACAAATGCAAAAGTTCACGTAGATCTTTTGAGTGCAATAAACCACACCAAACGCTTCTGCATTTCCCAAACATTAAAGCTATTACCCCCAATATTGCCACAAATCAATCTTGCCAGCCATCGGCTCCTGCAGTGAATACTAAGGAAGTAAATGTGAATGTTCTGCTCCCAACAGCTTTAATCAATGTACAAACGAGTACTGGACAACAAATCTTGCTACGAGCCCTCATTGATCAAGGCTCCCAATCATCCTTCATTACTTCAAAGGCAGCGAAGAGGCTAGGACTAAAAAAGCAAAGTATTTTTGCAACGATCTCCGGTATTGGTGAAACAGAAACATCGACTGTACGAAATCAAGTCTACATGTCTATAGCACCACACTTTCAATCGACATTTACCCTCCTAGTCGAAGCATTAATCATGCCAAAACTTACAGCGTTATTACCAGAAGACCGAGTGATTTTACCTGAGTCTAGTAAGATCCCAGAACTAAGGCTAGCAGATCCTAACTTTGCCTCCCCGGGACGAATTGATGTCATACTTGGAGCAGAGGTGGTAGAAGAAATAATTGAATAATTGAAAAAGGTTTACGGAAAGCAGATCCATTATTAGCACAAAAAACAAAGCTTGGCTGGATTTTATCAGGTAAAACCATGTCCAAGGCTAAAAGAAGTGCAAAAGAAGTAACAGCTTGCATCTCAATGACTGAATTCCATAAATCTGTGGAAAAGTTCTTTGAGATGGACAATGAAGATCGTGAAAGAGAGCCTTCAATCGCTGAAGTTCGATGCGAAGAACATTTTCAAGCAACATTTGATAGAGATAATCACGGAAGGTATACAGTTCAGCTCCCATTCAAAGATGATATTAACATAAAACCACTTGGAGAATCTCGTATTAAAGCCTTATTAAGATACAAGCAAGTCGAAAAAAGACTTGAAAGAGATCCAAAATTGAAAAAAGAATATCAAAAGTTTCTTGAGGAATATGATGAGCTCGGACACATGGAAAAAGTTGTTCCTTACAGCGGAGATACTCGAAACGTTTTTTACTTACCTCACCATCCAGTATTTAAAGAAGATAGCACTACGACAAAAATCTGAGTCGTATTTGATGCATCAGCAAAGTCCTCAGAGGGTCCTAGCTTAAATGATCTGCTTTATACTGGTGCCAAGTTACAGCAAGACCGAGCCCCAATCTTATTAAGATGGAGAAAACATAAGTACGTTTATACCGCAGATATTGAGAAGATGTTCCGGCAGGTCATTGTAGCAAAACAAGATAGAGACTACCAACGAATCCTTTGGAGGGACGAAAACTCGAAACCAGTTTATGAGTATCAGCTGAAGACAGTTACATACGGCACAGCATGTGCCACCTTTTTGGCTGTAAGATGTCTTATTCAGCTAGCACAGGATGAGGCACATATGTATCCACACGCGACTAAAGCCCTTCTAAACGATTTTTAAGTCGATGACATGCTCAGTGGGGCAGATTCCAAAGAGAAGGCAATAAAACTACAAAGGGAAATCTCGTGCCTACTGAAACAGGGTGGATTTAACCTTAGAAAATGGGCTAGTAATCATCCAGAGCTATTGGCAGCTGTCCCTGAAGATGCAAAAGACAAGGGACTACTTCAGATAACTGAAGATCCATCGCTTAAAACATTAGGGGTTCATTTGAATCCCAGTAAAGACGAATTTTAATTTAAGATTCCAAAATTTGAAAAAGGCCGAAAGCTGACAAAACGACGATTGTTGTCAAACATTGCCAGTATCTATGACCCACTACAATGGCTGGCTCCAGTCACTATACGAGCAAAAATACTTATGCAAGACGTCTGGAAAACTGGTCTGGATTGGGCCAACCAACCTTCCGAAGAGATTGTGAAGCGCTGGAATAGCTTCAAAACGGATTTAGCATACCTGGAAAACATAAAGATACCACGATGGGTTCACTACACTTCTAAAGCCAACATAGAGCTTCATGGCTTCTGCGATGCTTCAGAAGCTGCCTATGCCGAAGTTGTGTACAGCAAGTCAACCGATAACTTTGGAGCTATCAGGACAACTTTACTTTGCGCAAAAACTAAAATTACGCCACTGAAATCAAAAATATCACTTCCAAAACTTGAGCTTAACGCAGCTACTCTTCTCTCAAATCTTCTGCATCAAACAGCTAATACTATGGGCTTGACTAACGTACCAATTTTCGCTTGGAGTGATTCGACGATAACACTGGCATGGCTGAAGAAGGAACCATCTTCATTAGATACCTATGTTGCGAACAGAGTTTCCAAGGTACAGACTTTCGATGGTGGGAAGTGGCAATGGAATCATGTGAGATCAGACGAAAATCCCGCTGATTGTGCTTCTAGAGGAATAAGTCCTAAAGGATTACACAACCATAAGTTATGGTGGAATGGTCCCAGTTGGTTGTTACAAACGGCTAACATCGAAGCCCCTATTAAAATAGCATCAACATGCACAACAAAACAAGAATTCGAGTTTCTCGAACGCTACTCCAGTATACAAAAATTGACAAGAATCTTTAGTCTCTGCCACAGGTTCGCCAACAATTGTAGAAAGCCAAGTCATGAGAAAAGGATCGGCATCTTACAACCTATTGAGCTCCAAAGCGCACATCTCAAAATCATCTCCATCATTCAACGACAAGAATTCATTCAAGACATAACTGATTTAAAGGCAAATAAAGGAGCCAGCGCCAAAATACGGTCACTCAATCCTTTCATAGACGAGATGGAAATCCTTCGAGTTGGAGGAAGACTCCGAAATGCAAACATTTCGCAGGACGCGAAGTTCCCCATTCTACTACCGCAACGCAACCATATAATTTACCTGATTGTTAGGGAGGCACACATAAAAACCAATCACGGAGGCCTTCGGCTCATTCAGAATTGTCTTCGGATGAGATACTGGGTAGTAAACGATCAAAAGGTTATTCGATATTAGATCCATCGTTGCATAACCTGCTGTAAATTCGCAAACAGAGCTAATGAGCAACTAATGGGTAACCTACCCGCCGTACGCATCATTCCATCAAGTGCATTCTCACACTGTGGTGTAGACTATGCAGGACCTTTTAGTACAAGAATGTCTAAAGGACGAGGATCAACGATCCTCAAAGGATACATCGCCCTGTTTACCTGCATGGTGACAAAAGCTATCCACCTGGAGATTGTAAGTGATCTGTCGACAGAAGCCTTTCTGGCGGCGTTTAAGCATTTCATCAGTCAAAGAGGGCTCTGTCAGGAAATATCTAACGACAATGGAACGAACTTTGTCGGAGCGAGCAATCAAATGGATAAAGACGTCCAAGAAGCCATTGAAAGATCCACAAGTGATTTAGCACGAATAACAGCCAAAGATGGAGTCTCCTGGAATTTTATACCTGTTGCTACGCCCCATTTTGGAGGTTTATGGGAAGCTGGAGTGAAGACCGTCAAAGGGCATATCGACGAGTATTTGACGAGGCCAAGATAGTTCCAACTTTTGAAGAATTCTCCACGATACTTTGTCAAATAGAAGCCTGTCTCAATTCAAGGCCGATTACACCCCTATCCAGTGATCCAAATGATCTGGAAGCTCTGACACCTGGTCATCTTTTGATTGGACGCCCAGAACCAGATAGATCACAGAAAACTCTACATGAACGTTGGCAGATGCTCACTGCAATGCATCAATCATTCTGGAACAGATGGACTGAATATTTGCACACTCTTCAACGACGCACGAAATGGACTAAGCACGAAGAAAACATCAATATTGGGGAATTAGTCCTTATAAAAGAAAGAGACATGCCACCGACCAAATGGCCCCTTGCCCGAATTCATGAAGTGCAACCAGGAACAGATGGTAAAGTACGAACAGCTACGGTCAAATACAGCGGAAACAAATTCAAGAAAGTCGCGATCATCAATCTCTGTCGTCTTCCTGTCAAGATCTCCGAGGATAGTGCACCGAAGCAAACACAAAGGTCTGAAGAATCCCAAGCGCACACAGCATTGCATGATGAGCAACGAGTCGACCCTCTAACTAGGCCAGTTCAAGTTAGACTTCAAACTACTGTTTAAACCAGACCTCAATCTAAACCTCTTCAAGCCAATCCTCAGAAACGAAAATGTGACGCATTCCACCAAATTAAAATAAATAAGCAGCCTAAAAAGAAAATGAGAATTGCTCCTTGCACCTGGGCAACAAAGCTTATGAATCTAGCCCTTCTCATGTTTTCCCTATTTACTCTGGGTCTGGCTAATTCTACGAATGCCAACTACGAAGTTATCAGACCTAAAGGAGGGTTTTACGTTGAAAGACTGGGCTATGTTCATGTTTTACGTGGGAATCTCAGATTAGAAGCAAATTTTCCCATAAACACAATTCTACAAGATGAGAAAAGTGTTATATCTACCCTGAAGGAAGTCAAGAACATGTGCTATCAGACCAGAGATTTATCGGAGTTAACACACTGTGAGGCACTCGTACAACATATGGAGTCAAGATAGTTTGAAATACGGGAAATCAAGGCTATTTCGCATCCCAGGCCAAAAAGAGGCTTAGTTGGCAAGCTACTCACTGCTGTTTTCGGTGTTAACGACGAAGTCTACACCGATATAGATACCTTGCAGGAAAACCAGCAAAATATCTTCAAAACTGTGAATCACCAAGGCATGCTCTTAAACACGAAAATATCACAGTCGAATAATATGACCATGATTAAACTAAAGAATCTCGGGGAAAAATTGAACCAAGTAATTGGCGCTATCAATGAAATGAAAAGATGGTACGCACGAATCGATCACAACAGGCTCAGCATTCGAGTATTATCAACATATCTTACAGCAATGGATTATTACGACGATATAAGCCTAAAGTATTAAAAATTAACAAGAGCCATGTATAGTCACGAGAGCATCCTTAATTTCATTTCACTAAATACCATTAACACGATGATACAAAATACCAAACAAAAAATTGGTTTTGCTTTCGAAATTCTACGGAGCCCTCAAAAGCGAATATCCCTAAAACGAAGTAAGGAGGGAGCCTCAGTTTATGGATATTTAACGATAATTGAAAATACCAGATACGGTCTCATTCACATAACGGCTGTTTCACATAAACAAGATACACATCGTTACATCATGATTGATGCAGGGCCTCCCACAATCGCAGTAAACTTTGATCGTCAAGTTTATTTCACTCTGAACCAAGAAGTATTAGACGCATGCAAGTCCGAGGAAGAGCTACTGATATGCTCACCTGGAACGACCACCAACATGATGACAAAACCTAACTGCATCCTGGATGAGATCTACAACAGGCACAACCGAATCATGTGTCCCACATTTAGCACAAGCAGCGAACGTACATTTTGGAAGAAGCTTAGGACGAAGAACACATGGCTTTTTGTTGCTGATCCGCCAGTTCCCGCACACTTAATCTGCAATGGCCAACGGCAGGAAATCGTATTGACAGATGTAGGAATAATACGCACAGCAACAAACTGTATTATAGAAACCAAAGAAGTCACGATTCGGTCATCACTTAACAAGGAAATGACTGTTTTAAGTTCTTTCATGAAAGAGATTCCACCTGAAAAGTTTAACACGATCACACAACAGCTAGCATCTGCAACCTCTGAGTTGATCATCAAATTATCTCAGCATGTTTTCACGAACGAGGTTTTAAACCTTCAGGAACCTGTAAGCACATTGCCGAAAATTAAGGAACACACGGTACCAGCAGCAGCCACAATACTCGTTACTCTGCTATTACTACTAATTGGCAACTTATTAAAGAGTAGATGCCAAACGTACCTTCTACGAATAAGGAAATCTACAGGACAAACCGAAGACCATCCTGGAACTGCTACGAGACTAACGGACAGATGCAACACCATCATCACTCGCGCCCGCCCAACATGTTCAGTTCCTGAACAAAGTACAGCAAAATAAATTACGTACAAATTCTTCCTATTAACTTGCAAGCCAGCGCAATTTCATTATTTTTGTAACATATTGCCCATAGTTCAATATTCTTAATTGATGTAAATGCCATCTTGCAATTCTTTAGAGTCAACATTCTTAACTTAAATACTACGTTGCATAATTATGCGATCAATCAAAATTTCATACTTTCGATTATTGCTGGCTTGCACATTTTGGGTTAACGAACTTGATTGCAATTAAAATAATTTAATGATGATTGTAGAAAAAATTATTATAAATACCTTTGATTAATGAATAAAGAATCACTTGCAAAGTATTGTTCACATCAAACAAAGCGTGTTTATTTTCCCAGTTTACCCTAATTCGATTATATTCTACAACAATTGAATATATCGAACAATCCCAAATTCCTCAATAACAGCTAGTGTGGCTGGTTTTTTGAGGAATCATCCTATCCTTATTTTGATCTGCAGAACTCAGTTTCCGCGCCGAAACACTTCGTATTCTCATTGCTCGAAATTTCACGAATATTATATATTATTATCTACTATACGTATTCGTATCATTTTAAATATTTATAAACCAACCTTTGTATGTTAAAAATTAAATTTATTTTTAAAGTCACATCTTCCGCACATGCCGGCGGCATAGAATAGTTCATACTGTCAAACATCATGCATCAAGTAAATACTCTAAATAAGTTTTCATCAAAATTGCATTATAATCACGTTTACAAAAGTCGAATGTAAATGCTTGAAACCACTGACGCCATCCATGACGCACATTTAGATTCCAAGTCTTCGGCGTTGTCTTTTGTACTGCAAACTAATCACAAATGTGAGTTGCATTTTAAACCGTCGTTAAGGTATGAACTGTTATGACTAGTGTGCACGTAATTAATCATAATTAACATTTACTACTATTGAAAGTGTTATTAATTTGTTTTTGATATTTTCAACACATGAAGGGATCCACTATATTTGGTGGAGAATTTCGTTTTCATTTTATTAAAAGCTTTGAATATGGCATTATTTTATTTATTGTGTTCTTTATTATCTTTTTTCATTATACTCGTATTTTGATAAGTTTATATTTATTCTGTTACAATTACAATTTTTCGATACCAGAATTCTCAGCATGTAATGCACAATCATAGATTCAAAGATTGCTTCTATTCTTATCGATGAAACCTTTAACATCTTATATGCTAGCAATCGTTACAAAACTCAGTTACTTATCACTGCACATACTCCCATACAAGTGTGGTATAAAAACATAAACGCAATGAGATTTATATCTGTCTTAACATGTTTTCAGTTTCAATGGTTCATTTATATATTGATTAGAATCTTTGGGGGGCCCGAACCATGAATTTCTTCCGGAATGGAAATCGGCACGCATTTTTGGTATGGTCAGCAATTGAATGCGGATTTATGATTCCATATGGCGTGGGTCGGGTAGTTTTTAAGCATATTTGAATATATCATTTAAATCATATTTATCGTATGAATGGAACAAACTTGTCTCTAGACTATACCATTGCGGATTTAATTTTTCGTTTCGCTTTCCTTTTTGCTTTTGTTATCAATGAGAATATTTAGTGCGAAGAGAAAAATTCGAGCTTAAACAACGAAAGATGCTAGTTAACTTATTTATTTATTTAATGGCAAATTTAAAATTAAGTTGAGCAATTCTATTCCAATTGTAAAAATTTTCACTAATTATATTTGATTTGACACGGAATTATTTTATCTTCAGCGCTTATTTAATTTTTATATTATTCTTCAAAGTGATCTGTGCAATTAAATTCATTTTCAATCAAAAGTATTCGAATTTAAAATCTCATATTAATATTTCAGCATTTTACAAAAGACAAAAAAAATTCTTTCAGTATTTTAATCAATTTTAATTTAGTGCATCAACTTAAGGCGCCCTCACAACCACATCCAAAGCAAGAATTATTTCATTGAATGATGCATGAATTTCAGTCATTGCCACGGTCAAATTTTTACTACACAACGTGCAGATAATCTGCGGATTCATAGATGAAATTTTCTTTTGTTTTATTGCTCCGCAACGAAATTTCGTGTCTCTTTAAATGGCATACATAGAGACTGAGAGACGGTTGCATTTCTTTTTGTGCGATCAAGTAATCAACTTATTAACTAAATCACCATTGTTTCAATTGCCCAAAATCACACTGGCCAGCACTGTACAGCAGTAGTAGTGGTATTTTTCGTGTGGCTTAAATTTCTTACTTTTATTTTTGGAGGCTGAAAGTGTTGCCGCCGGTAAAATTTGAACGAATTCTGTTAAAGATTTTCTAAATGTGAGAGAATTCTAACAATAAAGTCAAAGTTTATCGGAAGATTTAGAATTTGTTTCACAGATTGTCTGAAGAGGTCAAAACCTGCAAGAAGTTACAATAATATATAGTTTTTTCCGTTAAGGACTTAACAAATCGATTGTGAGGCGTGCTGTTTCGCTAGTGGCACCGTCTTGTTGAAACCACGTATCGTTGATGTCAGGCTCATCCAATTCTGGCCACAAATAATCCTCCAACATAACACGATAGCGCTCTTCATTGATGGTAACATGACAGTCGTTTTCATCCACGAAAAACTACGGCGCAATCTCACCTCCGGTGATAAAACCGCACCAAACAGTGACTTTTTTCAGATAAAACGGTATCTCATGAAGCATATAGTTGGTTGCCGTGTGGAAGAAAGAACACGTAACAATTTCTACAAATAAATAAATAAAATGGGTATCTCGGATTCAAAATTGAGATTTACGTGGACGTACGAGTAGATGAGAGACGCATCATTAAAGACGAGCAACGAGCTCTGGATGGAAGTGAAAGCGGCTATTAAGATCGTGGTAGAACAGACGATCGGATATCAAGCCCGGCGCAAGAGGAATGATTGGTTCGATGATGAGTGCCAGAATGCGTTAGATATAAAGAATCGGACGTACAAAGAATATGTAGGTAGAAAAACCAGGACGAAAAGAGAACACTATGAAAATCACAGAAGAGTAGCGAATAGGATAATTCAGATTAAGAAAAAAAAAATACTATAACGACCAATTGAGAAGTATAGATGTAAGTTTAGCGAGCAACAACACAAGACAAGCATACAAAGTAGTGAAAAGCCTTAAACGCGGTTATCAGCCCAAAACCATTCTCTATCGTGATGACATCGGCAATATCATCGCTGATGAAACCATGACTAAGGAAAGATGGGCATCATATTTCAAGAATCTCCTTAATCCTCCGCACAGCTCCAGAACACTGGAGTCTATAGATGTCTGCGGAGAGCTTCCATTGGCCCCACCAACTCTGGATGAAGTTTGTTCCATCATCAAAGCCCAAAAGATTACTAAAGCGCCGGGTATCGATGCGATTCCAGTGGCGTTCATCAAATATGGTGGCAGTAGTGTTCATCAAGCTATTCACAAAGTCATCCAGCACATTTGGCAACAAGAACATACACCGAACGAGTGGAGCCAATCAATTATATTCCCTATCCACAAAAAAGATGACAAGCTACAGTGGAAAAACTATAGAGGCATATCACTACTTTGTGCGGCCTAGACAATATTTTTAAAATCTTAGAAAATAAAATCGGATCATATGCCAACAGTATTATTAGGGAGTATCAAAGTGGTAGATCGACAATAGACCAATTGTTCACAGTCAAGCAGGTACTTGAAAAATGCTGGGAGTTCAACATAGACGTACACTAAATTTTCGTTGACTTAAAGCAAGCATATGGCAGTATTGATCGTAGCATTCTGTCCCAAATAATGCTTTGCTTTAGCATCCCAGCCAAATTATTCCGTCTTATCAAAATGATAATGACTTCGACGACCTCCCAAGTCCGCATCAATAACCAACTCACCGATGCCTTTGACACGAACAACGGACTAAAGCAGGGAGATGGGCTGGCCCTATTGCTTTTCAATTTGGCTCTGGAGTACGTCATAAGGAAGCTACCTGTCGATACGCGAGGTACATTACCATACAAGTTGAGCCAAGTAGTAGCCTATGCGGATGAGGAAAGTCAAGGAAAAATGTCTCAAATACACCAAATATCACACTTAGCGAATGCAGTATCGAGAATGCTAGCGAATTTATGTGTTGAGGCACCAAAATAACGAAGTTTTTTGAATGGGAGCAGGGTTGGTGGCAGTTTTTTGCGCTCGGTCCATAATGCTGACGGTACGAAGAAAGCTGATCATCCGATTTCCTAGTGCGGCGTGTTGGTGACGTCTGCTGCATCGTAGGCCGCGTGCAGTGTGCTTCTTGTCGTGAACTTGATCGCTGTCGGTTACTCAGAGCTTGAAATGCGTCCTGGAGCGTACTCATCTGGTGGCTGAGGTCGCGTACTACGGAGGCGAGATTGTTTAGCTCGCTTGTGATTCGCAGCGTTGGTGGGATGCTGTGCCGTGGCTCATTTTCCTTTGCAACTGACTGTCGGGTGACCTCGTGCACGTGATCAGTGATGGTTGCGAGATCCAAAAATGGGGCGTCGTTAGCCCATAGGATGCTCCCCGATGTGACGTCGAGGCAGTGTGTTGGAGCAGAGCGTCGGACACGTTTCCTTCGGTGAGCGTGCACATCTGGTTGAGGAGCTGTGACGGGCGCTGGTTTCCTAGCTTGATCTCGGACAGTAACTTTTGAATACGATGTTGGGGAAATCTCCACGTAAACGGCCAACAGAGCCTTTTTGAGGCCTCTAAACTTGTTGTCGGATGGAGGGCTCGTTACGTTACGAGCCTGTTGCATCGCCTTCGTATCGAAGCTCGCTACGAGGACGTTGAATTTGGTGGTGCCGTCGGTTACTATCTGAGTGAACCAAAGCTCCACATCCTCCTGCCAAAAGGGTGGAACTTTGAACGTAGCACACACCATGCCTTCCGTGTTGTGGGCTTCTTCCTTTGGTGCTGGCCCGGTATGTGGAACGAGCGTTGGCGTTGCTGTCACTGGTGAAACCATTATAGGCGTTGATCGGAGCAGCGCGGCGTTTCACGCCACGAGCGTGTCTTGGGTATAATTTGCAGGCGAGGCTGATGGAATTGATTTTTAGCACTAGCGCTTTGATGGCCGGTGGTTGTGTGTTGCCTATTCGTTAATATCGTGGAGCGTGGTTCGATGGTCGGGATCACCAATATAGTTGGTTGCTGTGTGGAACAAAGAGCACGTGAAAATTTTTACAAATAAATTTTTGAGATAAGAAATACAAAAGATAAAATGGGTATCTTGGATTCGAAGTTGAGATTTACGTGGACGTAGATGAGAGACTGAACAAATGAATTTTCGATACTTGTAGTATCCACTTTTATTCATTCATTCGTAAACGATACTTCTCCTGGTCGCACATCCGTCAGCACATTCGATACATCATGAACTCTGCTTCTGTTGTTTCCAATTAAAATATGCTGATGCGCGTTCGATACGTCGTCGTGTAGACATTGGGTATGCGCGGATGTGTGCCGTCAGCCGCAGCTCGGTACAACATAGCTGCGCGTATTTGCTTCAGCGACAAAGTTGCGTGTCGTTCCCACATGAATATGGAAACCGTTGAGTAGCCCGAGGCGCACAAGCATGCATGTTGGATAGATGGGTGATCCGCTTTGAGAATGGAACACTGGAGTTGAACATCAACTCAAATTTTGTCATCATTTCCCGATGCGCCACGAACGTTGCTCTTCTGATTTAATTTTGGAAGGGTGTAGTCTAAAAAGGGAGCTACAGTTTGGAAATATTTGAAAATGTAAAAGTTAACTGCCATTGCATAATTGATTGATAATGTTCCTATTTCAGACTTGAATAGTTTGTAAAACTTTATTTAGACAAAAAGAAACTCTCAACGACATTTAATAAGCAAAAATATGTTCCTTAGGTAATTACAAATTCAACTACTACTAAAATTATAATCGTTCATTCTTTTATACTTTTTCACCTCCCTTTTCCTTTCATAATCGTCTTCAGTGGAATTAAGGTGAAATGTATAATCGTTGAGCTTGACCTTCGCTATGTGTGAGAGAACCACATGCCTCTAAGGTATACTAATTTGTTAAGATATCGCCTAACAGAAATTTATACTGATTTTAATTTCGCAAAAAAATAGTATTTTGTGTTGATGTATTTTACTGCTATAAGCTTAAATAACAAGCTGAAGTTTCGTTTGTTGTTCACTCGCTCACCATATGCAACAAAGAATTGCTTTCCGATGCATGCCACTTGAACATTTTTAAGTATACTATTTAGAGTAAATAAAAGCTTCTCGTAGCTGGCAGTAAATTGCCTTACAGTCAGTATATTGCTATAGGCGAGATTTGATCGAATGGATCAAAAATAGCTTAGTGATATCTTGATTCAATTTATATGAGGGAACAAATTTGAGCATATATTGGTTATAAATACGTCGTCCATTACTGTTGAATTTCTCAAACCAGTGATTAGTCCCAAAATGAATTATCCTGTGCCCCGATATTAAATTTATCTCTTTGATATAGGCTATAAAATTGATCAAAAGTTTGAATACAATATTCGAATTATTTGTCCGTAGCATATTTTTGAAGAGTTCATATATCCTTCTGCTTGTTAATATAAAAATCAATTATTTCGAAATTACTTTTATTCATTTGGAAATTCAATAATATAATAAATGGAATTCATTCTATATATGCATACAGAATAATTCTAGCAACTCCGGGATTCCGCTTTCCGCTTTCGAGGATGAAATAGCTTCCACATCCAGAGAGGCGCTTGAAATCAATACTGTCGTTCGTTGCATTTGCCTGCAAAAACAAAAATTAGTCTCAGATCCAGATGAGATTTATAAGAGTAAACAGTTTACCGATAGTTGCCCATTAATAATTTTTTTATCTCCATATATTCGTATGTCCAGTATTATTTAACAGACTCGTGAAAAAAAAAATAAAATTGATTTCATTAATAAAATTATTCAAGCAATATACTAGCAAAACTTGCCCCCAAAATGCAGGCGCTACTACGCGAAAACTAATTGAATAAAATGGTTGCCACCGAAATGTAAACATAAGCATGCATGAATTGGAAGCAGTGATTTTGAGTGAAAAAACACTTCTAAATATTGTATTGTGCTTTCTACATTTTATGTTGTTACTCACCTATGAAATGATACTCCTGTGGGCTGACGGTGCGTTCTATTATTGCATATTTTCACAATGCACATGATTTTAGAAACTTCATTAGCATTTTCCTTCTTTTCCGTCGAAATATATAGTTTTCTCACTTGCAATCTAACCGATAGATTGTCTCTTATTGTCTTGTTCATGAATAGCGCACAAATCACAAATTTTCACTGATTTGAACTAAAAATCCCACAGTAAACGAGTTTGTTTACGCGGATTCACAGCCGAATTTGACAGCGAATGCAAAAAAATCATCTGATAATATGAAGATTTCTCCTTATCGACAGCGAGAATTGATGACAAGAAAAATCAGTGTTCCATTAGCATCGGGCCGTTCCTGTTAGCTACCTGTTCCAATGGTGATCCGCCTCAAGCACATGTGGCCTTGTTGCCGACCAATAACGCATATTTTGCTTATTAACAAATCCATTGTGCCAGGAAAGAGCTTCATTGCTGAAGACGATTTTTTGATAAAACAGACTCAGAATTTCGGTGGTAATTTTTAAAATTTTCAAATGTTAACTTTAACTAGCGTTTTGACATTGACAGTTAATTAAAAAAGTTAAAGGGAGTGTTCATATAAAGATACGAAATTCCTATGTCCCTTATAGAAAACTCTATACAATAGACAAGTATTTCATGTCGGAACTAAAAGCACTTCGAAAAAAAAATTCTTCCTAAAAATGCATGTAGAACACGGGGCCGATTGTCTGGCACAAGTGTCAGCGAGCTTTAAACAGGACCAAGCTCAGCTGACTAGCTTCACTTAACGACTGTGTACGCGTACTTGTTGACCAGCAAGTTGCGGTACACTACAAAATATTTATCGCGCGTATCCAACTCTATGAGATGTACCGATCAATTTTTATTACCTTTAGAAATGTTCTATTATATGTCAATTAAGCTAATCTACAGTAATTCAAATTTTTTATTGCCTCGTTAAAGTTAGCGCACACGGAGGCTTGAGACAAAACTAACATTGTACAAATAGCAACCTTTGCTTTCTCCAAAGGGAATTTTAAACCTTAAGATGTTAAAGTGGCTGAAGCGAACCACTCATCTACCTTAAGAATGGAAACTTGACGAACATATTTAACTTTAATCTAGTAAAACAACAAATTAAGCGGTTTTGACAGGGTGGCCACCTTATTTCTTCAGCGACAGCCACTCCTGATCACCACGAGGCTGCTCGACTGCTTATGTTTATTACAATTACGATAATCAATATGTTTTTGATTCTGAAGGTGTCCCAATTATAGGTCACATGTATAGACGGGCCACCGACAAGAAGGTAAAATATCCTCCGAAGTTGAGTTCACGAGACCAACGATTCCAATGGAGATACTCCTTTGCTTGATTCGTTGAGGCTGATCGAGCTGAGGTGGAGCAATCTAGGTATTGGTGGCTGAATGAGAATGTCTAAATCATTCGTGTTTATTTTCTGATTTTGTGTTTTTTCTTTGTTTCGTTTTGAGTTCCAGCTCATTACTGCTAAATTTGGTTATGTTTGTTTATGTTAAAAATTAGGGATTAGTTTCAATATTTAGGATAGGCATATGTTATGTTTATTATATTAGGTTTAGTAATGGGGTTTAACGTTTAGGTTAGAAGTATTGTGTTAGCATTGTTTTACTATAAGGTAACGTTTTTTGATTGATTTTGATTAGAATTAGGTTAGAACATATTATGTGTAGGGTAAAAGTTCACTCTTGTGTTAGTATTATAATTAATTTTTGAATAGCGTTAGTTGGTTTTTTCTCCTTTTTCCAATTGAATCATAAAATATGCAATAATTTTAATTAAAGTGAATATGGTATTGTTTTTTGATTAAATGTTTCAAATTTAATAATGTAGATATTTAGAGAACCATTTGGACCCTTAAGTTTTAGCATGTTTATTGATTGGAATTTGCTTTATATTCTTTGAAAATTTATTAAAACTAGTATTAAATATTGACTTTGACTTAGAGGGACTGTTGAGTTAATGTAATAATCGATATATAAATTAAAGTTAAGTCCTTCTCAATGCGGCAATACATTCAAATTGACGATATTCACTTAAGTCTCAAATTCTACCGTTTTGCTTGTTTTTATCTAGTGTAATTAAATTTAAGTTGTGTATGTTGTATATATCATTATCCTTTATAATTAAATTAGCTAAATAGATTTGTCGTTTCTGTTTGATAAAATGTGATTCCCTTGTTTATCGTGTTTTCTTAAATGGGTCAGTTGGAGGGTTTCAAGATCAGATGTGTATTATTATTGCCTTACAAAATTAATTATGATAGCTTCTTAGCCGGCTTGTGGTGCGGATGGTCAAAATTTTACGAAATTTAATAAAATCTCAATGGTCAGAATCAACGAACTTTCTTTCCTTTGACTTCAAGTAATATGCTTGCTTCACATCCACTGAAGGGAAATCGTAGGGAATTTTTTTCCAGCGTCAGGTTTCAATATTTTTGCAATTCGCAATGGAGATATGAAATACGTTTCCTTTCAACAGAGGCAATACAATTTGCCGTAATTGAGCCACGCATCTGCTTTTGTCACATTTCAAAACTTTGTTTTTGGAGGATTTCGACTGTAATCTGGGATCAGTTTTGAATCGTTGCCATGGATAACCTGGATCTTGTACTCGCACATGCACTGCCTCCCCAATCAACCTTTTTGGATGAGTTTTCCACGTCTTTAACTTAGACTCTTGTTACTGCAACAGACATTTGACATCAGACAATAATTCAAACGAAAACCAAAATACATCAAAATATTTATTGGAAAAAAATGTACACGGAAAACCCTCCCAAGACAAATTCTTGTGCCCGTTGACCACTGGTGAACTGAACACTTGAATTTCCCCGAGAACATATAGTGAATGAAGTTGATATCAGAGGCACAAGTTGACATTTAACTTGTTTTAGTCGCTAAATATTCCCACGTGAAATGGCTTTAATCAAAGACATATAAAAAAATGAATGAGTAACGAGAATCTGTGTACTCGTCCATGTGGGAACCAAATTCACCACATAAATAAGTTATAAATAACTTACGCTCCCGAAACTATATGATTCCCTCTGCTTCTCCTTCCCCTTTGTTTCCAGACAGCTTTGTCTTTCCTCTCTTCAGTAGAATCACTACCCTCCACGGACACCCGCACACACCAACAAAATTTCATTTCGCGTGCACACGATCGCGCCTTCGTTATCATTCGTAAAACAGTTTGAGAACAACACAACAAACGACTCTCACAGAAAACCCGAACGTCAAAGCAAAAGAAATTCGTAGAGGTGAGAAAACGGCGAGAAAACTCAAGTGTCAAAGCCGGTTGAAAATTCGTAAGTTTTGAATAAAAACAGAAAACTAAAGTGCCGCTTTCGTACACGCGATCTTCAAAATTAAAAACTTAATAAACGTGAACGTGTTTTGGAGTGAATTAAATGCAAAAACAAAAACATATCACTTCAAACCTCAACTTCACACAACTTTAAGGAAGGTTGCTAATTGCTTCGGCTCTCGCGACCGGTTGCGGATCCAGTACTCTCTATATCTATGACTTTAATAGTGTACTTGTGCATATCTCCGACCGCTCTGATGCAAGAACGTCACAACGACGTCACGTGGTGGTTCACCGATAGATATTGCAGTATCGGAGGCTATTACAATTTAAAAACCTGCACTTTCAATGCTGAAGTTGGGGTAAATAACTTGAATTTACTCAATATTCTCATTTAAAATAACCACTATTTTGTTTTACGATTGCTAACATCACCCGTTAAATAGATTCTTAAAGATGTGCATGATATACATACATCAATCCTGAAATTTTTATGCTAATCATAACAAGCCCGTTGTGTCTGAGTCGAGCAGAAGCACATATACCTCAATTTCCACGTATTGCTGTTTTTGTAACACCGAAAATTTAAGCCACCATAACTTCGGTAAATACTATCTGATTCTTCTGAAAAATTCACGGCTGATTAGTTTTATAATTTCATTGGATTTAAGGGTAACCTAATGATTTTATACAAGAATATCTAAAATTGATAAATCGTACTTTTACTAACATAGTTTAGCGAAGTTAAACTTTTCGGGTATTTGTCGTTGTTCTAATCATAGAGAACTACCTTAATGATTTTTGCCAGATATTTTAGTCGACAGGTATCCAAACACGAGGGGGTCACAATTCTTTCGTGTCCTTCCGCTTACAAAATTTGTATTACAATTTTAATAACGTATATCAAAAGATCACATCAAGACCTTTTACTTGACAATGCACTCGACTATCTTTGGCGGAAAATTGTTTTTATGGGTTCGCATCCTTATGGGCGGAGACCCCCTTAAAAGCCTTTGAAATTTTTTTGACTACGGAGCTTTCATGAATCAAAAACTTCACAAAATTTGATAACTGTAGCTTCTATAGTTCCTGAGGAAGCTTTCTATCACGCGCAGACGGACAGGTACCAATTTTAACCCGGCGAGCGCAGAGTTGGATCCATGAGACCCACGAGATTTTTAATTGCGTATATTTCCTACAATAATTATGTGATGTTACCTTTCCGCGCAATGGCCCTTCTTCTCATTTGTTACACCCACTTAGCCCTGCTGCATTGACAACGGCGAAGGGTACGTTAGACCCAACCATACACCTCATGTCATATTTTCAGAAAACATTCAACTGATTTATCTTGTTGTTTTTAGCATTATTATCAAAATGGACTATGAAAAACTCAAACGGTAACGGATTTCTGTAATTTTGCAAGAGTCGAACTCTGGCAGCCAATTCAATTTATTAGTCAGTGAAGAGGAAGAAGTTCACCTGAGTTTTCTCAGTCAAGAAAGCAACACGAATCAAAATATATTTGATGACGATAGTGAAATTATACCGTTAGTGGAATAATGGCGCCGAATGCATGCTTCATCTTCATTCATGACTTGAGAAACTCTGGCAAACCAGGCACGGTCACAGCACTATTACGGAAAAGTCGGGACAAAGTGGCGAAAGGAGCCTTCTCGAAAAATGTTCGAAGCCGTTCGGAGATTATTATTATCCAATGCCAGGTCTACAACAAGTAGCTGTGTTCAATTCAAATGAAAATCCAGACACTTTTTCGCACATGAAAAAATCAAATCAAATTTTTATAAACTGCCAAAAATTATAAATTCAAATTTCATGAAAAATCGATGAAAATCTCATGGCAAATTGGGACTTTGGATTAGAAGTATTACAAATCATTCTGAAATTTATGATAAGTTATTTTTTTACAAAAGTGGTTCTTTCGTTGCGTTTCAAACATACTCCTCCCCTGGACTCTGTGTAGTCCAGCTGCTACTAGTTGTTAGGGTTAACAAATGTTGTATATTATTGTTCTGCTTCTGATGTTCTTTTGAGTGGTGGTTGCGTTTGGGCGTTAAAAGGTATTTTCTTTGCAAAAAATAGACACAACTCTAACTAAGCCGTTTTTTCCAGGACGAACTGCTATGATGCGAGCTAACAGCCAATTATATGGACACCAGACACAAATCTCTGATTAATGGACGATGTTCTCGATGAGTCTATATGGGTCGCTGCTGTAGCCACACTAAATACTCGCTCTTCCACCGATTCCAAAACTGTTGGGCCAAAAGCTGAGATATCTAGTCGAAAAATGTTGTATCCATGACGTCGTCCTCCAGAGGAGCAAGTAAGGTATCTCCGATTGCAAAATGGGCTGTTGTGGGAGCTGTTGTGTCAGTAAGATCATCACACAACGGATGCGAATTCAAGCATTCCTTAATTTGGGCCAGTGTAGTACTCAACTCTTCATATGTTGAAATTGCACTGCCCAGTATCTTTCTCAGATGCTGCTTCACGGACTTTACACCCGCTTCCTACAGCCCCCCAAAATGTGGAGCGGCTGGTGGGTTGAAATGCCATGTAACTCCATTATTGGCATATAACTCAGCGCTTTTATGGACGATTCGTCAACTTGCCACCCTTTGGGAGTATGATCGGGTGTTTTTCATTATAGGATAGGCTTGCGTGTGACAATCTTCCTCCGAGATACAGTAAACCGTTGTCACCGATAAACGGTTTCAGACTGTTCAAAGAACTGGTTTTTGGCAATCGTCTTTCATTTGGAAGGGCGCAAATGTCTTCTTTGAACTCCGGGCGTTGAGACATGCGAATCCAAGATTTCGGCGCCTCTGATAACTCCTTGCTGGTAAGATGTCCCTTCGAAGATGTTTACTTTGCAAATAGCTGTGAAAAACAATAGCAGTAGGCAGTGATGCACAGCAGACGGGTAGGTGTAGAGGCCTTATACAAAAGTTCGAATCCAGTTTCATTTGATTGGATATGACAGAGTACGGTCTTCCGGGCTTCGAGCTCGGTAGGTAGAATTTCTCGCATTGTTGGCCAGCAAGTCTTGTCTTTTTTGAGCCACGCTGGTTCTGACCACCACAACGAGAATTCTACAAGTTCTGTGGCTCCAACCCCACGAGATGCTGCATCTGCAGGGTTTTCCAGTGACTGGACGTGTTTCCACGTGGCGTTACGAACTATTTTCAGAACCTCGGCTGTCTGGTTGGCAACGAAAACTGCCCATTCGAATGGATGCCCTTTCAACCAAGCTGAGATGATTTCGGAATCCGTCCACAAATGCAATCCTGAGATTTTGACATTCAAAGCACTTAGCGTTCTTTTTATGAGTTTGGCCACTAGCACTGCTCCTCATAACTCTAAACGAATGATACTAACGGGATGTATGGCCACCAGTTTAATATAATATATACAATATTACAGCAGCGTAAGCTTCTTCAGAAGCGTCACAAAATCCATGCAGGGTATAGCTAGCGTTTAATGCAGGGTGGATCCGTCGCGGTAGTTTTATTCTTTCAATCGCAGGAAGGTCCGATCAGAATTTCAGCCACAGCACCTCAATTTTCTACGGTAGTTGTTGATCTTAGTCTGTACGTAGCAACTATAGTCATTGCATCAAATTTTTCACTCTCACAATTATAGGAGATAGCCAACCCAAAGGGTCATGCAAGCGCGCTATCTCTGATAGGACACTTTGATGTTGGGGTGGCATTTTCATTGTTTCAAACCCAATTGTTGGACCAAGGATTGAGTTATAAATGATCCTTGGGATTGTTCATATAGCAAAGTGCGCACATACAGATGCCCGTTGGGTGCTTCTAAGTTGACCATGGCGGTTACCAGTAAGACGTCAGCTTCGCCTGATGCACTGTGAGCGCGAACGCGCTACCTTCTTGCGCTGTAGAAACTGGAAACTGTGTCGAACGGAGTCCTGCCGAATTTACATTCAGTTCTCAGTGGAGCCCGGTATGGTGGGGTTTATTGCACTTTTGACATGAATTTTTACTTGGGCAACTGGCCCTAAAATGCCCATGTCGTAAACAATTGATACACAGCCCTCCCTTTCGAACGATGTCCAATTTGTTTTGGTGTTTTATCTGGTTAAACCACGAACACTGTCAAAGTGGATGAAACCCTTTGCACATCGTACATGCCTATGATGCTTCTATATGGTATTCTTCAACGCTACGATTCAATGCTGTAGTTGACTGCCCCTTGATGCATTCCTTCCCTGATGCTTCCAAAGCCCTACATCGTACTTGCAGGAATACTTTGACATCCTTGATTTTAGGAAAATCCGGCTTAGTGGCATGTTCTTGTTCCCACATCTACCGAGTCTCATGAGGTAATTTTTGCACAGTCATGTATACCACTACGCACTGCCACAAATCTTTCACTTCCATATTGTCAGTGGATTGGATGCACTCGTTTGTTTTGTCTAGTAGCATTCGCAAAGCCGAGAACGTCTTCTGTGCATGAGTAATGGCAAAGAGTCGCTTGAGAAGCGCGTTTATATCATCAAAACGCTCGCATAAGATTGACCATCCAGCTGCGTAATTAGAGTCTGTGACTGGGAAATGTTTGATTAATACTCCAGCTTCACCAATTACGCTACGCTTAAGGTTTTTTTGAACTTATGTATATTGCTGGTGTGCATCGATCTGGAACACAGAATTTGAAAAATGTTTGGCTTCAGTTGGTACAAGCATTGATATTTTTCGGTTGACGATGTTACAGCGACGTTTTCATTTCATTCAAAATAAACTTTGTTTTGATGGCTTGACAACACACGAAGAAAGACGTTCTGTATACAATTTTGCTCCTATCCGGGAGATTTTTGAAGCATTTTTCGAAAACTGTCGTGGAGCCTACTTGCCTGAAGAATATCTTACGATCGTAAGATACTCTTAGCATTTCATGGCTAATACAAGCTTAGGCAGTACATTCTATCGAAGCCTGCCAAATACGGAGTAAAAATATTTGCTCTAGTAGATTCAAAGTCATTTTGAATCTTAAAATTTATGCAGGAAAACAAGTTGAAGGTCCATATTCTATTAGCAATAAGCAATTTGATGTTGTGGGCCACCTTGTGAGGCCCGTTCCCCAAACAAACCGAAACATCACTTTTGATAACTGGTTTACCAGCTTTGAATTGGTGAATCACTTACTCAAGGAACACAAATTAACATCTGTGGGCGCTATTCGAAAGAATGAAAAACAGGTGCCTGCAGCATTTTTAAGAGACACGTCAAAAAGACGTGGGGTAGATATTGTTGATGAACTTTCTTCCACTTATAGTGTAGCTCGTAATTCTAAAAAATGACCATTGACCCTTTTTATGGTATTTTGGATATGTCTGGAACTAATGCGCATATAATCTACAATAATAATAATAATAATAATAATAATAATAATAATATTAATAGCATAAAATGGCGTAAATGTTTAAAAAATTTGGGCCTCGCTCTTGTTCATGAGCATTTGCACAACCGTAAGGATGTCGTTCAATTGCCAAGACTGACTCGAAATAGAATAAAAGATTTCTTGGGAGAACCTGATGTGGGGTCATCTGTAAAGGTTTCCAATATTAAAAAAATATGACTGTCCTACTAGAAAAAATAGGGAAACTAGTCATATATGGCAGAGCTGCAATAGATATGTATTGGTACATGTCCAAAAAACTCTGCGAGCTACTTTTGCAATTGTTGTCGCAACTATTAATAACATCATGATCTATAAAAGAATGTACTTGAAAGCACAAGAATTGAACAAGTAGAACCATGATCAATATCTGAAAGTGACATCACTGCGGGTATTCAGAATTGCTCGAATATTCCAGGTAGTTCTCGTCAGAACATTCGCCAATATACGAGAAATGGATGGAATGGCTAGAGACCCTATATTAAGCCAAGCTGGATGAATGGGAAAGAGGAGTAGTAAGATCTGCGATAGTGAAATGACGATAGTAAAACGGTGATAAGTGTAGACCGCGAATTGAAGGCGATATTGATTGATAGTGAAGTAAAGGTTTTTCGTGATATATTTGAAGACATTTGAAACATAAATGAATAGGACAAGTAAAAAGTAACCTAAAGCGTGATTTGTAAAACGGTGAAGTTAATTATTGTGCAAACTGGTGGAAAAATAGCTAACACAATAAGAACGCCACACAGCTTGCATCTAAAAACTAACGAGTTGACCATATTGAAGCTTAAGGAGGAGTTTTAACAGCGAAATCTGGCTACACAAGGTACAAAGCCCATACTGATTGCACGCTTGTGTGACAAGATCGAGCCGGAAGGTGCGTATCTGTATTTAGCAGAGCCCTCAGATACGAAAGAAGGCGCAGAAAGTGGAGAAGCAGAAACACCAAAATCATAGAAGCCATAAAATGCGCTCATGCTAATATTGATGCTGATGCAGCAAGAGCAGCGACAACAGTCATTCAGTTCAACTGCGAAGCTAAATGAACAGTCATCCAGTTTAACTGCAAAGCTGAATCAACAATCAGAGAAACTAAATGAACAATCAGCGAAGCTGGATCAACAAGCATTCGAGATCAAGGCAGACATCGCACAGAAGCTGGAGGAGCAATCAACGAAGCTGGACTAACAGGCAATTGAAATCAAGGCAGACTTGCAAAAACAGTTAACCAAAATAAAAGCAGAGCTCGGTAGTCTAAACAAACAAATTAAATGCGTCGAGGAAAAGGTTTACTAGGTTGAGGAGAAGGTCAGCCAGGTTGAGATGGAAAAAATGAAAAAAGAATTGGAAGCAGCGAAGGCAATGATAACCATCTTACCAGCCCCGCTTACAACCACAGCGCAAAACGCATACAGAAATGTGAAAGCACCAATATTCAACGAGCAAACAGTCTGGTGTATTTACAAATCATTGGAATGAGCAGCAACGCGCAACTGCACTGATTTTGGCTCTAGGAGGCCCAGCTGCCGAGCTTTTGCAGACTATCCCCGATGAGTTGCACTCAAATTCGGCTGCTGTAATGAATGCGCTTGACATGCGTTATGAAGATGGTCATATGAAATAGATTTATCGGTTACAGCTACGGCAGCGGATGCAGAAGTTTTGCGAAACCTTACAGCAGCTAGCCCATGACATTGAGCATTTGGCACTTTTGGCTTACCTAGCTTACGACCCAGAACACCGCTCGACATGCGTTATGAAGACGGTCATCTGAAATAGATTTATCGGTAACAGCTACGGCATTGGATGCAGAAGTTTTGCGAAACCTTACAGCAGCTAGCCCAAGGCATTGAGCGACTGGCACTTTTGGCTTATCTAGCGTACGACCCAGAACACTGAGACAACGCAGCAACAGAAGCATTCATCAGCGCATTAAAGGACCAGGATGCATTGGCTTATAGTATGAACTTTGATGCAGCGAAAAATGTGACTCGTACCACTACCCGGGTTCGCAAGGTAGTGGCGGACCAGTGCAGGTGTGAGCGCGTGGAAATTGAGCGAGACCCGGAGGTTAATAGTGCGCCTAGCTGCTGGAATTGCGGTAAAATGGGGAGCCGGCAGAGGGACTGAAAGAAGCGAAGAAAACCGAGCTATTGTCCAGGGTGTGCAGCTAGGAGGAGATCCAGACCGAATCAGGAGCCCAGAATGGAAGCAATTCAAATTGAGGGGTTGAAAAACACGTAAGAGCCAACTTCGTGGGGCAGAGGTTGGCTAGGACGATCGACGCTCCCAGCATCACCATCACTGTGTCAAGACTATATCGTGGAGAAGCAGACTTATGCCTTCCGGGTCAAGTTGACGGAGAACATTGCACCATAACAATCGACACTGGTGCAACCCAATCGATTATCCGACTAGACCTAGTGAGGAAACAACTACTTTACAAGGGCATAATTTTCTCACAACGAAGAGCTTCGGGAGAAACTGCACCTGTCCATGGAGAGGTAAACTTCCAGATTCAGTCGGGAGACCATGCGTTCCGACATAATTTTCTGGTCGCGAACATTATGGATGACTGCATTCTCGGAATGGATTTTCTGCGACCACATGGAATCACGTTTGATTTGGGCAAACGGGTACTGAAATGGCGGAATGTCGAAGCATTGATGGAGGATGCCAGCGCCCAAATTCCTAAGATAAATGTAGTAGCATGTACCGACACTGATGTACCGAAATCTTCCGAGAGCATTGTATGGGCCAAGCTTGATAGTGATTCTGGAGACCACTGATCTTATCTGATAGAGCCAACGAAGACGTCGGCATTGTGAAATTTGATTGTAGGACAAAGCCTTGTAAGATCTATTAGGAACGGATACGTGGCGGTTAGAGTCCTTAACAGTGCAAACTCAACCACGAGCATCAAAGTGGGAGAAGTTACTGGCAGCTGTCAGCTTGTTTCCACTATCACCTCTTTGGAAGCTACTCACGACCATCATTGGAAAAAGAGGCAAGACACAGACAAAGCCCGAGAATTCACGTCTGCAATATTGAAGCCAACCAAATCGCTAGTGCAGCTATATAAGAAAGCCACTGATCTGGTCACCAAATATAGTGGCATCTTCTCAACAAGCCCAGCTGACCAAGGCCGAACGGGTATGGTAGCTCACATCATAGATACACAGGGAGCCAAGCCGATTAGACAAGTACCGGGACGTCTTCCTATAGCCAAACAAGGAGAAGTGAGCACACTGGTTTCTGACATGAAAAAACAAGGTGTAATTGAGCCTTATGTCATCCCTGGGCCACGCCAGTAGTTCTAGTAAAGAAAAAGAATGGTAGCACTCGTCTTTGTGTCGACTATAGGCAGCTTAACGACGTCACTAAGAAACATAGTTACCCGCTTCCACGCATCGACGACATCTTTGACACTTTAGTCGACGCAAAATGGTTTTCTACATTCGATCTCAAGAGTGGCTACTGGCAGGTAGAAATTGACAAGAAGGACCGAGAGAAGACCGCATTTTCAGTTGGGACCAGATTGTGGCAATTTGTGGTGATGCCATTTGGGCTTTGCAATGCTCCAGCCACCTTCGAACGCCTCATGGAATACGTGCTATGAGGCCTAACCTGGAAAACCTGCTCGGTGTACCCAGATGACATCATTGTTATCGGGAGAACATTCGAAGTGCATGTGCCGAACTTAGAAGAGATGTTCTCCCGATTGCGACTGGCAAATTTGAAACTCAGTCCCGACAAGTGTATGCTTTTCGCAGCTGAAGTAAAAAACCTGGGATACGTTGTATCAGCAGAAGGGGTCAAAACAGACCCTGAGAAAATTGAAGCCGTGAAAAGCTGGCCAACACCAAACATCAAGCGCCAACTACGAAGTTTTCTAGGTCTGTTCACCTACTATCGAAGATTCGTCAAAGACTTTGCCAAAATAGCTAAGTGCGTCCATCAGCTAACCGAGGAAAATCGTCCGTATGTCTGGAATGAAAAATGCCAGACAGCCTTTGAGACCTTGAAGGAGAAGCTGTGTGAATCACCCATGCTGGCATACTGAAAACACGGAAAATGTTTGTAGTTGACACCGATACGAGCAACGGTGGGATTGGAGCTGTACTCTCTCAGCAGATCGATGGCGAAGAAAGAGTCCTCTCGTATTACAGTCGAGTTCCCGCAAAGAGTGAGAGGAACTACTGCGTGACCAAGAAGGAGCTATTGGCTATAATAGAGACCACCAAGCAGTTCCACAAGTACCTATATGGCCAGAAATGTGTTCTTCGAACAGACCATGCATCGTTGAGATGACCGTTTAGCTTCGAAAACCACGAGGGACAAGTTGCGAGATGGATCGAAAGATTGCAGTCATACGATTACAAAATTGTTCATCGAAATGGCGGAGCTCATGGAAATGCTGACGCCCTATCTCGTCGTCCATGTCCACCTAACTGCAAGCATTGCCGACGGGTTGAGGAAAAAGGAGCCGACCGTTGATCTGCGAGTGATAACGGCCGAATTCGATGAAGGTTGGTCAGCGGAGGAGATTCGAAATGTCCAGTTAGCCGGTGAAGACATCTGGCCATTACTCGTATGGAAGGAGATATCTGCGCGGCCTGAGTGGAAGGACGTTTCAATGCATGGCGCCACCCTGAAAAGTTATTGGGCACAATGGAACTCCCTTCAGGTGGAGGGTGGCGTACTCAAGTGGAAATGGGAAACGGCGGATGGCAGCTCCTATAGGATGCAAACTATACTTCCCAAAAGCCGAATCCACGATGTGGTTAAGGAGATGCATGAAGGATCCTCGGGAGGCCACCTTGGCGTTGACAATACCTGAGTGAAATTGCGGGAAAGGTTTTACTGGCTCCATGCTCGAGAAGGCGTAGAGAACTGATGCCATAGATGCACAATTTGCACTTCCGACAAAGGTCCAAAGCGACGACTGAGAGGACAAATGCAAACCTACAACGTGGGTGCACCGTTTGAAAGGATTGCTGTTGACATCGCTGGACCCTTCCCTGAATCCGAATGGGGAAATCGATACACGCTGGTTGTAGCCGATTATTTCAGCAAGTGGCCGGAGACGTAGAGGACTGATGCCATATATGCACAATTTGCACTTCCAACAAAGGTCCAAAGCGACGACTGAGAGGACAAATGCAAACCTACAACGTAGATGTACCGTTTGAAAGGATTGCTGTTGACATCATTGGACCCTTCCCTGGATCCGAATGGGGAAATCGATACACGCTGGTTGTAGCCGATTATTTCAGCAAGTGGCCGGAGACGTAGAGGACTGATGCCATATATGCACAATTTGCACTTCCAACAAAGGTCCAAAGCGACGACTGAGAGGACAAATGCAAACCTACAACGTGGGTGTGCCGTTTGAAAGGATTGCTGTTGACATCGCTGGACCCTTCCCTGAATCCGAATGGGGAAATCGATACACGCTGGTTGTAGCCGATTATTTCAGCAAGTGGCCCGAGGTCTACCCCATTCCCAACCAGGAAGCAACTACTGTAGCCAAACAGCTAGTGTTGAATTGGGTCAGTAGGTACGGCATACCTTGCGAATTACATTCGGATCAAGGCCGAAACTTTGAGTCACTAGTTTTTGGCGAAATTTGCGAGCTGCTGGGAATACGGAAAACGAGGACAACACCACTGCATCCCCAATCCGATGGAATGGTCGAACGTTTCAATGGCACGCTCAATAAACATCTGGCCTGAGAAAATTGAAGCCGTGAAAAGCTGGCCAACACCAAACATCAAGCGCCAACTACGAAGTTTTCTAGGTCTGGTGACCTACTATCGAAGATTCGTCAAAGACTTTGCCAAAATAGCTAAGTGTCTCCATCAGCTAACCGAGGCAAATCGTCCGTATGTCTGGAATGAACAATGCCAGACAGCCTTTGAGACCTTGAAGGAGAAGCTGTGTGAATCACCCATGCTGGCATACTGAAAACACGGAAAATGTTTGTAGTTGACACCGATACGAGCAACGGTGGGATTGGAGCTGTACTCTCCCAGTAGATCGATGGCGAAGAAAGAGTCCTCTCGTATTACAGTCGAGTTCTCGCAAAGAGTGAGAGGAACTACTGCGTGACCAAGAAGGAGCTATTGGCTATAATAGAGGCCACCAAGCAGTTCCACAAGTACCTATATGGCCAGAAATGTGTTCTTCGAACAGACCATGCATCGTTGAGATGACCGTTTAGCTTCGAAAACCACGAGGGACAAGTTGCGAGATTTATCGAAAGATTGCAGTCATACGATTACAAAATTGTTATTCAGAAGGGCGGAGTTCATGGAAATGTTGACGCCTTATCTCGTCGTCCATGTCCACCTAACTGCAAGCATTGCCGACGGATTGAGGAAAGGAGCCGACTGTTGATCGGCGAGTGATAACGGCCGAATTCGATGAAGGTTGGTCATCGGAGGAGATTTGAAACGCCCAGTTAGCCGATGAAGACATCGGGCCATTACTCATATGGAAGAAGATATCTGGGCGGCCTGAGTGGAAGGACGTTTCAATGCATGGTGCCACCCTGAAAAGTTATTGGGCACAATGGAACTCCCTTCAGGTGGAGGGTGGCATATTCAAGTGGAAATTGGAAACGGCGGATGGCAGCTCCTATAGTATGCAAACTATACTTCCCAAAAGCCGAACCTGCGACGTGGTTAAGGAGATGCACGAAGGATCCTCGGGAGGCCACCTTGGCGTTAACAAGACCTTAGCGAAATTGCGGGAAAGGTTTTACTGGCTCCACGCACGAGAAGACGTAGAGGACTGGTGCCGTCGATGCACGATTTGCGCTTCCATCAAAGGTCCAAAACGACGACTGAGAGGACAAATGCAAACCTATAACGTGGGGGTACCGTTTGAAAGGATTGCTGTTGACATCGCTGGACCCTTCCCTGAATCCGAATGGGGAAATCGATACACGCTGGTTGTAGCCGATTATTTCAGCAAGTGGCCCGAGGTCTACCCCATTCCCAACCAGGAAGCAACTACTGTAGCCAAACAGCTAGTGTTAAATTGGGTCAGTAGGTACGGCGTACCTTGCGAATTACATTCGGATCAAGGCCGAAACTTTGAGTCACTAGTTTTTGGCGAAATGTGCGAGCTGCTGGGAATACGGAAAACGAGGACAACAGCACTGCATCCCCAATCCGATGGAATGGTCGAACGTTTCAACGGCACGCTCAATAAACATCTGGCCAAAATGGTTGACGAGGACCAAAAGGACTGGGACCGACATATCCCACTATTTTTGATGGCGTACAGAGCTGCCGAACATGCATTGACGGGTCAAGCCCCAGCCAGAGTCATTTTTGGAAAGACTATTTTTTTTTTGTTTTTTGGCTGAAGACACTTTCACGACCGGTTCATCTCCCTTCTCCAAGAATTCCAGTGTAAAGTGACAGTCGTCAAACATATGATCGACACAGCTCCTCAAACTGTTCTAGTTGCACAGTTATTGGTTGCTAGAAATTTTGATATGAGATAGGAGGGTTTCCGAGTAGTTTGATATTGTGACTGCTCGATTACTACAAGTGCTACGAAGAGAAGGAATATTTAGTGGTGTTAGACTGAATTAAATTTTTTTTTTTTAATTTTATTTTTGTTAGCATTGTATGCCATAAAACAAAATGTGTCTATTTTGCTATCATTTCGTTTGCTTTTCCTTTAATTGAATAAAATTAAATATTAAATCACAAATTATTTCATATTTAATTACAAACCTTTACTTGATTAGCCATTTAATCTAATTACAGTAATAGCTTCTTAAGGTTTCTTTATATATTAGAAATAAACTTAGTTTTGTTATGGGTCTTAGAGACCCAACCCGACACTCGGTGTTATTTTGACTGTGCTCACACCGGGATGAAAGGGTATTGTAAAAAATTTTTTTACAAAACCCCAAAAACTGCGTCCCGGTATAACGCCTCGAAATTTGAGAAAAACGCGCCAAAATATTTCACCGATTGTTTTCTTTCTAAAGCCACTATGCCCGCTATAAATTTAACAAAAACAATAAGGTCAATTCCTTTGGAAATAAATTACGCATTTAACCGGTTAAACTCGAAGGAGATTTCTTCTAAATTATTAATTACTTTTGCACTCAATCAGTAAATCAATTACAACTGCTTTTGACTCATATGCAAAGTTTCAAGCTAATTAAACCATATCCCGCTGCGCATCACATGATATCTAGTAGTCGTGATTTATGGCGATTTTGTGTTGTTTTAACTAAATATTCAAAATGCATTTGAAAATCGCATCATCTTTTCAAATGTTTTGGGTAGAATATACAAAAGGGAAAGCTGATAACACAAACCCGCTTTGCGTTTATGATAATATGCGAGCATGTGACATAATCCCGCTATTGAATAATTGAAAGCACAACAAGCCAGGCAGTGGTAACTGTGTCAACCGATCTTGAGTCGAAATGTTTAACAAATATCTGCAGATCGTAAAGTAGATCAGATAATAGCGCGTTGGGAGTCGCGAACTCATAATCACTCGCGAAACAAGTGAAGCTCTAATTAGAAACTAATTACTAAGTCGTTACGAGCGGCACAGATAAGAAGATTATCCTGTGCAAATACACGTACAAACGCACCCTGCGCTGAGATTAAGGTTCAAAGATTGATGGTAAGACGGTGGTTAAGAACGGAAACGTCTTTTGCTCACGTACTTGGGACTTTCCATTGGGTGCAGCACTGCTGGGCGCCGACATGGGCAAAATAAAGGTAAATGGGTGTTGAAGTGGAAGAATAATCGTTGTATTGTTGAATTATGCGCAGAGCGATAGCGAGGAGCTGGAAACCTGCAGGACTCGCCCATTCAGAAGCTTTGTTCGCGAAATCAAGTCGCGATAACGCCCAGGGAGTACGCAAATCGCAGGATAGTGACGCGTCTACCAGCATCTGTGGATCTATTGTTTTGGACAGTTGAATAGAATTATCTGCAAAACAATTAACTGCTGTGTCCTACCCTGAGTCCGAGCCGCCGAAGACGTAAGCAACCGTTGTCGAGCAATTCGAGTGCGTGGAGCGTGGAACGAGTGATAACGACTGCCATACTGGTATTCGACTGGGAATAATCACCATGGTGGGCTCTGGTGTTTACTCAAAGCACGAAATAATAAATCGAAGTAAAGTATTTTCCATCGCAAGATTATGATATTTGTCGTGACTCGACGATGGTGGTGTGTCTTGACATTTTGCCCCCCGAATGTATAAAAGTGAGAACGGCATCTGAAATCGGTTACCAATGCATTCGCCCGCTCCAGCCAGAGCCCCAGTCGCGCTTCGCCGCCAGTCATTCATATTACAACACTAGACGCGAACAGTTGGTCCCAGAAAAACGCGTTCGCTGGCAGTGGTATTGTAACATCGCGATCAAAAGTAACCGCGAATGAACAGTCGCTAACCGGTGAAGCAGCGATGAAAGTAGTGAGAGACAGTTCCCTAGTAATCTACTTAATCTGGTGCCAATTTGCGAGTATTTAGTATTTATTCAATTTGCCTGGTCGCACGCGTCTTCGGCTCCGATTGCGTCTTCACCGTATTTATTTAAGTAGGTTCCAAATTGTTTCAGTATTATAGCAAAAGTTGCGAAAGTTGTACAATTCGCGGATTGCACAGTTCGCACACGTGCACGTGACTATTGCAGAATCCGTTGCAACCACCCATCCACCCTGTCGGTCGGTTGGCGCTTTGTTTTCCGTTTCCGCAACATCGCGAATTCCCTATCTCATTTCCGTATCCTGGTTCGGTTGTGAAAGTGATCCAATTGAATATCTGTCGAATTAATTCGTTATTGTGCAGTTGGGCCGGTGAATTCTCGCAGCAGCAGCACTTTGTGTCGTACTCCAATTCACCTTCAACCCCCAATCATCCCCCGTTGTAGTTGGTGGTCGTAGAGTGTTCGCGGTAACGAGTGGTGGTCGTTTGTTTACCTAAAGGGATAGATACGCGTGTGCACATCGAATCAATAGCGGCTGAATAAGAACGAAGCGGATTGTGCCCGTAGACGCTCCACCATTGCCGGGACACAATGAAAGTCAAGGCCATCAAGAAACGTATTTTCCGATCCAAGAAAGGTCGGAAAACTGCCGATAGGTTTCCACTGCCACAGTAAGTTGTCCATTCCATTCCAATTATTGCTAAGTTTGTTTGGCCTGACGAGGAATGTTGCGAGCCGCGAGTTAGGTGCAAGGTAGCGAATACTGAATGTTGTTGGCGTACCAAAGATACTTTGAAAGTTCTGTAGTTTTTTAATCGAGTTGCATGTTTTCCACAAAATAGAATCATATACAAACTGGAAATGCCAGTCGAGGTGTGGAAACTCGCTTCACCAGCACCACTTGCTGTCCGTTCACTTACTCGAACTATAGTTCTATGAAAAGATACTCGCGGTAGCTACGAGTATGCATCTACCATCTAAGATAGTAAAAATTCTTTTTTGGTAATTTTATCATGTCTCGGCACTCTGTCGTATCAGGTGTCCACGGTACATTTTTATGGTGGAATAATCTGCGTATGGACGGAAAACTAGTAGCAAATTTATGGTTATTGCATTTACAGTAACCGTCGCGGTGGCGACTTAAACGTTAAGAAAGAAATTGAAGTTGGCATAGTCTAATCCGCGATGGATTTGCACTTTTCCACCAAAAGTCGTTTAAAATGTTTTTATTTTCTCTGCATTGAAGCTTGCGTGCTTATTTTGTTCCAAAAATAATTTATGAATATTTAAAAGTCCGGTTTCGACTGTTTAAATTAAATTTAAATTAAGTCCGCTTGGTTTGCATTCAAACGTCCTCGTAGTAAACATTCTCTGAACCAATTGGAACATTTAAATGCATACTTCTGCTAATCTCTTTTGAATTGGGCATAAAAAGATGGTAAAAATGGTTAAAAATTATAATTTTATTCTGATGAAATTTTTAAATCTTTAATTTATTGTTTGGCCTTAATTTTCTCTAATTTTCAAATTTATAACCCATTTTGAATTGACGCTTATTTCAAATTTCATCTCTAGACTGATAAGCCGAAATTTTTTTCAGGTATATTAAAGAATGCAAACACGTTTAACCCTTTACGGCGCAAGAACGTGTTTTTGTTTTTTTGTAATTGAAAATATGTTAAGATGAGATATCTAATAACGGTAAAAATAGTAAAAAAAAATATATGCAAGAAAAAGTATTTGCTTTTGAAAAAAACATTGAAATGCAGATTTGCATCATGGTGTAAAAACATCTTAATATTCACGAACTGTGGAAAGGACGTAAACAGTTATTATTTTTACTAAAACATAAGGCTACGCCACACTTTTCACATTCCGTTTGAGCTGCTCCAGTACATCCTGGATATTTGCATTGAAGCCTTTTGTCGGGACAAGCAGGCCAGTGCCCTCACTGATCCAATCTGATATCTTTTGGCGGGATATGCTGACAAGGCCCTTTTTCTTTTTGTCCTGGATGAGTTCTTTTACATCGCTAGTGCGCTTCAGCCGGTTCGTACTTTTATATTTGGCTAAAGTTTCAGCAGCTTCTAGTCGGAAGACAGCAGGATTTAGCACCTTGACATTATTTTCCGTGTCAGCATGAATTCTTCTATACAATAGCCAAGAATTAGTCATGGCCATGTCCAGGAAACGGTATAAGAGCCTTATAAACCAACGATCGCCCTGAAGTCTAATTTAATAATGATCCATTACGGAGTCCATGAGGTCTACACCACCCATGTGCCGATTATATTCTGCCACAATATAGGACCGTTCAACATTGATTTATTTCTTTTGCGACCTGTCGAATCTACTTACGCCAGCAGAGTTGGATGCTAGATTCACAATTTTATTATTTCGCCAGGCCACCACCAATATGTCAATTCCGTTATAACTTGCAACCTGTTTAACTGATGTGCCTCTAGGCTGTTTTTTCGGCTGTTTTTTTCTGGTAATTTACAGTTCGGGATACGGTTTCTCCGAAAGGTGCCCAAAGCTAATATACCACGGTGTGACAAGAATTCAATAAAGGTAGCGATGTATAGTAATTGTCAATAAACAGTCAAAGTTATGGTTGGAAGGAATCTCTCTGGCAAGTCGGACCATTACATTAGATGAAGCACCTAATTGAGGCTCGTCATCTGCGCATATATTCTCTTAGCCACTGTAAACTTCAAATTTGTAGCCATATACACTTGCACCACAAATCACGAACAGTTTGAAGCCCCACTTGTGGCGTTTGTCGGGCAAATATTGCTTTACAGCGCTTCGTGCCTTGGTTGAACACATTTGTTCATCAACAGACAAATTACGGAGTCCATGAGGTCTACACCTCCCATGTGCCGATTATATTCTGCCACAATATAGGACCGTTCAACATTGATTCATTTCTTTTGCGACCTGTCGAATCTACTTACGCCAGCAAAGTTGGATGCTAGATTCACAATTTTATTACTTCGCCAGGCCACCACCAATATGTCAATACCGTTATAAATTGCAACCTGTTTAACTGATGTGCCTCTAGGCTGTTTTTTCGGCTGCTTTTTTTCTTGGAATTTACAGTTCGGGATACGGTTTCTCCGAACGGTGCCCAAAGCTAATATACCACGGTGTGACAAAAATTCAATAAAGGGTAGCGATGTATAGTAATTGTCAATAAACAGTCTATAGTCATGGTTGGAAGGAATCTCTCTGGCAAGTCGGACCATTACATTAGATGAAGCACCTAATTGAGGCTCGTCATCTGCGCATATATTCTCTGAGCCGCTGTAAACTTCAAATTTGTAGCCATATACACTTGCACCACAATTCACGAACAGTTTGAAGCCCCACTTGTGGCGTTTGTCTGGCAAATATTGCTTAAGAGCACTTCGTGCTTTGGTTGAACACATTTGTTCATCAACAGACAAATGTTGTTCTAGAGGCACTTTTCTAAAGTTATGATTCAACTTTTCAGTTATTGGTCTGATTTTATAAAGTCGATCAGAATTTGGCTGATTATACGGTAACATTTTAGAGTTACCATTCAAGTGTAGTACTCACCTCAAAAACTTGAACCATTTTAGCGTCATTATCTCGCGTATGTTGGCATAGCCATATTTCTGTGACCAGTACATTCGAACATTGGGCAGGGCAATAATGGACATGAAGTAAATAATTTCAATACCGTCTTATTTCCTGGCTTATGGCATTTATAGGTTTACTGGCATCTTTCTGCACGCTGTACAGGTTTGCTTCGTCTCTTATGAGATCCACAATGTCGTCAGTACTCGTAAATAAGTAAGAAAATACCTGATAAGGCGTCTACAGTTCCGGTATTTCATTTGGTAACTTGAAAGATTCATTCAGCTCTAAGTTTTTAGTTTTCCATATGATATTTGTTTTGGGATCACATATGCTTCGTGAAGTTGTGTTGACTTTGGAGCTGGTACTGGGTACTGAAACAGTAGGCGGTATCTCACATGGTTGAACTGTAATGCTTGTACTGGTCTCAGACCTCCGTAGCAAGATGTCATCTTCCTGATCTTCTAGGAAGGGTATTTCGGGTTCTCCTCCGAGTCTTGGCGTAAATTTTGATTTTCCATTTTTTTCGTCGTTGTCTGAAAAGTCTAAGACATCCTCAATATCTTGCCATTGGTTTAGAATATTTTCCAATTCGACAGTTGACAAAGGCCTACAACCTAAACGTGGAAACCTCAAATTCATATTGGACACGAAAAAAGAAATAAAATGTAACAGTTTAGCGCAGTGTTGCATTACTGCATCAAAACGAAATTCGAGACCATCCCTCTAAAAACAATCTAAAACATTTGAATTGCATTTTCTTAGCAAAAACCAATAACTAATTGTTACTCCGCAGCCATCTCACATCAAAGTTTTCAATATAACCACTCAAAAAAAAAAAACAACGACAATTACGCGTGAACAACACAAACCGGTTCTAAGGGATCCGTCACTTGTAGTGGCCAAAAATTACAAAAAACGTCGTCTAGCGCAAACGTGGGGTAACTAATTCAATAGAATGCTTTGCTGCGGATATGCAGTGCTGCGTTGGAAGGTATTTTATTCATTGCTTTCAACGATTTTGCTAGTTCGAATAGTATGTTGCAAATCTGTACTCAGCGCCGCAAAGGGTTAACATATCAATCAAATTATGTGCAAAAAACATAATAGGCTTTATACGAGAAACGTGTAGAACATTGTGATTGAGGATGTGCTAAATTTCATGCTTTATATGAATACATAATTGGATTTTATTTGCATTTTATTGTAAGTCAATTTAAATTTTTAACGAACCGCATTAAAAATGTGTAAAATTATACATAAATTAAGGTTTGATCAAAATAATCAATTTCAACATTTTATTACGGGAAAATGTAACAAAAAGGCAATAAATCGGACTCCAAATGGAGGAAAATAACTTTTAAGTTTGTTTTTCGTTCATTCACACTCGCAAATGGTGCAATTTGTCAAGGTCTCTGATCTCGATATTTTATACCATCATGAAACTGTCTTGTATGATTGTTTTTATTAGATGAAAAATTTTTTAGAAAAAAAATGGTAATTATTTAGTTTAGGTGCCATACTCTCGATTTTTTTGAAATTTCAGTATGTTATACAGTTTTTCATGCTGATAACGAATATATATATATACACTACCGACAAAAAGTTTGGAAGCACTTGAAATAGCATTAGTATTTGAAAAATAATAAAAGACAGAGAATTATTTTAAAAGTACCGATTATGTTTTTAATTAAGTCATAAACCAAACTATGAAAAAAAAAAAAAAATCCTTCTTTATCAAACACTAACATAATCTGTAATTGATTTTCATCTATGTGACTACCCTTTGCCTTAATAACAGCTTGGCAGATGCTAGGCATTCTTGCTAGTAATTTATTTAAATATTCGGCGTCAATTTATTCCCAAGCTTCCTGCAGATATTGCCACAGCTGATTAGTACTCTGGGGCAAACGTTCTTTAGCTTTTCGGTCCAACTCATCCCATAATTTTTCTATTGGCGATAGATCGGGTGATTGCGGGGGCCACACCATCAGTTCAAGAAAACCATTCATTTCTTGTTCCTCTAAAAAGGCTTTGCATATCCTAGCCGTGTGTTTCGGGTCATTATCTTGTTGGAACATAAATGGTTCACCCACAGTGCGTGTCCCTGAAGGTAAAGCATAATCATTTAAGATTCGCAAATACTGCTCCTTTCTCATAATCCCGTCAATTTTGATAAGATCTCCGACAGCTGTTCCAGCAAAACACCCCCAGACCAAAACGTTACCACCGCCGTGTTTTACCAATGATACCAAGCAACTTTCAGATACTCGTTCATGGGGCCTGCGGCGGACAAACACTCGTCGATTAGAGCCAAAAATTTCAAATTTGGACTCATCTGTCCATAGAACATTTTTCCACTGTTCTACTGTCCAATGTTGATACTGCTTTGCCCATTCCAGTCGTTTTTTCTTGTGTATTGCCCGTAATAATGGTTTTTTTACCGCTACACAACCACGCAGACCAGCAGATGCAAGACGATTCTTTACTGTAGAAATTGAAACATCTTTGAATCGCGTTTTATTCAACTCCCGGGTGATATCGGGTGCTGTTAGTCGACGATTACGTTTGGCAGTGGTTGCTATAAATCTGTCTTCCACTGCAGAAGTACTTCTTGGCCGACCGCTCCGTTTTCTATCCAGCAAACTGCCAGTCTCTCGATGTTTCGAAAGGGTGTAATGAACTCCCTTAGGCGATATATTGAGTTTTTTTGCAATTTCTCTTTCGGAGTATCCTTCACTTCTTAAAATAATAATACCCGATCGTGTTTCAATTGATAATTTTTTTCCTTTTCCCATTTTAAACACAAAATAAAAGAAATTACCGATATCTTTACAAAGCACACGTTAAACAACCAGAAAAACAAAAAATATCAATTTCACAGAGTGCAACTAATGAACGAATATTTTTAATGGAGACGACAGCTGGTAATGTCAACCTGCAATAAACTTTGACGCGAGAAAAATTATTGCATCAATATCCTTGAATAAAGACCACAACAGTTATTCAAAATGCAGCAGAACAATTCAAAATGATTGTATTTTGAACTGAAAAATAGATTAAATCGACTATTATCGATTTATTCTAATTTTTCACAAAATTTACAGGTGCTTCCTAACTTTTTGTCGGTAATATTTATATTTTGGGCGCGCAAAACATTCCTTTACATAGTTTTAAAGGTTTGAAAATTGGGAAACGTACACTATCGTGAAAAGTTGGTATTTTGCACATACTTGATGTTGGAGAGGATTGAGAGTGGGGTGTGGGGGGTGTTAAAAATTTAGAACATCGTTTTAACACTCCCCCCCCCCCACACCCTACTCTCAATCCTCTCCAACATTAAATATAATTATTTGTCAATTGACAACCCACACATTTATTTAATTGTGATCAGATGTTGTCATACAACACAATTGAAGAAAATGGGATGGGAATTGTATTTCAATAACATTTTGGTGGAATTTAAGGCATTAAATTATAATATTTGAAATGGCAGATCCCCGATGCTGCTGTAATATATTGTGCAAGGACGGGTTCTAGAGGAGCATATTATATATATATATATTATTCAACCATCTCAAGTCTTAGGTCCTTGTCAGCATTTCTCATGTACCGTGGAATTTTTAAGATCTTTTTAATTATTCTATTTTGTAAGGACTGGAGTGCTTTTTTGTCAGGCTTTGTCGTCTAGTAGGAAGCAGAACTACCGCATAGTAGCGTCAGTTGTATAATCTGTTTGTAAATGAGCATACTATTTTTAAGGCTAAGTCTTTTGGGTTTAATGAGAGGATGTAAAGAGGAGAGAAATCCAATGCAGTGTCTACGTTTGTTTTGTATGTGTCATTTCCATGTGGGTCTTCTGTCGAGTGTAAGTCCCAGTTATTTAGTCTTTGTTGTCCAGTCAACTGTCTTGTTATCAACAATAAGTCTCTGTGGAGTTTGCCATTCTTTTCTCGTGATAAGTAGTGCCTGCGGTTTGTCCGGATTAATCTTAATTTTCCATTTACAAAAGTATTCCAATAAAATATCTTTTGATCGTTGCAACTTTCAAGTGATGACTCTTCCTTGTTGTGCTGAATTAAATATACAAGTATCATCAGCGTAGAGTGATAGTTTTACTTTTATAGGCAGAGTGGGCAGGTCTGTATTAAATATATTGTACAGGACCGGTGAGATGGGCGAGCCCTGAGAAACACCAGCAGTAATTGGTCCCAGGCTTGAAAGTTGTTTGTCAATTCTGACATGGAATGTTTTGCCTTCCAAGAAGGAGCCAATAACTTGAATGAGCTGCAATGGCATTTCGAATTGATACATTTTGAAGATTAGTCCTGCATCATGCCAGACTTTACCAAACGCCTTAGCTATGTCAAACATAACTATTCCTGTGATTTAAGCCTGTTCTGATATGTTGAACCACTCTAACTAACTGGAGTTTCAGTATTGTTCTTGTGGTATAATATCTCTGTCGAATACTAACTCATTGAGTCGATGCAGAATCACCCTTTCCGCAATTTTCGACAGCGATGAAAGGAGACTAATAGGTCTCCAATTATGTGGAAATTGTGGGTCCTTTTGAGGTTTCGGAAAACAATAATAACTGCTGATTCTCATATTTTGGAGTACTGTTGCAGGCGGAATATTGCATTAAGGATATCAGTAAGTGTTTGTAAAATATTGTCCGGTAGCCAAGAAATCATTGTCTTTGTAATAGTGTCATGTCCAGGTGCTGTATATTTGTTGAGTGTCTGTAAAATGTTCTTGATTTCGTCGTCATCTTCATGTAGAATGCCATCTATCAGCACTTTGTTGATAGAAGATTCAATTCTATCTTCAGTTTCAAAGTCCTCCTCGACTGATCAAAATCTGGAAATGCTTCAGCCTTATCCGCATCATTGATCGCATCCCATTTGGACCATGAATAGGCGGTACCACAATTTTGCTATTTAACCAATAGTATTTGGACATTCTCCAGAAACTACTACACCAAGACTCGAGACTCTGCACCAAGCTCTTCCGTTGCTCGTTTCAGAATACCTTTATTTTATCACAGATTTCAAACAGTTGTTTGATGTTCTGAGGGAGTTCATAGGGATTTGTGTTCCTTTCTCGGAGTCATGACCGTATGGTCCTCTTTTGCGTTTACAATTTTCTGAGTTACGTTCTCAATTATGTTGTCAATGTCGTCGGCCGTTTCAAGTGATTGAAAATTAGTTTAATTGGCCAATGCAACTTTGAGCGGTTTCCAGTTTGTAGTTTTCTTTTCCTGCATAGGAGCATTAATGAAGATGTTTTCTATAAAGAAGAGGACTGGTTTGTGGTCGGACGACAGTTCGTCGAGGCCATTTAACCGAACATTTTGTATGAAATCTTGCGACATTCCAATGTCCAGTGCAAAGCTATTTCTTGATCCATAATGTGTTGGTTCATAGGAGATATGTAGGCTGAAGTGATTGGCTGTGATGAGTGTATTGAGCTCGGTCCCAGCTTTATTGCTTCTCCTGCAATGAATATAGGGCCTTCAAATCCAGCAAGTGCTCTAGGATAATTTAAGAGATTTCTAATTCCTAGAAGATTGTAAGCAGAAATCACAATGAACTCTAGAAAATCAGTTCACACCTTGATTGCTGTGGCCTCTAGTTTTTGAAGTGTAGTTGTATTGGTGAGATAATGACTCACGTTTCGTCTCAAGAGAATAACCGTTGCGACTCGTCTACCCGTCATGCTGTCATTTCAGTACGTAATGTAGTTAGAGATGCGCAGAAAGGTTCTTGGGTCATAATGATGTCGAATTCATGATCAAATACAAATTATTGTTGTTCTCCAGTATGCTGAAGCAAGGAACTCGCATTCCACGTCAGAATTGAAACATGGTTCATTAAACTCATTAGTGTTCAGTGTTGACGACATTTTGAGATGCAATGAACATGGTTTGAATCATGTTTGCCATTATATCTTGGATCATGTTTTGGAATTCTGTCTGTATTTTGGTAAACATTTGGTCCATATTGTGAGGTTGATTTTGTTTGCGTGGAAATGCCTGTGTCGTGGTTGTTTGTTTTTGTGCTAGTTATGTGAGTTGGGCCGCAGCAAATTGCACAAACGATCTTCTCATGTTCTTTGGATTCCTGGGACAACCCTTCTTGCTTGCTGGATGTTCTCCACCATAGTTGACACTTTTTGGCTTCTCCTCAATTTTCTTTGGACAGTCCGAGAAATGGTGAAGCGAATCGCATTTAACGCATCGAGACTGTGCATGACAGTTTCTAGAAGAATGTCTAAATTGTTGGCAATTGTAGCACATACCCTGGCCCGTACGAAGACGCTGTGCCTCCACGAAGCACATAAGATGGCAAACTGATTTAACATTGTAAATGTTCGTTTCGGATTTTGGGAGGCGAATCTTGACTACCCTAGAAAAACTTTCCCTTATTTTGATGTAGTAGACTTCTATTGGGTTGAAGCCCTGAGATTGTAAGTCTTCCTTGAATTCTTCAACAGAAAGGCCATACAGGTTCCTGATGACAACATTTAGCTGTCTATCCTCCGGAAGTATGTAGGTGTGATATTGTATTCGTTGTCATTTAGTGCTTTTGTTTGACGTGTGGGTGTTGTTGGTATGATTTGTATGATGTGTATGAGATGTAATACCAAGTATTTGGGACCATTTTGAGGCCTCTCGAAAAATGATTGGTACTGTTTTGGGCTCTTGTGTTTAATGTTCGGGCTGTGTGTTTGTAGTGTTCAGCAGTGTTGGTTTCGTTTTGGTGTAACAGCCATGTCTGTAAATGCGTAGCTGGTTTTGGGGGTGGAAGGGCAGGGAAAATCTGATCCTCTTTATCTTTACTGCCACTCATGCAGTCAACTTCCATCTCACTTTCTGAATTTTGAGAAGAGGAACAAGATTTTGAAGGTGAAGACTTCCTCACCTTTCATTTTTTCATCTGAGGGCTATCTATCTGAGAATTCCCATTTTTCTTAGCCTTGTTTTTCAGCAGCTGAACTAGTTCTACATTTTTTGTAGCGAGCAATTCGTTTTTGTTTCGCTGGTCGGCCAGCCCAGCATTAGTTTTCGCAAGCGTTTCTTGTGTTTGCAATAGTGTGACAAGCACTTGATCTAACTTCAGCGTAACATTGTCAAGTTGGGCAACCATCGAAGCAATTGTTCGTCTTTGTCGGGTACGTCACGTCCGGCAACCATGCTACCGTCCTTCTACATTCTGTCCGCCAAAAGGGTACTATATGCTATTTTTTGTTTGATATCTGCCAAATAACTAACTTACAATTCAATATAATACAACAAATTCAAAATTTGGAAGAAACAAAAAACGTGACTGAAACGGACCCAGGTCAGCAAAAGAATACCAAAGTACTCACTCAGTGTCCCCTGTATACTTCTCCGTTTATATCTTCTGTCTTACTCGATCTTCTACCTCTTTCTGTCTTCCGTCTCACTTTATATTTTATTTCTCTCTATCTTCGGTCTCACTTATCTTCTTTCTCACTCGTAGCTCCTGTCTCACTCTATTTTCTTACTCACTCTATCTTCTTTCTCATTCAATCTTCTGTCTCTGTCACTCTATCTCCTACTATCTATCTCCTTCGGTCTTCTACTATCTTCTCTTTCTATCTTCCATCTCCTTCTTCCTACGCTCTATCTCTTTCTTCTTCTCTCTTGAATGCACTATTCTTTACTCTTTATTCTTTATTTTTCAATTTTTCAACTTCAGCTACCAACTATTCGAATTATTAATTGCAGGCGATTTTGACTGGTCAACATTTCCTATCCGACTCTGTGTGGTAATACAATTTATAGAATAAACACTAAATCAGTTTAATCAGTGGTAACTCTCTTATCTTTATAAGTTGAAGCTTTTCTGTGTGGACGGTTCTTAAGAACACTATAGTCAAGTGTAGGCATAAATTTTTGAAAATCTGTCTTCTTACTTGCAGCATTTTTAGTCAAAGGTTCGTCAATTTCAGTATCTTCGCCATCAGACTTAGGTAAAGTAACGTTATTGGGGTTAACATTTTCGATGTTACACTCCATGTTTGAAGAAGAATAACACAATTTTTAAGCGTTTCGGTAGAATAAACCTGTTTATTTAATCCGTACATATAGCCTTCTTCAGACGCTATACTATACTGCTCATCTTCTGTACTATCACTACATATATTCTACTAGTCGGTAGGTAATCTAAAAACCGCTGGGCCCTGGAAGATTTTCGAGGCGATTTTGGTCGTTAATATTTATTCGAGGTGGTGTACTGTGTTCTATGGGGGAAGCAGATGAAAATACTCGAAGATCAGGTGTGGCGGGAGATAATGGTAAGACTTTTTCGGCATTGATCAGATTTTGCAAATGCTGAATGTTCACGATGAGTGAGGACTGACGTGAGTCAGTATCTGCTTCAATATTTGCATTGGATTCCGAAAAATTTTCGTGAGGTCTTACATTTGCTTTGATTAGTAATGAAGAATCACCATAGTCGTTTGAATTACTTTCACTGATGAGACGCTCTGTCAAGATGGAAGGAGCGAAAGCAGGTTCAGGTATTGCATCAGGGTTTAATGGATAAAGTCCAGTAGCTTTGAATCCACTCGTTATATTTGCATATGTCATGCTCTTTGACCAGATCTTAGATAAAAGTACGTTAAATCGAATTTTAGTGATCTGTTTATTTCAGTAAATTTCATTATACGGCTGACGAAATCTTTTTCTTGCTCTTTCGTAAATATAGCGTTTCTCCCTAAGCTCTTATGTAAAATACAATTTTTTAGATGATTTCTGTATTACGCCAAGCTTTGTAAGTCAACAATCGCCCACAACGCACATCATTGCCGCTCTCAAGCTTTTTTAGACTACGTAGCCCGTTGTGGTCTTGGAGGAGACATACTAAGATAATCAATTTGTAAATAAACATAATAAAGTTAAAATTCAAAAGGGCCTAGGGTCAGAAATAAGGCTTATTATAAAAGTAGGCTTTATTTCGAACATTATACTTCATAAATGTTATAAGCAGTATCTAATTCGCATATTCTAAAAATTACAATTTAAATTCATAGTTACCTCTTTGATGGGTTATATTATGAACCGAATATATTACTTGAAACAAAATTTCCAAGAACAACGTATTAAAATTCCATAGAAATAACGAAAAATTAATAACGCACAATGAAAACGCCCGTTCTTCACAAACGGCCGGCCATTACTGCCGCAGTGAGCGCGAGTGGGCCTCTGGCGCACTGTCTGCTGATTCGTAGAGCTGTCGTCTATGCGTATGTGAAGTATTTTTGATGTTAATATATATTTTAATCGACTTTTCCTCACTACATGCCTTATTTGGGTATAGGCCTGATTTGCATCAGATACCTTACAATAAAATCCTCACCGTTGATACCCTGGTCTTATAGTGAACTTACTGCGAAAGTATATCCCTTTGCTAATGGCGTGTAAACGCTTGTATGGGATTATTTTCTTATTGGGGTACATACAGACTGGAAGGTATTCTGATGTAAAGTATCCGATATAATAGCAATGGACGACGAGAGTGAACGTGCTGACGGAGAGTGACTTATAGGATATCATTATCCTAACAGGAGATCACGAGGCGGAGGATAGAGTGATAGCGCAAACGGAAAGTGAGACAAAGAAAGAAAAAAGGAATGCCGTGCATCGGTGCGGACATGAAAAAACGTAATAGTGAAAGTGAATGTGGCACGAAACCATGAGAAGTAACAAGAAGGGACCTCAGAAGACGGCAAGTGGAAAGAGTGAGAATCTAGAAGAACGGACGCGCTCCAACTATATATTTCTGGGTGTGTTTTTCTGCTCAACTCACATTTTGATATTTACAAAATAGTACAACTAGAGACGAACGACGGTGACTTATGATTTCTTGTTATTTCAATATTTGTGGGGGATACTTAAAAATTTCCCACACCATTTAACTTTTTTCAGCACTTTGGCGCCCAACCTTTGGTGTTTCCACTAAGGGATGGGCGAAAAGGATCGACAGATTGCCTCCTGATTGAGCAAGTCAATCAGGCAAATGCGATCCAAAAGTAATTGGAGAAAGTCCTCACTGAGCTGCGACAAACACATCAACAGCTCAGAGAGACCCAAACTAAAAGAGCAACGTCAGAAGAATGGCGAGCTCATGGCTAAGCTCTTGGTGAATAGTTTAAATTCAACAAGATCAAAATCTTCCAGGAAGAGGAAACTCATAGCCTCACCATCCCTCAGAACTGAATCGTCTTCGGAAGAAGCCACAGAGTCTGATCAAGATATGGTGGACTCAAACGGAAATTCGCAAAATATTCCGGCTCTACTACCTCCAAAACTGACCGTTTGATTCCTCACAAGTTTTCCTCCCCACACCATCGACATAGGTTTCAACTCCAAACAGGTTGGGTAAACAGACTTACGCTCATGCCAGAAGGGTTTTGTATCCAACTTCTCAGAAATGCAGTCACCAGCAATGAATAACGTCAAGAAATATGCCAAAGAGATGTGCACGTTCAAAGGAAAATCCATTGTTTTTCTATTTTCAACGGTCGCCATTTTGTTGCAAACCGACAAAAATCACTCAAATCATGAATTCTCAAAAATATTAATGTTATTGACCTTATTTTAAAATTTCAAGATGATCAATTTAAAACTGCAGTGACTGATTCGATGGAAAGTCCATAAAATACCAAAATCATGTGTTATTGTTGTTGTAATTGGAGAAATTTCAAACGGCTATAACTTCCGTGTATATCATTCGATTTTCATCAAACTTACAAAGTTTAAGAACCCTTAGTAGGACTACGTAAATATCGAATTTTGTTCAGTTTAAGGGTACCGATACGATTTTATTAGTGAAAATGTGAAATTCGAATATCATACTATTATTAACAAAGTTGAGCGTATTTCGACTTCTAAGGTATTTGTTGTTGTTGTACTCAAAACACCTACCATCATAATTTTTTTCAAATTTTTCGGATCACAGGTGTCCAATCGCGAGGGAGGGGACACACATTTTTCGTGTATTTTCCCTCCCTGCGCGTCCCTCGAAGCAAAAAGTATCAAATTAAGACTGTTCTCATTACGACCTTTCATTTGATACCCATATCGCCTACCTCTGATTAAATTTTTTTTGTTGAGGGCCACTCCCCTATATGGGGAGACCCCCCCTTAAATACTTTATAAAAATTTTTGTAGTTGAACTTTGAAGAGAGTATCACTTTACACCTGCATACAAAATTTGATATTCCTAGCTTAAGTAGTAGGACGGACAGACGGACAGACAGACAGACAGGTCGCGAAACTAGTAGGGTTTTGTAAAATTATTTTACAAAACCCTTAAAAAGAGTGAACAACAAAATAATCGGATGTTCCCGATGAGTCACGCCCTAAAACTGTGCCGATTATCATCCGCAAACTGGAGAAATGGACAAAACTGGCTGCGCTTATGAAGCAGTTAAACATAAAGTACGACGCTGCCAAACGTGTATATCTGTGCCCCGAGATCATACCCCAATCCTCCACGAATCATAGAAAAATAACCAAGCTGCTAACAGAGCAAAAATAGCAGTATGCCTGAGGATAAAAAATTAAATGTGATAATTCGCGGTCTTCACGGACTATCGGTGGAGGAAATTAAAGATCTCCAGCAGCAAAGCTTCCATCCTATTGAAGTTTTCTATGTAAAACTTCAATCCGGCTCCTCTAAACTGGTAAAAGTCCTTCTGCCGAAAGCAGAAACTGAAATCTACAACGTTAGATCTATCTACCATCTCATCAGCCAAATCGAATCATTGAAACCACGTAGCGGCCAGGCTATGTGTCATAACTGCCAACAATTTGGCCACTCATCGAGCAACTGCCACGCTCAATCTCGCTGTGTTAAGTGCGATTGCCTTCATCACTTTACGCACAGCAAAAAGCAAATTACCGAAAACCCCAAATGCATCAACTGTGGAGGAGAACACCCCGCCAACTACGAAGGATGTCTCAAAACCCCGAAAAATATTAGGAAAACCCCAATTGCCGCCCAAAACAAGCAATAACCCAGTGTAAAATCCTCAAAACTAAACACCAATAGAACCTCTACAACACCTTCCCAGCCACAAACTAACATACATTCACTCTACCTCATATGGAGCAATTTTTCATCAAAATGCAGTCACAGATGCAAAAAATGATGGCCACAATGGTGCAGGGCTTCTTTGCACCACAAAACTTAAGTAAAAACACCCAATGACTTCCCCCATGAATCACATTTCCATACTCACGTGGAATGCAAACTCCCTTTAACAAAGGGCTGGTAAATTTGATAGTATTCTCATCCAGGAAACCTTTTTGAAGCCAAAAATCTGTCTCCGCTTCCCTAACTAACTAGACTGACAGGAAGGGGAGGTGAAATTGCCATTCTTGTGAGAAGAAGTGTGAATCACTACCTGATTGAAACCCCACAACTGCACCGCGTACAGGCGAATTTGTAGTCATGTCACTGTACAATCCCCCGCGAAGTGGGACTTTCTATCAAGATCTAAGCTCCCTCTTCGAGCTGGAAGGCCCACTCCTGGTGATAGGTGATTTGAACGCCTGTCATAATTCCTGGGGTGCTGTGAAAAGCAATCGTGTTGGGGCTGAGCTTAACAGATTTATCAAAGCTAAAGACGTAAGACTACATATGCCAAGTGAACAAACGCACTATAGCCGAACTTCATCAGGTGAATCTGAAGATGAAATTTAATCCTCTGTGCAAAGACTGCAAGCTTCTCAGATGACAGGCACTAACGAAATTCGTCCATAAGACTTAACGGAATTAAAAGACATGATTAGCACGCTAAACAAATAAAGCCCCAGGACCTGACTCTTTGACGAACACCATGCTGAAATGGCACTTAAAAAATGCTGTTAGTTCCACATAGACGTGCACCTAATTTTCGTTGACTTCAAGCAAGCATACGACAGTATTGATCGTAACGTCCTGTACGGATTGGTTGACAAATGGAACCAGGTTGCAAATTAATTCGGGCAATCCTTAAAGATAAAAGGGACTCACTGCAGTCGGGGGCGTTAGGGCTGGGGGATCGCTTTTCTGGCACTTCCTCTTCCCCTCTCCCCTCCCGCTAAGAGAGGGATCCCCTAGCTTGAAGGCGCCTCACGGCATAACAAAACAAGTCCTGGCCTGAAGTAATGTGTCAAACGGTTCCAGGCTAGGTTCTCAGGTTGATAGGGGAGGTGTTTAGTGGGTTGTCCAGTCGTCTTCTTGCGAGCATGGGAGTCCCACACTCTGTGCATAAATGCCATTTACCTCCCAAACACAAGAAAACCTACTGTACCAAGTAATGCTTTGCTTTGGCATCCCAGCCAAATTATTCCGTCTTACTAAAATGACAATGACGTCGACGACCTCCCAAGTCCGTATCAATAACCAACTCACCGATGCCTTTGACACAAATATCAAACTAAAGCAGGGAGATGGGCTGTCCCCATTGCTATTCAATTTCGCTCTGCAGTACGTCTCAAGGAAGCTACCTGTCGATACCGAGGTACATTACTATACAAGTCGAGCCAAGTAGTAGCCTATGCAGACGACATCGACATTTTGTCACGGTCATTAACAACTGCTAAAGAACTCTTCCTCTTCAACGAAAATAAAACAAAGCTCATGATGCAGTCGAGGAAAAATACCTCAAATACACAAAATATCGCGAATTTGTGTATTTAGGCGCCAAAATAATGAGAACTATAATGAAAGAGAGGAAATACATTGAAGAATACAGCTGGCAAATAAAATATTTTATCATGTTTTGACGATCTTGAAGACCAGCTGCATACAAAAGAAAACAAAGCTCCAAGTATACAAATCTGTTATAAGTCCTGTGTTATGCCATGGGTGTGAAACATGGACCCTAACCCAAGCATCCGCAAATATATTGAACGCCTTTGAGCGACGGGGCATGAGGCGAATAGTCGGAGCGATAGTGGCGAATTCGATTCAACAATGTGCTGTATGAAATTTTTGACGATTCGGAGGTCTCAACGGTTGTAAGACTTGTTACGTTGGCACAATTAATGGCCCCTCTATTTTCAAACATTTAAATACCCCGACGCTGAACTTCGCTTATCCGATGCAAAAACCAACATCATCTCAACGCGGAGACGCAATCCAGCGCGCGTTGATGAAATGACGCGGCTGATGTAATCAGGCGGCTGAAGTTGAAATAACTTGGAGACGCGTTGATGAAATGACGCGGCTGATGTAATCAGGCGGCTGAAGTTGAAATGACTTGGAGACGCGTTGATGAAATGACGCGGCGGAGGCAGTCGAGTTTGAGAGGTTGATCGAAAGAGTCGTGGTGAACGGACGGATAATTTTATGGCGTATCCCCTTTGTAGAAGAAAAAGCCCTGTGAGTCTCAGTTCGGAAAGTTCGTAGAAAGATAGCCTCTTTTCGTATTTGCAACAAAGGATTTTGTGGAATTTGTGTTTGGTATTTCCAAGGATTGTGATATTGTGTAAATGATAGTCAAATTGTGTATTAATTGTTCGAGACATAGTTGTTCAAAATGGCGTATACATATTTATTCATATACTTCATCATCGGTGACGCGGGTGTTGCCTCGGGCGGAATATAAATTTTCTAACGCATTTGAAATGTACAGCCTTGGACTTTCGTTTGGCTCCCTGAAACAGCTGATCTGTATTCGTAAGTGTCGTTTGTCTGGGCGTCGCTGGCGTCTTGTTGTTGGAGTGATTTTCGAAAGATCAGCAAGTGCACAAACATTGGGATGTCTGTTCGCTGTTAACAGTATTCGAGGAAAGCCATCGAAGTCCTCCGACATAGACTAATCGCATATGAGGAAATTCGGTAATGAGTCAGGAAGTCGTGTCTCTTGGTACAGTTCACGGACAAGGGATTTCAACCTGTCCATGATTTAACGATCGGAATTTGGTGCTCGCATGATAATAATTGATGGAAAACAAATAAAGTTGCGAATTTGTGATACGGCAGGCCAGGAGGCATTCAGGTCAATTATCCATTCCTAGTATCGGGGTGCAGCAGGAGCTCTGCTTGTGTCTGATATAACCTGTAAGGAAACATTCAATCACTTGACAACATGGCTTGCAGATGCTAGGTAACATTTCAAATTCGAATATGTTCATAATAATTGAAATCTGAAATAAAAGTGAAAACACAATCTGGCATAGAGACTTTTTATAGATAAGACAAAAATCGCTTTTAAGATGAAACCCAATATTAAACCTTTTGAGACTAAAAATAGCGGAGATTCATTGTATAAAAATGATTCTAAATTATTTAATGGATTGATTAAATCATTTATTCTAGTTAATGGTATACTTAATTGAATTCACTGTAATTCGGATTCCAGTTTTAAGCTACATTTTAAAATTAAGTTTAATGCGTTTGACAAAGCATACATTTTTCGATAAAGAGGCTGATGAGTGAATCTGTCGATAAGCAAATAATAGGTGGAATCTGTTTAAAAATATAGTGCCGTTTTAGTTTGTATGTAATTATCACAATTTGAAAATACTTTAAGACTCACTTGAATATTGTTAGAGCACTGATAAAACATTCCGAAAATAAATGTTCATTTTACAATCAAAACAGCCTAGAAAAATTGAAATAATGAAATAAGTTCAATGTGCTGGATTAAGCCCAGTTTTCAATTTGTTTGATTCAATTCAATTTAATTTCAGGAAGTTACCAGAATCCATGACGCACTGGTGAATATTTTAGTGTGTGTGTGTGCGCGTGTTCGACATTATGGAGTTCTTTAAAAAAAATTCTTTCTGTCTCTCAACCCACTCCCATACGCGGTGAGCTAGCCGTGGAACCAAAAAAAACTCCGCTTCAGTCTCCATCATGTGACTTTATGTGGTTCCATAGGGAAACTGTTTTTGTTTAGTCAGCAACCTTTGCTGAATACCGTTTTTTTGCTGCGAGAGCAACTCCTCAGTTGCTATTACTACATACATCCTGTTTTTCTTGATAAGGCAGATTATATTTTTTTTATTTTTCCTGCGAAACACCATCACATAACAGACTGCGGAAGCTGCAATGGGCTGGACACATAAATAGTATGGACGAACAACGAATACCCAAAAAGGCAATCGTTGGGAGAACTGAAGGCCGGAGACCAGTGGGGAAACCGAGGAAACGCTGGTCTGACTCAGTCGACGGAGACAGTTCATCGCTGCTCGGATTTCGAAATTGGAGGACGCGGTCAATGGACCGAGACAGTTGGAGGCGCTTTTTGCAGGAAGGAAAGGCTCGAAAGGGTCTGTAGTGTTATGAAGAAGATGCTGAAATGGCTACCAGATAACATACTGCAAGTCCTGACGGACATCATCAACACCATCTTTCACCTTCGCAAACTTCTCAAGTTGTGGAAAACGGCCATTATTATCGTCATCCTGAAACCAGATAAGGATCTTACTTTCCGGTAAAATTGACGGCCAATAAGTCTACTGTCATATCTATTTAAAGTCACAGAAAAGGCACTTTTAACCAGGTTGTCCGAATATATAGAGAACAGCGAGATCATACCAGATGAACAATATGGCATTCGAGCTGGACACTCCACCGAACTCTAGCTTATAAGGGTGTTCCAACATATTAGAAATGGGTTGAACGTTCGACATAGTAAAAGCCTTTGACAAAGTCTAGCATGCAGGGCTAATCTTTAAAAATGCATGAATATTCCATTCCACTTCCTTTGATAGAAATTACCAACTCTTTCCTGCAGGGCAGATTTTTTCGCGTAAAAATTGATAACATACTATCCAACATGCGACCGATTCAAGCTGGAGTTCCACAAGGATCACCACTCTCCCCATTACTGTACACTCTATACACTGCAGAGCTCCCACGTCGTTTAAATTTACCTATATGCCGACGACACTTGCATATATTACACCTCACGACAAGCAAAAGCCATATCGTCAAGTCTGCAACGAACCACCGAAATTTTTTTGGGATACTTTCAAAAGTGGAAGATAAAAATTAACGCTGACAAGACACAAGCCATTTTCATCACAAGAAGACGACGACAACAACCTCCTGAACTACAAATCGACGAAAAATCTGTACCTTGGAAAAGAACCGCAAAATACCTAGGACTAAAATTTGACAATAGATTTACATGGACTGACCACATACGTGACAAGAGACAACACTGTTTAGGTATCCTATCCTCCTTGCACCCCATTTTAAGATCTGGAAAACTGGACGTGAAAAACAAACTCCTCATCTACAAACAAATCATAAGACCCTCTCTTCTCTGTGGCTGCATAGCATTCTGTCAGACCTCAAAATCCAACAAAAAACTGCTTCAATCTCTGCACAAGTCCCTTAGAAGAATCTTTAGAACCCCTTGGTACATTAGGAACATTGACATTCATAAAGACCTCAAACTAGACACTATTGACAAATATATACTACACATCGCACTAAAACTGTTTGACAGGATAGATAAACACCCTAATAGCACCCTGAATCCCTTAAGATCAACCAATGACGAACAGAGGTTCACCTACCCTAATCTCAGGTCAATAACATTGTGATGTAGGATGGACAGAATCGAGTTGTATTGTTTGCTATAGGCCAGTTGGGTACAAATATACCCACCGACAAAAATGGAGCAAAGTGCTAAATCGCACTAGTTCCACGTAACCCCACACCTCAAAGAAGGTGTTCTATGCTTGTGTCTGCATTTTGCAAGTTATAAAAATCTGTGTAATTTCTAAAAGATAATCCTTTAAGTAGGAAATAACCAAGAAGATGGCTAACGCTTGTGCTTGTATCCACATATCGCAAGTGTTTCACCGTCTCGTTTCATTCATTCACGATTAAAAAAAATGAAAATAACAAAATGTTGCCGCAGGAAAAATGGCTGGAGTTACCAACAAACCCAAGACATCACATCTTATGGTTAAATATAATTTTTTTTCCAATGCTTTTATGACTTGTACCACCCAGAATACTGAAAATCAAAAAAAAATTATTTGAAAAATTAATAAAAATATCCATTTTAAGAATTCTTAGCAAACATTTCTTTCATGTGTGAAAAATTTATACAGAAATTATTCATAGATTATTGTTTTCAAAGCATATTTATTTAAACATTAGTCAAAAAGGAAACATTACAAGCGAAAATGGAGCGCCGGGACTCGAACTCTGAACTTCAACGTGAGGAGCTGAAAGCTTCATAGCAGTTGGAATGATTGATATTTCACTAGAGATATTATTATGGGCATTTTCGAAACGAATTTCTCGAAAACCGTTGAGAAGTGCGTCGAACGAATTGAAGAATTGAAATCGGTGACCCACACTTCACAACTTCCGCTCTTAAGATGCCTGTAAATTCCATAATACTGGATTGCTATTTGTGAATTGTCTCCCAGATATCTTCTTTAGATCTTAACATTTAGCAACACTTTGTCACCACCAGAAATTCCTTATCTATTATAGAGTCTTCTAGAAACGTATTGTTTAAATTGCACCATTAATTATTAAATCTTTTCATCGTAAATCAAATACTGTATATCTTTGCCCATCAAATACTGCATTAACATGGAATGAATAAGGTTTCGCATTCAAAACATTCACAAATAAATTTTGTTTTCAACTTTATAACCCTATTGTATACAAAAATTATCTTTGTTTCTTTATATTAAATTGTTTTTGTTTTTTAGGATCAATAAAAGACAAAATTAAATTCTCAATGAATTTATTCAATTTATTTGTAAATTATTGAAAGCGAAATGTTTTCATCGTATTCAAATCACATCTTAATAGTATCAGTCCATTGACATGCTGATAACATATAAACACTGATAGCATTCATCTATTTATTATAATGAAATAAAATTTCCCAAACTTCCCCAAGTAGCATACGAAATTAATTCCCAATTTAGAAATTAAATTCGAACAAAAAATGCGCTATTTACCACTAATAGCGCATTTTCCATTGAAATGTAATTTCTAAATTGTGAATGAAATTCAATAGCAATTATATGTGAATTAATAATACGATTAGATCAGATATGCTAATAGGTTTTATTTATTTTATCTATCATCATAATTACCGCGAAATAAGTTGCTAAAACGTGCTAATGGGAAGGTGTGGATACTCTACTTTTTAAAGATGTGAATAGTTCACACCTGTAAAGTACAATAGATATTGTTTTTTTAGGGAATCGAAAGGGGAGAAAAAAGTCATTAGTGACGAATCCTTAGACCTATCCTACTGCGTAAATATTTTTAATTTTTAAGTGTTTTTGTTTTACGAGAAAAACCTAAAAACAATAGAAAAATTTGTTGAATCTGGGGCAATCTAGTTTCGAACTTGGGTATTTTGCTGAAATTGATTCGTATTGATGACAGTGGAAAATTTTTTTTAAGAGAGCATTGTTTTAATTTGTCTGGAGGGTGAATTACATCGTGACCTTAAAAGAAATCAGATTTTGTGGCTCATTTAATATCCATCATTTGATTGCAAACACGAACTCAAGGAGAGTATACGTTCACAATTTCTGTATCAGTTTTAAAGTCGAACACATTTTAATTAATTTGTATTTATCATTCAAACTCCCCCAAGTATTATTCCGTAAAATCGTTCGTGCGTCTCCTAATATTTCTGATCTTTGTACTCTTCTATACAAAACGAAAGTAATGAAGTCACACAAGCTTAATAATATTTCATCAACGAAAAAACAAAATAATATAAATTGTTGAAATAAAATCTTCAAAAAACTGCCGAATATAGTTTTATGTGGCTATTAACATTTTGCTAATTGTTCAATTGATCGGACTTGCTTAGAAGTAGAGAAACGCATTAATTTGTATTAATTTCGCGAATATACTATTTATACACTGAGTAAATGAAATCTGGGTACGACACAGTCCATTTTTATATTAATTAAGCATACAATGAGAGTTGGTAGTTGTTTTTGGTTTTTCTTCTCGCGTATGTTACCAATAATGAATTTTATGCATTACCACTTTCGATGGCAATGAGTCTGAAAAAAAATTAAATTGATGAAGAAATCTAAACAGAAACACAAAAAGTTAGCTTGACGACAATATTGACCAATATTGAGTAAAGATTATTTGAAAAGAAAATATTTTTTGGATAGCGGTGTAAGTGGGAAATGAAGCGGAAACTTCAATATTACATACAATAGCCCACCTGGAATGCAGATATTGTGTTTGTTTAATGATGCCTATTGTCTGCGGAAGAGTAATAGAATTAACAATCAGAAAATGCAAAAGTAAAACATAAACATTAGAGACTTGATGTGCTAAATTTTATACCAGTCGTACACCTATCATTGTTCAAGATATGCTCTACTATAAAAGTTTGTAACAGTTAAGTTAATTTAAATATCTTAATTCAACCTGATATTGTAGTTAAATAAATTTCCCACTGAATGATACTTATGGAAATAAGTTAGCAAAGTTTATTATTTGTTTACACCTTTAGATGTTTAATTGAAGTTTAGTGGAGCTATTCACTTGCCAACAGTTTAGTATTCATTGAATTTAACTGGATCCAATGAGAAAATAATGATAATTATAGAGTTAATGAGTGAAACTATATCTTTTAGTTAATTTCTTTTTTTTTTGTTTTTGTTGAGTGTTGTATTTTACCTTTGCTTGAATTGAATTCAAGCCGTGTTTATTGTACGTTAAACTTTCATGTAAGTAAATTTACCTGTCCGTGATTTTTCAAGGAAACCTAAGTCAACCTTTCAACATTTGAAAACGTTAAATCTAGAGACATGTAAACGAATCGCACCCTTAAGGTCGACGACTCCGATACTCGACACTCACTCCATTTGCGGCTGCTGGTCGCCTAGCTAATCCAAAATCGAATTCGGTCATAGATCGGGTCAATAGGAGACTTGCTTGAAAGTATGACTAGTTTTCTGCTACATGCAAAGTCAATCAGGCGCTGGCCGTTGTCGTTTGTTACATCGTGGAGGCTATATCCTCCAGTCGTTCCCCGATGAGATAGCTCATTGCCAACCTTAGCGTTGAAATCACCCAGAATTATTTTTGTGTCGTTTGTAGGCAATGAGTCGACTTCTCTTTCCAGGTGATTGTAGAACGTTTCCTTCGGCTCTTCGTCCTTTTCTTCGGCCGGGGCATGAACACTTATCAGCCAGATTTTGAAGAGTTTCGCTTTTATACGGATCGCACACAACCATTCATTGACTGCCTTAAAATCAATAACGTGCGATTTGAACTCCCTATCCACAATGAAGGCCACTCCGAATTCTCGTTTTACAGTAAGCTTCTCACTTTTCAATATTGTGTGCGATCTCATGTCTTGAATGTCATTTCCAGTCCAATTCGTTTCCTGGACAGCCAGTATTTTTAATTGATATTGACTGGCCTGTCGTAAAAGGTCCTTAACACCGCCAGGGTAATTGAGCGATCTGATATTCCAGGATCCAATTGTAATGATTTTACGTCTACGTGCGAACGTGGAACCGGCCTCTCATCGGTTCTAGACGTTAAGTCTGAGTAGTGCCAACGGATGGTACCAACCGGTCAACCAATCCGTGCACCGTAACCCATTCACGCGGTGGCTGCTTGTCGGCCAGCTAGATCGGAGAGGATTTCGGTCGCGGGTCTCCGAATGGGTTACGCTCATTTACATATTTCAGCCACCTATACACGCCCGTTTTCAAACGCGTTACAAAACAAAACTATACGGAGAGGAAACCTACTTTACGTTACTCCGTATGTAGTGAATAATGAGTTTTCATACAGTCCGTAAAGGACTGCAGCGATGTTCTGCTGCCTCGGCAGAAGAAGATGACAATATCTGCCGAGAATGCCCTCGTCTGGAGACGCGTGAATGCGCTGGCAGGCTAGCATTGCGGTGTCGTTGGGCGGGTTCATTTCCCCAGCACGAGGACCCACTACAAAAATATTTCGCATTCACGATTTGGACTGCTGGAAGTCAAGAGGCGACCGAAGTCGCAAAAAGTGTAGATAACCACACAGAGGGAATTAGAGCTTATCATGAGAACAAGGGGAACCTGAAAAGAAAGGCGAACTTGGGGTGACCTCGTCATTACCCGACGAAGTTCATGGCCCACAAATGAAAGAGGGGCAAACGGGTGGTGGTGGGGCCCCTTCTTACCCACCCAACCGGAATAAATCCATAGATATCTTGTTGAAGTGGCCAGGTATTCCTCTTCTGAGTGGAAAACTCATACAACTTGAATTGTATGAACTTTCCCATCAGAAGGGGAATACCCCGGTGACCAATTTATGCCATAGAATTATACAATTTGATTGCATAACTCTATGCCATAAAGAGGCACTCTGCTTGGGCCACTCAACCCACGACGTCACCTGAAACAAGAAGGATTATTAAGTACCCGGTGGCTGGCTCATGTTTTGAGGTGGAAGCCTACCACCGTACCGGGTCCTATACCCGGTTAGAATTTGAGGAAAGGAAAGACCAATTTGGCGTTACTCTAACACTCCATTATATTAACGCAATACGATTAAATTTATATAAATGTGCAACATTTGCAATATAAATACAAGGAGAAATTCTACGCAATAAAATTTAAATTCGATAAATGCACAACATTTGCAATATAAATACAAGGAGGAATTCTACGCAATAAAATTTAAATTCGATAAATGCACAACCGTTGCAATATGAATACAATGAGAAATTCTCCGCAATAAAATTTAAATTCGATGAATGCACAACCGTTGCAATATAAATACAAGGAGAAATTCTCCGCAATAAAATTTAAATTCGAAAACATGCACAACATTTGCAATATAAATAAAAGGAAAAAATTTTACGCAATAAAAGGGTACTTACCCCACATGGTCCTTCGAGCGCTCGATGACAAATGCGGGAAGTCCACTGAAACGTTCATTAAATACATTCGCACAAAAAATTAATAAATTTATCTCTAAAGCGAGAATTTCTTTACAATCACCTGAAGATTTAAATAAGATTTAAATAGTTTACTTTAGAGAATTTTCAGCAATTTGCACTGGTCAAAAAAATGTTTATTCTAATTAACATTCTAGTATTATGTATAAAACCTCCGGAAAAGTGTACTCTACTCTGTATTGCAGTTAGAAGTTAACTCAAAAATAATTGTATTAAGTTCCGAGCGCATCAACACAATCCGAATCAATCACTGTTATTTCATTGCCATTAAAGATGCGACACACATTCATACATCCACCAGTATAATAGTCTAAGCCACGAACAAGACTTGTATCCAGTACCACGTTCTTTTCCACGCCAAACGTTTTACAGTAATTCAAATGGAGTTTCATTTCCTCTAAGCCTTTCACTGCAGCCTTCACGGCTTTCCAACGTTCATCGCCTCATAGTTTTTCCACTAGATCAGACGTACAACCGTATTTCCTTAGCGCACATACAAAGCACTTCACCTCCAGGTTGCACTTGTCAAACAATTGCATTTCTCTTTAATTTCCAAAGAGTTTCTCAATTCCGTTCACACCAACTTTCCCTACGACGAAGCCGCCACTAACATCGTCAGTAATTCAATTCTGTCACCCGCGTTCAACTTTGTATATCACAATGTTGGATGGTTTTTCACTAACTCGGCCATTATTTCCGTTCGCATTTGACACTCCAACGAAATAAAAGGCTGCAACTTGTGATTGGTAGCAGAAACTGTACAAAGTCAAGTTGTTTTTATTGAAAATTTCACAAATGTCCGATGCGGCTACTTGCTCGCTTTTCTCTCAATTCCCCCGTCCACGCGCGTTCGCGGTTGCAACTCGACTCCCGTCCACTCCACTCATCCCAATCTATCCACAATAGCTAGCGCGTGAAATTCTCGTTTTACCGCTTAGCCAGTTTCCCGAACGATTCATCTCTTGCATTTGTTGCATTTGCTGTGCTTGAAGCATTTGTTGTTGCTTCAACGTTTGCAATGTTTCTCCGGGAATATGCTGGCTGAAGCTATGCGAGTTACACTCTGATGTAACATTATTTTTATGTACAGTAAGGGTTGTGTATTTTAGTTGTATCGTTTATACGCATGTGCAAAGGCAGCTTGAGGCACCTTAAAAATGATATTCTGTGATAAATCGCATACAACCGAACTCCTCTTCGTTGTTGTGTACGAATTTGAATCGATTCTTTGTTTGATCTTATTAACATAACTGAGATTGCTTATTGTTCTTTAGAACAGTACACTTTCAAATCGGATTAATGCTAGCGTTCACGAACGTATATTAAACGTTTAAGAGATACATTGCACTTATTCTTATTAAGTTTTATTACGATCACGTTTTTTTATTTTACGTTAAATTGTTGATTAAAATCGGCGAATGGAACATTATTACATGCGTTATTAATATCCTGTCTGTTCTTATTATCTCTAATAGCATTAAATGAAAATATTCAGAGTTCGGCTGTAGCTTGAAATGTCACATTTTAGTGTTGCTTTTAACTTGTCTTAAATATCCACCGAAACATTATCACCGCCTTTTTCCGTTGTCAATTCAATTCGGGTATCTGATCCGTATCCAGCGTAGTTTGCGTGAGCCGCAGAAGCTTGCTGTGCAAAAAGTACATCGGCGACATACAAAGGTGCGGGAGATCGGTCATCAGGAATGCTAGGTCGTCGTATTGTGCAACGCTTGATCGGTGACATGAAAGCAACAACGTTAATGGCATGCACAATGAAAGAATGAGAACTCTTGCTCGAGCGTCAATGCCTTGACTTCTTATAACTGCCATTGCAGCAAGAATCGTCAGCAAAAGTATCACAGAAAATTTAGTCATTGTCACGGCAGTTGAGTGGATTTTTCTACCACTTCGACTGACCATGTTGCTCGGGCCATATGCAAAGAATAAATTATGTCGATCGACAAAGTGTTTGAAGCAAATGTAAACCACAGCGAATGGCATGATTAGGAGGCAAGCTACGCTGTAAACTACGCTTGTTGTGAAAACCATTACAGTCCAAGCGTAATGAATTCCGAAAGGAAATTCAATCAAAATGGACTTACGTATGTACTGAATTTCTGCACGGGATCTGGCTGTGCATAGCTCCCACACATAAACAATCAATTCAGGGAAACGAATCAATTCCAATGAAGTACCGATAAACGCTGCGGTGATTACGTAGTTTACGAAGAATGCACCCTTGTCCGGCAGGAAGTTAACACAATATTGTATTTGGGTTTCTTAATTTGTTTTGACGTGTCTTGAGTTGCCTGTAGAGGGTTATGAGATTGTTGCAATGGATGTTGAGATTGTTGTGGAGACTTTTGCTTCTGCTGCAAAGCGTCTCGATGCCAGAGCATACCTACTCGATTACTACACGTATTTCTTCCTATAACCAGTCAAAAAAACAAAGATCTAATCTCTACTTCGCGTTCCCGAATTTCCGACGCGGTACCGAAAAGTATACTACGTTAACTCATCCCGACGAAAGCTACTCTAATAAAACGGCAAAACAACAAAGGTACCGCGTACCGCGCGCGACGCGAAACCGACTTCAGCGGATTTTCTCAAACCCTACCCTCGCGACGGCATACTTACCCTGCACCTCATTTCCCGCTGAAAAGCAGAACTACTGGAAAGGAAAGTCTATTTTTTTCGTTAGCAATTCATGTTGTTTTATTCATTTCAATATTATTTTAAATTTATCCTACTATAGAAAGCGTCATTAATGTACTATATATGCTGTGTTAAACATTCAATTTTTAAATTAAATTTGTAATGTTAATAAAATAAGTACATTCATTTGTAAGTGTAAATGCTTTCGATGTTAATCTAACATTCGCCTTATTAAACGATTTTTTTTTTTTCATTTGATTTTTATTTTTCCAAACGTCGCCTTTTGAATTGGAGCGTTTAATGCAACAGGTACAAACTAGTTTCTAGTGAAATGTAAATCTAATTTTAGCTATGCAAAGTAAATTTAAAGGAAGAATTGGATTTGCTGGGCAATATTTTCAAGAAATTATTATAAGTATTCAATTTCGTTTGTTAACTTTCTACATTCGATAAAAAATCTTTGATTTGATGTAACATCCAGCGAGGAATTATATATATTCCTTTGCTTCAATTCGAGGTCAGCTTGAAAAAAATTTTTCTTCAATAGAACTGCGTATGATTTGTAGCTTAAAATTTGGTAGCGGAAAATTTTGTTGATCGTTGGGTAATTTATTTTAGCAGATATTTAATTATTCAAGTTATATTGACGAACATAAAATATCTTCTGGATATGCAGAATTAAACGCCACCTGACGAATATTTTCGCGATTCCCTCAAATAAAATGCCTACTTTTTTGATCAAATTTTGTAATTTCTAAGAATCACTAAACAATTTTCAGTTTATTATTTTAAAAGAAAATCTTCTCTCGAAAGTATAGCCTCCACAGATGCCTATAGTATACTACGCAGGTTCAATTGCAGAACCAACTATATAAAAAAAATATAAATTGTTTTAGGATACCCTCTATACTTTTAATCTATCCAAGATAGTTAGATTGAATCTAACTCAATGTTTTATGCACACTTGAGTCATATTTCATATTCAAACATGCTATTCAATAACTTGCAAAATTTTTATTATTCTGAATAAGTTTTGGTACGAAAATATTTCATTTTACTTTCAGATGTTTTCTTTTTTATCAATTTTGTGCTTTAATGTGCGTACTGCAATATTTGTGTTATGGTATTTTTTTGCATTTGAAATCAGGCGGGCAAATGGACTTTTCACATTTTAATGTCCAGAAATTTTCAAATTGGTACCAATTTTGAATTTAATTAATTTATACCTAAGGGCTTATGCCACCATGTTACTATGAAAGTGTTGTTAATTATTCTGACATCCCTAAAATTCCACAATATTTCAGAAATATTTTCCTCATTTGCTTTTTTCAATTGTAAATCGTATAAACAAGTTAATTCTTCTCTTTCATACTAAAACTAAGTTAATTCTTCTCTTTCATACTAAAACAATTTTCGATGATGTTTTGTTTTCATCTTCACTTACAGTTTTCGTACGTATAAAATGTACAAATGAAATTTTAGCGCTTAAAACAGAAACGTTAACCTTCACGAACTCCTTATGGCTTCTGAGTTCTTTTCTGCTATTTCACTTAAATAATTTACAAGTTGCAACAAATACTAATAGCAGCTTTCATAACCACTCATGTGTTGATTTTTAACGATACACGGATTTACCCAATTATAAAAAAATGAATTATTTCGAATAGTTTTGACTTTACAAAATTACTTACAATAAGATTGAAAATGCTATGAAATAAATTTACATGATTCGTTACTGAAATGAATACATTTCTACCTTGTGAAATGGCAATAGTATCTATTATGGTGTAAAGCAAAAAGTATTCTAGAATGCTTTAGGCTCTCTGAATTTTACATCAAAGATGATTATGATACGGCGAACATTTACAGAATAATCGGGGAAAATTTCTAAACTTTATACTCGTACGTCTTACAGTAGTGGTGTCTAGAATAATAAATAATTTATAGCTACATTATTTCAACTATTTACAAATTTCATTTTGATTTATATTTACACATTTAGTAAGAACGAGCATAGAAAACAAACATTTGCAATGAATGGCAATTAGTTGGAATGAAATGCAATTGGCTTAGGACTGTTTTTAGAATGGCAATCATCAAATTTATGCGTTGTGGACACAATGCATTCACGAGTAGAATCTTTCGCGACCTTCCAAAAATGTAGTGTGAATCGTAAATGCGAACGTTTTGGAATATTGGCAAAATATCTTTTTGAAAGCATCTCTCGTTTTATTCCAGTGATTCACTCAGGCGTCCCTAACATTTGCATTGTGATCTTTCGGTTATGTATATTTTGTGTGTTTAATCATAGTAGTACCTTCCGATTGGATCGGATTTAACATCATGCAACATACTCACTGCAATATGGCCTTGTAGATACGGGGTTTACAAGCAAGCACCGTGTTTCCAGCTCTTTGAGGTGCGTGAGTGGTTCCAAACCGCTCAACTCCTGAATATTGCTCCCAAATTTTCTATTTGCGGTGTTTTGTATCCTCATTGCAATCGTGGCAGACATGTGTCGAGCGTATGGATTTCGAATGACGGATTGGTGAAAGCATCACAGAATTATCGCCTTTTTATACACGACCACTTGCAAAATGGCTAAGCATTAGCGGCGCATTGATTGTATCGGTCTAGCGAGAATTAAGAACTAAGTTACATCACCAGTTACCCTCGTCCAAAAGCATATTTACCTGAACTGTTTACGTTGGGTTTAGGTGGTAACACAGAATCTTCACTTTATCCACAAAACTCACAATAGAATTTACACACTAAAATCCCGCTGCGATACCAGCAATTCCTTTTGATGACTCTCGCTACCCACACACTCTGCCACCATGTGGCTGTCAAAATTCTGTTGGCATCCCACGATAAAATAGACGTGGGATGTGCACTGGTCGCAACAAACGTAAAATGACAAGCCACCTAGCAGCAAAGTGTGTTGGTAGTGGTCACCAGCGGCGTCGCATGATTCATTACACAATGCCATAGTCCTTTTTTCGTTCGCGAGGTCGTTGCCGTGAATCCAATATATTCCGAGGTCCATCTGCAGGTTTCAAAACATTTAAAGGTTTTCCAGGGACGGGAAGTTAGCCCGTCGCCCAACCTCCATTCCGGCGGCATGGTTATTACGTCGATTCCGTTATCAGGCGCAGTAGATTCGCCTGTACCCTTTAACGTCCTCACAAAAAAAGGTTTAAGTAGGACTTAGTACCAGAGCTGTAGATGTATTTATAGTTATTAGTATTTCTCGGCATTTAATGTTACATTATTGGGGAACCAGTAAACCCAATGTGCGACCCCGAGAGCATTTACTACCATTTAATCGGGGGGTATAGGATGAGGAATCATAGAAGCTTTGGGTTGGGGAAACAAGTCGTATGTCAAAGGCATATTCGGCGAAGACCAGCCCGCGACAAAAATTTGACATCGAAAGGCTCCAAATGGCGTCTGTGGCCAAAAATTTCACGGAGACCCTCGACAACCAGCTGGCTCCCATCTTATCAGACGGATCATTAAAGACGAGCAACGAGCTCTGGATGGAAGTGAAAGCGGCTATTAGAACCGTGGCAGAACAGATGATCGGTTATCAAGCCCGGCGCAAGAGGAATGATTGCTTCGATGATGAGTGCCAGAATACGTTAGATTAAAAGAATCAGGCGTACAAAGGATACGTAGGTGCGAAAACCAGGACGAAGAGAAAGATAGCGAATAAGATAATTAGGATTAAGAAAATAGAAAATACTATGACGACCAATTGAGAAGTATAGATGTAAGTTTAGCGACCATCAATACAAGACAAGCATACAAAGTAGTGAAAAACCTGAAACGTGGTTGTCCGCCTAAACCCACGCTCTATCGTGATGACATCGGCAATATCGCTGATGAAAACAAGATTAAGGAAAGATGGACATCATATTTCAAGAACTCCGCACAGCTCCAGAACATCGGAGCCTATAGATGTCTGCGGAGAGCTTCCATTGGCCCCAACAACTCCGGATGAAGTTTGTTCCGCCATCAAAGCCCAAAAGAATAATAAAGTGTCGGGCATCGATGAAATTCCAGTGGAGCTCATCAAATATGGTGGCAGGAGTGTTCATCAAGCTATTTACAAAGTCATTCAGCATATTTTGCAACAAGAACATATGCCGAAAGAGTGAAGCCAATCAATTATATTCCCTATCCACAAAAAGGTGACAAGCTACAGTGCGAAAATTATAGAGGCATATCACTACTTCATACGGCGTACAAAATATTTTCAAAAATCTTAGAAAATAAAATCGGATCATACGCCAACAGTATTATTGGGGAGTATCAAGGTGGTTTTAGAGCAGATAGATCAACAATAGACCGATTGTTCACAGTCAAGCAGATACTTAAAAAATGCTGGGAGTTCAACATAGACGTACACCGTTCGTTGACTTTAAGCAAGCATACGACAGACAAATAATGCTTTGCTTTGGCATCCCAGCCAAATTAGTCCGTCTTACCAAAATGACAATGACGTCGATGATCTCCCAAGTCCGCATCAATAACCAATCCACGATGCCTTTGACACAAATATCGGACTAAAGCAGGGAGGTGGGCTGGCCCCATTGCTATTCAATTTGGCTCTGGAGTACGTCATACGGAAGCTACCTGTCGATACGCAAGGTACATTACTACACAAGTCGAGTCAAGTAGTAGCCTATGCGGACTACATAAACATTCTCTCACGGTCATTAAAAACTGCCAAAGAACTCTTCCTGAAACTCGACAGCGATGGAAAAGTAGTAGGGCTACAAATCAATGAAAATAAAACAAAGCTCATGACGCAGTTGAGGAAAAATACAGTATCGAGAATGTGAGCGGATTTGGGTATTTAGGCGCCAAAATAACGAAAACGGGCAATGAAAGAGACGCAATACGCCGAAGAATACAGTTTGCAAATAAAATATTTTATTCAATATTGACGATCTTGAAGACCAGCTTATGTTATGCTATGGGTGTGAAACATGGACCCTAACCCAAGCATCCGCAAATATATTGAACGCCTTTGAGCGACGGGTCCTGAGGCGAATAATCGGAGCGAAGCTTGTCGGGCACCAATGGTGAATTCGATTCAACCATGAGTTGTATGAAATTTTTGACGAACCGGAGGTCTCAAGGATTGTAAGACTGCGGTAGCTGCAATAAGCTGCAATAACCTGGAGCTACATGAATCGTATGGATGAACAACAGATACCCTAAGAAGATTTTCGTTGGGAGAACTAAAGGCCGGAGGTCAGTGGGGAAACCGAACAACGCTCGTCTGACTCGGTCGACGAAGACAGTTCATCGCTGCTCGGATTTCGGAATTGGAAGACGTGGTCAACGGACCGAGACAGGCGGAGGCGCTTTTGCAGGAAGCGAAGGCCCGAAAGGAGCTGTAGTGCTAAAAAGAAGAAGGCCCTAATTAGGTATGACTAAACAAATCCGCATTAGGCCCTAATACTGAACGTAGCGTATTACCCCATCACTGCCTAAATTAGGTAGTGATGGGGCTTCCCTAAAAAGTTCCTAATTTAGGCTGTGATGGGGCTCGCCTAAATAATTCCTAATTTAGGCAGTGATGCGGCTTGCCCTAAACGCTTCCTAATTTAATCCGTGATGCGGTTTGCCTAAACTTTCTATTGGAAAATAAACACATAAGGTATAAATTTGTTCATAATTCTTAACATTCTCTCCACTTTGCAACATACTTTTCAGATCTAATATTTAAAAAAAAAAATCGCATTTATGATGAACCCATATACGAGTACAGTTGTGTGCAAAAGTATTAGGTGCCCTTCTTGTTTAACTCTACCTGCATTATAAGTTCTCGGAATTTATTCTATTGTTTACGATTTTGTGTACGAGAGCGGTTCAAATAGACAAACACTGTAGATGGCGCGCATGTATGTTTTGAAGGTCGTGACTTGGGTATGCGATAGTTGGGTCCCGTACGAACAGTGTGGCATAGTTTTCGTCAGGGGTGCATACTTCACGTGCGTGCTACGACCATGAGTGAACCTCAACTGCCGACCGCCGTTGCGTAACGTATTGTCATTTGTTTTTTAGTGAGGGAAGGCGTTAAAAACACGGAAAATTTTCTGCGTTTGCGAAATCAGCTCGGTAGTGAGTGCCTGAGTAGGGCTGCTGAATTTGAATGGACCAAAGCATTCAAGGATGGTCGCGAAGCCGTCGAGAATGAGCCGCATGATCGTCGACCGCGTACCAGCATCACACCAGACAACATTTGCCGTGAAGAACAATTCATTTTGGAGGACCGTATAATGAATATTCGAGACAGTTCGGCCGAATTCGGCATCAGTATTGGTAGTGTAGAGTCTATCATCCACGAACACCTTCAATATCGCAAAACATCGGCTCGAAACGGAGGAGCGTTCCAGCACGAAGTGGGATTCTTCTCCAGGATAACGCGCACCCTCATACCGCGCGTATCACGCTCGATACAATATCAGAATTGGTATGGGAGGTACTGGAACACCCCTTTACAGTCCGGATTATCACCCTGCGACTACCACATGTTTGGACCACGGAAAGAAGCCCTCGGATGTCAAAGATTCAACACAGACGACGAGGTAGATTAGTTCGTGCGCACATGGCTGTCCGAGTTGCCCAAGAAATTCATCGATACCGGCATCAAAAAGCTCCGGAAAGGTGGACTTGTGAGGGGGAGTACCTAAAAAACGGTAATTTTTTTCGATAGTAAATTAATCTTTCAGAGCATTTGTTTCGATCATATGTATTTACACGACAGTAAAACAAAATAAAAATCCTAAAAAGGTGTACAGCTGTCTAATTAGGTTAAGCATGCTTCTTTGCATATTTTAATTTTGAATATCATTCCCTTGTTATTGTTTCTGGTTATAATACGTGGTTAAGTGTTCCTATATTGCCATTCTTTTCTGAAGATTCATATATTTTCTGCAAATTATGCCTAAAATTAAAGAACTCAGTGTAGAGCAGCGCTTGCGGATTGCTTTGTTGTTTAAAAAAGGCAATTCTCAAGCACAAATAGCTCGCGAAGTGAAGTGTTCACGATGTGCTGTGGAGTCATAGAGATATAAGACTGTAGAGAGGACAATGAACAACTTTTTTGTCCAAATTCCCCCTTAATTTACTAATACTTATATAAATTTACAACTACCAAACAAATTTGTTCAGAGATGACGAAAAGTAGGGGCAATAATTCAATCATTTTCATTGCGGTAACACATAATAAATTTAATGTGGATTGTTTTATTAAAATCAATATTTTAAAATTTATTTTGCTGAGGCTAAATAATTCAACATGTTTTTAATGTTATAAAATTTCAGACTAAAATAATAGCATCCAATTTCTATACATTGGTTTTTTCGCATTACTGATATTGATGATCATTCATTTCACACAAAATTACTAGCAAAAAAATAAATCCAAGTGAAAAACTATTTGCAGCATCCGAAACTTAATAACTTACAGGAAAATTTAAATCAAAAATTACTTGCGGCGTCCGGAATTTCAAGAAGTAGCAAGCAAAATATTTCATACAATACCAAATAACAAAACTTTAAAATTTCAATTACCCCCATTAATATTTCCATTTGACTATTTCACTGACTCTTGGGAAACAAACTAAACGGGAATGTAAGCTAAGCACGAAGAAAATAGCACGAAGAATTAAGCCACGCCCACGTAAACAAACGGATGAAGTACTGACTGATCATCAAGAAAACGCACGTAATTAACACTAACTAAATCAAAATGTTCAAAAAATACACGCGCACTCAAAAAATAAAGCAGTAATTGTCAACTTACCTGTGAAAAGACGTTCCTGGCAACCGGCATTTTGTATCATTTCCGCACGTAAACACTATGCACTTCATTATTAGTTTTCTATGTTTGTAACTAGTGTCACTATCACTTAATCACTTCACTATGTTCTTGAAACCTCACCTCACATATTACACGATATTAAAATCAAATCAACACTTTCGATTTGAAATTATTTGATCAAATTCGACGGAAATCCCGGCCCGTAAAATGTTTACTCACGTCTGTCAGTCGATTTGATAGAAGTGCAACTTCGGGTTGAATTTAAGAGACACGAATCAGCTCAGTTGCTACGGATAGGGAAAATGAATTTCTAATTAATGACTTGTTCATGCTAAGTGAGTGATCTCATACCATCAAAGGTTGATTAATGAGTTGCGTCCTAACTGGTTTAAATATGAATTGAATGAATCAGAGTTAACGCTATCAATAATATGCGGCAATTTTCGTTTGCAGTTAATGTACTTTTATCAGTTTTGTCGTAAAACTATAATGAAAGTTAATAAAACTGAGCAAAAGCGTGACCATACCTTAACACCAAATACCTTCCTAACGGCAATGTAAGCTGAGTGACAGTTTCTAGCCCGAGTGTGCCCGAAAATTAGATAGATTTCTAGGTAATGAGTCATTAGAATTTAGAACGCCATAAGTGCTGTCCGCACTCATAAACCTAAAAAAAACCATAAATGACCAGGCTAGTTTAGTATATACCAATCTACAATACCCACGAAAAGAGCCGAAGGTGGTAACAGCTAATGAGGGGAAAAACTGGTCAAATCAAATTCTTGGGACGCTCACGGACAGACATTTATACGGTTAGAGCCCCTCTAATATCTTGTTCCTCTAAGTGTGGAGTATGCAATAAAACGTTTCGAGGAGACCGGTTCCCATCAAAATAAACCACGACCTGCAGGAAAAAAGTAGCAACAGGTCTAAAAGATCGCATGTTGGTTAGGCAATCTCTGCGAAATCGAAAAGAAACATCTTCTGAGGTTGCCGCCGACTTATCAGAGTCACGAGGAAAACCACTGAGTGCGAGTACTGTGAGAAGAGAACTTGCTTACGCTGGACTTAAAAGCCGCTACGCCAGAAAAAAGCCATTGCTCTCCTCTCAAAACAAAAAAACTTGCCTGAAATGGGCCTTAAAACACACAAATTGCACGGTGGAGGATTGGTAAAACGTGCTGTGGTCGGACGAATCTAACTTCCAGGTATGCCTTTTTACATCTTATACTTGGAATAAAAAAAGTATTACATTACTTGCGATCTATTAAAGCACCAAATGATAAAGACGTAATTTTATAGAATTTTTATTTGGGTTTTGGTTTTTGGCACTCCCGGCGCCACGTACGTAAGACGAAGAGTGAGCGAAAAATACCATCCGGGGTATAAGGTACCCATCTTCAAACACGGTGGAGGAAGCACTATGATTTGGGGCTGCTTCTGAAGCAGAAAAAATTGTCCTATGTGAAGGTCGCATGTTCAGTCAGAAATACATCGAAGCACTTGAAACCGCTCTAGTACCATCGGTTTATGAAGTTCTTTTAGACACAAATTCCCGTGACGTCGAATTCCAGTAAGATAATGCTCCATGTCATAAATTGACACTATCAATGGCATGGATGTGTGAAAATTGCATCGAGCTGCTCGACTGGCGCCCACAATCACCTGATCTGAACGCCATTGAACATTTATGGGGAATTTTAAGGAAAAATATTCGACAAAACACAATAACATCTAAGGAAACATTATGCTCTAACATACATACGAGTGGATTAAAATAAGTGACGAAGATTGTTACAAGCTGGTAGCCTCTAACATACGCCTAATAAAGTCGCTGTTGTAATAACAGCCAGTGGAGCTACTAAATACTAGTTTAAATAATAAATATAAGTGAATTAAACATATACATATGTGTTTATTTTTCTTCTATCCGACTCCATATACATATTACACACATTATCATGACGTACGAGATACTTTTGCACACGTCTGTATATAACCTCAATAACATATACAGTGAAATATTTTGATTCAATTTAGGCATGCCGCAATAGGGCCTCATTAGGGCCATATTTGGCATGACTAACTTAGGCATGTCGCATTAGGGCCGCATTACGCCCGTCTTAGGCATGGGTAACTTGGAAAAAAGTGATCAACTCCTCATCACATCCGAACTTAAAAGTATTTAAAGCTATGCATTCTCATCTTCTATGTATAATTGTAATTTATTACCATTAAATTTTATTTTGTTCGAATTTATACAACAAGAAATTTTCTGTTTAGGAACTGTGTAGGCAAGCCCCATCACCTCCTAAATTGAAGTTTTTGTGAACTGAAGAAAATTGTACACTAAACATTTAAATTCCTACCAAGAATTTAAGGATTGTTTGTTTGTAACACTAAGAAAAAAATTGTGTTTAGGATATTTTAAGTAAGCTTCATCACCGCCTAAATCAGGAAATGTTTAGGCATGCTCATCACCGCCTAAATTGGAACTTCATTAGTAAATTGAAGAAAACGATTGCCCAAGAAACGGTTTTTTTGGTCGCAAATCGTAAACCGATCATAAAACTATCGTAACACAATTAATATTATCGGAAAACTTTCGTAAAATGATCGTAAAACTATCGTTTTCGACGCTTTCTTACTAAGAAATGCTAGTGTTGTTTACATTTTTCACAACATAATTTTTTGTTTAGGAAAACGCCATTAGGCCCTAATGCAGAATGCCTCATCCGTGGCTAAAGAAGTTGTGTTTAGGAATTGATGAGGTACTGAACAAGTTTAGACATGCCTAATCAGGCCCTCGTTAGGCCCACATTAAGCCCTATGAAGTCCACATTACGTCTTCCTGAACTGACAAAAATGAAAAATCGCTAATCACACTTTAAATTCCAAAATTTTCATTTGATTATTTTTGTCGTTCTCCATGCTGCAGTAAAATGCGAAATTTTCAAAATTGCTAAAATTAGGAATGCCTAATCAGGTTCTCATTAGGGCCGCAATAGGCATGCCTAACTTAGGCGTGCCCAATTAGGGCCCCATTAAGCCCACATTAGGCATGCCTACACTGACAAAATGTGAAAAATTCTTAATCTCATTTTCAATTGCAAAATTTTCATTTGAAAATTTTTTTCGCTCTTCAAATTGCAATAAAACGCAAAATTTCCAAAATTGCTTAAGTTAGGCATGCCTGATTAGGCCCGCATTAGGCATGCCCCACTGTTTCCGTATTAGGCGCTAATGTCCATTAAAGCATGCCTAGACTGATTTCTACTCGGGGATCAGGCCCCCATTAGGGCCGTACTAGGCATATCTAACATAGGCGTGCCCCATTCCATATTTTAATAACTTCCTAATCTCACTTTCAATTGCAAAATTTTCATTTGGATTTTTTTTTTCACTCTCCAAATTGCAATAAAACGCAAAATTTCCAAAATTATTTACTAGGCATACCTAATTAGGCCCGCATTTGGCATGCTTAACTTAGACAAGCCCGACTGTTTCCGCATTACGCCCTAATGCCCGTTTAGGCATACCTTAACTGATTTCTACTCGGGATTGCACTAAATGAATTACCTTTTAAATTTGGAACTAAAACTTAGAACACTGATCATACTTTTTTAGGAGATTGAACTACATAAACGAATTTTCATGTCATGTACTCTCTTCTAGTCTATACTTCCGTCCGTACAATAAACAAGTTATTTCGATAAACATGTTTTAAATAACTTCATACCCGAAATTCACGCACATCAGATTATGGGCACCCACGAGTGGGTTTAAATTGACGTTTTTCGTACAGATCATTTCAGCTCTCCCATTGGGTGCAATAATATTTTTCGAAATCGTCGAAAGTTTTGTTACAAACGTGTAACACGCGTGGAGTGAAAGGTCGTGAAAACTATAATAGTTGGAAAAAAACGTAAAATCGTTAAATCCGGTTCAAATTCGCAAAAATCGCTGAAGCTAATTAAGCACGAATTTGGTTTGAAAGTTTGTCGAAAAACCATTCGTCAAGTTTTGGTCAAAAGTCCGTTTATAAAGAGAGGCGAATTGGTAAAAGCTCTAAATCTTACTCCATGCCATACCGAGAGACGTTTGAACTTTGCCAAAGCCACCATGAATCGAAAGTGGGATACGGTAAATTTTCTGTTTGACTTATCGTTTAAAGCAATTGTGTTTTTTTTTTCTTTAAAAGCCGTCGGGCCTTGCTTTGTTGTGTAAGCAGACGCGTTTCGACTACTTTGGGTCATCTTCAGTGTGATTATATCATTCTTATCACAAGAAGGACTAACGTTGTTTTGTTAATATGCAGGTGATACTCAGTGATGAAAAAAAGTACCAAAAACAACAAGGTGAAAGCTAGATACCAAATCACTTCCGTGCATTATTGTCGATTACGAAACAGCAAAAAAGGCGTTTCGTCTATTTAATCCAAAGGATAACAAAATTATTCTGATTTACGATGTCGATTTTATCGAGAATGAATAACATGCGGTAACGAATTATAGTGTCGGTTACAGTGATTTTTTTTAGAAAAGTTCAAATTGAAATGGAGGATGTGGCTCTGATTATCGATGGTCCAGGGGATCCAGAGATAAAGGTGGACGAGATAGCAGATGAAGACGATACGCTTGCAAACCTTTTTGGTGAATTCGATGACGAAGCTGAAGATAACTCGGACGGCGATGAAACTTTCAGCCATCAGTGATGATTACCTGACGACGATTTTCAAGATTTATGGATCCTACGACGGTCTGGGTCATGATGAGTTTTGATGATCCTGTTACAGTCAAAAAGGCACTAGAGAGTGCAACTGGAAGGATGCTATGAAGGAAGAGTAAGAGTCTTTGGTAGAAAACGGAACTTGGACGCTTGTGAATTTGCAAAAAGAACGAAAAACGATTAACAATCGATGGATTTTCAAGACTAAATGCACCGGAGCACTGAAAACTGTACGGTTTAAGGCAAGGTTTGTTGTAAAAGGATGCTCTCAGAAAATGGGCATCGAGTACGAGGAAACATTCTCGCCAGTTTTGAGGTATGAGTCGATTTGTTATCTTCTTACCATGGTTGTAAGATGCGATTTGACGATTGACAGAATGAACGTAGTCATGCCATTTCTACACTGTGATCTGTGCGAAAAAATATGCATGAAGCAGCCTGAATGCTTTGATGATGGATCTGGACGAGTCTGTCGTGTTAAAAAATCGCTTTAAGGACTAAAGCCTGAACTTTTTTCGGGAAGTTGAATTCTACACTGAATTTTTACAGTGTTCAAAGGCGATGCTGGAATTTCTAATTTTATACAAGACAAACAAATTCTTATTTTGGCCGTATATGATAATGACCTGATCAAGATGATTTCGAATGATGCACAACTAAAACATGATCTGAAAAATTATCTAAAAACACTATGAATTTGGAAGCTACAAGACACATCCTTGGTATGTGAATTATTCGTCACTACGTCTTGAGCTGCTTCTGTCCCCTGTGAATCACCCTGCAGCACCTCGAGAGCACGGAAGTCGGGAGATTACATTACGGATCCCAAGCAAAATTTGCTAATGATCACTGGCTGAGTAGTCCTCTAATACTCTCTAATTGTGGATCCTCCTTACTAAGGGCTCCGAGGCTAATGTCACATCCGATGTTGTTCCTTCATAGCCAATACGATGGGAAGTCAGCGTATTTCCGATGTTTAGTACGACGAGTGCCATCCTGGCTGCAATTTCTAGGATTCATGCCTCATTCAATTGTTTCAGCGTTGAACTCTCCTCCAGCAAGCACATTGTACATTTCAAAGCGTTAGGCTTTTCTTGGAAAAATAACATCGGTTCGTGCGGCTTTAGGTACGCACTAAAGAAAGTGGCCCCTGGACACTAAACCCACACGAAACCATTCCCCCGTCCACAGCCCTCCCCCTGGAAATCGCTGTTCTTAATCCAGATGGCGGTAGTACCAGTTTCATCAGGATACCATGATTCTTAGTAATCGAGCAGTCACACAAGCAAACTGCTCGAAAACTTTCGTAACCCTCATCAGAAATTTTAATTGCAGATTTAAAAACAAGTTGGGTAGACAGACCTATGCTCATGTCAGAAGGGTTTTGTACTCAACTTACAAAATGCAGTAACCAGCAACGAATAAAATCAAGAAACATGTCAAAGACGATTTAATTGGAGAAAATGTGAAATTCGAGGATCATACTATTATTAACAAAGTTGAACGAATTTTGACTTCTGAGAAAAATATCTCCTTTGATAATTTTTTTTTCAGATTTTTTAGATCACTGGTGTCCATTCGCGAGGGAGGAAACACATTTTTCATGTATTTCCCCCCCTGTGCTCCCACTGAAGCAAAAACTGTCAGTTTAAGAACTGTTTTGAAAAGCTCTCATAGAGAACTTTCATTTGATACTCATATCGGCTACCTTTCATGAATTTTTTTTTTCAGGGGCCACTCCTCTGTACTGTAATCATCGATTCATGGCCTATTTTTTCGAATCCTAGAATGGTTACAAAGCCCTTTTGCTAGGAGCTCTCTCCTGCCTCTTCGACTTGTTTCAATTGTATGTACTCATCTTCATGAAACCTATCACTCCTGAAATTTTCATGCAAATTCTAGCAAAGCTGTAGTGTCTAAGTCGGTAAAAAGCGCATATGACTCCATAGCAATATGTTTCCATAGTAATACAGGGCATATTGCTCCATAGTAATACACGAAAATTCAAATCGCTATAACTTCGGCTAATACTATTCGATCTTTGTGAAACTTTCAGAAAAGATCAATCTTATAAATAGTCATCTCATTGCTAAATTTAAGGGTACCGTTTAGATTTTATTCAAGAAAACACAAAATCGATAAATCATACTATTACTAACAAAGTTGAGTGAATTTCGACTTCTCATGTATTTGTTGTTATTGTACTCATTAAGGCCTACATTCATGATTTTTTTCAGATTTTTCGGATGGAAGGTGTCCAATCGCGAGGGGGGGTACGCGAAAAGTTCGTACATTTCCCCTTCCCCTGCCCCCCTCGGTACTTATAAGACAATTTTAAGACTTGTTTTGAAAAGACCTTTCCAATGACACCCTACTCGACTACCAATGGTGAAATTTTTTTTTTGAGGGGTCACCCCCTTATATGGGGAGACCCCCCTTAAACGCCTTTGAAAAAAATTTCCACCCTTGAACTTTCAAGAGGTCACCACTTCTGACCTTTCTACAAAGTTTCATGGCTGTAGCCCTTAAAGTTTCGGAGAAAAAGTGCTGTGACATACAGACGGACGGACGGACGGACGGACGGACAGACGGACAGACGGACACAGGTCGTGATTGCAATAGGGTTTTGTATTTTAGTACAAAACCCTAAAAATCCCCGTTGGCAGCACCAGTCGGAAAGGTAAATTTCTCCTATGTAGCGTAAGGTATCGGAAAAAAAATTTGGCTTGCCTACTACTTAACTTCTTACTGCTATTTCGGTAGCACTACATGGGTTTTTATTAACAAAAAGGATCTGCCGCCGTTTGTACTTGGAGACACCTCATAGAGGCGCAAATATTTTGCTAATTAAATTGAGTTACGCACGTATGGATCACATATTGAAAATCGGCGGGTAATAAATTGTTATAAACATATTTATACTCGTTTCGCCCTTCTCACATTTGCTGTTTATACATTTCACAGTCGCTACCACACAAAGGTGATAAATTGTCGGCTTTAATAGCTCAAATAGTTAATTTCAAAAGATTTCCATGAAAGTTTAATCAGCACTTGCATTGCCATTAATATACACATTTTCGATTCTTTTCTGAACCACCAGGGGCCGTCGTTTTGAATTTTTATTGAAAACCGCTGCTAAAAATATTAAGCTGTAAATTTACGAATTTTTTATTTGTCATCCGATTTGCATAGTTGAATTAAATTAGCTTGCCTTGATAACTTATAATTTCAAGTTTTGTCGGAATCTGTTGAGAAAGTTGGCTGCTAGAGGGCTAAGAAAAATTTAAGTCGCCCCCCTGTATGGGGAGGCCCCCCTTAAACACTTTAAAATATTTTCTTACGCTGCAAATTTCAAGAGGCACCACTTTTGACCTACGTAGAAAATTTCCTCATTCTAGCTTATGTGGTTTGCTAGAAAACTTGTTGTGACGCACGAACAAACGGACGGACAGACAGACAAGTTGCGATTTTATAATTTTTAAGGGGATTGTTGAAAATATTTTGCAATATTTCAAAAATAGTCTGATTTATAAATACGTTCAAGATAAGTCATTTAAAATGTTTCCATGAAAAAAAAATCATTATTTCAGTTGCTACTAAAAGGACAAATTGCGCTTGCCTTCTGACCTTTGGGGGCCGCCATTTTGAATGCATGCATTTAATTTTGGACTATTTTAAAGTGTGGGCTAGGACCTCATCAATGAATCTGCCAAATCTCGTTCCAATCGGAGTTTCAATCTAGACAGGGCAAAATAATTCAATTTTTAGTGAAAATGGCAGCTAAAAATATTGGGCTTTAAATTTTCGACTTTTTTATTTTTCATTCAATTTTAATAATTTTCCGCATAATATAAAAACATTTTACAGAGATCCATAATCTCAAGTTTCATCAAAATCCGCTGGAAAATGTGACCGCTAGAGCGCCACAAAAACCTGAAAAAAACGCATATTTGAACCGCCGCCATTTTGAAATTTGCACATGCATGATCACCAAAATATCAAAGTCTGTAAATCTAAGTAATTTCCATCCTGAAATCAAGTTTCATATACGTCGAATTAAAATTGCGACTTTAAGAAGCCTTTGAAGTTTTGAGTTTTAACTGGCCGCCATTTTGTTTTTTGTGACCTGACTTCCAGTTTCACGTAATTCTTTAGATACTTATAATTTCTATCTAACTACCAAATTTCATGAAAATCTGTTGAAAGCTTTGACCACTATTACAACAACAAAATTTTGCACGTTTTTCGACCTTTGAGCGGCCGCCATTTTGTTTCTGCAGTACCGACTTTGGATTTTTTATTGTGAGATTCATCACATACATCAGTGAACCTTTGTACCAAATTTCAGCCAAATCGGAGCTATATTTTGGTCAGACCAGAAATCACGATTTTTCGTCTAAAATGGCCGCCATTTTGTTTTTGGCGGGCCGATACAACTGGTTCACGAACTTAACCGAGATATTTACCCAATAAACTATTCCTGAAAATTTGGTGAAAATCGGAGCAAAATTGCAACCTCTAGCGTGGTCACAAATTTCGTTATATCCTATATATGTATATATATATATATATATATATATATATATATATATATATATATATATATATATAAATATATATATATATATATATATATAAATATATTTATATATATATATATATATATATATATATATATATATATATATATATATATATATATATATATATATATATATATATATATATATATATGATGCTCTCCGCAATAGGTAAATTTCTCTCGAGAAATTTACCTAAAAAAAGAGTTTTCATTACATCCATTCATAATTGTAATTTATAAAATAGCTTTTCTTATTATTACTAAATGTAATTTTATATGAATTTTTTATTAAATTTAAACGTTTCCCTTTGATTATATTCTTCATGAGTTTTAACTTTTATTACTATTTAAAATCTCGTTCATTTTTCTTTACTTCAGTTAATTTTTTAAAAAATTTTAAATCTGCAAATTAAAATTTCGGACATTGGAACACTAATTTAGTGCAACCCCAACTGTATATTGCGTTACCGAATGCAATCGAACTCGGCTGAGCGAGCAGTTGATTCGATTTACCGTGACGACACAGAGTAAGAAAAAGAAGAGATTTGGACGGATGAGTTAGTCCACGGGAGATCGTGAAGAACCACGGGGAAGTTGGCGAATTTTTCTTTGATAAAACCTTTTGTAATTCGATAACTTTTGTCGCCGTTTGGTTCGATGCCGTGTGAAGTTATTAACATCGCGTCTTAGTCAATACTTTTTAGGAAGTTTTTACCAATTATTTAAAAGTTGAGTTTCCATAAAGGCAACTGCGATGCAGTGAATCGTGCCGTTTCAAGACACAGAAACGAGTCGAGTGAAATCGAGTGGAGTGAATCGTACGGTTTCACGACACAACCAATGACCAACGTTCCTCGACCGCCTACTATACGAGTGTAGGCAAATGTTGACTGTCGTGCCATCGGTATTTATTAGAATTGTTGTTTTTGTTCTGTTACGCGGGCAGTGAATTAACAAAACAAATCCCGGGCCAAACCAGCCTTGGCACTGAATCATTGGCTCATTATTCCCCAGCTGACTGGTAAACTTTCGAGCGTGCAACAATCGTGCCAAAAGTGTGTGGAAGTTTCCTTAATTTCACCAAACGCTATGTACGGGCTCTAGTTTCCCATTTCCCACAAGGCTTTTTATTTCTTGAGCAGTCGCGATCGTTTCCTGTTCATCAGTCTGTACTGATTTCGATATTTTTACCGTGAAGTGTGAACCAACTACGAGAATCACCGTGCCCCATTCTTATTAACATTCGCCTATGAAAGTTTGCCATTGGTTATTTGCGTGGAGAGGAAAAGCATTATCCCCGTACCTTGCTCCACATTTGCTTCGTGCATTTCCAAGCTATTGCTAATCAATTTCGACCTGTAGACTCTTGTGGACTGAATAATTACAAGTAACGCCACGTGCGGTAAACAAAAAGTGTCGCTAGAATAGCGAGTGTGTGTTGTGAGAATGACGAAAAACGTATTAGCATTAACCGTATTTACTGGTATTGACCCTATAAATTCCCAAATAAGTACTTAGAAATAGTTTTTCCTAGGGAACATGAGCAGGAAAAGATTGGAGGTGCGTAGGAGGAGCCAAATGCATTGAAGTAATTTTCTACCATCGTTCATTCACAATTAATCCGCAAATATGATGTAAAACCCGAAATCCTTAGCGAATGGAAATATATGGGCGAATATTGGATGAAGGGGTTCAATTTTTACGGAGAAGTGGCCTTACTGTGAACAACGTTTCGAAAGGAAATTGAAATACTTAGTAAGTTAAATTTGAGAACTGATTATATTGATTAGTAGACTAGACAAAAATTTTATATATTGGCAGTTTTTCATATCCAGGGTAAATACTACTGGGAGGGTAATTAAAGAGAAACAGGCTTGATTAATTTGCACCAGGAAAAAATAATACAAAAACGCAAATTCAAACATGGCTGCTGCTCAATAAAAACAAATTTTCATACAATCCTTAAAAATTTGTTTTCAATTTGAAAAACTTCATCATTATGAGGAAAACATGCAAAACATTAACATATTAACCACTTATCTGTGAAAGGAAACACATACAGATTTTTTTCGACTATAATTTTTACACGAAGGCACTACACATTTTACTTTGAAATTGTAAAGTAATTTCACAGTCTCTCACGTAAAAGTTATTCGGATTACAAAGCACGATAGAATGTTAAAGCACTTGGAATGAATACAGATCGCGAACACTTTTCACGGTTTTAATATCGGATAAATTTGCGACGAAACTTGCAATTTGCCATTTTGGCGTTCAATTTGGATCAGTCTACTTGACAGTCAGATCCAATCCAGTGAGCTTCTGGAACAGGAAAGTGAGCGGCAAGAGGCGGAGGGAGAGGAAATGACAGAAAGATCCTTTGGAAGAGAGCATGTTCTCCTATCCATTTTATATGAGCTTAGCCCTTCCAGTTCTTATTCACCTGAGCGTCACATATGATCATACAAAAATAAGTGTTTGGTTATTCCGAATTTCGCTTTCCTTCCGGTGTACAGTATCAGAAAAGGTTTTTAAAAATGTAATTACTTTTCAAATACGTCAATGGGATTATTGTTTCGTTTTATGAATTCGTACTACACATTTAAGTCACTATCTTACTCATGAGATTTTTGGAATCGCTCAATGTTTCTTTCTTCTGTTCTAATTATTCATTTGTAAATGTAAATTTTTTAACCGGAGTAAACTCTAATTTAATTTTCTAGTTTGTTTACTGTTTGCTCCTCCTCTAGAATGGACTAGCCATCGGGCACGCTCTTTCCTTTCTTTTGTTAACAGGGGCTCTTACCGGTAAAGTCGCCTTCTGCTTACGTGACCTTTTATGTTATAGAGTTATATGAATCCATCGCATAATTCTATAACATGAATTGTTCGTATGAGTTTTTCACTCAAATGGGAAATACATGGCCACGTCTACGTTTGAATCTTGATCCGGCTGGGAGGGTGCGAGGGGGCACCGCTTCCACCTGGATGCCCCACTCTTATTTGAGGACCATAAGTATCGTCGGTAACGACGAAGTCTCCTCAAGTCCGTCCGTTTTCCCAGGGCCTTATTTGTCCTTTGAACCAGCGACTTCATAGCCCTTTGCCGGTTACCTCCTTTCTCGACTCCGGTCGATAATAAAAGAACCGTTTCCAAATTCGTGGATGCGAAAAATGTTTTTGTAGTGGGTCTTGTGCTAGACGGAAAGAACCCGCCCCACGACACCGCAACGCTAGTCTGCGCATTCACGCGGCTCCAAACAATGCCAATCTCAGCGGATCTCACCATTCTCTTCCATTGAGGCAGCAGACCATCGCATCCATTTCACTACAATGCAGAACTTTTATCATGGTGTTGCTCACTCAGCAGCATAAAGTTGGTTTTCATATCCCTCGCAAACTGCGCAAGCAAGTTTTGGGCGGTTGAACTGCGATGTAGGTTTTATTTGCAGGATACGGGTCATCGAAGTTCTTATTTTGCCTCAACTAGGGCTTCCTGGAAAAGCCAGCACTTTCCTAATCCCTAGATGTGCCCAAGATCCGGTCTTAGATCAGCATCCTGATAAAGGGTACAGTGTGCCTCCTTCGTACACTCTTTTCTTTTATTCGATTTCACTACGTTTGCAGTACAGCCAACTCCTATCGAGTCCTTTGCATACTTGTGCGATGTGACCATAGCCAAGGCATTTGAAGCATTTAAGAGGCACTGTTCTTCGCGTATCCTGCAGATGAACCACCCTATTCTTACTTTGCCCTTATTCAAAAATCGTTCGGCGTCCTTCTCAGTCAAGGCAATGATGGCTATGCGTTGTCCCATATGGTTTTCTGGTTTCAGCTTTGCTTTGATCCTGACCACGCTAGGCAGCTCCTTTTTGATGGCCACTTTTACCTCGGCCAGGTCAGTGACGCAGTCATTGTCTCTTATTTCGATGATTGCCATCGCCTCAAGCGAGGCTACAGTTGCGTTTTTGCTGATGACTTTCTTTATCGCGTCGCAGAATGCCTCTCTATTGTCGGCCTTTGCTCCGAATTCGACCAGTATGTGGCCCAACCGGGTTGGTCGTACTGCTTTAATAGCAGTGTTGGTGTCTTCGGGCCTTACATTTCCCTTGATATTCCGAAACGCTTCTGCGTCAGATCGGCCATTTTGAGGTTTTGCGAGCAGTGCCTTCTGCTGGGGTCATCGTTGTGGCTTTTTTCTCTCCTGCTTTGCGTCAGGTCTTTTAAGTAAATTCCTTGAGAGAAATTTATCTATTGCGGATAGTATTTTATATATATATATATATATATATATATATATATATATATATATATATATATATATATATATATATATATATATATATATAAAGTGTGGTCCAACCATAATACACGATGTTAATTGTGTCACACTTCAACGTCAAGTTTTTCGCCCAACTTAATTTGACATTTCTTTGTTTCAGCATTTGTGAAATTCAATCATGGAAAAGTACACAATTGAGCAGCGCGTTAAGGTTGTTGAACCTTTTACAAAAATGGGCGTTCAAGTCAAAATGCATTTCGTGCACTCCGTGATTTTTTGGTCAGCATAATCGACCAAAGGTGTCCTCAATCGGGAGAATTTTGCGAAAATTTCAGCAAACCAGGTCTGTAGGAAATGTGAAATCACCTGTGCATGCTCGCCCAGTTCGTTCTGCGGAAAACATTGCTATTGTTCCCGATAGTGTGGCAGAAGAGCCGTCAACCTCGACTCATCGTCGTGCCCAACAATTGAACATCTCACGAACATCATTTGATTTGATTTGAAATTACACGCTTACAAGGTTCAATTGACTCAAGAGCTGAAGCCTACTATCCATTTCAAGCGTCGGCAATATGCCGAATGGTTGGTTGAACAGACAGAAGGGAATGGTGACTTTACAAAGAAAATCATTTTCAGCGACGAGGCACACTTTTACCTAATTGGATTCTTGTGGCCACTTGCCACACAGCCAACGAAACAATGGCTCTTTCTCGCGAGAAATTCAATAGCCGTGTTATCTCACGTTGTGGCAATGTTAATTGGCCGCCACAATCATGTGATTTGACACCGTTGGACTTCTTTCTCTGAGGATGTTTAAAAGAAAAAGAGTACGTTAATAAGCCAAGAGTAATTCAAGAGCTAAAGGATTAGATAATTCAGCGCATTAAAGACAATGAACCTCAATTATGTCTCAAAGTCATTGAAAATATAGACCATCAGATAGAAGTATGCCACCGTAGCCGTGGCGAGCATTTGGGCGATTTTTCGTTTCACACATAATTGTCATAGATCCTCCTATTACTATATAATTAAAATATAAACATAATTCTCTGAGAACTTTTTGTTCTATTTACATTAACATAGACAATTAACAAAGCGAAACAAAATGTCAGCCATTTCAGACTTAATACTGCTATTTCTGTTCTGACCAAGATACAGCTCCGATTTAGATGAAATTTGGTACAAAGGTTAATTGAACTGTGCGATAAATCCATAATAAAAAATTTTGGAAGTCAAACCGTCTGATACAAAATGGCGGCTGCTAATAGGTCGAAAAACGTGTTAAAAATTTGTTGTGGTAGTTGTGACAAAACCTTTCAACCAATGTTGATGAAATTCGGCACTTTAGTAAAGACTATAAGTGTCTAAAGAACTATGGAAAAAAAATTAGGGGCAAATTTCAAAAAACAAAATGGCAGCTAGTTGAAGCTCAAACTTTCAAAGGCTTCTAAAAGTCGCAGTGTCCGATGTGTAAGAAACTTAGTTTCAAGATAGAAAGTAACTATATCTAAGGACTTTGTCATTTTAGTGAGCATCCATGCCCAGGTTTTAAAATGATGGCGGTTTAAATAAGCATTTTTTTCAAATTTTTGTGGATATCTCGCAGCCATAATTTCCAACGGATTATAATGAAACTTAAAATTATGGTTATCTGTTTTAAGTTCTTGTATTGCAACAAAAAAGTAGAAAATTTAAAACGTAATGCTGCAATTTTCACTAAAAAAATAATATTTTTGTCGTGTCTAGAGTAAAACTCCGATTTGCACGAGATTTTGCACATTGATTGATGAGACTCTAAAACGCAAACGTTTTTAAAAAAAAACCAAAATCAAATGGGTGCATTCAAAATTGCGCCTCCCAAAGGTCATGGAAACGTTTTTAATGGCTTAAATGGAAGTATTTTTTTAGGGTATTGCAATATATTTTCAACAATAGCCTACTAAAATTGCGACCTGCCTGTCCGTCGTGTCCGTCTGTCCGCCCGTGCGTCCTTTTACCAAAGGTGACCAATATGGGTGTCAAAGGTTTTGGTAAGAACTTTTCAAAACAGGTCCTAAGCAAGAAGCATTTGCAAGGAGAGGAAATGTACGAAAAATGTGTGTCCTGCACCTTGGCTATTTTTTGGATAAAAAAATCTGAAAAAAATCACCAAAGTAAGTCTTTATGAGTGAAAGGCTAACAAATGCCTCAGAAGTTAAAATTCTATCAAATTTGTTAACAATAATAAATTTTATGACATCATAAAATCGATGGATGTCCCTTAAATTTTCTAAGGATTTGTACCTCAATTTCCTGATGCAAAACGCTTTCTGAAAGTTTCATAAAAATTAAGCCGTAAACAGCTCAGTTATACAAGTAGACGATTGAAATTTACTATGTAAATACACGTTCGCAAAGGGTCCAAACACTACAGATGTGCAAGGGTTTTGATGAAAATTTTAGAAATATTTTAAAACATTCATATGTTATCATGACTGCGCTCAAACATTGAGGGCAACAAGCAGAAAATAAAATTGCGGCAAATTAAAATACATAGTAACCATATATTATTTTTCTGAGCTCAATTCATGGAATATATGTGTGAGCCAATTTTCGATATTCAGGAGACGTTGTTTCATTTACTATTTATTTTTATATACCCGGACTCTCCTGCTACTTTTACTTATCCTTAAACAGTGCTTGACTTTCAAAAGGGGGGCCAATAAAATGATTAATTGCTTTTAAAAATGTGGGTACCTACAAAAAATTTGCCTTTCCGGCTGGTGGTGCCAACTGGGCGTCCGTGCGAATTTAATTTTTTTGCACTTTTTGGAGGTGTTTCTTTGCGGTGCTCCTTTTGTGAAAACTGTCTAGAAACCCCAACATAGCTTTCCAAGCCCATAAAGTGCCTCTTCCTTCCTTCTTTATACCGATCTTCTTCGGTTTGCCTAGATGCCATTCTTTTCTTGATTTTTGATGGTGGACCTGTCTGCTGAGCCCTCCCAGCTTCTTAGCCTTCTGCTCTTCTTCGGTCATCTGGTCCACTTCGGCCTAAACCAGCTCTTTTGGTAATGCATTATGCGGTCTAGGAGCTTCTCTAGTTCAAGGAGCCCATTCTTTACACCTTTGCTGACTTTTGGCGAGTCGTATGCAGATTTAATCTCTTCAAAACGTCTCCCGCCTTTCGGATTTCTTCTTAATGTCGCTGGACGGCGATTGTACTTTGCGATCTCCTTTCTTAGGAAAGGTTATCGGCTTCCGTCTCCGAGTATAGTACGTCAGCCACATTTTCCACGGTGGCGGTAAAATTGTCACTCCTTTCTCTTTCTGCCGTGATCAATTTATGGACTTTGGTCGCTTCGGTAGCGATCACAACAGTAACCATCGAATACTCGATGTTCTTTATATTTTTCACCTCCGCGCGAACATATGGTGTGTCCTGGAGAATTTCCCGCACTTCCTTTTTAGTACGCTCTGGGTTTTGCATCATTTTTTGCTGCGCCCGAACGTCGCAGGAGTCTCAGTCTGGACAAAGCTGTCTGCTAACCTCCGTTTTTTGCCCGTCTTTACTGTCATTGTATTCGTCGTCATTGGTAACGCATCCCGATGTGCTGTTAACATCGTGACTGCAGCAGCTGGTTGCGTCATGATTGCTGAAATTTTTGCTTATATTTTTGATTTTTTATCGATTATAATCAACTAAAAGACAATCGGAGGTTTCTAACAGATGCAAATTCCTTTAGCAGAGCGCCTCAAGGCCAAAATTCCTGAAAGAGAATTTCTTTATAATCGGCATTGATGCCAATTTCAGAAGAGGAAAAAAACGCTTCTCATCTGTAACCGGTTAGTAGTTATTATATTGAACAATATTGTAGATATTATATTTCTAATATTGCAACCAGTGACTATGACAAGAACATGAAGAAAACGACAAAAATAAAATCGGAGGTACTGACAAAGCACACACATAATATTTACATCACTCATCTGTTTCAGACGAAAATTGATTGTTGGAAAATTTTAATTCAAAGTTAACAACAACTTTCACACTAGTTTGTGATTAGATCGAAATTTCTTAGGAACTGTATTTTCGAGGAATTTGAATTTAAATGCATATTACTTGATTTGGAAGTCCCCTTCAATAAACAGATTTACCTTCGCTGCCCAATCTCGACCAAACGCTACCGGTACTTTTATTAAGAATGTGAAATTTCGTGTTTTTTTTCTGATTTAATTCCAGGGAAAATCACTTAAAAATATTCAAATACTGCTTGATATTTTACTATTGTTTTTATAACTGGAACAAAAAAAATATGTTTATAACCAACATTTTGGATCCGAAATAGTCAATAAAACAAAATAAACCTTGGCTTCATTAAAGCTGGCGCGAAAAGGTGTAAAACATCCAAGGCCTTGTTGAACTTGTTTTTGTACTACACCTACATAACATATGTGGCCGGCGCCAATGATTCATATTGCTCATTAAAACAGAGAGTTCGGTAAATCTGGATAAATTATAAAATCTCGAATTTATCAACTGACGTCCGTTACTAAGGATGTTGTTGGGACAAGCTTGCATGTTGATTAAGTTTTACGTGAATAATGAAAGATAGATCGATTTTTAGTTTTATAACATTTCAGTAAGATCAAGTGCTTGTGGTAAGGGAAAAAGTTGTTGGCGCCATTAACCTAATCAGAGATGCTGCAAGACTAGACTGGAGGCCCGATTGTTCATAGATCAGATTTTAATTTAAAATAATTTATGCAAATGGTTGATAGTGAATGTTTTTAGAAAGAAAATCACCTAAATAAGTTTTTTTGGCGTATGAGAGTTTCATCATCAAATGTTGAAACTCATGATTCCCCAATATAAGATACTTAGAAAGAAAATTTACTATTCCATTCCTATTTATTTGCTGATATTTATGTGGCTACTTGCTTGACTTCTACATACATCTATTAAGCAAACCCGTTAATACATTGAAGAATTAATACGAAATCAGAGATAACAAGCAAATTTAAGTAGACCATCTAGAACAAGTTAGACAACGTCAGTAAATTCTTGATAAAGATGCGACTCGCGATTCAAAGAAATCAACGACTGACGTGATGATCATATGATGAAACTTTCCACATACATAAATAAATACAAACCACTTTAATAAAATGTGCATAAATTCAGAATTTCAAAGGAATTATCAACGGGCAGTGATGATTAATTGCTTCAAGCTTCCTCTGACCAGAATGTTGCAGATACATACATATCTGCAGTTGAAAGTTTGTGCAAACTGCTTGGACCTACATTCGCCATCCATAACATCGAGTTTGACGGTCACCAACAATTTCTTATCATACCTTTTTGAATTTTTTTCAACCGTGCCGAAGCTATTTCACGCGAATCAACTAAAAAATTGTCATTGATTTCGCTGTTTTGAGCGTAGAGTAAATAAGTAAATAGTTGACTAATCAACACTTTAGTAAATAACATACACCAAATTCACCTTCTTTCACTATTTACAATAACAAGACCGCAATCCAGCTTTACACTATACCAAATTAACTAATGTGTTTACATAGTTTTATTTACAGACTTGTAGCCTCCGGACCTGTATCTATTCTTAATTTATTTTTAAAATGATTCTTTGATGATGTTCATTGAACTTTTGGATCCTAACATGTTTGAAAATCGTTTTACATGACTGGCAATTTATTTTGAGTGTAATTACGATTGTAATTTCGAATTTCAGTAATTATTGGTGGAGAATTTCTCGTTACTAGTAATACATAGGGATTTTTGCGCAAAAAGTATTCGATCAGCTATTTTGAAATCTTACAAGTTGTTGTTTAAAAATTTGTTAAAACAAATTTAAAAAAATATTAAAATATATTTCAGTGTCAAATTTTGTTAAATTGATTTAAGTCAACTCAGAGACTGGATATTATTTTGTAAATGTATCCAACAACGTAAAAAATATCAATGCAGATATATTCAAATTATTTAATGCAAAAATTTGTTCTTATTTTTCAAAACTGGTATTGGATGATTTGTTAACGTAAATAATATTCGTCGAAAGTGAATCCGTTTGCATAATCAACTAAAATCAAACAAATCGATTATTATTTGATTTATCACAAAGGAGACATAAATTGTTTCAAATTTATTAAATGATATCACTTCTAAATTTTCGGGGGGCTTACAAAAGCGTTGATTATGCTAATCAAACAAGTTTCGAACCCTCATTGCACTTTTTCTTCTAATTTAAATAAAATTTTACAAAATTACAACGTTGGAATCGACTTTATAGAATAAGTGTTTTATTTAGTACAATATAATTCGTCAGTTTTTGTTGCTAAAACTTGCTGTTGGGTTTTGCGTTTCAAGATATTCTTGATTCAATAAAAGACCATACATGCTTTGTTTCTTCCTAAGACGCGATTATTTTAAATTTGTAGATGCTTACTCCAAATGGCGAATAAAGGGATGTCCAATCGAGTAGCCGGTGGGTAGGTGAGAAATAATATACCATTCGTGGACCAAAAGCTGACTAAGTCGAAGCGCTGTAAACGCATCACTTAGCATATATAAAATTTTCCATTAAGGACATAACAATAAATAAATAAATTTCAATATATCGATTGTGAGGCGCGCTGTGTGGCTAGTGGTACCGTCTTGTTGAAATCACATAGAGTTCTACGTCTAGCACTCGTTGCGTGTAGACGTGTTTTTAATCGATCCTGTCATTTATTTTAAAAATTAATTAATTTTTCACAAATGTCAGTTGAAACGAATTTTTCTAATTGAAAACCATCACCGTCGAATTGTTCGAACATTTATTGAATATATGAAATTTCTTTCCTGAAGAAGTATCAAAAAGCGGAAATACATTCAGAGGAAGTCCCGGGTTATGAACATACCCTCTAATCTCTCTGCAAAAGCAACGAGATGGAGGGGGCCGCTGGCTTCAACCTTCAACCTGAAAGATCGTGTCCATCGCCAACGATGACGGGCCAAAAAAACACTAAAACGAAGATGCGATAACAACGAAGGAAAACCGAAATTTCATCAGTCATCGAGAAGTTAATAAAAGCTAACGAGAAAGCTGAGAAGGTTGAGAGAGAAAACGAAGAGCTCGGACCTCGCATCAAATCCCAAAAGGTATGGTTCGGCTTTTGCCACCCGAGAATAAATTAAATGAATTTTAGATCAAAAGAGTTAATGCCGATAAACTGACAATTAGAACTAAGTCATTGATTGATTTTCAGGCGACAAAAAGTGCGTTGAATTCTAGAGATGTTCCGCATTTTACATACACCCCCTAATGCGAAAAAAGCCAGACCTTCTTATTGAAGGGTCTGGACTGCAGAGAGGACACAGTCGATCTCCTTCAGGCGCTTCGAAAAGTTCCACAAGAAATAGAATTTATGACAGTTAAAGACTTTGCAAAAAGGAGACTGATTGTCGAGCGTAAAAACTTGCCTTATTACTTAGTCCAGATTTCCAGCAAAAGCAGTTCAAGTGCCCTACCAAAAATAAGGTACTTGAACTTCCGTGTGGTGAGGTAGGATATCCTTCAGAAAAGTTAGATCAACCAGTGCTCCAGGTGCCAAAGATTCGGGCATTTGGCTGCCAATTCTGCCATGAAGTATAGATGTGTAAAGTGCAAAGATGTCTATGCTCCCGGCGAGTGTAAATTGGCTCAGGCGGAGCCAAAAGAAAAATTATATTGTGTGAACTGCGGTGTCTTTGGTCATCTAGCATCATATCGAGGATGCACCCGGTATCAAGATGCAAAGGTAAAATTCACTCCAAAACAAACTCAAGTAGACTGCAGTGTGATACCTACCAACTTCGTCAAGCCAGGGGTGTCATTTGCACTTGCTGCGAGAGGACCAGCAGACAATGTAAATAAAATAAATAATGTAAGTGGCAATAATGAGCTGCTTCTAAAAATTGATCAGCAATTAAATTCTTTATCGGAGGGAATCGATTAAAAAGGACTCTAGAATCAACTTTGTTTTTCAGCGTTTAGGGGTTTCAAATGCCTCAAAATAAGTTGTCATCCAGTCACATTCCCATGGATAGGACTCGTCTCATCTCAATCAACGTCAACTCCATTATGAGTCTACATCGACGTGACTGTCTCTTGGAGTTCCTCGTCCAGCAGAAGCCTGACATCATGCTTCTCGCTGAAACCCACCTTAATTCATGGCACTCCATGACATTCAAGGATTTTGAATTCGTAAGAAACGATAGGGTAAACGGTGATGGGGGAGGTGGTACCGGGATATTGGTTCGAAGACCCTATCGTTTCCAAAATATTGAAAAATCCGAATTGAAAAACTTTGAATCTCTTGTAGTGTCCGTTATCATAATTTCACTGCCAGGTGGGGAAAACCTTTTCGTTATCTCTGTCTATGCAACTGGTCGAAATGTTCTCAAGTTAAAGGCGGAGCTCAATTCCTTGTTTGAAATACTCCGCATTTTAATTCACCCCCCCCAAAAGCGAAAAAAGCCAGACCTTCTTATTAAAGGGTCTGGACTGCAGATAGGACACAGTCGATCTCCTTCAGGCGCTTCGAAAAGTTGCACCAGCAATAGAATTTATTTCCATTAAAGACTTTGCAAAAAGGAGACTGATTGTCGAGCGTAAAAACTTGCCTTAATACTTAGTCCAGATTTGCAGCAAAAGCAGTTCAAGCGACCTACCAAAAATAAGGTACTTGAACTTCCGTGTGGTGAGGTAGGATATCCTTCAGAAAAGTTAGATCAACCAGTGTTCCAGGTGCCAAAGATTCGAGCATTCGGCTGCCAATTCCGCCATGAAGTATAGATGTGTAAAGTGCAAAGATGTCTATGCTCCCGGCGAGTGTAAATTGGCTCAAGCGGAGCCAAAAGAAAAATTACATTGTGTGAACTGCGGTGTCTTTAGTCATCCAGCATCATATCGAGGATGCACCCGGTATCAAGATGCAAAGGTAAAATTCACTCCAAAACAAACTCAAGTAGACTGCAGTGTGATACCTACCACCTTCGTCAACCCTGGGGTGTCATTTGCACTCGCTGCGAGAGGACCAGCAGACAATGTAAATAAAATAAATAATGTAAGTGGCAATAATAAGCTGCTTCTTAAAAATTTATCAGCAATTAAATTCTTTATCGGAGGGAATCGATAAAAAGGATTCTAGAATCAACTTTGTTTTTAAGCGTTTAGGGGTTTCAAATGCCTCACAATAAGTTGTCATCCAGTCACATTCCCATGGATAGGACTCGTCTCATCTCGATCAACGTCAACTCCATTGTGAGTCTACATCGACGTGATTGTCTCTTGGAGTTCCACGTCCAGCAGAAGCCTGACATCATGCTTCTCGCTGAAACCCACCTCAATTCACGGCACTTCATGACATTCAAGGATTTTGAATTCGTAAGAAACGATAGGGTAAACGGTGATGGGGGAGGTGGTACCGGGATATTGGTGAAAATACCCTATTATTTCCAAAATATTGGAAAATCCGAATTCAAAAACTTTGAATCTCTTGAAGTGTCCGTTATCATAATCTCACTGCCAGGTGGTGAAAACCTCTTCGTTATCTCTGTCTATGCAAATGGTCAAAATGTTCTCAAGTTCAAGGAGGAACTCAATTCCTTGTTTGAAATACTCGAATTAAACAAGCTGCATAGCTTTTATATTCTTGCTGGTGACCTGAGCGCCAAGCATACATCATGGCTGAACGCCATCAATAATCCCAGAGGTGTATTCCTGAAATCATGGATAACAGAGAACCAAATTGAATACAGGTGCAATCTATATGGGTCTTAGCTCCCAACATACCCTAGGGCAAATTCATATTTGGACCTCTGCATTGCTGACGCGAGACTTGAATTCAGTTTTAATAGTCCTCAACGAAAACTTCAGGTTCCTCCTGACGATAGCGACCACAACGTAATCGTAATGGAAATCAATCATCAAAGGGATGATGTCTTCCTCATTCCAGTTCAACATGAAAATCATCGGTTGAATTCCAAAGAAGCTGACAGTGGAAAGTTTCAAAAGAAGTTTAATCGGGACTACCAGAAGCAATCTGCTCCTTCTGATGATGGCAACACTTGTTCCATGGTTCCTAATGACAGGAATATAACTAAAGATGACATAGATCTCTATTTGTCGAAGTTAGAGAAGCTGACGTTGGAAACGATTGAGAAAGCAGTTCCCAAGATTAAACATCGAAACAATTTGAAAGGACATCAAACACCAGCCATTGGAGGGTTAAAAAGATTGAAAACCCTTCTTCTTACACGCATCAACAATATTTATCGGCGATTTTCGGACTACGACCATCCCTCGTTGGCTTTGTTGAAATTGCACCTCAAGAATGTCCGGAACTTAATCCGTTCATACTTCAGGAGTGAGGTCAACAATCAATGGGCGGAAGAACGGAGGAACATTAGCCCACAAGACCCAGATGGCGTATTCATGAAAGTGAATAGTTTATTCCGCAAGAAATCTCGAGTGAAGGTTTCGAATTTTAAAGCGCTAATGCTGAGATAAATCTTCTCGATAGGGCTGGTATTGAAATTGATAGTACGGCTCTATATAGAAATGGAAACAGCATTATTTGTGATGGATAGCAGAAACTTGTCCTGATTGAAATACATTTTGAATTGGTTCATCTACCAAACCCTGAGAGAGGGAATCAAATATTTTCAGAGGTCGTTCATGCAAAAGTTTCCGACTTCAAATCAAACCTGAACGGCGAATCGATTCTTCATTTCAACGAAACGTTAACATCTGACCTCATACCAAGATTGAATCTTTTTGATTATTTTCTCAGCTATGAAAACTTGTGTTTCGTATTTGGAAGGGTAAAAAACAAGAAATCATGTGGTACTGACGGTATTCGAATTATAGTTCTCCGACATTTGCCTGAGGTTGCTATTAGGAATTATTGCATGTTATTCAACAACATGTTGAGCAATTCATATTTCCCAAATGAGTGGAAAAAGGCCAAGGTATCTCCGATCTTGAAGAAAGGAAAAAACCTTCCTACCCTAAAAGCCATCGCCCAATCAGCTTGCTGCCTAACATCAGCAAGGTGTTTGAAGTGATACTGAACAAAGCATTAAACGGCCACATTGAGAAATATGAGTTGATGCCGAATTGCCAATTTGGTTTTCATGCCAGGCATTCGACCGTACATGCGATAACGAAAGCTACTTCAGACATCTAATGGAAACTAAATAATAGAGAATGTGTTGGAGCGTGTCTCATTGATATGGAGAAAGCCTTCGATACGGTGTCGTTAGATGGACAAGTTTTTAAACTCCTTCCGGACAGGATCCCCTGACACCTTGTCGCCATGATGTGCAGTATGTTATACGGGAAATCGTTTATTGTAACTGATGGAAATCTGACAACAATGCACGAATTCAAGGTCTTGAATGGTCTACAGCAGGGAGCAGTTACTGCGCCTCTGCTTTTCTCAATATTCATTCGCAAGCTATTGATGCTATTGGCTTTGATTTTAACGTCTCGCCAACGCGACCATTGGTACGAGGATGGTCCCAAAAGTACCCGACCCAACAAAGAAAACAGTAAAAAATTGCGAAAATGTTTTTTATTTTTCCATATATTCTCCTTTCAGCTCGATACACTTTTCCCAACTATGTTCAATAGCTTCAAAACATACTTTATACTAGGAATCGTAAAGCTCCTCAAAATAGCTACTAACCGCAGACCCTATCTCTTCATTTTTGGCAAATCTCTTGCCGCCGAGCCATTTTTTCAAATTCGGAAAAAGAAAATAATCCGAGAATGCCAGATCTGGCGAATAGGGTGCGTTAGAAAACAATTCGAGCTTCAATTTATTGATTTTAGCCATCGCAATGACGCACGTGTGGACTGATGCATTGTCGTGACGAAACAACACTTTCTTTGTCGTCAAATGGGATCGTATTCTCTTTCCATGACGCCATGACCTTATCAGCTGACTGAACTGTCTGCTTTCTTTGGAGCCGGTTCTTCCTTTTCAGTCCACTGCTTTGACTGCTCCTTGGTCTCAGGTGTAAAATGATGGACCCAAGTTTCGTCCATGGTTATGAATCGACGCAAAAACTCGGCTTTATTGCTGCGAAACATTGCCAAACACTCGATGAAAACATCCTCACGTTGCTGTTTGTACTCCATTGTGAGCAAACGCAGCACCCATCTTGCGCACAGCTTTCTCATGTCCAAATTTTCCATCAAAATGCGATGCACAGCACTTTTTGAAATGCCTGCCATGTCTGCTATCTAGCGCACTTTTAGTCGACTGTCATCCAATATACCATTTCGTGGATTTTCCGTACTTTTTCTGACGTAGTGACCTCACTTGGTCGAACACTGCAGTGTTCATCTTGGCAGCTCGTACGACCTCGCTTAAACTCTATCCAATACTTGACCATTGTAATCGAAGGAGCAGACTTCCCCAGAGTAGAACCGAACTCGGCTTTGATACCGGTTGGACTTAGACCTTTCAAATGAAAGTATTGTATCACATAACGATGCCCAATTTTTTCCATACTTACAAATTCACTGAGAACGTTCACTTTGGGTGTCTGTAAAAAAATAATAATAAACGCACCGTTATGAATTTTCCATATTAAGATGTTGAAAGGTGGTATTGTCAATCGCAGTAGTTGTTTTTTTAAAACTACCTGTATTCATAAGTCTACTTTTGGGACTACCCTCGTAGCGTTTGCTGATGATCTGATAATCTAGATGGCAGACCTAGCTACAATATTTCAGAACAATCTTCGAAAAATGTTCAATGATGTGGACTGTACACTGACAATTAGCGAACGAAAATCAATGCGCCAAAATGCGAAACAATCTTGTTACTCACAAGGCTGCGAGGTGCCAGTCAAGACCTGAAACGTAATTGGAAGGATTTCCACATCATGGGTGGCGAGGATAGTCCATGACGGGTTCCACATAAATCCTGTGTTCGATACCTCGGCGTTTATCTCGAACAGTATCTGTACTGTACTGAACAAATTAAAATCATGCTCAGTAAAGCATAAAAAGTGTTAGGAGCAACTTGATTTAGTTCAGGGGATTTTTCGGACAGACAACGAGTATTTGCTTAGTGGTGATTTGTACTGATTTAATCAGATCATATCTTAGCTGAGCAAGCATACAACAAACCAACTTCCGAAAAAATCAATACTGTCATGAAAATGAAATACTCTGACTATCTCTAAGCGAAGGCCCGAGAGGGGCTGTAGTGCTACAAAGAAGAAGAAAAAAGCACAAAAAGTAGTCCTGGCCCTACGAAGACTCTTGCATTCTAGAAACATTAAACAAAAGGCCAAGATTATCTGTTACAAGACCCTGGTTAGACCAATTTCGACATATGGATGTTAGATCTGGTATCGAAGTGCTAGTACTATGGAAAAATTAAGAGTTTTTGAAAGGAAATGTTTTCGTGCATATGCTGGCTTGTACAGAAAGCCTGATACGGATTGGAAACATTATATTGGTAAAAACTATTGAGCCTTTTTTGTACTTTTTCGATTGAATATTTCTTTTATTTAAAATGAATTTTATTTAAGTACATATTGTCCAATATTATCTATGACCTTTTGCCATTTTCGGGTAGAGCCATTATTCCATCTGTGTAGAACTTCTGTGGTTCATCGGCGAAAAACTAGGCAAGTGATTTTCAAGGTCCCTTTTTGAAGTGAATTTCTTTTCATTAAGGAAGTTTTGCGGGGACCGAAACAAATGCTAGTCTGATGGTGCAAGGTCTGGACTATACGGTGGATGCATCAAAACTTCCGAGCCATGCTCTGTCAGTTTTTTCCGGGGTCATCAAAGATGTGTGTGGGCTGGCATTGTCATGATGGAAGACAACGCCCTTTCTATTGATCAATTCTGGCCGGTTTTTAAGTCTTTGTTGAAAATTTTTTTTACACAGACCTACTAGTTTCGCGACCTGTCTGTCCGTCTGTCCGTGCATCACAGCAAGTTTCCTTAGAAACTTTAAAAGCTAGAATGCTCAAACTTTGTGGAAAGGTCAGAAATGATGGTTTCTCAAAAAGAAAAGAAAGAATCTGAAAGGAAAACGTCATTTTATGCATCAGGGGGTCCAGGCGTGGCAAAACGAACCAAATTTTTGTGATACCTTTGAGCCAAAAAATCTGAAAATAATCACAGAGGTGGGTCTTAATGAGTACAAGGGCCACAAATACCTCAGAAACCAAAATTCGCTCAACTTTGTTAATAATGGTATGATTTGTAGATTTTACATTTTCACCTACAAAATCAAAACAGTAAGTATACAGATTAGTGTAAGATCTTAATGCTCACAAAATTTTGCAGAAATCGAATCATAATTGAGTGACTTACAGCCATTTCAATTGAATGGAATTACGACAACAAGAACACGTGTTTATGCTTGATACATTTTTCAAACTGACCTAGGCACTCTAAGCTTCTTCAAATTTTCATGAAAATTTAAGGAATATTGTCTTATTTAAAATATGTTCAATCGGCTTAGCAATTCAGCAAAATTGTTTAAGCTCCATCGAAATGGCGGCTGTAATGTGCTTATGAAGGAAACTCTGCATTTTTTGCATAAATTGGAAAGATTTCTTATCCAAGTATTGGTTGAATAATTCAAATTATTGATTCATACTACTAGAAAATTGTTTCGAACCCTATGATGGTTACAAAAACCTTCTGGTAGGAGCACTCTCTTACTTACTCAACTTGTTTTAGATTGCTTGTTACAATCTGGTTAATTCCTGACAGTACAGAGCCAAATTGAGTGTTTAGCCAGGCTGTAGCACCTCATGATAAACAATTCCCTTCCAATCCCACCACACACAGCATAACCTTATTTGGTGTCAATCCTGGCTTTGAAGTCGTTTGTGATGGTTCACCTTTTTTTGACCATGATCTTTTTCAAACGACATTCTCGTATCTTACCCTTTTTTTTATCGCCCGTAATGATTTGCTTCAAAAATGACTCGATTTCGTTGCGTTTTATTAGCATTTCGCAAATGGAAATTGGGTCGATCAAATTTTTTTGTGTTAATTCACGCGGCACCCAAATGTCGAGCTTCTTTGTGTATCCAGCCTTACCCAAATGATTTAAAACTGTTTGGTGATGGATATTCAGTTCCTTTGGCTGCTTATGTGTTAGTCTTCTTCAATTTTTTGTAAGATTTCATCGACTTTTTCAGTGATTGGTCGACCTGAGCGAGGTGCATCTTCGACGTCAAAATTTCCAGATAAAGTATCTTAACCGTAGACACTACAAGTTTTTTCACGAGCCTGCGATGCATTCTCACCTCGATCTTAGTGATATTGTAAAATATAGCGAATTTTTTCAGAAATTTCACTCATTTTTAAATGAATACAACTTTTGACATGAATGACGAAATAAAAAACTGTTCATATAAAAACTGTACACTGGAATGTCACCTTTCAAACGTTTGTCAGTTGGACTCAATCTGATCAGTATTGCCCGATATATGACAACGAGCACCATCTAGTGACGAAAAAGGCTCAATACTTTTTAGTCTATCAATACTTCGGGAGGCACCCAAATAGGTAGACGTAAGTTAAGTTCTGCATTTTGTTTAGCTAAATTTCATTTATAAAATTATTGCACATCATCATTTAATAATAGTAGTCAATAATTTTGCTTATTTGATATCCGCAGGCCAATTCTATTTTTCTTTAAAAGCCGTCGGGCCTTGCTTCATTGTGTGAGCAGACGCGTTTCGACTACTTCGAGTCATCTTCAGTGTGTAAAGGACGTGTTGAAGGGAATGACTTTATATAGTCGTAGGATGGGTAATTAGCAGATGGGTAATTAGGTCAGGTAGTAAATTACGTCAAGTACCAATTTATGCCAGATAGAGAGCTATAAAGTTTTCTGTTTTTTTTTGCTTGTTGGATGTCCGTTTGTTCTATTTCATCTTGTTTCCCTTTTCGTCTGAGTGTGGTCTAGTACCGAGAAAATGCGTCAGAATTGGTGACAAGTTGTTCGTTGATAATGTTACCGTCTGTCTTTCTATGTTTATAAATTTCAAGTCTTTCTAGGATGTCAAGTCTCGGTCCTTTGCTTTGTTCGTGTAGCAATTTCATAGAGTTTGCCATAGCGTCAGGCTCATGTGCGTGGTTTTGTAGGTGCGTCGCATAATTGGAGTCTGCCTTGTTGTGTAAGAAAGATCGTAAGTGCTCTTTGTATCTTGTCGTTAATTTTCGTGTTGTCCTTCCTATATATACCATGTCGCAGTCCATACATGTCAGTTTGTATATGCCGCTGTTTTCGTGTATCGATGTGTCATTCAGTTATGTTTCAATTTGTTTCCAATGTTCTTCTTCACTTTGAATGCAGTTTGCAATTTGTATTTCCTAAGGAAGTTTGATAGTTTGTATTTCTTTTTGCCTACGTATGTTAACGAAACCCACTGTTGGTCGTTCTTATGAGTTTCAGTCGGTTGGCGTTCCTGTTTTTGTTTGTACTGTGTGACAAGTTGGTCAATTTCGCATTGTTTGTATCCGTTATTATTAGCTTTTCTGTAAATGTTGTTTAGTTCGTTGGAGTAGTTAGTAGAGGTCATGGCGACGGAATGAAGCCACTGGACCATTGATCTGTACGCTGCTAGCTTATGTTGTGCGGGGTGGCTAGATGTTTCATGGATGGTATGATCAGTTGTGGTTGGTTTTCTGTATATTTTGTAGTCCAATCGTATTTGTTCACGTGTCACAGTTAGGTCTATTTAGTTGAGTTGTCCGTTTGTTTCTTTTTCCATAGTGAAATTTATATTTGTGTGAAATTCATTCATATAGGTAAGTAGTTCGTCTTGTTTATTTTCTTGTGAGTCAATAACGATGAAACAGTCATCCACATATCGTCTGTAAAATATTACATTGAATCTTCTGACAACTTTGGGTATAAAGACTATTAGTCGTCAAGGTGCATGACATCAGCCATTATCGTTGCCAAGTACCGTACTAATTGTCGTCAATTACCGCCCAGCTCCTGCATACGATAACGGCTGATGTCATGCACCTTGACGACGAATACGCATTAAAGAACAGCCGCGAGCTAGCAAACTCTACCATTTCTATAAAATTAACTGAAACTTGTCGACTTTTATCACTGGACATCACAAACCTCTATACGTCTATACCCGTCGATGAAACACTGGCCATACTAAAAGAAAAACTTTCATTCAACAACATCCGACCATTCACAGATCAACCGCTCAATCTTATAAACACCACAATCAAGCAGAACTATTTTAAGTTCAATAGCAAGACATACATTGCCAAGGACGGTCTGGGTGTGGGACATCCAATGTCCTCAATAATGTCAGAAATATTCTTACAATCTTTGGAAGAAGGCTTTGTACCCAATTTTCTCAGTACTACACCACACTCTGCGAAGAAAAGGGAAACGAGATTAAACAGAACAAACGGACATCCAACAAGCAAAAAACAAAAAACTTAATATCCCTCTACCTGGCATAATTTGGCACTCGACGTAATTTACTACCTGACCTAATTACCCATCCGCTAATTACCCATACTACGACTATATAAAGTCATTCCCTTCAACACGTCCTTTAGACACTGAAGATGACTCGAAGTAGTCGAAACGCGTCTGCTCACACAACAAAGCAAAGCCGGTGGCTTTTAAAGAGAAAAATAAAATAAATAGTTAATCATATCTTTTGTCATTAAAAAATATTGTTGCGAAGGTAAATTGTACACCTGGTTCGGGTGTGTTCGGGAATATAGTTAGTGTGACTTGTGATTTTTAGCGCAAGTGTGTTCAGGTTTTTGCTTGGTGCGAGTTACTTCGGATAATCTGAACCCTGCAAAGCTATACAAAGTGGTCGCTCCGGTTGAGACTAATCCTCCCCTGTTAGAGGAAAATAGGGTGTGTTATTTCTAGCTGTGTAAGGGGTGTTCGTCGGCTGCGTTTCTCGCTAGGCGGCTATTTAGGACGAGGAAATAAGCGAGTGACGCCTCCTACGACATCTCCGACGGCAACCCGGGTCCGAGGTCTTTAGCCGGAGGAACTCTCACGCCGAGGGTAACAGCACTACAGTCCCTCTCTGGCCTTCGAAATCCGAGCAGCGATGAACTGTCTTCGTCGACCGAGTCAGACCAGCGTTTCCTCGGTTTCCCCACTGGTCCCCGCTCTTCAGTTCTCACAATGAATACCTTTTTGGGTATCCGTTGTTCGTCCATACGATTCATGTGTCCAGCTCGTTGCAGCTTCCGCAGTCTGAAAATCGTTGTGACCTCCAGCTCGTCAAAAATTTCATACAGCTCATGGTTTTATCTAATTCGTCATCGATCCCCGTCTAGCTTCGCTCCGATTATTCGCCTCAGGACCCGTTGCTCAAAGGCATTCAAAATATTTGCGGATGCTTGGGTTAGTTCCATGTTTCACACCTATAGCATAACACAGGTCTTATCACAGATTTGTATACTTGGAGCTTTGTTTTCTTGTGTATGCAGCTGGTCTTCAAGATCGGCAAAACTGTATAAAATACTTTATTTGCGAGCTGTATTCTTCGGCGTATTACGTCTCTTTCATCGCTGGTTCTCGTTATTCTGGTGCCTAAATACACAAATTCGCTAACATTTTCGATACTGTGTTCGCCAAGTGTTATATTTTGTGTGCTTGAGGTAGTTTCCTGAATTGCGTCATGAGCTTTGTTTTTGTTTCATTGATTTGTAGCTCTACTAGTTTTGCTTCAGTGTCGTATTTCAGGAAGAGTTCTTTGGCACTTGTTCATGACTGGGAAAGAATGTTGATGTCGTCCGCATAGGCTACTACTTGGCTCGACTTGTATAGAAATGTACCTCGTGTATCGACAGGTAGCTTCCTTATGTAAGGACGTCAAGTATGGTCGAGATCCATCGTTGTCGGATCAGAACATGGTCGATCTGGTTTTGTGTGTTGCCACCCGGTGATACCCAGGTCAGTTTATGAATGCGTCGATCTGGGAAACAAGTCAAACATATAACTAGATTTCTGCTACATGCAAAGTCAATCAGGCTCTGGCCATTGTCATTTGTTTCACGGTGGAGACCAACATCACCAACCTTAGCGTTGAAATCACCCAGAACTATTTTTGTGTTGTCTGTAGAAAATGAGTCGACTAGTCTTTCCAGGTGATTGTAGAACGTTTCCTTCGTCCCTTCGTCCTTTTCTTTGGTCGAGGCGTGAACATTTATCAGCCAGATTTTGCAGATTTAATACGAATCGCACATAACCTTTCATTGACTGCCTTACAATCAATAACGTGCGATTTGATATCCCTATCCACAATGAAGTAGAGTTCCCACTTTTGAATATTGTGGGCGATCTCATGTCTTGAATGTCGTTTCCAGTCCAGTTCGTTTTTAGATTGCCAGTATGTTTAATTGATATTGACTGGCCTGTTGTAAAGATCCTTAAGAGTGCCAGGGTAATTCTTCCAATGCAATAGTCCTTTTTTCGCTTGCGAGGTCGTTGCCGTGAGTCCAATCCATCCCGAGGCCCATCTGCAGGTTTTCCAGGGACGGGGAGGTAGCCCGTCGCCCAACCTCCATTCCGCCGGCATGGTTATTAATCCGTTATCAGGCGCGGAAGATTCGCCTTCACCCTCTTACGTCCCCACAAAGGAGGTGTAAGTAGGATTTAGTAGCAGAGCTGTAGATGAATTTATAGTTATAAGCATTTCTCGGCATTTAATGTCCCATCATTGGGGAACCAGTAAACCCAATGTGCAACCCCGAGACCATTTGGTGGTTGGAATTAGTATGAAGAATCATGGAAGCTGCGGGTCAGAGAAACAAAGCGATCCCTCCTCCTTTCTCAAGCGGTTTCGATTTGATCTGCCAATAATCTTCAGTTAGGATGAATAACATAAATATCTTTGAGAATTCATAATGTCATTATTATTTCTAATATTATAACAAAATAGCGGCTACTGAAAATGGAGTAATAATGGTTTTACTTTAACTTAATGAAGTGTTTCTTGAGATTTTTCATTGTTGGTTGTGTACAAAATTCTTCGGGCAGAAGGATAGGTGAGCCACCGCCGTTTTTAAACTTGTAATACGATGATGGTCAAACTAACAATATCATAAGGTCTCATTAACATACACATTAATATCAAGAATAAACTAATGGAAAGGATATTTGGGTAAGCAAAAAATTGTTTTTAGACAACGTCTGTAGTATTTATGGATTGCTGAAAAAATTCTTATCAGTTATTTTTGATCAAGCCTTTGATAGTATACTAATAAAAATGTCCTAAGAATTTGCTGACGGTACAAGAAAATTTTACAATTCATAGGAATTCATTTTTGGGTGTCATTGCATTTCAACTTCGTCTAATGACCTCTCATAAAAGCGCAAGTCTAACCGACGTTGCCTGGGACATAAATAACGAACTCCATTCATATGAAGGACGCGACATAACAGCCGAATCATTACACTCATACACCGTCACATGGAAAGTTCCTCAAAGAACTACAATATCTCAGTTGGTAAGCTATTATCTCCATTCTACAACCCTTTAATATTTCCGTAGGAGACGAAAAAATCAATAGTAGTAACAATAACATCATGCAACGGCCCCATTAAGAGAATATACACCAAAAAATGTCCATTTTATTCGCATGCCTAATTGAATTGAATAATTTATTGTTACTCTACGATTAAACTCGTACATGAAAATTACACGATGTTATTTTCGTCATTGTTGTTTACGTACGACATGAACGTTGTTAACATTGTAAACTTTTTCATTTCATTATATGATTTTTCATTTGGAAATTTTTGGTTGAAAAATTTCCAAGGTTAATTTTATTCTGTATTCAGTTCAAATCACGTGAAATTGAGAAGTTTCTCGTACGCGTAGTACGAGTATGTGCGTATTTTACAATGAATGTAGTGCAATAATTAAGGGTATTATACATAAATAGACTCTCCAAATAGATTACGTACTTAGCTACATATGGGGTGGTATGGTTTATCAGAATTATCACATACTTTCGGCTGCGTGTCAACTATTCTGTTTTCTTTGAAATGTTCATGTGTGTTGCATAATTATTGGTGAATTTGGCAAATCATAATTGCTGTAGCTTTAATTTAAATGGCAACTAAGAAGTTTATACGCGAAAAATCAATAAGACGAGGAAATAAAAAGTGTTTCTATTGTCAGCTACTTACAATTAGTTACGCGAAATTATTGCATTTGTTTCTAAAGCACCAAAAATGCAATCCGCGAAGGGAAACTAACAGTTTCGTAACGATTCTAAGGTGTTGAACATTTATTTGCTTGTATTTAAGAAGCTTAGTTGGTGCTTTTGTGTATTATTTGAACTACATATGGTCACCAATTTAGCGGAAATCGTGGAAAACTTAAAGGAAAATCTATGAGATATGAAAACCGGGCATAAAACACATGGGCAAGAAATAGAGAAATAATCAATCAGTCGGCTATTAGTGGAAAACCATACTTAAGGGCCAATAGCAGATATCCATAATCGCAGTTTTAAAAATCCTTACAATCAAAATATAGGTCAATATCTTCCTCATCGGAAACTTTCATTATTTGCGTGACCTACCAAAAGTAAATTGTGTCGTTTTTCTTTCACTTCTCAATTTATTTCTTGAATTTATTTCTGTCCGCTATTGATTAATTTCATTGGCTGCTTTTAGCCGGCAATAACGATTACAAACCAGTCAACAGGGACACATTAAAGTTAAGAACATGAAATACATATAAATTTCTTTCCGCGCGAATCAACCGTGGTAGGTGGAACGATAAGAAAGAGCAACGAATTTGGAGTCTTCATTACGCTGAGATGTGTCATGCATAACTTTGCGTGTGGAAGATGTTTCTTCCTTTCTCTTGTACAAAGTACATGTTTAATTCGAAATTGATTTCAATACTTAGTTAATTTTAAACTTTCTAATGGTACATTTGAATGAAAAGGAATGCGGTTAATTTGAAAAGTGGAGTATGTTTAGCACGATTTAAAATAACTTAAATTGGTAGGGCAAAATGATACCAAATAGAAATGCTACGAAAATTACCATGATTTGTTTTTTTGTCGTAGGTATGTAAAGGCTGCTCACGCCTTAATTATGGGACGCCCAGACTCCTGTCTAGACCACACACTAAACACCTCTCTAGTCGCCTGGCACCGTTTGACAATTTACTTCAGACTAGGTCCGATCTTTCTATGCATCAAGGCGCCATTGGGTTGTGGGGATCCCTTTTTCAGCAGGAAGGAAGAAAAAGGTAGGAATGCTAAACAAGTTGTGTCGCGGCTTTAGCGATAGTTTTTCCAAAAAATACAATACAGATGCGATCATACACACACGCAGGGCAAAGATAAGAAGATTTATTTTCTATTTAAAATAAAATTATTACAAATTTATTACATTGAGAAGATTATTAAAATATTACTTGTTGTATTTCATCACTGTCCAGGCGGAGATCTCGTTCAGTCACGTTTTCTCCCAAAATGGCTACTCAGTAAACGGATCCGCTAATTCGATTGGCGCTGTCGTTGGTGTTGCCATTGTTGACCGCGTGATTAACAATATTGACACCGGCGCCATAATCGTTTTCGCCCTGGTTCGCCGACATCCCGCCCCCCGTGAATCGCTCGCAGGGTTCACCATTCGTTATGTCCAGGACTGCAATTTTTGACGTGGGTCGACTAATCGTCCCATTGACTGTCTTGATCTCGGCGCCTCGGGTTTGACCATCCTTCCCGTAGTTTACGCGCACGATGATTCCCTTTTTCCACTTCCGTTTAGGCATATTCTCGTCACAAACCACCACGACTTCTCCTTCCTTCAACGGGCGCACTTTCTCATGCCACTTCTCTCGCCTTATCAACGTTGGCAAATATTCGATCGCCCATCTTTTCCACAATTTGATTTTCATCTGCTCCGCAACTCGATACAATTTGCCGATGTCGATTGCAACTTCCTGATCCGACCCCGGCGTCTGAACTGAACTGGCTGCTCCAAGCAAAAAATCATTTGGTGTTAGCGGATCAGCTTCCGCATACTCCATGGCAACGTCGGTAAGTGGCCTCGAATTCACCATATATTCGGCTTCCGTCAAAACATGACGAAGGACTTCACTCCTCGGCGCTTCATTTTGAGGTGTATACGACAAAACCCCCTTCACAGCCTGCACGAGCCTCTCCCAACATCCTCCGGCACTAGGGTTTCCGGGACAGTTGAATAACCATTCAATATTTTTATGTGCCAGAGTCGCTTGCACGTCATCATTGTTGTAAGTTCGATTGTTTATGTCCTTTGCAGCCTTAACGAAGTTGGTACCACGTCACTGCGAATTCGATGCGGAACTCCTCTCCTATTTATGAAATTCGCAATGCACATTAGAGAGGCACTACTTGACAGATCCTTATGTCTTGCCACTATAACTTGTAAAGGTCCAAAGTAATCCAGGCCAGTATAGGTAAACGGTCGCACAAACGGAGTGACCCGATCGATCGGTAACTGACCCATCTGAGGCGTCTTTGGAACGGCATTCCTAACCTCGCACATGTTGCAATTACGTTTTATTGCCTTGACAACGTATCTCAGTTTTGGGATGTAAAACTTCCTTCGCATCTCACATAGAATTGTATATTCGTTTTGGTGCAGAAAACTGTTATGGTATTCAGCAACTATCAACTCGACAAATTTACTCTCTGGCGGCATTATAATGGGTCATTTCTGTGACTCTGGCAAATGAGAGGCTACATCAAGCCGACCGAAAACACGTAACAACTCAAATTCGTCGAGCCCAGGATTCAACTTGTACAAGCTACTCTGTTTGTCAGAGGTAATTACCAATTTTAATGATGCTATTTCCTCGCTGTACTTCCTAGATTGAACGTATTTATAGATAGAACGTTCGGCTTGAACCAGCTCTTGGACAGTTAATTCACCTTTAGATTTCTGAGCTGACCTTGGATTGGCAATAAATCGCATGACCCAGCCCAAGACCCGTTTTACTTTCCACCACTTAGAACACTTTTCCAAGTGTTTGAACGTGGGGTTTTCCTCCATGGATATTTTCAAAATAAAATCTCTTCGGATTTCTTCTTCCGGTTCCATAACCTTATTCGTTGTACTCGAATACGGCCAATCAATCTCGAGACGTTTCAAAAAATCTGGGCCCTTTAACCAGATGCTTGGAGGATTAAGGTCGATGGGGTATACTGTTCGAGTCAACGCATCTGCGGCGTTGATTTTCGTTGGTACCCAGCGCCATTCTGATATGGATGTTGAATCTAAAATTTCTCCGATTCGATGTGCCACAAAAGGCTTATACTTTCGGGATCCAGCTCGCAACCAATGGAGAACACTCTGCGAGTCGGTCCAGAGTACGATACTCCTGATGGCGATGCTTAAACTATGTTGCAGCGATATCTTAAGACGAGTACCAAGCACTGCGGCTTGTGATTCTAACCGAGGAACCGATAATCGCTTCATTGGTGCGCATCTCGACTTACCACAGACGAAGGCGACGTTCACTTCGGAGCCTTTTACCCGTAAATATGCGACTGCGCCGAATGCTTCCTCGCTGGCATCAATAAAGATGTGTAGCTGAATATCATCCGATTGAGATATTTGGGGTGAGTAACATCGAGGCACCCGCAACTGAGCCCATGCGTTAAGACTCTGCAACCAGTGATGAAACTTTGCTTGCATTTCTGGTGGTAAATCGTTGTCCCAATCTAAATTAGTTTCCCACACTTTTGTAGTAGCCGTTTTGGGTAGATCAAAACATTAGCTAGTATACCGTACGGATCAAAGATAGACATGGTTGTCCGCAACAGTTCCCTCTTCGTAACATTACGTTTTTCGTTGATGATACCAGGGTCAACTTTGTTCGTGTTTATTTTAAAAACAAAAACGTCACCTCTTGGGTCCCAATGCATGCCAAGAATTTTGTTTGTTGCAATTTCTGCGGCCTTATCCATATTTATGGTTTGACTTCCGGCAACATCATTCAGCTCTGCTAACACTCGACAGGAACTCGACGTAAATTTCTTCAATATAAATCCGGCATGTTGATGGATTTCACGAACTGCTTTTGAAATGTCAATCGCCTCCTGTTCCGAATGAAAGGTATCAACGTAGTCATCAACATAATGTCGATTATCAATAGACTCGACGGCACGGCTGTTTGTTTCGGCATAGTGTTTTGCGTTTAAGTTCTTGACGAACTGGGCAGACGCTGGCGAACAAGATGCCCGAATATCATGGACGACATAACGAAAACGTGTGGCTCCCTCGATACATCTCCATATCTCCATAGAAAGCGTTGAGAGTCCTGGTCCTCACATCTGATTCGTATTTGGTGGAACATTTCCACTACATCTCCACAGACTCCTATCCGGCCTTACCGAAACTTTATCAATACCTCTACCAAACTCGTGTATTGATCCGGTCCTTTCAATAAATTGTCGTTGAGGGAGGTACCATTCGCGTTCACAGCGGCGTCAAACACTAGTCGATACTTTCCGGGTTTGTTGACATTTATTACCAGAAATGTGGCAAATACCAAGTTCTGGCTCTAATCGTGCTCTGCTCTGACTTTGACAGTTCACGGGCATATCCCTTCTTAATATAGCTCTCTATTATAGAGTTGTACTGCCTGGCACAGTTCTCATCCCTTTCCATTTTCCGTTCGACAGTTACCAACCGATTGAATGCCATCTCATAACTGTCTGGCAGATTGATGTTGTCCGCTTTCCATATGAGCTCCGTCTCAAATCTATCAACGAGTCGACGTGTAGTTGTTTTCATAATTTCCAGCGCCCTTGTCGTTTCCTCGTCCAGCTGATCCTCTTTGATTGGCCTTGTGCCAAATCCTTCGGTAGAGAAGTATTCACCCACGATTTCGTGTAAATCTTGCTGAATTAAGCACACTCGTAGAAGCTCGTTCTTGGGACAGTCTTCGGTTGGGCCGTAGACAACCCATCCTAATTTAGTTCGAGTGGCTATTGGCGCAGACTGATAATTGGCGGCGACAGTTCGATTACCAATTCCCAGGTGGCAATATTCCAAACCAATGAGGATTTTGGGTCTGGCATTCTCGTACTCGTCGATGGGCAAATTTTTTATGTGTCAGAAGTTGGAACTCAGCTGATTAATATTCACTGTCTGTGTGGGCAAGCACAGATCCCTGACTGTTCTAACATTCATCATTGGGTATATTGAGCTGCTTGGCCTCCTACTACTGATTCCAATTTCGATGCGCTGTGATGGCTCCTCAGTGACTTTTTTGCCATACCACTGCAATCTCAACAATTCTGTTTCACCAGAAGATCCAATCTCATCGGCTAAACTCTGTTCGATCATGGTGACGGATGATCCCTCGTCCAGGAAAGCGAACGCTTGTTTCTCGCCCTTCGGGCCGTAAATAGTGACAGGAACAATTCGATATAATAGGTGTCTTCTTTCGGCAGAAAGACAAATGTCAACCGCAGGCGAGCGCGATGGTTGCACTAGAGTGCAGTTGGCTGTCGATTGTGAAGTTGATACTTCGGGCATTCGTTGTTTTTTGTGCAGCATCTGATGGTGGCGTTTGCGGCACCCGTTGACTTTGCACGGTCGTTTTGTTTGGCAATAAGCCGAGGCGTGTCCGAATTTCAAGCATGAAAAATACAACCGATGTTTTTTAACAATACCTCATCTATTCTTCACCGAAGTAACCGCAAATTTTTCACATCGCGAAATTAAATGATTGTCACCACAGCACTGGCATTGAATTGTCACAGACGGCTGATGTGTTGACGTTTGTGTGTGCAACACATGTCCTTTTTGTTTACTGTCACTGCGATAAAACTGTCCAACACCCATAATAGACACGAATTTCGCGATTTCCGAAAGCCACGAATTAAAGTCGGCAATAGTAGCACACGGCTTTATATAATACGCGGTTCTTGCCCACTCTTGTTGTTTCGACAGTGGTAATTTGCTCACAAGTTCCTCAAGCAGAATCGGATTATTTAAATGCTGCTAGCTGTTCGCAGATACGAGAAAGGCTACCAAGTTTTGAACCTTTATGTGCAATGAGACCAACAATTCAGGTTTATTTTCCGGAATGGTCACCACCTCACGGACTTTTTGTAGTTGGTGGCGAATTAAAAGTTCCGGACGGCCAAAACTAAATTCGAGTGTGTCAATTATTTGATTAACATTACTCGGGTGCATAAGTAATGACTCGACCACTTCCTTGGCTGCACACTTCAAGCACTTCTGAAGCCGAAGCATGTTTTCGACGGCTGTATACTGATAAACTGTTGAAGTCTCCTTGTAGGCGCTATAAAACAGTGGCCACCGTTAAGGACTTCCACTGAATTCGGGCAAATCCCATAATTTACGACTGGAAAACAAATTACGAAAGTCTGTGACAGTAGTATGCGGCTGGACTGAAGACGTATGGCAATTTGCGACAAGTGGCGGCGGCTGACCGGCCGACGGTACTTCGTGGGGCAATTCCACGGTTGGTTGCGCGACTGATAATGACTGTACATATTGGGGCAACTGGTAATAAGATTTACCTGGCGGTGACGATGCGGCTGGCATTAGTTCATAAGGCCATTTCGCGGGTATCGGCGGAGCTAGTGGTGCTTGCATGGCTTGCGGCAATTGGCAATTAAGTTTACCTGGCGGTGGCGGTACGGCTGGCTGTGACTGTGCAGTAGACGGAAATTGGTGATTTAATATGTCCCCGGATGGCTGTGCAGTAAACGCTAGCTGCGCTGACTGTGGCTCTGTGGCCGACGGCGATTTAGCAGTTGACATGTCCCCGGGCGACTGTGCAGCAAACGCTAGCTGCGCTGACTGTGGCTCTGTGGCCGACGGCAATTTAGGAACTAACTCTGGTTCGCCGACAAGTTGAGTAGACAGACCTTCGCTTATGTCAGAAGGTGCTTATACCCAACTCCTTCGAAATGCAGTCACCAGCACCGAATAAAGGCAAGAAACACGTCAAAGAGATGTGCATATTTAAAATAAAATGCATTGTTTCTCTATTTTCAACGGTCGCCATTTGTTGAAAATAATAAAAATCACTCAAATCGTGAATTCCCTATTATATTTATGTTATTGATCTTATTTTTAAATTTTAAGAAGATCAAATCAAAACTGCAGTGTTTGATTCGATGGAAAGTCCATAAAATTCTAAAATCATGTGTTATTGTTGTTGTAATTGGAGAAATTTCACTTCACTTCCGTCTATATCACTTAATTTTCATCAAACTGACAGCGTATTAGGATCTTTTTATAAGACTACTTGAATATCGAATTTCGTTGAGTTTATATGATTTTATTGGGAAAATGTGAAATTCGAATATCATACTATTATTAACAAGGTTTAGTGAATTTTGGCTTCTAAGTTCTTATTGTGCTCATAAACACCTACCTCTATAATTTTTTCAGATTTTTCTGATCACAGGTGTCCAATCGCGACGCGGGGGACACAAATTTTTCGTGTATTTCCCCTCCCTGTGTGCCTCTCGACGCAAAAAATGTCAGTTTAAGACCTGTTTTGAAAAGCTCTTATCAAGACCTTTCATTTGATACCCATATCGACTACCTTTGATGAATTTTTTTTTTCGGGGGCCAGTCTCCTATATGGGGAGACCCGCCTTAAATACCGTATAAAATTTTTTTTGTAGCTGAACATTAAAAAGAGCACCACTTTACACCTACATACAAAATTTTACGTTTCTAGCTTAAGTGATTTACGAGAAAAATTGCTGTGACACACGAACGGACGGAAGAACACTCGGACAGACAGGACGCAATTTTTGTAGGGTTTTGTAAAATTATTTTACAAAACCCTGTTCCGGGGTAACGCCAAGTAGGTTAAATTCGCGTCGATCACGGAGGGAATTTGGCACGCAAACCCCACGAGCAGAAAGCGTGAAGTAACGTAAACGAAAATGTATTAGGTATTATGAATTTGTATTATGTGAACTCAACATACACAAAAGAAAAGCGTAAAGTAACGTAAAGAAAATTCTGCAAGGAACAAATCGACGACTCGAGTAATTTAAATTCAATGCTAATAACAATGAATCTAAAATCGGTGTATGTGTATGTTGTAAATGTACAAAAGAATCGGCACAAAATCCTACTAAATTTATACCGGATTACGCGAAGGTGGAGAAGGGCTGCGAAAATGCAGAACTAGTGTTAATGCTCAAGGACAAGGTTAAGGTAAACGGAAAATCCAAAAAAGACAGCCCTCGGATGAAAAAGCGAAAGGTGAGGGCGTCTTCACCTCCCAAGTCATGTTCCTCATATGAAACTACAGAGAGTGAGACGGAAGTTGCCTGCGATAATAACAAAGATAAAGACGATGAGATTTTCCCTGTCCTTCCATCACCAAAACCAGCTACGGTATTCAAAGAAATGGCCATCACACCCAAACCAAAGCCAACAGTTCCAAACACTACAAACACACAACCCGCAACACAAACACAAGAATCAAATACAGTTCCTATCATTTTACGAGAGCCCTCAAAATGGTCCCAAACACTGAACATAATGAAAACACAAAACATTTCATACACATCCGCGAAAAGGATCTACCTGGGAATACAAATTATACCAACTACACCCACAGATCACAGACGACTGACCAAAGCACTAACAGAGAACGAACTGCAATACCACACTTATATACTGCCAGAAGATAGGCAGCTGAATAGTGTCATCAGGGGTCTGTATGGCCTTTCAGCTGAAGAGATCAAAGAAGACTTACAATCTCAGAGCTTCAACCCAATTGAAGTCTACTACATTAAAATGAGGGAAGGTGTCTCTAAAGTCGTCAAGTTTCTCCTCCCAAAAACCGAAACAAATATTTACAACATAAAATCTGTATGCCATCTTATGTGCATCGTGGAAGCACGGCGTCCTCGTACGGGTCAGGGTATATGCCACAATTGTCAACAATTTGGACATTCTGCTAGCAACTGTCATGCACAGTCTCGATGTGGTAAATGCGATTCGCTTCACCATTTGTCGAACCGTCCGAAGAAAATAGAAGAGAAAGCAACATGTGTAAACTGTGGCGGAGAACATCCAGCAAGCTACGGGGGTTGTCCCAGAAATCCAAAGAACGTGAGAAGATCGTTCGCACAGGTTGCTGCGGCCCAACCCACACAACCAGCACCAAAAAAACAACCACGACACAGGCATTTCCACGCATAAAAAATCAAACTCACAATATGGACCAAATGTTTGCCAAAATACAGACACAGTTCCGAAACATGATTCAAGAGATAATGGCAAACATGATTCAAACCATGTTCGCTGCATCTCAAAATGTCATCAACACTAAACACTAATGAGTTTAATGAATCACGTTTCAATTCTGACGTGGAATGCGAATTCCTTGCTTCAGCATACTGGTGAATTACAACAGTTTATTTTCGATCATAAATTTGATATCATCATGATCCAAGAAATCTTCCTGAAGCCTGGAAGACGATTCCGCATCCCCAACTACATCATGTACAGAAATGATAGAATGACGGGTAGGGGAGGTGGAACGGCCATTCTCGTGAGACGAAACGTGAGTCATTATCCCATCAATCCACCCACACTTGAAAAACTAGAGGCCACAGTAATCAAGGTGCAAACTGATTTTCTGGACTTCATTGTGATTTCTGTTTACAATCCTCCATCAAATAGAAATCTTCCAGATGATCTCAGAATACTTACTGCATTTGATGGCCCTATCTTCATTACAGGAGACCTAAATGCCACACACCGCCTTTGGGGAGCTGTGAGAAGCAATAAAGCTGGGACCGAGCTCAATACATTCATCACAGCCAACCACTTTAGCCTGCATATCCCCAATGAGCCAACACATTACGGAACAAGACATGGCTTTGGACTGGACATCGGAATAATGTCCTCGACGAACTGTCTTCCGACCACAAACCAGTCCTTTTCCTCATAGAAAACATCTTTATTGATGTTCCTATGCAGGAAAGGAAAACTACAAACTGGAAAGCATTTAAAGTCGCATTGGCCAATGAAACTAATTTTCAATCACATGAAGCGGCCGACGTCCTCGACAACATCATTGAGAACGTAACTCAGAAAATTATACAGGCAAAAGAGGACCACACGGTCATAACTCCGAGAAGGGAAACGAATCCCTATGAACTCCCTCAGAATATCAAACAACTGATCAGGAGAAGGAATCAAGTTCGGAGGAGAGCTAGGTTTACAGGTGACCCTACGCTACGTATAAACGCTACTTGGATGACAAATGAAATCCGTGATAAAATAAGGGTATTCCGAAACGAGCAATGGGAGAGCTTTTTGCAGAGTCTCGAGCCTGGGTGTGGCAGTTTCTGGAGAATGACCAAATATTTTCGGAAAAACAGTAAAATTGTGGTACCACCTTTTCATGATCCGAATGGAATAGAATACTACGAGGTGGGTAAGGCAGAGGCATTTGCAGATTCCTTAGAAACACAATTCCGCGAAAATTCTTCAGATGAGGAGGACTTTGGAACTGAGGAAATAATTTAATCTTCTGTCAACAGACTACTGATGGATAACATTCAACACGAAGACAGAATAAAACCCACGGACTTGGACGAAATCAAAAACATTATACAGACACTCGACAAACATAAAGCACCCGGATATGACACTATTACAAACACTATGATTACATGGCTACCAGATAATATATTACAAACACTCACTGACATTATTGATACGATTTTTCGTTTGCGAAGGTATCCCAAAATATGGAAATCAGCGGTTATTATTGTCTTCCCGAAACCTCAAAAGGACCCACAATTTCCACAAAACTGGAGACCCATCAGTCTCCTCTCTTCGCTGTCGAAAATTGCGGAAAGGGTGATTCTGCATCGACTTTATGAGGTTATATCTGATAAAGATATTCTACCGGAAGAACAATATGGCTTCAATGCCAAACACTCTACTGAGCTCCAGTTAGTTAGAGTGGTCCAGCACATCAGAACAGGCTTAAATCGCAGAAACTCAACAGGCTTAGTTATGTTTGACATAGCTAAGGCCTTTGATAAAATCTGGCATGCAGGACTTATCTTCAAAATGCATCAGTTCAATATGCCACTTCAGCTCACTCAAACCATTGGCTCCTTTTTGGAAGGCAGATCATTCCGTGTCAGAATTGACAAACAACTCTCAAGCCTGAGACCAATTGATGCTGGAGTCCCTCAGGGCTCGCCCATATCGCCGGTCCTTTACAATATATTTACTAGAGACCTTCCTACTCTGCCTCCAAAAGTAAAATTATCACTCTACGCTGATGATACCTGTATATTTGTTACAGCACGACAAGCACGAGTCGTCACCACAAACTTGCGACGATCGATAAACATTTTATTGGAATACTTTCGCAAATGGAAAATTAGGCTTAATTCTGATAAAACACAGGACCTATTCATCACAAGAAAACTACAGCAAACTCCACAGAGAATTAACGTTGACAATGAAACAATAGACTGGGCACCAACAGCTAAATACCTTGGACTTACATTTGACAAAAGCCTGACATGGAAACAACACATACAAAATAAACGGGGACACTGTATTGGACTTCTCTCTTCACTACACCCACTCATTAAATCCAAAAAACAGCCTTAAAAATCGACTGCTCATCTACAAACAAATTATACGACCGACGTTACTATATGGTAGTTCTGCTTTATACCAAACGAAAAAGACTAACAAAAAAGCACTCCAGTCCTTCCAAAATAGGACTATTCGAAAGATTCTAAGAATTCCATGGTACATTAGGAACACTGACATATACAAGGACCTAAGACTTGAGACAGTAGAAAACTACGTACGTGATAGAGGACTGAAACTTTTTGAAACAATAGACAACCATACTAATAGTACCCTGGCATTCCTTCGAACTGTCCGGAACGGGGATGATTTACGCTTCCCAACTATCCGCCAAATAATAATGTAAAATTTATTTTAAAATTGTATATTGACTGAAGCTGCCACGGGAAAGTGGGTGGGTACTGTAGTACTCACAGATATGAGGGAGTTAAGGTGCTAAATCGCACTAACTCCACACCCCACACATTCCAACAGGTGAAGAAGGACCACGGGGACAACGATATCAATTCGCATGAAATCGTAGATACTAGGATGAATACGACAAAAGCGAACTCGATAAATAATTTGTTACTAAAGGCGGCGAGTCCGATCAAACAGCTCCCACCGCGACGTAGCTTATCCTTGAATCGACAAGTTTCAAAAGAAGTACAAAACAGTAATAATGGCAATTGTCCTAAAGAGTCCCAAAATCCTAAATCTCCCATTAGTTTTGGAGCCGATGATACCCTTGTTGGAAATAATAATCAAAAATCTCAACAAATTCTTAGTGCGGCTGGTCCGAGGCATGGCCATGCGGATTGTCGTGTTGGCGGAGTTCGGACACACACACCAAGTACAAAGTTAATGGAGAGACATAACCCACCCAGAAATGCAGAACTTCATATAGAAACCAATCCGGATGTGATAGATTTGCAACGCACAGTGAACCCGAACCGTGATAGAATAAGCCCACAATATGGTAATAATAATCGTAGCAACAGCAGGAAAAGCAACAGCAACATCAACAACTACTACAAATACGTCCTGATCGTCCGCTAAGTCTCGAAGATGATCCGCTTGAAATAAAACATTCAGTAGATCTATCAGCGTGTATAGCTGGCTCGAATAATCTCAGTTTGGATTCGTCGTTTATGTTGAGGGGGCAACAGTCAATATGATATGGATAAAAGCGTTACGTGAACAATTGGAAGATCCTTCTGGTAAAATTTTCGTTCCTGACATAAAGGCAACTAATCAGACGGATATTGGATGTGTTGAATGTGCTGAAGGCCAAAGTCGATGATGATTTCGCGTCCGATCCAAGTGATACTTATCATGCAAAATCCCATTCACCATCATCAGGATATGGCAGTCAAAGTCCCGAATATAATAGCCCCCATAGTGATCATAGCCATGCAAGATCAAAAAATGGTGTAGATTTACCTGGATTGGGTTTTGAAACTCCAAGCGAATCTGATGAGGAAATCGATGTTTATCTGTTGGTAATAGGAACTACCAACAAATCCATCAGACAAAGAACGAGCACCGAAAGTGAATATCCTGCGCGAAGCGGCGAAACTTTGGGAGCAATTGACGCGGGACGAGAAACAAGTGCAGGGCTTGAAGCAATAATTACAAATCAAACTTCAGCGACGACAGGCACTCTGAGAAATTTGCAACATCAACATCAACAAACCCAAACTGTCAGTGAATTGTCTCACTGACATTTCTCCAAACTAGTTTAGTAGGAGTGAGATTCCATGAAAACCCAAAAGCACCGATTCTCGTACTAGAAAACCCGACCACACGTAGCGGGATTTTTAAGGTTCTCGACCTACCCAAATGAGCCGTTGGTTGAAAATCCAATAAAAGGGGGACGGAAGGATGTCCCGTTCTTATTTTCAGCGGTGAAAATCATCCGGCGAAGAGTGCCGGTTAGGAAAACAAAGTGAACAGTTGCAGGAATCGAACGGGGGGACGAGATCAATACAATTCGCAGCGAAGATCAGGAACGCGATCAATATAATTGGCAGTGAAGATTAGGAATGAAATCAATAAAAATGACAGAGAAGAAAGCAAAAACAAATTATTTGGGGATCCCCACATCAGCGATACCGGAATCTTCGTCGTAAGTGTTAGCCATTCGTTTTTATTTTATTTCAATATGCGATTATATATTTTCTTGTGAAATTTTGCATTAAGGTTTGAAGTTAAAGACTAATTGAATTGAATTTTTCCGGTTGTTTCCTTTCCTTTTTTATTTATCTTTAGCTCCTGTGAATTTTCTGAGCGTGATCGGGAAAATATTTTTTTCCCAAGAAGGGAATTTCCTGGAGTCGTTTGAAGTCGCGGGATTGCCAAGTGCCCATCATGCTCAGGTCAAGCTTAAAGTTTTTCTGGCTTTTCAAGTGTTTCTTTCAGGTGCTGTAGGGAATTACAATTTGGTAGTATAGAACCTCAGGTAGGTATGATTCCACTCTTTGTTCTCCGGTGAGCCGTAACCTCGTTCGCGGACAAGTGGCCCCTGCGCCGTCTCTAATAGAGCTATCCGGGGCCAAAAAGAGCCTGACCGGAGCACCCCTTTTGAAATGGTAATAACCCTAAAAATAGTTCCACCTCTCATCCCAAATACAATTTTTTATGAATGATAAGACATATCGCTTTGTTCCATTTATCAAATGATATAAACATCTTCCCCATGAAATTTTTTTGTGAGAACTCTCCTATTTTATCGATGAGGTTGCTGCGCTACCTGTCCCATCTCTTGCCTTCAGAAAAAATACGGTGCGCTAAATATACGCTTATGAGTTCTTGCTTTACTAATTCCATGCAGGTAAAACACAAGATCTGGGTCAGATAAAAGTCTACTGCATCAGGCCTTTGATTGAGCCATGGCTCCAGATCAGAAATGAAGCGTGCGGTTCACCTCACCTTCATGTCGTTTGCACAGGATTGTTTTCTCTCTTCGTGTACAACCACATCCCAATCGCCTTCGTGCCTGCATGTGTAGATTTTACGGCAATCTTTAGCAAGGAGAGCGATGGGTATCACTCCTGCAATTACTAGCACCGTCGACTTAGAAACCTTCTGATATGTCTATACAATCCTCAGCGTTCCTCGTTGCTGCACCTGTGCCACACATTTTTGGTACATCTTCTTGCTGAACGCTTCTACCCGTATTCCCGATCCGTTCCGTAGCACAGACAGTATAACGCTCATTAGAAATTGCCTGCTTGACGAGATAGATCTCCTTATCTTGGCTATCATTTGACTGAATACCGATACATGTACTACAGTCTTATAATTCATTGCCCTCATTTGCTCAGTGAAACTCATCTTCGGGTTGATCAGAGCGCCAAGTTACTTGGCAACTAGTTTAAATTCAACCTCCAACTTCCCGATATTAATCGTCCCTTCTATGAAAATTCTTTTGTTTTTCGGAATGAATACTTCCCTTTTCTCCATCGCTACGCTAAATTCGCGAGAAATTATCTAGCCCCCACTTGGCGTATTAGCATACCTAGCCTAGGTAGGTAGGTATGTTTAACGCCAATACACTTCGGCGAGGGCTTACTTAGTCGCACAAGGAAAGGGCCATGGTGATTCCACAATTAAATGAACACGACATTTTAATCATGAGAACAACCCTTCGTTCTTAACAAATTGAGTGATTCTCCTTGAATTTACCATAGTGTAGTGATTTAGGTATGCTATATGCAGCGATGGTCTGCTTCCTCAGCGGAAGATGTTGGGATCCGCTGAGATTGGCAGACCATCGCTGCAATCCTCTACGGACATAAAGCATACCTAAATCACTACAAAACGGCGCCCAACGTGGGGCCCGAAAAGCCCGGTTGTATTAACAGTCGAGTGCATGAGACAGACCATCGTCTCTAGGTGACCCTACAAGGTGTCCGCGAAGTGGATTTCTCGGTTATTTAAGTGTTACTGCTTGTGAATAATCTGAAAAGGCACGTCATTATTATTCGTGGAGTTCGTATTGTGACCGTAAGTCGATCACGGAGACAAATGTATAGTGAAGTGCGTTGTGATGGGCTGTATCAAATTGCAAGGATAGAGGTTATATTTCGAAGTGATCGAGCTCCCACTAAATAACGGTGTTGCAGTATTTATTTCAACTTTGTGGGGCAAGTAGCTTTGATTTCTCAACGCGAACAGAAGCGGGAGCATTGCAAGATATTATCTATGCTTCATTTCCAACTTCTGTGGCTACAAAATCAGCGCACTGTTCAAATCGGATACATTATCGCGGTGAATGAGTGTTATAATGCATTCACATCGCGAGCGTCTGGAAAAGTCAACATAATTTACATGCAATGTTGACCACTGATTAAAGCACTTCTTATTTACGTGATATCCACGCATTTTCATCATGCTCAACTAGTTTTAAAAGATTCGAGTTCCAAAGTTCTCTCGACGTTTGAGCTCAGTCAGTGTTCGAGATCATGAAGCACAAAATTTAGCATTTTTCAAAAATATTTCCATTTTTCATCACTCTCCACACTCTTTCTTTGTCGGAAAACACCATGTGATCCGCACTTCAATTTTCATCTGTTTCATCGACTGTCAAAAAAAGAGCTCGGTTCGAAATCTAATCTGTGATTGAATTCGGGAGTTCATTGCTTTACACGGAATTCAGTTTTGGCTAGCTAAAAAAATGTCGGTTGCAAGATCAATACATGAACGTAAGGAATTTGAATTAATGCAGCTGCTATGACGGCTGATAAAGATGTTGTATCATGTGCCGTCATCCATAAATCAAGTGAAGTGCAGAGTGATGGGGAGAGTGGAGGGCTTGTCAACTGAAGTGGCATTTTGGAAGGATCGTTTACATTACCATCAATTCAGATTAATCACAAGTATCAATTCGATATAATCCACGTGTAGCGAGCGAAGAAGCTGTAAGCAATATTTTTAGTACTATTTTTGCTTGGGTGAAGTGTTTTATCGATTGATCGCGAATCGACTTGTTGAAGTTTGGTTCGCATTTTCCGACGAAGAAAAGCTAGCAAAGACCCAGAAACGTTAACACAAGCATCAGCGAATACAACAGCTATTTCTGCTACTAGCGAACTCTCGTCCACGTTATTCCCACCATCTCCATCTGGATGCTCCATTCTTATTTGTGGGCCATAAGAATCGTCGTTAACAATGAAGTCCTCCTAAGTCCGTCTGTCTTCCCTAGGTCCAGTTTGTCCTTTGCGTGAGCAATTTCCGACCCTTAATTTGTTACCTCCTTTTTCAACTTAGGTCGACTTTTATTTGACCCCAGAAATTTGTGGATGCGAAATTCTTTTGCAGTGGGTCCTTGTGCTGGGGAAAAGAACCCGCCCCACGACACTGCAACGCTAGCCTGCCAGCGCATTCACGCATCCTCAGACAAGGCCAATCTCGTCGGATCTTAACATCCTCTTCCGCTGAGACAGCAGACCATCGCTGCAGGCCTTCACGGACCTATTATATGCCTATTTAACTACAATAGGTACTCGTACTTCGGATAGGTTGTTGAAGAACTGGAAGCCAAAAAGACGGCATTCTTCTCTTTGCAAAGGCCAGTCATTCGCATAAGTAGTGAAGCAGCGTTACTTCCTTTTCCTCGCATGTAAGACTCAAATGGAAGTTGTTGTAATGTGTACCCATCCGCGCAGCATGCCTATCAAATGAACAGTGCCAAGTTAAGACAGACGCTGTCCAAAGGGACTCTCTTCGAAGTTTGAGAAACTCCTTGGTGTGACCAATGCCAAAAGTTGCCCACAACTGTCTTGCAATTTCGCAAAAATGTTCATCCACCCAGAATTTTATTGTTTTTGCTTAACGGCCAGCTTAACTGAAGTCATCGAGAGTTTACAGCAGCTTGGCTGTCACTAAAAATATAAATGTTCACTCCAAACATCCAATAACAAAGCAGCCAGTTGGCTGCTCAAAAATCGCCAATACTTCTGCCTGGAAGATACTATAGTGATCCAGCAAGCGTAGTAAATGATTTATGTTGTGATCAGCAGAAAATACGTTACTCCCAACTCTGTTGTCCAGTATGGAGCCATCGGTGAATGCTTCTACTGCATATATTTCTACGGATATTCCATTAGCCCATTCATCACTGATAGGGATTTGAGTTTCAAACTCTTAAACAACAGATGTTTGGACCATAATATAATCGATTTCTGAAGGAACAGACAAACACTAAACCAAGATTTTAAAATAGCCTTGGTCTTTCCTATTCCAAGGGTCACCACAACGTAGCCTTACTACTGCGCACTTAGTGCGCTGCAATCAAGATAATAGGTTGCAAGCTAATGAAATGACAACAGGAAGGCTTTTATACAGGTAACATAGAGGGCCCCTGTGATAAGCAAGGCTATCAACCTATGCACTGTTTCTATCGCCTTCTGATTTACTGCCTTAAGAATATCAGGCGACCAGGACACAACGCCATGCATTGATTTGGTTCTGATATGGCAGTAAAAATCCAGGTGACGATACGGGGATTGTAGCCCTCAAGTTGTTGCTATGACCATATTGCAGCAATACACAGCACACATTGCCTTTTGTGTCCTTTACCCAAAACTATTTTTCCACAGAAGCTTAATACACCTATTGCTCTGCTACTAAACTCTACTTACACCTCCTTCGTGGTGATCGCTGGTTACTTTTACTTTTTGCAAAAGGCAGACATAAGAGGGTGAAGGCGAGTCTTCCGCACCTGGTAACGAAATCTAAAGCAATAATCATGCCACCGGAATCGAACTTGGTGTCTCGCTAACTCCCCGTCCCTGAAAAAACCTATATTATTTCGAAACCTTTAAAAGCACCTCGGAACGTTTTGGACCTACGGCAATAACCCCGCAATCGAAAGAAAGAATGTGGTTTTGGATCCTAGAATGCCGAATCACTAAACAACCTTTGCGCTGTTTAGGACCTTTTACAACAGGCCAGTCAATATAAATTAAACATACTCTAGGAAACGAACTGGACTGAAAGTGATATTCAAAATAAGAAATCGCACCCAATATTCAAAAGTGGAAAGCCTGCTGCATAAGGAGTTCAAATCACACGTTATTGATTTTATGGCAGTCAATGAACGATTATGAATGACCCATATAAAAACGATGTTCTTTCAAACTTGGCTAATAAATATACACGCCTTGGCAGAAGAAACGAAGAAAATATTCAACAATCACCTGAAAAGAATGAAACAAATGCCCACATCGGCGCATGTTTCCTCATTTCCTGAAAAATGAGTGTCCATTAAAATGTTTTTCGCGATTGGAATCTGAAAGCTATTTGTGCCCTGATTGTGGGGCTTCCAGGTGCGAAGGACGTCTAGACCAACCACTTAACACCTATCGTGTTGATTTAAGAATCTATCGTAACCGGTAGGCTATTACTTTGGGCTAATCCTCGTTTTGCTATGCCGTGGAGCGCCTTCAAGTTGGTGGGAAAGAACGATGAAAGCTTGTTTGATAAGTGATCCCCCAATCACTAAGTCCCCGACTGCTATGAGCCCTATTTAGCTTTTAAGACTGCCCGAGTATAATGTGCCACGTGATTCTATTTGTCAACCGATGCAAGAATCTCTCCGATTAGACTATTCCCCTCCCGGGGGAGTCTGTCCCATGATTTGGATACAAATAATATGTGGTAGGCATCGCCTTCCTCTCCTGAGCAAAACCTACAGCCGGGTGGCCATGACTTACCGATCTTGTCCAATCAAGACCGAAAACACCCATACCAGCTCAAGAGCTGCTTTAGGTAGAAGGCAGCCTCACCAAGCGTTCGATTGAGCCATTTACTCAGATCAGGGATGAAGCGTGCAGTTCGTCTTCCCTTCATGCTGTTCACCCAGGACTGCTGCCAATATTTGAGTGAGCGTTGTCTCTCCTCGCGGGCAACTGTCTCCCTTTTGTCCTCGTTTCGACGTAACAAGGAGGGCGCCCCATATTTCTGCTTCGTACCGTAGCATCGACCCTGCGGAGTAAGTTCAGATCTGATACACCTGAAGCAGCGTAATCAATCGTTGCCCTAATTTGTTCAGAGCAGCCCATCTTCGAGTCGATCAGTAAAATACCGATGATCGCCCTTACTCTGGAGACTCCCTTCTTTGTCAAGATGATCACTTCGGTTTCTCTAGTGCTAGTTGGAATGACTGCTTGCAGGTCCAGGCAAGCAGTCATTCCAACCTCTCACCCGGCGCATTGGCATACACAGATGCGCCCAGCGACTAGCGTTGCAACATCATCCGCAAAGCCGATCAGGCGTTACTCATCCGCAAGCACTAGCCTTAGTACCCCATCGTATGATATATTTTATAAGTCTTGACCAAGCACAGATCCTTGAGCAACACCCGATGTGACTTCCATGCTTCGTTGGCCTTACATTGTATCATAACGCAAGCTTAAACCCTTCATGTAGTCCCTCAAAAGCCGTATAAGATTTTCTGGAGCCTTCCTTGGTTTCAATGATAGGTCTGCCTCTTCCGGCTCCCGCCACGTAAAGAGTGGGCATGCATCAACAGGGACGGGATGGATGGGAAAAAGTGCCCACACTATCTTGCCCACATTTTCTGCTTCATATATGCAGAGCTTGCGAAGGGCACCAAGCTTCCACATATCTAGCTTGTAGCTAGGGCTTCATGAATGTCTACTGGATCGTCCCAGCAACGAGCCTTATTGCTGTTAATTATTTTGAGAAGGCATTTCCTGGCCTACTTATACGGTGCTAACAGTTACATGCTTTGTCGTGGTTCCATACTTCACGTCGAATCTTCTCACACTCCCTTCGTTCTTCAGCGATTTCAGTCGACCACAAATACACTGAAGGCTTACCTTGCCGGGTTCTCCGACGGGGCATAGAAGCACTGCAAGCAGACGTGATTTGAGTTCAACACGTTTTGAGGTGCCAGCTCTTGAGTCTCCGGCGACTTTTCCAGCAGCGGCACACAAGTCGTGAGCACTCGATGAACCTCTTGGCGTCCATCCTTCCAATGTTCTACCCAATCGTGGAAGGTCGGAAGCATGGACAAACAGAATGAACTGATAATCACTAACTGAGTAGTCCTCTAATATTTTTTTCTCGGGTCGCGCTTTGTTATGTGAGCAGACGCGTTTCAGCTCCTTTGAGTAATCTTCAGTGTCTAAAGATGACTCAAAGGAGTTGAAATAGCAAAGCAAGGCGTAATGGCTTTTCAAGAAAAAAGAGAATTGGCCTGCGGATATGAAATAAACAAAATAATTGGCCAGTCCTCTAATACTCTCCAATCGTGTAACGTCTGTACTAGGGACTCCCAGGCAAATGTCATGTTGGTAATGGCTCCTTCACAGCCCACACGATGGTAAATCGTCGTATCACCGGTGTTCAGTAGGATGAATTTTGTCCTGGTCGCCATTTCTGGGACTCTTATTCCCCAAGGCATTGAAGTCTCTCCCAATGAGTACGTGGCCATCTGTGTTCGAGACAGTATCCTGCAAAGTATCATATACATGCATGCAAGAGGGAAGGCCCCTGACATTGGTCCCTTCTAGTTTCGCTCCAATTATTCGCCTCAGGACCCGCCGTTCAAAGGCGTTCAATATATTTGCGGATGCTTGGGTTAGGGTCCATGTTTCACACCCATAGCATAATACAGGTCTTATCGCAGATTTATATACTTGGAGCTTTGTTTTCAAGATCGACAATACTGAATAAAATATTTTATTTGCCCGCTGTATTCTTCGGAGTATTTCGTCTCATTAATTGCCTGTTTTCGTTATTTTGGCGCCTAAATACACAATTCGCTAACATTTTCGATACTGTATTCGACATGTGTGATATTTTGTGTGCTTGAGGTATTTTTCCTCGACTGCGCTATGAGCTTTGTTTTATTTTCATTGATTTGTAGCCCTACTAGTTTTGCTTCGCTGTCGAGTTTCAGGAAAATTTCTTTGGCAGATGTTACTGACCGTGACAAAATCTTGATGTCGTGCGCATAGGCTACTACTTGGCTCGACTTGCATAGTAATGTATCTCGTGTATCGACACGCGGCTTCCTTATGACATACTCCAGAGCCAAATTGAATAGGTTCCTGTAAAATTGCGATGGGAATCCGATTTTCACGAAGATATGCTCCTGGCTCATACATAACTGCAGAGCTCCTCGTACAGTTCAACTGTACGATTTCGGTGGCAGCCATACTACTGTCTAGCATTCCCCCGTGCAACCTGCTCAACATACACTGGGCAGGTGGGTGCCCTAATTGTATGCCCTGCAGGCAGATCGCGAGTGGCACAATTCCTGCAGTGTGGTGGATTACCGCAACGCGATACACTGTGCTCCAGCTGCGAGCAGCGAGAGCAAACTAAATACGTGGCCCGACAATTAGACACCCATGCATGGACTAACAGGGTCCTGATGTCATACTCTATACGCCATCCATTTAACATAAACTCTCTCGCTGCTAAGCAGAGCCTCGATCACCTGCTGCGTGCCCTACACAATTACATTTGACTTGGCCATCTGTCCCTCATGAATCGGTCTGAGAGGACACGGATTCTCTTTTGGAAATTTTCCCTGCTCACCCGGTCGTTCAAGTTTATCTCGTAAATGACGTCCATCAGCTCATCATTGCTCAAATAGCAGTCAACATCATGAATTACCGCCCTCATACCCAAGCGGTCCTTCACTTCAACCTCCTACTCCTTATGCGCAAATATCGCGTTTTGCGCAACGAATTGTCGCGCTTGCTTAGATGGCGTCCTTATTGCGACACCACTAGCCTTCAGTTTGGATACACCATGTACGCTAACGCCTAGCTTAGGAACAATCCCCTTCCTAACCACTTCCACTACTTCTTCGGGACAAGGCACGGGAACACAGATCCCCCCAACACCGTCGGCTAGGAAGGTGTCCTAACTGGTGCGCTTGGCTGCTGAGGAGCTACCTTAGCTCGTCGTACTTCTTGTAGTTGCGCTTCTAGCGAAACGTTCTTAATTTTAAGCTCTTCCATTGTGCGGCGCATTTCGCCTACGCGGTCATTTATTTGCCGCCTAAACTCCTCCAAGCAGCCAGCAACCACACTAGACGTACGGCAATGTCCCTTGAAGTAATTCTCATCCGCTCAATTTCGTTAGGTAACCTCGCACGCTCTACCGGCTTCTTTTTCGATTCTGATGCCGGCGCAACAAAGTCCGACTCACTTTGGTCGGTTGTGTCCATCGGGACCTCCGTTATCGGCTTCTCCTTCCTTCGGCCAAATAAAAATAAAATTACTTTGTATGAACCTCTTAGAATCAAAAAGCTTCAACAATTCTCATCATAGGCCGCCATCACAAAACTTATGCAAAAAATGAACCAATTAACAGATGTTGCAATGCATTCAACATGTTTAGTAAGCACTACTCCCCATCCGCTTCCAGAAACTTATATAAAACGAATATAAAATCCTTTATTTCCTCAATAAATGCCTTGTTATGTAAAACAAATTCACTTTCCAAATTGCATGATTTTCTTGAGTGATTTCGTTTAGAATTATTAAATTTCTGATCCTGTTATCTACTCAGTTTAATTTTTTTTTCGATTCTGTAAGCTTTCTCCCAATTGTATCATTTATTTTCATAATATTCCAATTATACCCTCACTGGAACCTCTTCCTCGTTCGCATAATGTTCATCTCTGGACCAAGTCAATTGACATTTAAATCTTAACCTGTTGCACTTTTAGCATTTTCCATCTTATTCCATTTACACAATAATCAAGAACCCAAATGGGCTTTTTCACACGGGAATGGTAAAAACCCATATCCAAACAGGTTTCGCGCTTGCACCCTTATGTTTACACGTTGCATAGTTCAGCCAACCTATTTTTGTATACGATACACGTCTTACGAGTGTATGTGTCAAAAGGATCATTTGATCGTTAAACATCGTGCGGGCAACATGAAAGCGAAGACAGAGAGATAAGCGATTGAGAATTGATGTTTTAGCCATGAATTGTGCACGAGGTAATAAAAACTGGAATGAAAAATGTATGTTACACCAGCGGCGAGATGGCGCTGGCCCTGGAAAAGGGCTATAGGCGGTATGAACGGGTCAAGAGTGTGTAGGCGTGCGTCATAGAAAAGTTTAGTCAGTCGGCATTCTAGATTAAGGCGAGACGTGAATGAGTGCGTTGGGATCAAATTGTTTCGAACTTACGATGGATGGAGTCGACTTGAAAATCAAGGCGTTAGTTACAGACTGTGACATGGGGCAAAGACAGCGGGCGATTAATAGCCCTGGCGTAGCGTTGGTGGTTAGGAACCAAAAGGCGGTATTGGTGAAAGACGAAGATTTGGGCGAATTACTGCGGCGAGTGCAATTAGAGGCGGAATCGCCAAGACTTTAAGTCACGCTGCGAGAGGATTTCGAGTGTCGACCTCATTCGTGCGGATGGGCAATGGTAGAAATAAAACAGGGTCCCGCTGGTAGAACGGCGTTCTTTCCAGCGAAATCTTTTAGAGATGGCGAAGCGTAGTGGCGATACCAGGTAGCCTGTTAACATGCGGAAGTATTGGTGCATTAACGGTGACAAATGTTGGGCGAGGCAACGTTCGTTGGAAGAAAGGTCGAATCATTGGCAGAATAGACCCTGACCAGTTGGAAGACGACGAGGAATTTTCCGAAGAAACAGAGGCAAGGCTATGTAGTTTAGAAACATCCAAAAGTTTGGTGATATTAGTATAGAAGATAGGGAACGAGTATTTAATTTATTAAAAAGAAAAGCACATTGCTTTTCAGCATTTGAAAACGATGTGGGGTTAACGGGATTAGGTGAAATGAAAATAAAATTAACCACAGATGTACCTGTACATTATCGTCCATACAGGTTGGCGATGTCTGAAAGAAGGATTGTGCGGGACAAAGTTCAGACACTTATAGAGAGCGGAATTGTTAGGGAATCTAGTTCGGCGTATGCTAGTCCTATTGTTCTAGTACCAAAGAAATCGGGCGAGGTACGGATGTGCGTGGACTATAGGGCGTTGAATGCAATAACTATAAAAGAGCGGTATCCGTTACCACTTATTGCAGATCAGCTTAGTAGATTGGCGAACAAGTACTATTTTACTACTTTAGATCTGGCGCAAGGATATCATCAGGTACCAATGCATCCTGAATCGGTTCATAAAACGGCGTTTGTCACTCCGGATGGACAGTATGAATATTTACGAGTTCCGTTTGGATTGGCAAATTCCCCAGCAGTGTTTCAGCGAATAATAAATAAGATGTTAGGAAAGCTAAGGCATGAACATGTGTTGGCATATATGGATGATCTATTAATTCCATCGGTTAGTGTAGCTCAGGGAATAGAATTGTTAGAAGTAGTACTTAACTTGATAGAGCAGGCAGGCCTGACTCTAAATTAAGATAAGTGTACGTTTCTGATGGAAAGAATAGAGTATTTGGGACATGAAATTTCGGCGGAGGGTATTCGTCCAGGGAAAAGGAAAGTTAAGGCGGTTGTTGCGTTTCTAGCTCCAGTAGATGTGCATGGTGTCAGGCAGTTTATTGGGCTGACTTTTTATTTTAGGAAATTCATACAAGGGTTTTCAATGCTGGCGAGACCATTAACTGAGCTTACCAAAAAGGATGCCCAATGGAAATGGGGTGAAGAAGAGCAGAAGGCGTTTGAGAAACTGAAGAATCTTTTAGGAGATAGACCAGTACTCATGATGTACTCGTATGATGGCGAGAGATCTACTGAACTGCATACGGATGCAAGTAAATGGGGATTGGGAGGTATTCTGATGCAGAAAAGTGAGAGCGACACTAATTGGCGACCAGTAGAATATTTTAGTAGAGCTACAAGTAAAAGTGAACAAATGTATCATAGCTACGAATTAGAGACATTGGCGTTAGTCGAATCAATAAGGCGATTTCGCATATATTTAGTAGGAATACACTTTAAAGTTGTGACTGATTGTGTATCAGTCAGGGCGACTCTTCTGAAAAGAGATTTGATTCCTAGAATCGCCAGATGGTGGCTGGCGATTCAAGAGTTCGATATGGAAATAGAGTATCGACCAGGTGGGCGAATGGCGCATGTAGATGCATTGAGCCGTAATTCCATAATAGATGATTCTGTAGTTATGTTGAGTGACAAGTCGGTTGCTGTGAATATTGTAAACATCTCGGAGGATGATTGGTTTATGACTGTTCAATTGCAGGATACTAAAGCACAGGCAATTGTGTTGGCGCTTAGGTCAGGAAAGGCCGATGAGGATATTAAGGCGAATTATAAAATTAGAGATGAGCGACTCTATCGAGTTACGTTATCCGGCGAACGATTGTATGTACCCGCAATGGCTCAATTTAGCTTGGTGAATAAATATCATGATGGTATTGGCCATCCCGGATACGAGAGATGTTTGGCGCTTATTAAGGAAACATATTGGTTTCCCAAGATGGGGAGGTTTGTACTTAAATATGTAAAGGCTTGTTTAAGATGCGCATTTGCCAAGGGTGATTATGGGCGGGGTGAGGGATATCTGCATCCAATTGAAAGGCGTTCCGTACCGTTTGACACGGTGCATGTGGATCATTTAGGTCCATTCGTCAAAAGTATACACGGTAATTCGTATTTACTTATAATAATAGATGGATTCACTAAATTTGTGTTGGCGAAACCTACTAGAACTTTACGATCAAGTGAGGCGGTAATAAAATTACGTGAAGTATTTGGCGAATTTGGTTACCCTAGGCGTATTATTAGTGACCGTGGATTGGCATTTACGGGTAAGCAATTTAGTGAATTTATGGCAGAAAAGGGCATTAGGCATGTACAGAATGCAATCGCAACGCCGAGGGCGAATGGTCAAGTCGAAAGGGCGAATCGCACAATTATACAGGCGTTAGCGACAAGTGCGGAGACAGAGAGTCGATGGGACGAAAAGCTGCCAGAGATTGTGTGGGGTCTCAATAATTTGGTGAATGGTAGTACCCAATTCTCTCCTTCACGTTTGATGTTTGCACATCAAAATGGTTTGATAGCTGATTTGGTGCTTGGCGAGCTAGCTAGCGAGGCGAAGACTGATGAGAGTCCGGCGAGCGTGGCGAATGCGCATGGTGCTGAGATGGCAGACCTAAATGTAGGCGAAAGAGCAGACCACACGATGAGCGAACCAGCACTTGGCGAGGCGCCGTCCGGCGTAAGGACGAGGAACGAAATGGCGAATATTACGGGCACCAAAGGGAACCAGCAGGATGACGATCTTGTAGGTACCCCTGAGAGCCAACAAAGTGACGACTTTGAGGGCATTGCATCTCAGTTAAATCATCAGCTGTGGGCGAATCGTAAGCGGGCGGGCGAAAATATTAAGAAGTGTGCAGGGCGAATGAAGTCAAGATATGACAAGCGGCGAAAGGTTGCAACTAAATATGAGGTGGGCGATTTAGTACTTTGGCGACGGGCAGCTACAAACTTGGCAAATTCAGGCGTCAATCAAAAATTGGCGAATAAGTTTGATGGTCCTTTTAGAGTTTGTAAGGTGATGGCGAATGATAGATATGTTATTGAGACGGTTAAGGGTGTACGGGGTTACAAGCGGTTTAAGGCGACTGTGGCGATTGATTCATTAAGGCGATATTATAGTACAAATTGCGAAGTAGGCGAACACGAAGCGGAGGGCGAGGAGGGTGAAGAGGTGGACCGGCTGGATCTGATAGATCTACTAGAGTCGTAATTTAATATATTAATGAGGGCATTAATTTCGTTTCAGAATGGCCGAGTGTTACACCAGCGGCGAGATGGCGCTGGCCCTGGAAAAGGGCCATAGGCGGTATGAACGGGTCAAGAGTGTGTAGGCGTGCGTCATAGAAAATTTTAGTCAGTCGGCATTCTATATTAAGGCGAGACGTGAATGAGTGCTGTCGTTTTGCGTAATTATTGGATTAATAAAACTTAATGATTAAACCCGTTTGTTTGATTAAAACTGTAACACGTATTTTGATTGCTAAAGTTTGTCAATTCAAACTTCTATTGGATTTATTTGAATCCTCCGTGTTTTTCCGCTTTCTGAAAAATATATTCCAAATTTGAATATCTTTTTTAGTCGCATATTATTCTTGATGTGTTGTAAACTTGCTTATTATAATGTGATTCTATGAAGATTATGCGTACTGCTAATTTTCTATAAATTTACAATAGGCAATTTATCTTTATTGAAACCGTGATATTTGTCGTGTTGTTTCCTGAAATTGAACATGGCCTCCGCTTTTATAAATTTATTAAATAACGCGTAACTGCTCACGTCCACGCATCCATTTTTGCACGCAAATTAAAGAAAGGCAATCGTTTCATGACGACTACCTTCTTCACCGAATGTTCAATTCGGAATGATTACCGGCGTTTGTATAAAATTTCCCCCACCAAATGATCAACAAAATAGGTTTGTGTATGTGCGTTACGCTCGTTCGCCCTACAAAATTTTGGCTTGTTTTTGCCATCAGGTCCCCTCCATGCCTCTCACTCTTCTTGCACATATAACCTGTTTAACGCTCACTTTTAACGCTGCGTCTGAAAAAGCCCAATGAGTGTGTTTGGTGTAAATCCATCAAACTATCAACGGCGCGTCGGCTCTTCTGCAACAATTCCAACCTGTTTAGCATTTACAATTATTTGTCGCTGATGATGTTGCTAATGTTGCTGCAAATGATGTAGTCGGGGCTCACTCCTCGCGTTCAGCTGTACCGCTGTACCAATTGCAGTGGAAGTGTCTATTGTTGCATTTAATTCAAATGAAGATCTCTAACGCTTTCAAATGGGACTGCACACACGCTTTGTACTTACATTTACTCGTATCTACTATATTTAGCAATTCCATTTAATGATGAAGTTCTATGTCATCACACCACCAATCGTTAGAATCGCAGCCCCAACTCATGCATTTATTGTTTGCTACCAAAGTCGTCGATGCTGCTGAAGTCGCGCCAACCACCACATTATCATTGTCACTTATCGCGTCTAATAAATGCAGGTGACAGTTTTAGGGTAAGGTGACCATTGTTCGTTCAGTGGTTAGGATGCATAATACAATAATTTTGTTTTATTAACGAAGAATGTTAATCAGAGTAAGTGGCTGAAAAAGGTAAAAAAATTTTATTTTATTATGAGACTAGTTAGATAACTGATCATAAAACCTTACACATATCATTTAAACTTGAAATACGTGAAGATATATAAAACATTTTAAACCAATAAAATTAAATTAGAGAATATTTTCTCATTTGCCAGAATTATTTAGTCTAGTCTATGTTTATTACGCATGTCATTAAAAAGGTCTAATTTAAAATTGCATATTCTGTACTTTTTTCAACAAATGCCGTTTATGTATTGTTCAAAGTAATAAATTAGCTGAGTAAATAACTTTAGTAAACATGGGAAATTGCCTCCGGGAAACCGCTAATATTTTATAATTTCATTGTATTTAATTTATTTCTCAGGGATTTGAATGACTAGAACGGAAATTGAAAATGATATTACATAATTGACGTATAGGTTTCGTTTGTTTTTGTATTTTTCAATTTGTTTTTATGATGTTTATATGAATATTAAATGAGTATAGTCTGAAAAAAGATTGAAAATCGTTTGTCTAATGTTGGCGTTGTTACCTAAATGTGCGAGTAAGAACTCTAAATTGGGAGCAAAATTATGTGCATATATTTTTATCAATAAAGTTTCATAAAACACTTTGACACTAATAAATGTTTTAAAGCTGCGGAAAAAATCGATTAGATTTTTTTTGTTATAATGAGCCACAAACCAGTTAACCATGATTTTTTAAATTATCTTAAGAGCAGAAATCAAGCAATATGTGATTCATTCATTGGTTTTCTCATTTGGTATTCTAAATTCATTAGAAATTCGAACCTACTATACAGCCGGTGCTGGTCCTTATCTTAAAATGCCTAATGATAATCACATCTAAATCGTTTTTAAGAACGATGACCTAATGGAGCCTGCTTAGGATTTGTTAAAAGAAAGTACAACACCCCATTGAAATCGGTACATGTTTGTCCGGCTGTCCGTAAGTGCATCACATCAAATTTTTTTCAGGAACTAGACAAGAAAGTGTGCTTAAACCTTCTGAAGAGCTCATAAGTAGTGGAAGAAGTGGAAGGATTTTAAGAGAGTCTCCTCGTATAAAGATATGACCCCTTAAATATTTTTTACCCGAAAACAGTCGGGTAGAGTATCGAAAAAAGATTTTGATAAGATCTTTCAATGTCGATAACGATGTGGGCAGGGGAAGCAGAAGAATACGAAAAAATTGTGCCCGCTTCTCGCCACCTGTGTACCGAAAAATCTGATAAAGATTTGTAATGAATCATGCGACGCCGCTGGCGACCAATACTAACACACTTTGCTGCTAGGTGGCTTGTCATTTCACGTTGGTTGCGACGAGCGCACATCCCACGTCAATTTTGTCGTGGGATGTCAAGAGGATTTGACAGCCAGATGGGAGTAAAGTGTGCACATAGTGGCCGCCACCCATGAAGAAGTCCCGGAGTGTGCCGACAGTTCCAAAAGGGTAAATAGTAACGCTTCGATTCGATCACAACAAACCCAATAACTAGTCAGATTGCAGGAATTGGGAAAAAGGCAAGAAGAATACGAGTACGAGCCAACCGAAAAGGCAGGTAAGTTGACCTTAATGTCCTGTTTGTAAGGTAACCATAAAAAGTAGCACTTTAAATACAATTCCATTAGTGAGTTTTCGTTTCACCGCTCTAATAGTCTGTTTTTTCGGATTCCTCCTGCTATGTAGAACCAGACTATAGGTGCAACGAATGGTGCCGTCTATTATGCCGCTACTCCACCGGCTCCGATAAGCAACATACCTATCGATCAGGTTGCAGCAGTACTACAGTGTGCCAATGAATGTTCCCACCATTTGGCCTCAAAACTACCAAGGTAATAAGATTTGCTTGTATAGATGATACGACAGTTAAATCGGAAATATGGGATACGTCCGGACAAGACAGGTATCACAGTTTAGCGCTAATGTATTATAGAGGAGCGCAGACCGCAACATGGATTTGTAAGGACTACCAGATTAACATTTGAACGACCTCCTGAACGATTACACAATGGCCATGTCGAAGCATTATTTTCTTTAATGGATTATGAATTTACTAGATCAATGTGGAATTATCCATTTTGAATAACGTACCGATTATAAAAGAAACTGCACTTTCGTATCGGTGTTTACAACCCTAGTAAGGACTTAACCTTTTCATTCAATTTACTCCTACATACCTACCTGAAGGTTCCCGATGTGCGCCGATGCCAAATAACAGGTTTACACGGTTGAACATTTATTGATAAGACTAGAGATGGTGCTAGCTACCAAGAAGGTCGTAAAGTTGTTACAATAGGCGAATGGACCGATAGAATATATCAACATACACCCCCAGAACAACTTATTGCGAACGTTTTCTCCGGACGAAAGAGGAGGCTGCAAAAATACAATTTCCTCGACACAGTCATTTGGAATCCTTGGATAGACCAAGCCCGAGAGATAGCAGATTTTGGAGACGATGAATATCCAAATATGTTAGGCGTTGAATCTGGACATGTTTCAACTCCAGTTATTCTGCTGCCTGGAACAGCCTTTGAACTAGCTAAACCCTACAGATTATTATCGAAGGTAACGTCAGCAGGAAATCCAAACGGAGTCACTAACCATCGAGGAAAAGGGGCGTTCAACCGAGCTAAAATGGATTAATTCTAGATTTTGCAGTTTGTTGATTTCTACGGTTCAACTTGGTACTGCAAACTGTGCGTATTCTTAAATCGTAAAACTCAACTATCTTTAAACTGAACTTGACTAGCTCATTAACTCGCTCCAATTTCGGCTGATTCCTGATGGAAATCAACTATGACATTGTCAGCATACATAAATCGGAATACGTTTTTTTTATAACTTCTGAATATACCTAAGGGGAAAGCTGATTAATTAAATGCATGTTACAATTTAATCCCTCTACATGTTCTGGTGCTGGAACTTAATTATCAAGAGTTGAAATAATAGTCTATTCATTATTTAGAAAGCAAATGGAAGCAATATTCCTTGAGAATACAATATGTGGTTAATAGATAGATAAATGATCAGTTAAAACAAAAAAAAAATAAAAACTAGAAAAATTGAGGACAATAGGGTTTTAGTTGTACTAAAGAGCAAATAGTTAATTTCGATTGAACTGTACAGTCAATATAAATATAACGAGATCTTCGGACAAAGAAAATGGGGGTGAATCAGAACTTTCACGTAAATTTTGAAAGGAAAAATTAGCCCCCCTAATACTACACACCGCTAAAACAAAAAAAAAAACTAAAGCAACTCCGAATGTAGATCGCATATTCTATTAATATAATTGCAATTGGCGAGAAAATTTAGGTTTGATTGTGTTATAATTAGTCACCGTTTTTTTGTGCCCGTTGAAGTTTTTAAAATGGAAATTCTAGAGAATTCATTGTAGTGTAAATACGTAATGAAAAACTATTTAATATAAGAAATGCCCTGTTTTGAATAGTCGTAAATGTTTTAGAATACAACCTGCGTTGTATTCTTCCAATCGGCCCCTTTGAATATTTCACAAAATTCTGTTCATGCATTTACTTAGATAATTTGTATATATTATTTTGTATTGCCTATTCATAAAGTAGGTTAAAAAAATTATGAACTGCACGTCTGAGAATGAGAACTGTATTAGCCCTGCACAAGTGTAATATCATCGTGTTTGAATGCGAGGAATTAATCTTGAAAAGATCTCTTGCGATAAAATTTTAATACGATAGAAAGGTATCTACCGAATCAACTGCAAAACTTCAGTGAGCTAATTGAGGCTTTCATTTTATAAAAAAAGGGGGAAAAAATCCCTAACATTCCTGCTGTATAAATATATATTTTTTTGAAACTATTATCTTTCTATTCCTCTCTCTATCAGTCAATTTAATAGTGGAATGCACCCATTTCAATGATTTTTTTACGTTTCGGAATTAACTTAATACTTCAAATCAACATGAATATCCCCACCAGTAATAAATTCAATGGCGTGCTTTTCAAAAATTGTATATTTCTTTAGTGCTAGCCGATAATTTTGATAAAGTGAAAGAAATCAACTTCCTTTTGTTTCAAAAACACAACAAAAAGAACATGTTAATTAAAACTGCAATTTAAGAATACAAAGCTTTTAATATAGTTAGTGCAAAAGAAAAGAGAACAAAAATTAACTATTTAGATTTACTTGATAATATTCAACAATTATTTTTATTATTAAATCACATTAAATTTTATGGTTTTCTTCCGTGATTACTATGAAAATGATGAACTGAGAGAAAATATTAAAACTTCAATAGAATTATTATAAAAAACTTAAAAGTAAAATCAGAGAATAAAAAACCATGAATTGCTAACTACAAACACGACTTTCCTTTCCAGTGGTTCTCTCTTTCAGCGGGAGATAGAGTGCAGGGTAGGTATGCCGTCGCGAGGGTAGGGTTTGAGAAAATCCGCTGAGGTCGGTGTCGCGTCGCGCGCGGTACGCGGTACCTTTGTTGTTTTGCCTTTTTATTAGAGTAGCTTTCGTCGGATTGAGTTAACGTAGTATACTTTTCGGTACCGCGTCGGAAATTCGGGAACGCGAAGCAAAAATTAAATTTTGTTCTTTGACTGATTGGTGAAGAAATACGGAGTAACGTAAAATAGGTTTCCTTCTCCGTATGGTTTTGTTTTGGTGACGCGTTTGAAAACGAGCATGTATTGGTGGCTGAAGATTGTAAATGAGCGTAATCCATTCGGAGACCCGCGACCGAAATCCTCTCCGATCTAGCTGGCCGACAAGCAGCCACCGCGTGAATGGGTTACGGTGCACGGATTGGTTGACCGGTTGGTACCATCCGTTGGCACTACTCAGACTTAACGTCTAGAACCGATGAGAGGTCGGTTCCTCGTACGGACGTAGACATAAAATAATTACAGATTATAGAGGTAGGTCCTAATGTGTACCAGGGCAACAATTATCTTAGAGGTTGAAATTCGCTCAACTACCTCAGAAGTTTAAATTCGCTTAGTATGATTTGTCAATTTAACATTTTTCCAAATTAAACCATGTAGGTACCCTTAGGATATCCTGAGCACAATTTCGGAGATTGTTATAGCCTGCGTTTTTCGAAATCATCCAACGATGAACTGTCTTCGTTGACCGAGTTAGACTAGCGTTTCCTCGGTTCCCCCACTGGTCTCCAGCCTTCAGTTCTTCCAACGAATACCTTTTTGGGTATCCATTGTTCGTCCATACGGTTCATGTGTCCAACCCTTTGCAGCTTCCGCAGTCTGGCAATCTTTGACACCTCAGGCTCATCAAAAATTTCATACAGCTCATGGTTGTATCGAATTCGCCATTGGTCGCCGCCTAGCTTCACTCCGATTATTCGCTTTAGGAGTCGTCGCTCAAAGGCGTTCAATATATTTGCGGATACTTGGGTTAGGGTCCATGTTTCACACCCATAGGATAGCACAGGTCTTATTACAGATTTGCATACTTGGAGCTTTGTTTTTCCGTGTATGCAGTATACTCCCGCCTGTGACGGACTTAGCAAAAATTGCCCTATTAACATTACTTGGTAAATTTTCATAAAGTGGTAACATAATGTAAGTTTGTATTTGTTAAAAAAATTCAAAGGACTTTGAGGAAATTCTCTCCATTCAAGAATCTGATCTTTTAAGATTTTTTCAAAAGTTGCGTAGTGAAAGTTTCTGCATATCAAAGATTGAGTACAAAACCCTTCTGACAGTAGCATAATTCTGTCAACCCGACTTGGTATGGAATTAATCATGCTCGTTCCACGCATATGTAGTTCAGAAAAGCAAAAACTTTCCACTGCGAAATTCAAGCGCAAACTAATGTAAAATCTGGCCTCAAATCTTTCAGCAAAAAAAATAGTAGACGTTGACTGATTAAGCCTAAGAAGTTTACATTTTTTACTCTAATTTTTTTCTCCATAGAGCGAATTTGTTTCTAAATAATTCTTAACAAAATTTTATTTATTCATTTAGTAAATATGACTATTTTGCAAAACTCAATTATAAAATAGTGAGTAAAATACAATAATATATATAATTGATGGATAAATTTAGGAAAAAAATTAAATTAAATTAAATTTCAAAAGGTTCATTATCGAGAAGTACTCATGGGGACCAAGTTGGACGCTTACCATCTGAACTAATGGCGAGTGACTGGAAGTTACTGTTCTGGCGAATGGTATTACAAAATGTTGTAATCATCTAGTACGGGAAGGTGCCATATGTTTATAGCGATCACCAGGTTAGTTAATAACATACATGTCACCAATTTGAAAAGGAAGCACTTATCAACAAGCTGCCTTATTATCCGAAGGGAAGGTAGTCCCAGAAGATTCAGGCGATCATCGTAAGTGCGATATGGAATTCTGTACTTGCAGAGGAGAGAACTCCGCCATAGACGGCCTCAAGCTCATTTGAGACTGAAAGAGAGAATCCCTTATTTCCCCAGCCCACAGCTTCCATAATTCCTCATCCCAAACGCCACAATTAAATGGTAGTAAATGTTCTCAGGGTCGCACATTGGATTTACAGGTTCCCCAAAAATGCGATATTAAATGCCGAGAATGGTAATAACTGTAGATACATCTACAGCTCTGCTTCCAAAGGCTACTTACACCTCCTATGTGGGGACGTAAAAGGATGACGACGATTCTTCCGCGCCTGATAACGGAATTGAAATAAAAACCATGCTGCTGGAATGGATGCTGGGCGACTGGCTAACTCCCGTCCCTGGAAAACCCTACACTGTTTCAAAACCTGAAGAAGAGTCACGGAATGGTTTGGAGTCACGGCAACGACCTCGCAAAGAAAAAAAGACTATGGCAATGGATCCCGGAATGTGAGATCACTCAATTACCCTGGCACAGTGAAGGACCTTTTACCAGAGGCCAGTCAATATAAACTAAAAAAAATACTAGCAATCCAGGAAACAACTGGGCAGGAAATGATATTCAAGACATAAGATCGCACATAATATTCAAAGTTGGGAAGCGAGACGATAGTTCAGAGTGGGCTTTTTGTGAGTAATCGCACGTTATTGAATTTAAGGCGGTTAATAAATGGTTGTGTGCGATCCGTATAAAAGCGAAATTCTTCAAAATCTGGCTGATCAGCGTACATCTGGCTGATCAACGAAGGAATTATTCTACAATCACGTAGAAAGACTAGTCAACTTATTGCTTACACACAAATAGTTCTGGGTGATTTCAACGCTAAGGTTTGCAATGAGATATCTCATCGGGGAATGACTGGAGGATATAGCCTTCACGATGGAAGAAATGACAACGGCCAGCTGGAGGTCTCAACAATTGTAAGACTGCGGAAACTACAATGAACTGGTCATCTGAATCGTACGGACGAACAACGGATACCCAAAAAGGTATTCGTTGGGAGAACTAAAGGGCGGAGACCAGTGGGTAAACCGAGGAAATGATATGACTCGGTCGACGAAGACAGTTCTGCGCTGCATGGATTTCAAAATCGGAGGACGTGGTCAATGAACCGAGACAGTTGAAGGTGCTATTTGCATGAAGCGAAGACCTAAGAGAGGCTGTAGTACTGCGAAGGAGAATAAAAATAGGGATCTAAACTAAAAAATTAATATTTCCCAAAAAGAATAGCGGAATAGCATGTTTATTTATTGGTTTTAATGATATTTTACACATACTAACTAATAAAATTTCGAAGTATTTAGTAACCTGTAGTTAGTATTATAAGACAATAAATAGTGGGTTCCTAAGAGTTTCTCGGAATTATGTTACCGTGAATAAAGCAATGCATGAAGATGATGACATAGGAGATGGCGATGGAAACATTAAACTTAGTGATGTTCTTTTTGCGACGAGAACCCGTTCCTCATATACCCGATCTACACATTTGTTCAATTACATCTCTTCCAAATGGTAGACTGGATCCACACAGCTGCTGCAAACCATGCATACAGGTTAGGGATCGATGGTAAGAAGAACAACTACTTTTCAGACAATGGGAGCCCTATTACCTTCCGCCAAGAGGATAGTTCTGATTGCGTGCAGCCGGCCCATCATCCGCCTAACGAGACTGCGGATCCCTGAAACTAAAGGGGCGAAAGACGACTAAAACCCCAGATCAACCACTGTGGCACTTGACGCGCAATTACTTCACCCAAGAAAGCTGGATTTTCCACTTTAGATTCAATTAAAGAAATAAAAAAAAACGAGCAGGTCACTTTTGATTTTTACTTTTTCATAAATATTGGTTTTCACTATCTCATAAGTATTGTTGCACACTAAGAGGATTACAAAAATCTTGGCCAAATTATTAAAATGCTAAAGTTTACCTATTACTTTTCCTATCTAGGGTCCCGTTATAAACCGCCAGACGACCGTTATTCGTTCGAACTCCATTGCCGCCGCAATTCTTCAAATCTATCAAATTCCTGGGCTCTTCAATATTGTTCACCTTTAAGTTTCCTTCGATGCGTTATTTTCCGCCCACAAGACGATACCTTGAGCAAAACTCCGACTCGCTTCGCCACTACGATAGAACAGAACGCCACAATTATCTCCCATCCTTCTTTTATAACTTCATGCTTAACGGCTTATCTACTTCAAAGCCAAGGCCATGACCGCAGTATTCTCGATGCACTTTCACCGGAAGTACATAGTCTAGCCATAAATATTGTTACAAGGTTTGGCAACCCTGCAAAAAGGAACTGTCATATTGCATTTCTTAAAAATTGAGCTTATCGCTATAGTACGCTTGCGCTTGATGCATTTGTCATCATTTGAGTTTAATTTTTAGTGTAGTGAACATGGATTGGGGCGCCAAAGAAAATAGAATTGCTGTTATTGCACTTCATAAAGTAGGAATGCAACCAAGTGATATTTTTAAGACTCTGCATACCCTTGGTATAAGCCGAATGTTTGTATATCGGGCTATTGAAAGATTTAATGATATGTCTGGAGTAAGTGATCGTCAAAGAAGTGGCCGTCCGCGAACTACTCGAACACCTTAAGTGGTTAAAGCCGTGCGCGAGAGAATTCGCCGTAATCCGCTCCGGAAACAAAAAATTTGATCGCGTGAGATGAAAATACCCCAAAGAACAATTTCACGTATCATCAAAAGTGACTTACGGTTGGGTGCTTATCGTAGATCTACCGGGCACTTACTAACAGATTCGTTAAAAAAAAATAGAGTGGAAAAATCAAAACGATTACTTTGCCGGTACGCAAACCAAGAACACCGTAAAATTTTGTTTACGGACGAAAAAGTTTTTACTGTCGAAGAAACATTTAATAAACAAAACGATAGGGTTTATGCTCGCAGTGCCAGAGAAGCTTCTCAAGTTGCCCAAAAGGTTCAAAGAGGTCATCATCCAGCCTCAGTAATGGTTTGGTGGGGTGTTAGCTACAATGGGGTGACAAAGTTGCATTTTTGTGAGAAGGGCGTCGTCAAAACGTCTGCCAAAGTTTATGAAGAAAGTGTCCTTGAAAGTGTAGTGAAACCTCTCAACACGTCATTATTCAAAACTCAACCTTGGAGTTTCCAGCAAGATTCTGCACCAGGTCATAAGGCGAAGTCAACCCAAAAATGGCTTGAAGAAAATGATTCAGATTTTATTAAAGCTGAAGATTGGCCTTCGTCTAGCCCAGACCTGAATCCACTGGATTACAAATTATGGTCTGTCTTAGAGAAAATGACGTACTCTACAAGACATTCTAATATCGAATCCTCAAAGAAGTCTCTTACTCATGCAGTCGCCAACTTTCCGATTGAAGTCGTGCGTGCTTCCATAGATGAGTGGCCAGCTCGATTAAAGGCTTGTGTAAAGGCAAAAGGCAATCACTTCGAATAACTTGTTGCAATTTCCGTAGTTGACAATGCATTTGATAAATAAACAATGATTTCTTAACATATAACACCTCTTTTATTGAACAGTGCTTCAAAAAGTTTGTAACAGTATTTATGGTTAGACTAGGTACATCTGCTGTTATCGTGCTGGTTGTCCCTGCTACTGCTTTTGGCACTGTAACATCGCTGTTATGGATGTTGCTGCCACGGGGGTGCTTGCTGCCGGCGCTGAGGCATACTTTGCTGCTGCTGTTACGCTGCTTGCTCTTGTGGCGACACCTGCTACAAGTCTACGCGTGATGACGACGAGGATGATTGCGAGCCCAAAACAAGCGTAGATGTTGTGGCTGATTATGACGGTTGATGTCCCGCAGATATCAATTGTTGGGGATGCTACAGTTGCAGAGTTTGTTAAAAGTGTTGATGCTTCAATGATTGTTGTTGGATTATTTTCGTTCTCTACGCTAGATGGAACATGGCTTCTAGAAACGTGGTTTAAATCGATCAAATGTATTCGGTGAAATGCTAATATGGCTGAGATCTTGATATTCTAACGTTGCTTATTCATCCTTAGTACCGTTCTTGTCAGATTTAGTTGCAGCGTTTTACTTTACAGAAAGATGCGCTGGAACGGTTTGCTGAATTTGGATAACTCGTTCATTTGAGCCCTCTACTTTTGATGGAGGAAGAGCTTTGATTGTAAAGACACTGTCCAAGGAAAGCATGGAAACTACAATGTTGAGGTCATCGCCTTTTGGAAGCGGATAACGACGCTCGAAGTGTCTTGAAATATATCCATACTCGTCCTCACGCTCCTCATGCTTCCCTTCGATCTCCACATAATTGTCCATTGTCTTTTCCGTGAGTTCACTTGGCCTGAATTGTTGGACGTCTATGCAAACCTAGAATCCTCTCCCACATTTGAAACGGGACTGAGGTTGACGTCTTTGAACTAGGTACCGTTGACGAATTATTAGAGACAATGGAGCCTAGAAATTTTCACCGAAAATCAAGAGAACTTGCAGCAGCAATTCTTCTTCGTTGGAAATTCGTAGACTGTTCAGTGCTACGGGAGGCTTTTCCACTCCGACGCTGCCGTTTACCCAGGGGGAGATTACCGATTACGGTCACGTACTGAGAATTTTGCCATGCGGTTTTCATGGGTCGCTAATGTTCACATAGCGGTTTTTCAGAGGATTTGACACGAGTTCGCAGGAAAAATGGACAAATTTAGCACTCCACAAGTGTTCATTGATAATTGTCAAACAGAAATACTCTGAGAAACTCAAAGGTTTCCTGGAGAAACGAAATGCAACCACTTTCACTTAATTTCTTCTTGGAGCAAATCCAACTCTACAGCCTCCGTCGATCCGTCCGCGCTCACGTTTTCCAAGCAACCCCCTCTTGTTGCCCAGCGGACAGCAAACAGTTGTCGGCGAGATCAGCTTTTTCGTTCGTGTTGCTTCTCGCGCCGCAATGGGATCTCGTTGAAGTGCAATTCCAAATTCGCACGAGACGGGTTGCCTCTTCATGTCATTATACTTGCTGGATCCGTCGCCGTGATGGAGACGGTGGATTGAGTTGCAAGTGGAATGTTGGCATTGCTTCGCTCATTCGCGTGGGAAGGCATAAAATTTACATTGCAAATTTATTGCAACGTCTGCCAATAACTTTTATTTGAGCTTGCTTATCAGCAACGTGATAGTGGCGGTGGAGATGGTGAGTCCACGATGATGAAAGGACGAATTCTTTTGCATTCTAGATGGTCTGATCAAGCGCAAAGTCGAACTGAACTCGTACCGCTGCGACACTGACTCTTGTTATTTATTATTGATTTGATTACAGACTGAGTCAATTATCTTAATCTTTATGGCACGCGGATCCAGTATTCAGACCCAATTTTTTTGTTTTATTCCAAAAAGTAGATTAATACATGCATGAGTAATAATGTAAATATTTATCCGGAAATTATTGATTAAGATCCATTTCTAGATAGAATGATTTATAGTCATTTATAATTTAGCAGGAATAGTGATTATTTGGAGGATTTTGCTTCGATTATCAGAGAAAAAACCGCTGTGATGACATTTCATTTGAAGAAAGTGTATATGGAAGGAAAGTTTTGATACGAAGTGCAATGCATCATTTTAAAAATTTCATAGCAGATTCTCGAAAATTCCTTGTAATAAATTAGTTTAATATACTTTGAGTTAAAATCAAGAATATAATGTGAATTATATTTCACATGAGTTGATTTTTCACCGCTCTAAATATATTTAAATTTGTGCTTAGTCGTAAGTGGTTCCATAGAAAGCTTATTAGATGCTATAAAGCAAATGTCCTTTCGCTCGGAAAGAATTCTAGAAGGCGAGGCATATTTTTATTCTATAACGAATTGGAATTATTAATAGTAAAACCCGCCTTGTAGCTCGTATTCGCGCTGTTATCATTGTTATTATTGTTATTGTTTCCGTTTGCGTCCGAGTACAAGCTTGTCATAGTTTCATCATCGATCAATTTTTGCTAAAGCAGGAGTTTTGATATAGGCTTCAAATTTGATTTAACTGCTTTCAGTATAGCATTTGCATCCGAATATTTATCTCCCATTGTCCTTTTCGTAACGGCTCCTCGAGCAGTTTGGCTAGACAGGCTGTTCAATTACTACATTTTGACTACGATTTCGATTAACCTCGAGTATTTGTTACCGACATCTTCGTTGAGTTTCATTTCCGTAGGTACCTTCGATTGTATCAAGTTTGCTGACCTTGTTCATTTCTTTAACCATATCCTTGCAGATGGCCATTGTAACGATGGAAAATGATCCTTTTTGACTAGAACTAGATTTCCTGCTTTTACGTTTTCATGTGGCTTAAGCCACTATGGCCTTTGTTGTTGTTGTAAATATTCTTTTTTACACCGGTGCCAACAGGAATGCTTCAGTGCCTACACTAATCTTCAACGTTTCAGTAATCTTCAACATTTCAGTAATTCGTCTCCTCTGGGTCACTTTTGATCTCGAACGAATTTTTGCCAGTCAAAAAATATCCTGGTATCAGAGCGTCATCGTATGAAGAATCGTCGCGTACCGCGGTCAATGGTCTAGAATTCATGATTGCTTCGATCTGTGCAAGAAGTGTGTAAAACTCTTCGAGGCTTAGTAACTGTTTTCCTATAGTTTTATAAAGATGTCGCTTCATAGATTTCGCACCAGCTTCCCAGAGTCCACCAAAATGTGGACTTCCAGGAAAGATGAAATTCCGTTCTAGACTATCTCGAGCCAGTACTTCATTACTCATGTGTAATATATTGTATTTTTATATTCGCCATGAAGTTTTCGGTTGGCGCCGAGAAAATTCGATCCGCAATCGCTGTAAATGGCTCGACAACTTCCCCGTCTGATGCTACCTGTGGCTGGAATGCTCTCCTTGCCGTGCATACAAAGATGACCACGTACGCTTTTGTCGTTTTGAACCACGTCCTCCATTCCACTTGAGTGTTATAGGCTCTGCGTTATCCATCCTCGTGTGCTCAAAAAAATTGACGTTCCCATATCGATGGTAGTGATTCCATTAATTGAGCGTTTGGCCTTGCTGTTAGCTTGAAACATGTAATACAGCTACGAATCTCCCTTCTTACTAGTGTAGAGGCAGCTATTATCCAGTATTTAAGTCATAATGGTGCAAGTGTCCACTGGATACCACCATTCATTGTTTGGAGATGAGCCCTTTCGGTTAGCAGTTGTGCTAGTCTGCCTTTCGGTATGATAGCTGAGTTTTTTCTCCTACCAATGCAAATTGTACCCTTCCGCCCACCCTGAGCATACCCTCAGAATCTAACCAGGGAGTAAACACTCGGAGATATTCGATATTGGTTTTGAATTCTGCAGATGCTGAGTTTCATTTATATAAACATGTTGTTGGGCTAGCTTTATGCACATGCCATGTGACGTTTAAGTTCCTTGGCTGTTAATCCTCCAGTGTGCATATCTTTTGGTTTATAACAATTATGAATGAACCGGAGACAGTAGGCCCGTACTCTGTTCAGTTTGTGAAATTAGAGTATCTTTTAAAAATGTCCGGCTCATTCTTTGCCCTTATTGAAAGGAATGCGACAGCACTCGCTTAACTTCTTCTTCATCGCAGGTTGAGATTGTTGTTCGAGATAAGTTTATGTCTGTATCACTTACCCATGTTAGTCCATTTCACCATAAGGAAGATACTCTTAGATCTTCTGGATATAAACCTCATATCGCTAAGTCAGCAGGGTTATCGTAATTTGCAATATGATTCCAGATGGCTGGTGATGATTACTTTTGTATTTCGCTTACTCTATTAGCGACATACACTGTCTGGATCCAGGCCAACACAATTGTGGAATCAGTCCAGTAGCTAATATGTGCATGCCCCCGGCGATGTGCTTCTTTAACTTGTTTCATGATTTTCGTCAATAATACTGCTCCACGTAGTTCCCGGTTGGGTATTGGCTGCATTTTAATGGGTGCCACCTTTGATTAAGCAGCTAGAAGTCTCGTTGTGACTGATGAACCATTAATAATTTTCACGTAAACTGCAGCAGCATATGTTCTGGATGAGGCGTTGCGAAATCCGTGAAATTTAACCAGGGTGGACCCAGCGCGGCAGTTCGATCTGGCTTACTTGATAGAATTGACTACGCACAGTAATCCAGTCTTTGATGACTTCCTTATCGAGTGGCTCATCCCAATCACACTTTGTTAGCCAAATCCTCCGCATCGCTATGTTTTCAGTTATGATTGCGGGTTGCAACCATCCTACCGGGTCGAAAAATTTCGATACGTCTGAAAGCACATCTCGTTCAGTTTAAGAGTCAACTGCACTGATGTTGACACTTAACGAGAACATATCTGTTGCCACCGTAGGCCGAGAGTGTTGACGTTTTCAGATAACTCCATATTAAGCGGAACTTGCGTAATTTGATCTAACAAGGGAACGAATAATTTCCACTCCATTGTCTTAGATGAAAACCTTCACAGTGCAACAAGCCCTAGAGGTCCTTTTGAATATATCGCAAGTCTGCCAAGTTTTCTCCACCAGTTAAGCAAATGTCGACATAAAAGTCTTCTTTCAACACCTTTGATGCATTAGGGTAGCTCATGTGTTTATCTTCTGCTAACCTGTGAAGCGTTTTAATTGACCAAGTATGGCGCACTTGTCCATAAGTATTTGTTGTTCATCGATACATTTAAATGGAGTCAGTTCTATCGAAACGCCACAAAATACGGAGACAATCATGATCAGATTCATCGAGCCATATCTGCCGGTAAAATTTTCTCTAAGCCAGATGTCATAACATATCGGTGTTGTTTCCATCTCATAAGTATGTAGAAGATGGTTTCTTGGATTGTAGGACCGGTTAGTAGGGAGTCATTCAAAGATTCCCCCGACTGACTTTTTTGCGACGCATTAAACACAACTCTTAATTTCGTTGTGGTACTGCTCTCTTTGAGTACGGCGTAATGGGGTAAATAATAGGAGGGTCTTTTTTGAATACAATCAATAGGTTCTAGCTCCATGCGCCCGAGTTTGAGATACTCTCTCATAAATTTGGTGTATTCGTCATATAGATTTGTATTTTGTTTGAACCGTTGCTCTAATTGACGGAATCGAATAAATGCTACTCTCTGTGTATCGCTCATATTTCTCCTTGTGTTAACGTCAGCCTTAAATGGTAATCAAACCGAATAAGAACCATTAAGTAGACGATGAGTATAATTTTGATAGCGTTCTTCCGCTTGATTCTCTTCATATGTAAGAGGCCGGCGCAGTAGAGCTTCCTCCTGCTCCCGAAATCGCCGCAATGATTCACCCAGAGCGCTGTATGTATCATAACTTGTACCTGCCTTTTTCCAGGCAATTGTGCAATAAGACCAAAAATCACCCATCCTAGTTTTGTGTGTTGACGACATCAACATTTTGTCACGGTCATTAACAACTGCCAAAGAACTGTTCCTGAAACTCGACAGCGAAGCAAAACTGGTAGGGCTACAAATCAATGAAAATAAAACAAAGCTCTTGACGCAGTCGAGAAAAAATACCTCAAATACACAAAATATCACATTTGGCGAACACAGTATAAAAAAATTTGAGCAAATTTGTGTATTTAGGCGTCAAAGTGACGAGAACCGCTAATGAAAGAGACGAAATATGCCGAAGAATTTAGCTCGCAAATAAAATACTTTTTTCAGTTTTGACAATCTTGAAGACCAGCCGCATACACAGGAAAACTAAGCTTCAAGTATACAAATCTGTGATAAAACCTGTGTTATGCTATGGGTGTGAAACATGGACCCTAAGCCAATATCCCCGAATATATTGAATGCCTTTGAGTAAAGCTTCACAGGGACCAATGGCGAATTCGATACAATTATGAGCTGTATGAAATTTTTGACGAACCGGAGGTCTCAAGGATTGCAAGACTGCGGAAGCTGCAATGGGCTGGACACATGAATCGTATGGACGAACAACGGATACCCAAGAAGATATTCATTGGGAGAACTGAAGGCCGGTGGCCAGTGGGGTAACCGGGGAAACGCTGGTCTGACTCGGTCGACGAAGACAGTTCATCGCTGCTCGGATTTTGGAATTCGAAGACGCGGTCAAAAGACCGAGACAGTTGGAGGCGCTGTTTGCAGGAAGGGAAGGCCCGAAAGGGCTGTAGTGCTAAGAAAAAGAAGAAGTTTTGTGTGTTGAGCAGATGGATTACCTGGCAAGAATCCAGGTAATAGAATCTTGCTGTAAATATCCGCTCCAATTAGCAAATCGATCTTTGACGGTACGTACTATTTAGGGTCCACGAAACCCTTTGACTTAAGACCTTCAGGAAGGTGTTCAGATTTCTGTGTAGCAGGTAGCGAGGTTGTTATGTCGTTTAAAATTAGCGGATTGAATACAAATTTTTTCTCCATACCGTTTCGATCTTTTTCATATGCTAAAATCGTCGTCTTTCCACTAGTAGTTACCTCATGTGCCCCACTAACACCACCAATTACAATTTTCGCTTGTTTCCTTGACATAATAATGTTCCCATTGCTGCTTCACTATTCAATGATCGCTGAGCACCCATATCTAATAAAGCTCAATGTGTAATACAGGGTTTTCCAATAAGAGGTGTTTCTTTTGCTATTAAAAGAAAAATACCATTTTTTAATATAAATGATCACATGATTATTTTATTATAAAGAAGAAGGTATGCCGTTAATAGTGAAAAAAACATCAGGCAAATACCACCACGACCACGCTTACAGGACCACATCCTTTTCATGAAATTTTCCATAACCAAATCGCAAAGTGGCTGCCCTATGTCCTCGATAGCCTCACGAATTCCATCTATGAGGTCTTGAATCGACGTTGGGCTGTTGGCGTAAACCTTCTCTTTCACGTGGCCCCAAAGGAAGAAGTCGCAAGGTGTTAAATCACAAGATCTCGGTGGCCAATTGTGATTACCTCTTCGAGAGATAACACGGTCCGGAAACTTTTCCCGTAAAAGATCAATGGTTTCGTTGCTTGTGAGGCACGTAGCATCGTCTTGTGGAAGTAAACGTTGTCCAGATCAATACCATCCAATTCCGGCCATAAAAAAATCATTGATCATCTCTCGACAGCGCAATCCATTCACCGTAACTGTTGCTCCAGCCTCATTTTCGAAAAAATAAACTCCAATGACTCCGCCGGACTATAAACCACACCAAACAGTCACACATTGAAGATAGAGAGGCTTTTTCAACAATAACCCTTGGGTTTTCCGAGCCCCAGATGCGACAATTTTGCTTGTTGACGTTGCCACCGAGGTGGAAATGGGCCTCATCACTCATGCTGATTTTTCGATGGAATTCCGGATCATTTTCATGCATTTCAAGGACCCAATCAGCAAAAACACGACGTTGTAGATGATCGACCGGCTTGAGTTCTTGTGTGAACTGAACATTATAAGCCTTAAGACCCAAATTTTTATGCAACATACGGTGTAATGACGTTTGTGGAATACCTACTTCCAAAGAACGACGAGGAATGGACAAACCTGGGTTTTCTCCAACACTTTCGGCTACAGCAGCAATATTCTCGGCTGTTCTTGAGTGACGTGCACGGTTTTTATGCTTCACATCACTTAGTTGTCCCAACAGCTCGAATTCTTCCACCAATTTCTGTATTGCGGTCCGACAAGGTGCTCCACGACGAGCCAAAAATGGTCGAGTTTTACGAACCGTCTCTGCCAAATTTTCACCATTTTTATAGTGAATTTTAATAATTTCAGTGCATTCTTGAAGCGTGTATCGTTCTATTTTCATTAATGGCGTAGTTTTTACGTGTCAAATGCCAAAAAATGACACCTTCAATGGCGAATCTACCGAAATAGCGGGCTATTCAAAATAACACCTCTTATTGGAAAACCCGTTATTTCCAAAATGGTTTTGAATGATTTGAGTTTAGAGAGTCTTCAATACTATGAAAATAAAAAGTTTTAGCGATCTGCATCTCTTTCTTAGCTATCGACCTCAGATGAGAAAAAGCATTACGTGACTCAGGGGATCTGTCACGTGAAAAACGTTGACGTGCTCGAGCTTTAGCGTTCAAGGCTCGTCTCACATCGAGATTTAACCAGGGACAGTCAGGACAGTTCCTAATACTGACCAGCGGAGTCGAGTTAGAAATAGCAGAGTTTAAGAAGTCATAGAAATTGTTGCAACAAGTATCCGAACCAAAGCCCCCGAAAGAAGGAGGACAAATCAACAGAGCGAAGTGTTTCGGAAAGTTGCTCATAATTAGTTTTATAAAAGTTATAGTGCTGACGCTCATTCGGACAACAACGGACAGAAGCAGTATAGGAAATTTCAGAGCGTAAGGGGGGATGATGGGGATCAGGAAAAAAATAAGGAAAAAGAACTAGAGATGAGCATGGCAACGATTGCTCCATACTACAAAAAAACAAGTCCAGAATATGATTATTAACGTTAAGAAAATATTTAAATTGAGCCAGGGAACACATGGACATAGAAGAAGAAATTAAAAATCAACTTTGAGATGAGTCAGAATCAACTTGATTGTCATCCCATGAGAGTTTAGGAAGGTTAAAATCTCCACATAAAATCAGGTAACAATTTGAAAAGCGCGATAAGGAAATACTAGATATTTTGGTGAGGAAGGTATTGTAGACCGAAAAAGGAGACTTACAAGGTATATAAGTGCAAAAGACAAGAAGAGAAAGGGAAGCCGAAATAACTATTTTTGCCCCCACACAGTCTACAGGAGCAATGAAAAGTAAATTTGTTAGAGGGACGCCAGTAAAGCTATTCTTCTAGGCGACTAGGACACCTCCTCCATCTAACTTGTTGGAGATTGACCTATCAAGATCACGCCTAACAATTGTATGCTTAGGGAAAATTTCAGAGTCTAATATACTATCAGTCAACCAGGATTCAGAAATACAGATTATATCATCGTTAGAGAGAGAATCGGATTAAGCTACATCCTTCAGCTTGGATCTTAAACCCCGAACATTTTGATAATAAATAGAAAATTGCATTTTAGAAAATTGAACGCTATTCTGAAAGTTTTTAGGAAGAGCCGATGTTACAGCTTTGTTGGAGAACGAAAGTTTTCTTCCTTGAAGTTGTGAATGATTTAACAAGCACTCCAGGCGGCCAGCAGTCAGGGTTTAAGATGTAGCCATACGATACCAGAACAGTCAGTTTGAAAGAAGCTTTAACTTTGTTGATCAAGTTGTCCTTCGTCAGCTTCTGGCAACTAATTATTTTCAGAGATGAGCCAAATTTCTTACTTACATAATCTGAAAGGTCTTCGGTGGATGTATTATATGCAAGCCTTGATATTAAGATTTGTTTGGGTGGCGCTACAACTCGGAGGGATGGCAATTCCTCAGGAACTAGCCGCAATTCGAAATTTTTCGGAATGGCTCCCCAATGAGATAGAGATCTTTGCGCCATACCTCTTGTGATGATAGACGAAGAAGGCTGTGAAGTTGGCAAATCATCTGAAACACCGCTAACCATTAGCTTTGCGTTACTTGATGACGATGAGGGTATACTCTGCGGCAAATACCCTGACATTATGGACAGATTTGCCCCTCTTGACGAAATGTTCTCGTTGTTTGATGACGATGTTGACGATGATAATGGCTTACTCAGGCTCTCTGTTGTAGAAGATGAAGTCTCAGATCCAACCACCGATAGAGGCTGATCGCAAAAGAGAGCAAGCTCCGATTTCTCAGAAGAGAATGCTTCAGTCGACCGTAACGATGAATCGATATCTGAAAACGCGCTTGAGCGCTTCGTTTGCAAGCAGCTCAGTTCCTCCGAGAGTACTTTAATTGTCTGATGGGCAAGACGCAGGCGAGATGAGTAAATTTGCGGAGCTGTAGTAATCTACCAGCAATACCAGCGACTGTGGCTATAGAAAGTAGTGATCGCGAGTATAATTTTGTGGAAATTATAGCGAGGAATTATTTTCAATTGGTGCAAATAAATAGACATTTTATCTAAACATTGTGTTTTCACTTCAAAGTAAGGAAAGCGCACCTGAGAAAAGCGCGACAATATTCATGAAAAATAAAAAAAAAAAATATAATCAAAAAGAAATTTTTATTTCTTAAAATTATTTGAGTATTTCTACTCTTACTTAGAATACTGCACGGTCATTAATTCCTCAAAACCATTAGCTTTCATTCAAAAAACTAAATTAAGACTTAAATTACCCTTTAGACTTGAGTCTCATAAGTGAAAAGTAAAATATTAAAATATAAAATTCATTTTTCTCAAATCTCCCTATCTGGAACCTTTCGTCGTTTTTTTCCATCATTCAATTGAACCCTCTTTACAAGTACGTGTGAATCACTCTCGCTCCCTCTTTACAGAACGCGCCTCGTCACCCAATTTGTCTTTCTTGTGAGGATTCACTTGATGCATTGTGGTCTATTGTTTTCATGGCTACCGCGTAAGAACCCTCAATTATACCCTAAAATAATGACTATTCATTAAACAATTGAAGCAACATTGGCTCAAATGTACTCAAGTGAGTGAGTCCAAGACAACACATGTGCATCTTCTCTGAAAAACTCGCGCCCCATCGTGTCGAGGGTTGTACGGATTCCGTGACCACGTAGAGCATTTGCATGCAGATAGATAGACGGATAGATGGCTTGACGGACGAATTGATGGCTCTGAATGTAGTTTGAATCTGAGTGAGTGGATCAAGTCCAATTTAGCCGCTGCTCCATTATCTGGACGTTATACATAATTCCGAGATTTGAAGTGCAGGTTCATCAGCGAACGGGGCAAGTCCAGCGAGCGGAGTGGCCCAGAGTGATTCAGTGTAAAAAGTCGCGTTTCAGTTGCTGCAACAACTCAGATCCGAGTAACTGCAATTGCGATAGCCAGTCAACCGTGCAAGTCGAAAAGTGAACAAAATAAGTAACGCTAAACGAGTCCAAGTTTGTGGTCAAATCTTGTCTTATCGGCGTGACCGCTATCGCGTGACACCACCCACCAACGGAGTCGCCCTCGCCGTAACGTTTTTGCTTCACGAGGAGAAGAAATATATCCTTGCCAATTATGATGATGGTGAATCCTGACGACAAGTAAGTGTGCGCAACGAAGTGTCCTTATCGGATTGATACGAGTATGAGTGTAATCTGAGAGCCTTGGCGCGGTTTCCCCGAACGTCTGCAGCAGGGAAAAGTCGGAAAAGTGTACACACTTGCTTTCTTAAATTACACGTGAACGTTTAGAATGTAGTGGGTGTGCCTGGCCTGGTCTGGTCTAGCCTGATCCGCTCCAGCCAGGCCAGTCGTTCTATCATGTTGAAAAGTTGATTCCTCGAGTGTTTACCAATTGCAATTCCTTCCAAGTGCTGCTGACAAAAGACACTATTATTAGATAATTTACGTTTGAATATCAACTACTTCCGAGATATTGTTGTGTTTGTGCTTCTGCCTTCATTGAATAATGAAATGGTTTTCTTACACATTTTCATTATTGCTCCTGGAGCTGGACACACTTGCTCACCTCCATACTCGCTACACTTGCCGCGCGCGCCTCGCACGTACATCAAAGTACACATATGATGGCCGTGATGTTGACGATGACAATAATGTCTATTTTAGGATTTCTTCTTTCACGCAAGTAGAAAATGAAACATATAATTTAGTAATAAGAGTTTGAAAATTGAATAATTATTGTCGTTTGTCATTTTAAAATTGATGAACATGATGTTGTTCATTAAGCCAAATACAAACATGCATATTAGTTTTATGGAGCTTTTGTCGAAAAGATAAATTTTCGTTCCGCTCCGTTAGTTAGAGGATACTTGATGAAATTTGTGAAATTCCAACGTTTGTTTGTTTGTTTGTTTATTCTGCTTAACTGTTGCATTTGAATTCAAGTACATCTAATCAGATACATACGAGTACAAGTGAATATTTCCTAATCTTTTCATCGAGACGATGCTTTGTTGGGAATGGAGTTGCTTACGTAATTCAATTCCATGTAGAAAGTTAATGTATTCGTTTGATACTTCATTAATGATGGAATTGAACTTGAAGTTTATAAAAGGATTGCAATCAGGTAGTTGGGAAATTTGTTATAGTGTGTAGAACGTTATGTTACTCGAAATAGTTAAATGCTAACAAGGCTTTATAGTCTTGGAATATAATAGACCCCGACACAGCCTGATATCGGATTTAGCTTTCAGATGAATTAGAGTGTATCATTTCATGATTTCAACAGCATCATGAAGAAAACGTTTATTTTAATGAATTTCTCAGTTCTTGTCAAAGAGACCAGCCATTAAAGCCCCTTTTGAATTGATTTGTACAAAAGAATATTCATCTTTCTCGATTTTGTAACTATTTGATTGAAAAATTACAACAAGTGTATTTTTTTTGTTAATAAAACGAACATTTACAAACTAGACTAACTAGATATTATATGAAATACAGCATCCTTCACATGACCGCCTCAGCGCAGGTTGCAGACCTTAATCCGTTCCTTGATAATCTTAAGCAATTTTCGAGGTCGGAGACAGACCTTACTATTAAAGAGAATCTCTAGTTTCAACAACATGTATGGCACATGTCGTGAAAAATTCACATTATGACATGCAAAGTTCCCAGGTCGTTTTAGAGATACCAATCTGCCCCAAAATCTTGCGATCTAACCCCGTTTGACCTTTGTGTTTTGGGACTATATTCAGAATACCGTCTACTCCAACCATTTGCAATCGATTTCAAATATCAAAGCGAATATTGAAGTTGCCATATACCGGGCTTGGGGTAGTGTTAAGCCAGTGTCACTCGGAGGGGGAGAAGGTAGTTTGTTATCTAAGCCGCAGCCTCTCGAAGCCAGAGTGAAAATACTCCACCACTGAAAAGGAATGCCTCGCGGTGCTATGGGCGGTGGAAAAATTGAGACCGTATTTAGAAGGAGCTCGTTTTAGTGTGATTACAGACCACCATTCCCTGGTATGGCTTAACAATCTCCGCGACCCTAATGGGCAACTTGCAAGATGGGCGGTCTGTCTGCAGCAGTTCGATTTCAACGTCGTCCACAGGAAGGGCAAAGGACATTCGGTGCCGGAAGTCGGTGTAGTTGACGGCATGACAGTCCCAGATGATAAGTGGATAAATAATATGCAAGCTAGAGCGAAGGGAAGGCCCGATCGATTTCCAGATTGGCGCGTGGAGGGTAGCACCTTGTGGAGGAACGTACCAGGTCGGTACGCAGAACTAGGGGGAAACTCTTGGAAGCAAGTAGTACCGAAATACGAGCGACCAATAATACTTCAACAATGTCATAATGACGCCACAGCGGGGCACATGGGAGCCCGAAGAACGTACGATCGTGTAAGGCAACGGTTTTCCTGGCCAAAAATGAGAGCAGACATAAAACGTTATGTAGCGAGATGTCAGATTTGCCAATCCACCAAGGTGGAAAGGAAGCTTTCCTATGGTCCGATGGTTTCCAGAGTCAGCCAAGTGAAGGAGCCCTGGGAAATGATTTGTGTTGACTTAGTTGGACCTCTTCCCAGGTCGACGCAGGGGAAGTGTTACATTTTAACGGTGGTAGACTACTTTACTAAACTGCCCTTGATCTTCCCACTTCGGCAAGCGACTGCCTCTGCGGTGGTTTGAACTTTAGAAGAGCAAGTATTTTTGCTGTTTGGAGTGCCTGCAGTCGTAGTGTGCGACAATGGGGTACAATTTTGGTCGAAAAAAGCTTCAAGAGCTAGAGGAATCGTACGGAACAGCCATTCAGTATACGGCATTCCATCACCCACAAGCAGATCCTGCAGAGCGCATTAATCACAATATGAAACGAATGCTGAGGTCATATGTTGGTGAAAATCAGCGAAAGTGGGATAAAGACCTGCCAAAGACCGGTTGTGCGTTACGGACGTTTACCCACAAGGCAATGGAAGTGACTCCGTATTTTCCGAACTTTGGGCGAGACATGATTGTTTCGCGAAAGGGATTAACTTCATTTAACGAGGGGAGGAGTCGGCAGGATCCTAATATACGAGCCGAACTGATGGCGAAAATGCGAACTGCGTTTGGAGAAAGCAGCACAGCAAAGCTCACAGAGGTATAATCTCCGGAAGCGGGACCCTCCATTTCAAATCAATCAGATGGTATGGAGGCGGAACTTCCCTGTATCAGATGCAGCCCAATGCTTTTTGGCAAAATTGGCACCGGAGTATGTGGGGCCGTTAAAAATCTGTAATGTGACGCCTGCGCCCAGGAATCGAAGTGATTCCGATCCCGAACCCTTGTAACCTGCCAGATGGATATGTCCTCGAAGTGCCAGCGGACTTCATCTGTTGTGCGGATATCGTTGTGCAGAAAATATTTTTTTTTCTGTCCAAATATTTGGATCCGTGGATATAAATATTCGAAATATAGAATTAATCCAACCCCGGCACATTTCGAGACATAGCCATCTGGAAATGCCCCTCCACCGTGGCCATCGAGAAAACTATGCCACTGGCGACATCTGAAGAAGCCCATTTCCGCCATATGAAGTGCCATTCCACGCACATATGTTTTGTCCGAGGTGACAACCGGAACTTTTGACAGCACATGGAGGCGCTAAACGTCATCGTAAAGTTCTTCGTGATAATATCCAAGGTATTACAAAACCAGCTATACGTCGTTTGGCGCGACGTGGTGGAGTGAAACGTATTCCCTGTTTAATCTGTGAAGAAACGCGTGGTGTGCTTAAAGAGTTTTTGGAAAACGTTATTCGTGAGGCAGTGACATTCACCGGAGCAGAAACATTAGGAAAGAGGTTAGTTTAGTTAATAACTAATTAGAAAAGTTTAGCAATATTTTGTCTGGTCTGCAGCGGAAGGCAGTGTGAACTGCGGACTAAGTGGGAATATACCTTCGATAAAACAATCTCTCTTAATGAATCCAGTAGGAGAATAATTCAACACCAAAATGATTTGACACTTCTTCATGCGGAAATTCGAAGTAACGCTTGCTACTTTGTTCAGATTGATCAATTGGCGTATCGCTTGCAATCCGCAGTACAGATTGCAGTCTTCGATTCAGCAACGTACATTGTACGGTATAAACATATGCTATTAAAAGTGATCAACATTGTCCGCGGGTATGCTTCTCACGTTATCAAAAATGCGGCGCTAATATTGAAAGTCGAGTGGACACAGCCACATGGCGGGAATTCTGCAAATGTGATGGTCGTATCACATATAATCCGATCAACTCAACTTACAAGGACAGCTTCATTGCCCGCAAAACCATCCTGGAATATGGTTCTGGTCAAATCTTTGAACGATCCGGATTTGTTGCTTGATTGTGCTGTTGTGATTCGAGATAAGTATCCAAAGGCTAAATATTATTTTCTCGTTCTTCCCAAGGTAGATATACCAAGATTTATCATAAGGAAAGAAAATCGGGGACCTTAAAATCAGCCTTCATGCCGTTCCAAGCATGCAACGGCTACATCTGCATGCGATATGGCGGATTTTCAATCGCCTTGCCAATATGTTGAGGAAATATTAAATCATATGTAAATATTTAGTACATAAGATTTTTAAATGAAGTCAGGATCATTACTAATCAATCTATATGGATTCAAGTGGACTTCGAATTTAAGTGAATATGATTAGATGTATGTCGCCAAACGCAGAAGCTAACAATAGCCAACTAATAAACTGCAAACGATCGGATCAAAGTAAAAAGACTCTAAAACTTAGAACACTTGAACCTTTTTCGTAACAATATCAAAATATGTAACATGTTACTTAACAGGGTCAAGGTCACGCAAAAGAAAAAACGAAGTTTTAATTAAGTACTCTGATAACGGCACATCGATATTGGAAAACTGTATGTTGTTTTTAACCATTCGCTGCGAACTCTCATGCGTTTAGAAGATGAGCTTGATGTAACAGTCGCAAAATGGAAATACCATCTGCCAACCAAATTTAAAGTTCGCTAGTGATAATGAAAGTCATAAACAGAAAAACATTTGTTTTCAAATGGTTGCTTTTTTTAGTGTATAAATTGCCTCTGATAACAAGTTTCTTTTCTTTGTGACTGAAATTTCGAATGGCACTTCAAAACGATTCTCTGAAGTAATTTATCGACTAGTCAATAAATTTGCTGCCGTTCAAGTGAAAAATTACCAAAATAGAAAATATTCCTGAACCATTTGGAAGTATTCTATTCCGTCCTTGAGAAACAGCCTAAAGTAGTAGATGCGATATTTTTTTTTATGAACTTTAAAAGAAACGTAAGCGACAATTGATCAGCGAAGTTACACAAAATAAAATATTCCATTGAAAATAAAAAAACACAAATAATTTCCTTATTTAAAGACAAAGAAAAAAACAGAATACCGGCTGATTGTATTCAAAATACACGTCGACTCGTAATTGAAGTAAAGTATAATTGAAAAGAAAAATTATTTTTTTTTGTATAGTACAGAGTTGTGCCTTATTTGTTTGAATAGAAGAAAACATAAAGGAAAAAAAAACTTAAATGTAGTTATAATTTTGTTTTGAATACCATAATAAGTAATCGACTATAAGGAAGAAGAGATAAAATGGTTAACTTTAAGTGTTGTCAGAAATATTGAAGAGAATGTACTGCTAATCATCTCACAATATTATGATGCTATCCGCCCAATCATACATATTCTGAGTTTTTATTTATTGGAAAAATATTCAATTTATGTGTCATAAATTTAAATTAATTCGATTTAAGTAAGCATGCAATTGAAAGATTTAAGTAAAAAAACGGAAAAATTGAGAAAAAGAAATGTGAGGCAAAAAGGCAGCCTATACTTCCTTTGAAATGTCTAAATTGTGCAAATGTTAGTTTTTGAAACTTAATCAGTTTTAACTCTTCTTTAGTGATAAATCGCTCTTATTTCTTGAACACGATACATGTGAACGTTTTAGAAATTCCAAACCATTTCTAGCCCTCGAATCCTTTCCCCATGAGAAATAAGCTCGATATGACTAAATTTACAACAAACAAGCAACCAGCAAATTTGTTTAATGCTTAGAATATACGAAAATCCTTAGTGATATGTTTTTTTTAAACGCAAAATTTAAATCCAAAACATAGATAAAAGATAGTTTGTGTTTTCTCAAATTAAAGCTTAAAATAAGAAAAAGTAGACTACTAAAATCATGTCAGATAAGGAGAAGTATCTAAGATAAATACTTACACGATTTTTTTGTTACAGATTTGTAGATTAGAGAATTTTCTCGTTTTTAAATGGAAGATACTAATATTTATAATAGAAATCCTAATTTAATTGAATTGAATAATAATATGAATTGCTAAGTTAACACACGACTTTCCTTTTCAGTAACTCGTTCTATTTCAGGGGGAACGGAGAGTGTATGGTAAGTATGCCGTCGCGAGGGTAGGGTTTCGACAAATCCGCTGAAGTCGGTTTCGCGTCGCGCGCGGTACGCGGTACCTTTGCTTGTTTCGCCATTTCTTTAGAGTAGTTTGCTTCGGTGTAAGTTCGAGTAGTATATTTTTCGGTACCGCGTCGGTGAATCGGTAACGCGCCTATGAGATTTTGTAGCGTTTTTGATTGGAGATCTGTGGATAGATCCCATCCAGAACTAACGTAATGTAGGTTTCTCGTTCTGGATGAGTAAATGTTGACGCGTTTAGAAAACGGGCAATTTCAGGTGACTGAAATATTGTAATTGAGCGTAATCCATTCGGAGACCCGCGACCGAAATCCTCTCCGAACTAGCTGGCCGACAAGCAGTCACCGCGTGAATGGATTACGGTGCACGGATTGGTTGACCTGTTGGTACCATCCGTTGGCACTACTCAGACTTAACGTCTAGAACCGATGAGAGGTCGGTTCCGCGTTCGAGTTGAAGGTAAAAAAAACCATTACAAATGGCGCCCAACGTGGGGCCAAAAAACATCCTAAGGGGGAAAGAACTTCGCGTCTTCTGACGAGTTGGTCCTTTACGGAGGATGTAAGGTACTTTGGTACTCGAGTCCCACTATCAGGAGCAGTGGAATTGTGTGATACACACTAGAAGTCGCTTCACGTGAGTTGTAGCTTCCGCTCTCCTTTGTTTGATTTTTTTTTTTCTCGCGACAGAATCCTTCCGATGTGTTGTCCCAGGTTAACCCCTGTAAGGACCTTCTATTTTCTTGATGGAACTGCCAGTCTGATGGGTTTACCTATCAGCATGGACTCTCAAGAAAATAGAAGGCTACCTTGCCTTTATGTCGCGGAAGGATTCTAACTATTTCTTATGCGTGTTAGACGAGTGGTATCGGTTCAACGTTCGATGGCGTATGCTGGAGTGGCGAAGCCCGGAATGCTTCTACGCGTCGGGAATTTTGACCGCGTACAAAGTCGTTACGGTAGCTCTACCACTTGTCTCGTCGAGTCACTTTAACGTAGTTTAGAGACGGTTTTTTGTAATGTATGTGGGTAGGGGGTTAAATTTCGTAAATCGACCGAAGCACCCTTTCTTCGGCAGATTACCACGCACTCTCATTTCCCGCTGAAGAGGTCGACCACTGGAAAGGAAAGTGTGTCTTAAACAATTTTTTTTTCCCAGCCTCTATTATTAGCTCGCCACTAACGGCCACTAATTTAGTGATAATATTTAAAATCTTTTATTATTCTATAAACTTTAGTAGGAATAAGTATATTTTATATTTTATAATTTTTTTTTCTTCCTCTCATTTCATACTAGCAACCACCCATAATAAACCCACACGAAATGGCAACGAAGCGGACGCCCGATAAGCGGTGGACCCGGTCCAAAACGGTCCAACCCGCGAACTGTGGGATCTGCTTCGAAGACGTAGTGGAGGGCGTACACAGCGTGCGATTGGATTGTGGACATTTATTCCATCGTGCCTGTGTACAACAGCTCCTCCTCACGTCAGAATTGTGTCCCTTATGCCGGCGACCCATAGATCGGTCTGCCCTAGACGTCCCCATCGGAACGCCCCTACCGACGCGTGGAGCAGTGGCGAAAGGAGCTCCAGAAGCCGAACCGTCACAACCACTCTTAGACCTGCAAGGAGCAGTAGGCGGTGAAGTTCCGGCTGCGAGTGTCGTGTCCGAGGTGACAACCATGCCTTCCGCCCACTCCATTGACACCCTCGTGGCGTTGATGAGGGATATGTCGGAGAGGATTGGCAACCTGGAGGGAAAGATCCAGAATCTCCCGTTGAGCCAACCACCCAGCCGTGTGAGAACTCCGCTTGGCTGGGAGCCAAATCCCAGTGTGGCGATGCCCCACTCCCGACAATCCGAGCAATGGGTCCCACCTCCAAGGAACTCGGGAATGGATCCCAGAGCTCCCGAATACAGACCGCGACACAGTACCGGACCTCCGTTGCTACCTCCAGCCCCCGAGGCAGTTCAGTACAACAGGTCAGTAGAGGATGTGATTCCCTCCGGGAACGCATTGACACTTTTCCGAGACCCAACGCCTCGTATCATGGAGAGTTGGCGCCTGAACTTTACAGGGTTCAACGATATGATATCGGCGGACCGGTTCCTTTTCCGGATTCAGGCGTTGATATCCAGCACCCTGGGAGGGGATTCTTCGGCCTTCCTCCGGCATGCACATCTTTTGTTCAGCGGCGACGCTGCCGACTGGTACTGGAGCTTTAAAGAGTCAACGCCACGTCCCACTTGGCACTCTTTCAGTGCAGCCTTCCGCAATCGATTTGAGGATGGCTTCACTGAGAGAGAGCTAAGAGAGCAAATAAAGAAACGGAAACAAGGCGCTCACGAACCGTTCGACCAGTACTACACCAGTATAGTGAGATTGAGCACTCGCCTGCGAAATACCATGCCCGAGGACGAATTAGTAGAAATTATCAGAGAGAACATGCGCTGGGATCTCCAGAACAGCCTGCTACATTTTCCCATCAACACCATACAGGGATTGCGCCTCCATGCGCGTAGACAAGAACACTTGGATGAGCGACGAGGTACCTTCCGCCCACAACCTCGCATAACGGGACCAAATCCCCGAAATCATCACACCGCGGAGTTGATGGCAGCAGACCACCTGCTTGCTGATCCAGTACCAGTACCGAGGAGCGGAGCACCACCGGAGCTTGAGGACCCAGCATTGATTGATCGACCCTCCCTTGAAGCAATTACAAGCCCGACGGTCTGTTGGAACTGCCGACAACCGGGACATCGGTTCTATGCATGTCCAGCGGAGCCAACGCTTTTCTGCTACCGTTGCGGGAAGGCCGACACATACGCACCTGATTGTGCAAATTGCAAAGGGCGAAAAAACTTGCCACCGAGTGCCGCGACCACCCGTCGGCACTCCTAGACCCCGGACGAACCAATCCAGACCCCATCACCAGCTATGACCCAGCTCCCAACATGACTCCAACTCTGCTGACTCGCACCGCTAAACACAGTTCTCCCGAAGTTCCACAACCGACGCCGTCCTTCGCCGAGGCCAATGCGCAGGGAAAGGATAGCGAGACGAATGTTCCTTGGCATGTAAAACCTTTTCATGTTAGGCTGCGGAATTATTTGGCTACTCGACAGCGCATCTTCCATGAGGAATTGGTCACAACTGTCCCACCGCGAAGCAAGCGAGCCACGCGTCGGATGCGGAGCTTCTGGAGAAAAGTCAGGCAGTCGAGAAAAGTGTTGAAGGACATATACTTAGACGAATTATTGAGGGAGGATGTCCGGCCATATGCGTCAGTACACCTCCTGCAAAAACGAGTATCAGGCTTAGTCGATACGGGAGCCAGTGTGAATTGCATCTCTGCCGAGTTTGCAGGGGAGGTACTGGCAAAGCACGCGGACCAAATCCGTCATTTCACCTCCTGGTTAAGCACGGCGGACGGAACTCGTCACTCTGTAGTGGGAAAAATTATGACGGATGTCACCTTTAAAGGGGCAACTAAACCTATGGAATTTTTCATCATACCTCAGTTAACCCAGAATCTTTATTTAGGAGTGGATTTCGTTCGAAAATTTAACTTGGCCCCGGCACTATTTTCCGGTTCGACCCTGGAGTCCGTCACCACCGTTCCTGACCAATCTCAACCCACTAACTTATTACGGCATACACTGGATGTAACTCAGCAACTGCGTCTTGACTCGGCTATATCGGCTTTTCCATCGCACGAGAAAGAAGGTCTCGGGCGGACTGCCCTGGTGTTCCACACTATAGATGTGGGGGATGCTAAACCCATAAAACAGAGACATTTCGCCATATCTCCGGCGAAGGAAAAATCGTTATATGCCGAAGTGGATCGAATGCTATCATTAGGCGTAATCGAAGAATCACAGAGCGCGTGGGCTTCCCCAGTCACCTTAGTTGTCAAGCCGAACAAGGTCCGGTTATGCTTAGATGCCAGACGCTTGAACGCCGTCACAGTCAAGGACGCATATCCTCTACCGTTGATCGAAGGCATTTTGAGTCGATTGCCTAAAGCCCATTTCATCACGAGCTTAGACCTCAAGGACGCCTTCTGGCAAATTCCTTTAGACCCCGGTTCAAAGGAGAAAACAGCCTTCACAGTCCCAGGCCGGCCCTTATATCAATTCGTGACCATGCCATTCGGATTGTGTAATGCCCCCCAAACAATGACGCGCCTTATGGACAAGGTGATACCACCTCATTTGCGGCACCAAGTTTTCGTTTACTTGGACGATCTGTTGCTTATAACCGAGACCTTTGACGAACACATCGACCTGCTTCAGGAGGTGGCTCTACACATCCGGAGGGCAAGATTAACCATCAACATAAGGAAGAGCCAGTTCGTGATGACGGAGGTGAAGTATTTAGGTCACATCATTGGGCATGGGCATATCAAGACCGATCCGGAAAAGACTCAAGCGATTGACGTTTTTCCACTACCCAAGACCACCAAACAGTTACGCCGATTCTTAGGCTTATGCGGATGGTACCAGCGTTTTGTACGTGACTATGCCACCATTACCACTCCTTTGACCGACATGCTGCGTAAGGGACGTAAATTCGTCTGGGAAGAGCCCAGCTTGCGAGCCTTTGAAGAGCTAAAGAAGAGTCTGACTACGGCCCCCGTACTGCACAGCCCGGACTTTGACAAACCGTTCTCAATCCATTGTGACGCGAGTCAACATGGGGTGGGAGCAGTCTTAGTCCAGGTTGCACAAGACGGCGAGGAGAGACCTATAGCCTTCATGTCTCACAAGCTGAACCCAGCCCAGCGAAATTACACGGTCTCCGAGCAAGAATGTTTAGCCGCGGTGTTGGCAGTGAAACGCTTCCGAGCCTATGTGGAGGGACACACCTTTGAAATCGTTACGGATCACGCTTCTCTGAAATGGCTAATGAGCCAGACTGATCTCAACGGCAGATTGGCCAGGTGGGCACTGAAACTCCAGGCATTTGACTTCACAATTCGCCACCGAAAAGGAAGCCAGCATGTAGTCCCCGACACCCTATCCAGAATGTTCGCCCCTGAAGGAGCCGAGTTGGTCCAAGAGGACGACAGCCCCCAATTGATCGATCTGGACCATCCTGCCTTCAAGTCAGCCAGCTACACCCAACTGATTCACACTATCCAGAACCAACAGCCCCAGCTTCCTGAACTGCGGTTGACGGATGGATTTATTTACAAGCGGATGGGACACGCATCCGGTGACCCCATACAAGAAGAAGAACAGTGGAAGTTGTGGGTGCCCGAAGAATTAACCACTGATCTTATCAGGCGGGCTCATGACCACCCATCAAGTGCGCACGGCGGATACGGTCGTACACTTAGGCGGTTGAAAACCTGTTTCTTTTGGCCTAAGATGGCACAACAGATAAAAGCGTACGTAGCCTCCTGTGAGCTATGCAAGTGCACTAAAGCGCCCAACACCATTCTTCGACCACCCATGGGTAAGGTTGAGGTCCCCGAACGCGTGTTCCAGCGCTTGTACATTGATCTTATCGGTCCTTACCCTCGATCTGCTTCTGGTCACACGGGAGCTGTCGTGGTCCTGGACCAGCTCTCCAAATTCCCTATCATAGAACCACTACGTAACATGCACACTGGACCAATAATCAGCTTTTTGGAGAACCGAGTCTTTCACATGTTTGGAGTTCCGGAGAAACTTGTCTCCGACAATGGGGTCCAGTTCACCTCCAGCAAGTTCCGAGACCTAATGTCCAAATACGGCATCATCCACCAACGAACTGCCGTCTATTCACCACAAGCCAACGCATCCGAACGACTGAATCGTACGCTCATAGCGGCCATTCGCGCCTATGTCCACCCGAATCAGAGGGACTGGGATCGCAAATTGTCCGCCATCACTAGTGCACTGCGCTCGTCGTACCACGCCACGACCGGCATTTCGCCGTATTTCGCAGTGTTCGGCCAGTACATGATCTGTCATGGGAGCGCTTACCGGCTATTGCGGCAGCTGAAATCGCTAGAGGACCCAATCGTGGTTCTAGAACCGCACGAAAAGCTCCAACTTCTGCGAGATCAACTGCGGGAGAAGATTGAAGAAAGTAGACGGATGGGAGAGGAGCGGTACAACTTGCGATCTCATCCTTCTGGCTTTAAGGCCGGCGACGAAATATATCGTCGAAACTTCCGACAGAGCGATGCCACCCGACATTACAATGCCAAACTAGACAAGAAATTCGTGAAGTGTCGAGTCATACAAGTCATAAGCCCCACCCGATACCTCATCGCGGACATGACTGGTAAGACCCTGGGAATTTACCACGCAAAAGACCTTAGACGATGAAGTGCAACTAATTCCCACGAGAAACCTTGGCTTATCCCAAATCTCTGCCTAGACGAAGGCCTCCGAATAACACCTGACTTCCTACTATATAGTCACTGCCGAGTCTTCACGAACAGGGTTGTAGCCTATCCTTCGAAACGGATCTTCGACCCGCCACGTCCCTAACCAAGACCTGTTACCAAGGAGACGGGATCGTAATTACTTCGATTTTGGGGGGGGGAATGTGTAATGTGACGCCTGCGCCCAGGAATCGAAGTGATTCCGATCCCGAACCCTTGTAACCTGCCAGATGGATATGTCCTCGAAGTGCCAGCGGACTTCATCTGTTGTGCGGATATCGTTGTGCAGAAAATATTTTTTTTTCTGTCCAAATATTTGGATCCGTGGATATAAATATTCGAAATATAGAATTAATCCAACCCCGGCACATTTCGAGACATAGCCATCTGGAAATGCCCCTCCACCGTGGCCATCGAGAAAACTATGCCACTGGCGACATCTGAAGAAGCACATTTCCGCCATATGAAGTGCCATTCCACGCACATATGTTTTGTCCGAGGTGACAACCGGAACTTTTGACAGCACATGGAGGCGCTAAACGTCATCGTAAAGTTCTTCGTGATAATATCCAAGGTATTACAAAACCAGCTATACGTCGTTTGGCGCGACGTGGTGGAGTGAAACGTATTCCCTGTTTAATCTGTGAAGAAACGCGTGGTGTGCTTAAAGAGTTTTTGGAAAACGTTATTCGTGAGGCAGTGACATTCACCGGAGCAGAAACATTAGGAAAGAGGTTAGTTTAGTTAATAACTAATTAGAAAAGTTTAGCAATATTTTGTCTGGTCTGCAGCGGAAGGCAGTGTGAACTGCGGACTAAGTGGGAATATACCTTCGATAAAACAATCTCTCTTAATGAATCCAGTAGGAGAATAATTCAACACCAAAATGATTTGACACTTCTTCATGCGGAAATTCGAAGTAACGCTTGCTACTTTGTTCAGATTGATCAATTGGCGTATCGCTTGCAATCCGCAGTACAGATTGCAGTCTTCGATTCAGCAACGTACATTGTACGGTATAAACATATGCTATTAAAAGTGATCAACATTGTCCGCGGGTATGCTTCTCACGTTATCAAAAATGCGGCGCTAATATTGAAAGTCGAGTGGACACAGCCACATGGCGGGAATTCTGCAAATGTGATGGTCGTATCACATATAATCCGATCAACTCAACTTACAAGGACAGCTTCATTGCCCGCAAAACCATCCTGGAATATGGTTCTGGTCAAATCTTTGAACGATCCGGATTTGTTGCTTGATTGTGCTGTTGTGATTCGAGATAAGTATCCAAAGGCTAAATATTATTTTCTCGTTCTTCCCAAGGTAGATATACCAAGATTTATCATAAGGAAAGAAAATCGGGGACCTTAAAATCAGCCTTCATGCCGTTCCAAGCATGCAACGGCTACATCTGCATGCGATATGGCGGATTTTCAATCGCCTTGCCAATATGTTGAGGAAATATTAAATCATATGTAAATATTTAGTACATAAGATTTTTAAATGAAGTCAGGATCATTACTAATCAATCTATATGGATTCAAGTGGACTTCGAATTTAAGTGAATATGATTAGATGTATGTCGCCAAACGCAGAAGCTAACAATAGCCAACTAATAAACTGCAAACGATCGGATCAAAGTAAAAAGACTCTAAAACTTAGAACACTTGAACCTTTTTCGTAACAATATCAAAATATGTAACATGTTACTTAACAGGGTCAAGGTCACGCAAAAGAAAAAACGAAGTTTTAATTAAGTACTCTGATAACGGCACATCGATATTGGAAAACTGTATGTTGTTTTTAACCATTCGCTGCGAACTCTCATGCGTTTAGAAGATGAGCTTGATGTAACAGTCGCAAAATGGAAATACCATCTGCCAACCAAATTTAAAGTTCGCTAGTGATAATGAAAGTCATAAACAGAAAAACCTTTGTTTTCAAATGGTTGCTTTTTTTAGTGTATAAATTGCCTCTGATAACAAGTTTCTTTTCTTTGTGACTGAAATTTCGAATGGCACTTCAAAACGATTCTCTGAAGTAATTTATCGACTAGTCAATAAATTTGCTGCCGTTCAAGTGAAAAATTACCAAAATAGAAAATATTCCTGAACCATTTGGAAGTATTCTATTCCGTCCTTGAGAAACAGCCTAAAGTAGTAGATGCGATATTTTTTTTTATGAACTTTAAAAGAAACGTAAGCGACAATTGATCAGCGAAGTTACACAAAATAAAATATTCCATTGAAAATAAAAAAACACAAATAATTTCCTTATTTAAAGACAAAGAAAAAAACAGAATACCGGCTGATTGTATTCAAAATACACGTCGACTCGTAATTGAAGTAAAGTATAATTGAAAAGAAAAATTATTTTTTTTTGTATAGTACAGAGTTGTGCCTTATTTGTTTGAATAGAAGAAAACATAAAGGAAAAAAAAACTTAAATGTAGTTATAATTTTGTTTTGAATACCATAATAAGTAATCGACTATAAGGAAGAAGAGATAAAATGGTTAACTTTAAGTGTTGTCAGAAATATTGAAGAGAATGTACTGCTAATCATCTCACAATATTATGATGCTATCCGCCCAATCATACATATTCTGAGTTTTTATTTATTGGAAAAATATTCAATTTATGTGTCATAAATTTAAATTAATTCGATTTAAGTAAGCATGCAATTGAAAGATTTAAGTAAAAAAACGGAAAAATTGAGAAAAAGAAATGTGAGGCAAAAAGGCAGCCTATACTTCCTTTGAAATGTCTAAATTGTGCAAATGTTAGTTTTTGAAACTTAATCAGTTTTAACTCTTCTTTAGTGATAAATCGCTCTTATTTCTTGAACACGATACATGTGAACGTTTTAGAAATTCCAAACCATTTCTAGCCCTCGAATCCTTTCCCCATGAGAAATAAGCTCGATATGACTAAATTTACAACAAACAAGCAACCAGCAAATTTGTTTAATGCTTAGAATATACGAAAATCCTTAGTGATATGTTTTTTTTAAACGCAAAATTTAAATCCAAAACATAGATAAAAGATAGTTTGTGTTTTCTCAAATTAAAGCTTAAAATAAGAAAAAGTAGACTACTAAAATCATGTCAGATAAGGAGAAGTATCTAAGATAAATACTTACACGATTTTTTTGTTACAGATTTGTAGATTAGAGAATTTTCTCGTTTTTAAATGGAAGATACTAATATTTATAATAGAAATCCTAATTTAATTGAATTGAATAATAATATGAATTGCTAAGTTAACACACGACTTTCCTTTTCAGTAACTCGTTCTATTTCAGGGGGAACGGAGAGTGTATGGTAAGTATGCCGTCGCGAGGGTAGGGTTTCGACAAATCCGCTGAAGTCGGTTTCGCGTCGCGCGCGGTACGCGGTACCTTTGCTTGTTTCGCCATTTCTTTAGAGTAGTTTGCTTCGGTGTAAGTTCGAGTAGTATATTTTTCGGTACCGCGTCGGTGAATCGGTAACGCGCCTATGAGATTTTGTAGCGTTTTTGATTGGAGATCTGTGGATAGATCCCATCCAGAACTAACGTAATGTAGGTTTCTCGTTCTGGATGAGTAAATGTTGACGCGTTTAGAAAACGGGCAATTTCAGGTGACTGAAATATTGTAATTGAGCGTAATCCATTCGGAGACCCGCGACCGAAATCCTCTCCGAACTAGCTGGCCGACAAGCAGTCACCGCGTGAATGGATTACGGTGCACGGATTGGTTGACCTGTTGGTACCATCCGTTGGCACTACTCAGACTTAACGTCTAGAACCGATGAGAGGTCGGTTCCGCGTTCGAGTTGAAGGTAAAAAAAACCATTACAAATCACCGGCAAAGAGTCTCCGTACACGTACAGGCTGCTACATCCAGATGGACGTGACGCAGGTGTCTGGCACGCCAAGGATTTGAAACCACACGTGGGATAAAATTAAAAACGTCATTGTGACGAAGGAGGGGATAAATTGGGAATAGAAAGATGGGCTCGTTTGGGAATATAAAATCTTACCGCGCGCGGCTCAGTTCAAGGTTTCGAGAGTGGCAACCTCCCTAGGTTGTACCCTCTTTGTGTTGACGTGCTAACTCACCGCGGCTTTAAGGTACTTTCTCCCGGATGGGAGACGATATGGGAAAAAAGTTAGAAATTGGATTATACCGACTAGTTCGCCTTTTATTTTTGTCACGCAAAAAGACAGCGTATCTTAGTCGGAAGGCCTCCTTCAACCGAGGCAATGTGTTCATAGGGTACAGTAACAATGGGATAATCAACGTAAAGGACGACATAACAAACGGGGCATATGTTAATAAGCAAAACGATTACCTCCTTAGAGTTGACGCAGCAATCGTAAGTTGCTTGCGCTGTGCTTACATCCATTTTCCTCAGCTTGTGTCGTCCTTGCCATCTTCATATCCTGTTTTCATACCTTTATAATGTTGCACAGTAGTGGTAAATTCTAAAGGAGGAAGCAATCACGATTTTAGTTTTGTTAGGCGGTAGAAGTAGGTTAGATTCGAGGAAGCGTATTTTCCTGCTCGCTGAGCAAGTTTCTAGTTTGGTAGTGGGATTACTAGGAAGTAGTTAGGAGTTAAGCTTGAACAGCAGGCTAGGTAGAAATTATACAGAGTAAATATTTGAGGTATCTAGTAGGTTAAAATAAGACCTAGAAGAGTGGTCTTAAGTGGAGTAAAGAGATAGTTTTAATAGTCACTAAGATAACATGGTAATTGGTTACCCTTTGTTTGAGTCGTTTAGTGATTGACTTTTTTTTCTCTTGATTGAATTCAGATTAGTGTTATTTTTGCGGTTTTTTTGATGAGGTGTTAGTGCTATCGGCCAAGTGAACATTTGTAGATAATTTGGGAGGGAGTCCAGTTATACTTATTTTTCAGGTAGATCCCCTTCGCGATTCTCCTTCTGGAAGTAAGGTAGTTGATAGTTCTCCCTTTTCGCTCGAATTTAACTTTGGAAATGAGGGAAAGGCAGGTCAAGGTTTAAATGTTTAAATTAGTATAAGTGGGGGTAGGAGGCGGAACAGCCAACCCAATAATAAAAGTTGGTGAGAAGATAAGATCAAGCGTTGAATACAGAAAGAATATGAAGTCAAAATAATAGGGTTTTAGGCGGTAGTGTTAGTCAAGCATTAGGACGTAGTGAGGGTTGGGGCATTATATAATTAATGTTTAAGGCGAAAATAGATTCGAAGAGGTGTAGGGTAGAGTAGTCAAATGTAAAAGAGGCATAGGGGTTCTACTGGAAACGTCATTTTTCGATTGAATATTTCTTTTATTTAAAATAAATTTTATTTAAGTGCATATTGTCCATTATTCTATCTATGACCTTTTGCCATTTTTTGGGTAGAGCCATTATTCCATCTGTGCAGAACTTCTATGGTTTATCGGCGAAAAACTTGGCCAAGTGATTTTCACAGTCTCTTTTTGAATTGAATTTCTTTTCATTAAGCAAGTTTTGCAGAGACCGAAACAAATGGTAGTCTGATGGTGCAAGGTTTGTTCTATACGGTCGATGCATCAAAACCTCCCAGCCAAGCTCTGTCAATTATTGTCGGGTCATCAAAGATGTGTGTGGTCTGGTATTGTCATGATGGAAGACAACGCCCTTTCTATTGATCAATTCTGGCCGGTTTTTTAAATTGTTTGTTGCAATCTGGTTAATTGCTGACAGTACAGAGCCGAATCGCGTATTTGGCCAGGTTTGAGCACCTCATGATAAACAATTTTCTTCCAATCCCACCATACACACAGCATAACATTATTTGGTGGCTTTGTGTCGTTTGTGATGATTCAACTTTTTTTAACCATGGTCTTTTTCAAACGACATGCTCGTATCTTACCCATTTTTCATCACCCGTAATGAGTTGCTTCAAAAATGGCTCGATTTCGTTGCGTTTTACTAGCATTTCGCAAATGGAAATTCGGTCGATCAAATTTTTTTGCGTTGATTCATACGGCACTTAAACGTCGATTTTCATTGTGTATCCAGCCTTCCGAAAATGGTTCAAAACTGTTTGGTCATGAATATTCAGTTCCTTAGCAATGTCATGGCTGCTTATATGTCGATCTTCTCCAACTTTTTGTAAGATTTCATCGACTTTTTCAGTCATTGGTCGACCTGAGCGAGGTACATCTGTCAGGAATCAAAGGACTTTGGATGTTAGGGAATTGCTTTAATTAAAACATAGCACCGCTTTGTTTCAGTAATGAATATTAATTATCCTTCACAAATTCACGTTAAAATATCTTTTTCAATCATATCATAGGATACGTTGTTCCTACGAACCGCTTGCTTGGTTCGACTCGATTCCGCTAACTGAGTACGTCGCTACGGTGTTGCCAAGTTAGAGTTGACAGCTCGGCCCTCCTGGCCATCAATCGGCCCGATTTCTTCATAATATTCGTTATCGTCATTAAAGTCGTAGGCATCCAAGTCTGGGCTGAGTCGGCACCATGGTTTCATTTTATCACTTATGAACACGGAACTGAATTTTCGTTTCTGATCATCCTCGAGGCTTTTGATAACATAGCGATGGTTTTTTAAAACGTTGGCCACTTATATCGCCCTTAAAACTTTGGCTCCAATTTATGGGACTCCCCGGTTGCTATTGGTATGTTCTGTATAACCACTAAATCGCCTTCTTCGTATAAAACAGGAGTCTTATGTTTCTCGTCAAATCTGATTTCCCATCGTTCCTTTTCGGTAATAATACGCTGTGCAGCCTCCTGCCGAATTTCGCTTATCGACATTTGTTTATGTTCACCCGTGTCGTCCTGTACTGCGTGGATGATACGGTTCGCTGTTACATCCCTCAAACGGAAATCAAAAACTATCTGCTTAGGTGTGAATCCGATCGTCGTGTTGATTTGAGAATTTAGTACCCATTGCAAACTCAGTAGAAGCTCGTACCAGTTTTTACAATCAGTCATCGAACATCGTAGATATGACAATATTGATTGGTTAACGTACTCAACGTGGCCGTTAGTACGTGGAGCTCGCACCGGCACCTTCACGTGATGAATATCATACGTTGCACAGTTATCCTCGAATCCCTTCGATGTAAATGCTGACCTTCAATCCCTTATAATACGGATTGGTAATCCAAAGTATGACGTGATATCCCTCAACATGGTGACTACTGGTCGACTGTTGGCTTCTCTCGTGGCTCGAACCATTGTGAATTTACTGAAAGGGTCCGTTAGTGCGATTTTGTATAAATTACCCTTTGTACTCTTAAGAAATAGTGTTAAGTGATCAATATGTAATATCCTAAAAAGTATAGGTTCAACCTGTTCATAAAACAAGAGACCTTCGGTTTGTCCTGCTGGCACTTTATTGAGACAACATTCCGGACATGAAGCAATGTACGACTTTACGTAGTTGCGCATTCGAGTAAACCAGAACAGTTCTTGTATCGTATGGACCGTTTTATCAACGCCAAAATGACCGGCATTGTCATGGAAACTTTTTACTAGTCTCCAACGGACGGCTGATGGCACTACAAATTTAAGATCGCCATTTACTTTTCGCATCAACCTTCCTTTCTTAAGAGTGTAATCGCACTTTAATTGGGCAAATTGAGCTGATTTACAAACTCCATCAATTATATCCATAATTTCCTTTAGTTTCGGGTCCTGTCGCTGTAATGATATCAACCAGTGGCTCTGATCAGGTTTTTGTATCAGTAACACTTTATCTGCTATTGTTGTCGGTTCTTGCGGTTGTTCGTGTGGTCGACGACTTAATGCATCGACATGGTTCATATTGTTTCCTGCTCGGTGTACTACATCAAAGTCGAATTCTTGGAGTTTTAGCCACCATTGAGCAACTCGATTGTTAAGTGAAGTGGTCAACTTTATCGTCGTCGATGTTGCATTACAATCAGACACCACTCGGAAGTGTTTTCCAATCAAATAAAATCGGAATCGATCTAACATTTCAACGATTGCCAGTACCTATAATTCGTGGCTACTGTACTTCGTTTCAGCGTCGTTGCAATGTCTACTGAAATGTATTACTGGCCAGAATGGTTTCTCCTCCGTAGATTGCATCAAGACTCCGACGAGACCAATAGAACTGACGTCGGTGTGTACCTCGTGTTCAGCCCATGGATCATAAAGGGCTAGAACGGGTTCGCTACAGAGACGAGTTTTCAACTCGTTGAAGCTCATGTCTGCGGCCTTGTTCCATACGAAGGATTTCTATTCCTTCATTTTTAACAAATTTGTCAGTGGCTTACAAATTTTCTAGAATCCTTAAATAAATTTGCGAAAGAACCCCGCTAATGCAAGAAATCTTCTGGAATCGGTGACATTTTCAGGCGTTGGAAATTTTTAGATAGAATCAATTTTTTTGCTGCCAGGCTTCATTCCGTCTCTATGTATGCGATGACCCAAGAAGGCTAACTCGGATGCAAAAAAAACCCACCTTGACGGTCTAAGTGTAAGACCTATCTCCCGTAAAATTTCCAGAACTTCCTTCAGAGTTTTGAGGCCCTTAGTCGCCGTCACACTGGGGATAATGACTTCATCCATATAGCTTACGATATTTCTTGATTTCATACGACGAATTAAGTCGATCATCACCTTTTGGAAAATCATCGGCGCATTAATGAGGCCAAAAAGCATTACGTTGTCACAAGTCCGGTGTACTGACGTGATTTTTCATCCATAGGAATTTGGTAGTATCCAGAGAATAAATCTAGTATCGTGAAAAACTGATTTACCGCGAGTTGTGAGAGCTGTTCCTCAACAGTTAGCATTAGGTACGGCTTCTTCTTGGTGATAGCGTTTATCGCACGAAAGTCAATACAAGGACGATCCTTCCCATCTTGGTTGAGAACCAAAACAATAGGCAAAGAATATAATGAATTACTTGGACGAATTACGTTTGTGGTCAACAATTTATTCACAATCTACTCAATCTTATCTCTTTTAGCCAACGGTATACGATATGGTCGAGCATGGATAAGCGTATCGGACGTCAACTCGATACTACTTGATTTTGTCCTGCATTGACCCATTACAGCCGTAGTCTCTGGAAAACAATCACGGAAAACATCAAGTAGTACCCGCAGCTCGGTTGCTTCGGTTGCAGTTAAATTTCTTTCCATGTCGGGTATTTCAAGACATTTACTTTCAACGTGGCACTCGCCATTTTCAATAATTATTTGATGTGAAACTCCGTTCAACGCATCCAATCCCAAAAGCAAACTATTGGGTATGAGGTGATCGGCTACAACATATAGGTCCACGCGTACGATTGTATCGTCTATTTTTAATGTCTCTATCATTTTGCTAGTACATTCTAAGCATCCACCTGCAAATCCATTCAGCTCAATCAGCGAACACCTTATTGAGTTGTACGCGCATGATTCTCGTACGAGAGATCGATTACTGCCCGAATCTATAAACGCGTCCAAATTTTTCCATCCATCTGAATGTTTTTCACTATTTGGTTTTGGACGGGATAGTTTGAATGTAACTGACGAATATTCGCATTATTCACATATTCCGGTGTATCTCGACTTATGCATGTATCCCCACTGTGTCCCGTCTTTCGGCATGTAACACATCGTAGCCGTCGTTGGGGCAAAGAACAGTTCACGGAAAATGTGCCCCGTTTTATAACAAACACGCTTTGACACGTCGTTTGTATCAGCAATAGTCCTCGCTCCCGACACAGACTTATGAAATATTTTCTTTGCCACAGAGTTCACGTTCATCGGGCTTACACTTTTTATTTCACTATGTGGTTTTTGCGTGACCGGTATGTTTATCTTACTTTGGTTTGTTAAAAAGTTTTAAGGCAACACAAAAACTCCTTATTTGTTTTGAATGTAAAGCACGCGATAGCAGTTTGCATTTGAATGTCGTTTAAACCTTCACGCATATATGTTATAATGGCTGCGTCACTAATCCCCGCACGTCTACCTTCCGCACACATTCGATAGTAATAATTCGTATATGGCTCATTTGAACGTCTAACGTTTGCCATCATACGAAGGTGTACCTCGACTTCATTTTCGGTAGTCTCGAATTCCTCTTCTAAAGAGCTTGCAAATTCATCGATGCATTTGAAAAGACCGCTTCTTGTATCCAGCCACAATTTTGCTGGCCGTCAAAGTTTTGTTTGCACTGCAAACAGAACGAGTTTTCATCCCATGAATATATGGATGCTAGTGATTTCACACGATGAACAAATTGTTGCGCCGCCAGTGATCTGCTTAACGTTGGACCGAATTCTGGCATTATTTCAATGACGTCGCGCAAATGGTGGAACATGCTTTGGCGTACTGGGAATCCTTGTCGTGTCGCACACGGCGACTGATCAACATCTGTCTGCGGTAGATGTAGATTCGGTGTTCATTCCATTACAACAGCCTCATTCGACATGTTTTGCCTATCGCCTGTCGGAAAACCAAGACTAAAGGTTAATGCCATATTCATGTTTGGCGACACGCCATACGTTATACCTGAAACAGACTTTGCAAATCCGCCAGCAATACTCTGTACCTGAATATTTAATGCTTGAACTAAAGTTGTGCGGTTTTGCACGCTTTCTTGCAACTTTATCGTTTCGTCGGATGCACAAGAGTTCTCGGCCAAAATTTCAACGTCGTCTCCATTGACGGCTTCCGTCAGATGTAAAATTAATTTGGGTTTGTTGCCTCTTGTCGGCAAATTTTGCGAACGTAGCTCATGTTTGAGTTCGTTCATTGTGAGCGAATCAATACGAACTATGGTGTCCGGCATTTTCAACTAAGAAATATGGTGGCCACACACGAATAAAAATTTAACACGGCAATTGCGTTAATATTCACGATTCAAAATGTCGGCTAATCAATCGAAAATACGCAGCGAGCAGTTACGGGACGGCTAACTGTTATTAAAAGCACACAATATCAAATAAAGTGAAAACTCGGTAGCATCACACTTCTGAAAACTGTCAGGAATAAAAGGACTGTGGTTGTTAGGGAATTGCTTTGATTAAAAGATAGCACCGCTTTGTTTCAGTAATGAATATTAACTATCCTTCACAAATTCACGTTAAAATATCTTTTTCAATCATATCATAGGAACCGTTGTTCCTACGAACCGCTTGCTTGGTTCGACTCGACTAACTGAGTACCTCGCTATGATGTTGCAAGTTGGAGTTGACACATCGTTAACACATCTTTGACATCAAAATTTTCAGAACGAAAGTGAGCAAACCATCTCTTGGCTGTAACTTTTGATAAAGTATCTTGACCGTAGACACCACAAATTTTTTCACGAGCCTGCGATGCATTCTCACCTAGATCGTAGTGATATTGTTAAAATATAGCGAATTTTTTCAGGAATTCCACTCATTTTTAAATGCATACTAATGACGAAATGCCAAACTGTCCATATGAAAATTGTAGACTAGAATGTCACCTTTCAAACGCATGTCAGTTTGACTCAACCTGATTAGTATTGCCCGATATATGACAACGAACACCATCTAGTGACAAAAAAGGCTCAATACTTTTTGGACTATCCAATATTTGAGGTTACTGCTGTACCAATTAAGAGAAAAACATATCCAGTATATGATCTTCGATCAGCATTGCAGCCACCTCAGTCGGCATCCGCGTAGCCCACCAAAGGTTCACTTGTTTTTGATGATACGAGTCCCATCTTTACAGTACCAGCAAGATATCTCAGGACTCTTTTTGCTGCTAGCCGGTGACTTTTGTTAGGATTGTTCACAAACTGCGCTAACCTCGACACAGCATTAGCAATGTCTGGTCGCGTCGACATAGATACACACATAAGAGCTCCAATGAGTTCTCTATGAGGATAATTTTTAGCTAACTCATTGTCTTCGTTTATATCAGCACACGCACTCACTTCTGCAGGTGTTACTACGGGATTACATTCATCCATTCCGTATTGTTTGAGCATTCCCAATATATAACTAGCCTGGATTAATTCGATATATCCATTACCTTGATATGTTTCCAGGCCTAATTTTTCTCCAAGTTTTACGTACCACTGACGTCCAGCCTGGCGTAGACCATACAACGCCTTTTTCAAATTGCACACGTCCCCACTACTATGCAAGCTATTGAGCATCTTACAAGCTTTAGTATTGACTTCAGTCGATTTATTTTGTTTTTTCACAATTCTCTCTAGCATTTCCACTAGCATGTCAGGGACTTTCACGAGCATTTTTTCTTCTGAAGCACCGTTTCAATACGCAGTCACAATATCAAACTGCCATATCTGCATATCAAATTGTACAGCCAAAGCCAATAACAATCTCAATGACTCTAATCTTGCGACAGGAGCAAAAACCTGGTGATAGTCAATACCATATTTTTGATTGTAACCCTTTGTACTAAACGAGCCTTGCGTCGCTCAACGTTTCCTTCCAGACCATATTTGTTACCAGCACATGTTGATATCCAACAACATTTTCACGATGTCAAATGTATCATTTTCGACTAAACTTGTGACCTCAGATTCAATGGCATCCATCCATTCGCTACGATCATCTCCATTTAAAGCGTCCTGTATGCTAACTTCAGCAGCTCCAGAAAAAATGTCATCGTCAAGACCATCTTTGCATTGAATCCACTCTCCACATTCATTTTCTGTGTTAGTCATTTTCCGAGAATTGAATAGCTTTCTGGGTCGCTCTCTGCTCCCAGTACGTAACATTTGCGGTCTTCCAGGGGCTCTTCTGTACTCTGCTTCAGACGATTTAATTTGCTTCGGAGTAATAGGTCGTTCTTCTTTTTCTGACTGTTTCACATTATCATTTCTTGTTAGTGGTCCTCGATGAATTTCACATCGCGTACATTTACAATTTGATGAGAGTTAGGCAGCCACACTCGGCACCACTTCCTATCTTTAGGATACCCCGCAAACACACCTTCACTAGCTCTTTGTGTGAGCTTATCCTTGTTAGAATCTTTGTCTAAAACCATCACTTTAGAACTAAACATTCGCAGATAACCAACGATAGGTGTTGTTACCCCCCTTTTTACCTCGCGAGAGCCACTATGGCCCTCAGGGGAAACTGCTCCGGCGGGGCTTATGGACCCGGTTAGCTCGTCCGAAGACGGGCGTGGGGCGCCACTCGCTTTTCCCTCAAAGCCCCAACTAGCCGCCAAGCGAGAATGCGACTAACCGGATTAAACGCGACGTTATTCGGCCGATACCCTAGCTACTAACCACCCTATGATCTTCACTTCAATACTTCATCTACACCACTTCACTAACCACCCTATGATCTTCACTTCAATACTTCATCTACACCACTGTACACCTCTACTTCTTAATCACTCTATCCTTCGCGTGGGCCACAATACCACCCCCGAACACTCTGACTCCCGATATCACGGGCTTCATTTAACTCCACGACACTTCCACTTCGACTTGTCCGTCCAAGCCGCACTCGTCACAACCCGTGATCTGAAACAAAGATTTCTCTAATCTTGTCCTAAAGACAAAAATTTCTTCCACCAAGCATTATTTGATCACAGAGAAACTTCAATTATTTAAGATTTTACAACACTTGTACTCCAAATCGAAATAATTTATAATTTTAACATATGATACACTATATCATAAAAAAAACTTACTTCTATTAGATGCCTACAAAGGGGCCCCTTCGACGATCGTATTCGCGGATGTATTCTGTAGCCTTTCCTTCAATGTCGAAGCTTGCTCGTCGCTTTGATATGAATTTTTCCTTCGCTTGGATTTCACTTTGCTGATTCCGCTGTCCTCCACTTGAAGATTGCCGCTGCGCTTCGAATTATGATCTCGCTGGTTGCTCTTGTTCCGCTGCCTCGTCGCCCACGATAAAAAAAAGATCAAAAAGAGGAGGCGCGTCATTCTTCGCATGCTTATATAGCCTCCTCCTAACGGCTATGGTTCCGCTCGTCGGTCATCCACCTCTTCAGCGGGGTAATTCCTTCCTGCCGCCACTTGGTCGCCGCTCCCCTCTGGTGGCGAGCACTCCAAATTCGGCTGAATCAGCTAAACGTAATTCACTGACAGTTTGGCCTGTCAGTGATGTTTGTTTATGTCCATTTGAATCTTTTGGTGGTTGCTGATCGGGTCGGCTACTCCCTTCCCAAATCCAGTCCGTATCTTTTTGCGCATCACCATCTTTGCTCCAATAATATATATATACATTTTTCAGTTCATCATCTGGGCATAGTTCTGTGTTTGGACTGTTTGGTGGAGATTTAGGACTGTCCCCGGGCGTATCCCGCCGCGAGCTAGCTAGTGAAACTACTCTACTTGATTGATTTGATTCTCTTTGCGCTTCGCGCAGCAGTCTTAAGTACTCTTCACCTGATGAAAACGGAAGTGGAGTGATTCTGTCTGGGCTTTTAACACCAGTGCTGTTTGGATTCAATTCAATCCATAATTCACCCAATAAATCCTCTCCAGATCGTGGAGGTGTTGTCGTCATATTGATGCACTGATAAGTTTAGAGAATGTATGGAAAGCAAAAGTTTATTTTCACTAGAAGGTTTACTTAAGTTGCTAGCTTCAAATTAATGCCCCAGAAAATCGACACATTCCGCAACTTCGGCCGATGCCTTCTAATTCAATTAGGCCACAATGCGATAAAGCCAATTTGCATAGGCCCTTGGAAACTTTTGCGATGGGACCTGCAAGATGTATTGCGCCTTTGTCTTCAATTAAATTATGACTTAAATCGATAGTACGAAGCGCGGGGTTATTATTCGTTCTAGTGTTTCATGTGATAGACGCATGTGTGTTGCTTTGAGTCCACGAAAAAAATGTATTATATTCAAGTGCTGACACAATTGCCATTAAATCCTTAGGTTCTAAGTGATCGAAATCCCTTAAACTTAATAGGCGGGTATCATGTGAAAGGTATATTGTATCGATATCCCAGGCGACTTCTTCTCTATATGGAACTCCATGATAATCACACATGCAGGCATATTGTGTACTGAAACCACCGCACGGGCCCACATTTCGCGGATCGGCTGGTCTCAATTCATCCGAGAATATCGGGTCACGTTCTGCTGGTTGAATATCAATCTTTCTTATTATGTACTTAAGTGGAACTGTAGGAAATATTTGTTTGATTGCGGATGCCAAGTCTGTAAGGATAACATCGGCATTTGAGCTGAAATTTCCGGCATCACCAGTCGTTGCAAACGTATACGTCCTATCATTTGTTATAATTGAAAAGTGTGTTGGTCGCTTGCTTTCAACAGCCTGAATATCTATGTAATGAAAATGGCGTTCGATCTTTGTGGGTACTTTGGCAATAAGGAGGTAGATTCGAACGGGTGTGAAAACCAATACGCGATTCTCTGTCTTGTTACCCTTCGTTTCTAATTTAACCATGTATTTAACTCGTTTTACCAAAACCACACTCCACGCAATAAATAATTTCACCCGTTATGGAAATTTGCGCATTTACGCGAAACAAAAAAAACCTGAAATGGCGTTTCTCCCGAGTCACGTCCGATTTCTTGCCGCCCTTTGTTTGCGTTGACGTGGACCGAGGTTTCACAAAATTCCTTGTTATTTCACTTCTCAATTGAACAATAATCTTCCGTTCTAAGCTGAAACTAAAGATTCACAAATATTCAGCAACAGCTGCGACGAAATTTACTTCGAAAATTTAACAACTGGGCACCGATCACCACTATCGTGCACCACGTCCGCCTTTGTTTTTCAGCTTTATGGATCATCTCGATCCTGGTCTCCTCTTCCAATCGTTTTATTAATTCTGACGGTATATCTGCTTCAACTATTGTCTGAAGTACCCTAGGGATTTCCGACAATCTGATATACACGAGCATGTAGGCCTTGCTATTCTGCTTATCATTTAAGGTTATTTCATTATCTGAACCACCGTAATTATGCTCAATGGCTTCAAATTTCGTACAGCATGAAACGACGTCATCATCGAACTTACACCAATTTCCCTCCAACAGCGGATTTATGTAAGCGACGTAGTGTCCGTTTTGATTGTCTCCTGAATGGACTACAAAATAAAAATCACTCCTTTCTCAGCTTCCTGAAGACTGTACTCTTCACCAGCATCGTATTTGTTGTCACCATCCAGCATTTCTGTAGCAATGTAACTCTGGAACGATTCGTAAACCGGACAATTATTCTAAATTTAGAGATGCGTTACCATCGACAATATCATGTGAACCGATGTTTTCTAAATGGACTCGTTGCTCCCGGAGAAACTGTAGCGTTTTATCGACATTTTAAAGACAGTGAATTCTCATCATCTGAATCCTCCTTGGCAACATCTGGCTCGATCTTGTTAGGTTTTGATTTTACCGAAATATCTGGGGAACATTCCAACTTCGAACATGCGGTGATTCTGACCTTCGCTCGATGACAATTATGTTTGCTTAAGACTACCAATAATCGTATTTAAACTACTAATATGATTACAATTTGGACTTTCTGACTATACATAGTCACGCGAATGTTACGATAGTGTTCGGGGTGAGGTAATCCTGGTGCCCTTCGGTTTTATCCGTAACAGTGTCTTCTCCATCCATTTCTAGTATGGAATTCTTCTTTTTAAGCTAGATTTTGGACAGCGGTTTCCGATATGACATGCTGTCGCCACGGCTTCAGATCAAAAAGATGCCGCCAAACTAGATTGCAATAATAGACACCTTGCCATATTTAACAACGGGCGGTTCATCCTCTCCGCCACGCCAATCTGCTGCGGTGCTCGAGGTACCATCAACCTTGTCTGGATACCTTGAGCTCTCAAATACTTGTGAAAGTCAACATTGCAATACTCACGACCATTGTCTGATTGCAAACACTTTATTTTATATCCGTTTTGTTTTTCAACCAACTGTTGGTATAGCTTAAAGGCTTCGAAGACTCCTGATTTTTGTCTTAAGAAGTAGACTTCGCACCGCCTGGTACTGTCATAAATAAACATCACGAAGTATTTCGCTCGACCTATGGACTCAGCTTTGAACTGTCCCACTACGTCGGAATGCACTATTTTCAGCACTTCATCACAAGGCATTCGACCTTTTTTGAAAGGTGATGCAGTCATCTTGCCTTTGGTGCATACCCCACATGAGGGTTATTGACATGTAGCTCTTACATAGTCTGTGAGGATCACTCCATCTTGAATCAGCTTCACCAAGTCTTTCTAAGACTTTCGCATTCGGTTCGTTCACCTCGTTCGCAAGGTTCCAACTTTATAATTCTTTAATTAACATTTAAACAAAAACACATGCACGTCCGATGTGAAGAGAGAAACCATGTCTCGACCATGACTCACATATCGGGACCTGTCTTCGTGTGTTTTCGTTTTAACTGTTGCCTACAGTTTACGCTTTATGGGGTTAATTGATTATCGCATTGCAGATAAAACTTTTGCACAAAACTTTGATTTTCCTTTTCGTGAATTTCATTTTAATACTCTGCAAAACAAGTAAACATAATTTTGATCAACGGGTTTTCATTGAAGTAAGTTAATTTTATTGGGAAACCGAAAGTGTCGTCATAAGAACAATTGGACGTATTCTTATGACTCAGAAGGAGAAAAAAACCTGAGCAAATAATCTGAAACTGTTATTTAATCTGAGCCAAAAAATCACAAATAGTTATTCACGCTTAATAGTACTATTCATGGATAAAAACATTCATTGATCTCAATTCTAACTTTGCCAACAATTCCAAGTATGAATAGTTGCTTAATATCTAAAGTATACTTTACTAGCTTTTTGTATCACATATGCTCGTACGAGTAGACTTGTGCCGGCAAGTGTAATTATCTCACAATTGGATTTCATCTATTTTGGCAATAAAACATGAACTGTGTGATGCTGGAACGTATACAAAATTTACATAGAAGTAGGTGGAATTAAAATAGGCGTGTTCAATTTATGTGCGAGTTAGTTATAAGTGGAAAGCTTTGCATGAGCAACTCCGGTAATAGCTATAGAAAAATTGGCCCAGTAACAATAAAACAAAGGCAGATAACAATTAAACTTTAATTCATGTTCCTGGAGAATCCTAGAATAGTTTGTTTTCTCTTACTCATACCGGAAATAAAATTTATATCGGCTACACGACATTAAAATAATTTCTTGCCTACTCATATTTATTGTAATCCACTTAAATCTAACTACTTTGCGAACAACCCAATTTACAAAAAGCATTTATTTGCTACTTCACGCAACACAATATGGCAAAACCAATCAACTTTTACGAATAGAATCAATTGTATTTCGCAAATTACAGTTTTATTTATATTTTTTGCTGCATTTGCTCAAGGCTATTGTTAAAATTTGTTTCGAGTACTTATTAAAAGAAATCGGTATACTATTTTACTTAAATTTATTTAATCAAGTGTTAATCTGTTCACTGTGCTATTGTTAATGTCCATGCTTTTAAAATGAAATTCAGGAAATATCCAATTTTTCAGTATTTGATATTGGAACCATGAACATTAATTAATTTATTGAGAACTATTTTTAAAATGTTTGATTGTTTAGAACAGATTGGACATATTGAACTAGCGGAAAAAATTTCATCTTTAAAATCAATCTTTCATTAAATAGTTACTATAATATTATGCTAGCATTGCATACCAGTTCTAAAATTTTCTAAAAAATCTAGCAACTGTAGTTTATTTGTCGATAAGGAACGTGTATTTGAATAATCCCAAAAAAAAATTTCACCATCAAATTTCTCTCGAAAAATTTACATAAAATTTTAAGTAAAATGAGATCAAGAAACTAATCTGCTTGGTAACGATGTCAATGCCATGCAAGCACATACTATCTTCACAAGTGGCAAGTTGTCAAGCATTCATGGAGTGGCATTTATCGTATACAATAGGTACAAACAAATTCAAATTCATGAATGGATCTGTGCTATGCGCAACAAGACGAGATTTTTCAAAATCTGTTTGGTCAATTGCTAAGCTCCTACTGAAAATTACGAAGAAGCAGGCAAAGATGTTTTTTACAGCACCTTAGAACATACGATGGACAGGCTGCCCTCATATGCCCAAATCGGCCAGGAGTTGGCTCACAGAAGAACAAAAGGAGAACATAGACTACAAGCAGAAATCAGCCCGAACAGACAGCGCCAAATAGACTTTGCAACAGCAGAAGCCTCACCATAAGCTCCACCTGCTTCCCGCACCGTGTCATTCATAAAAAAATGTGGACATCTCTTGATGGCTGCACGCATGACCAAATAGACTACGTTTCATTGAAAGACGAGCTGCCATCAGCATTCTCGACACACACTCATTCCGTGGCGCATGCTCTGGATCCAATCATTACTTATCCAAAGCAAAATTCCGGTATCAAATCTCCAAATATCAAAAACAATCAAAACCACTGATAACAAAATATGACCTACCCAAGTTATATGACGATTCGGTGAATTTCACACATATGACATCGCTAGAAGACTCACTCAAACGGTAGCAATGATATCCAAACGATGTGAAAAATTGTAAAAGATGCAATCATAGACACAATGGAAAAGGTGTTAGGACACCGACCAAAAAATTATCTGAATGACTGGTTTGACAAAGAATGTCAGGATGTATTTAACCAAAGAAATCAGGTTTAAAGACCAACTCGGGCAAAAAAGTAGCAACAGAGGAAAGGAAGGGCCAGCACAAGGTGTTATATTAGGCAGCCCTATTGATATTAAAAACAGGAAGAAGCAAGTCAAAAATATGGTAACAAATAATTGTCACAAAACTATTGAAGAATTTCTGCAGACTATGCATTTACCTGATTATAGAAAATACTACGAGATCGCTTCTAAAACGACACATGCCTAATCCAGACACAGTGTCAGCGAAATTAGACTATTCAGGGAAACTGTATTCACGGCGTCGCCCCCAGTCTGTAACCGGTACTCTAAGCGTACGAAACGTGAAATAAAAGTTTAATTAACAGTGTAAAAAGTGTGTTGTCATTTCTACTGGTGGTTATTCTTTTTTTTTTATTCTATGCCATAAACCACTCTAAAACTGGCGCAGTCGGTAAACGCGACCCGCAACTTGAATAAAGTAATTATAAAACAGGATATGGCCAAGCCCAAGCAGAATTATAAGAGAATTCACCGCTGGCCTCAATTGAATAAATTGGGAGTCAGTTAATTCATACCCGCGTTTTAAACTTTAGTAACAAAAACCATATAAACATATATACAATTAATTTGGAGATCATACTAAGCCTAAAAGATTCTCAAATTTGTAAATGAGGCTGTTCACAATCCCAAAATTAAAAAAACACTTTAAACTACATATAGTGAGTGAATGAACTAAAATATAAAATCATTAACGATCTAGTGAGTAAAGTGAATGAACAAAAAACGATTTGAAAAATATCTAGAGAAGTGATGGTAGAAGAAATACAACAATTGCAACACGAGATCCAAGTGCGAGATCGTCAAAAAGCCCAACTGGCTGAAGCGCTTCTAGAACATGCCAAGTTGTCATTGATGACTCGGTTTCTAAGTCATTTCATCCCTGCTCTGGAGTTCCACAAGGTTCCATCTTAGGTCCGTTCCTTTTCACCATGTTTATCAATGATCTCCCATCAGTGTTTAACTCTTCCTGTCTCTTATTTGCGGATGATTTGAAGATCTACAGAGTAATCAGCTCGCCTGCTGACTGTCATATTCTCCAAAACGATCTGTTATCTCTGTCTTCTTGGTGTAAGGCTAACCTTTTGAATTTAAATGTACCAAAATGCCACAAAATGTCGTTTTCGTTGAAAAGTTCATCAATATCCCATTCCTTTTTACTGAATCAAACTCCTCTAACAGTAGTGGATCAGGTGAAAGACTTAGGGGTTATCTTCGACCCAAAGCTCAAATTTAACCTTCACATTATAAACTTAGTCACTAGAGCTTCCCGTGTTTCGGGTTTTGTTCTTAGGCATACTTCTATTTTTTCTAACCCTAAGTCTGCTATCAAACTATTTATCTGTATCGTACGTTCCCTTCTTGAATACTGTTCTCAAATTTGGTCACCTCACAATGATTATCTGATTGTTCTCCTTGAATCTGTCCAGAGGAAGTTCACCCGTTTTCAAATTCAAATTCAAAATCCCTTATGCGACCTACGAAAATCGCCTGTCCTTCCTTCAAATTCCTTCTCTTGAAATTCGCAGATTGATACTTGATGAATGTCTTCTCTTTAAAATATGTAACCGCCTTACGGATACAAATCTTGATTCTCGAATTTATTATAAGCTAAATCTGCGCTCGGGTAGAAATGCTAGTATCTTTCTTGTACCCTTTGCTCGGATTAACCCGTACTTCCATTCTCCACTGCTAAGGCTACCTCGCAATCATGATCGTCTACAAATTGGTCCTTTTCCTCGTTCTCTTTATTTACTTAAACAAAAACTTATTAGTTTATTAATTTGTTAATTTTGTGTGTTTTTTAGTATATACTTCACCATTTGTATTAGAGGTAACTCTGTTAATGGCAACATAAATAAATAAATAAATAAATAAATTGATTCGAACATAAAAATAACGCAAGAGCAATGGCAAACAACGACGCTAGAGTACGGGAAAATATTCTCAAGGAAATAAGACACATGTCGAATTTCACGGGCATGTCCGAGATAACAATCAACAGCTTCATTGCAAGCACGGAATATTACCTGGCGAGCATCAACGATGATCACACAAAAGCAGCAATAAGAATGATTTTTTATGAGCAAATTCAGGGAGAAGCGAAACAAGGAATTAGCAACACGGAAAGAACAGACTGAGAAGAAACAAAAAAGCGCTCAAAGATCTCTACAGACCAGATACGGAACCAGCGGAGATATATCGGAAAATTTGCAACCCGAAGGCAAACAATGCAAGTGATCTTGTTTCACATTTACAAAAAATAAAAATTAAAGCAGATGAGTTGAAGATATTTTACAAAGATTCTCCATATGTCGATGGAACTAGTGTAAATTCTCTTCTCATTAATACTGTCAAAGATTTGTCTCAGGGTGTTTTATACGAAAAAATTTATTTACTATAAGATATTAACAGAATACTAGAAATAATGAAAGAGAGGAGGTTTGAAGATTCTTGCACTAGGCCTGAATTTAAATTGAAACAAATGTATAATGAAAGAAAATTTTCAAAATTGAATACAAACACTCCCAAAACCCATTATGACCGTAAAAACCAAAAATTCGACAACAGACAAACTGAGTACAAGCCAAATTTCGAAAATACCCATGACAATAATTACGACGAAAACAGATAACGAACTTATAACAGTTATTACGAAGAAAGTAGACAAAATTATAAAAATTATTACAGCTCTACTAATCCTCAAGGATAATTTCAAACAAACTACCAATATAAAAATAATTATAGAAATTTTAGCAATTCAAGCGACCAAAATAAGGGAACGAACATTACCAACACTAATAATAATGGTAATCAAAGTCATGGGCGGAAAAGGTTCAAAAATCCCCCCACAGGCTCCAATAATTACAGGCAAAATAATTAACTTCGTAGTGGGCGAAATTCTCGCCAAGCTCAAGGTTATTTAGAACAAATGGAAATAGATAACATTCAAAAATTCAAAAGAACAACCAATGCGAGAAATCAGCCAGATGACTATTTAGAAGTGGACACAAATCAATGTCCAGAAATTTTTTATCAATTAGCCTCGGATAATTTACCTCGTATTAAAATAACTCTCAAAAATTTTTAATTTACGGCATTGGTGGATACAGGATCAATTAAAATTTTTCGCAAAACTAAAATCAATCCAGTGACATTTTCCACGATTAGAGGAAAAGATGTTTTTGAATATGAAGTCCAAACTCCAGTACCTGCTGAGTTCAAGACTTTTCATAAAGCTATGATCAGATGGAAAGTAAAAAGTTTAAAATACGAGTTTATAATTGGAGCAGATCTCCTTAATAACTTAGGAACAATGATTGACTTCGAAGAAGGGACGATCACCATAAATGGTCAATCGATTAGGTTTTTAAATACTCCCTACACATTCATGAAGTTGCTCACTTAGAAGCATCAAGTTCTGACTTCTTTAACAGACTTAAGTTCTTCTTCTTCTTAGCACTGCAGCCCCTCTCGGGCCTTCGCTTCCCGCAAACAGCGCCTCCAACTGTCTCGGTTCATTGACCGCGTCTTCCAATTCCAAAATCCGAGCAGCGATGAACTGTCTTCGTCGACCGAGTCAGACCAGCGTTTCCTCGGTTTCCCCACTAGCCTCCGGCCTTCAGTTCTCCCAACGAATACCTTCTTGGGTATCCGTTGTTCGTCCATACGATTCATGTGTCTAGCCCATTGCAGCTTCCGCAGTCTTCCAATCGTTGGTATCCACGGCTCGTCAAAAATTTCATACATCTCATGGTTGTATCTAGCTTCGCTCCAATTATTCGCCTCAGGATCCGTCGCTGAAAGGCGTTCAATATATTTGCTTATGCTTGGGTTAGGGTCCATGTTTTACACCCATAGCATAACACAGGTCTTATCACAGATTTGTATACTTGGAGCTTTGTTTTCCGGTGTGTGGAGCTGGCCTTCAAGATCGTCAATATTGAATAAAATATTTTATTTGCGAGCTGTATTCTACGGCGTATTTCGTCTCTTTCATTGCCCGTTTTCGTTATTTTGGCGCGTAATTTCAAATGCGCTAACATTCTCGATACTGTATTCGCCAAATGTGATACTTGGTGTATTAGAGGTATTTTACCTCGACTGCTTCATGAGCTTTGTTTTATTTTCATTGATTTGTAGCCCTACCAGTTTTGCTTCGCTGTCGAGTTTCAGAAAAAGTTATTTGGCAGTTGTTAATGACCGTGACAAAATGTTGATGTCATCCGCATAGGCTACTACTTGGCTCGACTTGTATAGTAATGTACCTCGCGTATCGACATGTAGCTTCCGTATGACGTACTCCAGAGCCAAATTGAATAGCAATGGGGCCAGCTCATCTCCCTGCTTTAGCCCGATATTTGTGTCAAAGGCATCGGTGAGTTGGTTATTCATGCGGACTTGGGAGGTCGTCGACGTCATTGTCATTTTGGTAAGACGGACTAATTTGGCTGGGATGCCAAAGCAAAGCATTATTTGGTACAATACGTTACGACAAATACTGTCGTATGCTTGCTTGAAGTCAACGAAAATTTGGTGTACGTCTAAGTTGAACTCCCATCACCTTCTTGGGTATCCGTTGTTCGTCCATACGATTCATGTGTCTAGCCCATTGCAGCTTCCGCAGTCTTCCAATCGTTGGTATCCACGGCTCGTCAAAAATTTCATACATCTCATGGTTGTATCTAGCTTCGATCCAATTATTCGCCTCAGGATCCGTCGCTGAAAGGCGTTCAATATATTTGCGGATGCTTGGGTTAGGGTCCATGTTTCACACCCATAGCATAACACAGGTCTTATCACAGATTTGTATACTTGGAGCTTTGTTTTCCGGTGTGTGGAGCTGGCCTTCAAGATCGTCAATATTGAATAAAATATTTTATTTGCGAGCTGTATTCTACGGCGTATTTCGTCTCTTTCATTGCCCGTTTTCGTTATTTTGGCGCGTAAATTCAAATGCGCTAACATTCTCGATACTGTATTCGCCAAATCTGATACTTGGTGTATTAGAGGTATTTTACCTCGACTGCTTCATGAGCTTTGTTTTTTTTTTTTGATTGATTTGTAGCCCTACCAGTTTTGCTTCGCTGTCGAGTTTCAGAAAAAGTTATTTGGCAGTTGTTAATGACCGTGACAAAATGTTGATGTCGTCCGCATAGGCTACTACTTGGCTCGACTTGTATAGTAATGTACCTCGCGTATCGACACGTAGCTTCCGTATGACGTACTCCAGAGCCAAATTGAATAGCAATGGGGCCAGCTCATCTCCCTGCTTTAGCCCGATATTTGTGTCAAAGGCATCGGTGAGATGGTTATTCATGCGGACTTGGGAGGTCGTCGACGTCATTGTCATTTTGGTAAGACGGAATAATTTGGCTGGGATGCCAAAGCAAAGCATTATTTGGTACAATACGTTACGACAAATACTGTCGTATGCTTGCTTGAAGTCAACGAAAATTTGGTGTACGTCTAAGTTGAACTCCCATCATTTTTCAAGTACCTGCTTGACTGTGAACCATTGGTCTGTTGTTGATCTGCCTGCCCTAAAACCACCCTGATACTTCCCAATAATACTGATGGTGTATGATCCAGTTTTATTATCTAAGATTTTAGTAAATATTTTGTACACCGTGCAAAGTAGTGATATGCCTCTATAATTTTCGCACTGTAGCTTGCCACCTTTTTTGTGGATAGGGAATATAATTGATTGGCTCCACTCTTTCGGCATATGTTCTTGTTGCCAAATGTACTGGATGACTTTGTGAATAGCTTGATGAACACTACTGCCACCATATTTGATGAGCTCCACTGGAATCTCATCGATGCCCAGCGCTTTATTATTCTTTCGGGCTTTGATGATGGAACAAACTTCATCCAGAGTTGGTGGGGCCAATGGAAGCTCTCCGCAGACATCTATAGGCTCCGATGTTCTGGAGCTGTGCGAAGGATTAAGGAGGTTTTTCAAATATGATGCCCATCTTTCCTTAATCTTGGTTTCATCAGCGATGATATTGCCGATGTTATCACGACAAAGCGTGGTTTTGGGCTGATAACCACATTTCAGGCTTTTCACTACTTTGTATGCTTATTTTGTGTTGTTGCGCGCTAAACTTACATGAATACTTCTCAATTGGTCGTCACAGTATTTTCTTTTCTTAATCCTCATTATCTTATTCACTACTCTTCTGAGATTTTCATAGTGTTCTCTCTTCGTCCTGGTTTTCCTGCCTACATATTCTTTGTACGCCTGATTCTTTTTATCCAACGCATTCTGGCACTCATCATCGAACCAATCATTCCTGTAGCGCCGGGCTTGATGTCCAATTGTCTGTTCTGCCACGGTTCTAATAGCCGCTTTCACTTCCGTCCAGACCTCGTCGCTCGTCTTTAACGATGCATCTAATAAGATGAGAGCCAGCTAGTTGTCGATGGTCTCCGTGAAATTTTTGGCTACAGACGCCGTTTGGTGCCGTTCGATGTCAAATTTTTTTGGCGGGCCGGTCTTCGCCGGATATGCCTTTGACCTACGACATCGACAGGTTATTTTGATCAAGTAATGATCTGAGTTACAATTGGCTCCGCGATATGTACGGACGTCAAGTATGCTCGAGGCCCAACGTTGTTGGATCAGAACATGATCGATTTGGTTTTGTGTGTTGCCACTCGGTGTTACCCAGCTTATTTTATGAATGTGTCGATGTGGAAAGCAAGTCGAACGTATGACTAGATTTCTACTACATGCAAAGTCAATCAGGCGCTGACCGTTGTCATTTGTTTCATCGTGGAAGCTTTATCCTCCAGTGGTTCCCCGATGAGATAGCTCATTGCCAACCTTAGCGTTGACATCATCCAGGGTTATTTTTGTGTCGTTTGGAGGCAATGAGTCAACTAGTCTTTCCAGGTGATTGTAGAACGTTTCCTTCGTTTCTTCGTCCTTTTCATGAGTCGAGGTGTGAACATTTATTAGCCAGACGATGAAGAATTTTGCTTTTATACGCATCGCACACAACCGTTCATTGACTGCCTTAAAATCAATAACGTGCGATTTGAAATCCCCATCGACAATAAAGGCCACTCCGAATTCTCGTTTTCCAGTAGACTTCCTACTTTAGAATATTTTGTGCAATCTCATTTCTTGAATGTCGTTTCCAGTCCAATTCGTTTCCTGGACTCCCAGTAGCTTTAACTGATATTAACTGGCCTGTTGTAGAAGGTCCTTAACAGTGCCAGGGGAATTGAGTGATCTGAAATTCCAGGATCCAATGCCATAGTCCATTTTTCGTTTGCGTGAGTCCAATCCATTGCAAGGCCCAATTGCAGGTTTCGAGACATTTAAAGGTTTTTCAGGGACGGGAAGTTAGCCCGTCGCCCAACCTCCATTCCGGCGGCATGGTTATTACGTCGAGTCCGTTATCAGGTGCGGAAGATTCGCCTACACTCTCTTACGCCCTCATAACGGAGGTGTAAGTAGGATTTAGTAGCAGAGCTGTAGATGTATTTTTAGTGATCAGCATTTCTCGGCATTTCATGTCACATTATTGGGGAACCAGTAAACCCAATGTGAGACCCCGATAGCATTTACTACCATTTAATTGGGAGGTTTGGGATGAGGAATCATAGAAGTTCTGGGTTGGGGAAACAAAGGGTTCTCTCCTTCTTTCTCAAACGGGCTTGGGACCGTCTACGGCGGAGTTATACGGAACGCTTACTTTCAGAGTGAACTAGCCAATTTCTGTCCTTCACTTCATTGTTTTTCATTTTCCTTTGGAAGATACTCACTGGCAAGAAACGACGTTGATCAGCATGTAGATTTTCACTTTGCGAGAAGTCAGAAGACTTGTTTTGAGCGAAGCCGCATCGCGCGATAATGTACCTTAAAGTGTCGTTAATTTCCCGCAAAGCTGGATCTTTGTTTTGATCAACAGTCGTTTCCATTCGATCATGATTTAACGACTCGGTCTGAGAGGCATCTTCGATGTTAGAGCACTCGTCGTCCAGAACATAATAGTCAGTTTTTCCATTAGTTGATAGTTCAACAGATGACATTAGGGCAACAGATTTCAAGTCGGTTTTATCTTTTCTAGATTGCATTGTTGAGGCTCTCGGTTTTTCGACACAATTTTCATTTCTGAAAAAAATACTGTCAATTTTTGAAGTTTTTCGTATAATTTGTTCTTGTTTCCGACGAAATTATTTAGATGTTTTTTGTATAAACTCGGCTACCACCCAGTCCCGTTAAATATTTTTTTTGAGCTGCGTTTCCGACAAACATCTCGTTCATCTCGGGTGAATTCTTATTTCGTTATATCATATGCTAGAACTGATTTATATTTCCATTCACCAATTTTAAGAATCGTGCGAAATCATATTAATCTCGAGCTTGGTCCTTTCCCCTCTTCTTACATAGCTTTAAGAAAAAACTAAGAGACTTACTACTAGTTTAACTTTCAATTATCGACATTTTATTATTTTTTCATTTAAATATTGCTGTATTTGTTCTTTTCGTTACATTTTGCTATTGGACTATTCAGTCTGTAAGATGGAATAAATAAATGATGAAATCCTTCAGATTCGGCATATTATTTTAAAGTAACAATATATCGTAATTCCAAAATAACACCTTCAAAATTTGGGAATCTGCTGGTCTTAAAGATTTTTAGGCTGTAAGCACATAGGCAGATAGATGTCTGCGGTGAGCTTCCATTAGCCCCACCAACTCTGGATGAAGTGCGCTCCATCATCAAAGCCAAAAAAAATAATAAAGCGCCGGGCGTCGATGAGATTTCAGTGGAGCTCATCAAATATGGTGACAGTAGTGTTCATCAAGCTATTCACAAAGTCATCCAGTACATTTGGCAACAAGAACATGTGCCGAAGGAGTGGAGCCAATCAATTATATTCCCTATCCACAAAAAAAGTGACAAGAAGCATATCACTATTTTGCACGGCGTACAAAATATTTTCTAAAATCTTAGAAAATGAAATTGGATCATACACCAACAGTATTATTGGGAAGTATCAAGGTGGTTTTAGGGCAGGTAGATCAACAACTGACCAATTGTTCACAGTCAAACAGGTACTTAAAAAATGCTGAGAGTTCAATTTAGACGTACACCGAATTTTGGTAGACTTCAAGCAAGCATACGACAGTATTGATCGTAACGTACTGTACCAAATAATGCTTTGCTTTGACATCCCAGCCAAATCAGTCGGTCTTACCAAAATGACAATGACGTCGACGACCTCCTAAGACCGCATCAATAACCAACTCAGCGATGCCTTTGACACAAATATCGGACTAAAGTGGTGAGATGGGCTGGCCCCATTGCTTTTCAATTTGGCTCTGGAGTACGTCATAAGGAAGCTACCTGTCGACACGCGAGGAACATTACTATACAAGTCGAGCCAAGTAGTAGCCTATGCGGACGACATCAACATTTTGTCACGGTCATTAAGAACTGCCAAAGAACTTTTTCTGAAACTCGACAGCGAAGCAAAACTGGTAGGGCTACAAATCAATGAAAACAAAACAAAGCTCATGACGCAGTCGAGGAAAAATACCTCAAATACACAAAACATCACACTTGATGAATACAGTATCGAGAATGTTAGCGAATTTGAATTTACGCGCCAAAATAACGAAAACGGGTAATGAAAGAGACGAAATACGCCGAAGAATACAGTTCGCAAATAAAATATTTTATTCAGGAAAACAAAGCTCCAAGTCTGTTATAAAACCTGTGTTACGCTGTGGGTGTGAAACATGGACCCCAACCCAAGCATCCGCAAATATATTGAACTCCTTTGAGCGACGGGTCCTGAGGTGAATAATCGGAGCGAAGCTAGACGGGGACCAATTGCGAATTCGATACAACCATGTGCTGTATGAAATTTTTAACGAACCGGAGGTCTCAACGATTGCAAGACGGCGGAAGCTGCAATGGGCTGGACACATGAATCGTAGAAGGGAGAGGAGAACTGAAGGCCGGAGGCCAGTGGGGAAACCGAGGAAACCCTGGTCTGACTCGGTTGACGAAGACAGTTCATCGCTGCTCGGATTTCGGAATCGGAGGATGCGGTCAACGGACCGAGACAGTTGGAGGTGCTGTTCGCAGGAAGCAAAGGACTGAGAGGGGCTGTAATGCTAAGAAGAAGAAGAAGCACATATGCAGAGATTTGATATTCAGATATAAAGCTCATGAATCTCTCATCCTCTTCTATGCACCATTGGCAAATGGGGTCTTCAGCAATACCATCTCTATCATCAGTTCAACCTGTGTTCAGCTTCAAGGAGTGTGCCTGGTATCAGACCGAATAAGTTAGCACCGGTCACGATTCTGATGCTCTGGTACGGCGGATCATCTATTACGAATTTTAAAAGGCATATACGAGGGCACCTTCTATAAAAGTGGGATGGTTTCGTTACCGTTTCTCGTTTTATTTCAATTACTCATAGAAATCTGTTGGGGCTGAGGAGAATAATATTCTTTTTAAATATTTTATGAGAGTAATGCTTATAAATAATATTTTCTTATGAAAATGTTCAATTTCCGCTTTCTTTTTTCTATCAGTTGGCATTTATCCTTTTTAATCGCTACAACAAACTTTTATTGAAACATAATGAAATTTCTGGATGTTTGTTTGAAAGGAATTCTTAGTATATTTTCATGCACGTTTCATCAGAAAAAAATTGTCGATGTATTCATTGATCCGCATATTCGTTCAGATTTCCGCAAATTTATTATCGATTTCCTTTCATATGGGCCAAAGCACACATGAAGGCTCTTCCCGTTAGTGCATTGGAATTTCCCTTGTTCAGCTTTGTCTATATTAGCATAGGTGAGTGGGCGCAACAACCTGTTGTCATATTCTCACTCTCTCAGTCAACATTGTAACATATTTCCTAGAAGCTCAATTTCACCTCAGGGATCAGACTGAATCGATAGTCTAGAGGTTACTACCCGTAACAATTGGCTCATCCTCAATCCCATCCAAACTCCAACCATGCAACGTTGCGTGCCCCCATCATGGTCAAGATCAAATAAAACAGGATTCCATTCGTTGAATTAATTTTTGTGCTTGAAATTAATTTCAAACCACGATAATTCCCGATTCGGAAAAGACATTCATTTGCCCATAAGCAATTTGTTGTCACTTTGAAAAGATTGGAAAATGACACACAGTGGTAATATTGCAAAGTAGCTTATGTCCGTCCGCCCGTTGTTGCTTGCGCCCGTATATTTGCCTTCCAGATACAGATACAGAATAAAGTGCACAGTTGGTATTCGGTATTCGGTATTCGGTATCTAAGGCCGTAGCAGGCGAGAATTTGTACATATCTGCAACCGTAGCGTGATCTAACGAAGAACAAGAAGACCGAATAAACTTTATTTTGATTATGTGTCTTTGGAACGGAACAAATAATTAGCTTTTAGTGGATTAAGATGTAATTTAGTTGTTATTTACGAGCATTAAGCTAAAGTTGGAAGTAAAACGTTTCTGGGATAGATACTCGCAGTTGGATATGACCGTTACACCCGTCAGTTGTTGTACGCGATTGAATGGAGAACGGTCGATTATTCGGACAAAGTGGCTAAAATGCATCCAAGTGCATATGACGGATTCACTACGATAGATTAATGTCGTTAAGGACTCTTAGACGCGCGATTACGATACCAGTTTACCTTACCGATGATTCATATCGAAGATTGGTGTGTATCTATGAGTAGTAGAATTTACGTTCACGTGATTGATAAAAATAGTCCTGGAAAAAAGTGTGGTGCCTTAGTGATACCGAAAATGATATGTGTGTGTTCCATTAAAATTGCTAGAAGGACAACTGAATATTAATCATTGGATGGAATCAATAGCTCCTATTATATTTAATGGGGGAAAGCTCAAATAATTAATGGCTAATGTCCTTATGAGTCCACATGTGTGAACAACCGAATTATTAAATGAAATGCTTCCTCAATAATCGTAAATGTTTTCTCCAAATTCAGTAATATCTGCTGCGCTGAAGCTCTACGAGTATAATATTTAGTAGTATATCCTTTATATACCAATTTCTCTTTTTGCTTAAACAAAAAAGGTGTTCTACCATTTGTATCCTTTTGCCATTACTAAATGAGAAAGTACAACAGGATATTTTTAAGGTCAAAACTATGAAATAACAACTAAGTGCACCAGCAAGACTGTTAAAGAATATTAATAAATTTATAAATTACTCATACCTCTGGCATGCGAGTATTGTCCCTTAATATGATTGAATTTTAATTATATACTTTTATCTAATTGCATATGGATTCAAAGATTCTATTTCATTTTCTTTCAGTGAGGTAACGGAGGGTGCCTTAAAAGTATGGAGAAATTTGCCAGAACAAATACGACATGATCCCAGTTTAGCGTCATTTCAAGAAGAAAATCAGAAAATGGGCGGTAAGTTGTTTAAATCTTTAATATTAAAAATCATAAGAAGAGAAAAGTCTCAAAAATGAACAGTTTCAACAATCTTATTTTTATAAACGTTCTTTAACGAAAAAGGCTATTAATCCAAGTATTGTAGGAGCCAGAGGGCTCACGTCTTAAATAGGGGTCATTAGTGGCCTTGAATTTGTTTAAATTGTTCACCTGTTGGACTTTGGGTAAGCTGTGAAGAATGCTGAATCAAAAATCAGGTTAAAAATCACATGGTCAAATGTGGTACTGACCAAATACGCTTCTAGCGTTCCAAGGTTTTATATAGACTGTTAACAATCAATTATTTGACGGATGGATCTAATAATCATTGGGACACTGCAGTCTATATAATATTATGCTTAAGAGAAGCTAGGAGGATATATGGCCCAGTCAAACATGGAACAAAGTGGATAGTGTTACAATGTTGATTTGTATAATTTGTATGACAATCTACCTGTATCCATACAGTGCCAGTCTTATCACCCTTGGCACACTTTATCAAATTTTAAGTGGCACCCCAATGCCCCACCTACGAAAGCTGACAATATTCATATTGTTACATGTCCAAACAATTCTGCGAGCTACTCCCGCAATTGTTGTCGCAACTATTAATAACATCATGATTGATGAATGAACTCGAAAGCCCAGAATGGAAGCCCTTCAAACTGAGGGGACCAACTTTGTGGGGCAGAGGTTGGCTAGGAGGAGTGACCTCCCCAGCACCACCATCTCCGTGTCAAGAATACATCGGGGAGAAGCAGACTTATGCCTTCCGGGTCAAGCTGACGGAGAGCATTGCACCATAACAATCAACACTGGTGCAGCCCGATCGATTATCCGACCAGACCTAGTGAGGCAACAACTACTTAACAAGGGCAGGATTTTCTCACTATGCACAGCTACGGGAGAAACTTCACCTGTCCATGGAGAGGTCAACCTTCAAATATAGTTGGGAGACCTTGCGTGCCGACATAATTTTCTGGTCGCGAACATTATGGATGACTTCATTCTCGGAATGGATTTTCTGCAACCACATGGAATCACGTTCGATTTGGGCAAACGGCGAAATTTCGAAGCATTGATGGAGGATCCCAATGTCCAAATTCCCGAAATGAGTGTGGTAGTGTATGCCGACACTGATATACTGAAATCTTCCGAGAGCATTGTATGGGCCAAGCTTAATGGTGAATCTGGAGACCACCGATCTTCTCTGATAGAGCCAACGAAGACGTCGATTGTAAGACGAATCCTTGTAAGATCTATAAGGAACGGATAGGTTAGAATCCTTAACACTGCCGGCTCAAACATAAGCATAAAAGCGGCAGAAGTCATAGGCAGCTGCCAGCCCGTTTCCACCATCACCTCTTTGGAAGCTACTCACGACTATCATTGGAAAAGGAGGGAAGACACAGACTAACCCCGAGAATTCACGTCTGCAATATTGAAGCAGACCAAATAAACAGTGCAGCTATTCAAGCTAGCCTCTGATCTGCTCACCAAGTACAGTGACATTTTCTCAACAAGCCCAGAAGACCAAGGCTGAACGAGTATGGTAACTCACGTCATAGATAAACAGAGAGCCAAGCCGATTCGACAAGCACCAAGACGTCTTCCTATAGCCAAACAAGGAGAAGTGAGCGCACTGATCTCGGACATGGAAAAACAAGGTGTTATCGAGCCGTCTGTCAGTTCATAGGCCGCGCCAGTAGTTCTAGTAAAAAAAAAAGGATGGTAGTACTCGTTTTTGTGTCGACTATAGGCAGCTTAACGACGTCCCTAAGAATGATATGTACCCGCTTCCTCGCATCGACGATACCATGGACAATTTTGCCAACGCAAAATGGTTTTCTACACTCGATCTCAAGAGTGGCTACTGGCAGGTAGAAATCGACAAGAAGGACCAAGAGAAGATCGCATTTTCAGTTGGGACCGGATTGTGGTAATTCGTGGTGATACCATTTGGGCTTTGCAATGCTCCAGCCACTTTTGAACGCCTGATGGAATACGTGCTACGAGGCCTAACCTGGACGACCTGCTTGGTGTACCTAGATGACATCATTGTTATCGGGAGAACGTTCAAAGAGCATGTGCAGAACTTAGAAGAGGTGTTCTCCCGATTGCGACTGGCGAATCTGCGACTTAGTCCCGACAAGTGTACCCTTTTTGCAGCTGAATTAAAATACTTGGGACACGTTATATCAGCAGAAGGAGTCAAAACAGACCCTGAGAAAATTGAAGCCGTGAAAAGCTGGCCAACACCAAATAACAAGCGCCAACTACGAAGTATTCCCGGTCTGGCGGCCTACTATCGAAGCTTCGTCAAAGACTTTGCCAAAATAGCTAAGTGTCTCCATCAGCTAAACGAGAAAAATCTTCCATATGTCTGGAATGAACAATGCCAGGCAGCCTCTGAGACCTTGAAGGAGAAGCTGTGTGAATTATCCGTACTGACATATACAAAACCCGGAAAATCGTCGTAGTTGACACCGATGCGAGCAATGGCGGGATTGAAGCTGTACTCCCCCAGCAGATCGATGGCGAAGAAAGAGTCCTCTCGTATTACAGTCGAGTTCTCTCAAAAAGTGACCAGGAAGGAGCGATTGGCTATGAAAGAGGCCACCAAGCAGTTCCACAAGCACCTATATGGCCAGAAATTTGTTCTTCGAACAGACCATGCATCGCTGAGATGGCTGCTTAACATCAAAAATCCCGAGGGACAAGTTGCACGATGGATCGAAGGATTGCAGTCATACAGTTACAAAATTGTTCATCAACTAGTTACATTTAAAAACTATGCGGAAGTGAACATCAACCATACAAAAAAAAATCTTATATATGATTATAATCGTAATGAAATAAAAGTTTCTGACCTTGTTAAATTAAAACTGTTTGAATCGGAAAATTCTTGGAAGACAGCAATTTTTTTAGTAAAAAAAAACCTAATCAAAATTAAATTTATATTTTGATGTCCATTGATTTACTTTAGGTATAAATATTTCTGTGTTAAAAATAAGAGATTAACGTATCGAAATTCAAGCCAAGTCGTTCCTTTACAGTATAAGGATGAAAGATTCTTCAGTTCAGTCCCAAAAAATTTTGCTTTTATTGTGTATCGTGTGCTAGCTTCACTTTGCACTCCGAGTGAAGACCTCCGCATTGAAAAGAAACAAACAACCTTTTAACCAAAAACCCGGTTTCCGGTTAAATCGGTGCAGTTCTATTTCACCGGTCTCCCATCCAACGGATTGGTTGAATAATTTACAGGTTGTTGAAAAAGCAAACCACTTAACAAGTCGATTCTTGATATTTGCCTAATTTTTCTACAGGACTTAATGATGCTGGACTTCAAAACGCTTATTCGTTGTCCCTTGTCATAATTGTGTTTTTGACAGACCGGTTTCGGCAGTGTGCCGTCTTCGAACGAAAAAATGCCTTGAGGATAGCATCCTGTCAAAACTAGTCTATCAAAAACACAATGATGACAAGGGACAATGGGCAAGTGTTCCAAAATCCACTTGAAAAGTATCTTAAGCGTGAACATTTCTTGATTTGGGCCATTGACAATCTCACCTCGAAATTGGCTAACAACGAATTGCATCCAGTTTTGGATTGCTCTAATGGATTCTAGCGATTAGAACTGAATGAACAGAGTTCAGAATTAACAACACTCATGACACTAGGGATACAATTATTTGGCAATATACCAGGCGTCTTTGTTTATTTGAATGACATCGGGATTGTAACGAAAAGGAACACGATAGAATCTTGGTAATAGTATTTGACCGTGCATGCTTGAATAATGTCAAACAAAAATGGGTTCAGATCGAAAGAGAACTGTTGGCTGTGGTGTTTTCATGCGAAAGATTTCATTATTTTGTCTAACGGCGAGACTTCATCGTTCAGAGTCATCACAAACATTTGTCTTGCTTGCCATTAATGCCGTTACAATCTTGGTTGCAACGAATGCTCACGAGACTACTGAAATATCCGAACCTAAAAATCGGTTATTAACCGGATAAAAACATGTTGTTGTTGTGTAATCCACGTAGTGAAAATACTCGCTGTGTAAGCGGAAGGTCCCTGGTTCGAATCCCGTTGGTAAAAACGAGATTCATAGTATATTTTCTTTTCTAAGTTCTAATTATCTTATTCGCTACTCTGCTGAGATTTTCATAATGTTCTCTTTCATCCTAGTAATCCTATCTAAATAGTGTTTGTACACCTGATTCTTTTTGCCCAACGCATTCTGGCACTTATCATCGAACCAATCATTTCTTTTGCACCGGGCTTGATGTTTGATCATAATTACCGCTTTCACTTCCGCCCATAGCTCGTTGGTTGTTTTAATCGATATGTCTGATAAGATGAGAGCCAGATGGTTCTCGAGGGGCTCCGTGAACATTTTTTCTACAGACGCCAATTGGAGTCACATCAATGGGGAACCAGTAAACCAGTTGTGCAACCTCGAGACCATTTACTACCATTTAGTCGCCCAGATTAAGATTGGTACATTTCAATTTCGTTCTGCTGCGGCTTCGCCTTGTAACGTTTAACCCCATTCCCCATTTTTCTGATCCTCTTCTACTTCCTCTTCACAAGGTTTTTCCTCCAATTCTTCCTCAATTACTGGATCTAGCTGTTTTCGTTTCTTTACTTCTAGAGAAGAAGTCTAGATTTCATTGTTTTCTCTATTTTGCTAGACCAGTTTCAAATGTTTTTGAAAATTGGCAGTAATGACTATCCAATATCTGAAAGTAAGGCGTGTTTGTCCAACAACAACACGTGATACTAAGGGAGAAATACATGTTTGCAACGGACACAGACACTACAGATAACACTCCAATCAATAATTCTGTAGGATGACACATAGATGGCGTTACTAGAACTATACGTATATAAATTTGACAGCAATCGGACTATTGATTTGTGAGTTATAGCATTTTGTGGGAACCAAATTTTGTTATTGAAAAGAAAAATGGAAAAAAGTGAATTTCGAATTTTGATAAAGCATTTCTGTTTGATGAAAAAAATGCCGTTGAAACCAAACAATGGCTTGATAAATATTATCCGGACTCTGCCTCATCGAGACAAATGGTAGAGATGTGGATTTCTGAATTTAAACGTGGTCGTACCAGCACAAATGATGCAGAGTACAGTGGACGCTCAAATGAGGCTGTTATTCCAGAAAACATAAAAAAAATCCACAAATTGGTTATGGACGATCGCAAATTGAAGGTGCACGAGCTAGGTACCATTATAAAGATATCAGATGGTAGTGTTTTGACCATTTTACATGAACATTTGGGTATGCGAGCGCTCTGTGCAAAGTGGGTGCCAGTTGACCAAAAACAACAACGCATTGATGCTTCAGAGGAGTGTTTGACGCTGTTAAGCCGCAATAAAATCGAATTCTATCTAAATGGATGAAACATGGCTTCACTATTACACACCAGAATCCAAAAGACAGTCAGCTGAGTGGACAGCAGTCGACGAACCGAATCCAAAACGAGCAAAGTCGCAACAGTCGGCCAGTAAGGTGATGGCGTCTATATTTTGGGATGCGAACGGAATAATATTCATCGACTATCTCCATAAAAAAATCACCATCAACAGCAACTATTACTGTGCGCTTTTGGATCGATTGAAGGTTGAAACCACAAAGAAACGGCCGCATTTGCAAAAGAAGAAAGTGTTGTTTCACCGTGTCAAAAATCGATGAATACGATGGCAAAATTGAATGAATGGGACTTCGAATTGCTTACCCACCCACTGTATTCTCCAGATTTAGCCCCCAAAGACTTTGTCCTGTTTTCAGATCTCAAGAGAATGCTTGCTGGAAAGAAATCTGAGCCCAATGATGAAGTAATCGCTGACTCTGAGGCCTATTTTGATGGAAAGAGAAATCGTACTATAAAAGTGATATCGAAAAGTTGGAAAATTGCTGTAGGGGAAGGGGGCCAAGACGGTGTAGCGGGCAAGACGGGGCAACGCGTTTTAACGGTCACACAAACGATCAATCCCAGCCGCTCTAGCTTGCAATGATGCGCCGTCATGTTACTCATCAGCCAGCGCAGTGACCGGCTTATAAGTGCACGAGTTTTCGCTTTGGCGCCAAAAACTCGGTTTTTGTCAAGTTAGTTGTGATTTCCGCGTTATACGAGTACATCGATTGTGTTTTGTACCTCAATATTAGTTGAGTGAAAAATTGGATGATGAAAAATTATAAAAGAAAGACGGAGAGGGGAAACTGGAGTGAACAGAGTATGCAAAATGCGATAGATGTTGTAATCAAAGGGAAAATGGGGTACAAATTAGCTGCGAAAACTTATTTTGTGCCACAAACGACCCTTGAACGAAAAGTTAAAGTAGTTTGTGTAGCCCTACAAGATCCTACTACTACTGCAACTTCGATTAAAGTTCTTTAAGGCCCAAAAAAGCGAACGTTTACGGATGATGAAGAGAAATAGCTTTGCAACTATATAATGGATATGAAGAGTCGCCTTTACGGGCTCACAACAAAAGATTTGAGGGCTTTGGCGTACATTCTGGCAGTAAAAAATGGGAAGCAAAATTTCTTCAACTCTGAAAGAAAAGAAGCTGGCAAAGATTGGGTGCAGCGGTTTTTTAGCAGGCACCCAGAATAGTCGACACGAAAACCAGAAAGCACTTCAGCTGCACGTGCCGCTGGGCTTAGTAAACAAACTGTTAAACAGTTTTTCAACTTCCTAGACAACGTTTATGATGAGCACAAGCTTCCGCCAGAAACAATTTATAATTGTGATGAAACAGGAGTTTCAGTGGTACCAAAAACCAAGTCAAAAATAATTGCATGAAAAGGTAGAAAAGAAGTGGGATCTATAACTTTTGCGGAGAGAGGTACGACAATAACTGTGGAACTATGTTTTAGTGCGAGAGGTCAATACATACCTCCAATGCTGGTGTTCCTACGAAAGAGAATGGGCCCACAGTTAATGCTCAATGCTGCTCCTTGAGCTTGGGGTGTTTGCAGCGATTCTGGCTGGATTACAGCTGAATTATTCCTTGGCTGGTTTAAGAAGTTTGTTGAATTTAGTGGGGCAACGGTTGATCGACCTGTACTGTTGTTGTCAGATGGCCACAGCACCCACAAACAAAACTTGGACCTCATAAATGAAGCTCGTACCAATGGGGTTATTATTTTATGTTTCCCCCCTCATACAACTCATCGACTTCAAGTTCTGGATGTAGCATACATGAGGCCCTTGAGCACATACTACGACCAATAAATCACAGCTTGGCTTCGCAGTAACCCAGGGATGATTGTAACTATCCAGCAAGTAGCAAAAATTTTTAGTAAAGCCTTTATTCAGGCTTCTACAATGGCAATGGCAGTGAATGGCTTCAAGAAATGTGGCATTTGGCCATACGATCCAACAGTTTTTTTCCGACAGTGACTTTGCTCCATCATTGACGACTAATATCCCACAAACAGACAGGTTATTCATCAATGAAGGATTGTCTGAAACAACGACAACGAACAACCGTGCTACTGCGCTCGTTGTTCCTGAGATGGTAACAGCTGCAACAGTAAATTCAATTTTGGCAATTGGAGATTTTGATAAAGAAACTATTGATAAACCGCTGATAGATACCAAGCCTGTTGTTATAGCACAATCTGATATTGAAGCAGAGCCATCTCACGTGCCTGTTGTCCCTTTGACACCCTCTATCACAACACCTAGCTCAGTGCTTGTAAATTTGATAAATCCTGAGCCCGAATACTCGACTTAGACGAGAAATATAAAAATAGACCACAGGCCAACTATTTCACCAGAGCAATCAGTGTTTTCTGTTGTTAGCCTTCAGCAAGTGATGCCTTATCCTGCAACTCGCGAAATTTCGCGTGTGCGAAGGAAACGAGGAAAATCGGCTATCATAACGTCTTCCCCATTTAAAAATGAATTGGAAGAAACAATGAAAGAAAAGAAACTGTCAGAAGATAACAAAAAGAAAAAAAGGAACGCTAAAGAGCAAAAAAAATAAGAAATCCAAAGTGCCTAAGCAAAACAACAGAAAGGAACCCAACAAAAAGTTCAATTCTCCATCAGAAAGTGACAATGATGAAAATAATATCCCTTGTTTTTAATTGTCATGGAAAATACTTAGATTCAAATGAAGGATGGACCGCTTGTTTTCTCTGCGGAAATTGGGCACACTGTAGCTGTGCTGGCATAGATGACGAGGACGACGAGGCAGTATTTGTTTGCGAGTTTTGCAAAAATTACAAAAATAGAATGTGTCCCCAATACCCCATGTTGCCCCATAGGGTACCCCGTCTTATCCATAGTAAAGGGTAAGATAGGGTGTTGGATATGGTTGACATAATTAGCCACTTTCTCTGAGTGAAATGTTCCTAATTTCCAAAGGTGAATTATGTAGGAGTAATTTAAAATTAATAAAGATTAAAATTACATAAAAATATCCACTTTATTACTCTTCAAACGTTAACCCTCCGAGTACACACCTATTTTTTCGATCATCGAGTACATATGGGGTCAATTTGACCCCAACCTTCTTTGATAGTATACAGTATCGCCCCCACTACAAATATTAGTTTGAAAAAATTTTCAGAAATAGTTTGAAAGCTCTTTTCGTAATTCTCATACATTAGAGAGGCCTTAAATGCCCTTAGCCTACCTAAAAAAATTCGCGAATAACCTGAAAAAAAAAATTAGCATTTTTACATAAAAATCGTGATTTTTTCAATTTATAATATTTTTGGCTAAAAATTTACGTGGAAACTCTCAAGACATAACAGAATAAAGGAAAACTGAGCCCTATAGTGTCCCTTAAAAAGAAAGTATTTATTGTGCATATTTATATATTCCAACCTGATAATCTTTCACGAGCTCCCATTTTCCACTTTGTCTTATTTTTACTGATCAATGTTGATGTTGGTCTCCCTCGTGCGGCTGAATTTTCACGCTGTTGTAAAAGGCGTTCACTGAGAATCGCATTCTCCACATCATCATTTTCTGAGCATTCAGAAAGTTCAGAATCAGATACTGATTGCTCAGAGACTTGGTCGTCTTCGGAGGAACCACTGCCGCCAAAATCATCACCGCTGTCTTCAGCCAACAAACGATTATGCTCACTAGATCGCACATTATATTCCATTTTGCTTTAAAAAAAATTAAAATACTTTCAAACTTTTTTTGTCTTTTTGAATTAATCTATCCATTTATAAAGTAAAAAAAAATCCAATTTTTACCTCAAAATTGACGTTGAGTACACAATGGGGTCAAATTGACCCCAGGCTGATTTCAAAGGTTTTTCAACAATAACTAACGTCGTCGAAAGGTAAACAAACTATGTAAACTTATAGTCAAGACCCTAAAATATACTTAGGAGCCCATAATACCCCCACTCTCCCGCAGGCCTAGGCGCTGCAATCGATCAAAGTAGCGTCTGAGGTCAAATTGACCCCATGTGTACTCGGAGGGTTAAGGACCCCGCCAGTCAGACCAGCGCTTCCTCGGTTTCCCCACTGGTCTCCGGCCTTCAGTTCCCCCATCGAATACCTCTTTGGGTATCCGTTGTTCGTCCGTACGATTCATGTGTCCAGCTCATTGCAGTTTCCGCAGTCTTACAATCGTTCAGACCTCCGGTTCGTCAAAAATTTCATATAGCTCATAGTAGTATCGAATGCGCCATTGGTCCCCGTCTAGCTTCGCTCCGATTATTCGCCTCAGGCCCCGTCGCTCAAAGGCGTTCAATATATTTGCGGATGCTTGGGGTAGGGTCCATGTTTCACACCCATAGCATAGCACAGGTCTTATCATAGATTTGTGTACTAGGAGCTTTGTTTTCCTGTGTATACAGCTGGTCTTTAAGATCGTCAAAACTGAATAAAATGTTTTATTTGCGAGCTGTATTCTCCGGCGTTTTTCCCCTCTTTCTTTACCGGTTCTCGCTATTTTGGCGCCCAAATACACAAATTCGTTCACATTTTCGATACTGTATTCGCCAAGTGTGATATTTTGTGTGTGGCAAATATATTGAACGTCTTTGAGCACCGGGTCCTGAGCTGAATAATAGGAGCGAATCTAGACGGGGACCAATGGCGAATTCGATACAACCATGAGCTATATGATATTTTTGAGGAGCCGGAGGTCTCAACGATCGTGAGACTGTGGAAGCTGTAACGGGCTGGAGACATGAATCGTATGGACGAACAACGGATACCCAAAGAGGTATTCGATGGGGGAACTGAAGGCCGGAGACCAGTGGGAAAACCGAGGAAACGCTGGTCAGACTCGGTCGACGAATACCGTTCATCGCTGCTCGGATTTCAAAATTGGAGGACGCGGTCAATGGCCCGAGACAGTTGATGGCATTATTTGCAAGGCGAAGGCTCGAGAAGGGCTCTAGTACTACGAAGAAGAAAAAGAAGTTTTTGTTCTGAATAATGTCATTGCTTTAATGTTAACACGGACCCAAACGAAGCTGATGGGGGTAGGATTATCTGGACATATAAAAATATTAAGAATCATGAAAACCAGGTGTTTAAGCAGAAATGAAAGAAACAGCTCTTCGGCATTGTTTTAATTCATCAATAAATATGAATCAAAAGACGTTCCCACTGCCACATCAGTGGGAGGAAGTCACAAGTCCCTTCCGAAGTAATGAAAAAGGAATTAGGACGACTGTGATCCAAAAATCTGTTAGATTAAAGCAAGCAACCTATTCATTTGCCGAGCTACCAAAAAATAAGGTCAGCATGTCGCTGGCGTGCAATAATGGCAATAACAGTTTATGACAAACATAACTTATACAATTTTTCCCTGTTGCATTTCAAAACTTTTAGAGAATTGAATATAAATAATTCAAACAAAGACACATAAATACAAAGTAACATATCGATATCGATTCCAGACATTTAACAATGAATATTTTATTAACAATGCACAAACGTTTAGTCCATGTCTTCAACTTGTCAGTCGAGGATTAACAATTGGCAAGGATAGTTTGAAATTATTCAACCATGTAAACTTACTTTATTGCTTGAAAATTAGTACAATAAATATTTCTAAGGCTATTTTATAAATAAAATAAAATCTTTATATTTTCAGGTGAGGATCAACACGAAGAAGATCCACTTCCAGCCGAAGATACACAAAGTCCAGATAATGACCCGCCATCCACCAGTAGCCAACATAATGATATCACAATAAATATAACAAATGAATTAGGCGAAATGAAACATTTCGAAAATAGTAGGTAAGTACTAATTTATTGTATATCTGCGCGATTATCCTCTCTATTAGCGATTATAGTTCAATAAATGCCAATATAAAAGATATATTAAAGTGGAAAAATTCTAATCTTAGCCACATGAGACACCTTATCGTCCATTATCTACTAAACAGCAAAATTCGTTTCGCTCTGATATTGGATAAATGAGCTCCATTATACTTTCATTCTGTCCAATTAATTCACCACGCGTCACAGTTCAGATTCCGTTCCACACAGAATAAATCATTTCAAGTTACCCGGCAACATTGAAAAACAAACTTTTATCCGTCATGCTGCTATTAAATGTGACTTTAAGAGGGTTCAGGGCTATAATTAAGAAGGAACTATTGAAAATCAATAGATTAGTGGATCAGTTTGTTCAGAATATATTGTCCTAAGGTGGGAGTTCTATTAATTTTTAATATGGATTTAAATTTAAAGCAAATTAAAGTAGTCTAAAGAGATAATTTAATCCTTCTCCAACACTTTGATTGGTCCACGTGGTAAAAGGGAAAGTCCTTCGAGAACTTATGAGACGCGAAAGGATGTGAAACGTCTGAATTTCTGCTATAATTTAGCCCTCGTGTTTTGTAATCAATTTTGTAGCCCATTCTGTAGCAGCAACGAGAGGAACTATCATTTAAATAAATAATTTGTCATTATTTTCGTAATTAATAAATCTTTCCAACGGTGAATTACTCATATTTATACTTGTACCCCACATGGAAAAATAACATGCATGCCATTTTTCTTTTAAAATCATACAAAATTTACTTAAAACATCCTTTAATTTTTCTCTTTTCAATTCACGAACACATCAGGAGAGACAGTTTCAAGTTAAGTCGTATATGATAGGCTATTTACAATATACTAAATTTTTTCTTTCCCTTTTGTATATTTTATAGAAGCGACTCAGAAAATTGTCTGGACGGTGGAACACAAGATGGTGGAATTATTCATCACGAGGTGAATTTTGATTTATTTCGTTTCCGTTCGCAACTAATTTATTTATTATCATTGTCATTTCATATTAGACAACAACTTGGTTACAATGGATAAAAATATTCGCGCTGCTTATTGTCTGGGGATTCTTCACAGGTTTCTTGATGACCACATATGAAAAAGAAATTGAAAAGCAACAATTATCAATTCCAATTGGAAGGCCAAAAGGTAAGAAATATTTTTTACAACTATGTACATATGTACGAGTTTTGTACAAGCGATAAGTCTGTTCCCGAGAAAAAACACGCAGTCAACAATTCACAACTTTATTTTCAAAATGAGACGGCTACAACAAAAATAATTCAAACGAAAAACTGGAGGTCCGCTCACGCGCATTGTCTCGGTGAAATCCAGCTCGTCCCTTGTTGTGAGATGCGAACGTTCCAGTTCGGCGTCGTCCCTCCTCACGCACACTGAGTCAAGGTGGCTTCGTGTCACCCAGTGAAGTTGGCTCCGTATTATAGATGGATGTGGTCAGGGGGCGTTGATGCGATGTGCGGCCGTGGGATGTAGTTACACAACATCCATTGATCATTCATCCTTCGATTCTCGAACATCCTACCTGGCTGAACCACCACGGTTGTAGTATAATGGTTAGATGTACATGTCCGTGGAGATTGCAGCGATGGTCTGCTGCCTCGGCGAAAGAGGATGGTAAAATCCGCCGAGATTGGCCTTATCTGGGGACGCGTGAATGCGCTGGCAGGCTAGCGTTGCGGTGTCGTGGGGCGGGTTCTTTTCCCCAGCACAAGACTCACTACAAAAACATTTTTCGCATCCACGAATTTCGGGGTCAAAGGAGTATCGACCGGAGTCGAGAAAGGAGGTAACCTACTAAGGGCTATCAAATGGCTAGTTCAGAGGACAAATAAGGCCTTGAGAAAACGGACGGACCGACAGAGACTTCATCGTCACCGGCGATACTTATGGCCCACAAATAAGAGTGAAGCATTCAGATGGCAGCGGTGCCCCCTCGCACCCTCCTGACCGGATCAAGATCCAAACGTAGACGTGACCATTTATTTCCCCTTGAACAATCTTTGCAAGAGCGTCCACACTAGCGTCAGCTCCTGCATAAAATTCAGGCATCTTAGTGACAATCTCGAAAAGTTTCCGTGTGTAATGCTGAGGCAATGGAAAGTAATTGTATGGAACACGGTCTTCATCAAGCAATTATTATCAATTTTCCTTCGATTCTAGTTACATTTTTCACTTGCTCGTGCCATGCCTGCATCTTTCGTTTCTTCACTTCTTTGTATGAAAAATCTAGAATTTCTGGGTACTGTGGCGTCTCTGTGTATTCGTCACTCAGCTGTGCCCAGGGAAGATTTGCATATGTGCGGAATGAATTTTTCACAACTTTACGCGGCAATTTTAAATCCCGTAACTAAAGCATTATTGGAAACTGATAAAAGCCGTGTCAAAGTCAAGTCAAAAGCGCTTTATTTAATACTCATCGTTATAAATTTTAAAAGAATATAAAGCAAATTCCAAATAATAACAATCAAAAAACTTAATGGCCCAAATGGCTCTCTAAATTTGTACGTTATCATTAACTCATTTCATCAAAAAAAAACTTTAGCAAATGCAATTAATTACGATTATTACATATTTTTACAATTCAATTGGAAAAAGGAGAAAAAACCAACCAACACTATCCTAAAATTATTTATAATTAATACACAACAGTGAAACTTTGATCCTACACCTAATATGTTGTAACTTATTTCTAATAAAATACAATCAAAAAAACTTTATCTTATACTAAAAATACTATAACAATGTTCCTAACCTAAGTGTTTAATCTTATCTCTAACGGAATATAGTAAACATTACATATACCTAACCTATACCTGATTTTAACAAAAATATATAACAATACTAAATGTAGCAATAATGAGCTGAAACTCAAAAACTAAATAACGAAAAACACCAAAACTGAAAACAAACACGAAAAATTTGATAAAAGCCGTGTTTACATGGGAGCTGGTAGGGTTATGTCTTTCGTAGGTATTGTTTGATTGCTGCATTCTTTGGTAGGGACCAAACAGCACTGATAGCTGTTATATCAGTCCAATAGATGTTGTTTTGTGTTACAGTTAAGCTCACTGGGATTGCATTTTTTCAGTGTATATGACCTTATTATCACTACCATCTAAATTCGCCCTTACAATCGAATGATATATTCCTGATTGATCATCTACCCAATATATCCTATGCGAGTACTGATCAACAACAATTTCATGTGGTAAGTACCTATTAATACTTGACGATGTTCTCCCATCAATGAAGCTTGTTCTATGCTTCAATATTTTGGATGCTAACACCTCCCAAGTTTACTTGCTCGTTCATTTATAAATTCAACCCTGAATGTTCGTCCAATCTCTCCATCCTTCTTGTGCAAGATTGATCGTTCTTCTTTCAAGTAATCCGCATTTTCCTTTCTATACTTTCCGGCTTCATTTAATCACTGAGAGCTGTCATTGAAATTACGTTCTCAAGCCCAGATGTTAATCCAAAGCGAGATATTTAAATTTTGTTGCCTGTTTATTACTAAAGGTTGCACTGTTTTTACGCTCCAAAATTGACTGGTTCTACACACGATCTACCCACGATCGCAACTATTGTCCAAGTTGAAGCACACTAATTTTTAGTATATTCGCGGATTATGAGAAACAGCAACCTTTACACACACTCGTACAGAAGGCGGTCGAGAAACCTTTGTCGTTTATTGGGTCTTGAAACCGTACGATTCACTGCACTGCAGTTGAACTTCAACTTTTAAATAATTCGAAAAAACTTCCCAACAAGCATTAACTAAGACGCGATGTTAATAACTTCAAACGGCATCGATGCCAATGGCGACAAAACTTATCGAATTACAAAAGGGTCTTATCGAACAAAAATTCACCAATTTATCCGTGGTTCTTCACGATCTCCCGTCGACCCCTTCTTTTTCTCGCCACGCCCGCGCTGTGTATCGATCTCAAGCAGACTCCTCCATCCGTCCAAATCTGTTCCTTTCCCATTGCGATCCAAACGGCACCTCGAATTCCCGCTGCTCAATCAGCCGAGTTGGATTGCATTCGACAATGCAATACACGGACCGCATGCACTAAGTCAATGTTCCCATGTCCAAAATTTTAATTTGCAGATTTAAAATTTTTCAAAAATTTACAGAAGTACAGTAAAATGAAAAAGATTTTAAATAATAATAAAAGTTAATTATCATGAAGAATATAATTAAAGGGAAACATTTAAATTTAATATAAAGAAAAATGATATAAAATTACATTCAATAATAAGAGAAAGAAATATTTTATAAATTACAACTACGAATGGAACTAATGAAATCTTTTTAGAGTTTTGTAAAATAATTTTACAAAACCCTACTAAAATCACGACCTTCTGTCCGTCTGTCCGTCCGTCCGTGTTTCACAGCACTTTTTCTCGCAAACTATTTAAGCTAGAAACATCAAATTTTGTATGCAGGTGTAAAGTGGTGCTCTCTTTAAAGTTCAGCTACAAACAATTTTATAAGGTATTTAAGAGGGGGTCTCCCATACAGAGGAGTGCCCCCGAAAAAAAAAATTCATCAAAGGTAGCTGATATGGGTATCAAATGAAAGGTTTTGATGAGAACTTTTCAAAACTGGTCTTAATTTGACACTTTTTGCTTCGGGGGACGCGCAGGGAGGGAAAATATATGAAAATTTTGTGTCTCCCCTCTCGCGATTGGACACCTGTGATCCAACAAATCTGAAAAAAATAATGGTGGTAGGTGTTTATGGGTACAAAAACAACAACAAATACTTTAGAAGTCGAAATTCGCTCAATTTTGTTAATAATAGTCTGATATTCGAGTTTCACATTTTCGCCGATAAAATCGCATCGATACCCTTAAACTGAACGAAACTCGATATTCACGTAGTCCTACTAAGGGCTCTTAAACTTTGTAAGTTTGATGAAAATCGAATGATATAGCCATTTGAAATTTCTCCAATTGCAACAACAATAACACATGATTTTGGTATTTTATGGACTTTCCATGACTGATTACTGCAGTTTTGAATTGATATTCTTGAAATTTTCGAATAAGGTCAATAACATTAATATTTTTAAGAATTCATGATTTGAGTGATTTTTGGGGTTTGCAACAAAATGGCGACCGTTGAAAGTAGAAAAACAATGGATTTTCTTTTGAACGTACACATCTCTTTGACATATTTCTTGACGTTATTCATTGCTGGTAATTGGGTACAAAACCCTTCTGATATGAGAGTAGGTCTGTTCGCCCAACTTATTTAGCTAAGGGTCAGGAAGGTTTTAGGGCAGTTTAGTTGTGTGATTGCTCGATTACTACACGGTTCAGGATGATGTTCTCGTCTGCCTTAAATAGCCTGCAAGGTTTTTGCACGGCCGTTGACACTGCTGTTTGATGAGAAGACCCTCGGCTGTTCACTGATCGCTATTGTATTCGACGGTTGCAACTCGTACCAGGCCGTCACTGGCCGGATGGACACCGATGACGCGTCCAATAGCCAGCGAGTAGGAGGTAGCAATCTCGTTCTTGATAACCACGACGTCGTTTGTCCAGTGGTTCGGTTCCGGACGTGCCCATTTACTTATCGTCTGTAGAGTCATCAGGTAATCGTCTTGCCATCGTCGTCAGGTAATCGTCTTGCCATCGTATTTTTGAAAGGGCTTTTGGAGGAGTTGCCAGTGTTTGAGATGATTCTCGGGAACTTCGGGAAGTGGACATTCTGGTCGGGCCGTCGGTGGGTGCCCAACCAGGAAATCACCTGGTGTCAGTGCCAAGTAGTTGTCTTCCGGATCATCGTGTAGTGCGATGAGTGGCCACGACTTCAGACAGGCCTCAATACGTACAAACAGCGTATTGAGGGTGCGAAATTGCATAATCTGTTTACCCATTATGCGCAGGAGATGCTCCTTCATTGTCGGTGGGTTAAAATGCCAAAAGACGCCAGCATCGGAAATGTGCTGCCTCACACAATCGCTGCTCCAATGACGTAGATCTTCTCACATAATTCGGTCAGCACCAATGAATTGGGTGGCCTTGTCGCTGTATGAATTCGCGCAGTAGCTTCGCCTACTGACGAATCGGTCGAATACGTCGAGGAAAGCCTGTGTGGAGAGGTCTTCCGCTAACTCGATGTGTACTGCCCGGATACACATGCATACAAAAATAGCAGCATACGTTTTGACAGTTGTCTTCGCTCGTTTGCCTCCTAAGCGAATGGTGAATGGACCGCAGTAATCGATCCCCGTGTTAGTAAACGGAGGCACAACCACTAACCGTGATCGTGGTACCGCGGCCATTTGCTGCTGTAGCGCGCAGCGACGGTGTAATCGATAGGTAACGCATCGATGGATGTACGATTTGACAACCGCACGTGCATGTACAATCCAGTACCGACCTCGGATGAACTGCAGCATGGCAATGTCGCCTTGTGTGCATCGTCAACTATCAACTTGGTCAATACCCATGTTCGGGGTAGAATGATGGGATTCCGTTGCTCGTCTGGGATGGGTGCATGATCTAGGCGTCCTCCAAGTAGTAACACACCGTCGTTCTCCAAAGACGGGTTCAGCGTAACCAAAGTGCATGTTGCTCCCACCATATAATGAGAGCGGAGAGAATTAATATCTGTAGGGAACGCACGTGACTACTTAACTCACCACGAAAATCTATCTCCACTTCAAAGAACTTGTATCTGTTGGTCTTTTTTTTTTGTGTTTGCCAATTTAGAACAGTTTTGCAATCACTGCAACTTTTTAAGCGGACACACTAATTCAGAATTTAGCCAGTAAATGAGAAAACGTAATATTAATATTTCCCGGGATTTAACAAATCAATGACACAATCCCAATGAATGACGAACTGCCCGCGCTTCTGTTTTCTTTTCTCGCATCGTCCGCGTAGTGTGTCGATCCCGAGCAGACTGACACGATCCGTCCAAACCTCCGCATGATTTCTCTGCCGCACCTGTAAATCGTAAATCGCTGCTAGCTCAGCCGAGTTAGATTGCATTCTTCAATGCAATACATGGATGTGATGCACTAAATCAGCGTTCTCATGTCCGATATCTCAATTTGCTGATTTGCGTAATTAAGTTAATAAAATTAATAATCGATTAAAAATTTAAATCGTAATAAAAGATAAATATTTTAACGAATGTCAACGCAAAGAAAAAATTTCCGTTTTATGTAGTAAAAAAAATTATTTTTATAATAAAAAATTGAATTTTTTTTTTCTTTCAAAATTTTATAATTAACAAAAATTTAAATTTGAGTAACTAAATTTGCAATCGATACTTCGGAACAGTGTTCTCCGTTTTTCGGGCAGTTGGTTTGGGTTACTGCTCGATTACTACAACTTAATAAGCTTTAAAACTTTTCATTAAGTAGACATTGTTTAAATGGATTTTCTATTGATAACTAAGACAATGCCGTTAGAATTATTATTATCATCAATTTGACTTTATTTCCTATTAAATCTTTCAGATTACAATATAAAGGAAATGCCCCCAGATTATCGCTTCGAAGTTAAGCTACGAGGTGCCTTTTTATCGGATCATTTTACAAACATTAGCGAAAATATATTAACCGTTTATGTACAGTTATTACATGTAAATTTTAGTACAAACGAAACAGAAATAACGCACATTGAAGTGAGTTTCCATCAATATTCAAACAATCAATTAACAACTAAAAACTCTGAATTATTTAGAATATTACGAATGCATGGATAGTTCCTGTAGCTAATGCCACGTTAATAGATACAGCACCACAACTGCTCAAATCGTACACGTTCGATCTACGGGATGTTTCGCAACTAACAAACAGCCCGGAGAAACAAAATAAAAAGCTTCGAATTCGAATGGAGTCGAACTTCGAGGAAGACTTGCCTGTACAATTTGGCTACGATGACACACCTGTCGATAAGGCCACAGGTGTCATATATGCCGCTATCGTTTTACTTGGTCTCTATGCCATGATCATTTGGGAGTTGGTGCACAGGACATTCGCCGCAATAATCGCATCGACCATGTCGATAGGAATCCTTGCGGCAATGGGCGAGAGACCAACAATGTCCGAGATTATGGGATGGATAGATGTTGAAACGCTGTTGCTTTTATTCGGAATGATGATTATTGTCGCAATTTTATCGGAAACGGGAGTTTTTGATTATTTGGCTGTGTATGCGTATAAGGTAAATCTTGATAATTAGTATATCCTGGAGCAAAATTATTACTCTAAATCTTTTTTATATCCAGATAACTAGTGGACAAGTGTGGCCTCTTATTAATTGCCTGTGCCTTTTCACTGCCGTCATGTCCTCATTTTTGGATAATGTAACGACGGTATTACTGATGACACCGGTTACTATACGTCTCTGTGAAGTGATGCAACTGAATCCTGTTCCGATCCTGATGAGTATGATTATTTACTCAAATATCGGAGGAGCACTTACGCCGGTTGGAGATCCGCCAAACGTTATCATTGCCTCCAACAGTTACATTTCAAAAGGAGTAAGTATACCTGAAGATAGTTTTGTATCATTTTGCTTGATATTTATTTATATTTTCAGGGTGTCAACTTCTCTATTTTCACTCTACACATGTCTATCGGAGTGGCCCTGGTCATGGTTCAAACATTCATTCAGCTTCGATACAAGTTCCGAAATATCAACGACCTTCGCTTCAGTGAACCGCAGGATGTCCAAGAACTACGTCATGAAATTTCCGTATGGCAACGTGCCGCAGCTTCACTTTCCTCATACTCAAAGGATGAAGCATTTGTCCGCGAAACATTGGTGAAAAAAGTTAATCGCTTGAAGCGAACATTAAAAAAGAAACTCACATCGGGTATCGTGCCGGCTGACAGCTACAAAGCTGCATTGGAAGAACTCCAAGCTAAAGTAACCGATCTATCAAACTAAATGTATCCTATAATAAAGTCGTCTTAGTTGATTCCCTTTTTGCTTACAGTATCCGATTCGTTGCAAAGTGTTGCTGTACAAATCTGGAGTTGCTTTGGCGTTCGTCATCAGCTTCTTCTTCTTGCATTCAGTGCCAGAGCTTCAACGGCTGTCGCTGGGATGGACTGCTCTATTGGGAGCCATCCTCTTGTTGATTTTGTCCGATCGGGAAGATATGGAGGCAGTTTTGGCTAGGGTTGAATGGTCGACGCTATTGTTCTTCGCGGCACTTTTTATCCTAATGGAAGCCTTATCCGAGCTGGGACTGATCGATTGGATCGGCAAACAAACGGAAAATCTAATTTTGTCCGTTGGTGAAACTTCGAGATTGGCTGTGGCTATCCTGTTGATCCTTTGGGTGAGTACTCTTGTAATCTCATTATTCCTGACTGGAAACCAATGACTAAATGAAATTGACGAATATTTCCTTCTCAGGTATCAGCAATTGCTTCTGCATTTGTGGATAACATTCCACTAACAACGATGATGATTAAAATAGCAATTTCATTAGCACAAAATGAACAATTAGGTTTACCTTTACAACCGCTTGTATGGGCATTAGCGTTTGGTGCATGTTTCGGAGGTAAATTGAAATCACTTTCACATCAATTCGCGCTTTATGCATTTTTTTTGCATCTCTTTAACTGATTCTCATTTCGCACAGGTAATGGAACGTTAATCGGTGCCTCCGCGAATGTAGTGTGCGCTGGTGTGGCGGAACAACATGGTTACCGATTCACATTCGTGGAATACTTCAAGTAATTACTTTTTACCACACACATCTCATTTCGCCAATAATAATCACTTTTGTAATTTCCTCTAAACATTTTCAGAGTCGGTTTCCCAGTGATGATTGGAAGTATTATAGTTGCAACAGCATATCTTATGATAGCACATGTAGCATTCCAGTGGCATTAGAAAATTTAGCGTTAGATATAAAACAAAAGAAAAATGGAAAAACAAACACCAACAACATCAACAGCATTTCAACAAATTGTTATTATATTGTTTTTAGTTTACAAGAGAAAAGAAAAATAGTATGAAATATTATCAAAACGAAAAAAAAAAACATTTTAACTATCCCATCATGAGTTCTCCTCCCCATTAATTTTTTTTCTTCTATTACTTCCTTTTATTTTAGATAAGCGTAAAATTCATTTTTGAATTGAATATATGCATAGATTTTTTTGTTAGCTACCAAACGAAAAGAAGGATATTTACATGAAGTTCTTAGAATTTAATTGAAAGGAAGAATGAAATGTATTACTGTACAGTTTAGTGCCTTCTTCATTATGCAAATGTATATTTTCATAACGGACAAGATTGCATATATGTTTAAGTATTAAGTATTGTATAAAAATAAAATAAGGAAAGTTGAGAAAGTTTCGTTGATTTTTATTTTTTCCTCTTCATTATGGTTTTAAAATTGATATTTTTGCCTTGAGTAAAAGGTAATATTGAAATTTGTAACCAAGGCCTGTCAGAAGTTGAGAAATAGGTTGGAATATACTATTTTCAGAAGAATTTTTTCACTTTTTCACACTTCGATCATATGTATTTGTTGCAGTATTGCTGTTGTCATTGACTAAACAGGGTCTTAACGATATTTTCACGATTTGACTTCGCTTGATTATTGTACCGATTGAGAACTTGGTTAACGTTTAATAAGATATATTACAACACAAACTTGGTAACAGCAACAGCAGAACTTGAATTTTACAACTTCAAACTAATACTTGACTATTTAAACAACACAACCAGTGGCGGATCCAAGAGGGGGGGGGGGGGGGCATGAGGGCCATGCCCCCCCCCCCCCCAAACGGGCCTATATAGAGAGCAAAAAGTTGAAGTTACCAGCAAAATGTTTTTAAACAAAACCCATGTGAAGAAGAGCCATTCTAGAAATTAAAAAGCAAAAAAAGAAAGGTCTATGATGCAGTATGTTGAGGTGCACACGTGTAGGGGCCTACCATATATAGTACTCTGAGGGCAACATTATGAAGGCGTAATAAATATTCGAAATTTTAAGATGAGCTTATGACTCTTGAACACTGGCGATGAGAGCTTGCTGCCTATACCAATTCAAATTATTTTCCTCTTGGAAAATGTTATTTTTAGCGAAATAATATTCTCCTTCATATTTAATAGAAATGTTTGTGACATGTAGACGTACAGTGCTGTGTGCACTAGTCAAAAACCATAAGTTGTACGTTTTATGTTTGTGAATTATCGTTTAAACAATTTTTCCTATTTATGATATGCAAGACTAGAAATGCTGCGTACACGCTTCAGGCAGCGGTACTGGAAGCGGGAGGGGGGGGGGCGAAAGGTGGCAATCGCACCCCCTCAATCCCACCTGGGCACTTTTTGGATGTATTAGGGGGGCCTTTTTGAGAAGCATAGCGCTGATGAAAATCATTCCCCGAGCAAAAAAAATCAGGGTGCAAGATATTATTAGAGCTATATATTCCTCACCTAAGGGGTACGAAAAATTCAGTGGCACGGGCTATTAGCAGGATGTTTGGATAACTAGTCAATGTATAGACACAATACACAGTGGAATTGGCCTTGATAAGTCCCCAAAATGGCCGAAACTTGGCCTAATTTGCAATAAATCAGGCCAAAACTTAGCCTAAAAGAAGCCCAAACTTGGCTTTAAAGCAGACGAAATAAGGCCTCAACAGGGAGCAATAGTTTCCCAAACTTGGTCTTAGCCAGGCCCAATCTTGACTAAAATAATATTTGATTGATACAAAAATACCTTATTTTATGCTAATGCGCAAAATAAGCGATATTTTAAATATTAAACGTACGCTCTTTAAAGTTGATCGAGAATCAATTATTTTGTTCAGCAATGGTTGAAAAGAAAAAATCGACATTATTCTTTTACCAAACAACACCAAATAACCTCACCAAAAAACTTTAGTAAGACTTATACACTAAGTCACAAATGTTTTGAATATATCAAACTTTATAACATACCAGTTTCTGTGTTTTTTAATGAAATTTCCGGCCATGAATGGCAAAAAATGGGAATCAAGCTTTGTTTGGTCCCTAAATATTTATACTTCGTTAGTGGCTAATCAGGAATGGCCCCGTTTCTCTTGAATCATCTAAAATATTTTCCATTTTTTCCATTCTCTTTCGATTCACAAAACCCAACTTCAGCACATCTATGCCATGATACAAACCTACTGATTTCGTTGAAGAAAGTACGGTATGCAACGAAGGAGGCTTTCATATTGAAAAGCATAATAGATATACTAGAAAAAAACTCTGCCACACCTACGGGCTAGCAGTGATATACGCGCCATCTATCCTTAAAGTCTTGATTCGTAAGCACTATTATGCTGCGCCCTATAACTTTTCATTCAGTTAAATACAGGTTGGTTTCTTATTTACCACCCATTACCCTATAACGCCAACCAGTAGTCTTATGTGTTACTACGGTTTTCGAATGACCTAGATGGAAGGTGACGTAGAGAGAAGGCGAAATAGAATAAAGAGTCTTATACATGTCAACACGACCTAGCAGCACGATCTACAGCAAATGCATGCCCTCCAGCTTTTAGAATTCTCAAGGCAATCATTCGTCCATCGATAGTTCAATGGGAAATATTATGAGCCGTGTAGACCTGGGACAGTGTCCAGCTAACCGTTTAGTTGAATGTGGTCACAAACTTGTTTGCGGCCTCGTGTGAACTCGCCCAGAACTTTCGAGCATGCATATTGACGAACAACGGCCGTGTTCAGATGAGGAGTGAGAAGTAGAGGCGTTAAACAAGTTTACGCCAACGCTTTTACTTGTACACGTCGTCATAGTCACGCTGGCTACTTTTGTGTACGATACACATGTTTTGATTGTATGTGTCAAAAGGCTCATTCAATCGTTCAATTTCCCTACCAGAAGATACGCAACATACGCATGTGTATGTGCATAACGCTGCTTCACGCAAAAACATTTTGGAGTGTTTTCAACTCCGAGTCATTTCAAAACCTCCTTCTTCTTCTTCTTCTTCTTCTTTTCTACATAACCTGTTTGTCGCTGGTATTTCACTCCACGTCTGAACACGGCCAATCCTTTGCCTCGTGCCAAAAAAACCGCCACCGAATGGAGAATGGAAGAAAATTTGCGGCCAATACCGAATACCGAGAAAGTCTTTTACATATTCGTATTGGTGCCTATTCATCTGTTCCCGGCCAGCATCTAAACGGGCATTAGATTTTAAAGTGAATAAACCTAAGAAACACCTGATCATTTCATATCATATATGCTGCATGTTTTACGTGTTTAAATAATATTGGTGATCTATATATTTTTTTTTTTTGCCAAAGAAGAGGTAAAGTTTTAACAACATGGTAAGTATGAAAGGCTTTTAATATTTCATAAATGAAGTACGCATAACTAACAGAATATATTTATGATGTTATGCGATTGTGCAGTTTTCGTTTTGTTTTACAATGAATGATATAATATTGACGAAATGAAGTTTTAGCACACAATACTATATCATGCTAAACTTATTAGAAATTTCGTGTATTCATTACTAGTTGGACTTAAAATCATTTGTAACGCTTTATATCATTTAATTTCTCAGTGCATTACACATCGGGCATCTGAGGTGTAGCCCAGAGCATATGTACTACTAGTAGCAGCTATAGTTCGAACAAATTTTAATTCTTGCGGTACTTATGGAGTAGGGAAAAATGGATTAAAATTGTATACATATGTATGTATTATATACATACATACTGCAACAATAAGTTGAACTTGCAAAGCAATCGAACTAACATATAGTAAAATTTAATCCATTTCTTCTCTCTCTCTCTTTTCATTCGAATAGCTGATCGATTGCAATTTAGTGTACATATGTATATCGCCTGATATAGCCCATGTTACCTTACGTGCTAATTTTCGTATGGTGTGATGTCACAGCATAAATTTTTTTCGCACTGCCTGACTTGCTCTTATTTGAGGTTTGGTCAGGGCATATCTACTAAGTACCAGCTGCAGGTCGAACAAATTTTATTTCTAACGGGATTTATAGAGTAGAGAGAAATTGATTTAAATTATATATTTGCAAGCCGTTGCACTAACACATGGTTTTACACACTTACTTGCGTCTTATTTGCCTCTTTTGATTTTGAAAATTTCTCGATTACAAGAACAAGTGATATTTAGTTTATATACTCTGATTTCGCTTGAGAAGTGAAATGTATAAATTCTCTATGCTTTACTACAATATCAATTTTCTCTGGAGGTAGATACCAGAATCATTCCTTTCCCACAATATTTAAATAAATTTATAAATTATGTTAAAACAACTTATCTATTAATAGTATAGTATACTAAACTTTACAAAATTTAGAATCTCATTAGCAATCTTTTACATTTTTCAATGATAGGCTATGAATCAATATTTTGAAAAATATAATTAGTTTTTACGAGACAAAAATTGTCAATTTACTTAATGGTAAAGATATTTGAATTCACAAATTCATTTGCAGAATCATTAATTGATGAAACCTTATTAAATCTACCTGTTAAAGGTTCTAGTGAAGAAAGCAACTATTATCTCACTATTTTATAAATGATTCTAATCCAATTCATAGCTAGATGGGCACTCTCTTACGTTCGAAACTAAATCCCTTATTTCTAAGATTTTCAAAATAATAAAAATAATCAAAACCTAAGAATGTTATGATTTTCAAAACTACAAAATGGTCATTTTCTTCATTTTCAAATCAATAAAAATGCCGGTTTTTATAGTGAACTGCTCAAAATTTTATCAATTAAAGTTTAGAGTGCATTTAGATTTCTTGAATATGAATATTATTTTACTTTCAGGATGGTAAATCAAACAAAACTTTCAAGAGGAAAGGGGAAACTAAAATCAGCTCATATTTTAAAGCTATGGCACCAAAAAATATATGCCTCACAGCAACAGACTCACGACCTTCTGAGGGCACTACCTCTCAATTGAATGATGCTGTTAACAATGATGTTTCCCATCGCAATTTCGAAACAGATTTTGAAAATTTGATAGAAAAACCACATTTTAATTTACAACAAAATGAAAGTTCTTCCACTCTGTCGGCTGTTGCTTATGATATTGGCAACTATATCGGTAAAAAAATTGACAATCCTACAAAAAAAATTTAATTTTAAACCCATGGATTCCTCCAGTAAACTATGTTTTTCCATATTCTCTTCATGTGAAAGATGGAGTAGAGAGGAAACGTTTCGCAAGCCATAAACATCTACAGTCATTTGAATGGCTTGTATATTCCGACAAAGAAAAGGGTTATTTTTGTAAATATTGCCCTTTTTTTCGTGAACTGCGGACTTGGAGGAAATCAAAAAAATGTTCCTTTAAAATCATTGGTAACGCAGCCATTAAAAAAATTTGCAAAACTTTTTGGTACAAAGGATGGAGCTTTGACAGTGCATAGTAGTAATAGGTATCACTTGGAGGCTTTTGAAGCTTGGAAGGATTTCTTAGAAAGATATGATAGGCCTGAACTTAATATTGAAAATCAAATGGTTAATGCGCGAGTAGAAAAAATAAAAGAAAATAGGGAACGACTCAAACCCATTGTAGAAACGATAGTACTTCTCGGTCGATTGAACATTCCATTGAGAGGACATCGTGACGATGGAAGCATTACTGACGATTATAGCGTATTAAAAGAAGGGAACTTCAGGGCTACTTTAAATTATCGTGCAAAAAATGATGTAGTTTTAAGCGATCAACTAGCATCTTCGTCAAGTCGAGCAACATATATAAGCAAAACAACACAAAATGAACTGATAGAGTGCTGTAAAGCTGTTATATTGAATAAAATAATTTCAAGAATAATGGCTTCATGTTTCTACAGTGCCATGTTCGACGAGACTACTGATTTGGCAAACAAAGCTCAATTAACTTTAGTTTTAAGATATGTGTTCGATAGCAATGTCTATGAAGATTTTATTGAGTTTATTGATGTGAGAAAGGAAATGAATTCTGAAGGAAATGAAATAGAAGATGACCCAGAGAAATTAATTGATAATGAGAATGATATAATAATAGACGAAGAAAAAGTAAAACTTACAGGGGGAAAAATTGGAAAAGTTATTATACAAAAAATTCAGAATTTAAATTTAGACATGAAGAACTGCGTTGGAATTTCGACTGATGGATGTTCCACAATGGTGTCAGAAGCATGTGGGGCATTTAAAACTTAGAAAACAATTGCCGTAAATGCGGTACACTGTCCTTGCCAAAATCATCCTTTGAATTTGTCAATTTCACATTCTTCAAAGGTTCTAATGATTAGAAATACAGTTGATACATTGACAGAGACTACATTTTTCTTAACAGCTTCTTCCAAAAGGTCCGAAATACTAAGGATGAAAACGGATAAGAAACTTATTAAATTATGTGAAACTAGGTGGGTGGAAAGGCATGACGCCGTTTTGCAATTTCGATGTTTATTCCCCAAAATAATAGCGGCTCTTGATTCTATTTCGAAATGGAAAGATAGAGATGCAGCAACGAAAGCTGATGGATTATGTAAGAAATTGAGGAATCCTGGAACAATAGTCGCTATTGTATGTTTGTCAGATTTATTGACTTCATGGATTAAGTACATTTCTTCAACAAAAAAATGTGGTTCTCAAATCAGCAAGAAATGAGCTAAATTTATGTTTGAAACTGCTTCACCGAAGAAGAGATGAAAGTGACCAGTATTTCAAAAATATATTTAATGAAATAAGTGGGATTGCTGAAGAAATAGGTTTAACGGAAATAACAATTCCTCGCATTACGAGTAGACAGGTTCATCGACAAAACTATTACACGACGGATCCAAAAACGTATTTTCGCCAATCTATCTACGTTCCGGCATTGGATAATCTGATAAATGATCTTGAATATAGATTTTCAAAGGATAATTTAGAAATATATAATTTTTCTGTATTATTTCCCGAAAACAATCGATTTAATGATATCGAAGGTGTACAGAAGTTGGTTGGTAAATATTCGTACTTTCTAAGCAGTCCAAATGAACTTGTAGTAAAAGAGTTACAAACAGAACTTGAACGTTGGTGTTTAAAGTGGCAAGAAGAAATGAACTCTTCGTTATTATCATCCATTAGTGCTCATGAACTGTTAAACAGGTGCGAATCTATAATATACCCACGTATTCATTTCTTTCTTCGTATCTTGGTTACATTGCCTGTAAGTAATGCCTCTCCTGAAAGAACCTTTACATCATTGAAAAGGCTTGAAACGTGGTTACGGACAACGATGATCCAAGAAAGGCTTACTGGATTAGCGTTACTTCATATTAATAAAGATATAGAAATCGATGTTAATGAACTAATCGATCGATATGCTAAGCGTTTGGATTTTTTAATTTAATTTTTTTACATGTTATAATTAAAATAAGCATTCCTTCATTTTATCGACTAATATATAAGTAAAATGTAAATAAAATTGATTACAAATTCATGCATTTTTTGTTTCAGTTTTTTATTCAATAAATTCATCTTGAATTAGCTCGTATCCAGTTTAAAAATATAAGTTTTAGAAAATTAAGTGGCGTTCCTCTAATAAGTATTCTTTTAGGTGCCTATTATTCTAAGCTAAAAATTAATATCCCAAAATTTCAATGAAGTTGTCACCCAAGAAAACTCTGAAACTGGTCGTGGCCCCCCCCTAGAACTATTCCCTGGATCCGCCCTTGACAACTTCCTTTCACAGCTTGAACAGACTAACGCTGGCCTTGTCTTGTATTCGCTGCGTACAGACGTGTTTTTTTTATATCGCTTCTGTCATTAGTTCATAAAAATTAAATAATTTTCCAAAACGCCGATTGAAAATTAATTTTTATTGGGAAGCCTATTATCACAAGTCAATTTGAAATTGATTTGGAAAAAGTTCACCGTTCGTTACATCATTGTAATCGACCAATTTTGAAGAAGTTTCGAGAAGCCAGAAACGATATTTTGGCAGAACTTTTCCTGTTAAGTGAAATGGAGGAGCCAGACGATTTCTCGTAACGCTTTACAAGGAGGAAAACAATTAAAGCGAAGACTAGAACAGTATTCACAAAACAAAAATCAACATACAAATCATCAGTTTTCAATCAATTCGAAAAAGTAAAAAATAGAAAATCAAGCTATAAAACAGCCGATACTAAGCCTGGAAGAACTCATCAACAATTTTTAAAGCTCAAAATCAAGTGCAAATAAAGGAGAAAAAAACCTGCAACAAATAAGAAAAAGAGATTATGCCAAAGAATCATGATAAAACGTAACAGATTCTAAATGCAAGTGGCACGAATGAAAGCTTGAACTATTTTGCTACGTTAACAACGTTGAACGAGGTTATAGATTACGAGATAATAAATATCACAGAAATGTAGAATGTATAAGAAGGCAATATACTGAAAAACTCCGCCGTGAACGGTACCAAGGCCGATTGAGGAAGGAGGAGGGATCCCCTTGTTTCCCCAACCCACAGCTTCCATGATTCCTCATCCTAAATTCCACGACCAAATTGCAGTAAACGGCCATAGAATACCGAGACATGCCAATAACTGCAAATACACCTGTAGCTCTGCTACTAAATTCTACTTTCACCTCCTTTATGGTGACGTAAGAGGGTGAAGGCGAGTCTTCCTTGCCTGATATTGGAATTGAAAGTAATAACCATGCCACCGGAATGGAGGTTGAGCGATGGGCGAACTCTCCGTCCCTGGAAAACCTTACATTATTTCGAAACCTGCAACAGAACCTCGGAATAAATTCGATATATGGCAACGACCTCGCAAACGGAAAAAGGACTATGGCATTGGATCCTGCAATGTCAGATCACTCAATTACCCTGGCGTTGTTGAGGACCTTTTACAACAGACCAGTCAATCTAAACACACTGGCAATCCAGGAAACGAACTTCACTGGAAGTGATCTTCCAGATATGAGATCGCACACTTCCAGATATGAGATCGCCTGCTAGAAAGTGAGAATTCGGAGTGTCCTTCATTATGGATAGGGAGTTTAAATCGCACGTTATTGATTTAAGGCAGTCAATGGACGGTTGTGTGCGATCCGTATAAAAGTCAAATTCTTCAAAATTTGGCTGATAAATATACACGGCCCGACCGAAAAAAGGACGAAGAAATTAAGTAAACGTTTTACAATCACCTTAAAAGACTAGTCAACTCATTGCCTACAAACGACACAAAAATAATTCTGGGCGATTTCAACGCTAAGGTTGGCAATGAGCTATCTCATCGGGGAACGACTGGAGGAGATAACCTACACTATGAAACAAATGACAACGGCCAGCGCATGATTGACTTTGCATGTAGCAGAAATCTAGTCATACGTTCGATTTACTTCCCATATCGACGCATACATAAAATGACCTGGGTATTACCGAATGGCAACTATGTCAGCTCTGGTACAATCACAGTGCTAGTACAATGGAAAGATTAAGAGTTTTCGAAAGGAAATGTCTTCGCACATGTACTGGTTTGTACAGAAAGCCTGAGACGGATTGAAGGCGCTATATTTCGAATAGAAATATTTATCAAACTGCTAAATTGACAAGAGTCGACATCTTCATACTAAAACTTCTTGGGAATCATATCGCAAGATCTGTAACAGTGAGTGAAAATCCTTGGATTTCACAGCCGTTCCACGCTACAGACGGGTACTCATCTCGATACTGGCTTCATTCCTCCTGAAGAAGACAAAATATTCTCGGAATTTGAGTTGAAGAGACCAACAATTCCAATGGAGATACTCATTTGCTAGATTCGTTTAGGATGGTCGGGCTGAGGCGGAGGAATCTAAATTTTGGTGGCTGAATGACAATGTCTAAAAAATTTGTGTTTGTTTTCTGTTCTGTGTTTTTTGTTACCTAGTTTTTTTAGTTTCATCTCATTATTGCCACATTTAGTGTTGTTGCTTATTTGTGTTAATAATTTGGGATAGATTTCATTATAAGGCAGCGTTTTTTTTTTTGATTAAATTCGTTTAGAATTGGGGTGTAACATATTAGATGTAGGATAAAAGTTCATTGTTGTGCTAGTATTATAAGTAATTTTTGAATGGTGTTGGTTGGTTTTTTCTCCTTTTGTCCAATAGAATCAAAAAATATGTTATAATTTTAATTAATTTGAATATGCTATTGTTTTTTTTCATGGAATGTTATTTATTGGTAAAATATAAATTTAGAGAGCCATTTGGACCATTAAGTTTTCGTAGTTTTATTGTTTGGAATTTGCTTTTTATTCTTTTAAAATTTATAATGATTGATATTAAATGAAGCGCTTTTGACTTTGACCGGATGGTAACACACAAAACCAGATCGATCAGGTTCTGATCCAACAACGTTGGGCCTCGAGCATACTTGACGTCCGTACACGCCGAGGAGCCAATTGCAGCTCGGACCATGACTTGATCAAATTAACCTATCAATGTCGTATGTCAAAGGCGTATTCAGCGTATCTACAGAAATTTGACATCAAAAGGCTCCAAACGGAGACGATTGTAAGATTACGGAAGTTGCAATGGACTGGCCACATGAATCGTATGGACGAACAGCATTCGTTGGGAAAACGGAAGGACGGAGACCAGTGGGAAGCCGAGGAAACGCTGGTCTGACTCGGTCGACGAAGACAGATCATCGCTGCTCGGATTTTCAAATTGGAAGACGCGGTTAATGGACCTAGACACTTGGAGGTGCTTTTTGCGAAAGCAAAGGCCCAAGAGGGGCTATAGCGCTACGAAGAGGAAGAATATTTTGAAGCCAGACTACTAGGTAAGTGCAGCAATAATTTCATAGAATATTTCAAACAAAAAATAAGGAGAAAAACTAACTCATGGCCACTACTCCAGTTAAAAATTAGTAAGAATACAAAATAAAAAAATCAGAGCATTACTATTGCAGGGTCTGGACTGCGGAGAGGATACGGTTAAAGTCAAAGTAAAAAAACGTTATTCAATATTAATCGTTATAAATTTTCAAGGATATAAAGTAAATCCCAAACAATAAAAATACTGAAACATTGTAACGGTTTAACACGTCTCGAACGTTCGAGATTACCCAAAGGAAATCTTAACCAACCTCTCATCGATTCTAGACGTGAAGTCTTGGAACAAGACAACGGACTGTACCCATCAGGTCAACAAGTTCGGACACTCTCAGTCTACTCCGAGGTGGCTGCTGGCTAGCTAGCTAATTCAGAGAGGAGTTTCAGTCGCGGGTCTCACGCGAACAGACTAAGTCCGAAATACAACAACTCAGCCACCGGTTCAAATGCCCGATTTAAAACGCGACGAACAACTTCCATCGACTCTACTCGAAATAATGCGCGCTCCCAAATATAAATGCAATACTCGAACTCAAACCGGAAAAAAATTTACCCTAAAAACGCAAAATTCAAAATATGGCACCGCGTACCGACCGAAAGGTGAAACTTACCATTCGCGGATTACTGAAACCCTACTCTCTCGGTGGCATACTCACCGTTCACCGACATTATCCACTTATTTAAAAATATTTATATGATAAGTATGAATTTGTCTATAAACATGTTTGACTAAAAATTAAACACAAAAAAATCTCCTTGTAATATCCTCAAGATATTTTAAATACGTTAATACGTTAGCCGAATGCAATTAAAATCATTTCCTACAAGTATTTCGTTTAGATAAATTTAGAATTCTAGATGATAGCGGATATCGCTTCTTGATTAAGGCGAGTGAATTTTAGCAAACTCGAAATTTCAATTGAGGTGGTTTTTCGAAGATAATTTTGTACTGACGTATTTTTTATCAATGAATGATCATATGACTATTCAATTAATCTAATGTTGCAAACAAAAGGCTCAAATTTCAAAGATATCATTTAGTAACTTAATTCGATTAACAATTTATAAAGTTCTTATAATAATTTGTAATGGTCGAAACTAATTTCCATTGTCATTCATCATAACCTGTTGAAGGGGTCTGGTTATATTTAGTCATTTTTGAAGCGTATAAATAATATAAAGCATGGGCATGCTTCATTAAATAAAATAAGGAAGACTCGTTCTTCAGTCCTATCCCCAAAGGTACATTGGCGTTGGCATTTTAATTTCTTCATATTGTAAATTCCCAGTTCCCCTACTACGGACAATCGATTTTTACGTTTAAGGCTTTAATTATTCTTATATTTTATGTTATTTATTCTTAAAATAAATCTCATAGTATCAATTCTTTCGTTCAAATATAAATAAAGGATTTGGTATAGTATTGATAATATTTACCCGAGGTGTCTAAGTCAACCTCTTACCCCGAAAGGTCATTAAACATTATTGGGTTTAATACACGGGCATTCATTTTGACGAATTAAAGTCAAGATCGGTAAATATTCTTTACGTCCGCAATTTCGACAAAAAACACTTGCACAAGGTTTGCCTGCGTAGCACGTAATTAATTCTTGGGAAATCAAGTTGACCTTCAACTTAAAATTGTCTACTTTCACTTTGCACTGCCAAATATTTTGCACCTTAACAAACGGATCAGTCACAGTAAAAACGACCAAATATTTTGATTGGAAGGCAATAGTTGTCCAATAAGGTAAATAAATTCACATTATTCACACGCGTAGCAAAACGAAAAATAGTTATTTAGGCCGTACTCTCAAGAATTCTTTTTATAAGTATATTGATTTCTTTAGTTTTTTGGGGGGTTATTTAGATAGAATTATTTTTTTATTGAATTAACTTTTATTTCTTTTTTATTTATTTGGGTTCGGGGCACTTTACCGCGGTTCCGGTATGATAAATTAATATATTTAGCTTGAAAGTGTTTTTTACCTCTTTCTTTGAATTATGGGGGAATTATTTCCGAACGTCGACACAAGGCCGGTTCTGTTTTCTTATTACGACATGTGAGTGAGTACAGAAACGAATAGTAGGTACTTCCCTGAATGCCCACCTATATCCTTGCTCGCACAAATTCCTCCCTCCTTGCGAACGATTTTGCCGTCGTTTTCGTTTCATTAAGCCGTCATCAGTATATCTATTGTACAGCGGCAGGATGGTGATGGATAGTCCGGCACCTGCACATACCCTGTCTCCCGCTTAGCATCCAAATTTGCTCTGGGGCCTCACTCCCCAATCTACCTGACGAAGAAATCAAATTGAGGTTAGATACACGCAGAATAACTATACCTTTTTCTTTTTTCGTACGCACAGCTGGCGTAGTGCTCTTCCAGGTGACTATTTCCCCCTCTAAAGCATATATCCCGCTTTAGAATTCTGCTAGGAAGACGACGAAACAGAACTATGAACCTCACTTTTCAAAACGAAATATACCTTTTTCTGATCAAGGATTGGTGAACGTGTGGAATGACACCACCTCCGGCAATGGTGGCTTAAATCAGACTGTCCAATTCGAGAACCTCAGCCATCAAAGTCAAAGTCAAAGTCAAAAGCGCTTTATTTAATACTAATCCTTATAAATTTTAAAAGAATATAAAGCAAAATCCTCTAGAATGGCTGCAAAATATACGGCAGCAGTTGCACCAACACGTCCGGGTCCCGTTGTACGCGAATTCCAGTGCATATCACTTCTGCCAACGTGGAACTAAAGTCAAAGTCAAAGTCAAAAGCGCTTTATTTAATATTAATCATTATAAATTTTAAAAGAATATAAAGCAAATTCCAAACAATAACAATCAAAAAACTTAATGGCCCAAATGGCTCTCTAAATTTGTACGTTATCATTCAACACATTTAAAAAAAAAAAACTCTAGCAAATTCAAATCAATGAAGATTGTTACATATTTTTACAATTCAATTGGAGAAAGGAGAAAAAACCAACAATATTCTAAAATTATTTATCATCTTAACACTACAGTGAACTTTGATCCTACACCTAATATGTTTTAACTTAATTCTAATAAATGCAATCAAAAACTTTATCTTATACTAAAAAAAATCTATAACAATGTTCCTAACCTAAGTGTTTAATCTTATCTCTAACCTAATATAATAAACATAATATAAACCTAACCTATACCTAATTTTCAATACAAATAAACAACACTAAATGTGGCAATAATGAGCTGAAACTCAAAACAACGAAATAACAAAAAACACCAAAACTGAAAATAAACACGAATAATTTAGACATTGTCATTCAGCCACCAATACCTAGATTGCCCCGTCTCACCTCGATCAGCTTCAACGAATCTAGCAAATGAGTATCTCCATTGGAATTGTTGGTCTCGTGAACTCAAATTCGGAGGATATTTTATCTTCTTATCGGTGGCCCGTCAATATATGTGATACATGGTTGGGACGCCGTCAGAATCAAAAACATATCCATTCATGTCCAAATACACGAATGCTTCTGGAGGAATGAAGCCAGTAGCGAGGCAAGTCGCTATATACCCGTCTGTAGGGTGGAACGGCTGTGAAATCCAAGGGTTTTCACTCACAGTCACAGATCTTGCGATATGATTCCGAAGAAGCTTCAATATGAAGATATCGACTCTAGTCACTTCAGCAGTTTGATAAATTCTTCTATTCGATATATATTGTTTCCAATCCGTCTCAGGCTTCCTGTACAAATCAGTACATGCACGAAGACATTTCCTTTCGAAAACTCTTAATTTTTCCATAGTACTAGCGCTCTGGTTGTACCAGATCTGACATCCATATGTCAAAACTGGTCTAACCAGTGTCTTGTAACAGATAACTTTGACCTTTTGATTAATGTATCTGGAATGAAAGAGTTTTCGAAGGGCCATGACTACTTTTAGTGCCTTACTGAGCATGATTTTCACATGTTCAGTATAGTACAGATACTGATCGAGATAAACACCGAGGTATCGAACACAGGATTTATGTGGAACCCGTTCTAGACTACTCTCACCAGCCATGATGTGGAAATCTTTCCAATTACGTTTCAGGTCTTGACTGACCCCCTGCAGCGTTGTCCGAAACAAGACTGTACATCATTGAACATTTTTTGGAGATCGCTCTGATCTATTGTAGCTTTTCGGTCTGCCGTATAGATGATCAGATCATCAGTAAACGCTACCAATGATCGCGTTGGCGAGACGTTAAAATTAAAGCCGTTCAATAGCTTGCGAATGAAGATTGAGAAGATCAGAGGCGCAGTGACTGTTCCCTGCTGTAGACCATTCAAGACCTTGAACTCGCGCATTGTTGTCAGATTTCCATCAGTTACAACAAACGATTTCCCGTATAACATATTACACATCATGACGACAAGGTGTATGGGGAACTTATCCTGAAGGAGTTTAAAAACTAGTCCATCTAACCACACCGTATCGAAGGCTTTCTCCATATCAATGAGACATGCTCCAACACATTGTCTATCATTTAGTTTCCAACAGATGTCTGAGGTTACTTTCGTTATTGCATGTGTGGTCGAATGCCTGGCACGAAAACCAAATTGGCAATTCGGCATCAGCTCATTTTCCTCAATGTGGGCGTTTAATGCTCTGTTGAGTATCACTTCAAACACCTTGCTGATGTTAGGCAGCAAGCTGATTGGGCGATAGCTTTTGGGGCATGAAGATTCTTTTCCTTTCTTCAAGATCGGAAATCCCTTAGCCTTTTTCCACTCATTTGGGAAATATGAATTGCTCAACATGTTGTTGAACAATATGCAATAATTCCTAATAGCAACCTCCGGCAAATGTCGGAGAACTACATTTGGAATACCATCAGTACCACATGATTTCTTGTTGTTTATCCTGCGAAATATGAAACACAAGTCTTCATAGCTGACAAAATAATCAACAAGATTCAAGTTCGGTATGAGGTCAGATGTTAATGTTTCATCGAAATGAAGAATTGATTGGCCGTTCAGGCTTGATTTGAAGTCGGAAACTTTTGCTTCAACGACCTCAGAAAATATTTCATTCCCTCTCTCAGGGTTTGGTAGATGAACCAATTCAAAATGTGTTCCAATCAGGGCAAGTTTATCCAATCCTTCACAAATAATCCTGTTTCCATTTCTATCCGGAGTCGTACTATCAATTTCGATACCAGCCCTATCGAGAAGATTTATCTCATCACTAGTGACTTCAAGATTCGATACCTTCACTCGAGACTTCTTGCGGAATATGCTATTCACTTTCGCAAACACGCCGTCTGGGTCCTGTGGGCTAATACCCCTCAATTTTTCCGCCCATTGACTGCTAACCTCACTCCTGAAGTATGACCGGATTAAGTTCCGGACATTCTTCAGATGTAATTTCAACAAAGCCAACGAGGGATGGTTGTAATCCAAAAATCGTCGATAAATATTGTTGACGCGTGTGAGAAGAAGGCTTTTTAATCTTTTCAACCTTGCGATGGTTGGTGTTTCATATCCTTCCATATTGTTTCGAAGTTTAATCTTGGGAACGACTTTCTCAATCGTTTCCAACGTCAGCTTCTCTAACTTCGACAAATAGGCATCTATTTCATCGTTAGTTAGATTCCTGTCATTAGGAACCATTGAGCAAGAGTTGCCACTATCAGAAGGGGGACATTGCTTCTGGTACTCCCGATTAAACTTCTTTTGAAACTTTCCCCAGTCTGTTTTTTTGAAATTCAACCGATGATTTTCATGTTGAACTGGAATGAGGAAGAAATCATCCCTGTGATGATTGATTTCCATTACGATTGCGTTATGGTCGCTATCATAAGGAAGCACTAGCAGTTTCCGTTGAGGACTATTAAAGTTGAATTCGAGTCTTGCGTCAGCAATGCAAAGGTCCAAATATGAATTTGTCCTAGGGCATGTTGGGAACTCCGACCCATATAGAGTGCACCTGTATTCAATTTGGTTCTCTGTTATCCATGATTTCAGGAATACACCTCTTGGATTATTGGTGGCGTTCAGCCATGATGTATGCTTGGCGTTCAGGTCACCAGAAAGAATATAATAATTATGAAGCCTGTTCAATTCAAGTATTTCAAACAAGGAATTGAGTTCCTCCTTGAGCTTGAGAACAGTTCCACCAGTTGCATAGGCAGAGATAACGAAGTGGTTATCCCTACCTGGCAGTGAAATTTTGATAACGGACACTTCAAGAGATTCAAAGCTTTTGAATTCGATTTTTTCAATATTTTGGAAACGATAGGGTCTTCGAACCAATATCCCGGTGCCACCTCCCCCATCACCTATTACCCTATCGTTTCTTACGAATTCAAAATCCTTGAATGTCATGGAGTGCCATGAATTGAGGTGGGTTTCGGTGAGAAGCATGATGTCAGGCTTTTGCTTAACAATGAATTCAAGGAGATAATCTCGCCGATGTATAGTAACAATGGAGTTGACGTTGATCGAGATGAGATGAATCCTATCCATGGGAATGTGACTGGATGACAAACTATTTTGGAGCATGTTGACCTAAACTTTGAAAAATGAAATTGATTTTTTGGTCTTGCTTATTAATTCTATCTGAAAGTGATTCAAGTTGCTGGTAGATTTTAAGAAGCAGCTCATTATTGCCACTTACATTATTCATTTTATTTATATTGTTATCTGCTGGTCCTCTGGCAGCAAGTGCAAATGATACCCCGGGTTTGATGAAGTTGGGAGGTAACAGATTGTGATTTACTTTGGTTTGCTTTGGGGAAAATTTAGCTCATGCATCTTGATACCGAGGGCATCCTCGGTATGATGCTGGATGACCAAATGTAACGCAATTAACACAATACAATTTTTCTTTTGGCTCCATCTGAGCCAATTTGCATTCACCGGGGGCGTGGATATCTTTGCACTTAACACAGCGATAGTGCATTGCACAATTGGCAGCCGAATGACCGAATCTTTGACACCTGTAACACTGGTTGACCTCAGTTTTTTGGAGCCGTACCCACCTCACAACTCTAAAGTTTAAGTACCTTACCTGTTGGAGGGCACTCGGACTGCTGTCGTTGGAAATTTGGACTAAATAAAATGGTAATATTTTACCTTTTACAGTTGATCTCCTTGTAGCAAAATTTTTCACACAGATGAACTTAACAGCTGGTGCTGCATCCTGCAACATCTCAAGGAGATCAACTGTATCCTTCCCACAGTCCAGGCCCTTCAACAGGAAGGTCTGATTTTTTTCCGCCTTTAGCATATATGTAAAGTGGGGAGCTTGGACACTATTAAGAGCATCTTTCGCCTGTTTGAAGTTAGCCAGTGTTTTTGTCTTGATCTAGAGCTTATCACCGGTCACTCTCTTAATTTCAAAGGTTTTGATTTTATGTTCGGCTGCCAATAACCGAACCATATCTCCTCCACGCTGCCCAAAAACGTTTATTGGAGGAACTTTTTCATTTGCCTTATTAATTTTATTAGGAGGACCAGCAGACACACCGATTGGCTTCTTCTCCTTTTGCTTATTTTTTAATTTTAAATATTTAATGAAATTATTATCGCTATCAATATTACCTATCTTATCGTTGCTCTCTATCTCGACGTCCATTTCTTCGTTCATTGCAGACAGCACCGCATAATAATTGGCGCTGTCGTTCGCTCCTCCTGCGCTCAGGATATTTTCCGCATCATGGATTGTCTTGCTCATATCTTGCGATTTTGTTTTATATGTTGGTACTCCTTTCCCGTTGGTCTTGCTTGTTGTTTCCTGTTTTTCATTCTTCTTAGTTAGTATCGGCTCTTCTTTGCCGGACGTATTCTGTGGCTTCGCTTTTTGTTTGCTCCCATTTGACAACGTCCGGACCATATCTTCCAAACTCTGTATCCGGAGTTTTAATTCGTCATTTTATTTCGTAACCCTTGCATTCTCCATGGTTACTTTTTCATAATCTTTGCTTGAAATCGTAGTTCGCTTTCCATGCTCACAATTGTCTTGTTCATTTTTCCGCTTGTTTATTTTATCATTTGTAATTTTCAAAATGCCTGGCTCTGGGTCCCCCAGCGGTGGGAAGCCGTCGGGCTCCTCCATCGCCCCGGTGAAAAAAACTTGTTTTCTTTCTTGAAACTTTCTCGCAGGTAAAGTCCAGATACTCGATAAATTGTTCGAATAGTTCGACGATCTAATAAGTTTCTTTATAAAATTACTTTGTAATTGACGTTTTTAAAAATTATTTTAATTTATAAAAATTCTTGACAGGAGCGAATTAAAAACACGTCTACACGCAACGAGTGCTAGACGTAGAATCACGCGAATTCCAATGCATATCACTTCTGCCAACGTGGAACTGAAGCCCAGCACGAGCTGCACTGGATACTCCTTTCGCTTTAACTTTTCCGGAATTCTTTTCCTGACACACGTCAAGTCGCGGTTCAGTGGCAGCGATTAGTTTAAAAGTAGCTCACGAACTGTCAACGTCAGTGGCTAGGGCATATAGATCGGCTGGTCGGCGTAGGGCGCCAAGAACGAGGTTATCACAATTTAATGGTCCAAATGGCTCTCTAAATTTATACATTATTAATCAAAAAACAATATCAGATTCAATTTAATTAAAATTATTGTACACATGCACAAAAAAGTCTGCGTATTTTTGTTGGTCTTAACGAACATTTCAATATAAAAAGCTTTGCCATTTGTTTATAACTAAAAATTTTTGTTTGTTGCTTTCATGAAACTATATAGAGATAAATGTATAACTAATTGCTCGTCAATGTTAAGAATAACCAAAATAAAAAAAGTTTCTTCCAAGAAGTCATCAAAATGCATCCAAAAAGTCTGCGTACACCAGGAAAAAATGTATTCTTTTTATTTGAGATGCACTATATAAGCTTAAAAAATTAAGAACCTTAATATGTAATAGCAAAGTCTTTCCTATAAATGGCTTCCTTTAGCCTATTTTACATGAAGTAAACAAGCTTTGGTGTTCCTTTGGCTATTATTTAGTTCCACTCGTTCAAAATAACGTTTTTTAATTAGACTGCTTGTTATTTCATGCTTTCAAAATTATTTTTCAAGTAAATCCCACAAATATTCAATTGGTGATTGAGGAGGTGTATGTAAGAGTTTTGCAACACTGTAGGCCGACCAAAGCCTATTTATTTAGCAGTATGCAGTGTTAGTAGGGCATTTCGTTAAGTTATTTCGGCTACTGGCACCTCTACGACCGGCCAATCGGTTCGATTTTTTTGACTCCGGTCACCTTTTTAAATGGTGAAAGCTATAGTGGGCCTTCGCGCTATGGGAAAAGAGACCGCCCCACGACACCCCAATGCTAGCTTGCCAGTACATTCACGCATGCCCAGGCGAGGCCAATCCAGCTGAGCCCTGATTCCGCTCGCTGAGGCAGCAGAACACCGCTGCAGTCCTTAACGGACATCTTTAGCATCACAAAATCTACTACAGCCAGGATGTGGTTAAATCTCGTGCTGATCGATTATGTGACCACAAAAGTTGACTGACAAGCCTCCAAATTTGCACTGGTCGATATTTTGTAGCTTGAAGCAATGCCTCCTCACACAGGCCCGAAAGCGGATGCATGACGCCACAATGCGTACCAGAATTTTAGACCTATTGACCTGTTCTTTTAGACCAATTGAATAGCTTATGTTAGTTCTCACTGTGACGTTATGTATGTTAATTGCTTTCCTTTGGGCCTGAGTAAGCAGGCGTTGCTTGAAGCCGTAATCCTGAAGATGCGTTAAAATTTTGAAAGCTACACTTGGTGGTCATTTTTGTAGACACCAGCGTAGATCATATCATTGATGAAGCCAAATATGTTGATTTTCCTGAGCATTGTATCGACAATCTGGTGCAAGATTTCTAGAGCTGTTTTGATACATTGTTGAAGCCGATTGGCTTTGAAGAGATCGAGATGAGCGTTGATCATCATGAAGTTCTCCGTATCTTTGTCGACCGGGACTTGAGATTAAGTGACTTAAAAATCAATTGAGCTGAAAACTTTCCTTTCGGCTTGCTTTTAGAAGATTTTATCCGGTGTTGGGAGCGGATACTTGTAGAGTTTTAGGCTGTCGTTGAAGTTCATTGAGAAGTCGGAGCAGATGAATATTTTTCCGTTCTTTTTCTTAACGACAATGATTGGCGCTGCAGATTTGGAGTATTCAATCGGTGAAATGACATTCAAGTGCCTTAGTCGTTCCAGTTCAGCTGCAACTATGAGACCTGCGGCGTGAGGAACTAGTCGAGCGTTTTGATTAGAAGGCTTGGCACCTGATTTTAGTGTCAACGATACCGTTGTCTTGGTGCAACATTCAAGTCCTTTGGAGAAGAGAGACGCGAACTTTTCTTTGACGTCAAGCAGTTATCCTCATTTCGCACAGGTTACATGTTGGGAAATGGGTTACTAGATAATGTTTTAAATACGAATATTTCAATTGATGAAAAATATTTATTCTCATGAAGAACTTTAGGAAGGTGATCATACAGTGGTTTTTACTTCTGATGTTCTCTCAAGGAGAATCTACACAAGACTGACCAAGAATTATCCTGAAGTATTTATCCCTCTAACTATATAACTAAAATATGAAGAGTGGGCTACAGATGTCTGGTAGGACTCTAAAAAGTATTTATTATCCCAAACACATTTTTTATTGCTATTTGGTTTTTCCCTGGGATATTCTTATCATCCTTTCCTTGGGTATTTCCTGAGTCCCAAAACCTCAGACCACTCACCAAACTTTCAATAGAGTAATTTTTGTACATTTTAATAAATATTTCAACACGCCTCCTCAAAAATTAATCTACTGAGTGATATCATAAGATTGACATTTTACATTAAACATAAAATTACTTAACTCAAAATTACTTTACTTTAACATTAAACATAAAATTTTAGTGATACACCTTCCTCATGTTACTATTTGGGATATATAAATATTATCCAACATTTGTTGCTAAGGATTAGGGAAACCCAAATAAAACCTAATCAGACCATCTTACTTAATATTAAATTACAAAATAAAACTTATAACAATAACTTATTATTAATATTATTCCAGAGCTAATCCTTTCCTTAATTCCAGGAATTTTACTGCTGGTAGAGGCTTCGTGAACATATCAGCCAACTGATTACCTGTTGGAATATATTTTAAATTAATTGTTTTATTTTCAACTTGCTCACGCGAGAAATGATATTTTATGTCGATGTGTTTCGATCTTTTGTGACTGGTTGGGTTATTCGCAATACTAATGCACCCATTGTTGTCTTCGTAGATTGTTGTAGGTTCTGAAATTTTTATATTTATACTATTAGCTAAAGATCTCAACCACATTGCCTTTCTAACAGCTTCAAAAAGAGCCATATACTCTGCTTCAGTAGATGAAGCTGCCACAGAGGTTTGTCTTTTTGTATTCCAAGTAACTGTGCAACGTTCGAATAATTTAAATACGTAACCGGTCATTTGAATCACAACCTCGCCAGTCTGAGTCTACATATCCACTTAAAACATCATTGAAAACGCCTCGAACGTATGTTAATTTTAGTTCAGCTGATCCCTTAAGATATCGAGGTACTCTTTTTAGGTTTTCCACAACTGTTTATTACTTTTATTTGGTTAACGACTTAAAATGTTTACAGCTACACTCAGATCAGGTCTAGTACATAACATTACGTACATTAAGCAACCCACAACGTTTCGACAAGGGGCATCAAATTTTTCATCAGAATTGAGGGCTATAAAATCTAGCTTACTTTCGAGTGGAGTATTAACGGGTTTACAGTCTGACATATTGAATGTACTTAAAATTTTCTTTATGTATCGACTCTGATCTAAAGTTAATATATTTCCATTTCTTTGAACTCTAATTCCTAAAAAGAGTTTAATATCTTTCAAGTCAGTCATATTAAATTTCGTCATTAGATACAACTTAAAATTAGTCATTGTTTCTAAATTAGCCGTGGCGATTACAAGATCATCTACATAAAGTACTAAATATATATTTTTCGAAATATCTCCCTTATCCAATATATATATATATATATATATATATATATATATATATATATATATATATATATATATATATATATATATATATATATATATATATATATATACACATATCAACAGCTGAATTCTTAAAACCTTCTTCAATTAAAGATTGTTCAAACGTTTCAAACCAGCATCTTGCAGCTTGTTTTAATCCGTAAATAGCTTTATGTAATTTACAAACTTGATTTTTACTACTTTTGACACCATCAGGTACTCTCATATAGATTTCCTCTTTCAGTATGCCATTTAAAAAGGCCGTCTTCACATCCATATGGTGAATAAGTAAATTAAATTGGTTTGCTAAAGCTACTATAATTCTAAAACTGGAAATCCTAGCTACAGGTGCAAAAGTTTCATTGTAATCTATTAAGTATTCTTGGCTAAAACCTCTAGCTACCAATCGGGCTTTATATTTTGATGGGTTTACAAATTCATCATTCTTTATTGTAAATACCCATTTACAGTCTACTATATTTTTATCTGAAGGCTTGGATACTAAAGACCACGTCTCATTTATCAAGAGAGAATTAATTTCATCTTTTATAGCCGATTCCCATTGAGCCCTATCATCTCTACTTTTAATTTCTTCATATGAGGTTGGAATATTACAAACAAAAGATTGAGCACTCAACAAATGACTATCGAACATTTCATCTTCATTGTATGAAATAGCCGGACGACCTTTAATTCTTTCACTCCTTTTGGCTCAATTGACAAGCCTTCTTTCTGTTTATCATCACTGTGATAATTTTGAGAGTCTTGAGATTCAGGATCTGTTTCCATATCTGTTTCAACTACAGATTCATTATTTAATTTGATATTTTCAGTGCTAGATTTCATTTCATCTGATTCATCAATATCAGATTTATTTGATTTACCTACTGATTTTGACATTATGTCAGATGCATCAGTTTTATTTTGAGTGTTTTCGAAATTAACACCTTCGGTCTTAGCTGTTGGTCTAGTTTTCAAAAAATTAGTTTCGTCAATTATAACATCTCTAGCTACTGTAAACTTCCCAGTTTCCACATCCCATATATTATACCCATTTGATTCATACCCAACCAGTACACCTTTTAGTGATTTTTCATCAAATTTTGAATTTCTGGTTTTCTTATGGATAAAACGGTAGAACCAAATACTTTTAAATATTTTAACTGTGGTTTTTTACCATGCCACATTTCGTATGGTGTTTTAGATTGTTTCAAAGCTCTTGTGGGCGTCAAGTTAATTAGATATGTACTAGTCAAAACAGCTTCACCCCAAAAAGTCTTATCTAAACTAGCCCCCGCAATCATTGCTCGAGCCTTTTCAGTAATCGTTCTCACCATACGTTCTGAAACACCATTCAATTGCGGGGTATGTGGAACAGTTAAGTGATGAGTAATACCTTTTCTAACACAATATTCCTTCATCTCGTTTGATGAATACTCTCTACCATTATCACAATATAGATTAACAATTTTTAAATTAAAGTGAGCTTCACTTTTAGCTACAAAATCTTGAAAAACTGTAAAGACTTCAGATTTATATGCAATTAGATATGTAACACAATAGTGTGTAAATTGATCGACAAATAAAACAAAATAATTTTTATCATTAACTGTAGAAGGAGTGATAGGGCCGCAAACATCTGAATGAATTATAAATGACGGTCGTTTTACATGGCTTTTATCTTTAGTCTTATTAAATGACAAACGTGCTAATTTGCCATTAATACACGGTTCACATAGATTATTATTCGGCGAAATATTTTCGATTTGTTCTATATCCTCTTTCATCTGTTTAATTTTTAATTCTAAAAATTTGGTTTTACCTATATGGCCTAGACGCTGATGCCATAATTCATAATTTCCATCTTTAGCAATATTTACTTGAGCATGTTTAACAATTACAAGCTTAATACCAATCAAATTATTTAACGACTCACCTGTCATGATGACATTATTATCCTTACTTATTTCGACACCTTTTTGGTTGAAAATAATTACCATACCAGCTTCCTGCATTCTTTTTACTGATAGTAGATTATACGGCATGTCGGGACAGTAGAAGACATTTTCCAGGGTTCCTTGTACACCTAGGTTGCTGACAACGTTCAATGAGCCCTTCTTGGTTATTGTGATGTATTCTCCTTTTTTCGCAACCAACACTTTTATTGGTGTCTGTAAATCAGCAAAATCTCCAACTAGATCTTCTCTGTTGACTATATGGTCAGATGCTCCCGAGTCTAGAATAAATTGAATACAGTTATTGTTGTCGTAATTATTTCGATGATGTTATGTATAGTCGCTAGTCATAAAAGCGAAACTTGAGATATTATCCTTTGACGATTGAGCAAATAGTACAGTTTGGACATTTTTGTTTTTCTCAGCTTTTTGATATTGAATACTTCTCTTGTAATAGTAGCAATCACTTTTGATGTGTCCTTTTCTACCGCAGTGATGACATTTTCCTTTAGATGAATTTTTAAATGATTTGTTTTTGTTTTGATGATTATTTTTGAAGTATTTCCTATTATTAAAATTACTCTTCCTCACTGTATTATCTTGATTTTCAACATAAAGCACTTTTGAACTTGTATCACGATTATCAGCCTTGATTTTTGTTTCATGGTCTAAAAGTCTTGTTTTTACGAAAGCTAAATTCAAAATATCCTCAGATAATGTTTCTATAGCAGTAAGTATACCATTATAAGATGATGGAAGTGTCAATAGCAAATGAGACACTTTATCAGGTTCTTCTAATTTTCCACCTGCGACTAATAATTCTGTAACTAAATCATCAAAAATTCTAAAATGTTCCATCAAAGATATGTCGCCTTGTAATTTAAGTTCCAATAATCTTTTTCGTAAAGCCAATTGAGTGGCAAGGCTTTTTCGTTCGTAGATCGCGTCTAACTTTTGAAAATTTTCTTTTGCGGTACTTGCTGACTCCGCGAAACCAAGAAAAGAATCACTTAAATATTCCACAATCACACTTTTTGCGATACGTTCTGCTTTTATCCACTTTCTATTAAGTTCTTCAGGAGCTTCATTATCAATAACTTTGATGACGTTCAATTCAGTCAGTAAAGCACGAATCCTTAACTTCCATACACTATATCTATCACCGTCAAAAGCTTTAATATTTCTCTTAGATTTTGTCATCTCCATTGTTTATAATCGTGAGATACACTGAACGAGAGAAACGTATAATTGTTACACTTGTGAGATTAACAGGGCCGATATAAACGCAACTGTTAAATAAAGCACTATAAAAACTATCACTGAAACACAAAGTAACCTGGGCCAATAACCTGTTGGGAAATAGGTTACTAGATAATGTTTTAAATACGAATATTTCAATTGATGAAAAATATTTATTCTCATGAAGAACTTTAGGAAGGTGACCATACAGTGGTATTTACTTCTGATGTTCTCTCGAGGAAAATCTACACAAGACTGACCAAGAATTATCCTGAAGTATTTATCCTAACTAACTATATAACTAAAATATGAAGAGTGGGCTACAGATGTCTGGTAGGACTCTAAAAAGTATTTATTATCCCAAACACATTTTTTATTGCTATTGGGTTTTTCCCTGGGATATTCTTATCATCCTTTCTTTGGGTATTTCCTGAGTCCCAAAACCTCAGACCACTCACCATACTTTCAATAGAGTAATTTTTGTACATTTTAATAAATATTTCAACATTACATAATAGTGGCTCGTCCAAAAGGTTAACAGCCGTGATCCAATTGATACCGAGCAAATAGAGCCGCATGGAAGTGACATAGTATTTGCTGCACTCCTTCAGCAGCATAAACAAGCTCACTGGCAGCCCTCGCTTGTACGAGGTTATTGACTTTCCTTCATTTGTATCTGAGACTGGAAGCTTCGAATACTTTATGAAGCCTTCCAGGTCTCACGTGGTTTTCCGTTATTCTTAAACTCGTGGAATTGGTCACTGATACCTCGATGCATATGTCGGCACTCATGAGCCACGTTAAATTTTTTTCCATAAATCGCTTAAGGTTCCTTCCACAACTATTCCATTTTTCAGATATTTTTTAAGCATATCTGGAGATAATGACTTTAGTCTCCCTTAAAGATTGCTCCGTTACACCCGATATATCTTGCCACAACATTACGAAATGAAATAACTGCTCATTTCGATTTTCTTTCCGGGCCTTTAACCAAACATCGGAAAATTCCCTTTTTGGTACAACTTTGACAACTGAAAAATAAAAAAAACATATTTGTGCAAATAATTCGCAATGGTATTTTCTACTGATTAACACAAGACATTTATACATAGCTATCAATCATAAAAAATTTACGCTGGGGACAAGGAGGGACATGTAGAATTTTTGCCAGTTAAGTTCCAAAAGTTAGTAGAAAAAGATTACTTTATCAAAAAGTCATTAATAAACCAAAAACAAAAAATAAATTCAAGCGGATCACCCTGTCATTAAATTGTACTCACCCTTGAGTTCTGATTCCATAGTTAAAATTAAAACACAATAAAGTTTTCACAGATATGTACATCCAATATTCTTTTCACGTTTAACTAAACGAATGCGATACAAATCGCGTTAATCTGATATACTGACGCTTTTCACGTACAAGCGGATGATGGTAAAATATCAAATAATCGAAGGGGTTCCTTAGTTTCAAGTTGTTATGTTTTTCGTAAAGTTGTAAACGAATCAATTAGAACATGTCACTTTTGTCCAGCTAGCTTATACTATGCGAACCACTGTGCGTTGGCGTCCATTCGCTTTTGTTGAATGAAATTTTACTTTTAAATTTATTTTATCCTCGTCGCTAATGCTTTAAACTCGAAGTTGAATATAAGATGATATTTACCAAAACCTTTGAAATATGAATATTTATTCAAAGATCTGATCTGAACAAATGCTCTCGTAAGACCGAAGGTACGTGAACCGTAGTTGAGAGTGGGAAATAAGAATGTTTTGGTGGGAAAGATAAACAGAAAATTTGAGCGTGTGGATATCGAGTCATGTTTCCCACAGAATCCTTGGTTGGCATTGAATAAGTCTTAAAGCCAAAGTTTAGGTTATTAAAGTATTTATTTCATGACTGTAATATTTATGTGCAATTTCACTTAAGCCAAGCTAAAAATGATCACTTTAAGATGTACGTAGATGAAAATATTATTCAAATTGCATTGATTAAAATAATTTAACCTATTTCTAAACAACAGCGATAGACGTGCTGACCCAATAAGCTGAATAATTTCAACAATCAGGACACTAATTACAATTATTGAAAACTTCTCAAAAATAAGATCCTTCGCTTAAATAATTTCTCCAGATTCAATATCCGAGACTTCTTCTGCCTCGGACACGACAAAGTAATTTTTCTTTTTCTCGCGCGAAGTGCTGCGGCGACTTTTTTCCTTTTTACTTTCTCTACCCACACTCTTTCGCTGATCAGAATCATAATCGCTATCCTGTATAACAGTAGACGCATCTGCAGTCGTTGATTCTGATCTAGCCTTGCTAACAGATCTTGTTCGTTTCTTTTTCTTATGCTTATGCTTCTTTCGTTTGGACGAACTAGTTTCGCTACGCTTCTTTGATTCATAAGTTGAATCGCTTAACTCGTCACTGGATATATCCTCGCGCATGCGGTACTGCTTAGGCAAATTGGAGTCATCTGTTAAATTTCTGCCTAAAGTTGCTTCTCGCGGATCAGATCCCGAGTCACGATGAACAGATACGTCCTTACCCTGTCGCTTGATACTTTGCGAAATCACACGGCGCTGATGGTCTAGTTGCGGGAACAGCTCCCTTGAATTCTCTAGGGCATGTTTCGCTGCATTCATTTCGGCTTGTTGAATACTTGGGCCAGTGGCGCTAGCCAAACGCTTGCCTCTAAAGTACACAGCTACTGTATAGACTCGAGTATTGGTTGGACCGATGCATTCAATAACTTTGTATATGGGAATGTCGGGCTCACCACCATCCATTGTGCGCAAGGTCAGGCAACATTGTTGTAATTTTGACTTGGGGTCATTCCAGTCCTGGTTCATAATAAAGACTTGCAGGCGAGGGAAGAGACAAACTTGACAAAATGTTTCACAATATTCTAAGCCTTTGTCAACATACAGTGCGCCTAGAAATGCTTCCAGCAAGTCGGCACGATCTTTCGTTTTGAGTTCAGCCTTGGGATTTGAGTACACGGCATATTGAGTCATTCCTAAATCATCACATACCATTGCTTGCGTTCTATTATTGACTAGTGAGGAGCGGAGAAGTGACAGATGACCTTCATGATGCTCGGGAAAGTGGCGGTAGAGATACTCAGAACAGATCAATTGCAGAACTGTATCTCCGAGAAATTCCAAACGCTGATTTGATCCTAATGTTAAGTGAGTGAACCCAATGCTTCGATCGGTGAATGCACGTGCTAGCAAACGAATATGTTTGAATTGAACTCCAATTGATTCCTCGAATTTAATCAGGCCTTTCAACATTTGATAGGAGTCAATCCATTTACGATCTCCCAAGGGTTCTTGCTCTTGCAGCGGATGTGGTGGATAGTTAGTCCAAACCTCTTTTAGTTTTTCATCTCCAGCCCACAAAGCTCGGGCAAAGACTTTGTCCGCGACTGTTATGCCACCGTCTAACAGCAGTGCCCCCATTAATGCCTCAAAGCAGTTCGCCATGGCGTGACGCAGTTCCAATTCGTTGCACAGATCCGAGCCGTGAGCATACAGCATGAAGCGCTCCAACTCGAACTTACTTGCCAGAACGGCCAAATGCTGATTTTGCACAATAGCTGCCCTGTATGTAGCTAAACCTCCTTCCTCAAGACCGGGAAACATGAAGAATAAGTGAATCGAGGTAAGGAACTCAACGACAGCATCTCCAAGAAATTCTAATCTTTCATTGTGGGTTATGTTGCTGTCCGTTTCATACTCCTTGCCAAAGCGAGACATAATGTTGATGAGTGTGTTGATACCTCGCTTCCTTGTGTTCATGTAATGAATCTTTCGATCTCCATATTCCGGCTGTCGAATGCCGCAGTTCGTTATGCTGTTCCGAGCATGGTCAGGATTTGTTCCGAAATTTTCTTTGTAGGAAGGATGTGTCAAAGCAAGTTGCAGTAAATAACGATTTTTAAATTTATACTCAATCGCTTCCTCGAGCAACTCAAGGGCATGATGGAAGCGTAAATGTGTTGTGAGTACAGGAATAAGCATTGCGTGTTGTACAATGTCACACATTATTCCAGTGCGATAAAATCCTTTAGAACTAATTGCAACTGTAATGTTACGCTTCATACGGCATTGAGTCCGCATTTCCTGCAACTTGGCTTCCTTTGCTTTCAGCTTCCGTTTATCTTCGTAAGAGGGTTTCGACATGTTGGCAACCAAGTGTCGATATTTCGAGTACTCGCGCCAAACCTTTTGATAGTCACGATTGCCCGCATAACTCAGTTGGGGAGGTCGAATCCCAAAATGGACAATTACAGGATGTGTAACACCTCCTGCTTCGGTATCAACGCATTCGGGTAGATCGGATACATCGCGATCCAGGAGGTGTTACACATCCTGTAATCTCGATCCATTTTGGGATTCGAACTCCACCAACATGACGTTCTGCGCGGATTCGTGACAAAAAGGTTTTGCAGTGCTCGAAAATCAGACACTTGTATTTCGATCGACAAGTGGCCCGGAACTGTCCAGAAGATATTTAAGAACTTCGCTTATAGCAAGAACTTCTTTTCCATTATCCTCTAAATCACGAACGAAGCGAGGCAAAAAGTGATAGCAGGGACACACGTCCTCGCGGTCGGCTACGGCTGGCATGAGATGAAAATCGACCAATTCAAGAAGTTCCCGAAATAGATAATCAGCTGGAAATTAAATTTATAAATAAATCTCGAAATACTTTTGAGTAATTCTTACATAACAAATCCAATTCCCTAACAGTGAAATTTTCCGGCATTTTCTCTTCAACATAATGAATTGTATACTCAATATTGAACCGAATAACCTACAATTATCAAAAAATGCTTTAGTTTTTTATCTAATTGCAAAGATTCAACGCCGACCTTACCTTGCATGTGGGCAGCTCACCAATTGGAACATGGGACAGCAGAGAAAATCCTTCAAAGATGAATTCATGCTGGTCGTGATTGATTATGGTCGGTGTTTTTGTGAGGAAATTTGTTGGGGGGGATATTGTAATCCGATAGTGGAACAGTCTGTCCGCATTATTGGAGTTCGGTTTGCATTTTGCGAAACCACTTTCACCTGGGTAAATGCCGTGTCTGATCCCCGTTCGACGAGACTTTATTGAGCAACGACACAATGGTCCATCATTCATTTCGCCAGGCTCGTTATGCCATAAGTCTGGATGTAATCGTTGAGGATGTGCAATCTTTCTCGACAATTCTTCCATCGAACAATCTTCTTCCGGTTCAAACTCATCCTCCGAGGAGTCGGACGATGAACATTTTCCGCCTGAAACATTAAAAAAATAATTTAAAAAGCTTCGATACTACTTCAAGTAAATTATATCTCACACTTATGACGACAAAGCCGCAACTTCCTTTTCCGCTCCGGCGGCTCATATGAAGGCAACTTGGCTCGCTCCTTTTCTACTCGCTTTATTAACTGATCCTCGAACACTTGGCAGAGCGCATCACAACGAGTAGTGCTTTCCACAACACTTCCATTCAAACGCCGATAATACACTTCTGCAGGTGAAGAACGAATCCAAGTCTCCTTTTCTTCGTTGTTTGCAATTTCAGCCAACCTTTTCGTAATCTCTTCGGACGTCTCGCAAAAATTCGATCTCCATGTCTTCAGCAATCGTTCACGCTCGGTTTCATTTCTTCTTGGGGACAATCTCCTTGATCCACTGCCCACTGATTCACGAGGCGCAGAGAAACTTCTTTTTGGATCTGTAACATTGCGAGGCTGATACCTGGTTGATTGATTTTTCGACTCAATCTCAACGCTCTCGGAACCTCTACGTGAATATCGAGAGGAGGTTTCGTATACCGAAGCACTACGAGAACTCGAGGGTACACTGCGATCGTGGGATCTGCTAGGAAGTCTTGCACTTTGAATACTTCGAGAAGGCCGTGGCGGAGTACCTACGGATGGTGGAGGCAACACTGTGGTTGGAGGCTGAACTGGCGGCGGATACCTTAGCGCGACTGCATTGATTGGTGGAGGTGTACAAGCGATTCGTGTCGGGAGTGGAAGAAATCCCGGCGGTGGTACATTTGGGTTATAGTAAATGGGTGGCGGAACATTTGGACGAAATGCTGTCGCTGATGGGGGATAGTAATATGGGACCGGTGGTACAGAATATGCTGGTGGAGTTTCTGCCGGCGGACGAGCTGGAAATTGTAGTACTGGAGGTGGTTTCGTAAAGTCCGGTGGAGGAATATTCATTTTTATCAATTTCACTAGTAAATTTTCACATGTTTATCACTGTCTTAAAACAAAATAAACTTCTTCTGTCCGATTACACCCGGAACTCCCAAATTAGGAATGTCAACAAAACACCTGTCGAACTGACAAATGTCACACTCATCTGATTCTTTTACAGTGGGTTACACATAAGTGGACAAAATAATACCGCAGATAAAAACATCTTCAAATTACCTTATTACATATATAGTTCCATGCATATCTTATTCCATAGTTAAATATGTTTTATTAAATATATTACTTATGGAATTCTTTGTAGCTATATGAATGAGTTGCATATTTTTAATAATTTTTTCTAAAAAATGATTAGAGAAGAAAAATGTTAGAAGAAGGTGGTTTCGACGTGTGTACTAATTCTCATCAGGCCATCACTCTTAGATACACACCGATGATGGCGACCACCATGCTTAGAGGTGAGAGAGTTATATTTAATTTTCCTACTTATGCGAACTCAATATGTTTTTGTAACTACGAATTATATTCAAGTTAAATTTCCTCTTGTAAGTACTTGTCTTAGCTAAACTTTAAACATATCATTTCACCCTTTTCACATCAATTTAATGTAAATCTATACGCTCATTTTTGCTCTACATTGAAGCTTTCATTATGTTATATGTTTTTTTTTATTATAATTGAGATCATTTGATTTTCATTTTAAATAAATTCACACTTGAAGACTGGCCGGATTTAGGTCATCGTGTCCAAAAAATTGTCGTCCATGGTCAAAGTCACAGTAAGCAAAAACTCACTCACAAAATATTCAGATATTTAGACAAGGATCTTTTCAAATCGAAATTTCAACAGTTGCTAACAAACCGAAAACCTGAAAACCTTATGGAGCTCAAAAATATGATTACAGACTCCAAGCATGATTCTACCATTGAGAAAAGGATCAGATGTCGACAACATACATGGATAAATAAAAAAGTTATTGAGGCTAGTATTAACAAAAGGAAGGTTTATAAAAAATACAAAAAGAACACTGAAGATCAAGCACTTAAACATCTGTATACCAAGCCCTAAAAGAATCAAAACGTCTCATCAAAGAAGCTAAATTTGCACATTACTCCAGAAAATTAGAAACAGCGGTGGACAACTCACACGAAATATGGAAAATAATAATGTGGAACAGCAAACCCGCTAAACTACTTTTTTTCAACAATTGGTGAAAAAATTACCAAAGAGCTTGGTGACAAGTCAACTAGCTATTTCAATATCATAAATAGCCTACCTAAGTCCATCTTTCATATTCATCAAACGACTAATAGAGAAGTATTAAATACAATCGAAAATTTGAAAAAAAGCATGACGACAACGAGGATTGGGCGTGAGATCCACATGCCGGCACAATACGCGGCATAATGGCACCAGGTATTGACAAAATCGCCACACATGAAATTATTCTAGTCAAAGAGCAGGTAGCTGAACCACTGGGAAATTTTATAAACGTGCATATTAGAAATGGAACATTTCCGGACGATGAGAAACTGGCAAAAATAATTCCAATATTCAAAGGAAGAGATCATCTGGACCCGAATAATTACCGCCCTGTTGCACTTTTGACAGCCTTTAGTAAAATATTCGAAAAACTTATAAATAATCGTTTAAAATCTTTCTTAATGGACAATTCAATCATAAATGCAAAGCACTTTGGCTTTCAAAAGAACAAGAGCGCTTTCGATGCGTTACTTTTTGTCTCACGTTACATCAGTGAAAGTCTTGATAAAGGAGATTCGTTCATGGCTTATCGAAAACAAGCTAGCATTGAATACTACAAAGACAAAATACACGATTTTTAAACGAGTGTTTGAAATTAAATATCTCTGGTTATTTGGAGTCAATCGTCAAAGCAAAACCGTAATATTATATCCAGGATACTAACTAAAGCCTATAAAAATATTCTAAACCTTCTAATTCTCACTCCAACAAGACAAGTTTGTCAACGGACCAATGCATTCACCTTCAGTTAAATCATTAGTATGGAGAAAGCTAAGTTTACCTTCAAATGTCTCAATTCCAGTGAATTGGAACAAAACCCCTTTGTTAAAGCATCACAAATAAATCCATATAATTCAAGAAATGCCAACAATTTTGTAATACCTTACGCTAGAAATGATCGGCTAAAGAACGATGCAACAAATGATGCTCTGCATACATATACAACAATCTTCCAGAAACAGTGAAAAACGTAAACTTATTATTGGTTTTTTAGAAAAGACTTAAGGAACATCTAATAGATTCAAATTAATGATAAGTCCGGAGGATTAAAAATGCAGTGTCTTCGGGCATTTTAGACCCTAACGTCGAGATACTTAAAGACAGCTAGTTTTTATGAACTCAGAGTTTTTTACTGCGTCGTATTATAATATTTTTTTAATCTCTGAAAACTGTTCACGAATCGGATTAGACTAGCAGGAAAGGAGTACTTCACAGCATTTTGTGTGCCCCTTATACCGATGTTTTACTATTGCCTGGAGGCACAAGTAGGAAGAGTAGCCCCCATAAAACGGGGGGTGGTAGCAAAGTCAGTAACAGCAGATTTTTTTAGCTGAAACTCACTGCATTAGGAAAATGTTTCAAAATTTCGATTGATTTTATATATCTTCGAAACAATTGAGAATGAGGAAGATTTCTTCTTGGTATAATAAAAATACTGATTAGATTATAAAGAAGAGGTGCACAAAGAGGACTTCTCATGAATTTGTATTACAATCAACCAGTTGTAGTAATCGAGCAGTCACCTAAGCAAATTGCTTGAAAACCACCATAATGCTGATCCAAATTTCAATTGTAAATTTAAAAAAAATAATCATTTAAATTTGTAATTAAAATCTGGACACGGCAACCTCCTTTACAACGGAGCTTATCCACAAAATGCACTTCCGCAATGCAATGGAAAGTAGATGAAAGGCTCGTCAGGGGAGTCTTTGTCGCGAAATGCCTGTGCTGGGGTTTGCAAACACAAAGTGTCAGGTATGTTCTGTAAACGCGAGAAAAAGTGCATTGCAATTCGCCCTGGCCCAAGCATATCGATGAATCGCGACCGAAATCGTATGAGTGAAATTGATTCTGACTGTACAATCTTCTGCCTTTATCTGTTATGTGCGATTACATTCCGTCGTCGGTAATCAAAACGGAAAGTTTCGCGTGAATATTGGGAAAAACTACAACTTCTTGGTGTTACTTTGGTTATACTTTGTCCATAGCTGCAATTGAAGATCGTCAGGATAAGGAGGAGAAAAGTTAATTGATGGACCGATGTCTCTTGTCTCGACCTCTTATCTTATAAAGAAATTGAATCGTATTTAGTGCAAAAGTGTATTTGAAATTTTCCTTCCCCCTCCCTTTGTCAATACAGTGTAAATAATCTGTGCAGCATTCGTGACATCCTTAAAAACAACATTTTTTAGGCATCATTGGAATTCACCCACATCATCAGTGGGCGCCCGGCGAGAATGTTGGCAAGTACATTTTATCCCGTTTATTTTTGCATATCATAAACTATAATTAAATTTTCTTTTGGCACGTCATTAATTAGAAACTTTGTTCGTTGTTTACCCATTATTTCGTATAATTTTAGTTCTTTTCTTTTGCACATCATTAATTAGACATTTAGGTCTTTGCTTACACATTATTCCGTATCATTTTTGTTCCTTTCTTCTGCACATTATTAATTATAAATTTTGTCCTTTGTTTACACATCATTACGTATAATTTTAGTTCTTTTCTTCTGCACATTATTAAGTACAACTTTTGTTCCCTTCGTTTTTTTTTTGCACTTTTGTGATTTATCATATTTTGAATGTTTTACAATAAAAACGAAAAAATGAATTATTAAAATATACACCCGGTCTTTCCACTTGACTTGAAATCCTGACCGGGTATGGGACCCACAACTTTGGCAGGCCACTCCACTAAAATAAGCTAGCCATCGGACGAGCTCTCCCCTTTTATTGTGTTATAGGGGCTCTTGCCCGAGCAGAGCGGCCTCCGCTCACGTGCCCTTTTATGGTACATATAGTGTTATGTGATTCCATTGCAAATACTACAACATAAATTGGTCACGTTTATATTTCTCATTTGATAGAAAAATTCATGCAAATTATGTTTGTATGAGCTTTTCACTCAAATGGGAAAATATAGCCACGTCTACATTTGGATCTTGATCCGGTTGGGAGGATGCGAGGGGCACCTGGATGCCCCACTCTTATTTGCGGGCCATAAGTATCGTTGGTAAAGATGAAGTCTCTTATATCCGTCCGTTTTCTCCAGGCCTTATTTGTCCTCTTAACCAGCAATTGGATAGCCCTCAGCAGGTTACCTCCTTTCTCGGCTCCGATCGATAATGATAGAACCTTTTCGGTAATTCGTGGATGCGACACCGCAACGCTAGCATGCCAGCGCATTCACGCGTCCCCAGATAAGGCCAATTTCGGCGGATACTACCATCTTCTTCCACCGAGGTAGCAGACCATCGCTGCAGTCCTTTGCGGACATTTAATATCACTTATTTCACTACCCAGTAGTATAAGTGATTTAGTATAGTTCACAAATAATAGTTAATGATAATCGAATATGCTCATCTTTCATAAAAGCAAACATGCTTTAAATGTTCGTCTTACAAGCCGGTATAGTCAGTCAGTTAGTAGGATAAAGTAGCTTGAAACTGAAAGTTCCAATTTATTCATTCCCCGATAATGAACTGACTTTATTTATTTTATACTGTCATTAAAATTTATAATAAATGCGTTTCTCTTTCAGTTAGGAGAAGAAAATAAATTGATGAAAGATTTGTATTTATAAACACAATGCAGAAAATTATGGGTATATAATCTTTAACAATACAATACAACTTATTCTAACGACTTTTAGTGAAAATATTTTACTAAATCGTATTGTTAAAATGTAAATATTAGATATTATAGGACCAAACGAAAATGTCTGTATATTGTCACGTATTATGGTTCGCGGCCGATAATTTTAATATTCCGGGAAAGTAAAAACGCACTGTCTTTTAAATTAAGTTAAAAGAGTTTATTTACTAAGAATGCACAATAATTGATTTCACTATTTTACAACTTGTCTATCAATTTTTACTTCAACTGCCTATCACTTCACAATCAATATCGCTTTTAATTGGCACTCCTCACTATCGCAGTTTTATTATATCGCGGTTGTAATCATCCCCTCATTCATTCAGCTCGGCTTTATATAGGTTCTCTAGTCATTCAACCCATTTCTCGTACATTGGCGAATGTTCTGACGAGAGCTTCCTGGGGTATTCGAGCAAGTGCAGTGACGTCACTTTCAGATGTTGATCATGCTTGGTGGATTCTTTCGCTTTCGAGTACATTCTTTTGTTGATCATGATGTTCTTAATGGTTGTGAAAACAATTGCGACAGTAGCTCGCAGAATTATTTGTACATGTAACAATATTGATGCTAATTTTTACTTGATGTCGACATATTCGATTTTTGTATTTTCTTTTGCAACCATTAATTTACTTTGACTTTTATTTCGTCATTACACTGTTTTTTTTTTATTGACTTTGCCCATGTAGACAATTTCATGGTGTTTTTCTATAAATCTTTATATTTAACCTACAACCAAATATTTTACTTTGTGTCATAAAATATTTTTTGAAAGTTTCTCGAGTAGTTCGCATGCACGGACTGCTCGATTACTACAAAATAGTAGTTTCAACAGAATCCGCACACAATTTGAATTTAACTACAGGCTGATTAATAAGAAAATGAATAAAATGTGAACCACCGCTAAGTAAATGACTGAAATATAAAATTCATTTTGTGATATTATATAACACGTGTTAGGAGGTAAAGCACCGTAGATGAAAACAATCTTGATTGTCAACGCTGAGATGAGCATGGTAGCAGTTTCTCACCAGCAGTAATTTCACGAAGACTCGCAGAACTACTTTCCCTTTACATTATGCTTTCATTGAGATATCATTCTCATATTTCTAAATTACTCTATATTCAATCGAATAGTGAATACTTCAAAACAAATAAATTGACTATAACAGTTTAACACTTGCGCTTACGTACTCGTACATTTATTTATCCATGTAAACTCTACGGGCTTACCTTAATTGCCTCATATTTGCTTCGTCGTATTAGAGTGTGATATTTTATTATCTCTCTATTACACACATAAATCATACTATTGTTCGCTACGTGGGAAGAGGAAATTTCATTTCAAACGAGATAAGTGATCCGTCGTTAATCATTCAATCCCTTGAGTACAAGCTCGTTTCGCAAACTTTTATCGCTCAATCGTTTCCCATGAATAAAATTAGATGTAATAGCGATGTTTCCGTTGCAAGTTCAATTGAACGTTCATAGGGAACATAGCACGGTAGCACACCGCTATCAATATTACCGGCAAATTCCCATAATAATATCTGTAATCTACTCTAATCGATTTGATATCGATAATTCTGAGATAAGAAGTTTCTCTAATTCACATTTTATTTGTGAAACACTATCAAAAACTGGACAACACCAGGCATTGGCTTTATCACCAAAATTTTATTCTCCAATTTTTTACATAGAAAATAGTAACAACACCACAATTTACAAGCATGTACGTCATCAAAATCAACAGACTGTGCAGAGTGTCTTGCTTTTTCGTGTCGATGTTCATATTGACCATTCCCGTCAATATGTTGGCCATTAGAAAAAAGAATAGTCCATTGTAATTGATGCTTTGCATAATCAATGGAACATAGGAGTGTGTCCTATCTTTTGCTTTGTGCTGAATCATAATTGCTGCGAACAGCTCCACTAGCATGTATAAAACGGACATCGTCGTCAGTATGGCCAGTATCCAAACAACGTAGCCCATGCTGCAAATTCTCCTAGACACGGCGAACTTGGTGTCGATTTGGAAAACAGCTGGCCAGAGAACAGCAGAAAGTATAGAGAAAATTTTAATTTTACTGATAAGCTCTCCAACTGTAACCCTTTCGGATTTGGAACGCATTAGATGTCCTAAGTACATTGTAAGCAAGTAAAGTGCTATGAATCCAGGAATTGATACAATCCCTTCGCGATTCGCCTTGAAAAATGTGTCGCGATCGACGTTTCGATCCATTACAAAATTTCCTACTCTATATTGCAGAGCTCCTTCATGAAATCCCATTAAGACCGCCGCAAAAAGCACAACGTACTCGATCCGAGTGAAGAAGCTCGCGAATAAAGTTGCAAACAGCTTTGTGAATCCAAGAGTTAGGAAAGCATTCCAATGCTTCCCATATTCGGTAACACCTTGATTATAGTCGATTAGTTTGATAACCACTGCACGCCCAATGCCGAGAACCAGTAAAGGACATATGTTCCATAGCAATCGCAGTAAATTTTTCCCAGTGAAGTAGTAACCTGTTGGTGGTTTGTTGCAAACCAAGGCTATACAGACTACAAACAGTCCGATTCCGACATCCATGAGGCTGAACCCGTACTTGTGCGTTTTGAATGAGTAGCCTGGGAATATCTTAAAGTCGACAGCTAGGATGCAAACCACTGTTATAAGTAATATTGTAGATCGTAGTAGGGTTACATATCCAAGCTGCTTTGCAGGAATCTCCACTGGGCTGGCTTTAGTTTTAATACGATTCAATGCTGCTTTGACTCCAAAGTTACCTCCATGTTCCGATGGATCTTGCTCTACGTCTCGTATCACAGCCATTTTTTTGATATTTACGAATACTGCTAAGGCTGTAAAGAGAATCCATATTGCTAAGATTTCCACTATGAAGTTGCTCAGAACAGTGACATGAAACACTATAGTGTAGACTAAAAGGATGAACTCGGTGAAGAATCGACACACAGTTCCTTGGAAGCGGCTGTACAGATTTATGAGAAACGATAGAGTCACCGAGAAGACAATAGGCACAATAAGAGCAAACACGTAGCCGGCAGTCGTTCCTTCATCATGTTTATCTTGTTCGCTAACCGACATCAAATCCCGGAACATGATTCGATCTATTCTGTGCTAAAAAGAATAACATAAGCTTGTTAGCTTTAACCATTTATTTGTAGAATGTTGAAACCTACATAAAACAACGTTCATTTAATTGCAACATACTAAATATACAAGAATCACTTTAATGTTAACTTAAGTTAAAAACAGGCACTATGCACATCTGATGAAATCCTCCCCACTATGAAATCAAACACTGCCTCTAATGAGAATTCCAATAGGAGAATCATCTGTTAATAAATTAAATGACAATAAATAAGTAATGTCAAACCTCATCAGCTGACTGAAAAATCTAGTACATCAGTCGGAAATGACGTCATATGACTGTTATTTGATGAAAAACTTGAATGTCATGAAAAATAATGCATGCATAGGAAATTATTTCGTTTTTGATAAAAGGTTTAGAAGTATGCAGAATATTGATCGCCAGGAGGAGCACCGACTACAACTTCGATGATTATTAATCTTTCAAATCAATCAGGTGTAACAAATTTAACACTCATGTATGCTAATATAAGAAGCTTAAGACACAAGCTAAGTTATATTCAGATTTACCTGCAGCAAAATCTTCACATAGATTTGATTATTCTCAATGAAATCTGGATTTACCCAGAAGAAGCACGATTTTACAATATTGAAGGATATAATGCGGTATGCTCCTGCAGACCTGGAAGGGGTGGAGGTACAGCAATGTAAGTAAAAAATACAATCAATTTAACGAAATTGATTGTATTTTTTACGTGCATTGCTGCTCTCTTGGTAACGAAAAAGAGAGTGACGCCTGATAAATATAACGTTATAATAATTGAAGTACACCATGCAGGTAAAAAAATAAAATTAGGGACGTACTACAACCCCAATCGTATGAATCGGCAAGATTTTTGCACAGTACTAGATACATTATTCTCAACTGAAAAAAATTTAATCACAGTAGCGGACACAAACATTGATGTACTAATTGAATCACCAGAAACAAGGATTTATAAGGAACGGTAATCATAAACAACAACCAAATTACTCGCTCAGTGTCAAATACCTGTCTGGATCATATAGTAACCAATGGTTTAAAAGTCGCTGAAAGCATGACATACATATTTGAGGACTGGCCGGAGCTGGATCACTGTGTGTTAAAAATTGCTATTCAAGACAAAACCCTGAACAAACAGAAGCCGACCTACAAAACGTTCAGATATCTAGACAAGGGTCTCTTTGAATCAAACATACGAGAATTACTGGAAAAGCGGAAACCAAATAGTATTATTGAACTCAAAAATATCATCATATCTGTTAAGCAAAGCTCTACAATTGAGAAAAAATCAGGTGTCGATAACGGACTTGGATAACGAAAAAAGTAATTGATGCAAGTATTAAAAAAAGGGAGGCATACATGGACTACAGCAAGAACAATGGAATCCAGGCTTTCAAGTTTGTATATCTGCTAGCGAAAAAAGAATCGAAACGACTGGTGAAAGAGGCTAAATTCTCATATTTCTCAAGAAGAATGGAAACCGCGGCTGACAACTCCCGTAAAATATGGAAAATAATAAATGAGGTAAAGGATAACTCCTCAACCCAGGGTATATCACAAAACTATCAACTGAATCCTGATGGGCCCTCTAATACATCGTGTCCACGTGACATTAAATAACTTCTTTTCAACAATTGGTGGAAGAATCACTAAAGAAATCGTTGCCAGTTCAGCAAGCAATTTAAATACTACAAATATCTCAATAAATTCCATCCTTCACATTCATCAAACAAATAAATGTAATCAATGAATTGAAAAAGTATACGGCGCCAGGCATCGATAGCATCACGATGAATGAGATTAGTATAATAAAGGAGGACATAGCCCAGATTATGGCAAATTTTATAAACGTGCATATTAGGAATGGGACTTTTCCGGAAGAAGAAAAACTTGCAAAAATAGTTCCTATATTTAAGGGTGGTGATCATCTCGACCCGAATAACTATCGCCCGATTGCGCTGCTGACGGGATTTAAAAAGATATTTGAAAAAATACTAAACAATCGATTGACATCATTCTTAGTTGAAAGCTCTATCATAAGCCAACATCAGTTTGGTTTTCAAAAGAACAAGAGTACTTTGGATGCCCTACATTCTGTCACACGTTTCATCAATTTAGGACTTGACAGAGGTGATTATGTCATCGCAATTTTTGTGGATTTGAAAAAAGCACTTGATACAGTTGATCATGAGCTCTTGCTTCGTAAACTTGAATCGTACGGTATTTGGGGTAGTCCTAAGCAGTTGGTTAAGAGTTACTTGGAAGGAAGATCGCAGAGAACTTTAATCAACAATGTCCTGAGTGATCAAACACCTACGAAAACAGGAGTTCCCCAAGGCTCAATACTTGGCCCAACTTTGTTCCTGCTATACATAAATAATCTTAATACATGTGGGCTGACGGGTTATCACACATTATATGCTGTTCTACTTTATTCAGGACGAGACAAAACTGCCATTGAGAACACTATCAACGAAGATCTAGGAAAATTCCACCAGTGGTTAATTGGAATCAAACTAGTATTGAACACTTTAAAGACAAAATATATTGTTTTTAAGCAAAAGAACAAAGGAGACATAGATGTTGAACTAAATATTAACGGCGAAAAATTACAAAGAGTGCTAGAAATGAAATATCTTAGCATTATCATAGACCATCGATGGCCTGGTTACCACACATAAATAGTTTAAGGAGGCAATAAGCCCCAATAATAGGATTGTTAAGAAGATATGAGGATTTTTTACTTATTTGGAGTCAATCAGCAAAGCAACATTTAAACAGTATATCCAGGCTGCTGATCAAAGCGTATAAAAACATTCTGAAGCTGCCAATGCTTGCTCAAACTAGTTTGGTTTACCAATTGGTAAAATCATTAATCTTTAGTCAAATTATTATAATGGAGAAAGCTAAGTTTATCGACAGAAATTTAAAAATTAGTGGATGGGAACGAGCGCCAGTAATTAAGGTATCACAGATCAACTCATATATTGCGAGGAACGCAGATCAATTCGTAATACCTTTTGCCTGAACGGATTGTCTAAAGAACGATGCATCGAATGATGCTCTGCGTATATATAACAATCTACCAGAAATTCTCTCACTTATGGTATTTAAGAAAAGACTAAGGGAGCATTTGATGAGCACTGATTGAAGCGTGGATCTGTAATTTTGCTTTTATGAGCCCAGTATCTTAGGGCGTTCTTTGACCCTATCGGCGAGATACTGAAGTGACAGTTACTCAGAGTTTTTTTGAATGCGTCGTATTATATTGAATTCTTTTTATCTCTGAGAGCTGATCATGATTTTTGGACTAGATGTTCATGAAAAGGACAAGTTCACATTATATTGTGTGCCCCGATGTGTTAAACATTGTCTGGGTGGCACAAAGAACCAAGCCTCCTAATGTTAATGCAGATCGCACGAGCGTTGTGCGACAAAGAAAGAGTGATGGAGAGAGTGGTAGGAAATGGAAGTATTAAAAAAAAAACAAGTTGGGTAGACAGACCTACGCTCATGTCAGAAGGGTTTTGTATTCAATTTACAAAATGCAGTCACCAGATCGAATAAAATCAAGAAATATGTCAAAGACGATTTCAGGATAGATCAACCTTATAAATGGTCAAAGACGATTTCAGAATAGATCAATCTTATAAATGGTCATCTGTGTACTGAATTTTATTGAATTTAAAGGTACCATTAAGATTTTATTCAAAAAAACATAAAATCGATAAATCATACTTTTACTAACAAAGTTGGGTGAATTTCGACTTCTCACGTATTTGTTGTTGTTGTACTCATCAAGGCCTACATTCTTGATTTTTTTTCAGATTTTTCGGATCACAGGTGTCCAATCGCAAGGGGGGGGGGGGCACAAATTTTTCGTGTATTTCCCCTCCCTGTGCGCCCCTCGAAGCAAACTTTGCCAAACTAAGATCTATTTTGAAAAGTTCTCATCAAGACCTTTGATTTGATACCCATATCGGCTACCTTTGATGAAATTTTTTGTTCGGGGGGTCACTCCCCTATATGGGGAGTTCCCCCTTAAATACTTTATAAAATTTTTTTGCAGTTGAACTTCGAAGAGAGCACCACTTTACACCTACATAAAAAATTTGATGTTTCTAGCTTAAGTAGTTTCCGAGAAAAACTGCTGTGACACACGGACGGACGGACGGACGGACAGACAGGACGCGATTTTAGTAGGGTTTTGTAAAATTATTTTACAAAACCCTAAAAAAAACTCGCTTGTTGCATTTGTTTTGCAACAGTCAACTTACTTTGACTTTTACTCTTATTTTATTTAATTATTTAATTAATGATTTTTAAAAATATATATTTTTTTCTATTAATAAACAAAAAAGGTTCTCACCCAGCCCTCCTCCGTCGAGTGCTCGTGTTTGGGCCGGGTAAAGATCTTTTATAAACCATACAAAAACCCTCCCAGCAGCAGTAGAATTTGAATTATGAATGTTAAGTTTCTTTGCGAGTATTCCATTTCCGGTATGTCTGAATTGACGAGACGAAATTTTCAATGATTTGTAGGAAGAAATAACGCGTGAATATCCAATTTTACGTTTGTTTAAGTAATTCGTTTAGCTAAACTGTTACTTTTACTCCAACGATGCATTCTACTTCAACGATGCATTTAAAATTAAAATTTTAAGAAATGTCTCATCTATTATCGGGTGTATTCTTTGTTTTGTTTATTTTTTTGCATTATTTTCTTAATCGCCAACACTATTAGCAGAGGCAGCTCCACTTGCATCTGCCACTAGCCGATTGCCATGTCGTTCACATCCGTTCTGATGCAATTGCGCCAAGGATTCGGCATCCTTCTCGACCACATTGACAATTGTCGTCGATGGTAGTACATCCGTCGGCGACGATGATTGTCTATCGAAAATCGTGCATGCATCCGTTTTTTTTTGCTTACAAGACTGGCAGACGATGCCGAAAGTTGACTCAAGTGCTCCGCATCCGACACACGTCCGTTGCTCTATAACCATTGATGGTACACTTAACCCCAAAACGACATCCAATTCAAATGCAAATCTGCAAATTCTCGTGCCAAACACCGTTAAATCGTACGCGAGAATTTCTAGGCTAACAAAAAAACCAAATTTCACATAGCAATGTATTGCACAAACAACGGAACAATATCCACAAACTCATATTTCAGATCTTTCAGATTCTCCAAGCATGCACTTAATGCGAATGAAATAACACTGCAGATTTTCAGTTATACGGGAACATGAACTTTGCACTTTTATTCTAACAAGATCTATCAGACTTGGGAAGTTTTACGGGTGGATATTTCACATTGGAAGTTCAACACTTAATCCTTTTTATATTTTCTATATCGCACAATTTATTTGTTGTATTGAACACTAAGAATAATGTGGATACTGATTAAAGTCGAAAAAGAAACAATCACTTTTGCTACTGTACTCCGAACTGAAAAATACGATCACCACGATCTGTCTATTGTACATATCTCGGTACGTGTACTTGCACTATATCACGAACATGTTAACCGAAATTAGTCCGCTTGTTCCAAGGTAGTTGCACAACGTGACCGCTTTCGCTCGTTCTATCCCATCGAGTGCCGCTTGGAATCTTCATGGTGGTAACAGAAGATTCTCGTTGAAACAATCTAGCAATTGCTTCGCTAGATTGTGTCACAAAGAGGGTTGCCATTACCAATTTTTTTATTTTTTCTTTGGAAAAACCTTTTATTGATAATGGTAGCGGTAGTAGAGGTGCGGTTAATTGCGGGTTAGTAATAACAATATTCACAAGTTACGTGTCAAATTGTTCCGCGCTTATTGTGTGGTTATTTCTATGAGATGGTAATTTCTCCGCAAAGATCCCTCGAGCAGTTTGCCTAGGCGGTTGCTCGATTACTACAAGTTGGAGGCACTATTTACAGAAAGCGAAGGCCTGAGAGGGGATGTTGTGCTACGAAGAAGAAAAAGTATTAAATTTGTAGTGCCTCCACCATCGCATCACTCTGCAAGGCACTTTCCAAGCAAGCAGGTCTTTGAACCGTGATATACCAGCCAGTTTCAGCCTAGCGGTCTTCGCTTAAGCATCTCTCGCAGATGAGCCCCATGCAGCAGGTTTTGAGCTTCACAAAGCAAAATTTTGCTATTGTGTCATTGGCGCAATTTTTTTTCCCAAGTTGTGTATTCTTGCAACGTTTGATCCCTCATGCTCTCTAGGAAGAGTACCATCTTTGGTGAGTTCTTTGTGTGAGTTCTTAGTATCTTGGCCCCCGCAAGTTCTTCCCTGATCTTATTTATGCTTCACTTATATTACGTCAGCCTGATGTTTTGTTGCCTTACCAGCCGTACATCTCGATTGCTCTCTCGCTAAAATCAACTATTAATGCCGCTACTTATTGTAACCAATGATGCCTCAAGAAAAGGTGCAAGTATGCCTGGAGTAGCACAGATGAACCAGGTTAACATGTTGGGCAATCTAAACTTCCACCTTTCAGGCGAACCAGCCTAGTTCTATGGTTTTTGCGAATCGTGTCGCAGTTTTCGGTACACAAAGTGTACCTACCTACTAAATACCGTTTGATCGTAGTGACTTCAGAACATGACACAGTCTCCGATGAGTTGGATATTATTCGCTGGCCACCAAAATCAGATATGTACGTGGCCATCAAAAATACCATTCTTGCGCTTCTCATTGACTCACCAGACGCAGAAGCTCATAAGCTTCTTAGAGGAGTGGAGCTCGCTGACAAAAAGTCATCTAAGTTGTTAGAGCATATGTGTTCACTCACCGGCACGTGCGTCAGAGACGATGTCCTGAGGGTAAAATAGTTGAATTTACTCCCACAACACAAATAATGTATGCTTTTGCTCATTAAGGGTCAAGCGCTCGCAGAACTTGCCGTTGTGACTGATGAAGAACACAATTTTGGGCCTTCTGTTATGTTTACTTCTCATTAGCAGAAGCAAAGTTTAACACCACAATCAAATTACCCACCGCCTCCAACTATGTCACGCAACTGTCCAACATCACGTGCGATGCTCTGCAACCCCGTCGATTAATCAGAATCAAGGTAGACGTTAAGCTTCCCGAAAAGTGAAAAGTGAAAGAATGACCATTTCAAGAGATAAACACAATAATTATAATAATACACGAAATTGAAATAAAAATGAATTTTCTTCTTTTGATTGTTAAATGTTTTTCAATATAGGGTTATAAATTGCTGTCCTGATTGCCATAGAAAAATCATACTATAGAAATATATCAATTTCGTTACCTTAACGTTGCTCAAATAAAGAAAAAATTTTGTGTTAAAAATACAATTCGGTCCTCCCATTTGTGAACTCAAACGGGTATGAGACCCGCCACGTTGAGTGGCCTCTCCGCTTATGAGCTAGCCGTCGGGTGAGCTTTTTCCTTTTTTGCGTTTCAGGGGTTCTCACCGGGTTGCTTGGCCTTCTTCACAAGACCAAGGCCAAGGCATCAATCAAATGGGAGGAGTGCAAGGGGGCACCGCCTCCATTTGGATCCCCTACTCTTATTTGTGGGACGTGAAAATTCGTGGTGAAAACGAGGTCGCCTTGAGTCTCGCGCGTCGCTTTTCTTTTGTCAATCCATTCAGTAGGTTACTTAAGTCATTGACACCTATCCACAGTTTCGTTCATTTTGCATTTTTGTCTCTGGCCGCCGGAAAATACGTAAGGGCCAAAAAATTTTTTATAGTGGACCCTTGTGCAGTGGGGAAAGAACCCGTCCCACGACACCGTAAAGCAAGCTTGCCAGCATACTAAGGCGTCCCTAGACAAGATCATCCCCAGTTGAGCATAAATCTTGCGCTCACTGAGGCGGCAGTTCACCAGTGCAGTCCTTAATGGACCATCTAACATCCATAGAAATATTACAAATTGTAGGACGTCCACTTCGAAAGCTTCCCTGATACTCTCCTATAATACTTTCATAGTACGGCTTTAATTTTTTTCTATGATTTTGGTGAGCACTTTATAAGACGTATACAGTAGAGCATGTTGACATCAGCAATAAATATTCTAGATTATTTGTTGACTGAAATTTAATGTTCACAATATTTTCTTTGAATCAATAAACAATAATAATTAATGTAAAGTAAACATTTTTCAGTTTCAGGATTTTTTTGTTTTTTGTCTATGTGGCACTCGGTCACCAATTCATGTATCTATTACTCATTTATATACTGTTTATGTATTTTCATATTTGCATTATTGGCATTTCATTTCGTTTTCGATATTAGATTCATTTTTGTTCAAGCGCTCAAACGGTTCACATTAAATATTGCATTTGTCATACGCCATACATCGTTCTGTTTTATTCATTCATTCTTGATTTCAGTTCGCTTTGTTCAAGCGCGTGTGTGCCAACAGAGCATGCCTCTATAATTTTCACACCTTAATATGTCCCCCTTTTTGTGGGCAGGGTATATTATAGTTTTTCACCAGTCCTCTGGTAACTGCTCCTCTGACTATATTCTGCATATTAGTCACTGCAGAAGGTTATGTAGATAGGGGCCCCCGCTCTGGAGCAGTTCTGCTAGTATTCCATATATTTCAGGAGCCTTATTTTTTGTGATGTTTCGACTACTGCCTGTACATACATCAGCTCTTGTTGATGGTGAGACTGGGACGTCTTGCTCTGCTTCTGGAATGTTCACAGCTTCGGTCAGTGTTGGGGTCGCTGCTTCAGGAAATATTGCGGCTTTCTGTTTTTAATTTCGATTGGGTTTGCTATGATTCCTTCTTGTGCAATTTTGGAAAGGTTTGTTTGTGGATTGAAGCCGTCTCTTAGTTATTGAATAGAAGCATACGCCGATCTGACCTCATGTAGGGTCATATTTTTGTTTATCTGTTGGATCTTAGTATTGACGGTCAGTTGTTTCTTTCTTCGGAATATTTTTGCTCGCTTGAGATCGAAAGGTTTTATATTGTTCTTCTTTGGTCCAAGTTAGTCGCTGGATATATTCTTTGTGCGTCTGGTTCCTTTTTTATCGCTTCCTTGCATTCTTCATAGTACCAGTCGCTCCTACTTTTCTTTGGCTGGTACCCCAAGATCTCTTCGGCTGCTTCTGTTACTGTATCTCTTACTGACTTCGATATGGTTTTGATGTCATCATTACTTTCTGCTGCCTGCGGGAATATGTTGATACGATTTTCCAGCACTGACATGTATGTGGACGTTACTGAGCTATAATTTAGCTTGTGTATTTGGTATCTTGGAGTGATTGATTTTCCTTATTCACAGCCCTTGGAGTTGCGGTATCTTAGCTTGACCCTTATAAGGTAGTAGTCCGAACCACAGACAGCGCCGTGGAACGACCGCGTGTCGAAAATGCTGGTGGTGGCTCGTTTTTGTGTGAGAACATCGTTGATCTGGTTGAATGTGCGACCGTCCGGGAATGTCCATGCTCTCTTATGGATATCTCAATGCAGAAAGTATGTGGAGCTTGTTGCAAAGCCTTTACTAGCAGTAAAGTCTATCAGGCGTACTCTGCTGTAGCTGATCTCAGCATGGAGGCTGTGCCTCGATGCGGTGGTTCCTTTATGTGCCGTTTCCCGGCCGGTTTTTGCACTGAAGTCACGCAGACTAGATTTAATGTCATTTGATGGCAGTGCATCAAGTGTCCTTGATTGCCTCTTCCTTGTCTTTTGTGTATGCATGACAATTGACCAGCCAGATATTAAAGAATTTGGTGTTGGTACGAATCGCACAGCGCTTTGACTTAGTCAGTTTTTGGCCCACGAGTGGTATTTCGTTTCCTACATACACGCCGTCTAGCCGCCACCCGAGGACGCGTTCGACGGGGGACCGAAAGCCCCACACGGATGTACTACAATGCACCCTCATCATCAACAAGTGCAAATAACATATACATTTCTGAACTCAACTCAGTCATCCTCATTATTGAGGACATCCGAACGAACACTTTTACATCAAATTTATTGGTTCACAATTCACTTTGAACTTTCATAATAAACTTATTCAATTAAAATTTGCTTCCAACTTTTACATTCACTTCAACAATTTACTGGTTCGAAAGTCGCGGACAAAAAGTACTCGATTCAAAGACTCTCTACTACTTATAATAAATTAATTAGGTTATCTAGGTGCATTTGCATTGTATTGCTTAGCAAAGTTCATCATTGTACTCATCAGCAATTAAGCAATAATGTAACATAAGGTGCGATGATTGTAGAACTGCAATTATTGTCATCAGCGATAGTGCATAATTAATTAGATCAAGATATGTGAAGAAATGCGTATGAAGCATTCGCACGAATGGTGAAAACTTGCATGCCAGCTTCAAATGTCCAAATGATGTGCGCCTGCGCAAGTATTACAAAAACTTCCTACTAAACTGGTTTTAGGAAAAACCGCAAATTCCTGCAACTGCCTACCTGGCCAGAGTTGTCGCAAATCGTAGTGTGCGCGCTTCCATTTAACCATGTGTAACTTGCGGTAGTAGTGCGACTATATAGTGGTAGTCTGATCCATCCCTTAGACGCGTAAAAATCACCACTATGGACATGCGTAAATAGTGTAAAATACGGACTACTGGAACACCAGATTCCAAGTTTGACAGTCACAGATTTTGAATAGATCTTGTGATTTAAAACCTTGCGACTTCTTCCTTTGGGGCCACGTGAAAGAGAAGATCTACGCCAACAACCCAGCGTCGATTCAAGACCTCAAAGATGGAATTCGTGAGGCTATCGAGGACATAGGGCAGCCACTCTGTGATTTGGTTATGGAAAATTTCATGCAAAGGATATGGTCCTGTAAGCGAGGTCGTGGTGGTTATTTGCCTATTAACGGCACACCTTCCTCTTTATAATGAAATACACATCCGATCATTTATATTAAAAAATGGCATTTTTCTTTTAATATCAAAATAACACCTCATATTGGAAAACCATATAATAGAGCATTTTTAGAAAAATGTTGTTTAAATAAGAATGGTGGGTGCAGATACCACCTCCAGCAACTTGGCAAATGTCTCGAAGATACTAATTAAACATTACTACACACCAATACTACTGATGAAAACACTCAACTCATCCTGACTCTCAAATAACACAAGCCCCTAGCTACAAAATCTACTAATAACTTCAACAAAATACTAACCACTAATAATATATGCATGTATGCCTCGCAACGAATCGCAATGTAACTAAACAAAACTATACATCATAACTTTTAACCATCCCTCACTACTGATCCCAAAAGAGGAGATCGTTAAACGTTGGTGAAGTTCTAGGTACTAGCGCATACCAATCAAATTCCATTGTCGAGTATCGTTCTGTCTCGCTCTATCCCATAGTATATACATACACATTATTCGTAATGTAACACATAGCGTTAAGAAAGAAGTCAGTCAATAAACTGAGCTCATTAAGATCAGTCGTCTTTTAATTAACGTGCGAACACTACATGTCGGCAGCGGTGTCGGAAAGTAGAGAAAAAAAATTAGGTCGTTCGTCGAATATTTAAATCAATAAAATGGTAAACGATTCGGAACAACAGCCTGCGGCGGCGGGTTTATCGGGTAATTACTTTACTGTTCAAGCGCCGGAACATTTTACATTTAGCCCTTCGGATTGGCCACGTTGGAAACGGCGGTTTGATCGTTTTAGAATTGCTTCCGGGCTAAACAAAAGAAATGAAGAGGAGCAGGTTAACACCTTAGTCTACCTAATGGGTGATCAGGCAGATGATACATTTCTGTCATTCCAGCTTTCGCCTCCCGACCAAAAGAAATACAATTCCGTCATAAGTAAATTCGAGAATTTTTTCGTGTTGAAAAACAACGTGATTTACGAGCGGGCAAAGCTCAATTCTCGATGCCAATTAGAAGGAGAAAGCATTGAGGACTTTATAATATCATTATATTTGCTCTCTGAAAACTGTTCGTACTCAAGCTTGCGTGAAGAGATGATACGGGATCTGTTAGTGGTAGGTGTACGAGACAGAAGGTTGTCAGAAAGGTTGCAACTAGAAGCAGACCTAACGCTTGAAAAAGTGGTACAAACGGTAAGGCAACACGAGGCAGTGAGACGGCAGCAAGTAGATTTGGCAACAACACCTTTTAGTGCAAATGCAACAACCGTTAATAGTTTGCGTTCTCATAAACCAAAGACGTCATCATCATCACCTTCACACAACTTCAGACGAAGCGTACGAGAGTCTGTAAAGACTAGAGAATGTCAATGCCCATGGTGCGGGGTGGAAGAGCAGCACAACAAACATAACTGTCCCGCTAGAGGCAAACAATGCCGTTTCTGTAAGAAGTGGAACCACTTTAATAAGGCTTGTCAAAAGAAAATAAAAATCAACAACAACAAGATATTTCATGTTGAAGAAGAAGACGAGACACTCTTCATAGGCACGATGACAGACGGATACAATAACGATGAACGGTGGACCGCTACAGTAATGGTCAACGAAAAGCAAATTAATTTTATGCTAGATACGGGAGCTCCGGTAGATGTCTTACCACTTAAAGAATTTAAAATAAATTTCCCTGACGCGAAAATTAATAAATCGAATAAAAAATTATGTGGTCCTTCTGGTGAACGTCTCGACGTTACGGGAATAACGAACTGCGTGCTTAGATATAGAAACATATTCTGTAAACCTGAACTTTACATTGTGAACAATTTAAAATCACCACTTTTGAGTTTAAAATCTTGCCAAAATTTGAAAATTATACAACGAATTAATACCTTTGATAATCCGAGTGTCGAAACAATTCAAAAATCGTTGGTAAATATCGAGACGGAATATCCAAAATTATTTAACAAACTCGGTTGTCTTAAGGAGGATTACGAAATCAAATTGCAACCAAACGCGAAACCTTATGCAATTGCTACAGCTCGACGAGTCCCGATTCCATTAAAGGAAAAGCTCAAGGCAAAACCTAATGAAATGCTTCAGTTGGGTGTAATCAGACGTATAGAGGAGCCAACAGATTGGTGCGCTCCGATGGTAATCGTTAACAAACCCGACGGTGATATTCGTCCTTGCGTTGACCTCGCGAAACTCAACTTAGCCATTCAACGAAGTATACACCCGATGCCAGTGACCATTCACTGGCGCAATCGGAAGGTGCAAAGTACTTCACCAAGTTAGACGCGAAGTATGGATTTTGGCAGATAAAGCTATCTCTAAAATCACAGCTTTTTACAACTTTTCTAACTCCATTTGGAAGATTCTGCTTCCAAAGGCTGCCTTTTGGTATTTGCACGGCCCCAGAGTTGTTCCAAAAACGAATGCAGTTGATTCTCGAAGGCCTTAATGGAGTCATCTGCCAAACGGATGACATATTCGTGAAAGGGAAGGACATACAAGAGTATGATCTAAATTTTCGTGCTGTACTTAAAAAGCTAGAAGAGAATGGAGTAACCCTAAATAAATCTAAGTGTCAGATAGGTATCAAATCCATTACATTTTTGGGACACAAAATTAACGAGGAGGGTATACACCCTTGCCCATCAAAAATCAAGGCAATTGATGAATTTCCCCATCCGCAAAATGTAAGGGAACTGCGCCAGTTTCTGGGGTTAGTAAATTACCTGGGTAAGTTCGTTCCATATCTCTCCTCAGTAAGCTATTCCCTTAATGAGCTTTTAAAATCCCAGGCTGATTTTCTATGGACGCCAGTTCAGGAGGAGGCTTTCTTAAAACTGAAACGAGCACTAACAACGGCTCCGGTATTGGAGACATACGATCCTACACATAGAACCCTTGTGTCGTCTGATGCATCTTCTTTCGGATTGGAAGCGGTGCTCCTTCAGACAGATGTGGACGGTATTCGGAAGCCCGTAGCATATGATTCGCGAACGATGTCTGACAGCGAAAAGAAGTATGCGCAGATAGAAATGGAAGCTTTGGGCATCAAATGGGCATGTGAAAAATTCCGGGACTACATCGTTGGCATCCATTTTACAATTGAGACGGATCACAAGCCGTTGATTCCAATTTTTACTACGAAAAACCTCGATGACTTGACGTTAAGGATCCAAAGATTCCGTATGAAAATGATGGGTCTTACTTTTAGCATTATCTATACTCCTGGGAAAGATCTTATAGCAGCTGATACGCTATCTCGCCATCCTATCCAAGGAACAGGACCGGACGATGACGATGAAATCGAAACATTCATCAACAGCATTATCGTAGAGCTACCAGCATCAACCGACAAACTAAACACTATTCGGAAAGCCCAGCAAGATGATCCCATCAATCACAGACTGCCAGATGCGTCATCACACACTTAAAATCGATTTTAGCGAGATTTGGCATTCCGGAAATTGTTAGAACTGATAACGGGCCCCAGTTTGCAACGGTCCACACATCAGAGTTTCGACAATTTCCACACTCCTGGGGATTTAAGCACATTACACCCAGCCCTCGTTTCCCTCAAAGCAATGGATTCATTGAGTCGGCGGTTAAAATTGTTAAAACGCTTTTAAAGAAAAATAAAGAAAATCCTGAATTAGCGCTATTGGAGTACCGAGCCACACCACTTAATAACGGTTACAGTCCAGCAGAACTTTTAATGGGTCGGAAAATTCGATCAACCATCCCGATGACGAGTGAACGATATGAGCCAAATTCTCTCAATATGGACAAAATAACAATGGCTGAGGAACAACGAAGACAACAACAAACAAATAACTATGATAGACGCCATGGTGAATGCAGCGGAAGAAACTTTAAAATCGGTGACGTTGTCTGGATTAGAGACATACATCAGTGGGGTCGCATTGCAGCCAAAGCCGATACCCCGCGTTCTTTCTATATAAAAACCAATTCTGGGGTTTACCGAAGGAATGTGTTTCATCTTAACAACGCCCACAGGAAGAACGTGCCATATATTCCCGAAGAAGTAACTGAAGGAGAGCTCGGAGCTTCAAGTTCAAAACCTTCGCAGGGGGAGATGAAGGTGAATATTCGAAGTGAATCCAAAATGATCCCAACAACATGTCAACCTACAACATCTACAGGCCACTACACGACAAGGTCAGGAAGAATATCAAGACAACCCGACCGTTTGACTTACTAATCAAAAATTACTTATGAATTAACATGTAGCTATGTAATTGTTTCAAACCAAAATATAATATTATTTTCATCTTTTTATATACATACCATGAATACATTATTACTCTATATTGATCTTTATATTATGAGGAAAGAAAATAAATGAATTAAAGTTATGTTAACATTAATAATTTACGGGGGAGATGTGGAGTATCGTTCTGTCCCGCTTTATCCCATAGCATATACATACACATTATTCGTAATGTAACACATAGTGTTAAGAAAGAAGTCAGTCAATAAACTGAACTCATTAAGATCGGTCGTCTTTTAATTAACGTGCGAACACTACACAGTACGTAACTGTGGCACCTGTAGTAAAACAGGAAAAAAGTCCACTTGTTGAACGTTTAAAGCATCAGTTGTGATATTGTCAATTTGGAATGATTTGTTTCTGTCGTTTAGTTAACCCTTTGGCTGCTTTGTTGATTGAGATAACTTTTGAAACACCTCCCAGAAGTAGCGCTGAAATCTGGCCAGTTAATCCCCATTGCCTGCGCGCTCCCAGTTGCGCAGATTACACGAGTAGCATACTATTTGCTACCATACAAGATATTTTCTTCACGACATGAGCAAGTGTCAGGCTGAAGAGGATTGGGGCCAAATCATCTAGACTTTTCAACCGTTTCTCTGAGTGGGCTTCGATGAGTTCATTTTGAATTTTAACTTGACACTCGCTTTTGTCTATTGTTGCCTTTACAGACGGTCTCGGTTTAGTCAGATTCCTGATTCATTTTATTTAATAAATAACGACTCCTAATACGATGATGCTGTTTGAATAGTGAAAAAAAACTAACCAAGGAACAATATTTTCATCTTTATAAAATTTATTTTCTGTAGTTTATCCTCGTCTACAATAAAATGAGTATGAAAGGCAACAGTCTTTGCTTAAGTACAATTGTTTCTCTTAAGACTAGCGGAATGTCTCAGCGGGAAAAATCAGCACGCGAGAATCGAATTCCTTCTACTCTACTCAAAATCAGAAAATAGCATCATCATCATCACAATTCTTCGTGGCCTCTAGCGGCATCATCGTATATTTCCGATCGCTCTGCAATCACTTGTAAAAACTCTTTATGGCTAAGTACATGATCGGCAGCTTCACGTACAAGACGTGCAAATTCTTTCTTATCAAAAGAATAATTCGTGAATTTTGCATGTGCTCCCCCTTCTGGGTGATGTCCTTCGTCTTGGGGGAATACTTTTCTAGATTTCTCCCACGTTAAGTACTTCACGCCACGCAGCCGTGCCAAATCTAAATAACAGTTGGGGTCCTCACAATTGTATAGCTCAAAAACAGCTCCCCAGTTCGGCAAAAATAGCAAATGGGTAAGACCAGCTCCATGGATGCCAATAAGGACATCTGTGTTGCGAACAATTTCCAGTTGTCTTGTGAAGGGGATCACTCGATCGAATGCAACTCTTTCCACTTGGTACTGTGGATTTCTGGCAATTTCCTGGTATAGTTCGTCTTCATTCAATACCTGGCGGTACTTTGAACGTCGAACGAGAAAAGTGATTCGAACTTTCGCTGATTGTCTAGGATGCAGCGGAATTTGCAGTCGATGGAGCATGAACTCGGAGAACGCTTGAAAGAGACCACTTTTTTCACAGCCATTTATCTGAAAGCAAAAGGAATTAGTTATCAATTTATAGATTTCTATAAAAAGAACCTTACAATTGGCGTATTATAATACAATCCGAAAATCATGCGCGGCAACAACGGCAGGACAAGATTCTTGAAGCAAACAGTCTTCCCGGTGAATGTCTTCAAATCCCAGATGGGGTTCTGGGTGAATGCTTTGAACGACGCGGCAAACGCCGATTCGTACGTGAATGACTCCCAAATTAAAATATTCACATCAGTTCGAAACGCGAATGGGTGAGTTTGGTTCAAGTGCAACGAAGCGTACAAATTGAAGAAGTCGCAGAAGTGATGGTACATGTTAGAAGTTGCGTCGATCTTCATTATGAACGTGGGTTTATCGACCACTACGTCACACGTGCCGGTATCGATGGGCCGCGAGATAAGCTCCTCGAAGAATCGCAGCTCAGGGGCCCACGATTGCAAGGCACTCACATGGTCTGCCTCGGCCATGAGGCGACTTTTGTTCAATTTGCAATAACCCCCGATTTGCCCTTGTTTCAGCACATCTAATTTATATCGAAGCGGTTCTCTACGAGTCAACAAATCTGTAAAATTTAGCATAATATTTCGCCCGCGGCAAAATCGTAAATACTGTGAACATTCTAATGATGAATCATTTGGGTACGTTGGTTCACACATCAGCGTCAGCTCGCGCAACTGCTGCTTGATATAGCCGAAATCAGCTTGTTTGTAGAAAGTCTCGATTTGTTCCGTCTTGTCCTTGACATATCGCAGATTCTTCCCGGGACACCGGGGCTCAGAAAACCTTCGCTCTGGTGGGCAATTTTTCTCATAACCCCAACACGAATTACTGATGAACCTTGAACTTTCCAAGAACCGTTTATAGATACACTCGTCATCACTAACACAACGCGCTGCTTCCGTGGGAAACGCGGTAAAATACTGCGACAGGTGATTAACCGGGAGATTGATATATGCAAAATCGTCTGATCTCGTCAGACGACCTATTAATATGGTCCAGACGATGACGAACGGGAGTATTCCGCGCGCGTTTAGCATTTCCGTGACATTGACACTATTTGAGGAACCAGTTTTAGATGAGATGCAGATTTGATCATGATTCTACGACCCCCACCGTTTTTCTAGCAAGCGAAAACACCTACAAAAAAATCCAATCTCCGTGTATCGTGCTAGCCGATAATGATTGTTGCCAAACGATTAAGCCGAAATCTGACAAGTAACAGCTGATGGTATTGTTTATAGTTTTTGTAGCATGGTAAGCATAGAAATGTACTAGATGCCTAGGTTTAGAAAAGAGCCTTAATAAAAATTGTACCCATATCCGTTTTCTGTAAACGGTAGTTGCACCGGAAAGGTTATTCCAGTTAAGGAAAAGAGAATTTTGCTCGAGAAGAGTATTCACCGATCTCGAAGTTTTAATCTGGTGAATTACCAAATAAATGTTCAATTTAATTTGCACGAAGTGTTGCACTTAATGCTTGTAGACGATAGGGAGAATTGCACTAAATGTTGCACCTAATGCTTCTCTGACGCACAATTGAGGAAACAATTCGTGAAGATAGAATATTGCGCACAATAAGTGAAACACCAATTGTCCAATTCTTCACAATTGTTACTCTCGCCGAAAGTATTCGCAGCTAATCACGCCACAACGCAGCCTCACTGTAGAAAAATAAAATAGACTTGGTCCATGCTTTGCTTTCGAATACAAGAACTTATTAAATTTCAATTTCTTATATAATACAAAATTGCTTAATTGCAAACTTAACTGACTTAATTGTAACATAATCAGAATTTGTATTATAATCAAAATCAATGAATTTATAAAAATGATTTCTGCTGAATAATATAATTTCAAGACCAATTAAGGATCTGAATTTTGTGAAAAGGTTAATGACAAGAATTTATTATGCGATTAACAATAATGAAATTGAATAGCAAGAGTAAGGTTAATGACATGTATTAATTAGGATTAATAACAATGATATTGAAAGAAATTTAAACATACTCTCCGTCTTGAACGGAGGAGTTTTAAATCAAATAGTTAGTTTTCTTGTTGACATATTGGAGCCGTAGAACGTTGGCGCAACCTTCTGGACGATATCAGACGTCATATGGCACAAGTTCCTAGGATGATGCCTATTTGAACGAAAGCTGTGTACGGTACCGCATACTGGTGGAGTTCGTGCTGATTGACTGACATGAGTAGCAGTCTTGTGTCCTGACGTAAGAGTTGAATATTCTTTTTGATTCGGGCGTTTTCGTTCGATAGGCTGGTGTTGATTGCTATTTTAGGTATGAAGTTCTCGTTCAGAAATGAATCAGGCATTCCTTGAATTGATGACGTAGCTGACTTCAAATGTGGTGTTGTTGTCCTTGATAGAGCAGCCAGCAGGAATGGTAATGGTACCTACTCCGTGAATAATAGTGTGCTACAACACTGAACAAATTTTGTTCATTCATGCCTCAGTTACTAATCTAATCTTCCACGAACCTTCTTTTCTTGGACTTCGAGTGATGTCACCGCTGCACCTGTAGCGAGGAAAAATTATAGGGCACCTTGTTGTAGCGTGAGGTTTCAATTTGTTCAGGTTGTTAAGTTTGTCGTGTTCATGTAATAATCGATACATATACTAAAGTTAAATCTTTACATGCTCTAAGTCCCAGAATACATTAAATTTATGTTATTAACTTAGTTTTGGAATTCTACGATTTTGTTTGTTTTTATCTAGTGTAATTAAATTTAAGTTGCATATATTGTATCTTTATTCTTTGTAATTAAATCTGCTAAATAGATTTTTCGTTTCTGCATTATGAAATATCATTCTCTTATTCATTGTTTTTTCTTAAATGGGTTAGTCGTAGGGTTTCTAGATTATTTGTGCATCATTATTATTTTAACAGGTTTAATTATAAACCCAATCTATTTCGGCTAAAGTTCAGAAAACCTATCTCAATTTCTCTCTGTTTGTATATTTCCTCCGTTCATGAGATTGGATTCCCTTTTGTGCTGTTTTATCATCGTATTAAAAATATTTTACTCGGATAAAAATTCTATCTAGAACTACGATGAGGAAAATTCGACATTAACACTTTAGCTATTAGCTTCATAAAAAAATCGTGAACAAAAAAAGGGCGATTTCCTTCTATTTATACGTAAGAACTTAGAACATTAGGAGTCAGGGACACTACACTACTGCTTCATCTAAGTACATAATATTCTAGCATATATCGTTAAACTTGCATCGATAAATGTCCTATTACTCATTCATTTGAAGGCACATATGATGGTTTTAATCTTTGATATTGCAGGCAAAGCATTTACTATAGATGACTTCAATAACAGTGGATTACCGTCGAGAAACGAAACCAGGGGATCCATCTGGTACTCTGGGTAATCGCAAAATGCATTCAGCGCTTCGCATTTGATTTGATACTTGGTTTGTTTGAAGTGTATCCCCAACCGTTTTAATAATCGTTATAACATCATAAGAAGGACGAGCTAATCATCATGTTGTTTGCCGCCGGCAATAGGCCAATCGTTTGCCTTTCACTTCCCCTGTCACTTTCTGGGGCCTATTCTCCTTCGGAAACACCGGTCGCGAGTTGACGAACAGATGAATGTCGTTTTCACCGGGCCAAATCGTGGACAAATCTGTCAGTTGGAGAGCCCAGCAATGGCTCCGCTTTTCCGGCTTTTTCGAGTGCTAACACCACGCAATTTCCACAATATCTCTTCGCACGCTACAAAATGTCGACGACACAAGAGAATGCGACCGCGGGCAACGAAGACCTCCAACCTCGACGTATGCGACTCTTCCTCGTACGATTCAAATAACACTGAATTCTAGGCATGCGTAAATTACAAGAAAACACTTACAATTTGTTGTTCAACTCATGCACGAACTGGACAAACCTCGACGATCACGTTCAGCTGACGAATACTCTCTGGCGTAAGGACATTGATGATAACTTGTTTTTTGTTTGCCGTGCTCGTCGGAGAGGACTGTAGGTCAATTCGACAGGCCGCACAAATACAATGTTGTATTCGTTCTAATTGTAAGCCATAAATTCGTTTCCGCACTAAAAATCTACCGTGAAAAAGAAATATACAAGAAAATAAAATTTTTCTTCTTGAGCATCCCTACCTTACAGTTTGCCCATTAATTACTCTCGTGAGAACGCCATTTTGTCGTAGTGGCATTGCGGATTCACGATATCATGTCAACTAGCTTTTTGCACGTGGAACTTCTATGTGTAGCCCTTGACTTTGGTTCAAAAACAAATAATTTTCACCTATCTAGCTCTCCTTCACAAGCAAAATTAAGTCCGATTGACAACTAGGCTCGGATAATACACTCAACTTCTGCCAAAGAATACAGAAACAACACACGTCTTACACGGCACTCGGATTGGCGGCCATCTTGTCTGGAGTCTTCCTCCTTCCCATTAAACTATAACTGTCAACTCCGTTTTTCCCATTCAACCACAAACTTTCAACATCCTTTTTCCCATTCAATCACAAACTTTTAACCTGAACCTTCGACGTCGACTGAACCGTCGACGTCAATAACGTCCTGCGGATCGTTGTCAGTGGTGTAGGGCTGATTCATTACAGGGCAGTATCCATGATTCCAACCAAGCATGGGGAGACTGAAGGACACGATGTCCAGCTGTAAGCTGCGTTTTTCAACGTTTAGGCCAACATGCTTCAAAATAATTTGTCATGGATAAGCTTCGTCTCATCTCGACCAACGTCAACTCCATTATTACTCTACATCAACGTGACTATCTCCTTGAATTCATCGTTAAGCAAAAGCCTGACATCATGCTTCTCACTGAAACTCACCTCAGTTCATGGCATTTCATGACATTCAAGCGTTTTGAATTTGTTAGAAACGATAGGGTAAACGGTGCTGAGGTGGCACCGGGATATTGGCCAGAAGACCCTATTGTTTCAAAAAATATTGAAAAAGTTGAGTTCAAAACTTTGAATCTCTTGAAGTCTCTGTTATCAAAATTTCACTGCCAGGTAGGATAAACTCTTCGTTATCTCTGCTTATGCAACTGGTCAAAACGTTCTCAAGTTCAAGGAGGAGCTGAATTCATTGTTTAAAATACTCGAATTGAACAGGCTGCATAACTATTATATTCTTGCTGGTGACCTGAATGCCAAGCATACATCAACAATAATCCCAGAGGTGTATTCCTTAAATCATGGACAACAGAGAACCAAATTGAATACAGGTGTAATCTAAATGGGTCGAAGTTTCCAACATACCCTAGGACAAATTCATATTTGTACCTCTGCATTGCTGACGCAAAACTTGAATTCAGCTTGAATAGTCCTCAATGGAAACTACAGGTGCTTCCTTACGATAGCGAAGATAACGCAATCGTAATGGAAATCAATCATCGAAGGAATGATGTCTTCCTCATTCCAGTTCAACATGAAAATTATCGGTTGAATTTGAAAAAAAACGAACTGGAGAAATTTTCAAAAGAAGTTTAATCGGGAGTACAAGAAGCAATGTCCTCCGTTTGATGATGGCAACTCTTGCTCAATGGTTTCTAATGACAGGAATCTAACTAACGATGAAATAGATCTCTATTTGTCGAAGTTAGAGAAGCTGACGTAGAAAAGGAGTGAGAAAGTAGAAATATGGAAGGATATGAATCACAAACCATTGCAAGGTTGAAAAGATTGAAAAGCCTTCTTCTCACATGCTTCAACAATATTTATCGGCAATTTTTGGACAACAACCATCCTTCGTTGCTTTGTTGAAATTACACCTGAACTTAATCCGTTCATACTTCAGGAGTGAGGTCAGCAATCAATGAGTGGAAAAACTGAGAGGTATTAGCCCAGAGGACCCAGATAGCGTTTTCATTTAAGTGTTTACTCCGCAAGAAGTCTCGAGTGAAGGTTTCGAATCTTGAAGTCACTAGTGATGAGATAAATCTTCTCGATAGGGCTGGTATCGAAATTGATAATACGACTCCGGATGGAAATGGAAACAGGATTATATGTGATGGATCACAGAAACTTGCCCTGATTGCAACGCATTTTGAATTAGTTCATCTACTAAACCCTGAGTGAGGGAATCAAATATTTTCAGAGGTTGCTGGAGGAAAAGTTTCCGACTGCAAATCAAGCCTGAACAGCGAATCAATTCTTCATTTCAATGAGACGTTGATTATTTTGTCAGCTTTGAAGACTTGTGTTTCATATTTGGCAGGATAAACAACGAGAAACCAGGTGGTATTGACGATGTTCCAAACATAGTTCTCCGACATTTGCATGAGGTTGCTACCAGGAATTATTGCATATTGTTCAACAACATATTGAACATTTCACATTTTCCAAATATGTGGAAAAGGGCTAAAGTGTTTCAGATTCTTAGGAAAGGAAAAGAATCTTCGAGCCTTAAAAGTTATTTCCCAATCAGCTTGTTACTTAACATCAGCAAAGTGTTTGAAGGGATACTGAACAAAGCATTAAATGCCCACATTGAAAAATATGATTTGATGCCGAATTGCCAATTTGGTTTTCATGCCAGGCATTGGACCATATGCCCGATAACGAAAGTAACCTCAGACATCTGTTGGAAACTAAATGATAGAGAATGTGTTGGAGCGTGTCTCATTGATGTGGAGAAAGCCTTCGATACGGTGTGGTTAGGTGGACTAATTTTTAAACTCCTTCAGGACAAGTTCCCCAGACACCATGTCGCCACGATGTGCAATATGTTATACGGGAAATCGTTTGTTGTAACTGACGGAAATCTGACAACAATGCGCGAATTCAAGGTCTTGAATGGTCTATAGCAGAGAACAGATACTGCACCTCTGCTCTTCTCAATCTTCATTCGCAAGCTATTGAACGGCTTTGATTTTAACGTCTCGCCAACGCAATCATTGGTAGCGTTTGCTGATGGTCTGATCATCTATACGGCAGACCGAAAAGATACAATAGTTCAGAGCGATCTACAAAAAATGTTTAATGATCTGCAGCTCTACACCAACACTTGGCGAATGAAAATCAATGCACAGAAGTACGAAGCAATTTTGCTTCGGACAATGCTTCAGGGGCGCACTCAAGATCTGAAACGTTATTGGAAGTATTTCCACATTATGGCTGGTGAAGGTAGTTCAGAATGGGTTCTACATAAATCCTGTGTTCAATACCTCGGTGTTCACCTCAATTAGTTTCCGTACTATACTGAACATGCCGAAATTATGCTCAGTAAAGCACAAACAAGCTTTTGTAGTTTCCCTTGTCTGTCAATTTGAATGAGTGAATATTTCTCTAGGTTTTTTTTTTCGTGGTAGGGAGGTGAAGGCCATTTATGTACAGAGTGTGGGACTCCCATGCTCGCAAGAAAGCGACTGGACTACCCACTAAACACCTCTCCTATCAAACTGATGAGAACCCAGCCTGGAACCGTTTGACACATTACTTCGGGCCAGGTCTCGTTTTGTTACGCCGTGAGACGCCTTCAAGGTGGTGGATCCCTTTCCTGGCGGGAGGGGAGAGGGGAAGAGGAAGTGCCAGAAAAGCGATCCCCCAGCCCCAGCGCCCTCGGCTGCTGTGAGTCCCTTTTATATTTTAGGACTGCCCGAGCATAATGTGCCACCTGGTTCCATTTGTCAACTGATTCGAGCATCACTGCAACTATGTTATCCGGGGTGAGCTCTCCCGTCTCCCTGTAGAGTTCCCTTCACAGCCTGACCCATTTTGTACACGCAAAAAATGTGTGGCAGGCATTGTCCTCCTCTCCTGGGCAAAACCGACAATCGAGAGACCATGACTTACCAATCTTGTGCAGGTAAGACTAAAAACACCCATACCCGCTCAAAAGCTGAGTCAGATAGAAGTCAGTCTCACCATGTCTTCGATTCAGCCACGGTCTCACATCCGGGATGAGGCGCGCAATCCACCTTCCCTTCGTGCAACTCACCCAAGCCTGCTGCCAATCGTTGAGGGAACGACGTCTCTATTCGCGGACAACCGTCTCCCTCGCATCCTCGTTTTGGCGCAGGTAAATAGCGCGGCGCTCTCTAGCAAGGAGGGCGAGAGGTATAATGCCTGCAATAACTCTCACTGCCGAATCAGAGACTGTCGGGTACGAAGATCTTCTCTGTACCTGTGCCAAACGTTTTCGGTATACCTCCTTGCTGAGAGCGTCGCCCCATACTTCTGCTCTGTACAGTAGCACTGAGCCTACAGCATTCATCAAGAGGCGTCTTCTTGGCGGGCTGGGTCCCCCTACGTTGGCTATAAGTCAACTCAAAGCCGATATTCCCGAAGCAGCCTTCTCAGCCGTTGCCCTGATTTGTTCAGAGAAACTCATCTTCGAGTCGATCAGTACCCCCAGGTAATTTCACCGATGTATGCAGACGGCGATTCGGGATTTCCCTTCCCCCTGCTAATCAGCACGAACCTCGCCACCTTCCATCGTACCGGGAAAACGCCGTCACGTGGGCAAGCGTTGAATGTGCTGAGCAGCAAGTCAGGACAATGGCGATAGACGAGCCGCAATACCTCAGCCGGAACCCCATTTGGACCTGGAGCCTTCCTCGCTTTCGATGAGAGGGCTGCCTTCTCCAGTTCCGGCTGCGTGAAGAGTGGACACTCGACTCGACAGCGTCAACACGGACGGTATGGGCGGGGAAGAGTCCCCGCACTAACGCGTCCATCTTTTCCGCGTCATGTATACAAGGCTTCTGTAGGGCACCAAGCTTCCGTGTAACTAGCTTGTAGCCAAGGCCCCATGGATCCTTGTTCACATTGTCCACTAGACCTTGCCAGCATCGAGCCTTGCTATTGTTGATCAATTTGTGAAGGCATTTCCTGGCCGACTTATATGCTGCCACCCAGTTGCATGCCTCGTCACGGTTTCGCGCCCGTTGAGCCTCACGTCGAAGCTTGTGACACTCCCTTCGTTTTTCAGCGATTTCAGTTGACCACCAGTACACTGGGGGCTTGCCGTGCCGGGATTTTCGACGGGGCATAAAAGCTTTGCAAGCAGTCGTAATGATGCTCATAGTGGAGTTCACCACGTTTTGAGCTGCCAGTTCTTCCGTCCCCTCCCAAGCTCCCTGCAGCGGCTCACCTGCTGTGAGCACCTCGACGAACCTCTCGACGCCCATCCTTCCGATGTTCCATCCAGTTGTAGAAAGTCGTGAGCACGGACGTCGGGAGACAACATCGCTGATCTCATGCAGAATGCAATGATGATCACTGGCTGAGTAGTCCTCTAGTACTCTTCAATTGTGTATCCTCCGTACTAAAGACTCCGAGGTGAATGTCACGTCCGGCATGGTTCCGTTACAGCCAATACGGTGGAAAGTCGGCGTTTTTCCGGTGTTCAGTACGACGAGTGCCGTCCTGGCCGCAATTTCCAGGATTCGTTTTCCCCGCGGATCCGTTTGAGGCATACCCCATTCGATTGCTTTAGCGTTGAAGTCACCCCGACGAGCACTTTGCCCTCTGCGCTCAAGACAGCGCCCTCCAGAGCATTAAGCTTGGCTTGGAAAGATGGTATCGATTCGTTCGGCGTCAGGTACACACTAAAGGAGGTGGTCCCTGAGCACCGAACCCACACGAAACCATCCTCCCATCCACAACTCTCCGCTTGGAAATCACTGCTCCGAATCCAGATGACGCCAGCACCAGTTTCATCAGAATACCATAATGCAAGACTTTTGTCATGATGTTCAGCTCAGCAGCAAGAAGTCGGTTTTCATGTCCCTGGCAAACTGCACAAGCAGATTTTGGGTGGTTCAACTGCGGTGTAGGTTTAGCTACAGGATGCGGGTCATTGAATTTCTGATTTTGTCTTGGCTAGGGTTTCCTGGAATGCTCAGCATTTTCCTGATCCCAAGACGTGTCCTTCGTACACTTTTTTCTTTTATTCCCATTTCGCCGCATTTGTAAGATAGGGAACTCCTTTCGGGTCCATTGCATACTTGTGTGGTGTGACCATAGCCAAGCCATTTGAAACATGGAAGAGGCATTGCTCTTCGCCGTATCCTACATAAAACCCACCCTATTCTTACTTTGGTCTTGTTCAGGAGTTGTTCGGCGTCCTTTTCGGTCAAGTCAACTATGGCCATGCGGTATCCCCTGTTGTTTTCTGGTGTCAGTCTCGCTTTGATTCTTCCCACGCTAGGGAACTCTTTTTTGATGTCCTCTTCTACCACGGCCAGATCCGTCATGCAGTCAATTTCTCTTATATCGGTCATCGCCATCGACTCAAGCGAGGCTATAGTTGCGCTTTTGTCGAGGACTTTCTTTACTGCGTCGCAGAATGCTTCCTTATTGCCGGCTTCTGCTCCGAATCCGACCATTATTTGGCCCGACCGCGTTGGTCGTACTACTTTAATGGTAGTGTTGGTGTCTTCGGGCCTTACATTTCCCCTGATGTTCCGCAGTACCTCCGCGTAGGATCGGCCATCTTGGGGCTTTACGAGCAGTGCATGCTGCCGGGGTCTTTGTCGCGGTTTCTGTCTCTCCTGTTTTGCATCAGGTCCTTTTTCTGATTGGACGTCCGTGCGTACTTTACTTTCTGGCACTTTTTGAAGGAGTTTCTTTGCGGCTTTCTTCGCTCTTTTTGTAAGCACTATCTGGAACCCGTGATCTGGTGTTCCACGCGCATCAAGTGCCTCTTCCGTCCTTCTTTTATCCCGATCTCCTTCGATTGGGCTAGACGCCATTCTTTTATTGATTTTTAATGGTGGAGCTATCTGCATGTGCCCATTAGCTTTCGCCCCCAGTGCCTCTTTAGCCTTCTGCTCGTCTTCGGCCATTAACCAGCTCGTCTCATAGTGCCCTTTGCGATCTAGGAGCTCCTCTAGTTCAAGGAGCCCAACCTTTACTGCTTTGCTGATTTTTGGGGAGTCGCATGCAGATTGTATTCTTTTCAGAACATCTTCCGCTTTCCGGAATAGCCTTTCTTCTTCGTATCGCTCTAGGCTTTTGGATTATATCAGAATGATAATACAGTAATTAGACTACGAAATATTTATAACGAATTGAGTAAATGTGAAATGTCTTTTCAATTGCCATCAAATAGGAAAATTATTTTTTTGTACATATGATATCTTTGAGTTGTATAGAATTAATATAATTACTAAATATTGTGTTTTTGTATTAACTACAATATAAATTGACATAAAATATTCGAGAAAATATTATTAAAAGAAATGTGAAAAAAAACCCACCCCATTCCCTCGTCGAGCACTCGAGTGCAGGAAGACGGCGGCTTCAATTTGACTGTCCAGAGCTGAGTCATATTTTGTGATTCCTATTATAATATGACAACAAGCGACAATCCAACAACATTTTAAATTAACTTGTCTAGTATTAGCGCGAATCGCGAAAATTTTAAAATCAACCTTGTGATCATGAAACGTACCACCAAAGTTAAACATCTATTAAAGTAATCTCAATTCTCACTTTCGTTAAAAATAAAGCCAGCACGAATACGTGTCGCTATGTTAATAATGCAAATAAAAAATCGCTAATCTAATGCAACGCTGCCATTATATTATCACAAAATATACAGTAATAGAAAGCTTGTGCCCACCTATGTCAGTTGATAATCTCTGCATACTGCTTCAAAATTTGGCACTTAAATGCTATAATTAGTTCTTTCTCATCTTTTCAAACCTTCCTCGATGTTTCATAAACTTTTATACATCATTTAACACATGCATATAAATTAATCACATTTACTTTCTTAAAAACCAGGCAATTGAGTTCCTACAATCGTCACTGCGAAACTTCAAAATAGGTGTAATTGTTGCTGTGGTTGTCGATTTTGGTAAAATGTCACTCATGACATCCGGACTGCTCTCCCGTGTGAACATGCTTCCGCTTCAGCGTTTTCATGATAACGCCATGATGTTATTATAGCGGGTTCTGTGCAATTATTCATTTACATATGAGTGCATCAGAAAATGCAGAACAGGTCAGAATAAGTTATGGAAGCTGTCTGACAATCATAACAAACAGCCTTCAGTTTCGTAAAGTGTATACCTGTTAAATTCTTTAACAATAATCATCTAACTACATACGTAACTAATAATTTTCCATCGCTTAAAGATCATTCAACTCTAGATCATTCACTTATTGAAATTTGTATTCAATGATCACTTTGCACAGTAGTCCCATTTCTTTCATATTGCGCATAAGCATTTTTACATGACGCTTAATGCCAATAATTTAATCAATAATTCACGTGCAGCATTTAGCGACATGTAAAATGCTAACATTAACGGAAAGAAATTCTATGTATTTTAGATGTAAGCATATTTCATAAATTATAAAAATGAATAAGAATAATAATAGAACCCAGTTCAACAAGAACCACGACAGGTCTATTATTTCCATTCCCGTCCCAATTTTCTAAGAGTTAAAAGACTACAACAATTAATTCTTTTAGCTAACATCTAAACTGCATCTGGTGTGGATGCTCTTTAGATACTTTTCAATACCAGATCGGTCTCTCACCTTTTGACTGTTAAACAGTTTATGAAACATTTGCAGAAGATGATGAATTTTTGAGTCGCGTCATCACCTCCGACGAAACCTGGGAGACTGTGGCGGAGAAAATGGGAGACAGCCCCAGAGCAAGACTGTCAGTTGGTAAAGTTCGACCGGCGAGGCAAACTCCTCATTGATTTTTTGCAGGAGTGGCAATATGCTTACTTATGCAAGTAGTTGATTGACGAGAGAGATACAAATCACCTCAAAAGAGGAGACTAACCGATTCAAGTGGCTTTCTTAATCCAAGACAATACCAGGCTTTAAACTGCAGCTCTAACGATCTTCAAACTACAGAAAATGCACTGGACTCAACTTAATCATCCTTTTTAAAGCTTGGACCTATCGCCCTGCAATTTTCATTAATTTGAACAATTTTAAGAAGCTGTGGGAGGGCTGCGATTTTAAATGACGGAACCGTGAAAGAGTTTATTCTACAATACAATTTTGTCCAAAAAAAAGCTTCCTTCTCGCTAGGAACAAGGAATTTTCAAAACGGGAAACTATGTGAAAAAATAAGTTACAATTGCCTTTTGTTTTTTCAATAAATGAATCTTTTCGAAAAATAACGTTGTCCTATTTTTTTTTCAGTTATATATCAATGAACGATTTAGGTTTTTTGGTAGTAATTAATAGTAATGAATGCTGGACAGAGCAAAATATTGCCTCCATCCCATTAATAGTTAATATAATGTAAGAATGAAGATAAATGAAGTTCGACGTTCCACAACGACAACTCAAATTTAAATTAACTCTTTCTTATGACTAATCACATTACAGAAGTCGAACACTTTCCGTTTGCTCTACTCAATCATCTTTAATTTGATTTTTTAAAAGGTTCTTACAAAAGAAGCAAATTAAAATGGACGTCAAGATTATTTAATTTCAAAATTTTCAATTATTGCGTTGTATCTCACTCCACCCACATACATCATACTTAAGAGTTTTTGGTAGTGGATTTGCGTTGTGTTGTAACAGTTCTAAGCGCTACGTAGTCAATTTCCCATCTTGAAGGGACTTTCCTTAATTGGACTGTATGCAAAAGACCAGCCCCAGCGAAATGAACAACAATGTATTATCTGTACAGTACTTAGTGGCGACGTCTTGCGATTTAGCATTAAGAAATTATTTAATACCGCACCATGCACTACCGGTAGTGACTGTGTGGAAGATGTATCTAATGCGTCTAGAGCGCGATTAATTCACATGTGGATGACTGTAGGCGAGCGCTGGTTATAAAGTCTTGGCGGATTCCAGAGATCACTTTCAATTAGGAGAGGTCATCCAGTCGCGAGGTCGATATTACACTTTTGCTAAATGAGATTAGAAGCGCGGGATCATGGATGAATTCATATTTTCATGTCAACACGAGCTGGATGATACATAAGGAAGTAGACTATAATGGCGGCAAAACAGACACAAAGATCTTCTGCATGGAAAGCGAGTCTGCGTCTGAAGGAACTATTATTGCATTGAAAAATATGAATGGACAGGAGGGCAAACTTGCCAAAAGATTCGGTAGCTAACTTAGAGAGGCAACTAGCTCTTTAGTTTGTTAGAACCAGTACCATGTGTGATAGGAACATTCTCCCTAAACAAGAAACTGGAATCCAGAGCTAGATATTTGATTGCTGCTGAAGGAAGTCATAAAATTTTAAATGTTTATTCAGCCATAAAGTCAAACCCCACATACCACTACTACGAAGTTGCTATCTTGACGTGCCACGGTGGCTTAAGCTGCGATAAGTTCATCCAAAGATTGACATGTAATTTCTATTTTGATAGGTCTGCTTGTTACAAGAAACTCTTTGAGTGGCAAGCAAATGCAACCAAATAGATTCTTGAGGATTTTGTCCCCCTGTGGTAGTCAGAGGGATCTTGCAGAGGGTTAGATACTGAAGGCCCGCCTCCAACTGTCTCGGTCCTTGGAACCAGGTGGCACACTATGCTCGGGCAGTCCTAAAATATAAAAGGGACTCACAGCAGCTGGGGCTAGGGGATCGTTTTCTGGCACTTCCTCTTCCCCTCTTCCCTTCCGCTAGGAAAGGGATCCCCCAGCTTGAAGGCGCCTCACGGCGTAACAAAACGAGACCTCCAGCCTTCAGTTCTCCAAACGAATACCTTTTTGGGTATCCGTTGTTCGTCCATACGATTCTTGCAGCAGTCTTACGATCGTTGCGAGCTCCGGCTCGTCGAAAATTTCATACAGCCACTTCAATCGGTCTATGTAAGTTTGTCGGGTCGAGGATTGTAGCATCGCCATCTTGATGCTAAAGAGGGCTAGAAAAACGCAAATGATTCAGACTTGGCAATCAACTTACAAGTGACAGTTCTAATGTTAAGAATTCTTACCAATGAGAAAACATGCATAAATTTTAGCGCTGAAGGAAGTCGCTGTAAAAACTTCAATATGCGTAAGTAAGCTTGAAAATTTGTGCTGGCGACTGACTAATTTCCTTTGATTTGTTGTAGTGTGATGGGGAATATGACCTCCAAAAGGCAGTATTCTTGAACAGGTATCAGAAAAGTTTAATTTGAGGTATTCAAAATGTTTCTCAATAGCCATCCCTCTAGATTTCTGGCTTTTAGCGATGGATAGCAAAATTCAGACTTTTGAGAACTTTAATGTTAGTCAATAAGTCTGGTTCATTGTGGAGTCTTGAAGACATTACTTGTGTTGAATAATGCACTTAGCATCAAAGAAAATTGTAGGCATCATCTTGACATTGGATCAACACTTTTTTGGGGCTGTGAGGTGAATGCCATTTATTAATTGAGTATGGGGCTTCCATGCTTGCGAGCGATTGGACAACTCACGAAATCACTCCTATCAACCTGAGAAGCCAGCCTAGAACCGTTTGACACACTGTCACGGACAAATTCCTACCAGACCTCAGCATTTACCTCTGCAACAAGTTTACCAGTTGTACGGAAAAAGATGACAGAATCACTCGAGCCAAGTACATATTCGAAACCTTGTAAATGAAAATATGTTGTAATCATTATTAATACTAAGAGTAAACATAATATGTAAGTTAGGACGACAGCTGAACAAGGAAAGCCCAAAATAATGGTTCTGCGAAAGTTCGCATGCGAAGACAAACCGTTGAAAAATGCACGAATCGTTGGCGGTACACATATCAATGCACATACGGTAGTTTTAATCGAGACTTTGGTTGAATTAGATGCAACAATTCGATGAGCGGCCTGTAATATATGCTCGACACAGAATGAAGTCACTGCGGCATTGGCTGAAGCAGATTATCCGATATTCGCATGGCGTGGTGAGACCGAAGGAAATTTTTGGTGGTGCAACGATAAATGTGTAAATGCTGAAAATTGGCTACAAAATATGATTTTGGATGATGGAGGCGATGCAACAAGTTAATGTTGAAGAAATATCTAGCCATGTTTAAAATGGTTAAAGACATGGTAGAGGGAAGCATCACTGGGGTACATAGACTTTACCAGCTATCAGAATCTGAGAAGTTAACAGTCCCAGTAATGAATGTATTGGATTCCGTCACTAAAACAAAATTTGATAGTTTGTATAGCTGCAAAGAGTCTATTATTGATAGGTGAAAACGTTCAACAGACGTTATGTTTGGCGGGAAGCAAGTAGTCATTTGCAGATATGGTGAAATTGGAAAAGGATGCGCACTAGTATTGGAAGGGTTGGGATGTACCGTGCATATTTCTGAAACTGACCCTATCCGCGCTCTTCGGGCCAGCATGGACGGTTTTTGTGCGGCGAAACTTAATGAGGTTACCCGAAATGTAGACATTGTTCTGACCGCCACCGGTAATAAAAATGTTGTAATTCGTGATCATATAGACAAATCAAGAATGGGTGTATAGTCGACAACATGGGGCACTCGAATACCGAATTCGATGAGAATAGTTTACGGACTCCAGTTCAATCGCAAGCAGACCAAATTGGTTCACCGGATGGTAAAGGAATCATCTTGCTGACTGAAGGACGATTGGTGAATTTGTCGTGCTCAAGTATCCCATCGTTCGTTGTTTCGGGAACATCTACTACACAGGCTCTGGCATTGATAGAATCATTCAATGGATAGAATTATTCAATGGATGGACGTTTCCGTAGCAAGCTTACATCTTCCCACATTCAATATCATCAACTGCTGGAGAAAATAAACATAAACAAACGGAAGACACATGACGTCTTAATCAGGCACGGCCATCAACATCGAAAATAAGAATAACTAAATAAAAAAAACACAGGGAAAAAAATTTGCAGCAAAGAAGGTTGGTACCACAGATATCTGGAGCTCCAAAGGGTCGCGGCCAACTTCACCGAAGGGTATTTCAACGGGGCGAAAAAATCCCATCCAAGGCGAGGACGGATCGAATCGTGAGCGAAGGGTCCTCTTTCTTGTTTTGGAATCCATATGGGAAGGTCACACCATCGATCGAAGGAGGTCATCCCAGATAGCAATTCTCGAGTTGGTGGCTGGATTATTCTTTTGGAACCCGAGTGCAAGACAAGAACGTGGCTGTCACCAAAACGATAACTTCAGAATTTCTTCCACGAAGGAAACAACAAAAAAAAAAGGCCGCCAAGGATACACATCAAGGAATCAGTGTTGATTCTTTTCAGAATACACGCGGCTACCGGGAGGTGTGGAACGGGACACGAGCGAAGCGGAAAATTTACCGGGGGCCTCTGTCGTCGAGTTATTGGAGTTTAGGTGAATATAGTCTTAGAGCTAAGGCAAAATCGCTTTGAGATTGGTTTAAATGAATATCGTAACTTACAATGATAGAGTTGAAGAAAAATACTCTTTGAGATTGTTTGAAATAAGTAGCATAACCTGTAAATAATAATTAATATTGAACTTTCAGTGAATCGGATGTACTTTTATTTCTTTTCTCCAAAAAAAAGGTACAATCCGCTAAATGTAAAATGTGATACTTGATTCGGGAGTGAATACGAAAATTTCAAGGCGCCCGTTTTCTGTGCCAATATTCCGCAAGTGCTGGGGTGTATTTGGTCTTTGTCTGGTGAAGTTAATTCCTCGTAAACTAGGATTTAGGGTAGTTAGAATCCGGATTGTCGCGGGAGTTAGTTAGGTGGGTTGTCCTCCGCTTCTAGGCTAGTGCACCGATAAAAGCAGTGACTCTTTCCTCTAAAAGTGAAGACTCCAGCGCGAACCAAGCTCGTCTCGAGGCTTGGGGCACAAATTTACGGGTAGATGAGTGGGGCCAACGCCCGTCTCCGACGGAGCGACCCGGGACCCAAAGTCACTGCGACTATACTATCCGAGTGAGATCTCCTGTTTTCTTGTAGAGGTCCTGTTGCAGCTTGTCTAATTTTTCGCATACATAAATGCGTGGCAGGTGTTATCTACCTTTATTGGGCAGAATCTATAGTTGAGGGACCATGACTTACCATATTTGTGCAAGTAAGACTGAAAACACCCATGCCCATTGAAAAACTGGATCGGATAGAAGTTACTCTCACCATGATTTATTTAGACACAGTATGAGCCACGCACCTTCTCTTCATGCAATCCAGCCAAGTCAGCTTCTTATCACTTAGTGAGCTCCTGGCGGGCAACCATTTCCCTCGTGTTCTCGTTTTGACATCGATAAATGGCGCAGCACTCTCTAGCAAGAAGAGCGACAGGTATTATGCCTGCAATAACTCTCACCACCGAATCAGATACTGCCAGATATGAAAATGCAATCCTCAGCACTCTTCTTCTCTGTTCCTGTGCCAAGCTTTTCGGTACGCCTCCTCACTGAGTACGCCGCCCCATATTTCTGCTTCGCACAGTAGCGTTAACCTTACGACGCTCATCAACAGGCATCTCTTTGATAGGTTGGCTCCCTCGACATTGGCTTTAAGTTGACTCAGAGATGATACGTCAGGAGCGGCTTTCTCAGCCGTTGATCTGATTTGCTCAAAGGATTTGATTGATGTTTCTCCAATACTGATCATCCCTACACTGGGGACTATCTTCTTTTTCAACACCACTTCGGTTTTTTTAGCACTAGGGCAATTCCGCGAGCAGTCGTCCAGTCTCTCATTCGGCACATTAATATACCTCGCCCATGTTGAGCTTTTTCAACGATGCATTCAGTGACTAGAGCCGCTACATTATCGACATAGTTGATCAAGTGCGACTTATCTGGCATTTCCAGTCTTAGTAGCCCATTGTAAGACATGTGCCACACGCCTGGACCAAAGATAGATCCCTAGATGTAACTTCCATCCTTCGTTGGCCCTGTGTGTATCATAAAGCAGACTTCTGTCTTTTAAGGTATTCCCTCAGAAGTCACATGAGATATTCTGGAATTTGAAAACATACCCAGAACATCCACCCATCTAGCGGAGTTAAAGGCGTTCCGAACGTCGAGTGTCACCAACAGAACGATCCGTCGCTTGCCATAACTAAATGCCTTTGCCTTTTGGACCACGCTCACCATTTCTACGATCGCTTCAATGATGGACCAACGGGCTCTAAGGCCGTACTGGCGATGATATATGATAGGTCGCCAGCAGCAAGAATTGAGTCAGTGAGTCTTCTTTTGATGAGTTTCTCCAGCACTAGCAAGCATAACGGGCGATATGCAGAAGGGGATCTGGGATTTCGCTTCCCCATGCTGATCAGCACGAATCTCACCTCCTTCCATCGTACCGGAAAAATTGCGTCCCGTAGGCGAGCATTGAATGTGCTGAGCAACAAGTCAGGACAATCGTGATAGACAAGTCGCAATACTTCAGGTGGAACTAGGACAATAGAACCTTTATTTTAATGCCATAATCGTAAACGAAACTAAAAATTTTTCATCTTGTTCAGAAGGATGAAGCAGTTTTTGATAAAGCTGAATGCCATTAGCTTTCTGAGCGCCTGGCATCAAACGTAGTAAAAATTTCGAAGCGACCTCTTTAATTTTTTCGGTCAAATTCTCGTGGCATAATTCAACTGATGTTCACATTATTCAGCAAACTCTGTAATTATCAGACGTCAATTTTGCCAACGTGTGGGTCACCAGTTGATGCTTGAGCACGTCAAGGGCACTTACTATCTTGAATCAACAGTTGACTACCCGTAAAACGTTCACATCGCATGAAATCTAGTAACATCATCGTAAGCTGTGTTGAGTCTAACCAACGTTTGAGTCGTATATTTTCCTCCTCCTTCCTTGTAGTGCCACAACCCCTTTCGGGCCTCCGTTTCTTAGAACAAGCACCTCCAACTGTCTCGGTCTTCCAATTTCGAAATCCGAGCAGCGAATTAGTTCCTCGTGTGTCCTTCGACAACTTCTTATCGCCGAGAATATGCAGCCGAATATCAATTCTTGCTTCAAACAGCGACTGGATACCTAGAAAAGAGAAAAAAAGGCACGCAAAGTGTCTTGTCTAAGGATAAAACATAAAAGCACTAATCTAATAATCCCGTCGCTCAGTGAAGTCCAGCCACTCAGATCCTCGGAAATGACAGAACTCAAATTGCACTGAACATAAACAATAACTGTACTTGTAACACGTCAAATATCCGATACAGTAACAATTCCGAAAAATATCTACGACTCCGAATTTCGGAAACACCAGTTGAAGTGTGGTGAAAATTGCGATGGAATTGCCCGATCGCACGAACCAGGTTACAATTTTTGCAAGAAAAGGAGAACTATAAGGTTCACTCCGGAATTAGCGGTGCTCTGTTGGGAACGAGTTAATAAAAGGGCGAACGTGTAGTGGCGAAGGCAAAAAAAAGTGTTTGTTCATAAAGGGTGCGGAGTTTCAAAAGAAACAGAAAAAGAGGAGGAAAAAAACAGTATTAAGAAAATTGTTGTCTACTTCAATCACCACCAGGAGAAGGCAAGGTTGCCCGGAAGGATAACTAATATCAATTGGCCATTTCAAGAGTTTGACCCAGGAAGAGTGCGTGGGATCAGCGCAGGGGGGTGTCTGAGGTTAGTCAAAAAATTGTTAAGATTTGTTTTTGCTGATAAACTTTGTTTTATAAATTGTATGGAAAATTTGATTCATTTGGCTATGATTTCCACGAGTTCAAGTTAATCCCCTTCATAGCTGGTAGTATTTTTTTAAACAATTTATTTGGAAAATACAAAATTTATTTTTCAGGAAGCATAACGGGTTGGCTCGGCAAACCGCCTTACTCGCTGGGCGGTCAAGTTTGGGGCCTAGGCCAAAACAGTGAGTTCGCGCCCACGGCCGTCTGGGGGGAGCAAAGGTGGGACAGCAGGGCCCCCATTGCCAAAACACCCCAGTGGTTAGGGATGACACTTTTTGGATATCCATTGTTCGTCCATACGATTCATGTGGCCAGCCCGTTGCAGCTTCTGCAGTCATAGGATCGTTGCAACCTCCGGCTCGTCCAAAACTTCATATAGCTCATGGTTGTATCGAGTTCGTCATTGGTCCTCGTCTAGCTTCACCCCGATTATTCGCCTCAGGACCCGTCTTTCAAAGACGTTCAATATGTTTGTGGATGTTTGGGTTAGCGTCAATGTTTAAAACCAGTAGCATAACTCAGGTCTTATCAGAGATTTGTATACTTGAAGTTTAGTTTTTCTGTATATACAGTTGGTCTTCAAAATCATCAAAGCTGAATATAATACTTTATTTGCGAGCTGTATTCTTCGGCGTATTTTGTTTCCTTAAATTCGGGCTCTCGTTGTTTGAGCACATAAATACACAAATTTGCCCACATTTTCGATATTGTATTTACCAAGTGAGGCCACCTCTCCTCTTTAGTCCGACATTTGTGTCAAAGCCATCGGTGAGTTGGTTATTGATGAAAACTTGGGAGGTCGTCGATGTCATTGTTATTTTGGTAAGATGGACTGATTTGGCTGGGGTGCCAAAGCAAAGCATTATTTGGTACAGTACGTTACGATCAATACTGTGGTATGCTTGCTTAATGTCAACGAAAATTTGGTGTACGTCTCTGTTTAACTCCCAGCACTTTTCAAATACCTGCTTGACTCTGAACAAATGGTTTATCGTTGATCTACCTGCCCTAAAACCACCTTGATACTCCCCAATAATACTGTTGGCGTATGATCCGATTTTATTTTCTAAGATTTTAGAAAATATTTTGTATGCCGTACAAAGTAGTGATATGCCTCTATAATTTTCGCACTGTAGCTTGTTACCCTTTTAGTGGATAGGGAATATAATTGATTGGTTCCACTCTTTTGGCATATGTTCTTGTTGCCAAATGTACTGGATGACTTAGTGAATAGCTTGATGAACACTACTGCCACCATATTTGATGAGTTCCACTGGAATCTCATCGATGCCCGGTGCTTTATTATTCTTTTGGGCTTTGATGGCGGAACAAACTTTACCCAGAGTTGGTGGGGCTAATGGAAGCTCTCCGCATACATCTATAGGCTCCGATGTTCTGGAGCTGTGACGAGGATTAAGGAGGTTCTTGAAATATGATGCCCATGTTTCCTTAATCTTGGTTTCATCAGTGATGATATTGCCACTGTCATCACGACAGAGTGCGGTTTTGGGCTGATAACCACGTTTCAGGCCTTTCACTACTTTGTATGCTTGTCTTGTGTTGTTCCTCTCTGAACTTACATCTATAATACTCAATTGGTCGCCATAGTATTTTCTTTTCTTAATCCTAATTATCTTTGTCGCTACTCTTCTGAGACTTTCATAGTATTCTCGCCTCGCCTTGGTTTTCCTACATACGTATTCTTTGTACGCCTGATTCTTTTTGTCGAACGCATTTTGGCACTCATCATCGAACCAATCATTCCTCTTGCACCGGGCTTGATGTTCGACCGTCTGTTCTGCTAAGGTCCTAATAGCCGCTTTCCCTTCCATCTCGAGCTCGTTGCTCGTCTTTAAGGATACGTCTGATAAGATGGGAGCGAGCTGGTTGTCGAGGGTCTCCGTGAAATGTTTGGCCATAGACGCCGTTTAGAGCCTTTCGATGTCAAATTTTTGTAGCGGGCTGGTCTTTGCCGAATAAACCTTTGACATACGACATCGATAGGTTTTTTTTTTTTTTAATTACCTCCATTCCCTACCACTCTCTCCATCACTCTTTCTTCGTCGCACAACGCTCGTGCGATCTGCATTCACATTACGTCGCTTGGTCCTTTGTGCCACCCAGACAATGTTTAACACATCGGTATAAGGGGGCACACAATATAATGTGATCTAGTCCTTTTCGTGAACATCTAGTCCAAAAAATCATGATCAGCTCTCAGAGATAAAAAAAATTCAATATCATACGACGCATTCAAAAAAAACTCTGAGTAACTGTCACTTCAGTATCTCGCCGATAGGGTCAAACAGAATTACAGGTCCACGCTTCAATCAGTGCTCATTAAATGCTCCCTTAGTCTTTTCTTAAATACCAAAAGTAAGTTTGCTTCCTTAACAATTTCTGGTAGATTGTTATATATGCGCAGAGCATCATTCGTTGCATCGTTCTTTAGTCGATCCGTTCTGGCAAAAGGTATTACGAATCGATTTGCATTCCTCGCATTATATGGGTTGATCTGTGATACCTTAATTAATGGCGCTCGTTCCGATCCATTAGTTTTTAAATTTCTGTAGATAAACTTCGCTTTCTCCATAATAATAATTTGACTAAAGGTTAATGATTTTGCCAATTGGTAAACCAAACTAGTTTGAGTAAGCATTGGCAGCTTCAGAATGTTTTTATACGCTTTGGTCAGCAGCCTGGATATACTGTTTAAATGTTGCTTCGCTGATTGACTCCAAATAAGTACTCCATAATGCAATTTCGCCAGGACAAACGCATTTAGAACAAGTTTCTTGATGTGCATTGGAAAATTCTCATATCTTCTTAACAATCCTATTATTGGGGCTAATTGCCTTCTTAAGCTATTTATGTGTGGTAACCAGGTCATACGATGGTCTATGATAAGACCAAGATATTTCATTTCTAGCACTCTGCAATTTTTCGCCGTTAATATTTAGTTCGACATCTATGTCTCCTTTGTTCTTTTGCTTAAAAACAATATATTTTGTCTTTGATGTGTTCAATACTAGTTTGTTTCCAGTTAACCACTGATGGAATTTTCCTAGATCGTCGTTGATAGTGTACTCAATGGCAGTTTTGTCTCGTCCTGAATAAAGTAGAACTGTGTCATCAGCATACAATGTGTGATATCCCGTCAGCCCACATGTATTTAGATTATTTGTGTATAGCGGGAACAAAGTTGGGCCCAGTATTGAGCCTTGGGGAACTCCTGTTTCCGTAGGTGCATGGTCGCTCAGGACATTGTTGATTAAAGTTCTCTGCGATCTTCCCTCCAAGTAACTCTTAAACAACTGCTTAGGACTACCCTGAATACCATACGATTCAAGTTTACGAAGCAAGAGATCATGATCAACTGTATCAAATGTTTTTTTCAAATCCACAAAAATTGCGATGACATAATCACCTCTGTCAAGTCCTAGATTGATGAAACGTGTGACAGAATGTAGGGCATCCAAAGTACTCTTGTTCTTTTGAAAACCAAACTGATGTTGGCTTATGATAGAGTTTTCAACTAAGAATGATGTTAATCGATTGTTTAGTATTTTTTCAAATATCTTACTAAATCCCGTCAGCAGCGCAATCGGGCAATAGTTATTCGGGTCAAGATGATCACCACCCTTAAATATAGGAACTATTTTTGCAAGTTTTTCTTCTTCCGGAAAAGTTCCATTCCTAATATGCACGTTTATAAAATTTGCCATAATCTGGGCTATGTCCTCCTTTATTATACTAATCTCATTCATCGTGATGCTATCAATGCCTGGCGCCGTATTCTTTTTCAATTCATTGATGACATTTAAGACTTCCCTTTTATTTGTTTGATGAATGTGAAAGATGGAATTTAATGCGATATTTGTATTATTTACATTGCCTGCTGAACTGGCAACGATTTCTTTAGTGATTCTTCCACCAATTGTTGAAAAAAAGTTATTCAATGAGTTTGCCGCGTCACGTGGACACGATGTGTTAGAGGGCCCATCAGGATTCAGTTGAAAGTTTTGTGATATACCCTGGGTTGAAGAGTTATCCTTTACCTCATTTATTATTTTCCATATTTCTTCTTGAGAAATATAAGAATTAAGCCTCTTTCACCAGTCGTTTCGATTCTTTTTTCGCTTGCATATACACAAACTTGAAAGCCTGGTTTCCACTGTTCTTCCTGTAGTCCATGTATGCCTTCCTTTTTTTAATACTTGCATCAATTACTTTTTTTCGTTATCCAAGTCCGTTGTCGACACCTGATTTTTTTCTCAATTGTAGAACTTTGCTTAGCAGATATGATGATATTTTTGAGTTCAATAATACTATTTGGTTTCCGCTTTTCCAGTAACTCTCGTATGTTTGATTTAAAGAGCTCCTTGTCTAGAAATCTGAACGTTTTGTAGGTCGGCTTCTGTTTGTTCAGGGTTTGGTCTTGAATAGCAATTTTTAACACACGATGATCCAGTTCCGGCCAGTCCTCAAATATGTATGTCATGCTTTCAGCGACTTTTAAATCATTGGTTACTATATGATCCAGACAGGTATTTGACACTGGGCGAGTAATTTGGTTGTTGTTTATGATTACCGTTCCATTCGTTTCTAGCGTATCCTTATAAATCCGTATTTCTGGTGATTCCGTTAGCAGATCAATGTTTGAGTCCGCTACTGTGATTAAATTTTTTTCAGTTGAGAATAATGTATCTAGTACTGTGCAAAAATCTTGCGCATTCATACGATTGGGATTGTAGTACGTCCCTAATTTTATTTTTTTACCTGCATGGCGTACTTCAATTATTATAACGTTATACTTATCAGGCGTCACTCTCTTGGTAATGAAATTGATTGTATTTTTTACGTACATTGCTGTACCTCCACCTCTTCCAGGTCTGCAGGAGAATACCGCATTATATCCTTCAATATTGTAAAACCGTGCTTCTTCTGGGTAAATCCAGATTTAATTTAGAATAATCAAATCTATGTCAGGATTTTGCTGCAGGTAAATCTGAATATCACTTAGCTTATGTCTTAAGCTTCTTATATTAGCACACATAAGTGTTAAATTTGTTCCACTTGATTGATTAGAAAGATTAGCAATCATCAAAGTTGTAGTCAGTGCTCCTCCTGGCGATCAATATTCTGCGTTAAAACTCCGGACACTCTACAGAGTCAGCTCTGTGACTCAATACAGTTCGAGCACTTCACAATCATGCTTTTGCAATCCTTTAGGTCATGCTTTCCTCCACATTTTACACATATTTGCTCCCCTTCACATTTTGATGTTTTGTGGTTGTATTTTTGAAACTTATAACACCTCGTTACGTTGAAGTCCTCCTTCACAAAATACGAACTATAATCTATAGTAATGTATCTATTCGCAAGCCTCTTATACATGCTCTCATTTACCTGGATGATGTGCAACCACCTTCCATTTCTTGTTCGCCTAGCATGTACAAGTTCCATAGAATCACGCTCCTCTATATTGGGATTTAATGCCTGGATCTCATTTCTTAATTCGTTTTTTACGTATTGTTTTTCTAGTCCATTGATGACAAGTCTAGGCTGTCGCAATCTGGTCTCAGCAACATCATACTCCTCTTTCATTGCATCCATTGCTATATTCAAAAGCGAAGTAGCATTTTCATTTGTCGATGTTTTGATAATCGCCCCACCATTACGAATAGGCCTCATTAGCTGTAGAGGAATTTTACATTTTGATGGCCTGATCCTCGACTTAAAATCAATCAGTGTTTTTTCTGATGAAGAGTGATTTCTAGGCTTAATTATAATCCCTTTTTGCGATATTGTATTAGACCGATGCACTGTTGGAGGAGAAGTAGAATTTTTAATAATTTCGGCATATGAGGGCTTGCTCGCAGACGTAGATTTATCTATTAATAAGGTGACATTTGAGCTCATCTCTTCGACTTGATTTGATCAAGTAATGATCTGAGTTACAATTGGCTCCTCGGTACGTACGGACGTCAAGTATGCTCGAGGCCCAACGTTGCTGGAGCAGAACATGATCGATCTGGTTCTGTGTGTTGCCATCCGGTGATACCCGGGTCATTTTCTGTATGCGTCGATGTGGGAAGCAGGTCGAAAGTATGTCTAGATTTCTACTACATGCAAAGTCAATCAGGTGCTGGTCGTTGTCATTTGTTTCATCATGGAGGCTATACCCTACAGTTGTTCCCCGATGAGATAGCTCATTGCCTAGCCCAGCGTTGAAATCACCCAGAATTATTTTTTTGTCTTTTGTAGGCAATGAGTCGACCAGTTTTTTCAGGCGATTGTAGAACGTTTCCTTCGTTTCTTCGGTCGGGGCGTGGACATTAATCAGCCAGATTTTGAAGAATTTCGCTTTTATACGAATCGTACACAGCCGTTCATTGACTGCCTTAAAATCAATGATTGGACTCACGGCAACGACCTAGAAAACGAAATAAGGACTATGGCATTGGATCCTGGAATGTCAGATCACTCAATTACCCTGGCGTTGTTAAGGACCTTTTACAACAGGCCAGTTAATATAGATTAAAGATACTGGCAAGCCACGAAACGAACTGGACTGGAAACGACATTCGAGACATGAGACTGCACACAATATTCAAAAGTGAGAAGCCTACTGGAAAACGAGAATTCGGAGTGGCTTTCATTGTGGATAGGGAGTTCAAATCGCACGAACTGAGTTCTACGATCACTTAATTCGTGAATGTGAAATTTTTTGGTGGTGGGCCCTTGTGCTGGGGAAAATAACCCACCCCACGATAACGCAATACTAGCCTGCCAGCGTATTCACGCGTCCTCAGACAAGGCCAATTCCGGCGAGCATCAACATCTCCACTCGCCGAGACAGCAGACCATCGCTGCAGTCTTTTACGGACATACGAGTATACAGTATATTCCACCAATTTACTACATCTGGAATATGTCATCATAAAGCTACCTGTCGCTAAAAGAGGTACGGTACTATACAAATCACGCCAAGTGGTAGCCTATACGGACCATATCAATATTTTGGCGCGGTTATTAACAACCGCCAAAAAAACTTTTCCTGAAACTCGACAGCAAAGCAAAACTAGTACGGCTACAAATCGATGAGAACAAATCAAAGTTTATGACGCAGTCGAGGAAAAATGGAGGTCTCAATGATTGTAAGGCTGTGAAAGCTGCAACGGGGTGGCCACATGAATCGTAAAGACGAACAACGGAATTTGTTGGGAGAATCAAAGGGAAACCGAGGAAACGCTGGTCTGACTCAATTGACGAAGACAGTTCATCGCTGATTGGATTTCGAAATTGAAGGACGCGGTCAATGGACTAAGACAGTTGGAGGCACTTGTTGCAGGAAGCGAAGGCCTGAGAGGGGCTGTAGTGCTACGAAGAAGAAAAATTGTGCTTAGTTCCTCTCTGAAGAGCTTCATATCAAAAGAGCTCCATTCATGACAACCAGTATCATCCCGGCTGCCAATTAAATATTTTAGGACACCTTATCTTAGAAGGAATTGGGGCCACTGGACGGCGGATTTATTATTAAGGGAGTCAAGAGAAAACCTCATCTTCTCCCAAACAGTCTAGGGATTGTGTCTTTCGAAGTCTACCAAAAAAACGAGCTGCCTGATCTTCTACAAACTGTTCAATGTACTCGTATATGGGGAAACTCCTCAAACTCGAAGTAGTCATAACATTTTTGTTGAAGACGCTATTACTATGGATTCTCTTCCTCCTCACTAAATGACCTAACCATCTCTTACATTCATTATGAGCTTCCGTCACCAGCATTAAATAAGATCAAAGTATTCTTTGTTATTATTTTCGAAATGTTTATGCATATTGCAATATCCTTATAACTTTACCAACTTTCATAAGTGTGCACAATATCTCAATAAACATTTTCATCATTCATCAGCTAATTTTTTGTTTAAATGTTTAAAACAAGTTGTAAACATTTAAAATTCTTTCGTTACACCATGTACATGTGGATAAAACAAATGACTGCATTCTTCACTATTTAAGTTTAGGTCTCGTGTACATTTGATCACACATTTGATGATGATTTGAATTTGACTTGGTACAAGTAAGTAAGCAAGCAAGATGAATTTAATTTACATTTAAGCTTAATACAATACTGCGGGACAAATCCGTTAAATAAGTGCCATACATGACGCCATCTGTGCGATGGAAACTGATGACTACGACGACGGGTACGGGTATAACCAGAACGACGGCAGTCAATTGTTCATCAACAAATTATTCAATATTGCAGTTGCGATATAACTTCCGTCGTTATCGCGTCGTTGTTCTAACTCTGATCGTGGTTAGAATCTCTGGAAATCAGTGTAAGAACTACAAGGATAGTAAAAAATATTGTTCAATATTTTTGTGTTTGTTTCGTGTTGTGGTGTTGTTTGAATTGTAATTTTGTGGTGAATTTGAGGCTGGAAACCTGAAGCAATGCTGATCAATCTTTATAAAAAAGGGGAGCAAGTTTAGGTTTAAAAATAAATAAAAACCTTGGGATTTCTTAATTTTGAGTTTTTTTGAAAATAAAAGGGGAGAATTTCGTCAAAAACATTTAATTCTGTTTTTATGTTGCATCCTGGAATAGTGACTAGTCAATCCTTCTGGAAGGATTCTAGTTCTTTTTAAAATGAAGTTTGTTCTAGTTTTTCATGCCAAATCGCTCCTATAATTATTGCTTCCTTATCAAAAGGACCAAGCGCTTTTTGATTGGTTGAATCCTGAGAAATATTATAACCATGTGGTATAATAGTTTAACTTTATTTCTCTTCTGGCTTATCTCAGACTTGATTCCATAAATTTACTATCCAAAAGAGGACGAACTTTGAGGACTTCAAAAGTATTAAAGCATGGAATTAAAAAATATAATTCTGAGAACATTCCCCATACTTACTCTTTGTTAAGTAGTTGTAAACCTGTCCTTCATAACCACCCCAACCCATTCACACTAATCGTATCCGTCAGAAGCAACCTTGATTAATTACTTTGCGTATTTGCCAGTGGCGAACCTAATTACCTTCAATCACAACCAGCCTTCGTTCTAATCGAATAGATACCAAACAGCTAAGCCCAACTATTGTGGATGAATTGAAACGCATCTGAAATGAATCAAAACCATTCAACAAACTGCCCACGATCTGATTCAATGTGCATGCTTCAGTGTTTCCGATTCAATTAGCATACGTTGTGCGCGCACGTACTCATCTCATTTCGCTGCAAAAGGTGCAATCATACGTGGACCTCATATGCGTTTCATGCCGTATATGCGTACGACTATTTTATATGCCGCGTTTGTAGCAAGACGTGTAACCCAAGCACCTGTTACAACCTCACCATCTTCTCAGGTGGAGTTGAATTAAGTAACGATAGTAATTATTGTAATAAAAAGAATCGATAACAAACATTAAAGTGAAGACACACTAGTGAACGAATTCGAATCGAATTACACCCGCGAAAAGCTATACCTGGATTTAACGCTGAGTGACGGTGGCGCATAAAAATAGTGCTAATACGACTTGAAATAGTTGCGTTTACGACCGGAACATGAAAAACAATTGTTTGCCGCCTGAATGGCGGCCAAGTACACTGAAAGCACTGGAAATTCCGGGCTTGCTGCGATCTCAATTGATGCTCATTGTGGTGATTTTAATTAGTTCCTCCCGAGTGGAATGTATGTCCGAAGAACCACGGCAGCCAACTTATTTGGAAGCCAAGGTCGGATCGTACGTGGTATTCAATTGTGCCGTCGAATTTCCACAGGAGATTGTCATACCGTATGTCCTGCATTGGAGTAAAGATGTAAGTATTGTATCCCATTTGAACTAATTCAGATCTTCGAAAATTGAATTCCTAACAGGGACTTAATATAGTATAATAAAAATACAAAAAATAAATGTATGAGTAGCTTTTAGTCGGCATTCAACTCCTTGATAGGCTCACAATAATCTTTCTAACCAGAAGTCCACCCCTAGTTTAAATTTTTACTTATAATTATGATTTTTCGAATGCAAATAACATCTCTAGAAGGTTAAAGAAATGTGAATTACTTGCTCCTGAGGCCTGATGTGGAGAATGCTCCTTTTCATCTACTAACTAAGCAGTAACGGATGGAGTCCAATATGTATGACTTTGAGCGAAATACAGGCACTCTAATATGCAAGACCATACGTTTAGTACAAGGTGCGTTCCAAAACAAACGAGACTGAGCTAAAATAGAAACGACAGGAGCTTTGTTCTGATAAATTCGAATTTATTTATTCAAAATAGTCTCCTCCGGCTTCAACGCATTGTTTTGCGCGATCCAAAAGCTTTTCGAAAGAGTGTTTCAGTTCATTGACCGTATGTCCTTCAGGATGTCGGTACAAGGCTTTTGGATGCCCTCTACAAACATTTTCCTTTCATTGCCCAATGCAATTTTCCGAATAGGTAGAAGTCACAGGGAGCCATATCAGGCAAATACGGTGAGTGATTGATGGTTAAAATGCGATTTCTAATCAAAAAATCAGTCACAAGAGTGGGTCGATGATTTTGAGCAATTTTTGGTCATCAGTTCACTTGTGCGGAACAAAACGTGCGCAGACCATTAGTAAGCCCAAATGATCGGTTAAAATGCGATAAATCGATGTTTTGGAGATATTCAACTCCGATTCCATGAATTTCAACGATAATTTCGACTCATTTTTGATAAATTCACGCAAAATTTCGATGGAGTTTTCGGTGATCAATGATTTTGAGCGGCCCGTATGTTCATTGTCATTGATGTCCTCACAACCATCTCTGGAACGCGTAAACCACTGATGAACTCTGGCACGAGATAAGCAATCATTGCCATAAACTTTTTTCGTCAATTCAAATGTTTCGGTAAACATTTTACCGATTTTAAAACAAAATTTGATATAAGCTCTTTGTTCGAAACTCATTTTTGTACCGATGCCACAAACATACTGTCACTTTAAACGCAATAACTTCGCTTTCACTGAACCGAATGTCACCAAACTTTCACCGGAAGTCAGGGAGGGTTCTAACTTTTCAACGCACTTATTCACAGGTGACGCCACCAAAAAAAATTTTATGATAAAAGTCTCGTTTATTTTCGAACGCACCTTGTATACTAATGGAATCGAAGCCAGCCAGTGAAGTACCTGAGGCTAGGTACTTCACCGACTGGCTTTGATTCCATTAGTATATCTCCAATACTGATCATCCTTACTCCAGGGATTCTCTTTTTTGTCAATATGACCACTTTGGTTTTCTCCAGTGCTAAACTGAACCCGCGAGCAGTCATCCAGTCTCTCACTTGGCGCACTAGCATACCTAGCCGAAGTTGCGCTTTTTCAACGGTGCATTCAGCAACCAGAGCCACAACATCATCCACAAAGCCGATCAAGCCCAACTCATCTAGCATCTCCAGTCTCAGTAGCCCGTCGTAAGACACGTTCCACATATCTGGACCAAGGATAGATCCCTGGGCAACATCCAATGTAACTTCCATCCTTCGTTGGCCCTGTGTCGTGTCGTAAGGCAGGTTTTGGTCCTTCAGGTAGTCCATGAGAAGCCGCATTAGATATTCTGGAACTTGAAAAGGGCTTTCCAGCCTATCCTGAATATCCACCCATCTAGTGGAGTTGAAGGCATTTGTAAAGTGGAGTGTCACCAACAGAACGATCCGTCGCTTGGTGAGGCTAAATTCCTTTGCCTTTTGGAACATGCTCACCCCCTCTGCAATCGCATCAATGGTGGGACGTCCAGCCGAGGAGATAGGTACCTAGCAGCCCGAATTGCGTCAGTGAGTCTTCCCGTGATGAGTTTCTCTAGCACTTTCCCAGCAGTGGCTAGCATGCATAACGGGCAGTATACAGACGGCGATCCGGGACTTCCCTTCTCCTTGCTTCATTACAAGCCTTCCATCGTACCGGGCAAACTCGTCCCGTAGGCGAGCGTTGAATGTACTGAGCAACAAGTCAGGATAATGGTGATAGAGAAGTTGCAACATCTCAGTTGGAACACCATCTGGGCGTGGAGCATTCTTCACTTTCAATGAAAGGACTACCTCTTCCAGTACCAGCTGTGTGAATAGTGGACACTCGATTGCTGTTTTATCGTGGACAGCGTCAACTCGGATGGGATGAGCGGGAAAGAGTGCCTACACTATCTCTTCCATCTTTTCCGCATCAAGTATGCAAAGCGTGCGTAGGGCACCAAACTTTCGCATAACTAGCTTGTAGCCAAGGCCCCATGGATGATTGTCCACATTTACTACTAGATCTTGCCAGCAGCGAGCCTTGCTGTTGTTAATCAAATCGCGAAGGCATTCCCTGGCCGACTTATATGCTGCTACTTGGTTGCATGCCTTTTCACGGTTCCGTTCCCATTGAGCATCACGCCGAAGCTTGTGACACTCCCTTCACTTTTCGGCGGTAGAAATGGTGCAAAAGGTTGAATTGCAGCAGACAGATGAATCTATTTAAAAACGCCGTGCAAGAAGAAAAAACCGGCATGGACATCAAGAATACGTCCAACACTCGATTTGCAAATAATAGTGGATTCTTTGCAGGTAATAAAGACTTTGGATTTGACACTAAAAAAGCTCAGTAATGCCTGATTTGTTAACGGCAACAGAAGTTCCATCAAAAATGATTAGTTGTATGAATGGCAATGACTTGGCTGCACAAAGTCCTGCAAAAAGAAACTCAAATAACTAGAATCTTTATGCATTGCCGGGAACACATTCTTGGACATTGAATCGGACATACAGGGTTATCCATTTCGTGGTAGGAAAGGATAACCCTGCCATTTGACATCTGTTAGAATTAAATGTCATCCAAAGCGTGTTTTTTTTAGTTGAAGGTTTGCCATTTAGAAATATGGATCTCTTAACAGTCGAAGAACGCGTTAAAATTATTAAATTTTATCATAAAAATGGTGATTCTGCTGTATGAATATTTAGGGCTTTATGAGCCGATTATGGTCGACATAATCGACCTACACAGCAAACAATTTGGAACACAGTGAGAAAATTTGAAGAAACTGGATCGGTTATTGATATTGCAAGGCCTGTGCATCATCGCAACATTCGTTCTGCTGAAAATATCGCTGTCGTTGCTCAAAGTGTGGAGGAAGACCCGAATTTGTCGATTCCGCGACGTGCTCAACATTTGGGCTTGTCTTACGGCTCATTGTGGCGGATTTTGCATTTGGATTTGCATCTCCATCCGTACAAAATGCAAGTCACTCAAGAACTTAAGCCTCAAGACCATACATAACGCAGAATGTAAGCAAATTGGGTGATTGAACAACAAGCCATTGATAACGATTTTTCGAACAAAATTTTCTTTAGTGATGAGGCTCATTTTTCGCTCAGTGGTTACGTAAATAAACAGAATTGCCGCATATGGGGCGTTCGAAATCGTAAGGTGGTTGCAGAAAGGCCTTTGCATCCGGAAAAAGTGACCGTTTGGTGTGCATTATGGTCTGGTGGTGTTATTCGCCCGTATTTTTTTGAAAACGATCAAGGAAGAGCCATTCCAGTCAATTCTGACCGCTATGGACAGATGTTAACCGATTATTTTTGGAGAGAAATTGGAGATTATGATTCCAACAGGACGGAGCCACAAGCCACACAACACACGCTAATCGAGCACTTTTGCAAGAGAAATTTCCAAGACGCGTAATTTCGAGATTGAGTGATGTCAATTAGCCTGCAAATTCCTGCGACCTAACACCTTTGGATTTCTTTTTATGGGGCTTTACGAAAGATTGTGTTTACGCGAACAATCCTCAAAATTTTGAGCAATTGAAAACCAATATTCGTGAAGTTATGGCCGAGATATTGCCGGAAATGTGCCGAAATTTAATTGAAAATTACCTCAAAAGGAATGAGGCCTGTAAGACGTCGCTTTACTTTCCAAACGTAAAATGGATGACCCTTTACATTGTAATAAAATAACATTTAGTTCGAGGGGCATCGCAAATATATTGCCGATGATATTCGTTTTATCTTCCGTATCTTCTACTCTCGAGCTACAGATTGATCCAATAAGTGAGAAGAAATTGACATATAATACCCTTTTACCTTTAAAGGAAATTAATGAAAGCTTTGTGTAAATTGAGTGAAGTAAATTGCGATCAAACAGAATTGTGAATTTAAATTAAATTAAATAACAAGACTAATTCCCACAGTATGTAATCATTAATGGTTAGATTTAGGAAGTTGTTAAGATTGTTGAATACATACGTACATAGTTGATATTCTCAACTAGATGCATTTATCAAAAATACATTTGTCATTTCATCTAATGAATAATTAACGCTGAGAAAAATATGAAAACTTAGTAAAATCTAAGTTACTTCTTCGACAAAACCTGCTAACATTTTTTTATGTAATAAATGATGCTGCGGTCTTTTTTATGGAATTGAATAAAACCAGAAATCGAATAGCTAGAAATCAAATGTGAACCAAACGACATTCCTTCCAAAATTTTTAAAATCCAAAGACTGGCGCAAAATTAATCATCCAAATTTGTTTTTGGACAACTTTTTTACAAAATAAAAAAAAATGATTTTGAGTGATGGAAATCTTTATTTGGACATTTACAATTTTTTCTGTTTAGCGGAAAAAGTTATATCCATCAAGTGGCTGCCGCCTGTGCTAAGACACAATTATGCCCGCTTTATCGCATTTTCAATGATTTTCCGCAAGATTTCCGGTCATAACTGTTCGCATTCATATCAAATATTCTTCTTAAAGTCTGCGATTATCTGAGACTTGTTGGCATAAGCCCGCGACTTCAAGTAGCTCCAAAGAAAGAATTTTTTGATGGTTAAATCGGGCGATCTTGCTGGTCATGCCAAATCGCCAAACCGGAGATTACGCGACCAGGAAATGCTTCCTTCACAATATCCATTGTGGCTCGTGTTGTGTGTGAAGTTTTATCATCTTGTTGAAACCACATATTCAACAAGCCCCGCTCCTTTCATTCCGGCAGTAAGAAGCATTTTATCGTAGCTAGTAAAAGTGACCGTATTACCAACGGCCTTCTCAAAAAAATATGACCCGATCGCTCCTCCCTTGCGAACGCCGACCACACAGTAGCTTTGACTATATTTAATGGTTGTTCATGCATCACACGTAGATTTTCAGTGCCCCAAAAATGAAGATTTTGCTCACTGACCGCTTAAGTGGAAATGTGCCTCGTCACTCATGATGATTTTCGTAAGAAAATCGACCTCTTCGTTATTGAGATTGAAAATGGCTTTCACTGAAATTCACTGTAGGGTCCATCTGGTGATGCCCAATTGCGTGGTTAATGTTTCATCGTCCTCAGCGACATACCACAGCCGCGATATTCTTGGTCGAATGGCGGCCACACCACGCAAGGTATCGTGTGGTTTTAGTATGTTCAAGTCGAGCAGCTAAGCACCGTATTGTTTGCTCAGTTGGCGGAAACAATTCGGAAGTCAACATCGAGTTACATTAGCACTGTAATAAACCATAATGTATTTGTCCTAGAAAACTAAGAGATGCGTAGATTTTGAAGAAACTGCTTTTGTGACCACCGTCGTGCAATCCTTTTATGAGTGTCGCCGATGGATTCCCATTTATGATCGTTGTCTTTTACAATAATACTTCTATGATCATTTTAGTTTTATTATCATAGTTTGGTAATTTTTACTGGGTGTACGCAAATTTAAAACCCAGATGTTGATTTGTATGAAAAAGTATTTAAGAAGGATCACAGGATAATGTTCAGTCAGTTAATAACCATTTGCCAAAGAAGCAATATTAAATAAAGTAATACGCAAACAAATGTAGTTTAATTTACTGAGGTTAAAAAGGTTGAATTTTAAACTAATATTAAGCGCAGTCGTGTGGTTAACGCACTACCACGAAAAAGTTTTCTGAGTTGATCCTGGCAAGTGAAAGTTTTATTGAACAATTTAAAATGCAGCCCCATCGAAACTCGACGCACCTTATAGCCAAAGCTCCCTCTTTTAATAGCAACACAGAACAACTTTGCCACTTAGATTTTCTGAAAATATACCAGAACCAAAAAAAAAAATAACCATTCAATATAATATCCGATATCGATACGCGAGGTACATTACTATACAAGTCGAGCCAAGTAGTGGCCTATGCGGACGACATCAACATTCTGTCACGGTCATTAACAACTGCTAAAGAACTCTTCCTGAAACTCGACAGCGAAGCAAAACTAGTAGGGCTACAAATCAACGAAAATAAAACAAAGCTCATGACGCAGTCGGCGAAAAAAACCTCAAACACCCAAAATATCACACTTGGCGAATAAAGTATCGAGAATGTTAGCGAATTTGTGTATTTAGGTGCTAAAATAACGAAAATGGGCAATGAAAGGGACGACATACGCCGAAGAATACAGCTCGCAAATAAAATATTCTATTCAGTATTGACGATCTTGAAGACCAGCTGCATACACAGGAAAACAAAGCTCCAAGTATACAAATCTGTATGGGTGTGAAACATGGACCCTAATCCGAGCATCCGCAAATACTCGTATACTTTACTTTTCAAAGGAATAACTCTCAACAGCCACTATATTTTGAACAATGCTCCCCATTGAATCAACCAAATTTAATAAATTATTCTCAGGAAGTCAATAATTTAAATTATTGGCCTAATTTTCAGTTGAGCCGAAACTATCAAAACCCAAGAAATCGCCCAAAGCCACCTTCCCAAAATACAAAAAATTATACTGCAAGTCGTCCGAACGACATGAGACTTGGTTTTGATGGTTCAATGAACACTGCCATATCAAGAGAGTCTACCCTTTATTTAAATAATCAAGCTTTGCAACATGATTTTCGGCTCCCAGCTTCGGAAGCTTAGTCTTATTATTCTGTTTTGGTTTTCAATATAATTAGTTTTGTATTTCTAAGATGTATCTACAATTGATCATTTTCTTATACTGATTTAAAACGCCTAAGCCCCTCTTCTCTCTCTTAAATATTTCCTTAATCTGTTCGATCTTTAGATATAAAAACGTACACAAATTAGTCTGGTTGTCATTTGCTATCTAGACTTTGAAACCGTTTATTCTTTTCTTATCACATACCAGCAAAAATATATTTTTGCTGCGGATATTATAGCATATATGCGTGAATGTGCATGTTATTTCATTGAGTTCTTTCACTTTGCTATACGATTTTTTTTATGTAGATTGTAGCAAGTGAGGTACAAAGTATATCCCCGGGTAGCCCAGTAAGACTGCTTGAGAGTAATTCTATATCCAGAGTCCGCCCTACAACCGGCCGGAACCCTTGCTACCTCCCCCGTGTAAACGTCGTCCATGTCTTCCTCCACACAATGGCAACAAACAGCCACTCAGGACACGGATTCAAAATAAAATGGCACTGGAATTTACAAGGATTCATCCCAAGCCATGCCACAAACAAGTTGAAGTAGCAGGAGAATGCTCCTGCCAGAAGGGTATTGTAAAATAATTAGTAAATCAAACAATATATTCTGGATATCAAAACTTGACTAATATACAGATTCCATAAATTGAGTTCGAAAAATGATTATAGTTACTATGATCTTAAAATCCCCACCATTTTGTTTCAAGTGTTTTGACCCCGTCGCTTGATTAGTCCTGATAATACGTCAATATTACAAACCATTTTTAAAATTTTTATCAAAATTCCTACATATTTGTTCTATGTAGTTCCGTTGTAAATGTGTATCTCCCTAGGATCACGCGTTAATGTTGTTGTAATTGTTAAATATTCAATCGGCTGTAACTTAGCTGTTTATTGTTCAATTATTGTGAAACTTTCGGTACACATACAATTACTTTCAAAAAACTTAAATTGTAGGTTTTGGGAAATTTAAGGGTCCCATTTTGATTTTATAGGCAAAAATGTAAAATTTATAAAATGTACTATTATTAACAAAGTTGATCGAATTTTTCAGATTTTTCGGATCAAAGGTGGGGGGGGGGGGGGGTGCATACAAAATTTTCGTACATTTTCCATTCCCCTGCACCCCTCAAAGCGAAACTTGTTAGTTTAAGACCTGTTTTGGAAAGTTCTCACTAAGACCTTTCATTTCATATCCATATTGCCTACATGCAATGAAATTTTTTTTTTTCGCGGGCTATCCCCTATATGGGGAGACCCCCCCTTAAAGACCTTATAAATTTCTTTTCGTGGTGAAACTTTGAAGAGGGCGTCACTTTGCACCTACTTACAAAATCTTATGTTTCTAGCTTATGTAGTTTGCGAGAAAAAGTGGTGTGACACACGGACGGACGAACGGACAGACGGACAGGCAGGACGCGATTTTAGTAGGGTATTGTAAAATGATTTTGGAATACCCTAAAAAATGGTGTTGTACTCACCTCCTTATCCGATCGAACTTCATTCTTTCGAAAAGACAGAATGAGCGCAGCCCAACCGACCTGCAATGCTTCCCCGGATGTCTCCTCTTGAACGGCCTGAGATGAATGCGTGCGGTTATGTCACTTTCACAGCGAAATAATCGAGCACCAACAAACTTAAAATGTAGGCCAAAACCAAACAAGGCACATTCAGTCCAAGATACATTTGGTGGACCTCACAATCAGCTAAGATATATTTTAAATTGAATTTCGACGTACAGCAAAGCTTCCATTTTTTCCAACCATCTATCAACAGTCCGTCAGAGTCCTCTCGTGGTTTTCTTGACGACAGATCCCGGACAGAGATATGTCACTTAGACACTTGCTACCTCTGATTGCGACTGCCATAGTACCGAATGTCAGGTCCCTCTACGAGACCAAGCTAGCAAATTATTAGTTATTTGTATTACATGTAACTGTTTAATAGAGTTGGTTGATTTTTTGTCCTTTTTTACAATTTATTGACAATATGTAATAATTCTTATTTGATAAAATTACAATATTGATTTTCGACTAATTTTTGATTGCTATATTGTTTAAATTTAAAGGCTTCAGGTTGTTCTTCCGGAGACAAAATACAGTATGGAGCAAAAAATTCTTTAGATTTTTTTATGTGGATTACAGGAGATACACCAAGGTCGGATTCATTATTTGATTTTAAAACATTCGAATAAAGCAAATTGTTATTAGCTGGAATGAGAGAGGAAATTGGAATATCATTAAGACAAATACTATACGACATTGGATTTGCTTATTCAACTTTTTTATTAGCATTGCGAGCAATAAATAACTTAAAAATTATTGCAATGAACATTAATTCCATGTAAACTCATGATAAGCGGATCGCTCTCCAAAATATTCTTGATGCCTGACATTGTTTTTTTAAACGAAACTCAGCTAAGTGTAAGGCACAAAACACAATTTCCAAATTACACAATGTTTCGCAATGATATTGGTAGAGGTACAGCCATCCTTGCTCATTCAAAACATACCATTTTCCAAATTCGAAGTGAATTCTCATCTTTTTCTTGTACTTTCGCTTGTTTACATATGCGTGGTGCTAGTGGTCATATTCGTAAATTATTTTTAAATTCTTTGGATGTTCCCTGTGATCTCGGCCAATCACTTTTCTCTGATTTTGAGCAATTATTAAATTTCTCAAACGAATTTGATGATTTCATTTGGGGAGGAGACATTAATGCTAGACATCCTAGTTGGGGTAATAGTACATTTAACATTAACGGTAGAACTATTCACAATTGGTTAATGTCAGGCAACAGCACTCCCATATCCATTATTAATGCAGACATTCCTACTTTTCCCAGCGGGTCTTCTTTTTTGGATAATTTACTGATTTCGCCTTCACTTCTAAATGCTCATTGTGTAACACATCACTGTTTCTCTATTGCAGCTCCTTCCGATCATCATGCCCTTTTTCTGACGCTTCCTTTTGCTAACTTATATCCAATTATTCCTCATCCTTCCTTATTTCGCTCGTTTAAGAATGTTGATTGGCCTTGTTTTAACGAACTGTTATCTGATTTCTTGGCAGACAAATTCCCGGATAAGCGTGCACTTAACAACCAACAAATCTATGAGTCAGTCCATGTTTTCTCTTCTATGATTTCTTTATGAATGGGCTCTTTTGCAGCTGCCAGAAAATTTGATATCTCAAAATATGACAATCTTTCCCCATCAACACTCTTTTTAATTCACAGTAGAAGTAAATGGTAGCAGAAACTAAAAAGAATATTTCACCAAAATTACAACAGGGTAAATCCACAGTATATTCTTCTTCGTTCACAATTAATTGTCTAAGTAAAATTATAAGAGACAAGATGCGTCTTGAACTACGACTATTTTCTATGAAGTCATCCTCACATGTTTTTAAAGAAATAAATAACTTGATTGGCCTGTTATCAAGTGATTGGAATATTTCCAGGGGTCCTATTAGTTTTAATGGACAATCATATGTTACGACAGATGAAAAATTGAACGTTTGCTTCTCCATTTACAATAATCTTTACGTTGAAAAACCTCCTGCTAACAATGTTTTAATAGAACTTGTAGAGAGTAAAGTCAATTCTTTTAGTTTGGGTTTTGAAGGATCTTTCTTGACAACATTTTCCCTAATAATCGCTCGTCACATTCCACTTGCTTAAATTTTCGTGATTTTTTTACCAGCTTTGATGAAATTCAATCTATAATAGTAAATTTAAATAATAAAAAATCTTTTGGTCCAGATGGCATTCCGAACTTAGTAATCACGAAATGTAGCAACTCAATTTCTAGACCTTTTGTCGTCATTGCAAATAATTGCATTAATAATGGTTACTTTCTATTTGCTTGGAAAGCAGCCAAATTAGTTCCTTCACCAAAATCAAGACCAAATGGTGATATTAAGAAATTGATACCAATCTCTCTTCTTTCGAACTTAGGCAAAATTCTTGAAAAAATTATTCTGCGATCTTTTAAAATATTTTCTAAATCCATCATTCCTATTGAGCAATTTGGTCTCAAGGAAAAAATTCTACCGAACATGTAACCTTATCCGCGCATGATAAAATTTCTTCTGGTTTGCGAAACAAAGAAGTTACAGTGGCGTGTATCAGTGATCCTGAAAAGGCTTTCGATTCGGTTTGGTTAAAAGGTTTAATCTAAAAGCTTTTAAAATGTAACTGCCTTATTGCTTTAGCCCGTATTTTTATAAGTTTTCTTATCAATCGTAGTTCAGCGATTAAAATAGGTAATTCCTACTCTTCTTTAATAAGTGTATATTCTGGTGTTCTTCAGGGTTATATTCTTGGTCCGTCTCTATTAAATTTTTAGTTGGCTGATATTCCTTGCAGTCATCAAAATAATATAAATGATAATTTTAGAATGTTTCTTTACGCGGACGCTTGCAAGAAGAATACAAGCGACACAAGTCCTTTAACAGCTTTAAATAAAATTAATTTTCATCTTCAAGTGCTAAAAAATGATATGTTTGCTTGACCCTGAAAAAATGCGAGTTAATTTGCTTTCGTAACGCTTATGGGAAAGGTCACAGAAATGCTCCAGCTGAAAGTAAATTACTCTCTTTATCAATTGATGAATATTCCTCTTAAAATTTCAATAAAATATTTAGGCATTCACTTACATCATAGGCTATTTGATTACCATGTTCGATCGATTCTGAGAAAAGCAGTTGGTGCATCTGTAGCATTGTCACCGCGATCATTGGTAGCGTTTGCTGATGATCTGATCATCTATACGGCAGACCGAAAAGCTACAATAGTTCAGAGCAATCTTCAAAAAATGTTTAATGATGTGCAGCTCTACACCGACAATTGGCGAATGAAAATCAATGCGCAGAAGTGCGAAACAATTTTGTTTCGGACAACGCTGCAGGAGGCCAGTCAAGACCTGAAATGTAATTGTTCCACATTATGGCTGGTGAGGGTAGTTCAGAACGGGTTCCACATAAATCCTGTATTCGATACCTCGATGTTCATCTCGATCAGTATCTGTACTATACTGAACATGTCAAAATCATGCTCAGTAAAGCACTAAAAGTAGTCATGGCCCTTCGGCGACTCTTTCTTTCCAGATACATTGATAAAAAAGTCAAAATTATTTGTTACAAGACCCTGGTTCGACCAGTTTTGACATACGGATGCCAGATCTGGTACAACCAGAGTGCTAGTACAATGGAAAGATTAAGAGTTTTCGAAAGGAAATGTCTTCGTGCATGTACTGGTTTGTACAGAAAGCCTGAGACGGATTGGAAGCACTATATATCGAATAGAAAAATTTATCAAACCGCTCAAGTGACAAGAGTCGATATCTTCATATTGAAACTTCTTCGGAATCATATCGCAAGATCTGTAACTGTGAGTGAAAACCCTTGGATTTCACAGCCGTTCTACCCTACAGACGGGTATATTGCGACTTGCCTCACTACTGGCTTCGTTCCTCCAGAAGCATTCGTGTATTTGGACATGAATCGATATGTTTTTGATTCTGACGGCGTCCCAGTTATATATCACATATATCGACGGGCCACCGATAAGAAGATAAAATATCCTCCGAGTTTGAGTTCACGAGACCAACAATTCCAATGGAGATACTCATTTGCTAGATTCGTTGAAGCTGATCGAATTGAGACGGCACAATCCAGGTATTGGTGGCTGAATGACAATGTCTAAATTATTCGTGTTTATTTAAAGTTTTTGTGGTTTTTTTGTTATTTCGTTTTTATGAGTTTCAGCTCATTATTGCTACATTTAGTGTTGTTGTTTATTTGTGTTAAAAATTAGGTATTGATTAGGTATATGCTATGTTTACTATATTACGTTAGAGATAAGATTAAATGCTTAAGTTAGGATTGTTTCACACTTCTGCGCATTGATTTTCATTCGCCAATTGTCAGTGTACAGCTGTACATCATTGAACATTTTTTGGAGATTGCTCTGAACTATTGTAGCTTTTCGGTCTGCCGTATAGATGATCAGATCATCAGCAAACGCTACCAATGATCGCGTTGGCGAGACGTTAAAATCAAAGCCGTTCAATAGCTTGCGAATGAAGATTGAGAAGAGCAGAGGCGCAGTAACTGTTCCCTGCTGTAGACCATTCAAGACCTTGATTTCGCGCGTTTTTGTCAGATTTCCATCAGTTACAACAAACGATTTTCCGTATAACATATTGCACATCATGGCGACAAGGTGTCTTGGGAACCTGTCCTGAAGGAGTTTAAAAACTAGTCCATCTAACCACACCGTATCGAAGGCTTTCTCCATTTCAATGAGACATGCTCCAACGCATTGTCTATCATTTAGTTTCCAACAGATGTCTGAGGTTACTTTCGTTATTGCATGTGTGGTCGAATTCCTGGCACGAAAACCAAATTGGCAATTCGGGATCAACTCATTTTCCTCAATGTGGGCGTTTAATGCTCTGTCGAGTATCACTTCAAACACCTTGCTGATGTTAGGCAGCAAGCTGATTGGGCGATAGCTTTTCGGGCATGAAGATTCTTTTCCTTTCTTTAAGATCGGAAATACCTTAGCCTTTTTCCACTCATTTGGGAAATCTGAATTGCTCAACATGTTGTTGAACAATATGCAATAACTCCTAATAGCAACCTCCGGCAAATGTCGGAGAACTACATTTGGAATACCATCATTACCACATGATTTCTTGTTGTTTATCCTGCGAAATATCAAATACAAGTCTTCGTAGCTGACAAAATAATCAATAAGATTCAAGCTCTGTATGAGGTCAGATGTTAATGTTTCATTGAAATGAAGAATTGATTGGCCGTTCAGGCTTGATTTGAAGTCGGAAACTTTTGCTTCAACGACCTTTGAAAATATTTCATTTCCTCTCTCAGGGTTTGGTAGATGAACCAATTCAAAATGTGTTCCAATCAGGGTAAGTTTATGCAATCCTTCACAAATGATCCTGTTTCCATTTCTATCCGGAGTCGTACTATCAATTTCGATACCAGCCCTATCGAGAAGATTTATCTCATTACTAGTGACTTCAAGATTCGATACCTTCACTCGAGACTTCTTGCGGAATATGCTATTCACTTTCGCGAACACGCCGTGTGCGTCCTGTGGGCTAATACCCCTCAATTTTTCCGCTCATTGATTGCTGACCTCACTCCTGAAGTATGACCGGATTAAGCTCCGGACATTCTTCAGACGTAATTTCAACAAAGACAACCAGGGATGGTTGTAATCCAAAAATCGTCGATAAATATTGTTGACGCGTGTGAGAAGAAGGCTTTTCAATCTTTTCAACCTTGCGATGGTTGGTGTTTCATATCCTTCCATATTGTTTCGATGTTTTATCTTTGGAACTACTTTCTCAATCGTTTCCAACGTCAGCTTCTCTAACTTTGACAAATAGAGATATATTTCATTGAGCAAGAGTTGCCACAATCAGAAGGGGGACATTGCTTCTGGTACTCGCGATTAAACTTCTTTTGAAACTTTCCCCAGTCTTTTTTTTTTAAATTCAACCGATGATTTTAATGTTGAACTGGAATGAGGAAGAAATAATCCCTGTGATGATTGATTTCCATTACGATTGCGTTATGGTTGCTATCATAAGGAAGCACCTGCAGTTTCCGTTGCGGACTATTAAAGCTGAATTCAAGTCTTGCGTCAGCAATGCAAAGGTCCAAATATGAATTTGTCTTAGGGTATGTTGGGAACTCCGACCCAAATAGATTGCACCTGTATTCAATTTGGTTCTCTGTTATCCACGATTTCAGGAATACACCTCTTGAATTATTGGTGGTGTTCAGCCATGATGTATGCTTGGCGTTCAGGTCACCAGCAAGAATATAATAGTTATGCAGCCTGTTCAATTTGAGTATTTCGAACAATTGAGCTCCTCCCTGAGCTTGAGAACAGTTCCACCAATTGCATAGGCAGAGATAACGAAGAGGTTATCTCCACCTGGCAGTGAGATTTTGATAACGGACACTTCAAGAGATTCAAAGCTTTTGAATTCTACTTTTTCAATATTTTGGAAACGATAGGGTCTTCGAACCAATATCCCGGTGCCACCTCCCCCATCACCTGTTACCCTATCATTTCTTAAGAACTCAAAATTCTTGAATCTCATGGAGTGCCATGAACTGAGGTGGGTTTTGGTAAGGCTTTTCAGGCTTTTGTCTAGCAATGAATTCAAGGAGATAATCACGCCGATGTAAAGTAACAATGGAGTTGACGTTGATCGAGATGAGACGAATCCTATCCGTGGGAATGTGGCTGGATGACAACTTATTTTGAGGCATTTGAAAGCCCTAAACGCTGAAAAACAATGTTAATTTTCGAATCTTGTTTATCGATTCGCTCCGATAAGGAATTTAATTGTTGATAAATTTTAAGGAGCAGCTCATTATTGCCACTTACATTATTTATTTGATTTACATTGTCTGCTGGTCCTCTCGCAGCAAGTGCAAATGACACCCCGGGCTTGACGAAGTTGGTAGGTATCACACTGCGGCGTGCTTGACTTTGTTTCGGAGTGACTTTAACTTTTGCATCTTGATACCGGAGGCATCCTCGATATGATGCTGGATGACCAAAGGCACCGCAGTTCACACAATATAGTTTTTCTTTTGGCTCCGCCTGAACCAATTTGCACTCGTCGGTAGCATGAATGTCTTTGCATTTAACACACCTATATTTCGTGGCGCAATTGGCAGCCGAATGCCCGAATCTTTGACACCTGTAGCACTGGTTGACCTCACTTTACTGGAGGCGTTCCCACCTCACCACGCGGAAGTTCAAGTACCGTATTTTCTGCAGGGCACTCGAACTACTTTTGCTGGAAATCTTGACTAAGTAGTGAGGCAAGCTTTTGCGCTCCACAATCGATCTTCTCGTTGCAAAGTTTTTAACTGAAATAAATTGTATTTCTGGTGCAACTTCTTGGAGCACCTGAAGGAGATCGACTGTGTCCTCACCACAGACCCTATTATTGTTTGGAATTTGCTTTTTATTCTTTTAAAATTTATAACGATTAGTATTAAATAAAACGCTTTTGACTTTGACTTTAGACCCTTCAATAAAAAGGTTTGGTTCTTTTCGCATTTCGGGATGTACGTAAAATGCGGAACCTCTCCAGAATTCAAGGCACTTTTTGTTGCCTGGAAATCAACCAACGGATTAGTCCTAATTGTTAATTTATCGGCATTGACTCTTTTTATCTCAAAATCTTTTAGCTTATTTCCGGCTGCCAAAAGCCGAACCATATCTTTGCCCGTTTGCCCAAATACATTGATTGGTGGGACTTTTTCTTTTTTTTCATTAATCTTAACGGACGGACCAGCAGACAAATCTTTTGGTTTTTTCTCCCGATTTTTAATTTTAAGGTATTCAATGAACTCATTATCTAACTTAGACGTTTTACCTGGATCCTCTTTAATGTTCATCGTTTCTTCAAGACCAGCTAGCGCTGCATAGTAATTTCTGCTGTCGTTTGCACCTCCTGCGCTGAGGACATCCTCTTGATTAGCTTCTTCCTTTGACTTTTTAGTTTTCTTGTCTTCGGTTTTTGAATTTGCTTGTCGGCCTTTCTTGGTTTCTTTATCTTTGTTGAACGTTAACGTTCTAACAAGTGCTTCTAACGATTTAACTCGATGCTTGAGCTCTTCATTTTCATTTTCAATTTTTTCAGCTTTTTCTTTGTCTTTGACCAGCTGCTCGATTTCGATTACCGATAGGATTGTCGGTTTTTCTTCTTTGTCGCCGTATCTTTTTTTTAGTTTTTTTTCGCCCGTCATCGTTGGTGATGGGCATGAACCTTCTGGTTGATGGCTGAAGCCATCGGGCTCCTCCATCTCGTTGCTTTTGCAGCGAGACTAGAGGGAATGTTCTCAGACAGGGACTTCCCTTGAACGTATTTCCACTTTTGATATTTCTTCAGGAAATGAATTTCAGGTTTTCGATAAATGTTCGAATAACTCGACGGTGACGGTTTTCCCAATAAAATCGAAATTTGCTTTTGACTGGCTCGTAAAAAAATATTGCAATTATTTGAAACTGACTTTTGTGAAAAATTAATTGATTTTTAAAATTAATGACAGGAGCGATTAAAAACAAGTCTACACGCAACGAGTTTGTGGAATATGTGGAGCTATTTTTGGAACCCCTTTTAATGGAAGTATGATGAGTATGTCTGGAGTTCCACCCTCTGCTGTCAGAGAGGAAACAAAAGAAGAGTTTAAATTTTGATTTCAAAACTCGGTTGGTCTTCTAATGTACTGACCGTCTATCCAGTATTCAAATGTAAACAGCAAATCCGCGATTCATTTGCTGAATAACTTGATTTTCTTTGAAAAGCTACAAACACTGACCATTCAAGCGTTTCAATCAAGAATTGTCAACAAATTTACTACGAATACTATTTGCCTCCACATTGTCACTCAAATAAATCACAACAAAGGGCAACGTTACGCATTTTATTGAATTATTTCAATAAGATAATCGTCAATCATTTCAATTAATTCCATCAGACTTTTACTATAGAGTCGTTGCATGCATTTAATTTTTATTCTTTTCATGCTTCACCGCCTTGGATCTAAGCCTTTGAATTAATCGTCGGGGATAAAGTGGGGTCAGCCGGGTTAAAAATTCACTAGAACTAATTGACTTGAACTTTTGTAGATGAAATGAGATATTAGAAAATTAACTAATGAAAAAATTACGAAAAATTATTAACCTCTCATCTTGTCAGTTTGTTAGAAACTGACCCTATTGCAAGTGTGACTATTCAGACGGATCGACCTCGAATACATGCTTATTTGATCTGGATTCCAGTTTTAATTGGCGGATTGTGTGAAAAGTATTAAATTTCATTTTTTGTGGTCAATTCAGTGGCTCATCGACAATAATTGTGCAAATGGTAAAATACGTATATTTTTTGATATGATACCCCTATACAAGCTAGTGTTGTTACAGTTGGTGACATGTGCGGTTAAGTTAAAGCTTTTTGAAATTGTAACAGTTAACCAATGCAAAACGTAACAAATGCTGCATAACCGCATTACTCATATATTTTTTTAATTTTTACTGAGCAATGCAGGGAGACGATTTGATACATACACGCTAATATATTAAAGTCAAAAGATTCAAATCCGATGCAGTTATTTTTTGTATTCAGGTTTTCTACTGAGTCAAAGAAAGTTTTTTTCTTCATTCTCAATTTGGCAATATGGCGAATTCAAATTTATTCTTTATATGATCATTGCTTAAAATAGCCAAATTTAATTACGCTGTGTGTCGAGAATTAAGCTTTGCTAATGAACCAAATGAAACGCACTTATCCATTAATTCGAGACGTGCAAAAAATGCTTCCGGTGAAATATAATATCCGTATTATGACTTAAAACATTTCAAATCGAGAATATCGCAAATAGCTTCCATATGAATGTCCGTATGGCGAAAAATAAATCAACTTGAAATTTGGCTTTTATTTCATCTCAAGGAAGACCACATGTGTGTGCGGTCAAGATGCAATACGAGTTATCTGCCAACTTCTTCGCTTGAAAGTTTTCCTCATCTTCAATTGGTACCGGAAATTTTGTCAAGTTGATAAGTGTTGGACATATAACACACATATGACCTGACTTGCGAGCGTTTGATGCTTGATGCAGTTAGATTGCTGGATTGAGTATATTTAAAGAGTGATGCATATTCTATTCATTTAATAATAGTCAGTAGGTAAATAATTGAGATTAGTGACCTGGGGCTTAGCGCGGATTATCAAAGAAAGAAATTCTGATTGGATAATTTATTTTCTTGCAATCACATATGAGTTCCAGTTATGATGAATGGAAAGCATAATTTAGAGTCATTCAAAAATCAATTCAAAATAGACTTACATTCAAAAGAAGGAGGAATACAGGGTTTTCCAATAAGAGGTGTTATTTGGATATTAAAAGAAAAATGCCATTTTTTAATATAAATGATCGAATGTTTATTTCATTATAAAGATGAAGGTATGCCGTTAGTAGTGGAAAATAAGATCAGGCAAATTACCACCACGACCACGCTTACAGGACCATATCCTTTTCATGAAATTTCCCATAACCAAATCGCAAAGTGGCTGCCCTATGTCCTCGATAGCCTCACAAATTCCACCTTTGAGGTCTTGAATCGACGCTGGGCTGTTGGCGTAGACCTTCCCTTTCACGTGACCCCAAAGGAAGAAGTCGCAAGGTGTTCACGGAAAAAATTTTTTCTAAACACCATTCGAGTAGAATATCAAATCAAGTGAATTAGGAACGGTTCTCGTCCACGTGATTAAAAGACCATTGCAAGTGGACAGCGCATGAAGTAAGAAAAGAATATGTAAAGTGTATTATTCTCATATTAAGAATTCATTTTCTCTGGCGCTAGAAATAAATGATTGATGTATTTCTAATATTTCCTAAAGCCAGAAAATCATTTTGAGTAAATACCACATTAAATATGTAACTATTTCTCGATTAGAGAAAATCAAATCTAGTAAAGAGTGCATGAAATAAGAAATCATTTCTCAATTGGAGAAAATCGATTGATGCGTAAGTCAAGCAAATGTTTCTTGCAACGTTCGTTATTTTCTAATTTGTTACAAAAGTTTAGACAGCACTGAAAAATACCAGCAAAACTAAACATTTTTTTTTTGACTTTATAATTTATTGAATTTTAGAATCAAATTATCTTCCAATACATATAATTTATCAATTTATCTTTCACATATTTCTTCTTTTGAAACATCTCCTACCTTTTGAAACATCTCCTTAGTCTGGTTATGTTTTCAGTATTCAATATATTGTATGTGTTAAGCTCACCGCCAACAATAAAACAGGCAAAATGTTTATCGAATTCAAGAATATTAACTTTCTTTAAAATTAAAAATAATTCCTTAGTACCTCTAAATAATATTGATAAAATATCGATAACTTTGAAAAGCTCTTCTGAAATGAATACAAAACATTTATCTTTAAACTCAATGCCTCTAATTTTAACTTTTGAATAAAGATAAATAATACAATTTTCCTCATGTAAAAATGGAGCGAGAGAGTTAAAGTATTCTTTTTTCTGTATTTGCGTACACCTTCTTTCATTAAAATATTCTATATCAAGAGTTATATTTGATTTAGATTGAAGTACAGAGTAACTGTTTTTCAAAGCACATTTCTTTGCTACTGAACAAGCTATACTTCGACGAGAAGCGCATGCATTGGTATACAAATTTAGCTCTCGATGTTTTGATTCGAATCTCATTGCCCACAGATATCTTGGAGGTCCTGATTGAATGATTACCGAAGGATAGTGAGTAAGCATGTAATCATTTTAACATTTTAAGTCCAACGCGGAACCGACCTCTCATCGGTTCTAGACGTTAAGTCTGAGTAGTGCCAACGGATGGTACCAACCGGTCAACCAATCCGTGCACCGTAACCCATTCACGCGGTGGCTGCTTGTCGGCCAGCTAGTTCGGAGAGGATTTCGGTCGCGGGTCTCCGAATGGGTTATGCTCATTTACATAATTCAGCCACCTATACACGCCCATTTTCAAACGCGTTACAAAAAAAACAAAACCATACGGAGAGGAAACCTATTTTACGTTACTCCATATTTCTTCATTAACCAGTCAAAAATACAAACGCTTATTTTTATTTCGCGTTCCCGAATTTCCGACGCGGTACCGAAAAGTATACTACTTTAACTCATCCTGACGAAAGCTACTCTAATAAAACGACAAAACAACAAAGGTACCGCGTACCGCGCACGACGCGAAACCGACCTCAGCGGATTTTTCTAAACCCTACCCTCGCATACTTACCCTGCACTTCCTTTCCCGCTGAAAAAAAAGAAGAACCACTGAAAAGGAAAGTCCGTTGGTTGGTTAGCAATTCATTTTAATGTCAAAGCCTGTAGGTGAGCACTATACTCGTATTTCAAAAATTACAATAATTTACAGGATGCTTTTCAATTGTTTCAACTAATTCAATGGTATTCTAATCATTCTTCAGATTATTTTAATTTTCTCTTAGTTTAAAGGAACAATCAAATTGAAATCATTTAAACGATATCGATGGTTACGTTCTAACACTTACAAGGATAGAGTACCAGACTGTGATGTTTTTCCTATATTTATGTTTATTTATAATTATTAAGAATTACCAAACTATATAAAAAAAATGAAATCATTTAGTTTCAACTACTTATCTCGATCGATTATTATTTATATTATTTTTTTTCATTCAATATAAAACCAAACAGTATTCTTACAATATTGTCATAACTTTAAATGCCAATGATAATACTAGTCAAGAGCTTTTTTTTTCGTTTAAATTTATTCACAATAGAGTATGTTGCGAAAACAAAAAAAATAAAGCAACATAATGATATATCTGAACGTGTAAAGCATAACAAAGGAAAACAACGAAATTTAATAAAAACGATATTTTAAATCTTTTTCTTATTGACGTACAATTTTAATTTTAAACGAACGATTCTGTTCACTTTCAAATAAAATTTGAAAAATAAATATAAACTACAAGAAAAATATTTATTTTGACTATCCGATTAATGATACTTTAATTTTTAATGAAGAAAATTAATACAGCTAAATTTTGAAAATGTTTAATTATCTATTAGAAATCCATAAAACCGATTATGCAAGTTTTAAATTTCGTTTAAGCTATTTATAAGATATTTACTAATTTCGAAAAGAAAATAGTTAAATAATTATGAATCTACGTCTTTTTATTATAACCTAGAATTTTATTAATTCAATTATTTAATTTTTAGTTACGGGCATATCAATTCATTATGCTAGCTTTTCATAAATTATATTACTTAAGGTGTTTCCCTTTAGTATGTTGCTTAAAGTATAATGAAAGAAAAATTTCATTTGATTTAGTTCTTATTTTCATTGTTTCTGTTTCGATAATTATTCTTTTTATAATTTGCAAAAATTTCGAAAAGTGGTTTCCTTTTTTTATTTACTATCTAATGTTAATAACCTAAACCGTTTACTAAATCGCGATGATAATTTTGATTGTTAATTCATTGCAATGTGGGAAGATACAATGTGACGATACCATCTCCCCCCTACTAAGGTATTCAACCGGAAATGCAGACTTGATTCTGCAGTCGAATCCAACTAGGTTTGCAGATGAAAATCAAGAAGGGTTTCAACCGGACCACAATATCCGTCTGTTCCTGCGTAAAATGAAATTAAACAATTAATTTGAGTTCTACAAAACAAATGATGTATTTCTCCAGTTCTCTTTTACATTTTATAGTTTAATTTAGCTAAGGTGTACATAATTATCTTGTTGCGCGTGTGGGAAATTATTGCCATCTCAAGCAAGTTCAATATTCTTTGATTGAACTTTCGATTCAATTGTCGTTGCTAAAATTGATTGAGATGGCAGTAATTTTACATAGGTGAGTGACTTGTGGCGGATGGAAGTATTACTTTACAGAAATAATTGTTATTGATTTTGCTGCTTATGCAGCTACAAATGGACTTTTGGAAAATGAATTGAATGATACAATTTGAATAACAGGTGATTGATCTACTTAACGTTAATTACTTAACATAACCGCCCACCAAGAGCCATCAGGATCTTAAAGTTGATGATCGTTGTACCAGGTGGTGAATGAGGACGGTTGTGATGTGCAGTGTGTTACTTTGGATCTTTTTTGCATGCACCAGTACGTGAGGATGATGATGAGAGCCATGCCAATTGATCCGGTCAACGTGATGGAGATGATCGACATCGTCGCATGCGTTTTAATACGTTTCCAGTGCATTTCGTCAATTCTTGAGTCCAACTCTTCTTGTTCCGTAAGTAAAGATGAAAACGATTCGGAGTGCATAATGACCTGGGAGATGTTGAGCAGCTTGATTTCTGTATGTCGCAATGTTGAGTTTAGTATGGGCAAATTTGGTGAGAGGTATGTAGGAAACGAGCGACCAGTGTGGCTTTGATCAGCTATGAGGATGAATTCTTCAGCTTGAAGTTGGCAGCCTTGGGTGAGCTTGATTATTCCCGTTCCATTGATTTGTAAATCTCGTCTAATACCTTGGCAAACTGTCTGTGCATGGACAGGCTGAGGTGTGATGAATAACCAGGTGTTGACTGATACCATTTGCTGCAAAATTAGTGACGATATCTGGAAGGACGTTTGTGGACATATAGACTGGTCATGAAGGTTGTATAGTTCCTTAATTATGGAGTTACTCTTGGCTCTCATGTCAATTAGGGTTGCACTGGGGAGAAGATATGTCCCAGTCGTCAATTCAGATGCTTTTTCTAGATCGATGGTTGTTATTTCGAAATAGGCTTGATCGTGATAATTGATTCCTAAGATCAAATTGGGAATGCTAAATGCGGTGAATATCGTAGATTTCTGTTGAACAGGAATTGCAGTGGCCTTAATCAGCTCAAATTTTCGGTTGTCTATGATTGGTAAGTATCCGCGTATTTTGATACTGCTTTGACAAGAATCGATTGTCAATCTGTTACAATTGTACAATTGTACAATGTGTACAATTGTGAGATGGGCTGGTAATAAAGCTTGCGTTTTTTGTATTGAGGATTGAAGGTCTGCGAATTTGATGCATTCTAATATTCCTTCCTTTGTATTGATAGCCATTAAAATATTGCTATATTTCCGATCTACTTCGTTTATGAAGTTGATGGCGCGCTGATACGTTCCTAAAAACTGAATGTGTACTTGGTTTGAGTCAACTGAAGAGTACCATTTCTTCGACTCATTTATCTGTTCAAGTCCGGTTCTTAATTGGTTTGAAAATCGTTCAAGCTGCTGATTGATTCTGCTTGCGGTTGTATTCAGTTTCTTTGTTAGTTGCAGTGATATTTTTCCTTGATGGTTGAGGAGGTTTCTAAGTGCCTCTTGATTGTCGTATAAATTTTGAACGTCGGTGATGATCTCGTCATTCACTCCAAAGACTGCTGTGAGCATTTGCCCAAAAATTTCTCGTTTCGTGCGGGTATGTTTAAAACGCAACAAGTTGATCTTATGCCTGGTGTCTTCGATACTGTCTGATATATGGTGAGCTAAGTCCCAGCATTGTACCTTCTCGGTTCTTTGTCTGCCCACAGAACACATAGAATGTAAACTGGTATTCATACTTTCCAAGTTTGTCTCATCTGTTGTTAGATCCGAGAGTGGAATGTCAATATTAATTTGCAACGTGCCTCGAAGTAGATTAGCCCGGCCAACTTGTTCTATGTACATGCCACCATCCAGATTTGTTACGTTAGCGTCTGATACTGCGGGAGATGGAAAAACACCAAGAACACAAAGTGCTGTGAGTAGGATTGTTGGCATGCTTGACGGTTGTTTCTTTGCAGTTTTCCTCCTGGTTTCCGCGTCAGTAGCTTGTTCTGATGGCCGTTTTGTTGCTATCTTTGATGAAGTTTGATCGTTTACGGTTGATAAATTTGGTTCCAATTGTGGTGGTTGGTTTTCAATCTCGTTGAATGGTAATTTACAAATTTTCACAATCGGACGCTTCTTGATGGTTCCATTCAATTTAACCGATACAGTGCGAACTAGCCCATCGGTTCCAGGGTGTGTTGCAACTATTCTTCCTAATGGCCATTGCATTGACGGGATATTGTCGGTTTTCACTAAGACAAGTTCTCCTACCTTTGGGTTATCTTGTCTGTCGAACCATTTGGATCTCTGCTGGAGACGTTGCAGATATCCTTCTGTCCATCTTCGCCAGAAGGAGTTCTTCATTTGCTGAACTAGGTGCCATCTTTTCAATAGGGTACAACTGGCTTCAGAAGGGTCATCTTTTATTTCGAATAGGTTCTCTCCAGTTAAAAAATGACCTGGTGTCAATGCTGCCAAATCATTCGGGTCATCGCTTACTTGCGTTAGTGGACGGGAATTCATACAGGCTTCAATTTGGGCTAAAAGCGTGTTCATCTCTTCAACATTCAAAATTTGATGCCCAATTGTCTTGTAGAAATGCGCCTTCATTGTTTTTACGCCGGCTTCCCAAAGTCCACCGAAATGTGGACTACTAGGAGGGATGAACTTCCATTGTATACCTTGGTTGGCAATTTCAGAGCAGCATGCTTGAAGAGATGCCTTGTAAACTGCCTGTAGTTGTTTATTAGCTCCTAGGAAGTTAGAGCCACAGTCACTAAATATTGTTCGACATTTTCCACGTCTAGCGATGAATCGCTTGATAGCTGCAATACATGCATTTGTTGTCAAATCAGACACTAGTTCTAGGTGAACGGCCTTGGTTGCCATGCATACGAAAATTGCTATATATGCCTTAGTGGTTTTGGCTCCTCTTCCTCCATTCCATTTGATGGTAATAGGGCCTGCGTAGTCTATTCCCGTCTGTAGAAATGGTTTTTCTAGTTGTACTCTGGGGGCTGGTAAATTTCCCATAAGCTGATTCCTGGGTCTAGCCGTCATTTTGAAACATACCATGCACTCTCGCAAAGCCTTCTTCACCAGGGTTTGTCCTGACAGTATCCAGTATTTGAGTCGTAAAGTGGCCAAAGTTAGTTGGCTACCCCCATGTAACGTTTGTTGATGAGCCTGTCTTATTAAAAGCGTTGCTAGATGACCTTTTGGGATAATTGCTGGATGTTTAGCTGTCTCTCCTATTAGTGCATTGTGAATTCGTCCGCCCACCCTGAGGATTCCTTCACTATCGACCCATGGCGATAAGGATTTGATGCGGCTGTTTGTTTGAACCCTATCATTTTTAGATATATGGAGGAGCTCTTCTCTGAACGGGTACCTTTGCGATATCTTTACGCATGTATTGGTAGCTTCTCTGAGTTCAAGCTCCGACAAGTTTCCTAAACGCTTCATCTTGGGGTGTCTGGTGTTATAGGCGAACCGATGACATAACGCAACAACCCTCTAGAGTTTATGAAAAGATGAATACGTCGTCAAAATTGTCGGTGGCTCTTCTGTAATGCTGGTTAATGATGCTAATGTTTCCTCTTCTTCCAAATAACTTGTTGATTGTATTGCTGGGGGCATACGTATAATGGGTGCGCTGAGCCATGTTGGACCATTCCACCATAAGGTTGATGTAATTAGCTCGTTTGGATACATTCCTCTTGATGCGATATCGGCTGGGTTGTCATGAGTGCTGACATGATTCCAGCGTTCAATGGAGCTATGTTGTTGAATGATGCTCACACGATTAGCGACATAAACCTTCCACTTAGCAGCAGGGCTCCTAATCCATGATAGTACGACCGTAGAATCCGTCCAAAAAAATTGGGGAGCGTTGTTCCAATTGTGTGCTTTGACAACTTCCGCCATGAGTTTTGTTAATAAAACTGCTCCATTAAGTTCTAATCTTGGTATCGACTGGACCTTAACTGGAGCTACCTTTGATTTGGCGGCTAGCAGAGTGACTTTTGTTGATGTTGCATTGACAACTCGGATATATACCACAGCAGCGTAAGCGGTGGATGATGAGTCACAAAATCCATGAAGTTCGAATTTGCAAGACGGTCTAAAATCGATCCACCGTTTTATCTTCAAAGCACCTAACGCAGGAAGTTGCTGTCGTAGCTGTACCCAGTCCTTTATTGTGGTGGAATCCAACGGATCATCCCAATCCTTTTCTTCTAACCACAATTTCTGGATTGTTGTTTTTCCTATGATGATACAGGGTTGTATCCACCCAAGCGGGTCAAATAGTTTCGCCACTTCTGCTAATATAATTCGCTTTGTAAAGACTTTCTCATCCTTTGGAGTTGTAATAATGAACGAGAATTCATCTGTCGCTGGATGCCATTGAATACCCAATGTCTTGATGTTCTCTGTTGCCGCAATATTCAAGGGAAGTTGGGTTTCTCTTTCTGATGGTGGAATGCACTCTAACAGTTTCGGGTGGTTAGACGACCATTTTCTTAAGTGAAATCCTCCCTTTTTAAGAAGGTTTCGAAGCTCTGCTTGAAGCTTGAGAAGGTGATCCAGTGTATCAGACCCGGTCAGCACATCGTCGACGTAAAAGTCTGTCACTAACGTCTGGGCTGCATTTCGAAATGATTTAATCTCATCTGCGGCTAGTTGGTGTAGCGTACGTATTGCAAGATATGGTGCGCATGCTGTCCCATACGTCACTGTATTTAGCTGAAAGTGTTGGATGGGGTCACTTTGGTTGAATCGCCATAAAATTCTTTGGAAATGTTGGTCTTTTCCATGGACAAAGATCTGTCGGTACATCTTCTCGATATCAGCTGCAATGACAAATTTGTGTTGCCTCCATCGCATTAAAAGATGTAATAAGTTTCCTTGTATTGCATGACCTGTATGAAGAAGATCATTTAAAGATTTTCCTTTTGAGCCTTTTTGGGAGGCGTTAAACACGACTCTTAATTTGGTGGTGCTGCTACATTCTTTTACCACTGCGTGATGTGGGAGATAGTATGCTGTTGTCATTTTAACGCGATCTGCTGGTACCCTTGTCATATGACCCAAATCAATGTATTCTTTCATGAAGCTCCGATACTGATCGTAAAGCTCAGGTTTCTGCATCAATCGTTGCTCCAACTGCCTGAATCGTATATATGCAATCCGTTGAGTTTCACCGATGTCTGCAAATGGATCCGTTTTACTCTTGAAAGGGAGACTAACGGAGTATCTGCCTGTTGGCTGTCGGTACACTGTTTGGACGTAATGATCCTCATTCTCGGTTTCTTCATCGGTCAGGTGCTTTATTGCTGGAAGTTCTTCTGTCTCCCAGAACTGACGCAATGTTTCCTCTAGACCTTGGTAGGATATGAATGCTTGAACTGCTGTAGAGGTGTTGCATGGAACTGTTCCAAAGAGCACCCATCCAAGTTTCGTTCTCTGGGCACATGGTTGGCCGGGTAGCAGTCCTGGTAACAATAACCTTCCATAAAGATCTGCTCCAATAAGAATGTCTACGGTTGATGGTTCATTAAATCTTGGATCAGCCAAGTCGTGAATCGTTAATCCTTCTGGAATAGTCAGAGGAATTTCTGTACATGGTAAAGGTGTGGTTATTGTTGCGAGGATGAGTGGTGTGAATACAAGTTCCTCTGTTAGTCCGTTATCGAGTTCAATAACAGCACAGAGTTTTGTTTCTCCTCTGGAGGTGACGTTTTCAACCGCTCCAATCCCGTTTATCTTGAGTTTGGAGCTTTTGCGTCTCGCCTGTAACAATTGCACTGCAGACTCACTTATAAAGGATCGCTGTGCTCCGGAATCCAACAATGCTCGAAACGTTAAACAACTTCCGTCAGGACGGCATACTCTTATTAGGGTCGTTGCGAGCAACACGTAGTTTTGCTTGGTGAATGCGCCGTGACCTTGAATAGTTTGTGAAGTTGCCCCTTTAGGTTGTAACGGAGGTTCTGCCGGCTGCAGATGCAACAGGGTGTTGTGTTTCTTGCTGCAGATTTTACAACTGTGTGTTGAGGTGCATTTGTTGGCTCTATGTTGTCCAAAACAGTTGAAACAGAGATTGGCCCTTTTAATCATTTCGCGTCGTATTGGAATTGTAGCTTGTTTAAATGTGTTACACTCAAAAAGCTTATGTTTGGCCTTGCACATTGGACATGAGGCTTTTAAGTTGACTTGAATGGTATTTGCCTTTACTGCTTTTGTTTTCATTTTTAATGGTGACAAGGCTTCTAGCATTGAAAATCGTTGTTTAAGAAAGTCTAAAAACGTTTGTAAAGTGGGAATCTCAGTTGTATTCGAGATATCTCGCTGCCATTCTCTTCTGGACTCTTCATCAAGTTTTTGATTGAGCATAAATACTGTTGTTAGCGAGAATGAATCTGCATTGAGTGCTTTGATGCCTGCCAGTAACTGATTCATCGTATCTAACATTCGCCTAAGTCCGGATGCATCGTTCCGCGTGCAGTGTTCAATGTTGAAGAATCGCTGTATCATTTCGTTGGCAATGACACGATGATTGTCATACCTTTCCTGTAGTAAAGTCCATGCTGGTTCATAATTAACTTCCGTGATACTCAGGTGGTTAATAAGCTGCTCGGCTTCACCACGGAGAGCACTCCTGAGGTACTGAAATTTTTGTATTTTTGTCAATTGACCATTCCTGTGTACCATGCTTTGATAAAGGTCACGAAATGCGAACCAGTCTGCATAACTGCCGTTGAAAGATGGAATTCTCACTCTTTCTAACTTAACAGCATCTGCTGGTGCTGAAGGTATACTTGCTGCTGAAGTTATCCCTTCAGGTAAGTAGCCGTTAATTTTTGACTGGAATAATGTTAAGTAGTCCATGACAAGATCCTCTAAGCTCTCAAATTCCATATTGTATTGTTTAAGTTGCTCTTCTTTTCCTCTCAAGCGGTTGCATTCCTCATCATGGTTCTCTTCACACTTTGCCCATGAAGTTTTCAACTTTTCCAGCCTTGTTTGGAAGTATGCGAGGCTGTGTCTCGACTCACTGTCTTTTTTGAAATTTGAGATAAGCCTTTGTACTTGTTTGAAGGCTGTTTCTTGGCCGCTCATTTTGCTTCTGAATTTAAGTACCTCAAATTTTACTTATCCTGAATGCTGCTTTAAGCCTCAACTTTGTGCGAGTAACCGTTCAGGATATAATTTGGTGCACCAATGCTGACGCAACTCCGTTGGTTTGTTTTCAATCGCAAGATTTGCAAGTCAAATTGTGTGAAATTAGGTATATTTTCGCAATGTCAAGTCTGCAAAATCCCAAATTTTGCAAGTCCAAATGCACAAATGCACGTCCAACAATCCAAGTTTGCGAAAACGATTGGCTCCCAAAGACAAATCTGGGAAATGCAAATTCCAATTGTCCAATTCTAAACACCTGTTGCCAAACACAAGTTCGATCCCTGAGAACATGCACCGATGCGGGTTGTTGCACGTCCAACAATCCAAGTCTGCGAACTTGTTATTGAATGATTGGCTCCCAAAGACAAATCTCGGTAATGCAAATTCCAATTGTCCAATTCCAAACACCTGTCGCCAAACACAAGTTCAATCCCTGAGAGCATGCACCAATGCGGGTTGTTGCACGTCCAAATCTGATGACTTGTCCCCAACTGCGACTACAAGTCCAGGCGCCACCTAACTGCACAAATTTCGCAAGTCCAAATCTGCGAACTTGTTAATGGATGATTGGCTCCCAAAGACAAATCTCGGAAATGCAAATTCCAATTGTCCAATTCCAAACACCTGTCGCCTAACACAAGTTCAATCCCTGAGAGCATGCACCAATGCGGGTTGTTGCACGTCCAAATCTGATGACTTGTCCCCAACTGCGACTACAAGTCCAGGCGCCACCTAACTGCACAAATTTCGCAAGTCCAAATCTGCGAACTTGTTAATGGATGATTGGCTCCCAAAGACAAATCTCGGAAATGCAAATTCCAATTGTCCAATTCCAAACACCTGTCGCCTAACACAAGTTCAATCCCTGAGAGCATGCACCAATGCGGGTTGTTGCACGTCCAAATCTGATGACTTGTCCCCAACTGCGACTACAAGTCCAGGCGCCACCTAACTGCACAAATTTCCCAAGTCCAAATCTGCGAACTTGTTAATGGATGTTCTGCTCTCACCTACAAGTTTCGTATGTCCAAATGTACGAAATCTGTGCAAATTGCGACAAACACACGCCCAAATAATGTGAAGATGCACCAATGCTAGTTCATGCACGTCCACATCAAGGTAAAAAATCCAACAATATTGGTTGTTACACGTTCCAACTGCAAGTCCGATCGTCACCAAATGTTGAGATGCTGTCGCTTCAAACTGATGAATTTCTTCTAATCCGGCCTCTATATCCGGCTCGACGGACCAAATGTTCCTGCGTAAAATGAAATTAAACAATTAATTTGAGTTCTACAAAACAAATGATGTATTTCTCCAGTTCTCTTTTACATTTTATAGTTTAATTTAGCTAAGGTGTACATAATTATCTTGTTGCGCGTGTGGGAAATTATTGCCATCTCAAGCAAGTTCAATATTCTTTGATTCAACTTTCGATTCAATTGTCGTTGCTAAAATTGATTGAGATGGCAGTAATTTTACATAGGTGAGTGACTTGTGGCGGATGGAAGTATTACTTTACAGAAATAATTGTTATTGATTTTGCTGCTTATGCAGCTACAAATGGACTTTTGGAAAATGAATTGAATGATACAATTTGAATAACAGGTGATTGATCTACTTAACGTTAATTACTTAACACCGTCATTAAGAAGTATCACGGCACTACTTCACAACATAATAGAGTGATCAATGTTAACAACACAATGATCCCAATCGAAAGGCGATAGAATAAAGATAGATTTTAGAGCCAATTCAGTTCGATTCAAGTATCCATCAAGCTTTCACTCTAAATTTACTTCAGTGTTGAACAGTTTTTGAAAAGCACTTTCCGAACTACGAGAATTCGTAACCACAAATTGAACTAACCCAGTTCCTAAAAAAAACATTCTCAACCTTAAAGACGAGAAAAAAACCAAAACATGACACAACTCAATCAAAAAAACTAGCCAATCCCATTTCTTTTTTTATGGCGTTGCAATTACTAACTAAGATTTTCAACCCTATTCTGACTCAACCTATTAAAACCTATCGTTTTTATGACTGCATCGCCAACGTCTTCAGAGTATAGGCAACATTGTATTCCGTAAAAATTGTAAGCAACATTCCCTAAAGTTAGACATTAGAGAGCAATTCCATTTTAACCTGTTTCTCTTCATACGATCATCCTCGGAGTGTGTTCATATTTTATATCCTAGCAGCTTATCCTCAACTGACCCAAAACCAATGATTTCAATGTATTCCCAACAAATACATTCATATTTAATCTCAATCCGATTCACCATACCCGTAATGGGTTTGTAATAGAAAAAAAAAAGAAACGAAATTGTCTTATTTCATTATACACACACGTCAATGAACTTTGTGCATAACATTCCTTATCTCTTACTAATTGTTTAACTAAAATCTTTGTTATTATATATGATAAAGTAATACGACACTATGAGAAATACACGTTAAAATCTGCCTTGAGACAATTTTGCTTTGATTGGTCCATGTAACCAATTGACGACAAAGATCAGGGAAAACGACAACCCTTTGTCAGTTGGGTTACGATTACTCTATATTTTATGCTGAACTTTAATACGGTACAAATCTCTTTTACCGTTGTTTAATTTATATGTCCCTGAGATTGGAGTAGATTTGACTGGTATGCAACATACTCACTGTGAAATGGCTTTGTAGATCCGGGCTTTACAAGCAAGCATAATGTTTCCAGCTTTTCGAGGTGCCAATTCAGTTTTTCTTCGCGGATGGTGGTTCAATTTTAGGCCGATGCAATTTCGATGGTGTCCTTTTCTTCATAAGTTGATCAGCCTTCCGTACTCCCTTCGAGTTAATATTTTTTTGCCGTGTTAAACGGATTCAAACGAACCAGCTTCTGCGTAACCCGTTTCGATTTCGACATATGGATTTCCTTTGCTGGGGACGTACCTAATGTCATATGGCAGCAATTAGTCTCGGCCCCGTGCGCTGGCTTTACCGCCATTAGTGTGTAAAAAAATGTATGCCAAGGCGCGTTTATATCACCAACGTAGACGTGCGAGCCCCATGCACTATTGTAACCTCGTGGAGCTCCACACCAGTGGCAAATGCTACAATGTTGCATGATGAAATCTTACATTTTGTTTATCTGGGATAGGAAGTCAGGAAACTCACCTCCAGTATGACACAGATCGTTTATTTTCCATCAATATAATCCTGGATACGCAGCTTCTGGTGGCGTACAAACTCACTGTATTTCTAATATTGAAGGTTAGGGGGATTAACCAACCCTATTTGACTCTATTTGGATAAGCTCTCTGTACACTCTGAAAGTTGTAACCCGAATGACACTTTGAAGGTTATATCCAGAATGACACTTCCAACCAGTTTCCACTTTTCTATCTATTCGATGTTTTGATGGCAACTGTGGGCGGCATTGCCAGATAGATGTGCCTCGAAATGTATCGGTGTTTAATTGATATTATTTTTCAAATATTTATATCCACAGATATAAATATTTGAAAAAAAAAATATTTTCTGCGCAATGATATCCGCACGAAGGATGAAGTCCGCTTGCACTTCGAAGACATACATATCTGGCCGGTTGCCAGGGTTCGGGATCGGAATCACTTCGATTCCCGGGCGTAGGCGTCACATTACAAGCATGTGATGCTTCGGCTTTAAACTGTTCCCAAAGAGTGAAACGTATAATGAATGGTGCTCATAAATTTTTGCTCCCAAGTCTTCAATGTTATTGTAGGTAAATGATGGCGATAATAGCATTTCGACCAAATCATATAAGATCTGTGATTAATTCCAAACAACATCATTATGAGGGATATAGTCACCAATGAAAAGTGAAAAATAAATTAGAAATGTAAGCGCTTCATGCGCTGAAAAATGTAGATTTCTTGATTTCAGGTGTTGCTTCTTTAGTGCCTGGCACTTATTGCGAATATCTTTTTCACCATAATCAAAATTCTCAACCAGATAATTTAAATCACTTAAATCAAAGTAGCCCTTTTCCATAAAATATAGCAAGCAGTTCACTAGTCCATACGAAATAATGCCTTCTAAAACGTCGTGCATGAGATCTACTGCGTAATTTTGTCTAACATGAAACGAGGGCAATGATTTCAAAATGGAATTTTCAAATACTCCAGAAGAATCGTATTGAAAAGCTTCAACATGCTCTGCATAGTTTTCAATAGAACGCAAAAGATCTTTACACTCATGTGTCGTTTTCTTCGTTTTTCCTTTGTCTAATAGACAAAATCTGCAATAATATTTATGAGAAAAACTTTTTGAAAATCCCAAGATTCGATTTAAACCAAGATTATCACCGACAACGAGCGCTAAAATGAAATAGAATCTTTTTTTCCCCTCAGAAGTGTCAATTTCTATCCCATCTTCTTCAAGCTTTTTAACAATCTCAACCAGTGTACATAAAGCATTTTTATTTCCTACATTTTTTAATGTTTTAGATTTCATAAACATATGTAGTAATTGAAGAGGTCAGGAGTGTGAAGAGCGATTTATAAATGATCATCTTGATTTCCTCTATTCTGAATGCAAAGAAATGTTATCACAAGAGAAACGAAAAGATCTACGGAATATGTATGTCATCCTGAAACCCATACCAGATCGATTGCAGGATATGCTCAAACAAACGTTCCTCGATCATATCAAAAATGAGGGCATTGAAACAATATCTACGCTGAAAGGTGAAAATATTCACATTCAATTTGTTGAGAATATGTTGAAGGTGCATCAAAAATATCAAAAGGTGATAGCTGATGTTTTTGAGAATGACTCGCTATTTTTAAGTGCATTGGACACAGCATGCGCGAGTGTAGTAAATAACTGAATGCAACATTTTCCTTCTGCACTTCAGAGCAGTAAATGGGAAGTCTAGCGGGGAGTTGCTTCGAAACGCAAGCACGGACGGATCGACGCGAGGTTGTCGGGGAGTTAATATCGCGAACTTTTCAGTGAAAATCAATGATTTTTAAACTAAAAGATAGTTCAAGCTAAAGAAAACCTTGTCCCGAAAGTTGTTCCCGCACCCTGGCCACGCGAAGTGCCGCGAGTGCATTTTAATGACTGTAACATTATGGCACTTGTAAATTTCGTAGACTTGGCGTGTGCTACGCAAGAGATTCGATTGGCCGTATCGCCATGAGAAGTTGAATTGAATTGAAAATATTAAAGTTCGGATGTGTTCGAAAAGTTTTCTAAAATTACTCGGCCGCCGCTGTGAAAGCTTGACATGTGTTCAAAATATAAAAAAAATATCAGCCTTTTGTTTTTCCATGGATTCCCCTCAAAAATTCAATTATTTTCAAAGCTTTCACACATACATATGTACGCTAGTCGCGAAGCGATTCAAGCTAAGTGTTAGCTAACGGTCTGCTTGAAATCGCCAACCAGCGCGGACGCCGTGAGAAAGAGAGGGGCCACGATTGACATGCACGACGGTATTATTAGGCTAAAACGCGGTTTAAGATGGATTTTCGTTTGTAATAACTTGAGATTGTGCGTGATTGGCTTAGCTACTGTATGTGATGTTAGAGCTAAAGAAAATCTGACAATCGATTTCTGACAAAATAATTGATCATGCGGCTGTTTTCGAATCACTCGAAATAAATGTTGATCGGTGCAGAAACTTATCGATAAAAGCAATGTTGGTTTTAATTATCCGTTAGACGCAACTGCAATTGTAAACGCCGTGCAAAAAACCAGGCGGCGTCGGGAGCGCATGCGGTACAAGCTGCGGGTGTCACATTGAATACGAGTGTGCGAAGTTCTTTTCATGCACCTAAGAGTGGCGGACTGGTCTTCAACAATATCTTTTATTGTTGGTTGGGTGTTTTGGTGTCACCATTCAAGCACATACTTTTGGCATGAAGTGTTAAATGCGCAACAATTGGCTAACAAGTCGTAAATACTGTAAAAGGATCAGAGAGTCGCGCATTTCGCAATTGTTTGTTTTGGTCGTAGATAGGGGAATAAAGTTGTGCTGCAACCAAATCAGTTGTAAAGTGTTGACTAATGGCCACGTGGGAAGAGTGCTCGCGCTTGATCGAATGAGATGGAAAAATCCGCTTGTCGCATTCAAGTTTGTGCGATCAACAAATCAATAGCAGGAATTAAACTTTTGGAGCAAATCGTGTATTGCCACGGGGTGAAATCTAGTATTTGCGAAAGAAAACTTGGGGAAGAGGATTGAGTCGTTCGATTGTCATTGTTGGGGTCTCAAGTGCTGAGTGTGCACGGTGGAATAAAACTCACTGGTGTTTCTATAATTCAAATTAATTGAGCCGCGAGGGCAGTGACTAAAGCGGGAACGTGAAAACAAGCGGAAAGTGATTGAGAACGAGTGAAATTGTTGCGGGGTTTCGCCGTGACTATCGAAGTAACAAAATACAAATGCGAATGTGAAAAGGAGAGTAATTTGGTTTCTTGAAATTGCATTAAATACAACTCCACGCTTTTACAATAACCCTTGAAGATAGTAAAGTGAAATTAGGCATTGACAGTGGCTAGCGAGACCGTGGTGGCCGTGCTGCAAGAGCGAGAAGTCTTTGCGTTCATTTTTGATTTTTTTTGGGTCCTATGGGTCATTTTTGATTATCTGCCGCTTTGCGGACAAAAGAAAAACAAAAATCCGATTTGGAGTGGACTGAGAGCAGCGACGAATAGAAAATTGTTCTGAGCCAACTGTGTGACTACTGTCGTTGAAACATCCGGAAGTGAATAAAGGAATGAAGCGCTTCAATAAGTTGCCGGATTTATTAGTATTTAATTTTGCATGGACGGTTTTAGTGATTAGTGATCCTTGTTATTCCTTCGCTTGTGAGTCGAGGAAGGTTTTGTTTTTGGATTTTCCCGAATTTAACAGGGGGTACCTGCACCCATCGAGCGCTCGACGGACATGTGGGTAAGTACCCTTTGCTTGCCTAATTTTGTTATTTATATCTACTTTTTTACATTCTTTTGTATACGTTTTTATATTTGCGTTTAAATTCTTTTTTTTCTAAATTAATCCACTCAGAAGTCCATTTAAATTTTTTTGCGTTAGATTTTTTTTTGTTGTTGTGTGGTTTACCTTTCTAATTTAACAAAATAATTATTAAATTTTAGCTTTTTTGGAAATACCTAAATTACTGTAAAAATTGAAAATTTATGGGATGCTATATAAAATAAAAATGAAGTAATCACGTACCCGAGGGTCTTTCCTTTCCTCCATTTCTAATCGGGTATAGGACCCGGTACGGTGGCAGGCTTCCATCCCAAAACATGAGCCAGCCGCCGGGTACAATCTAATTCCTTCTTTTGTTTCAGGTGACCTAATGGGTTGAGTGGCCCAAGCAGAGTGCCTTTTTATGGCATAGATTTATGCGATTCAATTGTATAATTCTATGACATAAATTGGTCACCGGGGTACTCCCCTTCTGATGGGAAGGTTCATACAATTCAAGTTGTATGAGTTTTCCACTCAGAAGAGGAATACCTGGCCACTTCAACAAGCTATCAATGGATTTATTCCGGTTGGGTGGGTATGAAGGGGCTCCACCACAACCCGGTTGCCCCTCTTTCATTTGTGGGCCATGAACTTCGTTGGGTAACGACGAGGTCACCCCAAGTTCGCCTTTCTTCTCAGGTTTCACTTGTTCTTGTAACAAGTACATCTCCTTCGGTGAGGTTATCTACAACTTTGCGACTTTGGTCGCCTTTTTGATCTGAAAGCAATTCGTGAATGCGAAATTTTTTGTAGTGGGTCCTCGTGCCGGGGAAACGAACCCGCCCCACGACACCGCAATGCTAGCCTGCCAGCGCATTCACGCGTCTCCGGACGAGGGCGTTCTCGGCAGATACCTCCACCTTCCTCTGCCGAGGCAGCAGAACATCGCTGCAGTCCTTTACGGACATTTGAAACTCTTTAAGTTCACTACGCATAGCCGGAAAAATATGATCTAGGTGTGAATTTTTGTATTGGTCTGGAATTGTAGGAAATTGGTAATAAAATGCCGAAATAGTTTGAACACCGGAATGACTACCAATAGGATCATTCACTTCGAAATCATCAGTATATATAAAATAAGGTATATTGATTCTGTCTCTATATTTTTCAATTACACTTTTCCATAAATTTCCTTGAATAAAATTGCATATTTGCGTAGTATCGTTCCTAATATTCTCCATATAAGTTAACGTTCGGTCAAGTAGCCCTGGTAGCTCAAAATAAGTTTTCACTTGAAACTCAATATCAAGAATAGTTCCTTTCAATTCAACTTTTTCTAAAGTTGGAATACCTTTTTTCATGATCTCGCGCACTGCACTTGAAACTATAAATTCTCTCGGAGTCCGAAAAGTATTTTCCTTCCTTAGAAACTGGACTGTTTTATATTCTGTATTAACCTTTTGGAAAACGTTAGAACAAAATTCCAAAAACTCAAAAATTTCTGACTGTATAGGAAGTAGATTTTTCAAGAAAGTTGAAATTCCATTCATCATTTCTTGAAAAAAATACGATATATCGTTTATACTCTCAAAAATTTGTTTGATTGTCAAATGGTTTTGATTGTTAAGTTTCACTGCAAAAAAAATGCAAGAACTGGTAATTTCATCAAAATTACAATTAGGTAAGGAATAGTTAACATCATCTTATGGGGATTGTTAATAAGCTATGCGCGATCCCCATGAGAAAGAAAGAATATTACTTTACTAAAACACAAATATGACTTTATTGGCAAAACTAAAAACAGAGTTGTAAGTATTGAATTGAATGTAGTCAAGGACTACATGTTGGCGCGCGGGATGTTGACTCGTTGGAGGTTGCGAACGAAGTGAGCGTCTCGTTGACATGAGTTGTGAAATACATGGCATCCACTAATTGCTTGATGCGCTCCTTGCGGTGAGCATGTGGACGCCACAGTTCTCCCTCCCAAGTGACATTTTGATGAGAATGTCACGATCCAAAAATGGCGTTGAAAAATGCCGTAAATGAGGCTGGTGCAATGGCGGGTTGCGTAGCACGTGTTCAGAAGATGCGATTTCAATGTCGTGAATGTTGCTGTGCGGCTGCAGTGCGAGGTTGGGCCTACGACACTGTGCGGGGTTGGGCATGCGACACTGTGCGGGGTCGGGCATGCGACACTGTGCGGGGTCGGGCATGCGACACTGTGCGGGGTCGGGCATGCGACACTGTGCGGGGTCGGGCATGCGACACTGTGCAGGGTCGGGCATGCGACGCTGTGCGGTGTATTGGCGGCGCAATCGAACATGCGATCGAGGTGGTGTGACGTACACATGCGAACGCGGCGTCTGTTCGGGCATGCGTATGACGAGTGCGTGATCGGGCATGTCGGGATTGCATGCGGCGTGCTTGCGCTGACTCGTGAAGCTACGACCTGCGGCGATAGTAAAAAGATGGCGAGCACATGACTCGTGCAACAAAAATGTGAACTTGAACAATAACGGGGTCACCACTATGGGGATTGTTAATAAGCTATGCGCGATCCCCATGAGAAAGAAAGAATATTACTTTACTAAAACACAAATATGTCTTTATTGGCAAAACTAAAGACAGAGTTGTAAGTATTGAATTGAATGTAGTGAAGGACTACATGTTGGCGCGCGCGATGTTGACTCGTCGGAGGTTGCGAACGAAGTGAGCGTCTCGTTGACATGAGTTGTGAAATACATGGCATCCACTAACTGCTTGATGCGCTCCTTGCGGTGAGCATGTGGACGCCACAATCTTTTATTTTGCTTTCCTCTAATGGTGATGAATGCGGGCCATTGGAATCATCAGTTCTGCCCGGTTCGAAGGTTTCATCGTTAAGATAGGAATTCTTGCAATGCTTTTTGAATGCACAAAATGTTGAAAAAAGTTGAGGACAGTTTTTATATGGACAAGGAAATTTTTCAACCCTTTTAAGATTGTGGTGAAATTTATAATGAGCAAATAATTGATCAGCATTTTCCAAGTTTTGTTGGCATAAATGACAATGCATCATGAAGCAAGGCAAGATTAAAAATAATGTGAATTCAATAAAATTGATCGATGTTAATACTAAGCTTCCAATGTTTTGCACTAGGAGTATTTTACAGTTATTTTTACAATCTTATGCTTGGACTACTTTACAGAGATCTAATCGATGTCGATACAAAAATGGATTAAATAAAGTAAGATTTGGCATGTATATATAGATAAGTGGAATGTTTTCTAAGCTTCTAATCGGATAAGCTAAAAGTATTTTACAGCTCTTATCGCAATCTTACACTAGGACTATTTTATACAGATCTGATCGATGTTAATACAAAATTTAAATTAAGAAAGCATGATTTGGCATGTATACATACTATATATATAGAAAAATGGAATGTTTTCTAAGCTTCCAATTTTATACGTTAGGAGTATTTTATAAATGTTAACGCAACCTAATACAAAAATTATTTTATAGAGAGCTTATTTCGCTAAGGAACCCTGAAACGGTAGATGAGATATTTGATTCGTTTTTATAGAAAAATGCTTGCATGAATTCCCACATAAATCTGCATTCTTCTTGATATTTTAAATTAAATATATGATGTATCTTATATGTACAAGAAATTGCTTCTATAATGCTTTCAAATTTGTGCATGTGGTCATCATAAACTGAATAAGCATTCAATATATCATTTTCAGAAGAATCAATGACAAGTGTATATGGTTGGCATTTTAACTGTGGATATTGGGAATAATTTTCCTTACGCAACTTGATAGCCTTTCCTAAGTCTGATGGAGTGGCAATCTTTAAAATAAAGGCTTCTTGACTGTCTGCAATGCTGTCCTTCCAAATTTTTCGATACTTGCCTTTTGTTTGTCCAGTAGGTACAAGAAAATAGTTCAGTGTATTGAAGATAGCGAAATCACGCCTACTGATTTCCTTTCCATCTGTAAATATACACATTAAAACGGATTCAATTAGAGTCATTTGCAAAAATAGTTTTGTCAAATTACCTTTTGCTGGTAACAATTGCGGTCCTCGATTTAGTGCCTTCTGTCGCTTTTCGATATATGGAACAATTTTCTTACTAAATGCTTCCCACTCTTTAACGAGACTATTACCATTCAGAAAATTGGCTTCAAAATCAATATGGATCTATAAGCTCAAAGGAATAATTTTTTTTTCAAACCAGAAACAATAGGCAAAATATTACCAGTCTATCTCCATTTTGCTTTGTATAAGCTGGCCATTCTGGGAGAATATCGTGAAATGATAGTCCAGGTGCCTTAAAAGATTCCAGTCTTGCTTTTGAAGTACCATGCCATTTAATTTCTACCGTTTCTCATGGCTTTTCATAAAGATATAGCCATTCCTTGCCATTTATGAAAGACTCATCGGATAACTTTGGATCTTCTTTGTTGTCTAATGATTCTTTTCGTGCCTTCTTTCTAGCCTTTTCAAGAGGAAATAAGCCTGCTCTTCGTAGATTGCCCCCTTTATTTTTATATTTATGATAGAGACGACTTTGTCGAATCTCGCCAGATAAGCAAAAATAGAAATCCTTAAACAATTTTTTTTTTATTTAATCAACAACAATAATAGCTAATATATCATTTACTTTCCTCTTGCCTGGGAATTTATTTGCTATCTGATCGACTTTTTCCAAATAATCTTTGTCTTTCTAAAGGTGTTACTCGACGTGTAAGCCTTGACGATATCATCAACAAGTTTTTCCCTAGCAAAGTTGCTTAAGGAGTTGCAATCATTCCAGGATTTAGAAACCACGTTGCCTTCAGCGGATGCAAGATATTCATCCAATTTCTTTTTAAGGTTAAACTGCTTAGTAAATAAATTTATATATAAACTAAATCTCTTACAAAGCAAGAAAAGTTCCTTCCGGAGTTTGTCATGGGTGGTGTTGGTGATGATGTAGCACTGCATCTACATACAGATGATAAAAACTCTGTATTTCTACTTAGCCACTTATCAATCACGGATGGAATTTCTGATCTCTGAGAAACAAAATAAAACAAAAATATAGCGGAGCCTCTATTAAAAATCTTCCTTGCATTTTCACTTTGCCATTTTAATAAATGGTATCGTGCTTTTGCCAATAAGCCAATATTGTGAGGATAAATTTTTTCAAAGCCCTGGGGTATCAGATATTTTAACGTATCGAAACCAATTCCAAAACTTAAGGAAACATGGATCTTGCCCAATACATATTTTTCACTACCAAAGAATCCTTACTTATGAATAAGTCGATCTCCGATCCCATTTCCCAATCGACAAGGACGTTGTAAAGCAACTCTTTATCAAGTTCCTGGTTGATACCGTTACTCCAAATCTGTGCAGGCCCCATAGTGGAGTACACATGATCCAGCGACGATAATATGTTAAACGATTCTTCCATATTAATTTAGCTTAATATTACTAAACAAATATTTATAAATTTCTTGCAGGAAATTGAAAGAGATTTCTAGTTTCACATTTTAGTATTACTTACTTTAATTCGTTGGCGGTTAGCAAAATCATATACAGAAAGACAACAAATAAAATAAGATTTTCCGAAAGAGTTTAAACTCGTTTCGAAAGAAGCACCCACCTGCATCTACATACTTCGTTTTAAATGAAATGGAATTAGCGGAAAATTCTTCTTTTGCTGAGGGTAAAACATGATGAAAACATTTGATTTTGCTGACCGCCTCAGAATTTTACATGATAGTTAAGTTTAAAGATTAAAAAAAGTAACCTGTAAGATAGATTTCACTTACCTCTCTAAATAAACCTTTCTGGCACTTTTTTATACACTGTATATACTTCACTATTAAGCACTTCGCACTGTAAAATTTACCATCTACCACTCAGAAAAGCCGACTGAACGGATTTATTCAAATGATATATTCTGCTTCTACGGATTAATGCCTTAAACGAAAAAATATTTCTCATTTCTAGAAAATATTTCTCATTTCTAGAAAATATTTCTCATTTCTAGAAAATACTAAGTTTCTTAAAAAATAATTTCCTTTCTAGAAGATATTTCTAATTTCTAGAAATATTTTGTTGCTATTAGAAAACCACAGAACTTATTTTCTTGTTGCTTGCAAACATTTTCTAGCTACTAGAAAATCGGTAAAAAATCAGAATTTCAGCTTTCGGAGACTTTATTTTCAGTGCAAATTTCCTCATTCTAGAAATGAGTCGTGCATTCTTAATATAAGAAAATGAGAATTTATTTGTTTTAAGTGTCGATTGCTTAATATGTTCCACTATGAGTTGATTTAAGTGAGAAGAGAATAAAATAGGACGTTCGTTCTTAAAATGTGATTGTCTCGATATAAGAAATTAGTTTCTACCCATTTAGAAAATCTTTTCTTTCCGTGTTAAATCACAAGATCTCAGTAGCCAATTGTGTTCACCTCTTCGAGAGATAACACGGTCCGGAAACTTCTCCCGTAAAAGATCAATGTTTTCGTTGCTTGTGTGCTTGTTGCTTGTTGAATGTAAACGTTGTCCAGATCAATACCATCCAATTCCGGCCATAAAAAATCATTAATCATCTCTCCATAGCGCAATCCATTCCCGTAACTGTTGCTCCAACCTCATTTTCGAAAAAGTAAGGTCCAATGACTCCACCGGACCATAAACCGCACCAAACAGTCACACGTTGTGGATAGAGAGGCTTTTCAACAATAACTCTTGGGTTTTCCGAGCCCCAGATGCGAAAATTTTCCTTGTTGACGAAGCCACCTAAGTGGAAATGAGCCTCATCACTCAAGATGATTTTTCGATGGAATTTCGGATCATTTTCATTCATTTCAAGGACCCAATCAGCAAAGACACGACGTTATTGATGATCGACCAGCTTGAATTCTTGTGTTAACTGAACTTTATAAGCCTTAAAACCCAAATCTTTATGCAAAATACGGTGTAATGACGTTTGTGGAATGCCTAATTCCAAAGAACGACGAGGAATGGACAAACCTGGGTTTTCTTCAACACTTTCGGCTACAGCAGCATTATTCTCGGCTGTTCTTGAGTGACGTGGACGGGTTTTTTACCACCATTGTATGACTAGTAAGGCCAAATGATATTAGAGTCCTTTTGTATATTCGAAAGTTGTTATCCCAACAACATAATTGCGGCGGATTCTGATCTGCACCCCAAACCAAGCGGTGCCTAAGTGTCTTTCATTACATGGATTTTGACTTCACAGTTTGGCTGTTTAGCTAGTCCGTGACTATCTATGATAAGACACGCGCTGCTTGCGGGCCTGAATTCACCCTAGGCTGGCGAAATGTACCTGGTAGAAACTTTTGTATGAAAGATCACTTCTGAACCCTGATTCTTATGGTGCCTCAAGAGAGAAGTCCCTGTAACACGAAGGAAGCGCGTACCATTGGTGACCTTACCTTGGGAAGGGACAGATGAAATGGAAAGACCGAGCTATTTTTGGTATTGTTAATCTTCTTGATTTTTGAGTTCATCATATTTGATTTCAATTTAAATTTAAATCTTATTTTCCTTTACTCAGTTTATCATATTTATTTATCTTAAATTTTTTTTAAATTTGTAATATCTATTTATCTGATTATATTTTTTTTGTGAGTTGTGTTATAGTTCGCCACTAACGGCCACTTTTTAATTGAAACTAGTTTTTTAAGCCAAATAACAAAATGTTACACCTACTAGACACCATGCAGGCAATGGCTGCCAGCATGGAGCAACCGCGGCAGCAATTACAGCAATTGCCTCGTCCAACACCTCCGGATCCACCATCTCGACCCATGTTTGATGACACCCGGGATCTTCTACCATCCACCCAACCAGGAGATCTTCCACCATCTAAAGTAGCCAATATAGTGGCTAGCAGGAAGTTGGTTTTTACCGGCCGGAATGACCCTACGACCATCGGGGCCTTTCTGCAAAGGGTTGAGAACATGGCTTGGTTGAATTCATGGGGAAATATGAGAGCAGTCAAGTGTTATTCACTGAGAGCGCGCTCCGTTGGTTTTGGCAGGTTGTAGACCTTTCTCCAACGTTTGACTGCGAGACGTAGAGGAGTGCAGCACTGCGGGAATTCGCACCAGCCGAGGGAGACGACACCTTAAAATGGCGGATAAGAGACTACGAAGCCCTGTGTTGCCTGTTGGAACGTCTGACGAGCCCCATGCCAGAATCTGAGTTTCTCAGCCTCTTCTAGGAGGGGATCAGGCCGGAGCTGCGAGAGCGACTGGTGTTTGCCCCACGCCACAAAGTGCATGCGCTTCGTGCGTCCGCAAAAGCACTTGAAGCTGTACAACACTCCCAGCGGTCCACACCCCAAGGTAATTTCTTCAGCTGACGAGAGCAATCAACACGACCCTCAGTGGCTGAGTTCAGACTCAGCGTGACTGCTCTACCCGCGCCAGCTTGTCTCAATCCACCCCGAATAGGCAGCACGTCAAAGACCATTTCTCCATTATCCACAAAACTAGACCAACAAGATCAAACCAAACTACAGGAACTAGTCCCTAGGTGTTGGAACTGCCGGCAGACAGGACATCACTTTACCGCATGCCAGGTAGAGGCTAACGTCTTTTGTCTCCATTGTGGGGAACCAGATACACATACGCCAGATTGTACGAATCGCAAGAAGTCAAAAAGCTTGCTAGCGAGTGCTCACAACAGCCAGCAGCACTCGCGAAAGACCAAGTAACGGAACGGTACTCCGTCCCGTCTACTGACAGTTCCACCACGACAAGTTCCTCGCCAGTAAAACTAATAGAGTCAAGCACCCCCACGATACCTTTGCTTGTTCACGATGCAACAGATGCCTCATCTTCTTCGGAGGCCTCTCCAGTAACTTTGCTGAAGCGACCACCTCAGGTACTGCCTGAAGAACCCCGGCAGTCACAGACTCGTGTATTGAAACCATACCATATTAGGTTGCAGGAGTATATTGCTGCTCGAGGGAGAATTTTTGCTGCAGAAGAGGTCACCCCGCGCCAGCACAAAACTAAGTGGTCAACTCGTCGTTGGAGGAGCTTCCGCAGCAGAGTGCGCATCTGTCGCCAAACTTTAAACTTATGTAACATCTCAGAGGTTTCTGAGCATGACACTCGACCTTACGCACCAATCAAAGTGTTGAGCGAAATCGCTGTTGTACTGACTGACATGGGTGCAAGTATTAGCTGTCTTGCCTCAAGCCTCGGCTCAAAGGCACTCCATCAAAACCCCACGGCGGTTAAACGTTGGCGCTCTAAAATCAGCACAGCTGATGGCACCAAACATCCTATCCAGCGTAGATTGACAACACCCGTGACATTCAGAGGTCAAACGAAGGATATAACTTTCTACATTATTCCGGTCACTGACTCAGAACGTGTACATTGGCGACGATTTCGTCCTTCAATTTGGTTTGGCCCCAGACTTATTCTCAGATTCACCTTTAAATACTACTCGCTTCTATACGCGACAGGTGTGAATTAACGCCTAACCAACGACAACGTCTAGAAGCATCCATCGCTGCTTTTCCATCTTACGCTACGCAAGGCCTTGGCCGTACCACTGTGGTCTCACAAGTCATCAATGTTGGCGATAGTAAGCCCATAAAGCAGAGACACTATGCCATCTCACTGGCCATGGAAAAGCTAGTGTACGCAGAGTTGGATAGGATGCTCGAGTTGGGGGTCATAGAGGAGTCCCAAAGTGCCTGGTCCTCATCGATAACCTTGGTGGTGAAGCCAGGTAAAGACCGTCTTTATCTATATGCCCGGAAAGTCAATGTAGTGACCGTCAAAGATGCTTACTCTCTTCCCCTCATCGATGGAATATTGGGGAGACTGCCGAAAGCAAATTAAATTACTAGTCTCGACCTAAAAGATGCATTCTAGCAAATTCCACCCGATGAAGGGTCAAGGGATAAGACCGCAGTTCGTCACAATGCCTTTTGGCCTGTGTAATGCTCCGCAAACGATGACCTTGCTGATGAACAAAGTAATTCCACCACATCTGAAACATCAAGTGTTCGTATATCTGAATGTTCTTCTACTCATCACGGAAATGTTTGACCAACACCTCTTACTCCTGCAAAAAGAAGCCCTGCGTATCAATAAGGCGGGACTTACCATCTACGTCCAGAAAAGTAAGTTTGTCATGAACGAGGTCCGATATCTAGGACATGTCATCGGACATGGCACTATCAAAACGGATCCGGACAAAACTCGGGCGATTGATGAGTTTCCCTTACCGAAAGCCGTTAAGCAGCTACGACGTTTCCTTGGAGTGTGTGGTTGATACTGAAGGTTCATTCGGAATTACGCAACAGTTTCAGTGCCTCTGTCGGACATGCTCCGGAAAGGGAAGTTAATGTGGACCGAGCTCAGTCGAAAGGCATTTGAAGAGCTAAAACAAGCCTTAACATCAGCTCCGATCTTGCACAGCCCCGACTTTAAGAAACCTTACTCCTTTCATTGTGACGCAAGTCAACATGGAGTGGTACCCGTGCTTGTGCAATTGACCGAATAAGCTGAACTCGGCCCAAAGGAACTACACCGTATCCGAGCAAGAATGTTTGGCAGCGGTGATGACTGTAAAGAAATTCCGAGCCTATATCAAAGACCATCAGTTTGAAATCATCATAGACCACGCTTCGCTACAATGGCTGATGAACCAAGTGGACTTACATGGACGCCTGGCCCGATGGGTTCTTAAAGTGCAAGGATTCAAATTTTCCATCAAATACCAAAAAGGGACCCAGAACATCGTACCCGATACCCTCTCGCGAATGTTTTCACCCGAGGGAGCAGAATTGACAGTGAATTACGAGGACCCCATTGATATAGATTTAGACAGCCCACATTTTGAGTCAGACAGCAACAACGAGTTGAGGCAAACCATCGTAACCCAACAAACACAGTTGCCTGATTTGAAAGTGATAGAAATGAATACACCGCCGGTGGTCCATGGCAGGAAGAGAGTCCTGAAAACTTTGGGTACCGGAGGAAATGACTCACAATCTGATCCTCCGCGCACACGACCATCCTTTAAGTGCCCACGGTAGTTACGGTCAGACGCTTCGGTGACTTAAGAAGTACTTCTTTTGGCCTAAAATGTCAACCCAGTTCAAAGACTACGTGAGTGCCTGTGAGACCTATGAAGGTACTAAAGCTCCCAAACAGCCTCTTCGACTTCCTATGGGATGCCATGGCAAATCATACAGGCTACTACGGCAACTAAAGTATTACAACCTCAGGTCTCGGCCTTCCAATTTTAAAGAAGGAGGTGAGGTTTTTCGTCGCAATTTCTGCCAAAGCAACGCCGCTGGGCATTACAACGCCAAACTAGACCGACGTTTTCTGGAAAGCCGTGTACAGAAGGTCGTAAGACCCAATCGTTACCTGCTCACTCAGTTTCAACCACGCGCCAAGTTATACGTGTCAGTCTGCCCGTCCGTTAATCGTTTTCTTCAATCGTCCCACTCCGCGTGCCGACCCCGAAGAGAATCGATTCTCCCACTGAAGCTCCTTCAGCTCCTTTTTCTCAACCTTCGTCGCCTTGGGATCGGGAAAAAATTAGCTGGCCTGTAGTAATCGCGCAGTCACACAAGCAAACTGCTCGAAAACCTTCCTATATATTTAATTATAACCATTCATAACCGTAATTTGTAAAATAGTTTTCTTTCTTATTATTATTTTTATTATTATATGTAATTTTATATCAATTTTCCTGTATATTAAATTTAAATGTTTCCCTTTAATTATATTCGTTATGAGATTTAACGTTCATTATTATTTCAAATCCTCTTCATTTTTCTTTACTTCAGTTAAATTTTGTTTTTAAAAATTTCAAATCTGCCACATAAAATTTAGAGTATGGGAACGCCGATCTAGTACACTCCAACGGTGTATTAGATTGGCGAAGGCAATCGAATTCAGCTGATAGATTTACCGTGCACACGATAATTACTGACGTTCTGTGATTGGCAAGTTCAGTGGTTGGCATTGGGGAAGTCGTTTTCAAGCGAAGCAAAGTAAAAGTAGTGGAAAGACGTGAAAAGCGTTGTGGAAAATTTGTGCACTGTTAATTCGAGAGAGTTCCCGGTGATTCTAAAAAACAAGAAATTTTCTTTTTAGGAAGTGTTAAGTCAAGCTTCATCACTGCCTTAATTCGGAACTGTTTAGGCAACCCCCATCATTGTCTTAATTAGGAATTATTTAGGCAAGCCCTATCACCATTTTTTTATAAAGTGAAGAAAATTGTAAATATTTCAATTCTTACCTAGAATTTAAGGATTGCTGGTTTTTCACACTGAAAAAAAATTAACACAGTTGCTTGAAAGCTCGCGTTACCCGTGTTGAATAAATACAGGATAATTGTTTCTCGCGTTGAATTTACACGGAAAAACTTTAGAAGGTTTTTCATCTTAAATCCATGTGGGGCTTTTGGCCTCCATCGGATGTATCCTCATGCGACGGATAGAGGGTGCCCTAATCGGCTAGCCGTTGGGTATGTGGCAAATAATACACCACTCGCGGACCAAAACCCGACTAACCCGAAGCGCTGACAACGCTCCATTTAGTAGTTATTTGACAACAGCCTTGGATCGGATTAGTCAAACGGCAACGGTTTTTGCAACGTCTAAAGGATTATTCTTTTGAAATTTAGAATATTAGAACATCGAACAGACAAGTTGCACTGTGGCAACTTCTGGATGAGGTAAAGAAATATAGAATTAACATTCTCGCAATAGAAGAAACCAGTGAAGATACTTTTAACATGCGAGCGCACACCGTGCTTAGAAGCGGAAAATCACAAGGAAGTCGTGAGTTTGGAGTGGTTTTAATTGTTGACAGCTCATTCAAACAAATTATCACCAACTTCACACCTATTGATCAAAGGATCTGTTTAATTTGTATCAAGACTGAACTCTTTAATGGTTGGCTCGTCAAGTGTCACGCCCCTAAGGAAGACAAGAAGGAGGCAAACAAGGACAAATTTTACAGCAGCCTGGAACGCACTGTTCTGTGTAGCTTGAATGCATGGTCGAGAAACAGCGCATAGAAGAACAACTGGAGGCCACAGCATTCATGTAGAGACCAGCGACAAAGGATGATACATGACAGACTTCGCTACTAGTAGAGACTTGGAATTAAGCTCCACACACTAACCGCACCGAGATTTCCACAAGAAAATGTAGGTATCCCAAGACAGTCGCACATTCAACCAAATTAACTATGTTCTCATACAAAAACAAGTGGCCACCAGCATTCTCGACAGCGCTGCTTGCCTCCGGCTTATGAGGGTCAGGTTCCCATGCTGGATCTTCAAGAGCTGTAAATAGGAAAGATCAGCTTCCCCAAGGGGTAGTGCCCATATAAATGTCAGTGCTAAAAGATCACATCAAAATATCCCCACAGGTGGGAGAAAGTAGTGACAACGTCCAAACCATGTGGAAGACAGTAAGAGATGCGGTAACAGCAGTGCCCAAAGGGGACTTGTGGCATCAAAGGAAAGAAGGAACGGCTAGCATGACGCATAATGCACCGTTGAATAAAAGGAAGCAGGCGTACAAGGAAAACATCGAGTGACCAACTCAGGCCAAAGAAGAACAATATAACACCCTCCGGAGGAAAGCCATAAAAATGCCGAAGGAAGAAACGACTGACCATCAACACCAATATCGAACGAATAAACAAAAACATGACCCTACATGAAGTCAGATCGGCATTTGCCTTTACTGAACAACCAAAAGACAGCTTCAATCCACAAAAATGTTTTGCGAAAGTGTATAAGAACCAATCATAGGTAACCCAGCCGAAATCAAAACCAAGTGGCTGCAGTATTTTTAAAAGCTATTCACAGTACTCCAAACAATTACTAAAGCTGTGAACATTCTAGAAGCAAAATAACTGGTACCAGTTTCACCACCAATCAGAGACAAAGTACAGGCAGCAGTACATGATCTCAGAAAAAATAAGGCTTCTGGAATAGATGGAATACCAGCAAAACTGCTCCAGAGGGGGAGGAGGGGAGGGTCTCCATCTAAATAACCTTCTCCACCGACTAATATGTTAAATATAGTCAAAGGAGCAGTTACCAGAACACTGGTGAAGAAGTGTAATATGCCTTGTACACAAACAGGGAGACAAATTAAGGTGTGAACATTTTAGAGGCATTGCTTTGCTGTGCACGTCCTAGAAAGTGCTCTCCAAAATCATAGAACGAAAATTGAAGCCGTGCTATGATAGTATTAAAGGAGAGTGTCAAGGAGGCTTTCGAAGTGAATGGTCTACAATAGACCAAATACTCTCAGCAAAGCAGGTGTTCAAAAAGTGCTGGGAATATAACACTGATGTGCACCAACTCTTTGTAGATTTTAAGCAGGGCCGACAGAAATACCTTGTATAAAAGAATACTTGACTTTGGCGTTCCAACAAAACTAGTCCACATGGTCAGAGTCACGATGCTAAACACAAAATCTCAGGTCAAGGTAAACGGACAGCTTCAAAATGGAATCAATCTTAATACCAAGGGATAGACTTGCTCCAATGCTCTTCAATATTGCGTTTAAATACCTGAGACCTCAGCTACACTAATGTTCAAGTCCACACAGTAGGTAGCGTATGCTGATGATGTCAATATTATGGCACGGCCGATCTCAGATGCCAAAGGAGCGTTCCTCCGTCTAGAATCTGAAGCAAACCGAATTGGCCTACGAGTAAATGAGACGAAAACAAAATTCATGACACAAACGAGGAATAACACTCTAGTTTGGCTAAAATGGCCACAGAAGACTAAAACCTTGAAAGTGTGGACAATTTTTCCTATCTTTGAGCCAACCTGAATAGAAGGGGCGATGAAAAGGAAATGAATGAAACGCTGTATAAACGCCGCAAATAAAGTGTTTCGATCCGTGCTTCCCATTCTAAAGTTCAAAGTTATACACAGGCAAAATAAGCTCCATATTTATGAATCACTGGTCAAACCTGTGCTGTTATATAGAAGTGAAACATTGACTCTTACGAGTGAATCCAAAAACACAGTGGACATATTTGAACGCAAAGTGCTCTGGAAAATTGATGGCCCAGTGAAACAAGGAACAAAGTGGAGACTACATTACAGCGACAAGCTGTGTTAATTTATTTGATGATCCGCCAAAATCTCCCTGCGTAATTTGACGCAAATTGCATTCGGCTGGCAATGTAGAAAGAATGAAAAAAAACTGACTAAGTTAAAGGAACATTACACGGTAGAGCACATGGTAGACGTCCAGTGGGAAGACCAAGGACGCAATGAGAACACACGATATAAGCTGACATCAGATCTTTGCGGGGAGCAGTTAAGTAGCGAACGAGTTCACAGAGCCGTGATGATTGGAGGAGATTAACTGTGGAGGCCAAGATGCGGCCTGGGCAGTCACGCCATATATGATGAATAATAATCAAGATTTTCACTTGCATGATGTTATATTTGAAAAATAAAAGCATGGTTTGTTTACTTTTTGAAAAGAGGAACATTTATTGATTGAAACAGTAGAAATTCAGTTTGGGCAATGGTGGGCCGCTAGTTAGGCACGCCTGAAAGGGCATTCGTGCCTAATGCGATTCCGCATTAGGTCTAATGCCAAACGTAATGCATAAACTCATAACTACTTAAATTAGGAACTTATGGGGCTTGTGTGGACAGTTCGTATGTTAGGCAGTGATGTTGCCTGCCTAATCAGCTCCAAATTTAGACAGTGATGGTCATTGCCTAAACAGTTCTTAATTTAGGCAGTGACAGATCTTACCTATAAATTTCCTAGCCCCAATAATAGGGCTTGCCTAAACAGTTTCTAATTTAGGCACTAATGGGACTTGCCTAAACAGTTCCTAAGCATAAAAGATTTTCTAGGAGAAACCGAAACAAAAGCTATAAAATTTGTTGATATTACTTCAGTGAAAACCCACAGTCACGTCAAACTTATCTTCTGGGGAGTGGCTCGATGTTACGTGTATGGGCTTGCCTAAACAGTTTCTAATTTAGGCACTAATGGGACTTGCCTAAACAGTTCCTAAGCATAAAAGATTTTCTAGGAAAAACCGAAACAAAAGCTATAAAATTTGTTGATATTACTTCAGTGAAAACCCACAGTCACGTCAAACTTATCTTTTGGGGAGTGGCTCGATGTTACGTGTATGGTTTGATAACATATAAACCTAACAATACAACTCGGGTGCAAATTATAAATAATCTATACTGGCAATGTCTTTTTGATGTAGATTCATTTTATATAAATGATGAAATAAGTAAAAAAACAACTTTTTAACCTACACACTATTCTTTTTTGGTCGTAACGCTTTTCAATTTACAGTAATCTTCATCAGATGTTTTAATTTAAAATTTTTAAATTAGGATTGTTGTACTAGGACCCTATTAGCTCCCGTTAGGTATGTCTTATTAGATCCCCATTAGGCATGCCGTAATTAGAGCGCCATTAGGTAAGCCTAACTTGGAATAAATGAGCAACTCCTCGTACCATCCAATCTTGAAAGTATTTAAAGTTATCGTAATGCTATCGTAAAACTATCGCAAAACCATTTTAAAACTATCGCAAAACTGTAGTTATCCAACGAAAATCTATCGCTAAACTATCGTTTTTAAAGAGTGCTGGTAAAATTGTAAGTTATCGCTAAGAATTTTAGAGTTGTTTCGATCCTACACAATAAAAATTTTTACATTTGGGAAACCTCCATTAGGCCCTAATGCGAAAAGCCCCATCAGTGCCTGAAGACGTTCTGTTTAGGAATTGATGGGGTAATGCGGTACATTCGGAAATAGGGCTTAATGAGGTTTTCCTAACAAATCCTGAACAGAACAAGTTTACATATGCTTAATTAGTCCTGTTTTAGGCATGCCCAATTTAGGCGAGCCCCACTGATCCCAGTAAGGCGAACCTAAACTGATTGGCATCTACAACCTGAATAACTGGTGTCCACTACCAAATTTGAAAATAGTAGATTTTGTTCTTCAATTTACATATCGTTCAGACGGGATATAATGACAAATAAAACCGAAAAAATGTACTCATGAAAAAAATAGTAATACTATTGTATTTATATTTATTTGTTTTTTTTCAGGGTCAAAAAGTCTTTTCTTGGTATGATGGTGAGATCTCTGCATCTGAATTATTCGTGGGTCGCCTGAATTTTCTTGACAGGCATGAAGGATATGGAAAGGCATCGGTAAATTTGACATCAATACGGGAATCAGACCAGGGATGGTATGAATGTAAAATAACATTCCCAAATCGGACACCAAGTTCTAGAAATAATGGAACTTGGTTTTACCTATCCGTATTAGGTTTGACCTAGACCTTCAGATGGCTGCATTTAATATCTTGAATATTTTTTCAGGCGGATCACTTATCAAAATCCCCCCAGTTAATCAAACAATTATGGAAGGAAAAACAGCATTTTTCCATTGTGCCATGAAGAGTCCTGAGAGTTCACAGATTAGATGGTTTAAGGACGGCAAGGCTCTCACTGAATTGACTGATTTGGTGCACAGATCTATGCAGTCACCTGATGGAAGCTTAAGTATAGACCCAACAATGATGAGCGATCTCGGCGAGTATGAATGTGTTGTTCGAAGTAACGATGGTGAAACGCAATCAGCGCGGGCATTTTTGAATATTCAATGTAGGCATGGTTCCTTGAAATCTTTACCGGTTTTATTATCTATAAAAAAAAATAATTTTATTTCAGATAAGGCAAAAGTTATTTATGCTCCACCCGAAGTGTATCTACCGTACGGACAACCTGCTATTTTAGATTGTCATTTTCGTGCCAATCCTCCGTTAAGAAGTCTTCGTTGGGAGAAAGATGGCTTCCTGTTTGATCCATACAATGTTCCGGTATATGTTGCTCTTTGAATTGAAGGAAACTTGATTTTATTTTTATATTTCTTAAGGGCGTATTTTATAAGCAAAACGGCAGCTTATTCTTCAGTAAAGTCGATGAAAGTCATTCCGGCCGTTTTACGTGTACCCCATATAATGAGCTTGGAACTGATGGACCCTCACCATTAATCACTGTTATTGTTCAACAGCCTCCAGTGTTTACGATTAAGCCGAAATCAGTTTACTTACATAAATTAGGCGATAATGTTACGATGATATGTGACGCCACTGATAGAGATGGAAACCATCGGCCTACAATAATGTGGAGTAGGGTAAGTTTTATGCCAGAGTAAAATAGAATAACATTTTTCTTACTCATACCATCTACAATAATATTTGACGGGAATCATTGAAAATTATTTACTTCGAACTAGTGGTGACCCTTAAGTGGTAGATTTCTTTGAAAAATTTCACTGAATGATAATTCAGTGCTTCATTGGGTTCCGTGCAAATAAATCTTAAATTCTGAATGAAATGCATCAATTGAAATCTTGGAATAAAGATATAGTAGCCTTTTCCTACTTAAAATAAATACAAGTGCTGTCCAGAAAGTGATAGACGTTTTGGCCTGGCGTGCCACCTTGTGCCACCATTTAGGCATCAGAGTGTTCCCACACTCAGTACGGAACCAGCCGTGGCAGCTTGCGCATCGTGTCTATCACACTTTAGACATTTACAGTGGAGTGTTAAAATGAGCGGCGCTGCAATTAAAAATCCCGCACAGTTGTGAATTGCGAGCTGTGATAAGGTTTTCGTTAGCGAAAAATCAAGACGTACGCTACAAAATAAGTGTCGGAAGAAAACAGCAAGCAAATGTTAATTCGCCATCACAACAATGAAATGGAAATAAATGGCATTATTGCAAAGCAAAGTGAACCATCACAGCGGTTAAATAATATTGTATTAGTGAAAAAGCAAAATAAAAAATTGCGCGTGTGTTTGAATCAACGAGAGTTAAACAAATTTCTCAAACCTGGTCGATACTTTGGCAGAACATTAGCAGAAATACTTCCAGTTTTACATAATGCGAAAGTTTTCTCGACTGTTAACGCTAAGAATGGATTTTGGCAATTAAAACTGGATAGAGAAAGTTGTAACCTTACAAGTTTCACACACCATTTGGTACAAACAAATTTTTAAGAGTTCCTTTTGGGGTAGCACCTCCAATGGAAATATTTTCAGGTGCACAAGAGATCGTCTTTAGCGGATTATGAGGCGTAATAAGCATTGCAGATTATATTTTGATTTATGGATCAGGTGATACTGAAAAAGATGCGCTTCGTGATCATAATCAAAATTTAGAGGCTCTTTTTCAACGTTTACAGAAACATAGTTCAAACTCAACAAAGAAAAGATTAACTTATGTATGAACGAAGTCAAATTCTACGGCCACATACTAAGTAAAGATGGTATCAAAGCGGATGAGTCAAAAGTTTCAACGATTAGGAGTATAGAACAACCAAAAACTAAAGAAGAAGTCAATCGATTTTTGGAAATGGTGACATACCTCGGGCAATACATCCCTAATCTAGCTGAGAAATCATTTCACTTGAGACAACTAACACATATTGCAACAGATTTGATGTGGAAAGACACACATAAGAAAGAATTCCTTGATCTTAAAGAAACTTTAGGATCGATCCTAACGCTAAAATACTACGACTGCACTAAGCCTGTAACAGTACAAACAGACACATCATCTTATGGCATTGAGAGTGTACTCTTACAAGATCAACAACCGGTTGCATACGCTTCGAAAATGCTGACCAGTACACAAAGAAACTATGCATACATTGAGAAAGAAATGCTTGCTATTGTTTTCGCGTTTAAACGTTTTGATCAATATATCTGTGGGAAACGGGACATAACAATCGAAACTGATAACGCCTCAAAAATATGATTTTAATGCTATAACGCTACAATCTCAACATTAAATATACAAAAGGTAAAGAGATGTATATAGCTGATACATTATCCAGAGCACCTGAAAGCACAATCAATGAAAGGCGGTTGATAATATTGAAAGAATTAACCATACAGAAGATATTGTCCGTTAATGACCCAACAATCGATCGCATCAAACAAGAAACACAGAAAGATAAAGCTTTACATGATCTGTACAATCTAATAACAGATGGATGGCCGAGCAATAAAAGGAATCTCAAGGAGAGACTCAAACAATTTTGAAGCTATAAAGAGCTGCCCACAATAGAGAATGGACTGATAATAAAGGGAAAACGTATATTGATTTAGAACAATATGCACAAAGCGATTCTTGATAAAGTTCATGCTAACCGTGCAGGAATCGAACACACGATCAATTTAGCTAGACTTACAGTCTTCGGGCCAGGAATTAATAATGAATTGAAATTAAAAGTGGAAAACTGTACAACATGTATGAAATATGCCCCTTAACAGAGAAAAGAACCAATGATTACGCATCAGATTCCAGAACATCCGTTTGAGATAGTATCGATGGATATTTTTGAATTAAAAATATCATAACATTTGCAAACGACATTTTGCACGTCATGGAATTCCAAAAAAAGTTATATCTGACAATGCACAATATTTTATGAGTTACGAGCTCAAGGAAGCAAGAATGCTATGGGAATCAGAACACCGAGAGCTCCTCTTTAACACATCTTACTTTATTGAACTTCTGATTAAGAGTGAGATACATGCTAAATACTTAGTAGTCAATATCGATCCAAATATAAACTGAATGCAAGCCTAATGTAGTCGTGAGAAACTCAAGAAATTCATATGTATGTATGACAGTCCATACACGGCGAATTGTTCCCAAGAGCTTTTGGATGGCTTTGTATGGGAAGTTTTCAATCATCTGCCGTACAACCCGGATTTTGTCCCGAGTGACTGCCACCTGGCTCGTTACACGTGGTTGAACTTGCAGGGGACAGACTTCTATAGAGAGTATATTGAAAAGGTTTTACCACGTTATGATAATTTAAATGGTGACTGCATAGAAAAATAGCCTAAAAATGTACCTCCAAAATGCATATAATAAAAATTGTTTTTTTCACTTCGTTTATTTTTTTATTTAAGAACATTTGTTATTTACCGGACAGTCCTCGTAATTCAATCATTGAACATACAAAAACGTCTTCCATTTAAATTCAAATAAGTCAAAAATATTAAAAATTTATTTCTTTTTTAGCGTGATGGTGTCCCCCTGCCACTAGGACGATATTCAATAGATGGAGGTAATATAACGATTGAAGATATTGTCCAGGAAGATCGTGGAATTTATCAATGCTCTGCAACAAATGAAGCTGCAACTATTGTTGCCGATACGGAATTAATGATAGAAAATGTTCCACCGCGACCGCCGTATAATTTAACGGCAAATAGTTCACAAAATGCTATAACATTAAGATGGCAGCCAGGTAACTTGGGTAATTTATTTCTTGCAAGCTATGTTTATTACTCCTTAGAATTCAAGTTGCTGAACTAAAAGAATGATATATTTGCTGTACATAAATGTATAAATTGAAATGCTTTAAAAATTTACTGAAGTATGTATGTAAGAAAATTAACTTAAATATACTAATCGACACTGTATATTGGCAAACTCATTTATTATTCATGGTTTTCACACACATGATGCACCATTTCCCGTGTAAAAAGAACAGAATACATGAGTTATTAAATTATCATCAACCATGCAAAAAAGTCAACGCTTCAAAAATTGAAGATGTCATTAGGTAAAATCAGTAATTATTCAGAACCATCATTGAGAGGATGCTACCCATGTCGGACATTAACCTCTTAGATAATACAATTCTGTACACTTAGATGCAATCTACTCGTATTGTGGAATCAACGATCAATGTTCACCTTCTACCTCTGGTGTTTGCTAAGTTTAATTTTCGGTCACCGTATTGTACATCAGTCATTGCAATTTCATAACTAAATTCTGGTTCTTCATTCAAGGTAGCTGAGGGTGTATGGCCCAGTTAAGGGTTGACAGTTACTGTAGTCACCATTTTTGGTCAAACCTAAAATACCAAATGAAAGGTCTTGATTGAAACTTTAAGAATCGGAAACCAAAAAAATCAATTTGTGCATCATGGGAGGTGGTCTGGGGGGAGGCAAAATGTATGAAAAAATCGTGTCAGCCCCCGCAACATCTCTGAGCTCAAAAATATATTAAAAATAATGGAAGAAGTCCTAAGTGAGCAAAAGAGCAACATATACCTCAGATGTCAAAATTCATTCAACTTTGTTATTAATAGTATGTCATGGGGATTGATACCGGGAAAAATGGCCGATGGTTCTAGACTTGAAAGTTCGTTTTATTCCTTTCTATTATTCCGCTCCTAACAAGATACATGCGTACAGTGAGTTCAAAGAAGATAACAATAGGATAGGTTCAAGTTTGACGTCTGTCTGAGACTCCGAAAGTGCGAAGTCTGTAAACTGACATCTGTCCGAGACCCCGAAAATTAGAAGCCTGTCACCTTCATGTAATTTTGAATATTACCGTTTGAGGTATGAAAACGCCCGAACAGTATGATTTGTTATTTTTACGTTTCGCTCCAACAAAAATCGAAACCCTTAAACTACTTAAAACTGATTCATTATTTGAATCATAGGTTTTTTTGCACTTTCTAAAAAAGATATTCAAAATTAATTTTCTAATAACGCAAACTAAGAACAAAAGTAAATCTTTTTGTAGTTTTTAAGGCATATATGTATATATTTCTAGGGTAGGTGTTCCCTCTTCAACAGTGCTCTACTATGGCCTAGAACAAATTTCTACATCCTTAAATACCAAAAATCTTTTAACCAATTTAATTAGTATAACTAACTTAATCTAATCACTTAATCTTTACCTGATATTGTTTTTTACTATGTATTTACTTAGCCTAAAACTTTACCTAATATTGTTTTATTATATTTTAACTAACTTAATCTACTCACTTAGCTTTTCTCTTTGCAACATTTTTTTCTCCAAATAAATGTTTTCTCTATTTTTACAACCCTTAACAAATATTACTTAAAATTAATTACCTCAGACATTTTGGAGAAGCCGTTTCCTATATTATCATGTCAATCGATACGATGTGCCTCGCTAACGATGAGTTAATTGCTTCGATAGGTCCTTGCTTTGAAATAAACTTCTCTGCTTCCTTGATGTGATCGTTGAATCTCATTTTATCTGAATGCCTCGTTTGTTCTTCATCGTTTTTTGGTATACTTGGCAGGTGATTTTATAAATTCCGCTATTTTCTTCCTTGAGCCTCTTGTCCTTTCATGTGACTAATCTTGTTCCAAGTTGTTCACCGTTCCAAAATATTCACCGTCTTCAACATCTTTTTGATCCACGCAAAAAAAGTAGGAATATACTATCGCTGCTCTCTAAGTATGCTCTAGTTTTTTGTTCTGTGCGAATAATGTAGTGAAGATTTCGGCTTTTAATCTCCTCTCCATTTTGCTTATTTTGTATAGTATTCCTTGATTTTCGGAGGAAGATGCGCCTCCAAGAGTGTGGATCTGGTATGTTAATGACGTGTTTGCAAGCGTGGAGAAGAACGAACTAGACAGCATATTCAAAAAGATTAAGGAGGTCCCCAGAAATACTATACGATCCGCTTATTCTTTCGACTAAAGAAAACACTCAGGCTTAGACAAACTTAAAATGATTTAATTTGCGAATTATTAATTAGACATACAAAAGTCAACTGGCATCGACAACTAATAAATCTTGATTTTTGCTCTACTCCATGGCTGCTTTGTCACTCGTTCCCTTCAATCAGCCCTCCTGCAATGACATACGTCCTCGGATGTCTTCTTCGTCGTTGTGAACTTTATAGTGGCCGTTGCCCTGGTCGTCTTCAGAGTCGCTACTATTCCGTCGTATGCCCACAACTTCATGTGATCAGCTACTTTTGACATTTGCAAAGATCCTTCGTGTTTGCCGATTTTGTGAACTGTATACCTGTCGTTCCACAATGCTCTCGCTACTTCGTATGGACTCAAATGCTTAGCTGCTAAGTTTAAACCTAGTCCTTGATGAGTCCGACGAAAAGCTACCAAATTGCCTTCTCGATAAACATTTGCGCCTTTTCTTTTCTTGCTAAAAATACGTCAGCTCCTCTCTTGAATTTGCTTGATACTCTCCTTGGCCTGAAGCCGATTTTTTTCGCGGTTTTCGTCAAAGGCGTTGGTCCATCCATTTTCGACAAGCTCGCGAATATTTAGATCTTCACGAATACGCGCATGGGTTCCGAAAAGCAAACGCAATGGCGTGATATCGATGCTTCTGTGGGGAGTTGTCTTACAGCTGGGCCATGCTCAGATATTTGTACCATTCTTCCGGCTTCGGCACAGACATCTTCGTAAGCAGCGGGATGAGCGTACGATTTACCCACTCCACTTAACCGTTACCTCTCGGGATTTTGTAGTGATATAGGTATATAAATGTCCGTACAGGACTGCAGCGGAAGAGGATGTTGGGACCCCCTGAGATTGGTCCTGTCTGGAGATGCGTGAGTGCGCTGGCACGCTAGCGTCACGGTGTCGTGGGGCGGATTCTGTCACCCAGCACAAGGACCCACTAGAAAAGAATTTCGCATCCACGAGTTCCGGTGTCAAATAAAAGTCGACTGAAGTCGAAAAAAAGGAAGTAACCAACTAAGGGTTGGAAATTGCTAACGAAAAAGGACAAACTGGACCTGGGGAAGACAGACGGACTTAAGGGGACTTGGTCGTTACCCGACGATTCTTATGGCCCACAAATAAGAGTGAGCATCCAGATGGAGGTGGTGTCCCCTCGCACCCTCCCAACCGGATCAACGTAGACGTGGCCATATATTTCTCATTTGAGTCGAAGACTCATACAAACATAATTTGCATGAGCTTTCCCATCAGATGAGAAATATAAACATGACCAAAAGTGATAACATAGAATTATGTGATCAAATCAAATAACTCTTTACCATAAAAGGGCACGCGAGCAGAAGGGCACTCAACCTGGCAAGAGCCCCTGTTGAACAACAAAAAAATGGAGGAGCGCGCCTGATAGCTGGCCCATACTTGCGGAGGAGCCAGCCATCGTTGCGAGTCCTATACGCAGTCAGTTAGAACGAAATGGAAAGACTGTTTTTTTTATATCTGACAATTCATTATTTTATTATTACACACATAGTGAACATTCCCGTACAATTTCCTTTTTAATATAAAAACCGCGAAGGCAAATTTTGTTTGCTATCGTTTCAAAAAAAAAAAAAAAAAAAAGATTACCACAAAAACTTGATGTCTAAATTACCGTACGATAAAAGTTACGAACCATTGTAGTATCACTATCCTTACTCGGCTTGCTGTTCTACTTTCACTTATTTTGCTTTAATTTTAGAAAACAAAAAACTTTCTTTCATCTATGTTTTGTTTTTAAATGTTTAGTTAAAAAAAAAAAACAAAAATCACTTTTCGGGTTTTCATACGTTCTAAGCCTTAAACAAATTTGCTGATTGCTTGACAATTTTAAATTTAGTCATAAAGAGCTTATTGCTTATCGGGAAAGGATTCTGGGGGGTTGATGGAATTATGGTTTAAACGCTTCGCTCTTACAGCCAATAAAAAACGATAAAATCAAGAATATATTAATGGCCGTGGATTTTAAGTTGATTTATAAAAAACCGCCACTACCCAGTGTAAGAAAACTGTAGGGTAAATAGTTGGTAAGTTATTAGAAACTGATACCAAAATTATTTAAGGTTTACAATATGTCTAATTTTGCATGCAGTTTAAACGAAAAATCCAATGGAGTAGCACCGACTGATTCGCGTCATATAAAGATATTACTGCTTTTGATAGTGGTTTGCTTGAAAAAAGTAACATGATAACAAAAAGATGTAGTCTTCTGTATTTCTTACTTCGTACAAAACCCTTTTAAATAAATTTCTATACCTTCATCTTCTTTCAGTCTTGAAAAAAAGCAATTCAAAAGAATGTCGCATAATTTAAGAAAAGCGTTTTCTGAACAATATATTCCAATCTGGTTTGTGAAAAGTGATGCTGGTGAATGGATCTTTAACGGCGAGCATTGGTGCGTCCAGGCTGCACCTTGCAGTTGGCTGTAAGGTTACACACGTATGGTTGACTCCTCCCTTCTCCTAATTGTGTTGGCGTGTTGAACGGGTTTCAGTTTCTACTTCATATTCGATTTCAACCTTAAGTTTACGCAATTTCCTTCGCGGTTTAGTTGATTCCTTGCCTTTGCTAGTCGAGGTTGTTGTCTTATCGCTTGCATTCTGGTATTTTGCACTTTCATCCTTAGGAAGCTTTTTCACAGTTGCACCAGCGTCCGTTCTTGAAGTGCCAGCTGTATTTCAATGTCCTCTTTGTACCTGCAGCTCTGAAAGTCCTTCGAGATTGTCCATTGGGCGATTATTTTTCTACCTTGCAACGTTTCTTCCACTAGTTTACGCACAATTTAAATGCTCAGTGGCCGATTGAAATTCCTTAGAATTGGTAACTAAACAACACCGAGCACTTCCGTATATTCCGCTCGACATTCGTCACACCCACCTCACGGTTGGCTACCGGCAATTACCACCATTGCACACAAAAATAATTCCCAACCTTGTTCAATCCCACTCACAGCTGCAATGCACATTCGATTGTGAAATCCAAATATCCCGAAACAGAGATGCATAGGTTATTGGATAATTGGCTATTTCCTTAGAAAAATTCGCACCCCAAAATCCTGACCAATGCTAGCAATTACTATCAGCATAGGTTCACTTAAATATCATAAAATGCTCCGTAACTAGATCCGTATTCGTTCATTGCGTACATTTAAAGAAGTTTTCACACACGCGCGTGCTTGACTAATTTCCCTTACATGCGTACGTTGCAAATATTTTCTATCTAATTAAATATATCTTTTCTGTCCATAGTGCATATAATTTTCATTTTTTATTAGCAGTTTATATTTCCTTCATGACGACGGAATTTATCTACGAAAATATTTGCGTGTTTCTCTGCGAATATCAATAAAAAGCGGAAACATATTGAAACGCCACCATATTCACTCACATCTTATCGTATTGATGCCAGAACTCTGCTATCTCTTTTCCCTTTTAAACGGTAACACACACGCACAATATAGAGTTGAAGGCACACATATTGGCATCAAGATATTAAACTCGTAACGTTCACGTGACGGGTTGAAAATATGCTGGAGTAGCCAAAGAAATGCAAACGCAATATTAACTTTGCTAATGACACTCGAAAGGCTTAGGGGCGACAGTGCCCCTCACTAATTATACAAAGGATTGCGAAGTACAATTATATAATTTGGAAAACGATCACTGCGTTAAATGCACAACCTACTGAATAATGTGTAATTTAACTAACACTAGCGAAAAAACGTCCCACTTATTTCACTTTTTGCATTCCAACACTACAAAGAACTATTCAGGAATCCTAATTTTGCAATCACTCCAAATTTTTAAGCGGACACACTAATCCAAAATTTAGCCGGTAAATGCGAAAACTGAAAATTAATATTTCCAAAGCTTAGAATTTAATACTAAATCGAGACTATATACCCTAAAAATGTTGACGTCCGCCGTGCTTGCGGTTTTTCGCGAACTCCCCTACTTGTCGATCCGTCCAAAACTTGTCTTTCCTCTTTTCGTGTAGCAACCGGTAAAAATCCCGTCAGCTGAGTTCTATCAGCCTCGTTAGCTTCCTTCGGTAATGTAATACACCGTTGGAGGCACTAAATCAGTGTTTGCCTGTTCAAAATTTAAATGGGCAGATTTAAAATTTTCTAAGAAAAATTAACTGAATTATATTGTAGAAAAACGAAAAAAAATTCTAACTAGTAATAAAAGTTAAATCTCATGAAGAATATAATTAAAGAAAAAGGTTTAAATTAAATATAGAGGAAAATCGATATAAAATAACATTTAATAATAATAATAATAAGAAAGAAAACTATTTTACAAATTAAGATTATGAATGGAAATAATTAAATACTTTTCTAAATCTGCCTTTAAAGTTTTGAATAGGAGGTAGGAAGGTTTTCGAGCAGTTTGCTTATGTAACTGCTCGATTACCAACGTAATCAGCAGATGCTGGATCTTCTCATTGCTGCAATAGGCCTCAAAATCATTCAATGTGAAGGTAGTAGCACGATCGAATTCAATTTTTCTTGGATTTCCAAACGTCACGAACTGCTTTGTGAGCCGATCCAACACCTCAGCCGTCGTTATCCATTTGTTTGCGTATAATTATGTAAAGTTTGAAAATCTGTCAATAACGATATGTCGGTAACTTTTCCTTGTCGTCGCCAAAGGTCCCGAGTAATCGACGTGAAAAGTATCCAAAGAGACTTTACCCTTGTCGATGGGATTTAAATATCCCTCTTGTCGTCCTTGCTTCTTTTCTGCCAGTATGCAGCTAACAGAGTTGCGAATCACTTTCTCGACTTTAGCACAAAGATTTGGCACCCAATAACCTTTCTTCACGAGAGCGTCATTCTGGGCGTCACCAAATTCGAACTTTACATTCGACTTCAACAAGTTCGACCGCGGTGGAGATATAAGAGAATATCCGGGTACGAACTTTCGGAAATATCTGGTTAACCCGAGAAACCCCCGAGTCTGTCGAACATCTTTCGGCTTTAAAAACTTCGCAACAGCTTCGATTTTTCTTTCGTTCTGGTGGACACATCCATTTTCAATTATGTGACTCTAAAATACAATTTGCGTCTGAAGGAATGTGCATTTTTTCCAGTTCATGCAGCCTGTCCAGCTGGTCTTCAATCAGCGGTAGCGGATACTTGTCTTTCGTAATTCAGGAGACGATAGTCAACGCGAAGTTTTTTTGAACCATCTTTCTTCGCTACTAGAGCAATCGGACTCACGTGGCCGATTTCCTTCCATTCCTTCGTCCATTGTGATTTGCGTAACTTTAAGCAAGTGGATACAGATGGGCCCCATACTGTTCCTTGTTTCACTGGGTCGTAGATCTTCCAGAGTACTTTATGTTGAAATACGTCCACTACCTTTTCAGATTTGCTCATCAGGGTACATGTTTCACTTCCATATAACAGCACCGGTTTGACTAGTGGCTTGTAAATACGAAGCAACAAACATCCTTAAAATGGGAAGTACGGAGTAATAGGCTTTACGAGTATTTGTGGCATTTATGCGGCGTCCGATCTCGCCCTTTTTGGCACTTCTTTTATTCAGGTTGGATCGAAGATAAATGAAGCTATCCATTCTTTTAAGTTTATAGTCACCTACGGTCATGTTTTGTCGGACTGGAGTGTTCTTCCTAGCTTGAGTTATGAATTTAGTTTTAGTCTCATTAACTTGTAAGCCAATCTGGTTTGCTTGAAATTATATGCTCAGAAATGCTCCTTTGGGATCTGCGATTGAAAGTGCCATAATATTGACATTATATACTGCTAATTGTGTGGCCTTGAACATTAGTGTAACAGCGGTTTCAGCTAATGTCTTCCTAATGACGTGTTCCAGCGCAAAATTAAAGAGCAGTGGGGCAAGTCCATTCCCTAGTTTTTAACCTGATTTCATTATGAAGTTGTCCATTAGATCACCGTTTACCTTGACCTAGGAATCTGTGTTTAGCATCGTGGCTTTCACCATGCGGACTAGTTTTGTTGGAACGCAAAAGTCAGGCATTACTTTATCTAGTGCATTTCCGTCAACACTATCTTATGCTTGCTTGAAGTTTACAAAGAGTTTATGCATATCGATGTTATATTCCCAGCGTTTTCCAAGCACCTGCTTTACTGAGAATAGAAGAGAATATAGACCATCCACTTCGATAGCCTCCCTGATACTCTCCTATAATATTTTTTTATAGTGGGCTTTAATTTTCTTTCCATGATTTTGAAGAGCAATTTAATATATGTGCACACTAAAGCAATGGCTCTATAATTTTCACACCTTAACTTGTCCCCTTTTTGTGCACAGAATACATTATCCTTTTTCCGCTAGTCCTCCGGTAACTGCTCCTCTGCCCATATTCTGCATATTAGACAACGTAGAAGGTTACTTGGGTCATACACATAGCTCCAGAGCATCGGAGCCTATAGATGGCTGCGAAGAGCTTCCATTGGTTCCAGCAAATCTGGACGAAGAATAATAAAGCGCCAGGGATCGATGAGATTCCAATGGAGCTTATAAAATATGTTAGCAGCGGTGTTCAGAAAGCTATTCACAAAGTCATTCAGCACATTTGGCAACAAGAACAAATGCCGAAAGAATAGAGCTAATCAATTATATTCCCTATCCACAAAGAAGGTGACAAGCTACAGTGCGAAAACTATGAAGGCATATTACTGCTTTGCTCGATACACAAAATATTTTCAAAGAAAAAGGGTTTTCCATTAGGGAAGTGACAATTTTGTATTCAATTATTTTGTTTGTTTGGTATCCGCAGGCCAATTCTCTTTTTTCTTTAAAAGCCTTCGGGTCTTGCTTTTTGTATGAGCAGAAGTACAATATTTCGACTCCTTTGAGTCATCTTCAGTGTCTAAAGGACACTGAAGACGATTCAAAGCAAGGCCCGATGGCTTTTGAAGAAAAAAACAACGTTGTATCCTTATATGAACGCACTCTTAAACTATTTTGATTAAGCGTCCATGTCAAAATGTTAGTTAAAGTCAACATTTTCATTGTGGTAATGTTCACGAACCAGCAACGTTTGAAAATTATTAAAAATTACTACCGAAATTCTGAACTATAACAGTGCTTACACCAGTTTTCGGCCGTGATAATCATCCCACCCGACAGGCTGTGCATGCTATGGTGGACGTTTCGGTCCTTAAAAAAGACGCCGTACCCCTCGAAGCGAAGAAAATATCGACCGTAAGGGCATCGATTTAAAAAGGGCCAAATCAGTAGATTCCACGTCGTTCTCACGAATTAGGCATCGCTCAATCGACACTGCGGCATATTTTGTGAAAAGATATTAGCCTACATGGTTACAAGATCAAATTGACTCAAGATCTAAAGCCACTTGATCATTCAAAATGCCGAAAGCTTAAAGAAATTGAAAATTTCATCGAAAAATCATCTTCAGCGATGAAGCTCATTTCTCTGGCTCAGTGGCTTTGATAATAAGCAAAATATGCCTTATTTGTCAGCAACAAACCCATATGTGATTCTTTAGACACCATTGCATCCGCAAAAAATTACTGCTTGGTGCGGTTTTCATGCCGGAGGTGTGATTAGGCCTTTTTTTGTGAATGAAAATGATCGTCATGTTACCGTCAATGGAGAGCGCTATCGTGTTATATTGGAAGATTATTTGTGGCCAGAATTGGATGAACTTAACATCAACGATATGTGGTTTCAACAAAACGGTGCCACTAACCACACAGCATGCCTCACATTCAATTTATTGAAAGGTAAATTTGGTGAACATGTTATCTTGAGAAATGAGCCTGTCAAATGGCCGCTTCATGCGATCTAACGCCATTGGATTTCTTTTTATGGGGCTATATCAAGTCGCTGGTCTATGCCAACAAGCCAGCAACTTTGGGCAAGCTCAAAGACAACATCCAATGCAAAATTGCAAACGTTCCAGTTGAAACGTGTGCGAGAGTGGTGGAAAATTGGGTCCGAAGAATCGGCCACTGTAAACAAGCTCGTGGCGGTCATATGGTCGAAATCGAATTCCATTCATAAAGTGTAATACTTGCAATCTACCCACAGTAAATTTGAACTCAATACCACAAATATTTCAGTGTTTCATTAATAAATAAAATTGTTATGTGCTTGATGGAAAACCTTTTATTAGAAAATAAAATCGAGTATCATGGAGGTTTTAGAGTAGGCAGATCGACAACAGACCAATTGTTCACTATAAAGCAGGTGCTTGAGAAATGCTGGGAGTTAGACTTCAAGCAAGCATAAGACAGCATTGGTCGTTACGTACTGTACCAAATAATGCTTTACTTTGGTATCTCAGCCAAATTAGTCCGTCTTACCAAAGTGACAATGACGTCGACGACCTCCCAAGTCCGCATCAATAACCAAGTCACTGATGCATTTGACACAAATATTGGACTAATGCAGGGAGATGGGCTGGTCCGCTTACTATTCAATTTGGATCTGAGATACGTCATCAGAAAGCTACCTGTCAATATTCGAGGTACGTTACTATACAACTCGGATCAAAAAGTAGTCTATGCGGATGGCATTAATATTTTGTCACGGTCATTAACAACTGCCAAAGAACTCTTTCTGAAACTCGACAGCGAAGCAAAACTAGTAGGGCTACAAATCAATGAGAATAAAACAAAGCTCATGACGTAGTGAAGAAAAAATACCTCAAATACACAAAATATTACACTTGGCAAATACAGTATCGAAAGTTTGTGTATTTAGGCGCCAAAATTATGAGATCCGCTAATGAAAGAGATGAAATACGATGAAGAATACAGCTCACAAATAAAATTTTTTATTTAGTTTTGAGGATCTTGAAAACCAGCTGCATACACAGGAAAACAAAGCTTCAAGTATACAAATCTGTCATAAGACCTGTGTTATGTTATGCATGCGAAACATGGATCCTAACCCAAGTATCCGCAAAAATATTGAACGTCTTCAAGCGATGGGCCCTGAAGTGAATAATTGAAGCGAAACTAGACGGGAACCAATGGCAAATTCGATACAACTATCAGCTGTATGACATTTTTAACGAGCCGCAGATTTCAACAATTGTAAGACTACGGAATTAGAAGTCAAACAACGGATACCCAAAAAGGTATTCGTTAGGAGAACTGAAGGGCGGAGCCAGTGGGAAAACTGAGGAAATTCGGGTCTGAATTAGTCGACGAAGACAGTTAACTGGTGCTCAGATTTTGAAAATGGAGGACGCGGTCAGTGGACCGAAACAGAAAAGAAGAAAACTTAGATGCGGACGCCCATCCGGAGCAGTTCTGCTGGTATTCCATGTATTTCTCGAGTCTTATTTTATCTGAGGTCCTGACTGCTGCCTGTACTTTGTCTCTGCTTCGTGGTGAAACTGGAATCTCTTATTCTGCTTCGGGAATGTTCATAGCTTCAGTCGTTGTTGGGGATGCTGTGAATAGCTTTTGAAAATATTGTAGCCATCTGTTTTTAATTTTGACTGGGGTACCTCTATGATGACTGCTTGTTCAAATTTGCTAGGACTAATTTGTGGATTAAAGTCGTCTCTTGATTGCTTAATAGAGGCATACGCTGATCTAATTTCATGTAGGCTCATGTTTTCGTTTATCTGTTGGATCTTGGTTTTTTCTGGTCAGTCGTCTCTTTCTCCCACACATTTTTTTAACTTGTCATCAGGGGGATTTTATATTGCTCTTCTTTGGATTATGTTGGTCGCTGGATGTATTCTTTGTACGCCTGGTTCCTTTTTTCAACCACTTCCTTGCGTTCTTCGGTGTACCAGTGTTTTCCCTAGACCTCTTCGACCGCTGCTATTACTGCATCTCTTACTGTCGTCCACATAGTTTTAGTGTCATCATTACTCTCTTCCCACCTGCGGGGATATGTTGATGTGATTTTCTAGCGCTGACATGTATGTGGACGCTACTGAGCTATCATTTAGCTTTTATATCTGGTACCTTGTGGTAACTCATCTTCTTTGTTTATAGCTCTTGGAGATGCGGCATCGGAGCTTACCCTTATAAGGTAGTGCTCCAAATCGTGACTCGTGATAATTTTTAGGAATGTGACAATATTAAGTATTACACGACTATTTTTTTAGTTTGATGAATTATGTACGGAAAATTCCGATCCAAATTTTCTGGCGATTTGACTTGAGCGGCATTCTCAAATCATAAACCATCAATTGATTTACTCAACCGCTTGAGCTTCTGCTTTTAAAGGACAATTTGTATATACAATAAATACGACATTAGTGCAAATCATATTTGGTAAAAATTTGTGTCTATATTGATTATCATTCAAATATGAATAAAGTTTCGAGAGCTTAGAAATTGATTCTGTGGATCATATGTGTAGGTTACTTTTAGTTTGAAGTCCGAGGAAGAATTGATTATGAACAATCCAGAGCTTAATTGGACTTCAAAAATCCGATTTAAAGTAGACTAGAAACGCTTTAAATTGGCTTTAAATTTCGATTCGAGTTGAAACCTTGGAATTCATCGCATTTGCAAATATTTCATTGAGCATTTGAACTTTTGTAGAAAAGGACACACTACTTCCTACATAAGACATCTTTGGGACTTATGCCTAAGCTTCATATGAATGAAGTTACTATTAATCTGCATTGATTCTACACTAACCGTTAACCATTTAAAATCATATAACTCTCATTCTCAATATCCAACATACTGCATTATGCTCGTATTAACTTTCATTTTCGCATTGAAAGGATATATACGTCCACATTTAGAGTATGTCGTCTGGTACCGCATGACGAATGCAACGGAATGGCGAACGATGCGACCCCACTTGAAAACGATTATGGAAGCCACGGTCACAAACTTGCAGCCAGGATGTGAATATGAATTTATGGTGCTTAGTCAGGATCAATATGGCGATGGGATGTTCAGCAAATCGTTTCGATATTTCACCAAGCGTATGTATAGCTCCTTGTAATAGCAGAACTGGCGATTGTGTACTTACACAGTACCGAGCCTATCACAGCTTTTCTCAATGCACTTCCAGCTAAGGAAAACAGTGATGCTGATATTTCCAATACAATTCCAGCTAAAGAGTTCCGGGAACCAGAACCCTTCCAACACCCGCTGCTTCCGTTCGGCCAAATAGGACCACCACGCAATTTAATTGTCCACCGAAAATCGAATGGATACATTGCAGCCTGGGATCCACCAGATTACGGTACGGATTCATTGCGAGTTTACATCCTGCGTTGGTGGCTGCAGCCTAATCATTTATTGCATGGGTCTGTGGAGACCAGGGAGACATATTATGTTGTGGGGCATCTGAAGGAGAATGAACGATACACGTTCCAGGTGTTTGCTCTCGGTACTAATGATTACGAGGCAGGAAGCAATGAGTATGAATTCTTGGTGCCCTCGCAACGTATGGTAAGAGCTATTGTAACGGGAAGTATTGTTGTTGTTATTTTCTTAATCACTGCTGTCAGCGTATATATATATGTAAAGAAAAGTTGTTTCCAGAGCGAAAAGGAGAGTTCAGTGAACGAAAAAACATAATTTTTAAGGTTACTTAAGAAAATATTAATAAAAGTTTGATTTTATTTTGAAGTTGTAAATGTTTTAATCAAACAGGAGGGAGGAACATTAATTAAGGTATTAAAATGGTTTGGTAAGGAACACTTTTAAGATGCATTGCCAGAGCTGTCATTTTACAAGCTTTTATTTAGCTTGCCTTTTCTGTCAGGCAAAATTTACTATCTATTTTTCAACCACTTGCTAATGTCTGAATAAGCTTAAATATCGCATATTTATGCAATGCAATTTTATGAGCTTTTTGCAAGCTTTTTAATTAATTTAATGATTTTCAGACACTTGATTGAGCTTAAATTCATTTATTTATTACCAAACAAGGTGCTCAAAATACAATACATTTTCTCCTAAATAAAGTATAACATATGGAAAGCCATCGGGTCTTGCTTTTTTGTGTGAACAGACGCGTTTCGACTCCTTTGAGTAATCTTCAGTGTCTAAAGGATATGCGGAAGGAAATGACTTTAAATAGGTGTAGGATGGTCTAAGCAAGCAGGTACTATATTAGGCCAGGTAGAGGGATATTCGGTTTTTTTTGATTAGTGCTTATGTCCCTTTGTTCTGGTTCGTCTGGCTTCCGGTTCCGTTTTAATAAGTTGTTCGTTGATAATGTTACCGTCTGTTTTTCTATGTTTATAAATTTCAAGCCTTTCTACGATGTCAAGTCTCGGTCTTTTGCTTTGTTTGTGTAGCAACGCTAGGAGTTTTTCATAGTGTCAGGCTCGTGAACGTGGTTTTATAGGTGCGTCGCATGATTGGAGTCTGCCTTGTTGTGCAAGAAAGATCGGCTTTTTGTATCTTATCGTTAGTTTCTGTGTTGTTCTTCCTATGTTTATTATGTCGCAGTCCTTGCATGTCAGTTTATATATAACGCTGCTCTCGTATATTGATGTGTCATTCAGTTTTGGTTTCAGATTGTTTCCAATATTGATAGTGCGACTACGAAACTTTGCATTAAATATGTATTAAATAAAAACACTATACATAAGTAAGGACGAGATCAATTGTTAGGCGTGATCGTGGTATGTCAATCTCCAACAAGTTGGACGTAGGAGGTGTCCTAGTTGCCTACAAGAATACCTTTACTAGTGTCCCTCTAACAAATTTACTTTTCACTGCTCCTGTAGAATGTGTGGGAGCAAAAAACTTTATTTCGTCTTCTCTTTCTCTTCTTGTCTTTTGTAGTTATATACCTTGTAAGTCTCCATTTCGGTCTGCAATACCTTCCTCACCGAAATATCTAGTATTATCGGGGTTTTCAAATTGTTACCTTATTTTATGTGGAGCTTTTAACCTTCCTAAACTCTCAGGGGATAACAATCAGGTTGATTCTGACTCATTTCAAATTTGGTCTTTAATTTCTTCTTTTATGTCCATGTGTTCCCTGGCTCAATTTAATAATTTTCTTAACGTTACTAATCATATCCTTCACTTATTCTTCTGTAGTATGGAGCAGTTGTTGCTATGCTCACCTCCAGTTCCTTTTCCTTATCTTTCTCCTGAACCCCATCATCCCCCTTACGTTTTGAAATTTCCTATATTGTTTCTTTCCGTTATCGTGGGAAAGAGCGTCAGCGCTATCACTATCATGAAACAATTCGCTCTGTTGATTGATTCTTCTTCTTTCACGGTCTTGACTCGTATACTTGTTGCAACAATTTCTAGGACTTCTTAAACGCTGCTATTTCTAACTCAAATCCGTTTGTCAGTATAAAGGACTCTTCTAACTGTCCCTGGTTAAATCTCAATGTGAGACGAGCCTTGAAAGCGAAAGATCGAGCACGTCAACGTTTTTCACGTGATAGTCACGTAATGCTTTTTGTCATCTGAGGTCGATTGATAAAAAAAAGAGATGCAGATCGCTAAGGCTTCTTATTTTCATAGTATTAAAAGCTTTCTAAACTCTAATCATTCACAACCATTTTGGAAATATATACGCTCTCTCAAATCCCCTTCCTGATTTCCATTCTCTCTTCATTTTTATTGCTGCTTAGTAACTTCACCTCTCGAGATTTGTGAACTTTTTAGAACTGAGTTTTCTTCTATTTTTAATGGTACCCAGCAACAGCCCTTTGTTCCAAGTCATACACACGCCATCTTCATTTTTTTTTTGCTTGCTATCTGGAAGATGTTATGGAGCTTATTTTCCCGATGGCATTCCCAATCATATTGTGAAGTCTTCAGCTACTTCTATTTGTGTCCCCCTTTCCTTCCTCTTCTACTCTAAGTTATCTCCAGGTTCTTTTCCTTCGTGTTGGAAAAGATCCTATGTTACTTCTGTTTTAAAAAAAGGTAGCATGTCATCGTTGCTAATTATCGGCATATCTCCTTATTACTTAGTTTCTCCAAACTACTGAGAAAAATCTTCTACTTACGCCTTTTTTCACTTGCTCATAATTCCTGAACAACATGGTTTTATCAAAGGGCGATCAACTTTAACGAATTTGTTAGAATTCATGACCGTTACTTCAGAAGCCTTAGAGTACTGTTTAATAGTCGAATCGTTGTATTTGGGTTTCTCTAAAGCCTTAGACTCATTAAATCGCAATATTTTGTTGAGCAAACTTAAATTTCTTAACGTTCCTGATTATTTGCACCACTGGTCACCCTCTTACTTATCCAATCGTGTCAGTCAGGTATCTTATCAAGGCTGTCTTTCCACCGCCTTCCATCCGTCTTCAGGTATTCCTCAAGGATCCATTCCTGGCCCTTCATTGTTCACTCTGTTTATAAATGTTAAATTGTCATCAACTCCTTCTGTCTTCGTTATGCAGACGACGTCAAAGTTTTCAAAGGAGTGTCGTCTAACAATAACTGTGGCTTCCTTAAAGAATATTCGGATGCCATTTTATTTTTGGATTCTTATAACCAGCTTACACTAAATGTTTCGTAGTTCATCCATCTTCATTTTCTAATAACCCTTACCGTATAAGTTTTCAATTTTCATTAAATAATTCGTACCTAGGTACGGTGACAGATTCCAGGGACTTAGGTGTCACTTTCGACTCTAAATTAAAGTTCGACGTTCATATTTCAGAAATTACTTCTAAGGCCTGTCGCATTTCTGGCTTGATCTTAAGAAATTCCTATATGTTTTCCGATCCTTTATCGTGTGTTAAATTATATTCTAGTTTGGTTCATCTCAGCCTTGACTACTGTTCGCCAGTTTGGTCACCTCATTTGAAATGTTTGAAGTTCACGCTAGAACCTGTGCAAAAAAGATTTACCCGGATCGTCTTCTTGAACTTCCAGATCCAATATTCCATCGCTGGAAAAGTGTCGACTCTACCTTGATGAATGTTTCCTTTACAGGCTTTCCAGTGGTTTGCTCGATACTCGCCCAGTCAACCAGATTCCAGTGAAGCGCGTTATGCGTTCTACAAGATCTTCTAATACCTTTGATTTTCCATTCGCAAGTGGCTTGGTGTATTTTCACTCAACCATGCTCAGATTACCACGTAACCGTTATGACCTTCAGCTTGGGCCTTTCCACCCTCTCATATTTAGTTTATAAAAAATATTTCCACTATCTTCTTCTCAATTCTTAGCAATTTTTTCCCGTCTTCGTTTTTGCAGTTCTTATTACTTTTATATTGCTATTTGCATGTCTTTTTTCTTCTTTCTCCTTTTGCTGTGCTATTACTTGATCTATACTGTAATTGGATTTATTCTGTAAAATAGAAGTAAATAAATAAAATAACAACTACTACATTCACTCTTACAATTAACTTACACTGCACAATCTGAAAACTTTCAACAATGACGCGATACAAAACATTGATACTCAGCTCAAAATTAAATACAAGATCATGTCAAAAAACTTGACAATTTCGCGAAAAAACAAAGCACAACAATCTCACTTACAAACAGAGCCTTCTATCCACAGACTCTAAATCTGTCACAAACGCCTTTTACTACACAAAAAATGCAGCTGTTAGATAAGGGACTGAAGTACAACATATATATATCACAAGCCACAACAAAGACCTAGAACAACTAGTAATCGACATTGAACTAGCCATAAGCAAACTGTCGCAGGCACAACGAACGCATGCAAGACACACTGCAGTAGATATACTATCAAAAAACGAATTTCCTCGAAGAACATAAGATATTCAGACACATTCGAAAAAAATTACCAAGAATTTATTAACAGAGCAAATGTTGACAAAGGATATACAACGGTGAAAGCAAGAGACTGCGTACGCAAAACAACAGACTTCATTAACATCAACGGATACAAACTGGTAAACAAAGACTCCACTAATAAGTTCCAAGCATTCCTCTTAATACTAAACACCGCCACATATACCCAAATCCATGCACTTCATTCCTTAAAGCACAACCTAAGCTCCACAAGCCCAATATCCCTATCCCTGTCGCTAATGACCGCTCAGCTCCTGCATACCAATAATAAACACGGTAGTTGGCAACGATAATGGTTGATGTCGTGCACCTAGACGACAAATACACATTAAAGAACAGCCGTGATCTAGCGAACTCTTCCACTTCGTTAACATTGACTGGCACTTGTTGAATTATATGGCTAGACATCACGCTTTATAATAATAAAAACGTTGATTCAGCCTACGATTCACGAATTAACTATTCAATCATATACAGACCACAATTAAGCAAAACGGCTTGGATACGGGACACCAAATGTCCTCAACATAGATGTCAGAGAGAATGGATGCGAAATACATCGAGAAAGTTGAAGCATTTCATGATGTGGTGTGAAGTTGGCATGTTATCAGCTTTTAATTTGAATTTCAAATAAATTTGACATGACGTCTATCACCGAATTTTGCATCAATTACTCAATTGATTTTCGGTGCAGCAATTCTAGTTAGAACGAAATAAAAGATTCAACATAACTTACCCTACGAAGGGTACATCCCTGGTATGCTTCTGATAGCTGTTTTTACAATCCCACTGACAACATTTTTTAGTTTAATTGATTGTCACTTTTGGAACACTTTTACACTACATTCAACACAAGTTATCTTAAAAAATTGTTCTGTGTGCAATTTCAAATTCAACTTGACAAGATGTTTCCTTTCAGCTATTGAATTTTCACGAATCATGTTTTCAATCATATGTCTCCATTTCAATTGACAATTCGAGAGTCAATCGAAATGCAGATCATATGTCTGCATTTCCATTGACAATTCGAGAGTCAAAGTATGAGAGGAGTAGAGTTTTTGTGAGAGCGACCAGACAGCGTTAAAGGCGGGGGATTTCAATTTATATGGGAGAGTAGTAAAAAACCTACACTCACATATGAATGATAATAAATATATTTCGCGTTCATTACTTAATAAGTCTTTGGTCCTCAATAGTGTCATAAATATTCTTACAATCTTTCTTCTTTTTTGTAGCACGACAGCTCCTTTCGGGCCTTCGCTTAGAGATGGTTAGAGTATCTCATTTTTCATGAACGTATTGATTTTTTCGGAAGTTGGTTTGGTCAGTACCATGCTCCCGTGTTCCTGCCCAGCTATGAGATGTTCTGATTAAATCGGTACATATCAGCACTGAGTGAACACTCTTAGCCTGTCCGAAAAATCCCCTGAACTAAATAACGTTGCTCCCAAAGAGATTTGAACCTGGGACCTTCGGCTTATGGGTTCATGCTCTAACACTAAACCACACAGACCCTTACCATCTTTAGAGGAAGTCTTAATTCCAAAAATTGTCAAAAGGTTCAATGTATTATCTTACAGACGATATGTGAATGCCTGTTTCATTATTATTAACTCACAAGAAAATAAACATGGTGGACTACTTACCTTTATGAATGAAATGCATCCGAGTATAAATTTTTGTATAAAAAAAGAAACAAACGGACAACTCAACTATATGGACCTAACCGTGATACGTGAAGAAACACGATTAGACTACAAGATATACAGAAAACTAACCACAACTGGTCATACCATATATGTAACATCTAGACACCCCGCATAACTTTAACTACCAGCGTAAAGGCCACTGGTGCGGAGACTCTACTCCAACCTCATACCTCCTACTAACTGCTCCAAGAAACTAAAAAACACTTACATATAGCTTGTAATAACGGATGCAAACAACGTGACATTGACAAACTTATTCCACAGTACAAACAAAAACAAGAACGCCAACTGATTGAAATGCACAAGAACGACCAACAATAGATTTTGTTAACATACACTATCAAACTTTCTTAGGAAATACAAACTGCATTCAAAATTAAAAACAACATTGGAAAGAAACTGAGGCTAAAACTAAATAACACATCAATATATGAGAACGACGGCATAAACAAACTAACATGCTAGGACCGTCATGGTATACTAGTACATAGGAAGAACAACACGGACACTAACGACAAAAAACGAAGAGCACTTAAGATCTTTCTTACACAACATCGCAGACTCCAATTATGCGACGCACCTACAAAACCGAGCACATGAGCCTGATGCTATGACAAACTCTATGGCATTGCTACACAAACAAAGCAAAGGACCGAGAGTTGACATCGTAGAAAGGCTTGAAATATATAAACATAAAAAAACAGACGGTAAAATTATCAACGAACCACTTGCTACAAATTTCGACGCAATTTCCTCAGTAGCACACCGCACTCTCCAATGGAAATAGAAGTGAAACGAACCAAAACAAACGGGTATCCAACAAACCAAAAAACAAAAACCTAACATCCTAATATTACTCCACCGTAGACGGTTCCAAGCCCGTTTGAGAAAGGCGGAAGGAACCCCCTTGTTTCCTCAAACCACAGCTTCCATGATTTTTAATCCCAAGCCCCCCAATTAAATGATAGCAAATGTTCTCGGGGTCGCACATTGGGATTACTGGTTCCCCAATAATGGGGAACTGTACTAATAACTGTAAATTCATCTAGAGCTCTGCTACTACTTGTAAATCCTACTTACACCTCCTTCGTGGGCACGTTAGAGGGTGAAGGCAAATCTTTCGCCTGATAACGGAATCGAAGTAATAAGCATGCCGCCGGAATGGAGGTTGGACGACGGGCTAGTTCCCCGTCCCTGGAAAGCCCTAAAATGTTTCGAAACCTGCAGACGGGCCTCGAAATGGATTTGAATCACGGTAACAACCTTGCATTCGGAAGAAGGACTATGGCATTGGATCTTGGAATGCCAGATCACTCAATTACCCTGGCACTATCAAGGACTTTTTACAACAGGCTAGTCTATATAAATTAAAATTACTGGTAATCCAGGGAACGAATTGGACTGGAAATTATATTCAAGATAAGAGATCGCACTCAACATTCAAAAGTAGGAAGCCTACAGGAAAACGAGAACTCGGAGTGGCCTTTATTGTGGATATGGAGTTCAAATGGCCCGTTATTGATTTTAAGGCAATAAACGTAGCAGAAATCTAGGCATACTTTCGACTTACTTCCCACATTGATGCATTCATAAAATTACCTGGGCACACACAAAACCAGATAGACCATGTTCTGATCCAGCAACGTTGAGCCTCGAGCATATTTGACGTCCGTACATACCGTGGAGCCAATTGTAACTCAGATCATTACTTGATCAAGCTAATCTATCGATGCCGTATGATAAAGGCATATTCAGCGAAGACCAGCCCTCTACAAAAATTTGACATTAAAAGGTTCCAAACGGCGTCTGTGGTCAAAAATTTCACGGATACCCTCGACAAGCAGCTGACTCCTAACGTATTAGACGCATCGTTGAAGACAAGCAACGAATTCTACATGTAAGTTAAAGTGGCTATTAAGACCGTGGCAGAACAGACGATCAGATATCAAGCCCGGCGCAAAAGAAATGATTGGTTCAATGATGAGTACCAGAAGGTGTTAGTTAAAAGAATCAGGTGTACAGAGATTACATAGGTAGGAAAATTAGAACGAAGAGAGGACACTATGAAAAGCTCAGAAGAGTGGTGAATAAGATAATTAGAACTAAGAAAAGAAAGTATAGAGATAAGTTTAGTGAACAACAACACAAGACAAGCATACAAAGTAGTGCAAAGCCTGAAACGTGGTTATCAGAGCAAAACTACGCTCTGTCGTGACGATATCGGCAATATCTTTGCTGGTGAAACCAAGATTAAGGACAGATGGGTATCATATTTTAAGAACCTTCTTAATCCTCCATACAGCTCCAGAGCATCGGAACCTATAGATGTCTGCGGAGAGCTTCCATTGGCCCCACCAACTCTAGATGAAGTTTGTTCCATCATCAAAGCACAAAAGAATAATAAAGCGCCAGGCATCGATGAGATTCCGGTGGAGCTCATCAGGGATGGTGGCAGTAGTGTTCATAAAGCTATTCACAAAGTCATCTAGAACATTTGGCAACAAGAACATACTCCGAAAGAGTGGAGCCAATCAATTATATTCCCTATCCACAAAAAAGGTAACAAGCTACAGAGGCATATCACTACTTTGTACGGCGTACAAAATATTTTCAAAGATCTTAGAAAATAAAATCGGTTTTAGAGCAGGTAGATCGACAGTAGACTAATTGTTTACAGTCAAGCGGGTACTTGAAAAATGCTGGGTGTTCAACATAGATGTGCGTCAAATTTTCGTTGACTTTAAGCAAGCACGCGACAGGATTGATCAAAACGTACTGAACCAAATAATGCTTTGCTTTGGCATCCCAGTAAAATAAGTCTGTCTAACCAAAATGAAAATGACATCGACGACCTCCCAAGTCCGCATCAATAACCAACTCACCGATGCCTTTGAAACAAATATCGGACTAAAGCAGGGAGATGGGCTGGCCCCTTTGCTATTCAATTTGGCTCTAGAGTACATCATACGGAAGCCACCTGTCGATACGGGAGGTGCATTACTATAGAAGTCGAGCCAAGTAGTAGCCTATGCAGACGATATCAACATTTTGTCACGGTAGTGAACAACTGCCAAAGACCTCTTCTTGAAACTCAACAGCGAAGCAAAACCAGTAGGGCTACAAATCAATTAAAAATAAAACAAAGTTCATGATGCAGTCGAGTAAAAATTACTTAGGTACACAAAGTATCACACTTGGCGAATGTGGTATTGAAAATGTGGGCAAATTTGTGTATTTAGGCGCCAAAATAACGAAAACGGGTAATGGAAGAGACAAAATTCCCCGAAGAATACAGCTCGCAAATAAAATATTTTATTCAGTTTTGACGATCTTGAAGACCAGCTGCATACACAGGCAAACAAAGCTTCAAGTATACAAATTTGTGAGAAGACCTGTGCTATGCTATGTGTATGAAACATGGACCCTAACCCTAGCATCCGCAAACATGTTGAATACCTTTGAATGACGGGTCCTGAGGCGTATAATTGGAGCGAAGTTAAATGGAAACCAATGGCGAATTCGATACAACCATGAGCTGTATGAAATTTTTGAGGAACCGGAGGTCTCAAGGATTGTAAGACTGCGGAAGCTGCAATGGGCTAGACACATGAATCGTATGGATGAACAACGGACACTCAAAAAAATATTCATTGGGAGAACTGAAGGCCGGAAGCCAGTGGGGAAACCGAGGAAACGCTGGTTTGACTCGATCAACGAAGACAGTTCATAGCTACTCAGATTTCAAAATTGGAGGACGCGGTCAATGGACCGCGACAGTTGGAGACGCTATTTGCGGGAAGCGAAGCCCTGAGGGGTTCTTTAGCGCTACGAAGAAAAAGAAGAATATCCCTAAATAGAGTCTTAGTTAACAACAGAGCTATTGTTGCCCATCATGTCGATACTGTTGAAGAAAGTCAGAACTTAGTAGGCTTTACTGGAGATGAGGAAATTAATGAAACTTTAGAAAAAGAAAATGAAAAAGCTGATAATAATAATGATGAAATTCTTGTAAAGCTTAATAATGATGGAAATGAAAATAACTAAAATGAATATTTAACTCCCACCATAAATAATATTTCACCTAAATTGAAATTGTCTGCAAGAGAAAGGAAACAACCAGATTGGTATAAACCTCAAGCAAATACAAGTTATGTGTATATAAATGTAGGAATGAATAAAACCTTTACGCGCGTAATAGGTATGTACTTTATTAATTAAGTATACTGATACAGAAACGGTTTGCAAAGAATATCAAATAATTTAGCTTTCACATGTGTTCCGCCCTTCGCAGAGCTCGTCGCACCGAGAACGTCTTGTCTCCTATCAACTTCATTTCGTCTAACTCGTTTCAAACACGTATTCGCAATCAACTAAATTTTCATAGGGTGATTCCAAAATGTGTAGCTACTTTGAATTGGATTTTTTCATTTGAAGAAGAAACAAAATAGTATATTCCCACATTCGGCCATTCTGTACATTGTATCGCCCCGATACACACTAGTTGTCACTTTATTCCTCATTCTCCGGTAGGCTGTTTAAATTCTTCATCGTTGAGTTCTATTTTCGAGTAAACAGTCTCGTAGTCAGGATCTTGTTGAGCTGGCCATGACTTCATATGATCAACTGAAGCACTTGTACAAATAGGTCCTTCATGCTCACCTATTTTTTCAACTCGATATCTATTATTTCTCATAACCGAAGTTACTTTGTACGGACCCAAAAACTTAGGATGAAATTTGAGTCCCGCTCCAAACTGTGTTCTCTGGATTACTACAATGTCGTCAACTTTGTAATTATTTGCTTTCTTGCGTCTCTTATTGAAAGTCTTTCTGTTTTCTTCTTGAATCTTATTTATATATTTTTTGGCTTCTTCTCGCAGTTCATCACGTTGTTGATCAAATGATCCAATAATTTCCTCATCAATGATCTTTCTGAGGCGAATATCTTCTTTCAGTTTCATAGGAACTCCAACTAAAAGTTCGAATGGAATTTTCCAATACTTCTATTAAATGACGAATTGATATATTGCTGTTCTACATCAACAAGCTACTCAGCTGGTTTTGGCATTGACAGCTTCGTTAACATCGAAATGATCACTCGATTTACTCTCTCAACTTGACCATTTCCTCTCGGAACTCCTGTCGTTATGAGCACGTTCTTGATTTTCTGTTTGTCGCAGTATTCTTTAAAAGCATTAGACGTAAACGCCGTTCCTCTATCTGATATTATTCGTCTTGGATTACCGAATTAACTGCTTGTTTACTTAAGCGAGCCAGTTATCGTCGACTTCGTGGGATAGAGCCAAGTGTATTTCGCAAACGCGTCAATCACCGCAAATAAATGATTATAGCTTTTTTTAGTGGAAGGCATCGGCCCTAGATGATCAATGTTATATGTTTCTAGTGGTGTTTCTCCTTTATCAATTGGATTTAAAAATCCCTCTGGTTTTCCTGTCTTTCTTTCAGCTGGAAGACACTTGACACAGTTTTTTATAAACTTTTCATTTTTTCCTTGCATTTTCGGAAACCAAAATTCTTGTTTAATAATATAGTCAGTTTTTCTCAGCCCAAAATGTCCTTTTTCGTGCATCGACCTTGGAACCACGAGAAGAACATCTCCGTCACACTCTCGATACAAAACACCTTTCTTCAATACGAACTCCGTCTTTCCTTCGCGTTCAATACATCCGATGACCTGTCGAAGCTCCAGATCTGCCTTTTGAGCCTTTTGGATTTGCAGAACAAATACGTCTCGACCTTCCTGCACCAACAGAACATCTACAGGATTTCTGCTCAGAGCGTCAGGGTGCTTCATTGACTTGCCTGGATGATGCTCGATAGAATACTGGTATTCTTCAATCAATAGAGCCCAATGAGCCACACGTAAACTTGTATCTTTCTTTGACATAGTCAAAGCAAATGCACGACGGTACGTCACTATTTTTACTGGAATGCCCAAGAGATAGATTCTAATTTGATCACTGCCAAGACTTCTAATTCATAACTTGTGTATTTCTCTTCCGTCGGAGTAGTTTTCTAGCTAGCGTAATCATTAGGGTGCAGCAAACCATCTTCACTATCTTTCTGCATTAGAGTTGCTCCCAAGCCTAACATGCATGCGTCAGTATGAAGTTCAGTCTCTGCTCCAACACGATACAGTTTCAGCACTGGTTTTTCCATCAACGCATTTTTTAAACGATTAAAAGCACTACGTTGTTTGGCACCAAATTCAAATTTAACACTATTTCTCAGTAGTTGAGATAAAGGTCTCGCAATCACCGCAAACTGGGGAACAAATTTCCGAAAATATCCAGTTAAACCCAGGAAACTTTGCACTTGTCTTACTGTTTTAGGTTCTCGAAAACATGCTACAGCTAATGTCTTTTTATCTGAAGGTTCAATTGAACCCTTTTCAACAATGTATCCTAAATATTCGACACGTTTTACCAATAATTCACATTTACCCCAGTTGATAACCGATCCATATTTACTCGCGGTTTCTAATACACGTTTTAGTTTCTCCAGATTCTCAGCTTCATCTCGTGCAGGTATAATTAGATCGTCAAGATATGTCAGCACTGTTCCGTCGTTAATTAAATCTCTAAAGACTGCTCTAATATGTCGTTGAAAAACTGCCGGCGAATTAGAGAGCCCGAATGGAACTTTTGGAAATTCGTACTGACCATCAGGGGTCACGAATGATGTATAGTTAGAACTCGACTCCTCCATTGGCACATGAAAGAAACCATCTTTGAGATCAAGTGTACTGAATACAGCTGCATCTTGAAGTCTATCAAGTTGATCTTCTATTAAAGGTAAAGGGTATCGATCCCTAAAAATTTTTTTATTCAGCAATCTATAGTCTACGCAAAGTCTTAGTTCACAATTGTTCTTTTCACTGATACACTCCGTCTCACGATTTTGTCTTTTATCCACTGATCAATAATTTTATTCACTTCACGTCGTTGTGATTCAGATAATCTTCGCGGATTTTGATGAACAGAATGTTCGTCTTGCAATATTATGCGCTGCTATTTTCTCGGGTTTATAGTTTTCAACTAACTACCGCACTACTTCTTTAAACTCTGGATCCACTAAATGTCCAACAGAAGCTTGAATCTCGTTTGTATCTTCAGGAAAATCTACATCTACCATCGCTGTTTCCCTCCAGTCAACATTGCTCGCTTTAGACAATTGAAAATCAATTTGTGGGTCATCTTCTTCGATCTTAGTCAACTTCGCTTGTCTTTTCTTCAGTGTTCTCAGCCTGATCGGATAATTCGCCACCAATGATCAAACCGTGCCCTGTGTAATCATCAGGAACCACATCAAAATTGAAAATAAACGATATGTCATCTATTGTTATTTCTGCATCAAATCGTCCCAACGTTTTTCCACCCGTCGCTCCAACACCATTAAAAAAAATCGTTTTCTTTTGCAACTTTGGTGCACCTAGCTGAACGTACAAGGTTGATCGCACTAAATGTAAATCACTCCCCGAATCGATTATCGCGTCTATGTCTTCTCCAAGAATTTTTACAGTTTTATATGTTTTCTTGTCACTGACACTAGCTTAATCACAGCGAGGTTTAGCTCCACTTGAACTATTGTTATGAATGTCTTTCACGCACTTACTCGCAACGTGTCCAAACTCTCTGCATTTAAAGCACTTTGTTCTCTTTGACTTATTAGGACAATCAGCACTCACATGGTTTTTATCGCCACAGTTATAACACCTTTTAATTGACTTGTCATGTTGTTCTCCCTTTGCTTGACTATTAGCGCGTTTGGATTTGTCTTGTTATTTAAGTTTATTTCTATTGTTGCTACGTCGCTGCATCATTTCATACTGCCCAAATTTTGTTCTAAGACTTTTTATCATTTTAGCCCCATACAAGATAGTTTTGTTGGCCTCGTCATCTTGTATCCCGTCAACAATATATTGTATTTTAGCCTCTAGTTCAATATTAGCATGACTAGCAATCTCCAGCATCCGATAAATATATTCCTGGTATAACTTCTCAGGTTTTTTCTTGCTAATACGCAATTGTCTATGAACCTGTTTACTATTAACGGTCTTAGCAAACTCTTCTTTGAGCGCTTTTTAATTGATTTCCACGTTTTTGTACTGCATTCATAATTTATAAACAATTTTGCAGAGCCCTTCAACAATCTTTTTCCATAAATTACTTTCTGCGGATCAGTCCAATCACACATCTCTGCTGTATCTTCAAAATTTTTAATCCACCGATAAACATTTTCATTTCCGTCACCATTAAATGACTCGAGCGCATCTTCAACGTCTTTGAATGTTAAAACCGGTTGGTTGTAGCGGCCAGTAGACTTTCGTTTTTTCTTCTTCACCTCACGTCGTCGTTCTTGTTCATCGCCATCACTATCGCTGTCGCTTTCCTCGTCGTCATCGTCATCTTGATTATGATCATCCTCTTCTGGTGCTGCCTTTAGTCTATTTCGTAGTACAGGTTTATTTCCGGTTAACTTTAACCCTAAACCACGCAATTTCTCTTTTAATTCATCTTTCGATAGTGAATCCACATCTATTTCATCATCGTCGTCACTCCCTTCGCCGCGTCGCCATCATCCCCGTCTCCATTCTCAGAATCTCGGGCATTTAGATTACTCTGACTACGCTGATTTTGGTTACTTTGCGATCCTGAGACTCCATCTGCAGACTTTGCCAAGGCTTTCCTTAATCGCCCAGCAAGTACAGCCCTGCCACCACTCAATGGCAGATTCAACACTTCTAAATTTTTCCTCAACTCTTCAGATTCCATAGAATCCACGTCTAGATCAACACTACTTGGTACAGTCGCCATCGTGCTTCCGAACAAAAAACAGGTCTCAAACTGAACAGCTTGTAGATCACTCGATAAAACTATCACTAGGCCGTCTGCCGTAAAACAGTTTTTTTTCATTTAGCACGTCTATCTCAACACTCTAAAACTCGGCACTCAATGTATTCAATCGTCCCCGCGTCTTTTCTTAGTACCGCATCCTCACATGTCTACGTCGTAAAACTCCATTCGCGTATACTTATTAATTTCACTCTCTACCCGAAACGCTAACGTGGCTTTCATCCCGGTTGAGCCCCCACTTTGTAGGAACGAATAAAACCTTTGCGCGCGTAATAGGTATGTACTTTATTAATTAAGTATACTGATACAGAAACGGTTTGCAAAGAATATCAAATAATTTAGCTCTCACATGTGTTCCGTCCTTCGCAGAGCTCGTCGTACCGAGAACGTCTCGTCTCCTATCAACTCCATTTCGTCTACCCTTTTTTCCAACCAAATAAACAAAATCACGAGCGTTCTATTCACTGTTACCTGAACTCGTTTCAAACACGTCTTCGCAGTCAACTCAATTTTCATAGGGTGATTCCAAAATGTGTAGCTAATTTGAATTGGATTTTTTCATTTGAAGAAGAAACAAAATAGTATATTCCCACATAAATTATGTAAATGCAGCTAGTCTAGAAACATTTAATGAGGCTATAGAAGGCAATACAAGTGTTAATTGGTGGAAGGCAATGGACCATGAAATTGATTGTCGGAACAAAAACGATACATGGAAACTTTTTAAAAGACCTAAAATTAAGAAAGTTATCGATGTTAAATGGCTTTACACTCAAAAAAGTTACAACAAATTTAGAGCAAGATAAGTAGCAAGAGGGTTTCAACAGAGAGAGATCTTATCAGACTTATATTTGCCAGTAGCAAGTATGCAAACAATGAAAGTATTATTAGTTTTTTTTATTCAATTTAATTTTATTATAAATCAAATGGATGTAGAATCAGCATTTTTAAATGGAAATGTAACTTCAGAAGTTAATGTTGAACAGATTAAAGGCTACGATAATGGTACCGATAGCGTTTACAAATGAAAGAAAGCATTGTATGGGTTGAGAGGGAGCTCTAGAGCCTAGTACGAATGCTTAGATAACTTTATTGTGAAGTTAAGATTAAAAGCTCAGCCATGTATGGTTGCCTTTGGTAATGGAATACACCGTTGCGGTGCACTAAATCAGTGCTCCCATGTTCAAAATTTTAATTGGCAGATCAAAAATTTTTTCAAGAAAAATTAACTGAAGTAAAGAAGAACGGAAAAGACTCTACATACTAATAAAACTTAAATCTCATGAAGAATATAATTAAAGGGAAACGTTTAAAGTTAATGTAAAGGAAAATTGATATAAAATTACATTTAATAATAATAATAAGAAAGGAAATTATTTTACAAATTAAGATTATGAATGGAAGTAATTAAATATTTTTCTAAATCTGCCATTAAAATTTTGGATAGGAGATAGGAATTTTATCGAGCAGTTTGCTTGTATGACTGCTTGATTACTACAAGCATCTAAATTCTATGATGGAGCATTTTTCTAGCAATCGAGAACAATTGCATTGCCCGGATGAGTTATCTCGGTAAGACTAAAACTGAGAAGGCTGACGATTTGTCTACCATCAAGCACAAGCATCGTGAGAAATGCAATGTATGTATGCAGTTTCCCGGAATCGGAAAAGTTCTAATTTCCATATAATTGTATTGAGTTAGTTCGGTTTGTAAATAACCGTAAAATAATAACGATCTGGCCAACAGTTCTAAATTGTATTTTTTATAATTTTAATAACTGGTATAGGGTCTTAAATCAATATTGAACGCATGCATTCAGTTGAATTATTGTTAAACTTTGTTCAGTCATAAGTTTTGCTTCAATTTTATTGACATCTATTACCCATATTGATAAAAATATACGCACAAATTATTTTAATTTTTTATAATCACATTACGAATCGTGGATTGTACTCATGTTATCATTGCACGACAAACTTGTTGACACGCATTTTAACCGACAACGATAAATGTTTATTTGTACTATCAACAATTCAAATACATGCATCAGACGTTATCAGATTAGGTAATCTTACCGAGTCTGGTATTGACCGTCAACAAACTTTGCACAAAACTTCGAGTACACCTAACGTACAGTTCGTGCACCACTGTTTATCTTGCCACGGAAAAAGTCTCCACAACTCCACGTAAATATGTTCTGCACTCTTCAACCACTTTCACTCTCACTTTGTCTCTTCAAGTATCGCACGTGCCCGATGAGTTTTCTCTTCGGTTGCACTCGTTATCGGTGTGTTTGTACTGAAACGCGGCGTTTCTAATTTGAGCGTGTGTCAAACAAAGGAATCAGCTGAGAGGGAAAATCCTACCCCTATCTGCGGTGCGGGAAGATTTAGGTAAAATTTCAGTGCAAATGCACCTAAATGTACTTAACATCTGGTTCGGTGCGAACGTACCGGTTTGCTCCAGTGAACGGCCGCTGATTGCAAATGTAGTTGTGATATGCTAAGTTCACTACATCAAAACATGACGTTAGGGATCCCAGGGCTCGGGACCGTGCGACAGTTCGCCGGTACAAAATTCATCGGAATCGAACGCGCTATTGTCGGGGGAGCGAATCTCGAACGTCTTTTGTTTTCCGTGTTCCAATGAGTGTTGATGTGTGACATCAACGGAATGCCCGACAAGTTTATCTGGTGAGTTGCAATATGGGGATTCGTACATGAACGAAAGTACAGTAAATTGCAAATCTGGATGGATTGGCTTGGAAGCGAAGTTGGTACACTCGTGCTTGGTACTCAGATGAAAGCAACGTGTCGATGGGCGAAATGAATCATTGCGAATGCCACGCGGGCCGGAGATTGATCCATTCCTTCGTTGCAGTTTTCTGCGAAGGTTGGAGGTGTAACCAGAGCATATATATGCTCTGGTGTAACTACTGGAGAAAACTTACGAAGTCAAGGCGAAGAATGAGGAGCAGTTATGCAATACGTACTTTCGTGTACCTAGTGGGCTAATAGCATTATACGAACTTTGTCTTTGACCGAATAGTCGGGGCTAATTGGAGCAAAATCACGCTGTGTTATAATTGGTCACTTAGAAATTATGCTACTTTATTAGGATTCATGTATTTCTGTACACTGATTTATACGATGGTCAAAAAGTACACCAGAACCGAAATTTTGGAATTATGTATGTACATATGTTACATGTTATTATTTTATAAAACGTTGGAATTAGGACAAAGAAAAACGGGTTGAAAATGCAGGGGAGCGCTCATGGCAGAAGGGATGTGTAAATAAATTAGTAAAACGATGTCCTACAAATGAACCGGTTATTTCAGAAACCCCATAAGTCAACTGACCCTGACTTTTGGGAAATTAAAAAAACTGTTTCATTTCAATTTAAATTTTTAAATTCCAAATATTTTAACTGGAGTAGATTCCTATAGGTTAAATACATATTAAATACTAGTTACTGAATTTTTGTGGTTTTTAATTTCGGTTAGGGTGACTTTCAAAGTTGAATGACTTACAGAGGTGGCCAAAAGTGATCGGACAATACAAGAAACAAGCAATAAAATACTTTTACGAGCATAAGCTTTGAAATGAAATAAAAATTTTTCCCTTATATAAAAGTCACTTGTATTCTCAATTAATTGCACAAAAAATAAAACAGAAATAAAAAGAATTTCACAAGAAAATTAACAACTAATTCAAATTCACATTGCATCAAGTGGACAAAAGTAATCGGACGTTCAATTGTAATACTTTTCTTTCTGATGATTCCATTAGAACATAGGCTTTTAATATCTAGTTGGGTATCCTTTTTGTTTTATAACTTCTGTTAACCTATTGGGCATAGACTGTACCAACTTACGGGTAACGTCCGGAGTAATGTTGTCCCATTCTTCTAATAACACCGTCTTCAGTTGACTTTTATTAGTAATGTGATGGTTCCTTATTTTTTTATCCAGATGTTCGATGGGATTTACGTCTGGGGATTGCGGTGGTGTTTTTAATTGACCAGGAGTGTTGAAAAGGAGCCACATACGAACATCATGAGCTGTATGCTTTGGGTCATTATCTTGCTGGAACAAATAATGACCATCAAGACCCAATTTTTGTGCACTTTTTTCAAATTTTCTTTCAAAATCGACAAGTAACCTAGTTTGTCCATAGGTTCGTCAATGAAAACAAGTTCTCCTACACCGTTGGCAGCCATGCAACCCCAGACCATTACACAGCCACCTCCGTGTTTTACTGTATGTTGAATGTTTTTGGGATGAAACTCACTATTTTGAGTTCTCCACACCAACAACCTGCCGTCGGAGTGGTAGATATTAAACTTACTCTCATCAGAGAATATTATACGAGTCCAAAAGTCGAGCGGCTTGCTTTTAAATTCTTTTGCAAAGCATAATCTTTTCTTCTTATTAACTTTGCTAATTAGTGGTTTCTTTCGAGGTACTCTCGCTTGATAACCAGCACGGCTGAGAGCTCTACGAATAGTCCGGGCACTAACATTGGTACCATTTACATCTGCTAATTGATCCCTAATACTTCTGGACGTTGTAGTCGGATTCTTTTTAACAATTCTTAAGATTTTTCGTGCGTCTGTCTCTGTTAGTTTACATGGTCGACCACTCCTAATTTCGTTTTCCACCTGATTATTTTTTCTGAACCGTTTCACGATATCGAAAACTGTCGAACGACTTCTTCCAATTATTTTTGATATTTCAGAAAAGGATTTATTCTCTTTATACAACTTTATTATAACTTTTCTTTCATGTATACAGGTTTTTTTGCGATTCTTAGCCATGTTTCACTTTCTTCACTTAAAACTGACAAGTAAATGACTGATATCAGAAAAACACATATCAACATATAATTAGGGGAATTCCCTTTTAAACTCGGAAATGAAAAGAAAAGAATTGCTCCAAACTTCAATGACTAATTTCACACTTTTCAAAATGTCCGATTACTTTTGTCCACTTGATGCAATGTGAATTTGAATTAGTTGTTAATTTTCTTGTGAAAATCTTTTTATTTCTGTTTTATTTTTTTGTGCAATTAATTGAGAATACAAGTAACTTTTATATAAGGGAAAAATTTTTATTTCATTTCAAAGCTTATGCTCGTAAAAGTATTTTATTGCTTGTTTCTTGTATTGTCCGATCACTTTTGGCCACCTCTGTATGTAACCTTCGGTACCCAGCGCGAAAAAAACAACCATACAACGTGGGGCTAAATTTACCCCATAAAATATTGTATTTGAGGACCTTGCAGCAAAAGGGGGGCAAGTCCAAATTTCAGTGGTAGTCTTTGCGTATAGACGTCTTTTAAATCGCTCCTGTCAAAAGTTTTCAAAAACTAAATTAATTTTTTAAAAACGTTAGTCCGAAGTTAATTTTTATCGGAAAAAATCTTATATTGTCGAAGTAATCGACTCAGGAAATTTCTATCGTATATTTTTACTTCGATTAGTAACGAAAAACAAATTCACGAAGAAAATTTCGCCGCTGGTATGGAGGAGCCCGACGGCTTCCCACCGTTGGGGCAACCTGGGGAAACGACGAATACGAAACTGGCGACAATCACCAAAAGAAAACATAACGAAGAAAACTCCGTAGATTGAGGGTGCAAGCTGCAAATAAAAGCGGACAATCAACAAATGGCCAAATTGCAGAAAGAAAATGATGAACTGAGGGAAGAGATACAGTCTCTCAAGGATCTTTTCAAGAAAGGGATGAAGCCTCAAAAGACGCAGCCACAAAATCAATGGCAACAGGTAACAAAGCCGAAGAAAAGTACAAAGCAAGTAAATCCAGAGGAAGTTCTAAGTGCTGGTGGCACCAACGAGAGCCAAAATTATTTTGCAGCGCTGGAGGGATTAACCGAAGATATGGAAATCGAAGAAAACATCGGAGGTAATTTTAATCAAGATAATGTCGTTAATTTTATTCAATATTTAAAGAACAAAACTAAGGAGAAAAAACCAGCCCGCAGTACTGCTGGTTCCTCTGAAAAAGCCTCCAACAAGACAGAAAAAGTTCCACCAATCAACGTGTTTGGACAAACCGGGAAAGATATGGTTCGGCTATTGGCAGCCGAAAATAAACTGGCCAATTTCGAAATAAAAAGAGTTAATGCCGAAAAATTAACTATAAGGACGAAATCACTGGTTGATTTCAAGTCAGCCAAAGATGCGCTGATTTCTGGGGAGGTTCCACACTTCACTTATACCCCAAAAAGTGAAAAGAATCAGACTTTCTTGTTGAAGGGTTTGGACAGCGGAGAGGATACGGTCGATTTTCTTCAGGTGCTCAAGGAGGCTGCACCAGATATTGATTTTGTTTCAGTCAAAGCCTTTGCGACAAGAAGGTCGACCATAAAAGGGAAGAATTTACCACTTTACCTGGTACGAATTGCAAATAAGAGCAGTCCAAGTGCCCTTCAACAAATAAGGTACTTGAATTTCAGAGTGGTGAGGTGGGAACGCCTCTAGAAAAGAGAAGTCAACCAGTGTTACCGGTGTCAAAGATTTGGACATTTGGCTGCTAATTGTGCCATGCACTATCGTTGCATTAAATGCAAAGATGTTCATGCTCCCGGTGAGTGCAAATTGGCTCAGACGGAGCCTAACGAAAAATGATACTGCGTTAACTGCGGTGTTTTGGTCACCCAGCATCATATCGAGGATGCTTCCGATATCAAGATGCAAAAGTAAAATTTGCTCCAAAGCAAACACAAGTGCGCCGTAATATCGTACCTTCCAACTTCGTCAAGCCCGGAGTATCATTTGCACTTGCCACTAGAGGACCAGCAGAAAATGCTGGAAATAATGTAAATAATGTAAGTGGCAATAATGAGCTGCTTCTCAAAATTTACCAGCAATTTAATTCTTTATCGGAGAGAATCGACAAACAAGATTCAAAAATTAACTTTGCTTTTCAGCATTTAGGTCTTTCAAATGCCTAATAACAACTTGTCATCCAGTCATATTCCCATGGATAGGCTTCGCCTCATATCGATCAACGTCAACTCTATCGTTGCTATACATCGACGTGATTATCTCCTTGAATTTGTTGTTAAGCAAAAGCCTGACACAATGCTTCTCACTGAAACCCACCTCAATTCATGGCATTCCATGAAATTCAAAGAATTTGCATTCGTAAGAAACGATAGGGTAACAGGTGATGGGGGAGGTGGCACCGGGATATTGGTTAGAAGACCCTATTGTTTCCAAAATATTGAAAAAGTCGAATTCAAAAACTTTGAATTTCTTGAAGTGTCCGTCATCAAAATTTCACTGCCAGGTGGGGATAACCTCTTCGTTATCTCAGCCTATGCAACTGGTCAAAATGTTCTCAAGTTCAAGGAGGAACTCAATTCCTTGTTTGAAATACTCGAATTGAACAGGCTGCATGATTATTATATTTTTTCCGGTGACCTGAATGCCAAGCATAGATCATGGCTGAACGCCACCAATAATCCAAGAGGTGTATTCCTGAAATCATGGATAACAGAGAACCAAATTGAATACAGGTGCAACCTATATGGGTCGGAGTTCCCAACATACCCTAGGACAAATTCATATTTGGACCTCTGCATTGCTGACGCAAGACTTGAATTCAGCTTTAGGCGTAACGTTTGACCCCCATCTGAAGTTCGACATCCACATACTTCAAATGACAACTAACGCCTCTAGAGTTGCAGGCTTTGTTTTACGCTCCTCTCATAAATATTTCAGTATTCAAACCGGAATACGTCTGTTCTCTGTGCTTGTGCGCCCGAATCTAGAATACGCATGTCAGGTGTGGTCACCGCACCTAATTTATCTCTCAGACGCAGTGGAATCTGTTCAGCGAAAATTCACACGCACACTCCTCTTCAAGCATAAGGTTCCGTATCGTCCTTACATTGACCGCCTGAGTTTCCTGTTCATGCCTTCGCTTCAAGAGAGGAGGCTCTTCCTCGACCAATGCTTTCTCTTTAAACTTGCCAGTGGTTTACTTTCATCTAACCTAATCAACGCGATAAGCACACGCCCACTTTCTCGAACCAGATCCTTTCAGTACTATATAGTACAGTACGCTAGAACAGAAACGTATCGTCAATCTCCGTTAGTTCGAATGGTTAGAGATCATCATCGTCTCCAGCTTGGTCCTCCTTTAGACTCGATTGCGAGCTTCAAATTAAAGCTGCGGAGAATACTCTGCCATCTAGAAATTTAATTCTTTCTTGTCTTTTTATAATGTACGTATCACTTTTTCCTTGAAATGTGCTTAATTTTTATGGATTTTTTCTTTTTAAAGTTCTTTTTCCTTATTAAGAAACTACCTTGTAATTAGAATTTCATTCTGTAAGATAGTTTTGTAAATAAAATAAAACAAAAAAAAATAAAAATTAATAGTCCTCAACGGAAACTGCAGGTGCTTCCTTACGATAGCGACCATAACGCAATCGTAATGGAAATCAATCATCAAAGGGATGATTTCTTCCTCATCCCAGTTCAACATGAAAACCATCGGTTGAATTTCAAAAAAACAGACTGGGGAATGTTTTAAAAGAAGTTTAATCGGGAGTACCAGAAGCAATGTCCCTCTTCTGATGATGGCAACGCTTGCTCAATGGTTCCTAATAACAGAAATCTAACTGACGATGAAATAGATCTCTATTTGTCGAAGTTAGAGAAGCTGACGTTGGAAACGATTGAGAAAGTTGTTCCCAAGGTTAAACATCGAAACAATATGGAAGGATATGAAACACCAACCATCGCAAGGTTGCAAAGATTGAAAAGCCTTCTTCTCACCCGCGTCAACAATATTTATCGACGATTTTGGACTACAACCATCCCTCGTTGGCTTGGTTGAAATTACACCTGAAGAATGTCCGGAACTTAATCCGTTCATACTTCAGGAGTGAGGTCAGCAATCAATGGGCGGAAAAACTGAGGAGTATTAGCCCACAGGACCCAGATGGCGTTTTCGCGAAAGTGAATAGCATATTCCGCAGGAAGTCTCGAGTGAAGGTATTGAATCTTGAAGTCGCTAGTGATGAGATAAATCTTCTCGATAGAGCTGGTATCGAAATTGATAGTACGACTCCGGATAGAAATGGAAACAGGATTATATGAGATGGATTGCAGAAACTTGCCCTGATTGGAACACATTTTGAATTGGTTCATCTACCAAACCCTGAGAGAAGGAATGAAATATTTTCGGAGGTCGTTGAAGCAAAAGTTTCCGACTTCAAATCAAGCCTGAACGGCCAATCAATTCTTCATTTCGATGAAACATTAACATCTGACCTCATACCGAGCTTGAATCTTATTGATTATTTTGTCAGCTATGAAGACTTGTGTTTCATATTTCGCAGAATAAACAACAAAAAATCATGTGGTACTGACGGTATTCCAAATATAGTTCTCCAACATTTGCCTGAGGTTGCTATTAGGAATTATTGCATATTATTCAACAACATGTTGAACAATTCATATTTCCCAAATGAGTGGAAAAAGGCTAAGGTATTTCCGATCTTGAAGAAAGGAAAAGAATCTTCATGCCCTAAAAGCTATCGCCCAATCAGCTTGCTGCCTAACATCAGCAAGGTGTTTGAAGTGATACTCAACAGAGCATTAAACGCCCACATTGAGAAATATGAGTTGATGCCGAATTGCCAATTTGGTTTTCGTGCCAGGCATTTGACCATACATGCAATAACGAAAGTAACCTCAGACATCTGTTGGAAACTAAGCAACAAAGAATGTGTTAGAGCATGTCTCATTGATATGGAGAAAGCCTTCGATACGGTGTGGTTAGATGGACTAGTTTTCAAACTTCTTCAGGACCGATTCCCCAGACACCTTGTCGTCATGATGTGTAATATGTTATACGAGAAATCATTTGTTGTAACTGATGGAAATCTGACAACAATGTGCCAATTCAAGGACTTGAATGGTCTACAGCAGGGAACAGTTACTGCACCCCTACTTTTCTCAATATTCATTCGCAAGCCATTGAACAGCTTTGATTTTAATGTCTCGCCAACGCGATCATTGGTAGCGTTTGCTGATGATCTGATCATCTTTACGGCAGACCAAAAAGCTACAAGAGTTCAGAGCAATCTTCAAAAAATGTTTAATGATGTGGAGCTCTACACCGACAATTGGCGAATGAAAATCAATACGCAGAAGAAAATCAACGCTGCAGGGGGTCAGTCAAGACCTGAAACTTAATTGGAAAGATTTCCACATTATGGCTGGTGAGGGTAGTTTAGAACGGGTTCCACAGAAATCCTGTGTTCGATACCTCGGTGTTCATCTCGATCAGTATCTGTACTATACTGAACATGTCAAAATCATGCTCAGAAAAGCACTAAAAGTAGTCATGGCCCTTCGGCGACTCTTTCATTCCAGATACATTGATCAAAAAGTCAAAGTTATTTGTTACAAGACCCTGGTTAGGCCAGTTTTGACATACGGATGCCAGATCTGGTACAACCAGAGTGCTAGTACAATGGAAAGATTAAGAGTTTTCGAAAGGAAATGTCTTCGTGCATGTACTGGTTTGTACAGAAAGCCTGAGACGGATCGGAAGCACTATATATCGAATAGAAAAATTTATCAAACCGCTCAAGTGACAAGAGTCGATATCTTCATATTGAAACTTCTTCGGAATCATATCGCAAGATCTGTAACTGTGAGTGAAAACCCTTGGATTTCACAGCCGTTCCACCCTACAGACGGGTATATTGTGACTTGCCTCACTACTGGCTTCGTTTCTCCAGAAGTATTCGTGTATTTGGACATGAATCGATATGTATTTGATTCTGATGGCGTCCCAATCATATATCACATATACCGACGGGCCACCGATAAGAAGATAAAATATCCTCCGAATCTGAGTTCACGAGACCAACAATTCCAATGGAGATACTCATTTGCTAGATTCGTTGAGGCTGGTCGAGCTGAGATGGAGCAATCTAGGTATTGGTGGCTGAATGACAATGTCTAAATTATTCGTGTTTATTTTCTGTTTTTGTGCTTTTTCTCGTTACTTAGTTTTTTAGATTCATTTCATTATTGCTACATCTAGTATTGTTGTTTATTTGTATTATAAATTAGGTGTAGGTTTCAATATAAGGTAAGGTTTTTTTCTTTTTTGATTGAACTTATTCAGAATTAGGGTGTAACATATTAGGTATAGGATATAAGTTCATTGTTGTGTTAGTAGTATAAGTAATTTTTGAATAATGCTGGTTGGTTTTTTCTCCTTTTTCCAATTGAATCAAAAAATATCTAATAATCTTAATAAATTTAAATTTGCAAGGGTATTTTTTTCATTAAATGTGTTTAACTGATAACGTATAAATTTAGAGAGCCATTCGGGCCATTAAGTTTTTAATAGTTTTATTGTTTGAAATTTGCTTTATGTTCTTTTAAAAATTTATAACGATTGGTATCAAATAAAGCGCTTTTGACTTTGACTTTGATAGAAACTTCATTTATGTACATATAGAATCTTTTAATTGGGTTTGAAAAATTAGAATGTGGTTATCGTGTATGTAATCTTCTGCACCCAGCGCGAAAAAACACCATACAACGTGGGGTTGAATTTACCCCATCAAATATTGTATTTGTTCTATGTATGTCTAAAATAGAATTCGCTCAACTATCGTTTTTTTTGTTCTTTGTATTAGCAAACTATTGAAACGGTAACACAAAAAAAAACATACCATTATCAAACTTCAATTTAAATAGTAAAAAAACTTTCATAGCTCTTACGATAAATCAACTTAATGTCCTTATCTACGAAAAATTAAATAGAGGTTTAATTTTTATGAGAATATATCATTCTTATTTATTTATATAAAATCACACATATTTGGCTTCACAAAAATAAAGTACAACCACCTGCTTATGCGCTAGGGGACCAGCAGATATTGCTGTAAATAATGTACGTGGCAATAATGAGATGCTTCTCCAAATTTACCAGCAACTAAATTCTTTATCGGAGAGAATCGATAAACAAGATACAAAAATTAATTTTGTTATCAGCGTTTAGGACTTTTAAATGCCTCAAAATAACTTCTCACTTAGTCACATTCCCATGGATAGGATTCTCACTGAAACCCACCTCAATTTTGAATTCGCAAGAAGCGTTAGCGTAAATGTTGATGGTGGAGGTGGCATCGGGATATTGGTAAGAAGACCCTATTGTCTCTAAAATGTTGAAAAAGTCGAATTAAAAAACGTTGAATTTCTTGAAGTGTCCGTTATAAAAATCTCACTACCAGGTGGGGATAACCTCTTCGTTATCTCTGCCTATGCAACTGGTCGAAACGTTCTCAAGTTCAAGGAGGAGCTCAATTCCTTGTTTGAAATACTCGAATTGAACAGGCTGCATAGTTATTATATTCTTACTGGTGACCTGAACATCAAGCATATATCATGGCTGAACGCCACCAATAATCCCAGATGTTGCTGACGCAAGACTTGAATTCAGCTTTAATAGTCCTCAACGGAAACTGCAGGTGCTTCCTTATGATAGCCACCGTAACGCAATCGTGATGGAAATCCATCATCAAAGGGATGATTTCTTCCTCATTCCAGTTCAACATGAAAATTATCGGTTGAATCTCAAAAAAGCAGAGTGGGGAAAGTTTCAAACGAAGTTTAATCGAGAGTACCAGAAGCAATGTCCTCCTTCTGATCATGGCAGCTCTTGCTCAATCTAGCTAACGATGAAAAGTATCTCTATTTGTCGAAGTCAGAGTAGCTGACGTTTGAAACGATTGAGAAAGTAGTTCCCAGGATTAAACATCGAAACATTATGGAAGGATATGAAACACCAACCGTTGCAAAGTTGAAAAGATTAAAAAGCCTTCTTCTCACACGTGTCAACAATATTCAGTGGTGATTTTTGGAGTACAACCATCTCTCGTTGGCTTTGTTGAAATTACACCTGAAGAATGTCCGGAACTTAACCCGTTCATACTTCAGGAGTGAGGTCAGCAATCAATGGGCTGAAAAACTGAGGAGTATTAGCCCACAGGACCCAGATAGTATTTTCACGAAAGTGAATAGCATATTCCGTCAGAAGTCACGAGTGAAGTTATCGAATCTTGAAGTCGCTAGTGATGAGATAAATCTTTTCGAAAGGGCTGGTATCGAAATTGATAGTACGATTCCGAATAGAAATGAAAACAGGATTATATGTGATGGATTGCAGAAACTTGCCCTGATTGAAACTCATTTAGAATTGGTTCATCTACCAAACCGTGAGAGAGGGACGCATATATTTTCAGACGTCGTTGAAGCAAAAGTTTTTGATTTCAAATCAAGCCTGAACGGTGAATTACTTCTTCATTTCAATGAAAATTTAACATCTGATCTCACACCGAGCTTGAATCTAATTGATTATTTTATCAGCTATGAAGACTTCCGTTTCCTATTTGGCAGGATAAACAACAAGAAATCATGTGGTATTGACGATGTTCCAGATATAGTTCTCCGTCATTTGCCTGAGGTTGCTATTACGAATTATTGCATATTGTTCAAATGAGTGGAAGAAAGCAAGGTATTTCCGATCTTGAAGAAGGGAAAAGAATCATCGTGCCCCAAAACCTATCGTCCAATCAGCTTACTGCCTAACATCAGCAAGTGCTTGAAGTGATACTAAACAATACATTAAACGCCCACATTGAGAAATACGAGTTGATGCTGAATTGCCAATTTGGTTTTCGTGCCAGGCATTCGACCATACATGCGATAACGAAGTAACTAAACAACAGAGAATGTGTTGGAGCGTGTCTCATTCATATGGAGAAAGCCTTTGATACGGTGTGGTGTGGTCGGCCATCGTTTCTTATGAATTCAAAACACTCGAGTGCCATGGAATGCCATGAACTGCGGTGGGTTTCAGTGAGAAGCATGATGTCAGGCTTTTGCTTGACGATGAAATCCAGAAGATAGTCATATCGATGTAAAGTAATAATGGAGGTGACGTTCATCGAGATAAAACGACGCCTATCCATGGGAATGTGACTGAATGACAAGTTATTTTGATACATTTGAAAGACCTAAACGCTGTAAAACAAAGTTAATTTTTGAATCTTGTTTGCTGGTTCTTTCCGATTAAGAATTAAGTTAATAGTACGTTTTAAAAAGCAACTCATTGTCGCTGCTTACATTACTGACAGCATTTTCTGTTGGTCCTCTCGTGGCGAGTGCAAATGATAGCCCGGACTTGATGAAGTTGGAAGGCAACATACTGCAGTGTACTTGTGTTTGACATGGGGGGCATCCCAAGAGCATCCCCGATATGATGCCGGATGACCAAATACATCGCAGTTTACGCAGTATAATTCTTCTATAGGATCCGTCTGAGCCAATTTGCACTCACCGGGGGCGTGAATTTCTTTGTGCTTTACGCACCAATAGTGCATGGCGCAGTTGGCAGCCGAATTACCAAATCGTGGAAATGGGAAACACTGGTTGACTTATCTTTTCTGGAGGTGCTTCCAACTCACCACTCTGAAATTCAAGTACCTTATTTGTTGAAGGGTATTCGGACTACTTTTATTAGAAATTTGTACCAGATGAAGTGGTAAGCTCTTTCTTTCTACGGTCATTCATCTTGTCGCAAAGGCTTTGATGGAAATAAATTCAATTTCTGGTGCAGTTTCCTTGAGCATCTGAAGAAGATCGACTGTATCCCCTCCGCAGTCCTGGACTTCCAACAAAAAAGTCTGATTTTTTCTCTTTTTGTGGTAAATGTGAAGTGTGGAACCTCTCCAGAATCCAGCACATCTTTAGCTGAATTGAAATCAACCAGTGATTTCGTTCTCAAAGTTAATTTTCTGCACTGACTCTTTTGGTTCCGAAATTGCTTAGTTTAATTTCAGCCAAACCACATCTCTTCCGCTTTGTCCGAATACATTTATTGGCAAGAACGTTGTTGCTGGCTTTTTCTGAGGAAGCAGTTGAACTGCGAGTCGGTTTCTTCTCCTTATTTTTTTGAATATTTAATAAAATTTAGATCATTAACGTTATTAGAATTACCTTCGACACTTTCTTCAAATTCCATTTCTTCTGTCAATCCATCCAGCGCTGCAAAATAGTCTTGACTACCTTTAGTGCCATCACAACTTAGATTTTTTTTGGGATCGTTTGTTTTGTACTTTTTTCATCTTTATTTTCTGTTGGACTTGCTTTTGCTGCTGCGGTTTCTGAGTCTTTATCCCTTTCTTGCATAGATTTTCGAGGGATTGCATCCGAAGCCTTTGCTCATAATTTTCTTTTTGTAGTTGGATTATTTGTTCATTGTCTGCTATTATTTGTAGTTTGCCGCCGCCATCTGCGGAACTTTTTTGATTTTGTTTTCTTTTGTTGATTGTTGCCAGTTTCGTATGTGTCGGGCTCCTCCATACCACCGGTCCAAAAGTTGTCTTTGAATTCTTCGCTTTTCTTAATGTACGAAGTAAGATAATATTCGACATCGATTCCTTGAGTTGATGGCTTCGACGATATAAGCTTTTTCCAATAAAAATTAACTTCGGACTGACGTTTTAAAAAATTAATTTAATTTTTGAAATCGTTTGACAGGCGTGATTTAAAACACGTCTCTGCGCAATGAATGCTGGACCATGGTGTAGCAAGGGGGGGGGGAGGGGCAGTTGGACCTGCCACACCTTAGAATCTTCTTGGCCCCACCCTAGAGTATTAGCGAAATTAATTTACAATAATCTACATTGACATAGGAAGTTGTTAAATTTCGTGAAAAGAATAAGTCGATCAGTTTAGATATTATGAACAGTATTCAAATTATTCTGCTACCCAACGCTATGCAACACATAGCACTATCGCTTAGGCGCATGGGTCGTGTATTCGTACCACTGGCTGTCGGAAATAGTCTTTCCAAAGCAGACAAACAGTGGTATGTATTTGTAGTAATCGAGCAGTTACCTAGGCAAACTGCTCGAAAAACGTTTGTGGAGAAACACCATTTCCCGTACTAAAACTCGCCACTACCATCACTACTCATTACCAGAAAAACCGCTTCCCAATGAAACAATTGAAAAAAATAAATAAAAATTACAAAGCAAAAAAAATTGATGACTGCAACCCGCTTTACAACGTAATTTAGCAAAAAATTACCGTTTACCTCGTCGAGGAAAACCTCCGTTGCTGCTTTGCAAGAGGCTCGTCGAGATAAGCTAAAAGGTTGCTTCGAAGTGGGACTCGGATAGAAAACGTCAAGTGGCACGGGCGGGTGTGCGAGTGCGGAGTTGTACGGAAAAGTAAAATGAGACAGTGCGGTGAAACGAATTGAAAGTAGCCAAATTCATTTGGCCATCCTTGAATGGGGTTTCACCTTTTCGTGCATTTGAAGACGTACAAACAACGGGAGTTCCTATACTGGACGTGTGTTGTAGTCCCGTGCAAATCTAGCGACAGTACGAAGAAGAGCTCGCGATCGGCGACAGTTCTAACTTCTGCGCCAGCGAACTTATTTAATCACTTGGTAAATTTTGCCGGGTTTTCAAGTTCAAACCGTAGCTTGAAGTTCAGTTTTCGCGAGTCCGTTCGCTTTATTTATCCGTCCGAGAAGAAACGTCAATATTCTATCGACCTAAATATTCAGTGTGAATTATCGAAGAGGGAAAAATTTGCTCTGTGTGTTTTCACGATGAATCCACTGCTTCCGTGCAAAAGGCCTGAAGGTGTGTGTCGGGGAATGGTTCAACCCCCAGTGAAATTTCTACGAATATCCAAATCTTTGGCAAATTCCCCAGGGGCATTCACAGGAATAATTTATTGAGTTGTGAGAAACAAGAAGAACGAGTCCGAGCAAAGTGTGCAAAAGTTTGTTTATATCGTTCGCAAGTGTTTTGTTGTCTTAATTTTTGGGTGTATAAATGAGGATACAAAAATGTACGAAAAATTGGATCGATGTCGTAAACCGTGTCCGTCAATGACTGTTGATGAACTATTATTCCGCTTTCCACATGGTATGAGCAACTGTTGCGGTGTGTAGCAGTCATTTCGAATTCCGCTATCGAGATTGTGGTTGGTGGTTGCGCAATTGCATGAACTCAATGGCCCTCCATTGAGTGACCAAGACCTTACTTTGCGCCGGTGCGAGGACACGAAATTATTTTTTTCAACATTTGAAAATAAGATAAGATAAATTTGAGGTTGATAATATAAAATTGGGTGTGGTAGTGGCTTTAATGCCACAAAAATATCCGATGAATCAGATATCTGCTCGTTTTGAATATTTGTGAAAAGTAATCGATTTGTTTTTAATTTCAATTTCCAGAATTGGAAGATGCTATATTTATTTTGCGACGTTTTTTGTTTTTGATACAATTTTACGCATATTACAAGTCATAATATCATGTTGACTTTGACATAAATTTAAAACGTTCATATTTTTAATTTAATGAAAAATTAAAAATATGAACGAGAAGGGGCACCGCTTCCATCTGGATGCCCCACTCTTATTCGGGGGCCGTAAGTACACATGGTAAGGATGGGATCCTCTCAAGTCTGGCCCTTGTTCGCAAGGCCCAGTCTGTCGTTTCACTTTGGCAATACAACCTTTCAGTAGGTTACCTCCGCCTCGACACGGTCGAACCGAATCCTACAATCACTGAATTCGTAAATGCGTAATTTTTTTGAAGTGGGCCCTTGTGCTGGGGAAAAGAACCCACCCCACAACACTGCAAAGCTAGCCTGCCAGCGCATTCTTGCATCCTCAGACAAGGCCAATTCTGATCTCGCCCTTGTTCGCCAGGCCCAGTCTGTCGTTTCACTTTGGCAATACAACCTTTCACTAGGTCACCTCCGCCTCGACACCGTCGAACCGAGTCCTACAATCACTAAATTCGTAAATGCGTAATTTTTTTGAAGTGGGCCCTTGTGCTGGGGAAAAGAACCCATCCCACAACACTGCAAAGCTAGCCTGCCAGTGCATTCTTGCATCCTCAGACATCTTCGCTCGCCCAGAGCGGCAGACCATCACTGCAGTCCTTTGCGGACATTTATATCCTCTAATTCACTACATAATTTTTGGGCATTGCATTTCCAAATAAATTGAATTTCGTATCGTTTAAGTGGTTCAGTGTTGACAAGGTTAAGTTTTCGATCTGGTCTGAGGTACATTTGCATGTAAGAAAAGTAGTTTGATAAGACCGTGGCAGAGCACACAATTGTGCTGCAAGCCCTGTGCAAAAAAAATGATTGGTTCGATGATGAGTGCCAAAATGCGTTTCACAAAAACAATTAGGCGTATGAAGAATACGTAGGTAGGAAAACCAGGACGAAGGAAGAACACTATGAAAATCTCAGAAGTGTAGCGAATCAGATAATTAGAACTAAGAAAAGAACATACTATGATAACCAATTGAGTAGTATCAATGTAAGTCTAGCGAGCAACAACACAAGACAAGCATACAAAGTAGTGAAAAGCCTGAAATGTAGTTATCAACCCGAAACCACGCTATGCCGTGATGAAATCGGCAACATCATCGCTGGTGAAACCAAGATTAAGGAAAGATGGGCATCATATTTCAAGAACCTCCTTAATTCTCCACACAGCTCCAAAGCATTGGAGCCGATAGATGTTTTCGGAAAGATTCCATTGGCCCCACCAACACTGGGCGTAGTTTGTTCCACAATCAAAGCCCAAAAGAATAATAAAGCGCTGGACATCGATGAGATTTCAGTGGAGGTCATCAAATATGGTAGCAGGACTGTTCATAAAACTATTCACAAAGTCATCTAGTACATTTGGCAACATGTACATATACCGAAAGAGTGGAGCTAATCAATTGTATTCCCTATCCACAAAAAAGGTGATAGGCTACAGTGCGAAAACTATAAAAGCATTTCACTACTTTGTACGGCATACAAAATATTTTCAAAAATGTTATAAAATCGGGGGTATTATCGGGGAGTATCAAGGTGGTTTTAGAGCAGCTAGATCGACAATGGACTAATTTTTCACTGTCAAGCAGGTACTTGAGAAATGTTGGGAGTTCAAAATAGACGTACACCAAATTTTCGTGGAATTTGAGCAAGCATACAAGCAATGCCAAATAATGCTTTGCTTTTATATCCCAGCCCATCTTACCAAAATGAAAATGTTGTTGAATACCACCCAAGTCCGTATCAATAATCAACCCACCGATGCCTTTGACACAAATATCGGTCATTTTGACTCTGGAATATGTCATAAGAAAGCTACTTTTTGATACTAGAGGTACGTTGTTAGACAAGTCGAGCCCAGCGGTAGCTTATGCGGATGACATCAACATTTAATCACGGTCATTCCCAACCACCAAAGAGCTTTTCCTGAAACTCGACAGTGAAGCAAAATTAGTAGGGCTACAAATCAATGAGACCAAAATATAACGCATGACGCAGTCAAGATAAAAATATGTCAAATACCCAAAATATCACATTTGGCGAATACAATATCGAAAATATGGGTGAATTTGAGTATTTGAGCGCCAAAATAATGAGAACTACCAATGAAAGCGACGAAATGCGGTGAAAAATACAGCTCGTAAATAAAATATTTATTCAGTTTTGACGATCTTGAAGATCAGGTGCATACGCAGAAAAAAAAAGCTCCAAGTATACAAATCTGTGATAAGACCTGTGTTGTGCTATGGGTGTTAAACATGGATCCCAACCCAAGCATCTGGACACAGATTGACGGCTTTCGAAAGCTGGGCCCTGTGGCGATTAACTGGAGCGAAGCTTGATGGGGAGTCCGATACATCCATGGGCTTAACGAAATGTTCGACGAGCGGGAGGTCTCAACGATTGAAAGACTTCGGAAGCTCGAATGGGCTGGTACGCGAATCGTATAGACGAACAACGGATACCCAAAAAGGTATTCGTTGGGAGAACTAAAGGTCGGAGACCAGTAGGAAAACCGAGGAAATGCTGGTCTGACTCGGTCGAGGAAGACAGTTCATCGCTGCTCGGATTTCGAAATTGGAGGACGTGCTCAATGGACCGAGGCTGCTGGAGGCGCTTATTGCAGGAAGCGAAAGCCCGAGAGGGGCTTTAGTGCTACAAAGAAGAAGAAGTTCACAGTTTAGACTATTCTTATGGATCAATGCTGATTCTGGTCATGAGATTTAAAATTCGATGTTCTCATAGTTATTTGCAGAACTTGTAAAATCACTTCTATAATTTACAGAAGAAAATCATTATTTATTCAGTATGAATCCATTTCGGCACAATTTTATATGTTAATGTTGCCACTAAAAATCCAGAAATAAAAACATTTTTAAGAAAACTGACTTCAAAATACTCTAAAAAGGATGAAATAAAACTTTTGTTTGCAGTTTGCCCGTTTCGAAAACGTGGGTGACAACTACTTATCAATCAATCGTACCTAAAACGTGCAAAACCGGATTTTGCATCGATTCTAGGAGTAAAAATTTTATTTCATCTTTTTAGGGTGTTTGGAACTCTTTTTTTCCCTTAATAATGTTTTTTCATTTCTTATATCGTAATCCACGAACAGACAAAAATTTACAAGGCAAAGCAAAAAAGGTAGTAAAGCATATGATCGAACATGATAACCTCGTATGGAATCTAAATTTGGTTATTCAGACCTATTAAAAATATTTCGTTCAAATCACTCTCCAAATTTTTTGACATTTTGTTTTTCAATCATGATTTGCAAAAATGAAAAAACTTTACAACAGTTGAATATTCATTTAATTCAAAGCTTTTGAAGATTTGATTTGACTTGCTGGAGTAGTATCTTGTAGTATCTTGACCTCGTTAAATGAACTTTTGCACATGTGAATTGAAACAAGTCCAAATGGAAGACGAGTGCTCTTGCCAGAAGGGTTTTGTAAACTAATTAGTAGCCCAAACAACGACTTCTCAATATCAAAACTTGAACACATATCGCATGCATTCGGTTCAGAAAACTAAAATATCTCGAAAATTTTTGTCAAAATTCACACATACCTGTAATGGAGATAAGCATTCCATTGATGCTAAACAACATCGATGTTTCATTTTTTATACTACAGGGTTTTCTAATAAGGGGTGTTAATTTGATATTAAAAGAAAAATGCAATTTTTTAATATAAATGATCGGATGTTTATTTCATTATAAAGAAGAGGGTATGCCGTTAATAGTAAAAAATAACGTCAGGCAAATGACCACCACGACCACGCTTACAGGACCATCGCCGGATCATAAACCGAACCAAACAGTCACACGTTGAGGATAGAGAGGCTTTTCAACAATAACTCTTGGGTTTTCCAAGCCCCAGATGCGACAATTTTGCTTGTTGACGAAGCCACCGAGATGGAAATGGGCCTCATCACTCAAGATGACTTTTCGATGAAATTCCGGATCCTTTTCATGCATTTCAAGGACCCAATCAGCAAAGACACGACGTTGTTGATGATCGACTGGCTTGAGTGTTTTGTTAACTGAACTTTATAAACCTTAAGACCCAAATCTTTATGCAAAATACGATGTAATGACGTTTGTGGAATGCCTAATTCCAAAGAACGACGAGGAATGGACAAACCTGGGTTTTCTTCAACACTTTCGGCTACAGCAGCAATATTCTCGGCTGTTCTTGAGTGACGTGCACGGGTTTTATGCTTCACATCACTAAGTTGTCCCAACAGCTCGAATTCTTCCACCAATTTCTGTATTGCGGTCCGACAAGGTGCTCCACGACGAGCCAAAAATGTTCGAGTTTTACGAACCGTCTCTGCCAAATTTTCACCATTTTTATAGTGAATTTTAATAATTTCAATGCATTATTGAAGCGTGTATTGTTCCATTTTTAATGATGGCGTAATTTCAACTTGTCAAATATTAAAAAAAGACAGCTTCAAAAGTGACATCTACCGAAATAGCGGGCTATTCAAAATAACACCTCTATTGGAAAACCCTTTATTATATGTTTTGTCTATTTTATTGGACACAGAATAATAAAGTACGAGTAAATAACCACTGTACTCACCAGATATCTGGACCTTAGAAGTACCCGCGTAATATACAAATACACCATAATTCCAAAAAAATTATTGAATATAAGCTATTTTAATAAACTAAATCCAAAAAATAAGAAAAGCAGTAATATAGTAGCAAAATGCAAGGATTATAGAAAATTCAAGCCCAAAACTCTTCGGGTAAAGAGCTTAAAAATAGTAGTTTAGAAGCAAATTTTCCGTTTATTCTTTTTCTTGCTGTGGAAATTATATGCCCCTCTTTCGAGAAAAGTCTCTCTGAAGGGACTAAGGTGGACACGGTCGTCTTTAGATATTCTTTAGATATTTCTGACATATGCGGGTAGGTTGCTGTCATTTGCTTCCAGAATATGAGGGGATCTTGTTAAATTTTTTCGAGGGGTGCTTCTGAAACTCAAAAATAGTAAATTTATAAATAACATCCATACTGAATATTATGTCGAATACGTTAAAATCTTTAAAAGCTTCCATACTTAAAAAGAGGCTGAGTTCTTGATGATTTGAAGCATCAAATCGATCTTCTTTTCCTTTCTTCAAGTTTCTCCACTTTTTTTGAATGGCTTTATTGTGGTTGGAAAACAACCCTGAACCTGAAAAACAATTGTTGTGAATAAATTACTTTTGTTTTTTTTTTTTGAATAATTTTATCAAACTTACTAGAAGGTGCTGAATCGGACTCATGTTGAGTTTGATGCTTTTTTTTTAGTTCTTGTTCAAGAAGTCTCCATATTACTCGTATCACTATTTTAATCATTACTTCAAATTCATTTAGTGTTTATCATTAATTCATTTTGTAAAATTCTAATTGCTAAAAAATTGTTCAAAAGTATTTCAAAGCTATCCATTCAGTTAAACGTTTATAATTGTATTTCAGATTTCATTCATATAATTTGCAATATTCCATTCGTGTAAAAAGATACCAACACCTTGAAACGTATACCGCAATAATTTTCCCATGCAAAATTGTCTTAAGCTAGACATCGCGTCAGCAAAATATTTTCGCGTCATGGAATTTCTTTTCTTTCGCGCATGGGAAAATTATTGTGCTTTTAAATTCTGGCGTCAACATTTTTCTGTGATCTATTCAAGCGTTATGTTAAGAAAAATAAAGACGAGTTGTTTTCGCACGTTGAAGGTGTGAACAGCTCAAAGGTTCATTCAATTTCACTCGTTTGAGTATTGCAAATATCCAATTGGTAGAGTTTCCTGGGGTAAAAGCCACGATCAAAAATATAGTTTCCTATTTTTTGATTGTTCAAGCTAATACAACACCGATATAGAATATATTGAGTTCAGCACAATCACCGAAGAAAACAAAAAAAAACTGGGGCCCTTGCGAAATATTGCAGTGGGGCCAAAAGCAAAGAAACACTTCATAAATTGACCACTCATACCACGTCAACCATTGGCATTGATTATTTTCGCAAAAATTATCGCCAATTTCTCATCAGTCTGTCAGAACAGATTTATATAAGGTTCCCGTTCAAGAGTAAAGAGATTCAATTGCTCCGAGAAATCGGGTTTGTCCAACCGGAAAGCCTGAAAAAAACAAGGGACATCACTATTGTGGCCGGCTTCTTTGGAATCGACGTTGTAGCTGCAAATGAAGAACTAACAAATCTCCGTGACATCCTCAAAAGTGAAGTGGAAAACGATACATCGAAATTTTGGAACAAGGTTCACTCATTGATCAGTGATGACAATGGAAAAATGCTTTTTCCACTAATTGTGGACATGTGTGACAAAATACGTGTTTTGCCACATTCTTCAGCAGAATGCGAGAGTCAGTAATAAATAAATAATAATATAATAAATAATCAGCATCACTACAATCAACAGAAACTTTCGAAAACGAAACATCACTGGAACTGGATGAAACTTTTGGAGACGAAACAATTGAAACCGAAGGGATGGAAACATTACCATTGCTAGCGACTTCAACACAAAAAACGTGATCGACTCCGGCGAAAAAAAATCGGCGTTGCTCTTGTAGTGAACAGTAGGTATAAAAATGTCCGTTCAGGACTGCAGCGATGGCCTGCTGCCTCGGCGAAAGAGGATGTTCATATCAGCCGAGATTGGCCTCGTCTGGGGACGGGTGAATGTGCTGGCAGGCTAGCGTTGCGGTGTCGTGCGGTGGGTTCATTCCCCCAGCGCAAGGACCCACTACAAAAGAATTTCGCATTTACGAATTCTCGGGTCTCAAAAGAAAGGTGACCGAAGTCGAAAAATATAGGTAACTAACGAAGCGAAAAATTGCTTGCTCAAAGAACAAGTTGAAATGGGTAAAAACAGACGGACTTGAGGAGACTTCGTCGTTACCCGACGATGCTCATGGCCCACAAATAAGAGTGGGGCAACCGGATGGATGTGGTGCCCCCTCACACCCGCCCAACCGGATCAAGATCCAAATGTTGACGTGGCCGTACATCTCCCGTTTGAGTGGGAAACTCATACCAACCTCCTTTGTATGAGCCCTCCCATCAATGGGAAATGTGAATGTCACCAATTTATGTCATAGAATTATGTAATCGGGTCACATAACCCTATGTCATAAAGCCGGCACGTGAGTGGAAGGCCACTCAACCTGGCAAGAGCTCCTGAAACTATGAACAGGTGGAACGCACCCGATGGCTAGCCCATTTTTACGAAAAAAGCCTTCCAACATGGTGGGTCCCATACCCGGTCAGAGGAAACAAAATGGAAAGAGCGAATGTTTAATGAAATTATCTATTCATTCTTTTCAATTTTACTTTTGTTGTTTAAAACAAATCTAACTCTGCTTTCATTATAACTAGACTAACAGACGCTCACTCTCTGCTCTGTTATAAATTATTCCATTTATTTGAACTTATAAAATTTTTACTATTTAATAATTACATCACTATTCCTATTCTATTTCGCAAAATTTTTCTCCCGATATTCTTTTTTTACTATACCATTTATTTGAATCTTATTCTCTACTAATATTTACTGTTTACAGTAACAATTGAGACCACTCGTCCTCTTTTTTCTGGCCTTTGTGGTTGAAGTGTAATGTTTGTTTTATCTATACATTTTATTGCTGTACAAATTCTCTGAATATTGACTTTTCAATTAACCAAAACGAAAAGTTAAGAAATTTTGTTAGTGAACAGTGCAAATAGGCAAGTTGATATTTATTGGTTGTTTGATGCGTTCAAATCTTGGAAAAGTTTTCGGATGTAATAAAATTTGTCATTATAAATACTAGTAATATAATTAGTCATTGATTTTATTAAATATTAATAAATAAAAAGTTTTATCATTTATAATATAATAATAATTAGATAATTTGAATATAGGAACAAAAGGCTACTTACCGATCCTCCACGACAAGCGCTCGTAGATGGGGTGGGGTACATCTGCAACTTTTTTCAAAAAAACAATTTTTCGTTCCTTTCTTTAATTTTAATAATTTCACTTAACTTGTTTGCTTTTTCTTTCGAATCTTTTGTATCTACTTCATTAGTTATTATGTTCACTTGTTACCTCTTAGCTTTGTTTTGACTTCACCCACTTTTTGTTTTAAAATTATAGTCAAACAAAAACGTTTATGGATATTAAAGTGGTTGAATATGGTGTTATTTCTTTTTGTTGGCTGCTATCGGTAAACAATTGAAACAATCTGTGAATGCTTTCCATAATTTTACATTATACCGTCGCTTGCATTCATCATAGAATCGATAAATTCTATTAATACTAGCGCATTCGTGTTTACCACGTAGTAAAAGACATTTTCCGGGTATTTGATTTTGTAAACAAGCAACAAACAAATTGGTTCAAGCGTGTTCTCCTCATAATCACCCATAACTAAATAATTGGCTGCTGGTGGGAATCCACAGTATTCGAATACTCGCAATACATCTGTATACTGATCATGTATATCAGCGCATAGCATTAGCGGTGCTTCCAATTCAAGCAGGATTGGCTGTTGCCAAGAAATCTAGGTCACATACATGTTGCGAATATAATTCGCTCAATTATTAAGTGGCCCATTTCGTTTCCAGCGTGCCGGAATAAAGCCATAAGCAATATTGTTCAAGCTCACTCTTAGCTCTCAGTTGAAAGCCATTCATACAAAAGCTGTTTGCGTTGGAATGAGACGCCGAATGCGATTATTTATGGTAGGTCAAGTAGAGACAGCATCAAGTTGTTTGGTGGGGGCAGTTCAAGTTTCTCCTTTTCGCAGCAATTTAATTTCCATGATCGCGCTAAGCAACTTCGAGTACCAAATACTCTTAAACAGCCAAGAACGCGACGGATATGCCCACCCGCTACTAAAACTGAGGACAACTTCTATACTGAATCACACTCTCATGATTGAGAGGTGAATGGCGACTCTACAGTTCTTTTTCCGGCGTTGATTTTTCGATCGGGTCACGTTCCACGGACTATAGTCGCGAATTTGCGTATTGGACGACTAGATTAACGCAATCACAAAGATAACAATCGTGGGATGCCCTGCGCTGGTTTTTGCACGTTTTCCGAGCAGCGGAATGCTAACCGGTGGTTTTCGATCTTGCACTGCGCGATCCTCCCGACGTTAATATCGTCACAAATCCGTCACTCTCGGGGTGATATTTATTTTTCACGTTGTTAATGAAAGACCAGAACTATCATCCGTGAACTAATGGCTCACGACCCGTCCGCCGTGCTTGCGGTTTTTTTTTCAGATTTTTCGTCAAATCCTCTTTTCTCGCCGCGTCCACGCAGTCTCACGATCTCAAGCAGACTCCCCGTTTTCACTTTTAGGTCCGTCCAAAAACGTGTCTTTTTGTTCATCCCGTGCCTACGGTGAATCGCCTCAGCTGTTTCTTACAGATCTCTTCCATGATGTAATACACCGTTGAGGAGTAATATATCAGCGTTCCTCAAACCCGGAATTTTATATGCAGATTGGAAATTTTTAAAATAGAATTTAATTAACGTAGAAAAAATTAAAATGAAGTAAGGAAATTTGCTATGTAGGAAAGAAATTTAATTGAGGTAAAGAACATTTAAACCGGGTGCAGAAATTTAAGTAAAGTGAAGAAATTTTAAGAATAGTAAGGAAACGAAAGTTTTAATTTGTTACGATAATTAAATCTCATGACAAATAATATTAAAATTTTAATATAAATTAAAATTGATAAAAAGTAACATTTGATAAGTTTAATACAATGAAAAAGTGTTCTACAAAAATATGTTTGCAAATAAAATCAACTACATATTTTTTTTTCCAATCTGTCACAAAACTTCGAGTAAAAGATAGGAAGGTTTTCGAGCAGTTTGATTGTGTGACTGCTCGATTAATACACTCTGCATTTGATTCAGCTGAGCAGCAAATGGCTAAAGCATTCAGTCAGCTGGGTGATGCTTTAGGTCTGATCCTGCACCTAATAAGATGATGACTGCGGTTTCTACGGCAAGCTCTTGCCTAGAAAACGACGAGAGATATCCAAAGATGAACGGAAATTAATTATGTACGAAATAGATGGCATATTCGTAAATGGAATCAAGTGCAGGCTATCGAGACGTGAAACACCATCCCTCCAGTATTCATACCCATATTCCAGACCCCCTTCATTATTAACTTCATATTCCCTACCACAGTCAGAGTTGAATATTCATATCCCAAACCGGCTTTCAAGTGTTTTAAGCGCATATACATAACAAATCACGAATACTTATGCGTCAAACCGACCAGTTCGATTCGCAGTCCAAAATACACATGTGAAATCCGCAAACACCTACTCAGTCCACCCTCGACCTATGCAATCCGCAAACACCTACTCTTTCCACCGTCTACCTGTGCAATCCACAAGCACCTACTCAGTCCAACCTCCACCTGTAAAATCTTACGAGTATAATTCCCCAGTGACCGAAACGATTCCAAAATCAATCATTCTACAAATTGCTCTATCGAATTCAAGTGAAACGCTTAAATCTGATGATACAAGTGAACCGGCTACCATGTAGTTACGGCATTAATTTGGACAGTGTCTTCCTTCCTCACACAGACAAAAAAAGTTCTTTAAATCATAGAATCATATAGGATTCCATTGTTTGAAAAAATAATTCACAAAAATGATCAGCTCCTAAGCATCTTCATGGAATATATTCTCCGGATCATATAATTTTATCAATGGAATTCAAAATATCAAAGAATTTCAATGAATGACCAAAATCATTTATATGATTTCTGGTCATACACTCTAATTCTCTGATATTGCGAATTCCATAGTCTAAGATTAAATAATCGTGTGGCGGCAACGCTTCACAAAGTTTCCGGCCACAAAAACAACATTAACCCAGACAGCAATAAATACACGTCGCCGCATATAACGACATCAAATCCAGTCTTCTCCGTAAAGGATAATTAGGAAATCCTTCGCATATTAAACGTAATGACGACACGCCGTGTGCAATTAGTCCGGAAAAACCGCGAGCATCCCGAACCCCTCACAACGCTAGCATCATCCCGGATATATAAAGGATGGAAATGCGGAGAGAAAAACAGAACGCCTCACGACACGATCCGGCGAGCACTCGTTCGCGTTTACCTCCGCGCAAAATTTTTTTTGAATGAAATTAGTTTTTTGTTATATTAAGTCTCGTATTTACTTTATCGATAACCATCGAACGCCATCGTCGTCCTCCACATAATTGGTGACCCCGACGTGATCGGTATGCCGAACGACGTTGTACAAGGAGCTGCAAGTTATATATCCATGCGATTGCCCCCCTTTACCCCCGCTTAACCAGCGCTCTGATTTGCGATAATTGAGCGGAATTTCATGGTGGCGGTTATCCCAACGGAGGAGTCGAAGTTCAATGCAATACTTTCTGCGATCGACACTCAATACGCGACCGAAGTGAAAGAGATTGTGCTAAACCCACCAGCACATGAGCCACATTGAAACTAAAAGGAGAGCTAATTAAACGCCTGAGTACATCGCAGGAAGAGAAGACGCGACAATTATTAGAAGGCGAAACACTAGGCGATAGAAAACCAACGCCATTTTTAAGAGATCTGCGTTCTCTTGGTGGCAACGCATTCAACGAGGAAATCGTACGTACTATCTGGACCAGCCACTTGCCGGCGCAGACGCAAGCCATTATAGCCACGCAGAAGGACCAGCCTCTCGACAAAGCAGCTGAACTTGCAGACGCGATCATATTGCTGACTAGGAGCAGTGTATCCCACGTAGCTCATGTCACGCCAGCAACATCACTATTCGAAGCTGAGCTCGGCGCAAGATTCGCACAGCTCACACTGAACATAAATCAACAGATGGAAAAATTGCAGCAAGAAGTAGAAATGCTGAGATCGACGAGTCACCATTCCCGCCAAGATTACAGACGATCAAACTCACGTAATCGTAGTAATTCAAGAGCACGGAACCACCAGGATGCCGAGGGCTTGTATTGGTACCATTCCAGATTTGGCTACGAAGCGAAGAAATGTAAATCACCATGTAAACTGTCGGGACACGCAAACACCAATCGCTAATGGCGGCCAGCGATTCTAGCCGAAAAATATCCATGAAACGGCAATAATAACGCCCTTTCGTCTTTACGGATTTCCATTCATGACCTTCGGACTCCGAAACGCTGCGGAGACCTTCCAACAGTTCACGGACGAAGTACTTCGAGGTCTGGACTTTGTCTTCGCATATTTAGACGACATTTTAGTGGCGTCCGAGACCTCGGAGGAACACCTAGAGCATTTAAGAGAAGTTTTCACATGGTTAGCGAAAAACGGCATAGTCATCAACGTGTCAAAATGCAGTTCGAAGCCAAAGAATTACCCTTTCTTGGCTACCTCATCTCCAATGATGGCATCAAACCAGTACCGGAAAAGGTCGAGACAATTCTCAGCTTCCCTCAGCCAACAATCGTCAAGCAACTTCGTCGGTATCTGGGCATGATCAATTTTTATAGAATTGGCATGCCAGGTTGTGCGAACACACAGGCACCGTTAAACAACATGCTGCACGATAAAATAAAAGCAAACGCGCTGCTCCAGTGGATACCAGCAGCCGAAGAAGCGTTCGAAAAGACGAAAGGAGACTTAGTGCGAGCAACGCTTCTTGCATACCCCAAAGTCGGCGCAGAAACGGGAGTATTTGGTGACGCTTCTGACATCGCCGTAGGTGCAGCTCTGCAACAACGAGTCTATGGCCATTGGGAACAACTCGCTTTCTTCTCAAAATCTCAGGCCAACCGAGTGCCGATACAGCGCTTTTGACCGAGAATTATTGGCAATCTATCTCGCTATCAAGTTCTTTCGGCACATGATAGAAGCAAGGATTTTCACGGTCTACACAGACCATAAGCAGCTTACATTCGCCCTCCGGCAGAAACTCGACAAGACGTCACCTCGTCAAGCTCGGCACATTGACTTCATTGGCCAGTTTACCAACCAATATTCGGCACATTTCGGGAAGAGATAACATCGTTGCCGATGCAATCTCGCGAATCAAGGAAATTGAAGCAGCCATCAATTACACTGAGTTGGCAAAATTACAATAGAACGACGAGGAACTAAAAGGTCTTTTGCGTTCGGAAACGTCTTTGCAACTCAAGTAAATACTTATTCCAAGAACGGGTGCTCAAATTTTCTGCGACACTTCAACAACAAAAGCCCAACCGTTTGTCACACCAGTTTTCAGGAGAGCCGCTTCCGGATCTATACATCGCCACTCTCACCCGGGCAGAAACGCAACTGCAAAGCTCGTCGCACAACGATTTGTCTGGCCGGCTTTAAGAAGGACTGCCGCGAATGGGTACGAGCTTGCATCCAGTGTCAGCAATCGAAAACCACAAGGCACGCGTTCGCCCCTGTGGGAAATTTTGCACCGCCTTCCACGAGACTCGAACATGTGCATATCGATATTATAACCATGCCGATATCAGAAGGAAAGAGACATTGTCTCACGTGCGTGTACCGTCGCTCACGTTGGCCAGCGGCCATACCGATTCACGACCAAGAAGCTAAAACAGTCGCTAGAGCCTTCTGAGAAGGATGAATAAGCCGTTTTGGAACTCCACTGCGAATCACCACCGACCGTAAAGGATAATTAGGAAATCCTTCGCATATTAAACGTAATGACGACACGCCGTGTGCAATTAGCCCGGAAAAACCGCGAGCATTCTAAATCCCTCACAACGCTAGCATCGCCGCAGATGTATAAAGGATGGAAATGCGGAGAGAAAAACAGAACGCCCTACGACACGATACGGCGAGCACTCGTTCACGTTTACCTCCGCGCAATATTCTTAGGTTTTTGTTTGAATAAAATTAGTTTTTTGTTATTATAAATCTCGTATTTACTTTACCGATAATCATCGAGCGCCACCGACGTCCTCCACAGTCCTAAGAATACATTCTATGATTGTACTTAAAAAATTAACAGTTTTTGATAGTTATTTCTTAAAATAACGGAATATCGTAGATTCTACGACTCAAAGAATTAGTTTTTATCTGTGCACTATGTATCTTTTATTTTGATAAGTAACTTGTAGTACTCTGATGGTTATTGTGTCAATAAAAAACTTGAAAATATACTTTACCTTTACTTCATCCTTAAAAACTTTATTAAGAGCTCAAGAGACTTCCCGTACGATTTCTGATATAGATGTTTTGGACACTTTAAACAGATAGTGCAAACTACTGAAGCTATCTAATGGTCAACGCAAGTCGAAATTCAGCTGGAATTGTTTTTCTGAAATCGATGTCTTGCTTCGAAATTATCGGAGCAAATTTACACAGGAATACTTCAAAGTCAATAAAGCTCATCCGATAGAAGTTATCGAACTCTCAAGACGGTTCATGAAGGTACTCTGCATATTTTTCATCCATGAAGTTCCTGCAGAAAAACAACTTTGTTCAATTATACAGATTTATTCAAAAGCACATTAATATCATATAAAAAACAAAAGCATTTTTCATCTGGCATTGCATCGCTATCGGACAATATGCACCTGGTACGATTTCTGTGCATTTTCATCATCCACCACCTTCTTCTCTTAACTTTTCTTTTCCTTTCTATTAGTCGTCGATCACTTTCTTTCCTCTTCCAATAAAAATAGTTCAAACCGGTGGCAACAGCCAACACAATATTGACATCCGCTCTGTCCTGCATGCTTGCACCTACTGACTTGTCGGGATACATGTAAACACCTTGTTTGGCTCGCCGGCCCGTGCCGTGCCGCTCACCGAGCTGCTTGCCGGGGTGCACAGTGCGCATTTGAACGCACCATGAAGTCTCCTGCCCAAAATCTAGTCCCTCCGTAGAATTCCGTTGGCGAACGTATTTTCGTGGGGATTGTGCGGAAGTATTTCGTCGACCTTCTCAATTTCCATGTTCAAGCGCTGTAATTGGACGGTAGGGGCTGTGTACTGCATTTTCCTAATTTTTTCCCCACTCCTAGAGCTGGAAATACTGTATTTCGTAAAAAAAAAATCTGCCAGCACTGGTACCATGCCACTATGCCAACAAAGTCCATCGAACTTTTGTACATTTTCCCTTACCCAACGCCCCTCAATGCAAATATTGCCAGTTTAGGATCTGTTTTGAAAAGTTCTCATCAAGAGCTTTCATTTGATACCATTTGATAGATTGGCTATCTTTGGTACAAAAATTATTTAAGTTTCACCTCCCTACATGAGGGGCCCCTCCTCAAAAATCTTCTACATTTTTTTAATAAATTTTTTAAGAAGTTACAATTCTGGCCTGCATACAAAACTTCATTACTCTAGCCTATACAAACTTGCTGTGACACACGGACAGATGGACAGACAAGCTGCGAAACTAGTAGGGTTTTGCAAAATTATATTACAAAACCCTAAACACGATACAAAAATTCCTCACTGACTTTGCAGCCTTGATTTTTGCGGGTACAAATGTTCTTAAGCTTTATTCTACAAGTATACGAATCTCGGAGCTTATTCCACAAACAATTTATTTGCTAATCGTCAGCGTACAAAGTCCAGATACTAATAGCGTTTTTATGATAGCTCTGTACAGAGATTAACCCATGACGTACATGGACTGCAGTAATTATAACTTACATAGTTAGATAGCAATCATAGAGGCAATAAATAATTACTAGATTGTGTCGATCATTATTTGAGATGACAACGTTGAAGATTTATGTACATATGTCTAGTGGATATTATTTAGAAAATTATATAAAACTCCGAACAAAATCTAATTTTTTTGATAGTTTAAATCATGAACCTATTCAAATTCTAATGCTACCATTCAATTGAAAATGTTCAGCGAGTGAGCTCCATATTGCAATATAATTAGCTAACTTTAGTGGTTACCTACTGAACCGTATCATTTGATTTCCTTTTGACTTCACATGCAAGCCACGAATCTGTGCAGATCGATATATCTATTGATCTACCAAAAGTTTTGCAACTGACATTCGATTTACCTATTTCCTTTGGAAACGTTTCTCGGACCAGTTGTACGAACTAAGGTTCAAATGTGAACATATACTCGTATCTGTAGACAAGAGAAAAAACGTTACTTTTATCAATAGAAATCTGCAACACAAAAGAGCAATTTAAAAAGCTCATGGTGCACGGGAGATAAATTTAGATATCCAGTTCTCAAGATACTTTTCAGTCAATTTTTTTTTCGTCGAGATTCAAATGACTCAGCAAACGATTTTTGATTCGACGGTTAATACTGTCGATTTAACGACCATGAAACCGACAAACTCGTATGGCAGACACTTTAAAGATCGTTATTTTTTTGTACAATTTGATAATCTTTATTTTTTGCAGTTAGAAAACATGTTTATTTAGGTAATTAATTTGGATTTATTGATGATCACCGTTACTATGCAGAATTATCAGATTTTTGAGTGCATTGATTTCAACGGTAGAAAAAATTAAGTACATTTAAACTTAATATAATCAGGACGCAACAGAGTCAAAATTTGAATGTTTAAAATTAAGTTTATTGCGATTTTTTAACGGACTTCCATGAGAGAGTAGGTTATCAGTCTCATCCGTATATTTCTTGTTGTGACTTTTTTAATGTATGTCCGGGCATAACTTCTGATCGGAGATAGATAGAGGAGTTCTGTTTTCGCGAAAGTCTTAGGTTTGCTTACCATTAGGTCCCATTTGAAGGACATAGTAATCGAATGAAGGTAAAGGGTATATGCTAGTAAAACAAAAAAAAAATTCGACTTCCGCATGGATTTTACGACATAACTGATGGTTGTATGTTCCGATTTTCATCACTAGTACTGAATATGCTAGACAACATACCGCATCTTTGCTCAAATAGCGTTAAAGCTCAAAAATTATAGAAATCAAATTTATTTTACCATTAGTCTCAGAACTCATCACACTTTTAAAAAGATGTATCATTTTTAGCGATGATATTTAACACTTATTATGTAACAATTATTAATGTAACATAAAAAACGTAATCAATTGATTTGTTGCACCGGCTACAATTCTCGAGTCTCAACTTATGAATAAGTAGGGTAAGATGGGGTAAAACCGCCGGTGGGTAAAACCGCCATTTGGATTTTAAATTCAAATGAATCGCCGAAACGAGTAACCGTTTATAATGTACATTCTGATCGATAATGCGTGGTTTTTGCAGTCGGTCGGGATACTGCTGCTTTGTTGTGACAATTTCTATTGCGTCTTTTTTGTTTCACTCGACGGTGGCAAAAAATTTTTGTAATTAACATTGCTCAATCAAGTGTACATGAACGGCTTGAAAAAAAAGAGGTAAGTGTCCGCTTATAGTACGAACCTTGATACTGATGTACATGTATCAAGTTAGCCAATATTTCCAAAATTGTACAAACTAAGTAACCTCGACAAAAAATTGGCGCGTGGGGTAAAAACGCCGTGAAAAGGTGGGGTAAAAACGCCACACAACTTGATAACGGAAAAACTCGTTTTAATCGAGAATGAATGTTTTTCAGCATCATGCCTCGCAATTACGCAAGAAAAAAACCAAAAATTGATGAAAATATATTTCAACGGGCAATCGAGGAAGTTCAGGAGGGCAGCAAGGTTGCAGTTGTTGCCGAAAAATATGGGATTCCCCGAGAGACTTTGCGAGACCGAGTTAACAAAGCGCACAACGCTTATTTTGGCCATCATCACCAGGTAAAGTGTCAAATATTCACAATTTTGGTCAATTGAAACAATATGTAAAGTCATGATTTTGACAAATCCAATATTATAACATTTCTTCTCAGTTTAAAACTATTTTAACCATGTAATTCTTATTTTACAGATTTTTACTGACGACCAAGAGGCATCGCTTGAGAAATATCTCATAACAGCAGCAGCTATGTTTCATGGTTTCTCTCGGACAGCAGTTCGACGACTTGCTTATGACTTCGCTTCGACACTGAAAGACAGAAATCAAATGCGAAGGAAAATTCCGCAAAACTGGCATGGATCGAAGCCTGGAGATGCAGGTATAGCTTCAAAAGACTGGCTTTATGGCTTCATGACTCGTCATTCCGGGATATCTTTGCGCAAACCGCAAGCAACAAGCCTCGGTCGAACCACTGCTTTCAACGAACACAACGTTAACATGTTCTTTTCCAATTTGAAAAGCGTGATTGAACGCTTCAAAATCCGACCCGAAAACATATGGAACATGGACGAAAGTGCTTTGACGACTGTGCAAAAACCTTTATCAGTTGTTGCACAACGTGGTGTGAGGAATTTAGGTTCAATCACATCTGCTGAACGTGGTGTTTTAGTTACGCTTGCTCTCGCCATTTCTGCCGGAGGGGTCTGCATGCCACCTTTCTACGTATTTCCACGAAAGAAATTTAAGAATGACTTCCTTGCTGCTGCTGGCATCGGAGCTGACGGAGCAGCTAACCCATCAGGTTGGATGAAAGGGGAGGAATTTTTGAAATACCTGGCACATTTCAAAAGATACGCTCGCCCAACGCTAGACTCACCAGCTCTTTTGATTTTGGACAACCACGAATCACACATGACCATCGCAGGCTTGGATTTTTGTAAGGAGAACGGAATTATTGTTCTGTCTCTCCCACCGCATACGAGCCACAAATTACAACCACTTGACAGAACTGTTTTTGGGCCTATAAAGAAATTTTTCAATGCAGCATGTGACAACTGGATGCGATCACCAGAAAATGCTGCAAGAACTATTACAATGCACGATATCCCTGGCATCGCTCGTGAACCAATTCAGAAGGGCGCTTCGATTTCGAACATCCAATCTGGCTTTAGAGTCACCGGAATTTGTCCACTGAACGAAAACGTTTTCACCGAAATCGATTTTTTGCCGTCTCAAATCACTGATCGCTTAGAAAATGAGCCTCAACGCCCGAGGACCCCAAACGAGTCAGTCGAAGAGCCGGAAGAGGACGACAGAGAAATCAATTTTGACGCAGTTTTGGAAAAACTGCGTCCCTTCCAAAAGGCCGCACCTCGGAAGTCCACGAACCGCGGCCGAAAGCGCCGAAAAACAGCGATTTTGACCGATGAAAATGAAATGGAAACACTGCGAACGGGACAAGAAGCGAATGCGAGAAAAAAGAAAGAACAAATGACGGCTGCGGCTGCACGAGCAGAAAAGAAAATTTCAAAACGGGTTTCAAAAGAGGCAGACGAGAACAAAATGACACAAAATTCTTGCCAACGTCCCAAGCGTGGTCGACCAAAAAAAATCGACTACGTAGAAGACAGCGATGACACAGAGGATTAGTTGTGCCTTGCTATTTTTTTAAATTTCAATTTCTTATTTTTACTTTTATATATTCGTTGTAACATGTAATATCCATTTGAATTGAATAAAAAATTTTCTCAGAAGTTTTTGACATTATTTGGGTACTTAACTACACTGAAACCAGAATGGCGTTTTTACCCCACTGGGTGGGGTAAAACCGCCGTTTTAAACTTTTCTTCTGAACGATCACAACTGTTTTAAAATAAAAGCTACATAAAAACTTTCTGAATGAATTATGCAGCCAAGGGATTAAACTTTCAGAAATATGGTTTGGTTCATTGATCATTTTATAAATGATAGTTTGACATCGTCAAATAAATATTACTGGCGGTTTTACCCCATCTTACCCTACTACAGGAAGCCCGAAATAGGACATATACAGTGTGCATGAGTGAAGTAAAATCAAACGGAGGAAAAGTTGTATGACAAGGACAGGGTACATAGGAAGAAAAGAAACACAGCATGTGCTAGTAATATCATGTTGGCTGTTCTACTGATAAGTGTCAGGTAATAAGTGTAAACAAATCGTGAAAACGAATCAAAACTTACGTTAATTTGGTGAATTTTGTTTGAATGTCTTCTAGTACTTTGACCTTTGCTCTGGCATTGCGGTAGATGTTAGCTAGAACTTCTACGTATGGTTTGTCTATGCCATGTGTTATTAATGCATTTATTATTGCTGCAGGGAAGATTGAGTCAAGGGTTTTCTCAAAGTCCATGAAGGCCAGTGCTAGAGGTTGCTCATACTCTTTATATCTACGCAAGACTTCTGGTAGTGTGTGGATATGATCTATAGTGCTGCATCCACTTCTGAAACCAGCCTGCTCCCATGGCTGTTCAGCTTCTATTGCTGTTTGTATTCGGTTGTTAATGAGGCTCGTGAATATTTTGTTGAAGACCGATAGTAGACTTATTTGACTGTAGTTCCTGACGTCTTCTTTGCTGCCTTTCTTGTGGATCAGTATTATATTAGCACTATTCCATTGATCAGGTATGCATCTGGTGTTAATGTAATCGTGTAGATTCCTGCCTAGAGTTTCCAGATTTCTCCGCCTGCGTACTTGAGCAGTTCAGCCGTGATACCATCATTACCTGACCCTTTATCATTTTCTATGGAGTTGATAGCCATATCAACCTCTTTCACTGGGATATTTGGGGCATTATCGTTGGTTGCAGAAAAAGCGGTTGTTGTTATTATGTTCGGAGTCGAGTGATCTGGATCCTTATACAGGTCAGGTGATTGCTTTAATTATTTCCTGTCCGAGACAAACGCTTATTGATGTCGCGCATGTATGTTTTGAAGGTCGTGGGTTGAGTAAGTGATAACTGGGTCCCTTACAAACAGTGTGGCATAGTTTTTGTCGGAAGTGCATGTTTCAGGTGCGTGCTACGACCATGAGCGAACGTCAAGGGCTGACCGCCGTTTTTCTGCGTTTGTGAAAACAGTTCGGTAGTGCGTGCCTGAGTAGGGCTGCTGTGTTTAAATGGGCTAAAGCATTCAAGAATGGACGCGAAACCGTCGAGAATGAGCCGCATGGTTGTCACCCGCAAATCAACATCACACCAGACAACATTTGCCGCGTAGAACAACTCATTTTGGAGGACCGTAGGATTAAAGTTCATAACGCAGTCGAGGAAAAATACCTCAAGTGCACAAAGTGTCACGCTAGGCGAAAACAGTATCGAGAATGTTAGCGAATTAGTGTATTTAGGCGCCAAAATAACGAAAACGGGCAATGAAAGATACGAAGTACGACGAAGAATACAGCTCGCAAATAAAATATTTTATTCAGTAGTGACGATCTTAAAGACCAGCTGCATACACAGGAAAACAATGCTCCAAGTATACAAATCTGTGATAAGACCTGCGTTATGCTATGGGTGTGAAACATGGACCCAAGCATCCGCAAATATATTGAACGCCTTTGAGCGACGGGTCCTGAGGCGAATAATCAGAGTGAAGCTAGACGGGGACCAATGGCGAATTCGATACAACCATGAGCTGTATAAAATTTTTGACGAGCCGGAGGTCTCAAGGATTGTAAGACTGCGGAAGCTGCGTTGGGCTGAACACATGAATCATATGGACGAACAACGGGTACCCAAGAAGGTATTCGTTGGGAGAACTGAAGGCCGGCGGCCAGAGGGGAAACCGTGGAAACGCTGTTCTGACTCGGCCGACGAAGACAGTTCATCGCTGCTCGGATTCCAAAATTGGAAGACGCGGTCAATGGACCGAGACAGTTAGAGGTGCTGCTTCCAGGAAGCGAAGCCCCGAAAGGGGCTGTAGTGCAAAGAAGAAAAAGAAGAAGGGTGAATGTTCGAGATATTTTTGAACTCGGCATCAGTATTGGTAGTGTAGAGTCTACGAGTATCATTAATGAACACTCCAGGATAACGCACGCCTTCATACCACACGTCTCCCGCTCTGCTGGAACATGGACTGGAACACGCCCCCGATCCGGATTTATCACCCGTGAGTACCACATGTTTGGGCCACTGGAAGAAGCCCACGTAGGTCAAAGATTCAACACTGATGACGTGGTAGAGAAGTTCGTGCGCACATGGCCGTCCGAGTTGCCCAAGGAATCCTTCGATAACGGCATCAAAAAGCTTCCGGAAAGGTGGACGAAATGCGTTACTTGTAAAAAACAGTAAATTTTGGAAATTTTTTTCATAGTAAATAAACGTGTCAGAGCATTTGTTTCGATCATATTTGAACCGTCCTCATACATTGCACCTGTATTCAATTTGGTTCTTTGTTATGCACGATTTCAGGAATAAACCTTTTGGGTTATTGGTGTCGCTTCGCCATGATGTATGCCGGGCATCCAGGTCTCCGGCTAGTGTATAATAACTGTGCAGCCTGTTCCATTCGAGTATTTCAAAAAAGGGATTGAGCTCCTCGTTGAACTTGAGAACGCTTTGACCAGTTTTATAGGCAAAGAGAATGAAGAGGTTATCCTACCCCGTAGTGAGATTTTGATAACGCACACTTCACGGGATTCAAAGTTTTTGAATTCGACTTTATCAATTTTTTTGTAACAGTAGGGTCTTCTCACCAATATCCCGGTGCCAACTCCCCCATTACCGTTTACCCTTTCGTTTCTTGCGGATTCAAAATACTTGAATGTCATGGAGTGTCAAGAATTGAGGTGGGTTATAGCGACAAGGATTATGTCAGGTTTTTGCTTGACGAGGAACTCCAAGAGACAGTCCATAATCGAGTTAAGAGTTGTGGACATTATATGAAACCTATCCGTGGGAATGTGACTAGATGACAACTTATTTTGAGGCATATGAAAGACCTAAAAGCAAAATTATTTCTAGAATGCTGTTTATGGGCTCTCTCCGATATAGAATCTAGTTGCTCGTAAATTTTGAGAGGCAGCTCATTATCGCCACTTACAATATTCACATTATTTACATTGTTATCTTTTGGTCCTCTACCAGCAAATATAAATGACTTCCCGGGCTTTGAGGTATTACACTGCGGTATACTTGCGATTGTTTTGGAATAAATTTTACTTTTGCATCTTATTATCGAGGTCATCCTCAATATGATGCTGGATGGCCAAATTCATCGCAGTTCACACAGTATAATTTCTCTTCAGGCTCCATCTGAGCGAATTTGCATTCGCCGGGGCATGGACATCTATACACTTTACACATCGGTATTTCATGGCACAATTGGCAGCCAAATGACCGAATCTTTGGCAGCTATAGTACTGGTTGACCTTCATTTTCTGGAGGCGTTCCCACCGCACCACTTGGAAATACAAGTACCTTATTTTTGAAGGGCACTCGGACTGCTTTTGCTCGAAATTTGGGCTAAGTAACAGGTAAATTTTTAACGTTCAACAATCGATCTCATTGTTGCAAAGCCTTTAACTGCCATAAATTCTATTTCCGGTGCAACTTCTTGAAGCACCTGAAGGAGATCGACTATGTTTTCTCCGCAGTCCAAACCCTTCAATAACAAAGTCTAGTATTTTTGCTCTTGGGGGTGTACGCAACGTGTAGAACCTCTCCAAAAGTCGACGCACTTTTTGCTGACTTAAAGTCAACCATTGAATTAGTTCTAATCGTCAATTGGTCGGCACTCCCTCTTTTGATATCAAAATAATTTAATTTATTTTTAAATTGCCATTTTACCCAAATACAATTATTAGTGGAAGTTTTTCTTTCTTTTGATTAATATTGACAGACGGGCCAGCACACAACGCTTTCGGTTTTTCCCCCTGTTTTTAATTTTTAAATATTCGGTGAATGTATTATCAGGTTTGGTAAAACAATTTTTAGAATTTTCGTTACGTTTCTGTTCCACAATGTTCATTGAATCATCTAGCCTAACTAGCGCTGTATAATAGTTTGTGCATATCTATACGCAACGACTGCTAGACGTAGAATCTCATAAAAAACGCGTCTATTCGCAACGAATGCTAGACGTAGGGGTTCGATGTCGCCATGGTTGGATGATCTGTTATGGTCTTGGGATCTCGGTCGTGCCTCTGAGCTAATGGCGGACCAGGAATGAAAAATTCCTCAACGTCACCAAAAATCTACCAAAAAACGAAAAGGGTTTTCCCGATTCTAAAATTAATATGTTGTGTATCTATAATAATATAAACTAACAATTTATTACCTTAATTTGAAATTTCGCGACCAATTTATTTATTAATGTACAATCGCCAGTACGTCAATGTTAAATAAATCTGTAAAAATTTCTGCAATCAATTTTGAACTTTGTTAGAAACTTAAAGCTCAAAATCAATTGAGGAAATTTAACTGATTTTAGTAGTCTGATGTTCCAGCCACCGTAGGTTCTCATTTAACCTCAATCAATGGTTTAATATGATGAGCGTGAATCTTGCAGGCATGCCAAAATTAAAAATTTATAAATTCATTTATAAAATCGAAGAAAAAAATTCAATAAATACAGGTATTCCTAAAAAGTCTCGTGTTGTGCGAAATCGTGTAATACGAGACTAGAAGCCAGCATAAAATAATAGTAATGTTCTAGTATGTCTTAGAAAGATTCCTTTATTTTATCTCAAATTTTATTTTTAAATTCCAAATAATTCACATAACAATGCAAACAAAAACGTATTAGCAAACAAAATAAAAACATTACTTGATTGACTTCAATCATCATCGCTGCTCAGTACTATGGATCGAGACCGTTTGTTTGGCGAAGAAATATTTTTTGTTGTCTTAGCGCTTTCTCGCTGATGTGGAGTAACGCCTGCCTTTTTTAAAGCTAAAGTAACTTTTCTTTGTTTACTTGCCCTAACAAGGTGGTTGTGAATTGCACTATATGGTGATAAGCAATTTCGGAGCTCCCTTTGGAATTATGAACTTCTTTCTGGAGAAGGCTCCATATTAAAGATAAATAATTCCAGATTTTTTGCTATACCAAGACCTTCCTGCAGTTGTTTTATTGTAAAATTCTTAATTTGACATTCTTTTTCAGAGTTATCGTTTTCAGAATCAATTGGTTTTACTTCGGATACCATTTGGACTAAATCTGCTTCGGTAATTGATCTAGCAAGTTCTATTACGCCCCCTATTTCACTTCCTGTCGATTCAAATACATTTTCCACTTCAACTGTAGCTGGCCATACATTTTTTCTAGCACGCGTTTAATGTTGATGGTTTCCGTTCTTTTAACGACAAAAAATTGTTTCTACACAGTTTATAATCGAAAATTGCTTCCAAGCTTCCTTTGCATCAATAGCATCTGAATCTGTTTTCTCTAAAATCCATTGTGCTTTGATATAACAGTAGTAGCAATGCAGTAGTGTTTGGAGGTCTCTATTCACACATTAGGATGATGTACATCTTGTGGGTGACCTGGTGCATTGTCGATTAATAAAAGTGCCTTGCAGTCCAAATTTTTTTTGCTTCAAATAATTTTCAACCTCTGGTTCAAAAATATTTAGAAAACAATCTCGAAATAAGTCTCCAGTTGTCCAAGCTTCTGAATTTGATTTCCAATTAAGTGCACGGCGGTTTAATGATTTATAAATTAGCGTGGATTTTGTGACAAAGTCATAGCTGCATTGCTGCGTAAAAGCAATGTAACTCGAAACTTTGAGTGCAGGTGCAGTTTTTTTCATGTTTTGAAATGAAAGTTCTATGCGGCATTTTTTCCAATAAAGCCCTGTTTCATCGGCATTGAATACTTGATGTGCTGTGTACTCGTGCTTCTGAATAATTTTTTGTAGTAATTTTGCTGGATATAATTTTGCAGCTTCATGATCAGTCGATGCAGTTTCACTTTGTATTTTTATGTTGTGAAGTGAAAACCGTTTCTTGAATTTCTCGAACCAACCCTAAATCGCAACGAAGTCTGTGTTGGGCGCGGGTTCTTTATTCTCTTTCAGATGTTGATATATAGCTAACGCTTCTTGTTGAATTATGTTACTACTCAATGGAATCTTTTTGTTTTACAACTATCGTCAATCCAAACGTTTAAAGCTTTTTCCATTTTCTCAATTATTGATGCACGTGGAAGAGCTGGATATTTCGCTGATATTGAAGAGCCTGCAGCAACAACACTCCTAATTTCTTTTGCATTTTTCTTTATGGTTTGAATGGTTGCCTTATTTAATAATAGTACTTTTGCGATGTGAAATGCTTCTCCCCCCTTTGAAAGACGGTCCAAAATTTGCACTTTCACCTTTAGGGATATGAATCTCCTCTTCAGCATTGTTTTTTTACCTTTATCAGACATGACTCAGGACTGAAAGGTAATTTTCCAGAATTAAGCCTACAGGAAAACTCCTCGCTCATTAACACTTGCCACTAAATTGAAATAATCCTTATTGCAACACTATCAATATCAACACATTCAGAGTAATAAAAAAAACTGTTTAAAATGTTGTGCATGTAAAAATACTGCACAAACTTCCTTGAAAAACGTTTTCTAGTAAATAAGTAAACTTCTACTGAACAAAGCGCAAAATGAACTCAAGTTCAACAGGAAAAGCATATTTGTGATTTGTACACACAAAACGGGATAACATGAAAATAAAGGATAAGAAAATTTTCTATTATTCTGCAATATACACATGCCTAATTTGTTTTCCTGCACGCTCCCTAAAACTAATTTCAAAGAAAATTACTGCTACCTGTTGTCGAGGACATGGAGTCCACCGTTTGATTTTTATCCGAAGGTTCTTGTCACTTTGCTGCTCTTTTCCATGGACGTTGGCCAAAAATAATGTAAACAATCGCACTCTAAGTTGATTGGAAAATTTTTTTTTCAATGCAAACAAATAATAAAGCATAAGTTAAGCAACCCATACTCAACTTACCTGCCACCACGAGCTTACGTTGGGAAAATCGATGGAAATTTCTATTCGATTCTCAGGTAAATGCTGATCTTGCGTCTGCCGCAGTCTTGTACCGGAAACGATTCAATTACAATTAGCTTTACTTATCATTCGTCAGTCAGCTCGATTTTATTGTTCGATGAGTTAAGACGGGTCTGAAGACCCTTAAATATATTTTTTAATATTCGAACTCGGTGTTATTATTAACTGGCACCCAACGTGGGGCTGCAGGCAAGCGCGCACAGAGGATTCGTTGACTAGTTCGGTTAAAAGTAAATCGATAAAAAGGTAATCGCGATCGGAAACCAGTTCAAAGTGACAAAGTGTATCATAATTCGCGAACATCCCTACTATCAACGATCTACGCAAGCGACAACCAAGCAACGAGTGTGTGCGTTCACAAGGAAGGTGCCCTAGTAAACCAGCAAGGATAAACGGGATATCGGAGAAAGATTGCCTCCTTGGAAAAGCTACAGCAGCCACCAGCAGAACCTATACCTTGTATCCAATCAAGATCCAGCATCTGAGAAGATTATCCCTATGGAATCGATATTGATAATTATCATGTAAGTCGAATATCATATCTTTAGAAGAATTTTAACCATATTATGTTAAATGTATTGATCAAGAAAGTGAAAGTGAAAAGCATCAAAATGTTTTGAGAAAACGATCCAAAGTGAAGCGCAAATTGTAAAATCTCGTTGGTACTTTGTTGAAATTGCTTCTCTTAGACACGTATGCTGAAAGTCATTTTATTAGTCAGAAGGACGAAAGGACACTTTTAGCGTTTTAGAATTTACAAATTTGTCGTCTCTCATATATCGTTCACTTTTATCGGAAAATTCCTTCACTGGTAAGAAGGATCAAAAAGGAAAATTATTTTCAGCGTTGACAGAAATTCTAAGTTTGTGATTTTCCCTTCACGGGTATTAAATTGTGTTGTGCGAGTTGATGTTAACTTTTGAATTTGTGGTTCTGAACTCGTGAATTCAAATCCGTGCATATAATTCCTTTAATATCTATAAAGATTGACTAAAAAGCCCTACGCAGATTTACGAAAATGTCGAACCCGAACAATTTATTGAGACCATCTCGACTAGATGGGGCCGCTAGCAGTGCAGCAAGTGCGGAGTTAGATGCAAACATTCTTGAACTTTCTGCAATGCATCTTCCTCCTCCCATTAACAATCAAGTAAATGGCCACATAGTTCAGTTAATCTCGCGGCTCGTTAGTGAAACAATGCAAAATCAAGGAAGACAACTGTTTAATTCCATGATGAATCCTGCCACGGAAGCCGACACTGATAAGGACATTCCATTATACATAGGTGAAGACAGGAATCTATCCGATATGGACAAGATTCCAGATGTAGTGAAAAGTCGAAGGACATTTTTATGTGAACCGGGAGAGTTCTCCCCATGGACAAAGAGCGTAGAACGTATTCTGAGGATCTACGAACATCTTCGCGGTATGCCGAAGTATTATGGCATACTCGCCGTAGTGCGAAACAAAATAATAGAATATGCGGATATTGTACTCGAATCTTCCAACACTCCGCTGAACTGGGAAAAAATCTCCAGATGTCTTACTTTGCACAACGCAGATGAAAGGGATCAAATGACGACGCTGGTGCAGGGTTCAAACACCATCCCTGAGTTCTACCAAAATGTTTACCAGCGCCTTTCCCTGATACTTTAATAGACTGAGTTCAATGAATATGAACCAAGAATGCTTGGACATAATGACTCAAGCTTGCCGTGATAAGGCATTAGACACATTTGTGCGGGGTTTAAAAGGCGACTTGCATAGATTGTTAGGTATCCGCAAACCAGTAGATCTCCCACAAAAAATTGCAAAACATGGATTTCAGAGCGCAACGAATAACTCCCAAGCTATTTTGCGTAAAACCCATCATCAGAGTCCTCCTTTTACTCCGCCACGAAAAAAATATTCCCATTACAGTGCAACCAAGACCTATACCTGCTCCAAGACATACGTTTTACCCTGATATCATTCACAATCCCCGTAATGCACGGCCTCCACAATTTCAACTATTACATCAAAATTATTTTCAGAATCGAGGAATACTCCCTCCGAAAAACCAACCGTGGCCTGAAACCATAGATACTGATCAATCCATGAGGGCACACCATGAAAACTATGCTAATAGACCAAAAAATGAACAAGTAATGCATAAACGTCCCCAGATGCAAGATTTCCAGGTCCTCAATAAACTGCAACGAATTTATTATACTGAACACGGGACAAACGACGACATATCAACGGACCAACGGACCTTGGCTCTACAAGACTATGTAGGCTCATCGGAAGATCTGAAATTCGAAGACACTGAAAAAATGGAGAATATCTATTTTTTAGATTAAGGCACTATTCACTTCCTTACTTTGAGTTCCTTAGGTTTTTAATAGATACAGGTTCAAATAAAAATCACGTCCAGCCGTGGCATATCAAAAACCCTATATCGAATGAAAGATGTTTTTATGCCAATTCAATTGGCGGCAGCATTAGAATAACACATCATGCATACATTCAACCATTTGGCCCCATTACAGAAAAGCTCAAATTTTTCATTCTACCAGCATTGATTTGTTTCGGTGGCATACTAGGAAATGATGGTTTAAAACAAATACAAGCAGTTATACACACGCAAAGAAATATTACCATTTACGACAGTATTCATATTCCATTAAAAGAACATTTATCAGAAACAGTAAACAACAACAACAAGACGGAATAATACGCCCATCAAAGTCACCGTATAATTCTCCTGTTTGGGTTGTCCCAAAAAAATTGGACGCCTCAGGAGAAAAAAGTATCGATTAGTGGTAGATTACCGCAAACTTAACTCTGTGACTATTCCAGACAGATAACCAGTACCTGAAATAAACGAGGTCCTAGCCAATCTCGGAAGAAACCAGGTATTTTCGGTAGTGGATTTAAAAAGCGGGTTCCATCAGATTCCTTTAAGGGAGTCCAACGTTGAGGAAACCGCTTTTTCAGTAAATAACGGTAAATACGAATTTACTCGCTTGCCCTTCGGGCTTAAAAACGCGCCTGCCATTTTTCAACGTGCATTGGACGACATACTCCGTGAACATATAGGAAAACGTTGTCATGTCTATATCGACGATATTATTATCGTTGGTAAAGACGAGACGAAACACCTCGAAAATCTTAATAGAGTATTCAAAACCCTGCAAGCAGCAAATTTAAAAATACAATTGAATAAATGTGAATTCCTTCACAGTGAAGTCGAGTTTCTGGGATTCATCATAAGTGATGGGATTAAGACTAGTCCGAAAAAGGTCGAAGCAATTGTCAATCTTCCGCCTCCGAAAACGCTCAAATATTTCCGATCATTTTTAGGTATTTCGGGGTATTATCGCCACTTCATCCGAGATTACGCAAAGATTGCGAGACCTCTAACATCCCTTTTACGAGGGGAAGATGGGCGTGTGTCCGAACATTCCTCAAAAAACAAAACATCAATTTAGATGACAAAGTAATGAAAGCATTTAATATGCTGAAAAATTCACTTATCTCAAAAGATGTAATATTAGTTCATCCGAATTTTGGAAGGGAATTCGAGCTGACCACTGATGCCTCTCAGTATACTTTTGGTGTGGTCCTCTCCCAATGGAGAAAACCTATCACGTTTCTTTCAAGAACATTAACGAAGACAGAGAAAAATTATGCGGTTAATGAAAAAATAATGAAACTGACTCAGGAACTACCTCTACGGTCCCAAAAAGTAGTAATCTATACAGACCATCGGCCACTGACCTATACGCTTAGCAACAAGAATACCAATAGGAAACTTAAAAGGTAGAAATCCATCTTAGAAGAATACAACTACGAGTTAAAGTATAAGCCAGTAAAAGCGAATGTAGTCGCAGATTCCCTTTCACGACCATCTCGAGAGCCTCAAGTGAACTCGATGACACCTGCAGAGCGCAGTGATGAGAGTTCATCCCATAACCTGATCGAATCTGTAAACACCCCCCTGAATACTTTCAGGAATCAGTTGATACTAAAAATTGAAGCTGAGGATAGCTACTAACTTGTCACACCTTTCGAGAACTACACACGACATATCATAATGAAACGATAATATTACGAAATTAATATCGTCAATATTCTGAAAAGATATCTTAACCCACATACCAACAATGGGATCCTCACAAGCGAAAATATCATAGGAAAAATCCAAGAGATTTATCCGGACCACTTCAATGACTATTGAAGGAAATTTACTCACAAACTCGTTGAAGACATACCCAGCGAGGCTGAGCAAGATAAGAAAATCCTCCAAGTGCACAGGAGAGCACACCGAAATGCCGATGAAAATAAGTTGCAACTGCTGAACAATTTCTATTTCCCCAGAATGTCGGCCAAGATTAAAAATATTGTAAAGCACAGTACAACATGTAAAGAAAATAAACACGACAGGCATCCTAATGAGCCATTCTTAAATCCTACTCCAATACCATCCTTGCCTGGTCACACCATCCATCTGGACCTGCTCTCAACAGAAGGTCATCGGATGTTAACGGCTGTAGATAAGTTCACAAAATTTGGTCAAGCTAAAATCATAAACTCGAAACCCACCGAAGATATCAGGCAACCACTGTTAGACATCTTGTTTTACTTCTGGGTACCAGAGCATGTAGTTAGATATAATGAAGGCTCGCTTCGGTCAGCTTCCATTACATCCCTCCTGCAAGATGAACTTCATGTTACAGTTCATAAGACACCCCATATAAAAGCGAGGTGAATGGGCGAGTGGAGCGCTGGCCCTCCCCTCTCGTTGAAATAATGAGATGCCTGAAAAAGGAAGGACATGGACTTACATTCGAAGAACTATTGCAACGTACCGTAAACGAATACAATTTTACCATACATTCAACAACTGAAAAAAAAACCAGTAAAGCTATTTTTTAGACGAGAGCCTGGTATCAACCCTGAAGACCTAGAAAACGTACGACTGACGAACATAGAAAGACTAAAGAGGAAACAAGAAATATACCTTAAAAACCATAACAAGACAAGACAGGCCACTAGACAGTACGACGTAGGGGAGGTAATCTACAGGGTCTGTATAAAAAGTAACCGGACTGAGCCTGCCCCCGCTCCGTCAAAGCGTCTGCTAACCGGTATCTGGTGCTGTACTGGTGGTGGGGGTCTAGGTAAAGGGAACCGGGCTGCAGCAGTTGCCTCCACGTGCTTGGAGAGATAGCATTGAGCGAGAGCGGAGTGCGTGTTCAGTTACGTCTTCGGATTGAAAATGGAGCGTACGATCGAGCAACTCGTTAGCATCAAATTTTGTGTCAAGCTCAAGAAAACGGCCACGGAAACTCTTCCAATGATTCAAGAGGCTTACGATGAGGATGCTCTGTCCAGAACTCAAGTGTTTCAGTGGCACAGAAATCTCCGGGAGGGCCGCGATGACGTCCATGACAAACAGCGCGTCGGTCCTCCATCAACGAGTCACACGGTCACAAATGTGCAAAAAGTGCTTGATGTGTTGAACAGTGGTCGTCGTCTGAGCATTCGGGCTATCGCAGATGCGGTTGAAATTGATATGATGACCGTTCACAACATTATCAAGAACGATCTGGGCATGAGGAAGATCTGCGCGAAGCTGGTACCCAAACAACTGACTGATGAGCAAAAGGAGCGTCGTGTTGCTGTCGCTTCGGAAATCCTTGATCGACTGCAAACCTTAACCACGTTATTACAAGAGACAAGACGTTGGTTTTCGAATACGATCCTGAGACGAAGCGGCAGAGTTCAGAGTGGCACACACCGGCGTCACCACGACCGAAAAAAGCGCGCATGAGGAAATCGAAGGTAAAGTCGATGCTCATTGCTTTCTTTGACGTGAAAGGCATTGTTCACAAAGAGTTTTTGCCACCCGGCCAAACTGTAAACGGCCAGTACTACAGAGAGGTGCTCCGTCGACTAACCACCCGGGTTCGCCGAGTCCATCCGGAGATTGCCGATTCGTGGATCCTCCATCACGACAATGCTCCGTCGCACACCTGCCTACTCGTCACCGGGCAGTTGGCAAAACAGTCGAGGCAACGTTGCCACAGCCTCCTTATAGCCCGGATATGGCACCAGCAGACTTCTTTCTGTTCCCCAAGATCAAGAGACACCTTAAGGGGACGCGGTTCGGGGCTCTGGAAAACGTTCAACGTACTATGACGAGGGCTCTAGACAGCATCGAGGTTGCCGACTTCACGGGAGCCTTCGGGCATTGGAAAATCCGGTATCAGCGTGTTATCGACTCCAATGGGGACTACTTTGAAGATTTCTAAAGAAAAATTGTACATATTTTGCCAATAAAAAATTTCCTGAGGTCAGTCCGGTTACTTATTATACTGTCCCTGTATGTCAAAACAAACAAAAGGAAAAGGCTCAAAACTAACCCCTAGATATAAGCAAGAGATCGTTAAAGAAAACAATAACTATACAATTGTCACGGAATCAGGGAAGGTGATACATAAAAGTAACATACACAATTAATCCTTCATTGCTGATTCATTATACACACTTGCCAATCTCACGTCCAAATTTTGAATGCCTCCGGTTCACAAATAGTCACATTTCACACAGGACAGACAAGGATAACGAACGGAAACTTTAATATTATACACACAGTTGACATCGACAGCTAAGAAAACCTGATTGCACCATCCGAACTAACTTTCAACCTCCCAGCTATCCAGCATCATCCTCTTTCTCCATTCCTATCACACGAGCTGCAACAGATTCGGAATCTCGTTCAGAACCTCAAACCACGTAAAGTCAGGTGATCACTAAACTTCCTCGGAACTGCATTGAAATGGCTGGCGGGAACCCCCGACCATAGTATACTCAACTAGTATCCACTCTCTATCAACCCTCCGGAAAAACCCGAACACAAGCCGAGCAGCGCGCCATAAATCTTCGGTAGCAGGTAGGTAGGTAAAGGCTGACGCAAGGATTGGCGCGAATATAAACATGTGCTTCGATGAGAGATTTCAGGATTACCATATCTCAAAAAATCAATGAATTTGCAGAAAAACAAATTCGTTCCATTCAATCTTTTAGTTTTTTTATTAGGATCTGGCAACACAGCCATGTTCTGAAATGCGTAAAAGGGCACGTGCGTCGGAAATTTTATTCGCTTTTTGCTATGTTTCTTGAGCGCGCCATGCCTGGGCTCAACTGTCGTGCCCCGGATCAGCTGACGGGCCCGTGGGAAAATTCAAAAAGTGTGCAACACAGGGTAAATGAAAGGTATGGGTACTTTATAAGGAAAGGATAAATAACATTACAACGGTTACCAACGAGATTCAAAAGCTCCTCAAAGAAAATAAACAAATAAATGTAGATATGATACTCGACGTAAAATTTAGATTAGCATTGGTTAAAGAGGAGTTAACAAATATAAACCTTGCAATTCATGGGGCTAAATTGGGTATCATAAATTCGCTTGTTTTGTAAAAATCCGAATACCTGATATTATAAACAAAGAAAGAAAACCATTTTTCACTATAGAAGAAGCGTTAGATTTTGACGAAATAAAAATAATCACAAATAGCTCCTCACTCTTATACATTGTAAAAATTTCTTTAGCGACAGAAAAAAATTATCGAAAATTGTTAATAAAACCTATTAAAAGAAATCACTTTGTAAATCAAATTATGTACAATAACATTCTGCAAAACGAAGAAGAAATTTATGGCATTGAAAAAAATTGTAAAACTATCAACCAGATCTCAATATGTAATTCTAACAATATAATCGATATTGGAAGCAATTCATGTATCCCAAACCTTCTCAAAAGTCTGACAGCATTCTGCACAAAGATAGGTAGCCAACACATACTAGACGTGGGAGGAATATCAACAGGCGTAGTACTCCTGAAAGAATTTTCTGGGACGCTACAAACGGAGAAAACTACCCTCTACCTCAATGGCACATTCATCGTCAAGTTCCACAGCAACAGCATTAGGGCTAATAACAAGACATTCGTGTCCCGAGAAATGATATCTTTAAAAGAGCTACCTTCGATTCTCCAACCCTCATCTGAAGCTGAAAAGTACCAGAAATTCCTGTCATTAGAAACGATGCACGAGTTACATATAAATAACACGCAAAGGATCGAAGAGCTACAAACTGAAAAACAAATCCGACTATTTTCATCACTCGGAGCAATCTTGATAGTTACCATATCATTCTATATTCTAATTGATTTCAAAACCTTCCAGAATTTATGCAAAAAAGATCATACAATTACCATCCAAGCACCGCCTTTGCAAGAACCAATATCAACACCAAAATCTCCATCAGCATCATCCCAAAATTTATCTGACTGGCCACAACCACCAAGCATCAACAACATTCTATATTTTTAAGCACTTGGGGACAACTACACTTAACCCTTTACGGCGCAAGAACGTGTTTTTGTTTTTTTTTTAATTGAAAATATGTTAAGATGAGCTATATAATAACGGTAAAAATAGTGAAAAAAATCATATGTAAGAAAACGTAATTATTTTTGAAAAAAAAAACAATGAGATGCAGATGTGCATCATGGTGTAAAACATATTAATATTCACGAACTGTGGAAAGAACGGAAATAGTTATTGTTTTTACTAAAATATAAGGCTATGCCACACTTTTCACATTCCGTTTGGGCTGTTCCAGTACATCCTGGATATCTACACCGAAGCCTTTTGTCGGTCCAAACAGGCCAGTACCCTAACTGATCCAATCTGATATCTTTTGGCGGGATGTGCTGACAAGGCCCTTTTTAGGGTTTTGTAAAATAATTTTACAAAACCCTACTAGTTTCGCGACCAGTCTGTCCGTCTGTCCGTCCGTCCGTGTGTCACAGCAGTTTTTCTCGGAAACTACTGAAGCTAGAAACATCAAATTTTGTGTGTAGGTGGTAAAGTGGTGATCTCTTCAAAGTTCAACTACAAAAAATTTTTACAAGGTATTTAAGGAGGGTCTCCCCATATAGGAGAGTGACCCCCCGAAAAAAAAAATTTCATTGAAGGTAGGCGATATGGGTATCAAATGAAAGGTCTTGATGAGAACTTTTCAAACCAGGTCTTGATTTGGCAAAATTTGCCTCGAGGAGCGCACAGGGAGGGGAAATACACGAGAAAATCTGAAAAAAATCAGGAATGTTGGCCTTGGTGAGTACAACAACAACAAATACGTTAGAAGTCGCAGTTCACTCAACTTTGTTAGTAATAGTACGATTTATCGATTTTATGTTTTCTTGAATAAAATCTTAATTGTACCCTTAAATTCGATGAAATTCATTACGTAGATGTCTATTTATAAGATTGATCTATCCTGAAAGTTTCATAAAGATTGAATAATGTTTAGCAAAGTTATAGCGGTTTGAATTTTCCTTTATTACTATGGAACAATATGCGCTGCATTTATTACTATGACAACATATGGCTATGGAACAACATGCGCTTTTTACCGACTCAGACACTACAGTTTTGCTAGGATTTGCATGAAAATTCCAGGAATGAAAGGTGTCATATATATCTTTGAGAATCGGTTCAGCTAGTGGTATGAGTAATCGTAAAACAAAATAGTGGCTGTTTTAAATGCGAAGATTGAATAATGTTGAGTTATTTTTTCCCAACTTCAACGTTTAAGGTGCATGCTTTGAACACTTGATTCAATTTAATGAATGACTGAAGATGAGTACCTACAAATTATGCTCATAAGTGAAACAAGTCAGGGAGGGGAGAGAGAGCTCCTAGCAAAAGGGTTTTGTAATCATTCTAGGATTCGAAAAAATTGGCCATTAATCGATGATAACAGTACAGGAGAGTGGCCCCTGAAAAAAATTCAGCAAACGTAGCCGATATGAGTATGAAATGAAAGTTTTCATGGGGGCTTTTTATAACGGTTGTTAAACTGTCAGTTTTTGCTTCAATGGGGGCACAGGGGGGAAATACATGAAAAATGTGTTTCCTCCGTCGCGGATGGACATCTGAAATAATTATCAAGGGAGATATTTATGACCAAAAACCTCAGAAGTCGAAATTCGTTCAACTTTGTTAATAATAGTATGATCTTCGTATTTCATATTTTCTCCAATAAAATCGTCTTTGACATGTTTCTTGATTTGATTCCATCTGGTGACTGCATTTTCTAAATTGAATACAAAACTCTTCCGACATGAGCGTAGGTCTCTTTACCCAACTTGTTTCTTTTTGTCCTGGATGAGTGCTTCTACATCGCTAGTACGCTTTAGCTGGTTCGTACTTTTATATTTGGCTAAAGTTTCAGCAACTTCTAGTCGGAAATCAGCAGAATTTAGCGCCTTGACATTATTTTCCGTGTCAGCATGAATTCTTCTATACAATAGGCAAGAATCAGACATGGTCATGTCCAGGAAATGGTTAGAGAGCCTTATAAACCAACGTTTGCTCCGAAGTCTAATTTTATAATGACCCATTACGGAGTCCATGAGGTCTACACCTCCCATGTGATGATTATATTCGGCCACAATAAAGGGTCGTTCAACATTGATTTGTTTCTTTTGCGACATGTCGAATCTACTTACGATAGATGTGGGATTTTTTCCAGCAAATTTGGATGCTAGATTCACAATTTTATTATCTCTCCAGGCCACCACCGATATGTCAATACCATTATAGCTTGCAACCTGTTCAATCGATATGCCTCTAGGCGGTTTATTCTGCTGTTTTTCTTCTGGGAGTTTACAGTTCGGGATATGGTTTCTCCGAACGATGCCCAAAGCTAATATACCACGGTTTGACAAGAATTCAATCAAGGGTAGCGATGTATAATAGTTATCAAAAAACAGTCTATAGTTTTGGTTGGCAGGAATCTCTCTGGCCAGTCGGGCCGCTACATTAGATGAGGCACCTAGTTGAGGCTCGTCATCTGCGCATATGTTCTCTTGGCCACTGTAATCTTCAAATTTGTAGCCATATCCACTTGCACCACAAATAACGAACAGTTTGAAGCCCCACTTGTGATGTTTGTCTGGCAAATATTGCTTTAGAGCACTTCGTGCTTTGGTTGAGCACATTTGTTCATCAGCAAACAAATGTTGTTCAAGAGGCACTTGTCTAAAGTTATGATTTAGCTTTTCAATTATTGGCCTGACTTTATAAAGTCGATCAGAATTTGGCTGACTATACGGTAACCTTTTAGAGTTATCATTGAAGTGTAGTACTTGCCTCAGAAACTCGAACCGTTTTAGTGTCATTATCTCACGTATGTTGGCACAGCCATATTTCTGTGACCAGTACATTTGAACATTGGGCAGGGCAATTATGGACATGTAGTAAATAATTCCAATAAACTGTCTTATTTCCTGGCTTGTAACAATTATAGGTTTACTCGCATCTTTTTGCACGCTGTACAGGTTTGTTTCGTCTCTTATGAGATCCACAATGTCGTCAGTAAATAAGTGAGAAAATACCTGGTAAGGCGTCTGTAATTCCAGTATTTTATTTGATAGCTTGGAAGATTATTTTTCCATATGATATTCGTTTTGGGATCACATGCGCTTCGTGAAGTTGTGTTGACTTTGGAGCTGGTACTGGGTACTGAAACAGCAGACGGTATCTCACATGGTTGAACTGTAGTACTTGTACTGGTCTCAGAGCTCGGTAGCAAGATGTCACCTTCCTGATCTTCTAGGAAGGGTATTTCTGGTTCCTCATCCAAATCTTGGCGTAAATTTCAATTTTCCAACATGTACGATGGATCGGCTACATCGTCGTCGTCTGAAAAGCCTAAGCCATCCTCACTATCTTGCCATCGGCTTAGAATAGTTTCTAATTCGACAGTTGACAAAGGCCTAGAGCCTGAACGCGGAAACTTCAAACTAATATTGAGCCTGAAAAGAGAAAATATTCCTCTCACGAAAAAATAATTTTACGTCAATATTTCCAATATAACCACTCTAAAAAGACAACGAAAATTATGCGCGAACAACACAAACCGGTTCTAAGGGATCCGTCACCAATAATTACAAATAACACCGTCTAGCACAAACGTGGGGAACTAATTCAATAGAATGCTTTGCTGCAGATATGCATTGCTGCCTTGAACGGTATTTTATTCGTTGCTTTGAACGACTTTGCTAGTTTGAAGAGTATGATGTAGATCTGCTACTCAGCGCCGTAAAGGGTTAAGGCGGGAAGAGTTAAGCAACCCATACTCAACTTACCTGTCACGAGCTACTTACGTCGGGAAAATCGATAGAAATTTCTATTCGATTTTCAGGTGAATGCTGATCTTGCGTCTGCTGCAGTCTTTTACCGGAAACTCTACAATTACAATTCGCTTTAGTTACCATATGTGTAATTAGCATTAAGTTAGTTCGATTTGATTGTTCAATGAGTTAAGATGGGTCTGAAGACCCTTAAATATATTTTTTCATATTCGAACTCGTTGTTATTATTAACTTATATTGACTGATATGTGCCGCTGAGTATGACTCTTGACACTTTATCTACGGAATCTCCAACGAAAATTGCTTCTAGGCCTGTTATTTTTGTCGGTTCTTACTCTAAATCTAAAAAAGTGCAAATTTGCAATTCAATTTTGAAAATTTTTTCATAATCCATAATGCAATTCTCTTAAGTGATATCCCCTCAAAGCCAAAGTCAAAAGCGCTTTATTTAATACCAATCGTTATACATTTTTAAAAGAACATAAAGCAAATTCCAAACAATAAAACTATGAAAAACTTAATGGCCTGAATGGCTCTCTAAATTTATACGTTATCAGTTAAACACATTTAATGAAAAAAATACACTTGCAAATTTAAATTAATCAAAATTATTACATATTTTTTGATTTAATTGGAAAAAGGAGAAAAAACCAACCAGCATTATTCAAAAATTACTTATATTACTAACACAACAATGAACTTATATCCTATACCTAATATGTTACACCCTTATTCTAAATAAGTTCAATTAAAAAAAAAAACGTTACCTTATATTGAAATCAATGCCTAATTTATAATACAAATAAACAACAACACTAGATGTAGCAATAATGAGATGAATCTAAAAAACTAAGTAACGAGAAAAAGCACAAAAACAGAAAATAAACACGAATAATTTAGACATTGTCATTCAGCCACCAATACCCAGATTGCTCCATCTCCGCTCGACCAGCCTCAACGAATCTAGCAAATGAGTATCTCCATCGGAATTGTTGGTCTCCTGAACTCAAATTCGGAGGATATTTTATCTTCTTATTGGTGGCCCGTCTATATATGTGATATATGATTGGCACTCCGTCAGAATCAAAAACATATCGATTCATGTCCAAATACACGAATGCTTCTGGAGGAACGAAGCCAGTAGTGAGGCAAGTCACAATATACCCGTCTGTAGGGTGGAACGGCTGTGAAATCCAAGAGTTTTCACACACAGTTACAGATCTTGCGATATGATTCCGAAGAAGTTTCAATATGAAGATATCGACTCTTATCACTTGAGCGGTTTGATAAATTTTTCTATTCGATATATAGTGCTTCCAATCGGTCTCAGGGTTTCTGTACAAACCAGTACATACACGAAGACATTTCCTTTCGAAAACTCTTAATCTTTCCATTGTACTAGCACTCTGGTTGTACCAGATCTCGCATCCGTATGTCAAAACTGGCCTAACCAGGGTCTTGTAACAAATAACTTTGACTTTTTGATCAATGTATCTGGAATGAAAGAGTCGCCGAAGGGCCATGACTACTTTTAGTGCTTTACTGAGCATGATTTTCACATGTTTAGTATAGTACAGATACTGATCAAGATGAACACCGAGGTATCGAACACAGGATTTATGTGGAACCCGTTCTGTACTACCCTCACCAGCCATACTGTGGAAATGCTTCCAATTACGTTTCAGGTCTTGACTGGCCCCCTGCAGCGTTGTTCGAAACAAAATTGTTTCACACTTCTGCGCATTGATTTTCATTCGCCAATTGTCGGTGTAGAGCTGCACATCATTAAACATTTTTTGAAGATTGCTCTGAACTATTGTAGCTTTTCGGTCTGCCGTATAGATGATCAGATCATAGCAAATGCTACCAATGATCGCATTGCCGAGACGCAAAAATCAAAGCTGTTCAATAGCTTGCGAATGAATATTGAGAAAAGCAGGGGCGCAGTAACTGTTCCCTGCTGGAGACCATTCAAGACCTTGAATTCGCGTATTGTTGTCAGTTTTCCATCAGTTTCAACAAATGATTTCCCGTATAACATATTGCACATTATGGCGACAAGTTGTCTGGGGAACTTTTCCTGAAGAAGTTTGAAAACTAGTCCATCTAACCACACCGTATCGAAAGCTTTCTCCATATCAATGATACATGCTCCAACACATTCTTTGTTGTTTAGTTTCCAATAGATGTCTGAAGTTACTTTCGTTATTGCATGTCTGGTCGAATGCCTGGCACGAAAACCAAATTGGCAATTCGGGATCAACTCATATTTCTCAATGTGGGCGTTTAACGCTCTATTGAGTATCACTTCAAACACTTTGCTGATGTTAGGCAGCAAGCCAATTGGGCGATAGCTTTTAGGGCATGAAGATTCTTTTCGTTTCTTCAAGATCAGAAATACCTTAGCCTTTTTCCACTCATTCGGGAAATATGAATTGTTTTTGTTGAACAATATGCAATAATTCCTAATAGCAACCTCAGGCAAATGTCGGAGAACTTTATTTGGAATACCGTCAGTACCACATGATTTTTTGTTGTTTATTCTGCGAAATATGAAACACAAATCTTCATAGCTGACAAAATATTCAATAAGATTCAAGCTCGGTATGAGGTCAGATGTTAATGTTTCATCGAAATGAAGAATCGATTGGCCGTTCAGGCTTGATTTGAAGTCGGAAACTTTTTCTTCAACGACCTCCGAAAATATTTCATTCCTTCTCTCTGGGTTTGGCAGATGAACCAATTCAAAATGTGTTCCAATCAGGGCAAGTTTCTGCAATCCATCATATATAATCCTGTTTCCATTTCTATCCGGAGTCGTACTATCAATTTCGATACCAGCCCTATCGAGAAGATTTATCTCATCACTATTGACTTCAAGATTCGATACCTTCACTCGAGACTTCTTGCGGAATATGCTATTCACTTCCGCGCAAACGCCATCTGGGTCCTGTGGGCTAATACCCCTCAGTATTTCCGCCCATTGATTTCTGACCTCACTCCTGAAGTATGAACGGATTAAGTTCCGGACATTCTTCAGATGGCATTTCAACAAAGCCAACGAGGGATGGTTGTAGTCCAAAAATCGTCGATAAATATTGTTGACGCGTGTGAGAAAAAGGCTTTTCAATCTTTTCAACCTTGCGATGATTTGTGTTTCATATCCTTCCACATTGTTTCGATGTTTAATCATGGGAACAACTTTCTCAATCGTTTCCAACGTCAGCTTCTCTAGCTTCGACAAATAGAGATCTATTTCATCGTCAGTTAGATTTCTGTTATTAGGAACCATTGAGCAAGCGTTGTCATCATGAGAAGGAGGACATTGCTTCTGGTACTCCCGATTAAACTTCTTTTGAAACTTTCCCCAGTCTGTTTTTTTTTAAATTCAACCGATGGTTTTCATGTTGAACTGGAATGAGGAAGAAATCTTCCCTGTGATGATTGATTTCCATTACGATTGCGTTATGGTCGCTATCGTAAGGAAGCACCTGCAGTTTCCGTTGAGGACTACTAAAGCTGAATTCAAGTCTTGCGTCAGCAATGCAGAGGTCCAAATATGAATTTGTCCTAAGGTATGTTGGGAACTCCGACCCATATAGGTTGCATCTGTATTCAATTTGGTTCTCTGTTATCCATGATTTCAGGAATACACCTCTTGGATTATTGGTGGCGTTCAGCCATGATCTATGCTTGGCATTCAGGTCACCAGCAAAAATATAATAACTATGCAGCCTGTTCAATTCGAGTATTTCAAACAAGGAATTGAGATATAATAACTATGCAGCCTGTTCAATTCAAGTATTTCAAGCAAGGAACTGAGCTCCTCCTTGAGCCTGAGAACAGTTCCACCAGTTGCATAGGCAGAGATAACGAAGAGGTTATTCCCACCTGGCAGTGAAATTTTGATCACGGACACTTCAAGATATTCAAACTTTTTGAATTGGACTTCTCCAATATTTTGGAAACAATAGGGTCTTCTAACGAATATCCCGGTGCCACCTCCTCCATCACCTATTACCCTATCGTTTCTTACGAATGCAAAATCTTTGAATTCCATGGAATGCCATGAATTGAGGTGGGTTCCAGTGAGAAGTATGATGTCAGGCTTTTGCTTAGCAATAAATTCAAGGAGGTAATCACGTCGATGTATAGCAACGAAAGAGTTGACGTTGATCGATATGAGGCGAAGCCTATCCATGGGAATATGACTGGATGACAAGTTATTATTAGGCATTTGAAAGACCTAAACGCTGAAAAGCAAAGTTAATTTTTGAATCTTGTTTGTCGATTCTCTCCGATAAAGAATTAAGTTGCTGGTAAATGTTGAGAAGCAGCTCATTATTACCACTTACATTATTTACATTATTTCCAGCATTTTTGCTGGTCTTCTAGTGGCGAGTGCAAATGATACTCCGGGCTTGACGAAGTTGGGAGGTATGATATTACGGTGTACTTGTGTTTGCTTTGGAGTAAATTTAACTTTTGCATCTTGATATCGGGAGCATCCTCGATATGATGCTGGGTGACCAAAAACACCGGAGTTATAATTTTTCTTTAGGCTCCGTCTGAGCCAATTTGCACTCACCGGGAGCATGAACGTCTTTGCATTTAACGCAACGATAGTGCATGGCACAATTGGCAGCCGAATGTCCAAATCTTTGACACCTGTAACACTGGTTGACTTCTCTTTTCTGGAGGCGTTCCCACCTCACCACTCTGAAATTCAAGTACCTTATTTGTTGAAGGGCACTTGGACTGCTCTTATTTGCAATTTGTACTAGGTAAAGTGGTAAATTCTTCCTTTCTATGGTCGACCTTCTTGTCGCAAAGGCTTTGACCGAAACAAAATCAATATCTGGTGCAGCCTCCTTGTGCACCTGAAGAAGATCGACCGTATCCTCTCCGCAGTCCAAACCCTTCAACAAGAAGGTCTGATTCTTTTCACTTTTTGGGGCATAGGTGAAGTGTGGAACCTCCCCAGAAATCAGCGCATTTTTGGCTGACTTGTAGTCATTCAGTGATTTCGTCCATATAGTTAATTTTTCGGCATTAACTCTTTTGATTTCGAAATTGGCCAGTTTATTTTCGGCTGCCAATAGCCGAACCATATCTTTCCCGGTTTGTCCGAACACGTTGATTGGCGGAACTTTTTCTGTCTTGTTGGAAGCTTTTTCAAAGGAACCAGCAGAACTGCGGGCTGGTTTTTTCTCCTTATTTTTGTTCTTTAAATATTGAATAAAATTTAGGTCACTATCTTGATTTGAATTACCTTCTATGTTTTCTTCAATTTCCATATCTTCGGTTAATCCCTCCAGCGTTGCAAAATAGTTTTGGCTCTCGTTGGTGCCACCAGCACTTAGAACCTCTTCTGGAATTGCATGCTTTGTACTTTTCTTCGGCCTTGTTATCTGTTGCCATTGATTTTGTGGCTGCGCCTTTTGAGGCTTCATCCCTTTCTTGAAGAGATCCTTGAGAGACTGTATCTCTTGCCTTAGTTTATCATTTTCTTTCTGCAATTTGGCCATTTGTTGATTGTCCACTATTATTTGCAGCTTGCATCCTCCATCTGCGGAGTTTTCTTCGTTATGTTTTCTTTTGGTGATTATCGCCAGTTTCGTATCCGTCGCTTCCCCAGGTTGCCCCAACGGTGGGAAGCCGTCGGGCTCCTCCCTACCAGCGGCCCTGAAGTTTTCTTTGGTGCTTTGTTTTTCGTTACCAATCGAAGTAAAAAATATTCGATAGAAATTTCCTGAGTCGATTACTTCGACAATATAAGATTTTTTCCCACAAAAATTAACTTCGGACTAGTGTTTTTAAAAAATTTATTTAATTTTTGAAAACTTTGGACAGGAGCGATTTAAAAGACGTCTATACGCAAAGACTACTACGATCCTTCTAGTGATATCCCCTCATCGTGTTGTAGAAGTACCATGTTATACGAGGAAGTTATCAATTTTCATTTTGTGTAAGAGCTAAAACATGTTGCAAGATACCGTGTTGTAGGAGGGATACTTGTATACATAGTGATTTTTTTTTTAATTTTTAAAATCTCCATATGTTTGTTTTAATAATATCAACATTTTATTTGTTTAATTAAAAAAGTGGTAAGATAAAAAATTTAAATTTACAATCATTTAATATGTCTTATTCTTGGTTTTATTACATTTTAAGGTTTGGAAGCCAAAATATGAGATTTTTAATTGCCTATGTACGAAAAAAAAAGTTCTAAGGGTGCCAACTTTGAAACGAACAGACGTTCACCTACACGTAGAATTTCGAACCCTGATGGATGCTTTGGTACAGGACAATTTTGTATAGTTTTGAAAAAAAAAACTCGTTGATACGGATTGTTAAGCTTTTAGCAATGTAATATATTATTCGTGCTGTGCTTCACGCCTATCCATATTATCATCTCCCCTAAACAAGTCAAGTTCAGAGTCACTTTCACATCTGCTATATTAGCTGCTCTCTGCACTTTAAAAAATATATTAAACCATTCTTCACGATAATTATAATCTTGGCAATGTGTTTTCACCGAAAGTTCACATGATGTGTGCCAAAACCACTAAACGTGAAGGTCAATTAAATTATTAAAATTTCAGATTTTGCTCAAATCGGATGAACTTTCATTATCGCGTGATATTCTAAGAATATAATTTTTTTAAAGTGGATTTAATTGCCCGTGGAAGAAAAATTGTCAAAACATACTGACAAGAACAGCGTCAGCATTTTTGGTCAAGTTCAGAGATTGATAAGAAATGGTCGAAATATAGATTAGTCTCGTGTGAATTTTTTGTGTTGTGATTTGACCACTGACCCACATTTGAACAACCGACATTGACCAGTGATAGGAAGTGTAGGAATTTAAATTTATCAAACGTTCATCTATGTATAACACGTGCAGAACATATGTGTGCGTCATTTAAATAAAGCGTTTTGAAATTTTGTTCTTTTCAGTACGTTTTTCAATATGATCATTTGAGTGTGATGGTAAGTCATAAAACTAAATTTAAACCTTTTGTTGAAGTTATTAAAATTTTTAAAAAACCATAAATTTACGTAACGCCCAGCCATTCATTTCTACAAACTTACTCTTGACACAAAGATGCGTTACAATTACAAAATCCAATAATAATTTCCACTCGAAAGCTAAGTACGTTCGAGTACAATACTCGTATTTCAAAGGAACAAGTAGTTCAAGCTTTATAGCATTCATCGAAATGATATTAAGTGATTACGGTCGCCCATATGTCTCGCACTTAGCAGATATGATAGATGTTTGTTAGCACGTTCAAGAATAAATTGATGGCAGGCACACGACCGTACAATCGCGAGAAAACTGCCTTGCTGCCTTGATAACAAAGAATGGGAAGGTCGAACGCCTTTCGCGCTTATCAGTCTCGCGAAATTGTAACGCAAATTGATTTTATTGTCTTATCTGCAATGAGCTTTACGCAATCTTATTTACGCTGTTCTATTATTGGATAGATTTTCTCCTTAATTATGATGGATTGGAATTTCTTAAATTGATTTGAAACAATATGTTGATTAGGAAACAGAACATTAGGGAATGTTTTGTAGATATGTAAATTCACCGTTCGCTAAACGTTTTTATTTTTCTCCCAGATTATATGGTTTTTGTTTGGAGTTGAAAATAGAAATCACACGTTTTGCTCATATTATTCCCATTCATTTGTTTACAGAAATCTATACATAATGGAAAAGTGAACAAATGAGCTAACACGCTGATAAGATGATATTGACTGCAAGAGCAACAAACTGACCGAGTTCCTTGGAACTAATGATGATTCAAATGCACTTAATGATGCATTTGAATATGCACTTGCACTTCCAACAGTTGACGCTAACCGAGAATCGCTAAGAATTTGATTAATTAAACAAAGAACCGCAAAGACGCAATCCCTTTGTTGTGGAGTGCAATTAACAAAGGCGCTCGATTATGCTTTGTTAGCGTCCAGTTATCACATGTGTTGCTGATTAAGTTAGCACTTAGTTGAAAATTTAATTTATGTTTGGAATTAGGTTATTGAATTCCCATAGGCTTTACTGTACAGATTAATAGCAAACAAAAGTTTATTTATGTATGGTGTTTGTAATTGATTTCATCTTCGCAAAACTGTCCTGAAATATAAAGAAAAAGAAAAACCTTCCTTTTAATTTTGTTTTTCAAAATCGATTTTCGATCCTTATCGTTTGGTTTTCCTCAACGATTGTTTTACTTAGCCCAGACAGTTTACTTATACACATATTTCGCTCAGAGCTTATGAAAATCACCAAGAGCTAATGAGATAATCGGAGCATAGCGGGAAAGGTCATAGGTAACACTTTGTAGTAATCAAGCAGTCCGCATAAGCAAACTGCTCGAGCGACCTTCACGAGAAGGACAATAAAAGTAGACAGGGACGGATCTAGAAAATATTTTGGGGGGGGGGCCGATCAAAATATTTCAAATTATACATATAACTGTGGTGTTTAAATTGCAGCAAGTAGCTCATTTGGCTGCACGCCATCAGATTTTACTCTCATCTCATTCATTTCTTCTAGAGCGGATCCGATAAATTCAGTGCTATCGTAAAATAGATTGAGTGATGCAAGGTGTTCGATCCAACGCGTTTCGCAGAATTTCAAAAGACGAGTCTGCTTGGCACCAGTTTCCGACTCAAGTATGTGTTGCTTTAATATGATTCCAGCTTTTTTGACCGTCCCCAAGCAGTTGCGAATCGGTGCAATGTCACATGCGTGACAAGTAGCCAGATTCAAATTGTGGTTTGCTTAATGGAGATAAGGTGCATCTAAACCTGAATTTTGGACAATAGCTGCACATCCCTTAAACTCACCACTCATAGCTCGAGCTCCATCATATCCTACAAAATAGAACATTGTTAGTAACATATTTCGCAATTCCTCAATTTGTAATTATAAGATCGTTGTATACTAGACTAGTAGTTCACCTTGCCCTTTAATGTACTGAATCTCGATACCAAGTTTTTTCAAAGTTGTTAATAGAGTATTGGCCAGCCCTGCATCTGTCACATCCTCTACGGGTTCAAAACACAGGAAATCTTCTCGTATGACGTGTTTCCCTGCAACTTTTTGGACATACCGAACTCCAATAGAAAATTGTTCTATCCCACTTATATCAGTCGTTTCGTCAGCAGTGACTGCGAAACACCTCGTCTCATTTACACGATTCACTATTTCATTTGTAATTTTGTCCCGCCCAGCATCAATGATTTCATTCTGTGTCTTATAGCTCAAATAGGTTGCATTAGCTCCAGCTGTCAGCAAGTGGTTTCGCAAAAAATCATCCCCGCACTCTACTGCATAACGTAGAAGAGCTCTAAAATTTCCGTCGTTCTCTTCCGGCATCTCCAAGGACACAGGACCATCATCTCGACGACCACGAAGGGCTATTCCTTGACGACAACAAAATAAGACTGCACGAATAATCGAAACCAATTTCTTTCTGTTTTCGATCTGCAACTTCTTGCGGCTTGAATCAATGTCACTAATGACATCGTTCTTTTTTATTTTCGTAGATAAGCCGAAAGTTGCTCGCATCGATACGGGCGTCGTCGTGATACTTCGCTGCCGCATGGTCTTTTAACTTCTCTAACGCTTTCTTCCAATTTTTCAAAACAATTTTGATGAGCGTGTTTGCATTTTGATGACGACCTTTCCCAACTTCCTCTTTAGCAAATATGATACACCATTTACAATACGCTGCATCTTCGACTGCGGATACGTTTGCAGCCAGGACAGCTGAAATTTACGATTTTTACTGCCGATCATCGATGCTGGAAACGCGAAAGAGGCATCTGGTGTCCATACATTTGCTAGAAGTTGATACTTCTCCTCATCGTCCAATGTTCTTCGACAAAAGCGTTCCACGTTATTATCTCTATCTTGCAACTTTTGCCCCTTCTACAAATTAAAAAAAAATATATATATATATATATGAATTCCAGGCATTTAGCTGATACAAGTTGAGAGTTGAATTATAAAAAAGTCATTCAAATAATGTCATAAGCAGTGACTTATTCAAACACTGCAAACTTACCAGTGTGAATCACAATTATATTCAAAACGATATCCACTCAAAAATGTTTACAAGAATTAATCTACATTTTGTCACTTGCTACTCATGAATATACTTACCGATATTTATCCTTGAAAATATCGATATTCTGATACATCGATACAAAACTAAAAAAAAACAGAAAGAATTTTTTGTTGATTCGTATTTTAACCGAATATTTCACGAAAATTAGTGAATAACTTTTTAAAAATTTTTAATTTTTTATAACCGATACCGTGAATTGTAAACATTGATATAATATCGGTGAGAAAAATATCGGCAAAAAAGATTGAAGAATTTTATTTGAAAATATTCAAAAAATATCGATATCGATAGTATCAGCGATAAAAATATCATCGCAAAAATATCGATATCATCAGCAAAAATATCGATATTTTGTATTATCGATAATATATCAACAACCCTAGTAAGCATTTGTATTTTACAACGGCCTTGTTGCCTGACTCCAAGTTTAGAGCCAAGGCGGTTGTGAATCAGAATATAACAAACGCTGAATTTCTTTCCTTAACATTTCCATTTGTAATTGAACTTCTCGAATTTTACACTGTCAGAAAAATCAATACTAACCTCAAACTCTACTTTATCTGTCTCGTCTCGTTTCGATCGTTTTGCTGGCGTTGGTTCGTCATCGGGTTGTTCAACAGGCTGTTCCAAACTGACAGATTCTTTATCAAGGTTTTTCGGCTTGAAAAATGCAGTTATTTTCACTGGAGGCATTTGTTCAATATGAGGACCATGAGGACTCACTGAAATTGCACGACTACTACGAAAACTCACACTGAACACACATCAAATTGGCGATACCTATACAGCTTAGGCGACATAGTCGCTATCTTGAGGTCTGAGGTCTTAAATGAAATCGGCGCGCTATTCGAATCACGGTTTTATGACTTTAGGGGATATCGTAGTGATATCATATAAATACGATTTCAGAATGGCTTTATTAATTAAATTTATTTGCATACAAGATTATCAACATCTTGAACTGATCGTAAATTTTATAGCCATATTTGTTTTTTTTTCATTTCAAAATTTCGGGGGGGCCCTGAACCCCCGTGCCCCCCCTCTGGATCCGTCCCTGAAAGTAGACGAGAAGTTATGGGGACCTGGTAACAACGACGTGTAGTGAATTGGAAGATTGATATAAATTTCCGTTCAGGACTACAGCGATGGTCTGCTGCCTTGGCGAGCGCAGATGCTGGTGCTCGCTGGAATTGGCCCTGTCTGAGGACGTGCAAATGCGTTGGCAGGCTAGCATTGCGGAGTCGTGAGGCGGGTTCCTCTCCCCAGCACAAGCGCCCACTACATAAAAATTTCGCATTCACGAATCAAACGATCAAATGACTCTGTTCGACCGTGTCGAGGCTGAGGTAACCTCCTGAAGCGATGTAGGGTAAACTATACTAATCCCGGCGCCCCACTGGTTATTGGCATGTTTCACTTTTTCATTAAAAATTAAGAGTTACCCGCACAAACAATTATTTCTGAGTGTTTTTGTAGTTTTTTCCACTCAAAATTCAAAACATAGCTCACATGTGCACAGTCAAGTGCATGGCAATGATAAGTAATGTGAAATCAAAGTGTGCCGCGCTCCAGAATAATACGTTTTCCGCGTTTCACTGTTTCGGTTAGCAGCAGGTATCTTTGTTTCTTTTTAAAATATATTAACTATAGATTATATACGTTTGTAGTAAGTGTTTTAAATGATTAACAGTGAGTTGAAAAGCGTTCTTAAATTACACTTTTCGCATTATCTGCTAGGCAAACGTCATAGTTTTGAGTGCCAACAACTGATCCAAACATTTAAGTAGCACCACCGTTAGTTGGCCCTATGCCAGCACTAAAATTATGTTGCAATGCTTCTATGCCAGATACGGGTCATTGAGAAGGGACATTTGCAAAACAAAGCAAAGATATGACTTGAACGCGATAAATGAGAATCCAATATTAATTTTTAAAACTGCCAATCATTGTACTCTTAGAGGCCAATGGTTGTGAAAAATCACCATGTGCTTACGTAACGATAGATTTAACATCAAATTTTAAAATGCTGTTTGTTTGTGACACGCAGCAACTTTGTCCAAAGAATACTAAAGTGCTGGCAAAAAAATTTGTCAAAAAGGTATATGAAATTGGCCACACACAAGCCGAAACGTGTCTTACTGTCATGTTCATCTTTTCTGCTAGTGGTGAAATAACCCCGCCTATGATAATATACCCTTTAAAAAGAATGTGAGCCGAACATAGATCTTCGTTACCCTCTTCTTGCGGCTTAGGATTGTCCAATAATGGGTGGATGAACTCAGATTTATGTTACCAATATATCCACAACATTCTTTGTCTATATTGTTATATGTCCAAACATTTCTGCGAGCTACTGTCGCAACTACAATATTAAGAACATGATGATTAACAAACGAAAGTACTCGAAAGCACAAGAATCCACCAAGCATGATCAACATCTGAAAGTGACGTCATTCCGCTATTCAAATTGCTCGAATATTCCAGGTAGTTCGCCAATGTACGAGAAATGGATTGAATGACTAGAGACCCTATATAAAGCCGGGCTGAATGAATGAGGGATGATTACAACCGCGATAGTAAAACTGCGATATAGTGGAGCGCGAAGTAAAGGCGATATTGATTGATTGATTTTGAAGTGATTTTAGCTAAGACAGTTGAATTAAAAATTTATAGACATACTGAAAAGTAAAATTGGTGAAATTGTTAAATGAATGATTGTGCATTTTTAGTCAATAAACTCTTTTAACTTAATTTAAAATACAGTGCGTTTTCACCTTTCCAGGATATTAAAATTATTGGCCGTGAACCATAACACGCGACAGTTGTGTTAAGAAGTGAGAAAGAAAATTTTGAAAGTAAAATTTTTACACATTTTTTAAGTGCACAATAGTGAAATTCAACGTGCAAAAATAGCCTTAAGGAGGAGTTGGAACAGCGAAATCTGGGTACACAAGGTACAAAGGCCATACTGATTGCACACTTGCGTGACGCGATCGAGTCGGAGGGCACGTATCTGGATTCGTGTGAGCCCTCAGATGCGGAACAAGGCGCAGAAGGTGGAGAAGCAGAAACACCAAAATCAAAGGAACCCGAAAATGCGCTGATGCAAATGTTGATGCTGATGCAGCAAAGCAGCGACAAAAGTCTTTCAATTTAACATCAAGTTTAACTGCGAGGCTAGATGAAAAATCAGTGAAGCTGGACCAACAAGCGATCGAAATCAAGGCAGACATCACACAGAAGCTGGAGAAACAGTCAACCGAAATAAAAGCGGAGCTCGGTCATCTGAACAATCACATTAAAGGCGTCGACGAAAATGTTGACCAGTTCGAGGAAAAGGTTTACCAGGTCGAGGAAAAGGTCAGCCAGGAGGAGAGACTCAACCAAAACGAATTGGAACCAGCGAAGGCAGTAGTAACCACCCCACCAGCCCCGTTTATTACCGCAGCGCAAAGCACATCCAGAAATATCCGAGCACCAATATTCAACGGAAAAACGGTCTGGAGTATTTATAAAACCCAGTTTGAAGCCGCCGTTCAGATAAATCACTGGAATGAGCAGGAACGAGCGCCTGCATTGGTCTTTGCTCTAAGAGGCCCAGCTGCCGAGCTTTTGCAGACTATCCCCGTTGAGTTGCACTCAAACCGGGCTGCTATAATGAATGCGCTCGACATGCGTTATGGAGACGATCATCTGAAGCAGATTTATCGGTCACAGCTACGGCATCGGATGCAGAAGTCCGACGAAAGCTTACAACAGCTAGCCCAAGACATTGAGCGACTGGCACTTTTGGCTTACCCAGCCTACGACCCAGAACATCGAGATGATGCAGAGACAGAAGCATTCATCAGCGCATTAAAGGACCAGGAATTGCAAAAAGGCGTGCGTTTAGCCCAAAAGAAAACGGTTAAGGATGCATTGGCTTATAGTCTGAACTTTGAGGCAGCGAAAAATGTGAGCCGTACCACTGCCCGGGTTCGCGAGGTAGTGGCAGACGAGTGGAGGTGTGAGCGAGTGGAAATTGTGCGAGACCCACAGGTAAATGGTGCGCCTAGAAGCTGGAATTGCGGAGAGAAGGGCACCTGCAAAGAGACTGCAAGAAGCGAAAAAAACCGAGCTATTGTCCAGGGTGTGCAGCTAGGAGAAGATCTTGACTTAGTCACGAGCCCAGAATCGAAGCCCTTCAAACTGAGGGGTCAGGAAATATGTCAGAGCCAACTTCGTGAGGCAGAGGTTGGCTAGGTAGATCGACGTCCCCAGCACCACCATCACTGTGTCAAGACTACATCGTGGAGAAGCAGACTTTTGCCTTCCGGGTCAAGTTGACGGAGAACATTGCACCATAACAAGCGACACTGGTGCAACCTGATCGATTATCCGACCAGACCTAGTGAGGCAACAACTACTTCACAAGGGCAGGATTTTCTCACTATAGACAGCTACGGGAGAAACTGCACCTATCCATGGAGAGGTCTACTTCCAGATACAGTTGGGAGACCTTGCGTTCCGACATAATTTTCTGGTCGCGAACATTATGGATGCCTGCATTCTCGGAATGGATTTTCTGCGACCACATGGACTCACGTTGGATTTGGGCAAACGGGTATTGAAATGGCAGAATTTCGAAGTATTGATGGAGGATTCCATCGTCCGAATTCCCAAGATGAATGCTGTAGTATGTACCGACACTGATGTACCGAATTCTTCCGAAGGCATTGTATGGGCCAAGCTTGATAGTGATTCTGGAGACCACTGATCTTATCTGATAGAGCCAACGAAGACGTCCGCATTGCGCAGTCTGATTGTGGGAGAAAGCCTTGTAAAATCTATAAGGAACGGATACGTGTCGGTTAGAATCCTTAACACCGCAGACTCAACCACGAGCATCAAAGTGGGAGGAGTCATCGGCAGCTACCAGCCTGTTTCCATCATCACGACTTTAGAAGCCACTCACGACCATCATTGGAAAAGGAGGCCAGACGCAGACAAAGCCCGGGAATCCACGTCTGCAATATTGAAGCAGGTCAAATTGGCAGCGCAGCTATTCCATCATGGACACTTTAGCCGATGCAAAATGGTTTTCTACACTCGATCTCAAGAGTAGCTACTGGCAGTTAGAAATCGACAAGAAGGACCGAGAGAAGACCGAATTTTCAGTTGAGAACAGATTGTGGCAATTTGTGGTGATGCCATTTGGGCTTTGCAATGCTCCAGCCACTTTTGAACGCCTGATAGAATACGTGCTACGAGACCTAACCTGGAAAACCTGCTTGGTCTACCTAGATGACATCATTTTTATCGGGAGAACGTTCGAAAAGCATGAGCGGAACATAGAAGATGTTTACTCTCGTTTGCAACTGGTGAATTTGAAACTTAGTCCCGACAAATGTACCCTTTTCGCAGCTGAAGTAAAATACCTGAGACACGTCGTATCAGCAGAAGGGGTCAAGACAGACCCTGAGAAAACTGAAGCCGTGAAAAGCTGGCCAACACCAAACAACAAGCGCCAACTACGAAGTTTTCTGGGTCTGGTGACCTAATTTCAAAGATTCGTCAAAGACTTTGCCAAAATAACTAAGTGTCTCCATCAGGCCACCGAGAAAAATCGTCCGTATGTCTGGAATGAACAATGCCAGGTAGCCTTTGAGACCTTGAAGGAGAAGATGTGTGAATCACCCGTGCTGGCGTATCCAAAACCTGGAAAAATGTTTGACACCGATGCAAGCAACGATGGTATTGGAGCTGTACTCTCGCAGCAGATCGATGGCGAAGAAAGAGACCTCCCGTATTACAGTCGAGTTCTCTCAAAAAGTGAGAGGAACTACTGCGTGACCAGGAAGGAGCAATTGGCTATAAGAGAGGCAACCAAACAGTTCCACAAGTACCTATATGGCCGGACCATGCATCGCTGAGATCGCTGCTTAACTTCAAAAGCCCCGAGGGACAAGCTGCGAGGTGGGTCGAAAGATTGCAGTCATACGACTAGGAAATCGTTCATCGGAAGGGCGGAGTTCATGGAAATGCTGATGCCCTATCTCGTCGTCCATGTCCAGTTAACTGCAAGAGTTGCCAACGGATTGAGGAAAAGGAGCCGACCGTTGGTTTGCAAGTGATAACGGCTGAATTCGATGAAGGTTGGTCCTCGGAGGAGATTCGAAATGCCCAGTTAGCCGATGAGGACATCGGGCCATTGCTCGTATGGAAGGAGACAACTGGGCGACCTGAGTGGAAGGACGTTTCGATGCATAGTACCAACCTGAAAAGTTATTGGGCGCAATGGAACACCCTTCACGTTGAGGGTGGCGTACTCAAACAGAAATGGGAAACGGCAGATGGCAGCACCTATATAATGCAAACTATACTTCCTAAAAGCCGAATTACGATGTGATTAAGGAAATGCACGAATGATCCTCAGGAGGCCACCATGGTGTTAACAAGACCTTAGCGAAATTGTGGGAAAGGTTCTACTGGCTCCACGCTCAGAAGAAGTAGAAGACTGGTGTCGCAGATGCACCATTTGCGCTTCCGTCAAAGGTCCACAGCGACGACTGAAAGGACAAATACAAACCTACAACGTGGGTGTACCGTTTGAAAGGATTGCTGTTGACATCGCAGGATCCTTTCCCGAATCCGAATGGGGAAAGGGTCCTGGCGATTATTTCAGCAAGTGGCCCGAGGTCTACCCCATTCCCAACCAGGAAGCAACTACTGTAGCCAAACAGCTAGTGTTAAATTGGGTCAGTAGGTACGGCGTACCTTGTGAACTACATTCGGATCAAGGCCGAAACTTTGAGTCACTGGTTTTTAGCGAAATGTGGGAGCTGCTGGGAATAGGGAAAAAGAGAACAACACCGCTGCATCCCCACTCCAATGGAATGGTCGAACGTATCAACGGTGCACTCAATAAACACCTCACTATTTTTGATGGCGTACAGAGCTGCCGAACATGCATCGATGGGCTAAGCCCCACCCAAAGTCATTTTTGGAAAGATTATTCGTCTGCCAGCTGATATTAAGTTCGTAGCACCCCCTGAGAAATCCCAAACGATCACGGAGTACGCAAGTGAGCTAAGGACAGTGCGAAAACACCTCGAATCGGCTACTGACTGCATGAAGACCAGGTATGATCTAAAGGCAAACTCTACTGGCTTCCAGCAAGATGACTTGCTGTGGCTGTATAACCCACAACGGTGGAAGGTTAGTTCTCCCATCAAGCATGATCAATATCTGAAAATGACGTTACTGCAGCCATTCAAGATTGCTCGAATATTCCAGGTAGTTCGCCAATGTACGAGAAATGGATTGAATGACTAGAGACCCTATATAAAGCCGGGCTGAATGAATGGGGGGATATAGTAAAATCGCGATAGTGAGAGCTCCGATAATTGTGGAGTGCGAATTAAAGGCGATATTAGGTGATAGTTAAGACAGTTGAATCAAAAATTTATAGACAAGTGAAAAGTAAAATTGGTGAAATAGTTAACTTAATGATTGTGCTTTTTTTAGTAAATAAACTCTTTTAACATAATTTAAAAGAACATTAAAATTATTGGCTGCGATCCATAACATGCGACAGTATATAATTATGTATAAACATTTGTATATATATATATATATATATATATATATATATATATATATATATATATATATATATATTATATATATATATTATATATATATATTATATATATATATATATATATATATATATATATATATATAATATATATATAAATATATATATATATATATATATATATATATATATATATATATATATATATATATATATATATATATATATATATATATATATATATATATATATATGATGTAACGAAAATCGTGACTAAGCCAGAGGTCACAATTGCGCTCCAATTTTCACAAAATTTTTAGGAAAGGCGTATTGGGTGAATACCTCAGTTGAGTTATTTAACCAGCTAAATCGGTGGAGGGAAAACTAAATGGCGGCCATTTTAGAGGAAAATTCGTGATTTCTGTGGTGACCAAACCACAGCTCCTTTTTGGATGAAATTTGGTACAGAGGTTTATTGAAGTGCGTGATGAATTTCATAATAAAAGATCCAAAGTCGAACGGTTTTAAATAAAATGGCGGCCGCTCAAACGTTGAAAACGTGTAAACATTGGTTGTTGTAGTTGTGACCAAACTTTTCAACCAATGTCAATGAAATTCGGTATTTTAGTAAAGACTATAAGTTTCTGAAGAACTATTTAAAAAAACTAGGGAGTCAGGTCTCTAAGAACAAAATGGCGGCTAGTTGAAACTCGAAATTTCAAAGGCTTCTGTAAGACCCGATTTTGATTCGATGTAAATGAAATTTATTTTCAAGATAGAAACAATTAGATCTAAATATTTTGCTATTTTGGTATGCATGCGTGCGTAAATTACAATATGGCGGCGATTCAAATATGCGATTTTTTCAGATTTTTGTGGCACTCTAGTGGCCACATTTTCCAACGAATTTTGATGAAACTTGAGATTGTGGATAATTGTACTAAGTCCTTGTACTTAAAAAAAATTATCAAAATTGGATGAAAAATAAAGAAGTTAAAAAAGTAAAACCTAATATTTTTAGCTGCCATTTTCACTAAAAATTTAATACTGTTGGCCTACTACGATTTGAATGAGATTTGGCATATTAACTGATGGGACTCTAAGATATAAATATTTTTAAAAATACAAAATTAAATGCATGCATTCAAAATGGCGGCCCCCAAAGGTCAGAAGGTATGCAAAATTCGCTATTTTAGTAGCAACTGAAGTAATGAATATTTTTCATGCAAACATTTTTCATGGCTTAACTTGTAAGTATTTATGCAACAGACCATTTTAAGGGATTGTTAAAATATTTTTACAATACCCTATTAAAATCGCGATCTGTCTTTTCGTCCAACTATCTGTCCGTCCGTGCGTCACAGCAAGTTTTTTCGAAAACCACAAAAGCTAGAGTGATGAAATTTTCTACGTAGGTAAAAAGTGGTGCCCTCTCAAACGTTTGCAAGAAAATCCCACCAGAATAATAATTTCAGCACATATGACAATTTTTTCGCTATATTTTTGTAGTAAACAGTTAATTTGCAAACGCAGCATTCTCATAGATGAACAAAATGATGACCCCGATTTCGAAATTAACTTCGAGCCTATGCGAGTTATTACAATAGCAATGACAAAAGCTCGTGGCTACATGAATTTGATCTTTCGTCGTCTCCTGTATGTACCTCTATGCATTCGACAAATAATATTTCGGGACAATTTCATATTGATATGTACAAACGTCAAAGCCATTCAGGAGAGAGTACCAAAACTGACGTTAGATAGGAAGCCATATGGTAGCAATTTGCATATGTATTAATCGGCTTACTTTGGACAAGCTTCCGTGAGCTGCCAGCCAACTGCGGCATTAGAAAATGCGTATATTGCGTAATCTATACTATTTTCCGAATGAAAACGTACGAAACTCATTCCGTGCTTGCTATAAATTTACCTAGCGCTGTCCACTGTACTCCTAAACTTTTCAAGACGAGCAAATAAAGCACATGTTTTGCACCTTCCACTGATTGCTCAGCGTTGAGATGTAAACAAACTCCTATAAATTCACTTTCGAAGGCGATAAAAATTAAACGGGTATAAGAATTGTCATAATTTTCACTTCACTAGGAGCGCTTTTGTGTTCTCCGTAGGCCATCTGAATTTCACTGGAGAAATCCGTCTCAAAACCAGACAAAACCTCGAATTTTCGTTGGCACCTCCATAATTCTTCATAAACCGCCATGTAAGTTAGCCAGAAAAGCCTGCCTACTAATCGTCATGTGTGTAGTAGTAAACGGTGCTGCCATATGGCTTCCTATCTAACGTCAGTTTTGGGGAGTACTGTAGCGACAAGACAATAGCAGCTGAGGTGTCGTACAGAATTTCACCACCACCGTAACGAAGCGCTGTAGTCAAAGTCAAATTGAAGTCAAGGTCAAAAGCGCTTTATTTAATACCAATCGTTATAAATTTTTAAAAGAATATAAAGCAAATTCCAAACAATAAGACTATGAAAAACTTAATGGCCCAAATGGCTCTCTAAATTTATACGTTATCAATTAAACACATTATATAAAAAAAATACACTAGCAAACTTAAATTAATTAAGATTATTACATATTTTCTGATTCAATTGGAAAAAGGAGAAAAAACCAACCAGCATTATTCAAAAATTACTTATATTACTTACACAACAGTGAACTTATATCCTATACCTAATATGTTACCACCCTAATTCTAAATAAGTTCAATCAAAAAAAAAAAAAAAAACCAAGCTTCCTTATATTGAAACCTACACCTAATTTATAATACAAATAAACAACAACACTAGATGTAGCAATAATGAGCTGAAACTAAAAACTAGGTAACGAGAAAAAAAAAACACAAAAACAGAAAATAAACACGAATAATTTAGACATTGTCATTCAGCCACCAATACCTAGATTGCTCCATCTCAGCTCGACCAGCCTCAACGAATCTAGCAAATGAGTATCTCCATTGGAATTGTTAGTCTGGTGAACTCAGATTCCGAGGATATTTTATCTTCTTATTGGTGGCCCGTCTATATATGTGATATATGACTGGGACACGTCAGAATAAAACACATATCGATTCATGTCCAAATACACGAATGCTTCTGGAGGAACGAAGCCAGTAGCGAGGCAAGTCACAATATACCCGTCTGTAAGGTGGAACGGCTGAGAAATCCAGGGGTTTTCACACACAGTTACAGATCTTGCGATATGATTCCGAACAAGTTTCAATATGAAGATATCGACTCTTGTCACTTGAGCGGTTTGATAAATTTTTCTATTCGATATATAGTGCTTCCAATCCGTCTCAGGCTTTCTGTACAAACCAGTACATGCGCGAAGGCATTTCCTTTCGAAAACTCTTAATCTTTCCATTGTACTAGCATTCTGGTTGTACCAGATCTGGCATCCGTATGTCAAAACTTGTCTAACCAGGGTCTTGTAACAAATAACTTTGGCTTTTTGATCAATGTATCTGGAATGAAAGAGTCGCCGAAGAGCCATGACTACTTTTAGTGCTTTACTGAGCATGATATTGACATGTTCAATATAGTACAGATACTGATCGAGATGAACACCGATGTATCGAGCACAGGATTTATGTGGAACCCGTTCTGAACTACCCTCACCAGCCATAATGTGGAAATCCTTCCAACTACGTTTCATGTCTTGACTGGCCCCCTGCAGCGTTGTCCAAAACAAAATTGTTTCGGACTTCTGCGCATTGATTTTCATTCGCCAATTGTCGGTGTAGAGCTTCACATCATTAAACATTTTCTGAAGATTGCTCTGAACTATTGTAGCTTTTCGGTCTGCCGTATAGATGATCAGATCATCAGCAAATGCTACCAATGATCGCGTAGGCGAAACATTAAAGTCAAAGCTGTTCAATGGCTTGCCAATGAATATTGAGAAAAGCAGGGGCGCAGTAACTGTTCCCTGCTGTAGACCATTCAAGACATTGAATTCGTGCATTGTTGTCAGATTTACATCAGTTACAACAAATGGTTTCCCGTATAACATATTGCGCATCATGGCGACAAGGTGTCTGGGGAACCTGTCCTAAAGAAGTTTGAAAACTAGTCCATCTAACCACACCGTATTGAAAGCTTTCTCCCTATCAATGAGACATCCTCCAACACATTCTTTGTTGTTTAATTTCCAACAGATGTCTGAGGTTACTTTCGTTATTGCATGTATGGTCGCATGCCTGGCACGAAAACCAAATTGGCAATTCGGCATCAACTCATATTCTTCAATGTGGGCGTTTAATGCTTTGGTGAGTATCACTTCAAATACCTTACTGATGTTAGGCAGCAAGCTGAATGGGCGATCGCTTTTCGGGCACGAAGATTCTTTTCCTTTCTTCAAGATCGGAAATACCTTAGCCTTTTTCCACTCATTTGGGAAATATGAATTGTTCAACATGTTGTTGAACAATATGCAATAATTCCTAATAGCAACCTCAGGCAAATGTCGGAGAACTATATTTGGAATACCGTCAGTATCACATGATTTTTTGTTGTTTATTCAGCGAAATATGAAACACAAGTCTTCATAGCTGACAAAATAATCAATAAGATTCAAGCTCGGTATGAGGTCAGATGTTAATGTTTCATCGAAGTGAAGAATCGATTGGCCGTTCAGGCTTGATTTGAAGTCGGAAACTTTTGCTTCAACGACCTCTGAAATTATTTCATTCCTTCTCTCAGGGTTTGGCAGATGAACCAATTCAAAACGAGTTCCAGTCAGGGCAAGTTTCTGCAATCCATCACATATAATCCTGTTTCCATTTCTATCCGGAGTCGTACTATCAATTTCGATACCAGCCCTATCGAGAGGATTTATGTCATCACTAGCGACTTCAAGATTCGATACCTTCACTCGAGATTTCTTGCGCAATATGTTATTCACTTTCGTGAAAACGCCATCTGGGTCTTGTGGGCTAATACTCCTCAGTTTTTCCGCCCATTGATTGCTGACCTCACTCCTGAAGTATGAACGGATTAAGTTCCGGACATTCTTCAGGTGTAATTTCAACAAAGCCAACGAGGGATGGTTGTAGTCCAAAAATCGTCGATAAATATTGTTGACGCGTGTGAGAAAAAGGCTTTTCAATCTTTTCAACCTTGCGATGGTTGGTGTTTCATATCCTTCCATATTGTTTCGATGTTTAATCTTGGGAACTACTTTCTCAATCGTTTCCAACGTCAGCTTCTCTAAATTCGACAAATAGAGATCTATTTCATCGTCAGTTAGATTTCTGTCATTAGGAACCATTTAGCAAGCGTTGCCATCATCAGAAGGGGGACATTGCTTCTGGTACTCCCGATTAAACTTCTTTTGAAACTTTCCCCAGTCTGTTTTTTTGAAATTCAACCGATGGTTTTCATGTTGAATTGGAATTCGTTGATTGATTTCCATTATGATTGCGTTATGGTCGCTATCGTAAGGAAGCACCTGCAGTTTCCGTTGAGGACTATTAAAGCTGAATTCAAGTCTTGCGGCAGCAATGCACAGGTCCAAATATGAATTTGTCCTAGAGTATGTTGGGAACTCTGGCCCATATAGGTTGCACCTGTATTCAATTTGGGTCTCTGTTATCCATGATTTCAGGAATACACCTCTTGGATTATTGGTGGCGTTCAGCCATTATATATGCTTGGCATTCAGGTCACCGGCAAAAATATAAAAACTATGCAGCCTGTTCAATTCGAGTATTTCAAACAAGTAATTGAGCTCCTCCTTAAGCCTGAGAACAGTTCCAACAGTTGCATAGGCAGAGATAACGAAGAAATTATCCCCACCTGGCAGTGAAATTTTGATGACGCACACTTCAAGAAATTCAAAGTTTTTGAATTCGACTTTTTCAATATTTTGGAAACAATAGGATCTTCTAACCAATATCCCGGTGCTACCTCCCTCATCACCTATTACCCTATCGTTTCTTACGGATGCAAAATCTTTGAATGTCATAGAATGCCATGAATTGAGGTGGGTTTCAGTGAGAAGTCTGATGTCAGGCTTTTGCTTGACAATGAATTCAAGGAGGTAATCACGTCGATGTATGGCAACGATAGAGTTGACGTTGATCGATATGAGGCGAAGCCTATCCATGGGAATATGACTGGATGACAAGTTGTTATTAGGCATTTGAAAGACCTAAACGCTGAAAAGCAAAGTTAATTTTTGAATCTTGTTTGTCGATTCTCTCCGATAAAGAACTAAGTTGCTGGTAAATTTTGAGAAGCAGCTCAATATTGCCACTTACATTATTTCCAGCTTTTTTTGCTGGTCCTCTAGCGGCGAGTACAAATGATACTCCGGGCTTGACGAAGTTGGAAGGTATGATATTACGGCGCACTTGTGTTTGTTTTGGAGCAAATTTAACTTTTGCATCTTGATATCGGGAGCATCCTCGATATGATGCTGGGTGACCAAAAACACCGTAGTTAACACAGTATAATTTTTCGTTAGGCTCCGTCTGAGCCAATTTGCACTCACCGGTAGCATGAACGTCTTTGCATTTAACGCAACGATAATGCATGGCACAATTGGCAGCCGAATGTCCGAATCTTTGACACCGGTAACACTGGTTGACTTCTCTTTTCTGGAGGCGTTCCCACCTCACCACTTTGAAATTCAAGTACCTTATTTGCTGAAGGGCACTTGGACTGCTCTTATTTGCAATTTGTACCAGGTAAAGTGGTAAATTCTTCCTTTCTATGGTCGACCTTCTTGTCGCAAAGGCTTTGACTGAAACGAAATCAATATCTGGTGCAGCTTCCTTGAGCACCTGAAGAAGATCGACCATATCCTCTCCGCTGTCCAAACCCTTCAACAAAAAGGTCTGATTCTTTCCACTTTTTGGGGTATAGGTTGTTACGGGTGAACATTGAGACTCCATAGCGCTGCTCACCCGAACACTACCATACGCGATTACGTAAGAGTTTAACCTACGCAATACCGAGCCGCACTTTATTAATTGTTGTTTCTAGTAGTCCGATGATGTAACTAGCAACAAGTAATTTTAATTTCCATTCACGAAAGAATTATTATCTTACTTACAAACAGAAGCCACACAATAATTTCAAGCTTGCTAATTGTTTTAATTACAAACAGAAACCACACAATAATTTTAAAAACTTAATAATTGTTTTAATTACAAGCAGGAAGCCACATAGTAATTTTGCTTTGTATCTTAATGTACATTAAACTCATGTAGCTAGGTCGCTTCCGTTCCACACGCCACAATTACAGACAACGTAACCAGCAGCAAGCGGCGGAGGCACCAAGCACCAGCGCGAGCTCGAAAACGAAATGCGAAATACACACGGTAGCGGAAACAGTCGTCATCCATTCAACATATGCGGCAAAGCATGCAACGCAATTGCATCGTCATAAGGCTTCGTACTCTAATCTCGCCCCATTCCAATGCAATGTTTGCGCACTCAAGCATGAGTACAGTGATTGTGGCAGATATTATGAAACATCCAAAACCCTAAAGACACATCCTATCGTACATAACGAGCCTAATAGGCGCAAGTGCACCGTCGGCGTTAAATCAGTCGATAATGCCCACAATGCTTAGACATGGAAAGCTACATTTGAACCCCAATGATAGTTGGGAAAGATTGCTAAGCAATTGGGAAGGTTAAGCGAACATCAATCCCACCTTCCGGCCAGGAGAGTCTTCATTTGCGGCTAAAGATGGTTGTTTCATCATCCACGCGACATTGTAATTTTCATAATAAGACTCTATAAAAGACCTTACCATGGCTTAATAAATTGCGGGGAGTATTTGCTAAAGATTAAACATCCAAAGGATCATGTGAAACGAAACCAACCAACGATTCAAATGATCGTCATCATCGGAGCATCATCAGTCGCCGAAGACGACACAGCAGACAAGCAAACGACAAGTGGTGCTGCATTCGTATCGTCGGTCGAAGGAAATGATGAATAAACGACGAATCATCAATACCAGACAATGGAGATGGAATCAATGCATTCGGCGATAGTACATTCGATTCCCAATAGGATCGCCACGGGTGGTATGTAGGTTGAGTGGAAACAAGCGAGGGGAGTTACTCGTGCAAAATCACTCAAAACAAGTTTTTCCCGGTGGATAGAAGGGAAAAAGGAAGAAAAACGGGATTCAGTCGGATTATTTAAGCCAAGAAGATTGGCGCGGGCGCTCTTTTTTCCCTTTTCCCTTGGAATCAATGCATTCGGCGATAGTACATTCGATTCCCAATAGGATCGCCACGGGTGGTATGTACGCTGAGTGGAAACAAGCGAGGGGAGTTACTCGAGCAAAATCACTCAAAACAAGTTTTTCCCGGTGGATAGAAGGGAAAAAAGAAGAAAAACGGGATTCAGTCGGATTATTTAAGCCAAGAAGATTGGCGCGGGCGCTCTTTTTTCCCTTCTTTCTTTTGAGCGGTGCGGATTTTCTTTGGATGTGCGAGCAACGGTGGAGCTGCGAAAAGAAAGTGATCGACGTAACATCTGTAGTGAGTTTTTTTAAGCCGGGAAGATTGGCACGGTCGTTCTTCGTTCCTTTGTGCGGTGGAGATTTTGGTTGTGCATGCAACGGTGGAGTGGCGAAATCGGAAAAAAAATCGAGTGCAACGTGAACGGCTGTCCGGCCTGCATTTTGCAAAAGAAGGAACAAGTGTCCGGCGGGAAGTGAGTGAGCCGGCAGTGAGTAAAACTGCGTTACAAACTTCGACGAGACAGCGGTGGAAAGCGCGAGCGAACGGAATCGAGGGGCCCCTTTTTTATGTTAGGAGGTAAAAGTAAGTGGCTTCCTTTTTAACATTTATGTTATTGAATTGTTTTCTTTGACAAATAAACTTAACGTAGGTTTAATTAATCGATCTTTCCTTTCACATATCAAGGGCCAAATAATTAACGTTTTTTCCAGTTGTGAGGAGTGCGGCTCGGGAAATCTTTTGCCGGGAGCGGTGACCAGGAAAGAAGACATGGAAGATTTAACGGTGGTGGTAGTGTTTGGCGAGGGTAGCGAATGTGAGTGTCTCGGTTTTCAGTGCCAAGTGATAGTTTTTGCTCCGGCGGTCGTCTTCTCGTTCGGACGACCCCTTGGGAGGCTCGGAAAGTGGACGAGTGGCGCCCACGCCCGTCTTTGGGTGAGCTAGATTGGGGACGGTGGAGCCTCCACCGGAGTAGCCGCAATAAAGCGGTGACCATACGGGGGAAACAGGGAATCCGTCGGTTAACATTTTCCCCCTTTGGAAATTTGCGGGTAATAAGGTGAATTGTGGAACCTCCCCAGAAGTCAGCGCATCTTTGGCTGAATTGAAACCAACCAGTGATTTCGTCCTTATAGTTAATTTTTCGGCATTAACTCTTTTGATTTCGAAATTGGCCAGTTTATTTTCGGCTGCCAATAGCCGAACCATATCTTTCCCGGCTTGTCCGAACATGTTGATTGGCGGAACTTTTTCTGTCTTGTTGGAAGCTTTTTCAGAGGAACCAGCAGAGCTGCGGGCTGGTTTTTTCTCCTTATTTTTGTTCTTTAAATATTGAATAAAATGTAAGTCATTATCTTGATTAAAATTACCTCCGATGTTTTCTTCAATTTCCATATCTTCGGTTAATCCCTCCAGCGCTGCAAAATAGTTTTGGCTCTCGTTGGTGCCACCAGCACTTAGAAATCCTTCTGGAATTGCTTGCTTAGTACTTTTCTTCGGCTTTGTTACCTGTTGCCATTGATTTTGTGGCTGCGTCTTTTGAGGCTTCATCCCTTTCTTGAAGAGATCCTTGAGGGACTGTATCTCTTGCCTTAGTTCATCATTTTCTTCTTGCAATTTGGCCATTTGTTGATTGTCCGCTATTATTTGCAGCTTGCACCCTCCATCTGCGGAGTTTTCTGCGTTATGTTTTCTTTTGGTGATTGTCGCCAGTTTCGTATTCGTCTTTTCCCCAGGATGCCCCAACGGTGGGAAGCCGTCGGGCTCCTCCATACCAGCGGCGAAGTTTTCTTTGGGAATTAGTTTTTCGTTACCAATCGAAGTAAAAATATTCGATAGAAACTTCCTGAGTCGATTACTTCGACAATATGTTTTTTTCCGATAAAAATTAACTTCGGACTAACGTTTTTAAAAAATTAATTTAATTTTTGAAAACTTTTGACAGGAGCGATTTAAAAGACGTCTATACGCAAAGACTACTACGATCCATCACAAAGTTTTCCTGTATTTCCTCTTCCTGTGAACTTCTTTAAGCAATAAATATCAGTGGTACAGTTTTAATCAAACACACGGTTTTAATCATTAAGTTTTATTAATCCAATAATTACGCCATACGACAGCACTCATTCACGTCTCGCCTTAATCTAGAATGCCGACTGACTAAACTTTTCTATGACGCACGCCTACACACTCTTGACCCGTTCATACCGCCTATGGCCCTTTTCCAGGGCCAGCGCCATCTCGCCGCTGGTGTAACACTCGGCCATTCTGAAACGAAATTAATGCCCTCATTAATATATTAAATTACGACTCTAGTAGATCTATCAGATCCAGTCGATCCACCTCTTCACCCTCCTCGCCCTCCGCTTCGTGTTCGCCTACTTCGCAATTTGTACTATAATATCGCCTTAATGAATCAATCGCCACAGTCGCCTTAAACCGCTTGTAACCCCGTACACCCTGAACCGTCTCAATAACATATCTATCATTCGCCATCACCTTACAAACTCTAAAAGGACCATCAAACTTATTCGCCAATTTTTGATTGACGCCTGAATTTGCCAAGTTTGTAGCTGCCCGTCGCCAAAGTACTAAATCGCCCACCTCAAATTTAGTTGCAACCTTTCGCCGCTTGTCATATCTTGACTTCATTCGCCCTGCACACTTCTTAATATTTTTGCCCGCCCGCTTACGATTCGCCCACAGCTGATGATTTAACTGAGATGCAATGCCCTCAAAGTCGTCACTTTGTTGGCTCTCAGGGGTACCTACAAGATCGTCATCCTGCTGGTTCCCTTTGGTGCCCGAAATATTCGCCATTTCGTTCGTCGTCCTTACGCCGGACGGCGCCTCGCCAAGTGCTGGTTCGCTCATCGCGTGGTCTGCTCTTTCGCCTACATTTAGGTCTGCCATCTCAGCATCATGCGCATTCGCCACGCTCGCCGGACTCTCATCAGTCCTCGCCTCGCTAGCTAGCTCGCCAAGCACCAAATCAGCTATCAAACCATTTTGATGTGCAAACATCAAACGTGAAGGAGAGAATTGGGTACTACCATTCACCAAATTATTGAGACCCCACACAATCTCTGGCAGCATTTCGTCCCATCGACTCTCTGTCTCCGCACTTGTCGCTAACGCCTGTATAATTGTGCGATTCGCCCTTTCGACTTGACCATTCGCCCTCGGGGTTGCGATTGCATTCTGTACATGCCTAATGCCCTTTTCTGCCATAAATTCACTAAATTGCTTACTCGTAAATGCCAATCCACGGTCACTAATAATACGCCTAGGATAACCAAATTCGCCAAATACTTCACGTAATTTTATTACCGCCTCACTCGATCGTAAAGTTCTAGTAGGTTTCGCCAACACAAATTTAGTGAATCCATCTATTATTATAAGTAAATACGAATTACCGTGTATACTTTTGACGAATGGACCTAAATGATCCACATGCACCGTGTCAAACGGTACGGAACGCCTTTCAATTGGATGCAGATATCCCTCACCCCGCCCATAATCACCCTTGGCAAATGCGCATCTTAAACAAGCCTTTACATATTTAAGTACAAACCTCCCCATCTTGGGAAACCAATATGTTTCCTTAATAAGCGCCAAACATCTCTCGTATCCGGGATGGCCAATACCATCATGATATTTATTCACCAAGCTAAATTGAGCCATTGCGGGTGCATACAATCGTTCGCCGGATAACGTAACTCGATAGAGTCGCTGATCTCTAATTTTATAATTATCGGCCTTTCCTGACCTAAGCGCCAACACAATTGCCTGTGCTTTAGTATCCTGCAATTGAACAGTCATAAACCAATCATCCTCCGAGATGTTTGCAATATTCACAGCAACCGACTTGTCACTCAACATAGCTACAGAATCATCTATTATGGAATTACGGCTCAATGCATCTACATGCGCCATTCGCCCACCTGGTCGATACCTTATTTCCATATCGAACTCTTGAATCGCCAACCACCATCTGGCGATTCTAGGAATCAAATCTCTTTTCAGACTGATACACAATCAGTCACAACTTTAAAGTGTATTCCTACTAAATATATGCGAAATCGCCTTATTGATTCGACTATCGCCAATGTCTCTAATTCGTAGCTATGATACATTTGTTCACTTTTACTTGTAGCTCTACTAAAATATACTACTGGTCGCCAATTAGTGTCGCTCTCACTTTTCTGCATCAGAATACCTCCCAATCCCCATTTACTTGCATCCGTATGCAGTTCAGTAGATCTCTCGCCATCATACACCATGAGTACTGGTCTATCTCCTAAAAGATTCTTCAGTTTCTCAAACGCCTTCTGCTCTTCTTCACCCCATTTCCATTGGGCATCCTTTTTGGTAAGCTCAGTTAATGGTCTCGCCAGTATTGAAAACCCTTGTATGAATTTCCTAAAATAAGAAGTCAGCCCAATAAACTGCCTGACACCATGCACATCTACTGGAGCCGGAAACGCAATAACAGCCTTAACTTTCCTTTTCCCTGGACGAATACCCTCCGCCGAAATTTCATGTCTCAAATACTCTATTCTTTCCATCAGAAACGTACACTTATCTAAATTTAGCTTCAGGCCTGCCAGCTCTAGCAAGTTTAGTACTACTTCTAACAATTCTATTCCCTGAGCTACACTAACCGATGGAATTAATAGATCATCCATATATGCCAACACATGTTCATGCCTCAGCTTTCCTAACATCTTATTTATTATTCGCTGAAACACTGCCGGGGAATTTGCCAATCCAAACGGGACTCGTAAATATTCATACTGTCCATCCGGAGTGACAAACGCCGTTTTATGAACCGATTCAGGATGCATTGGTACCTGATGATATCCTTGCGCCAGATCTAAAGTAGTAAAATAGTACTTGTTCGCCAATCTACCAAGCTGATCTGCAATAAGTGGTAACGGATACCGCTCTTTTATAGTTATTGCATTCAACGCCCTATAGTCCACACACAACCGTACCTCGCCCGATTTCTTTGGTACTAGAACAATAGGACTAGCATACGCCGAACTAGATTCCCTAACAATTCTGCTCTCTATAAGTGTCTGAACTTTGTCCCGCACAATCCTTCTTTCAGACATCGCCAACCTGTATGGACGATAATGTACAGGTACATCTGTGGTTAATTTTATTTTCATTTCACCTAATCCCGTTAACCCCACATCGTTTTCAAATGCTGAAAAGTAATGTGCTTTTCTTTTTAATAAATTAAATACTCGTTCCCTATCTTCTATACTAATATCACCTAGCTGCACCTTACTAAAATTCAAACTTTTGGATGTTTCTAAACTACATAGCCTTGCCTCTGTTTCTTCGGAAAATTCCTCGTCGTCTTCCAACTGGTCAGGGTCTATTCTGCCAATGATTCGACCTTTCTTCCAACGAACGTTGCCTCGCCCAACATTTGTCACCGTTAATGCACCAATACTTCCGCATGTTAACATGTAGTAATCGAGGAGTAGGGCTCTAAAGGCCAGCGCTGCCACAGGCACACAGCACAAATTCAATTTAACAATGAGTAACCATTCAGTCACCTTCCCCCCGCGCTAGTTGGCGCTCACATACCCGAAACTATATTCAAATAAAAATGGTAGGGAATTATCTTTCCAATAAAACCAATTTCATGACAATCAATACAATTTGTCTGTATTTTATGTCATTTGAAAATTGTATACATCCTAAAAAACACCCTATATTTTGGCTTCATCGAAGGCATAAACCACCGGCGGAGTATACACCACAAACGAAAGCGAGGTGAACGAGATGTCAATTTGACGCAGATGTCGTCGCGCGGTTTTTTGGGATCTTGCGGTGTGGAAGAAAGTACGGTTAGGGGGTCTCGTGAAAAATTGCGTGCTAATTTGTCCGGATTCGACGAGTTTCCGCGAGATTAACGCTAATTGCAAGTCGGGGAGTCTGCTTTTGAACGACATTGTGGAATTGTTGACGGCTCGCCGAGTAATTTAACCCGCCATCAGGTGACGCATTCATGCCTTCAGTTTTCGCACCCTGGTCACGCGAAGTGCCCCCAAAATAAAGCACGCATCACGTGGATCGAGCCGATCAATACTGACGTTCACCAATCCAAATTATAATGTCGCAGATGGAACTCCGTTGGAAACAAAAACTACCATTTGGAAGAGATTTAAATTTGACAAATGTGCAGATCGAGTATATGAAGAACGAATTCTCACCGCTGAAACGACACCGTCAAGTTTAATGGTTCCATCGCCATCTCCCATGTCATCACCTTCCGGCATAGCTTTAGCCACGATAACATAATGCCGAAACTCTTATAAGACCCAACCAGCTATTGTCTTATAATACTAACTACAGGTAACTAAATACTTAGAACGTACATTAGTCAGCATGTGTAAAAGAATATTAAAAACAATAAATAAACATGAATGTTTATGGATTATAAGTTTTGTACAGAAGATCCCTATTACAGTTGTCATTAAAAGCCAATTGATACAAAAAGACAAATTAACTAATAAAAATTGTATAAAGTCCCATGCAAAATTGCCATAAGAGGCACGGTCGTTTACTACTGTTAAAATGTGTACAACACAAAACAATGCAAAGAAGTTAAATCAAAATTAAAGAAAAAAAAATATCTCACATTATATGTATTGCTTTTCGAACATTGGAAAGAGAAAAGAGGGAAAACGTTCAAAATTATAGATATTTATTTTTTTTTGTACATAACCAGAAAACAAGTGAAAATAATAATTTTGCATTCGTTATTTTCAATTTCATTCGAAGAAAAGATTTAGGCTGAAAATCATTCGGTACAAGAATTTTTTTATAGTTTTGGAAATAGATTACAGTAACGACTCTATCAGCATCTCGTATCTCAATCAAATTTTGATTGTTCTTTATTTTACGTCCCCAAACTTAATTTATTTAAAGTGTGTAAAGTATTTGAAACGAACCTCAAATAGAAAATGTGCAGCTATTACAATGGAATTGTACAGACATAAAGCTTTTAATTGTAGATTTTTTTGAATACCGAATTCTTAACAAAAAAAAGGGAAAGAAGAAGTAGATGGAAACAAGATAATAGGACGTTAAAATTAAGTTGAAACTTTACTAAAGTTGATTTCGTGCAAATATATTTAAAATATTTAGACATGCTCCACCACATAAATTAAAAACTACACCTACTGCAGGGAAAAAAAATAAAATAGCAGTCATATTAACTGTTTTTTTTAAATCTCTCTTTTCTTTTCTTGCTCGTATGCTAATCTCTTTCAGAGTTAATTTGAATAATAATAATAAGATCACCCAAAATGTAGATAAAAGTAGGAATTAAGTGAAAATAATAAGCATTAAGAAAAAAAAAAATAAATCAAGTGCTACCAATTTTAGCAATTTATACCTATTCCAATAACACCCAAACAAAGTACTGTAAATAAGGAATTCCAAAATAGGTATAACCAAAATATAACAATGAAGTTTTAAAAAAAATACAAACAAAAAGAAAAAGATTAAAAAGGTTAATTTCATAACTTTATAATCGAAGTACAAGACGACTTATATATTATGTATAGTTTTTTTTAATTTTTGAATAACTTCTAAACCATCTAAATGTAGAAGAGATTATCAGATGTAATGAGCAATACAATAACATTTCAACTCAAATAACTAATAAAAATAACAATGTACATTTTCCGCGAAACGTTGAATATCTTTTGAAATAAAATTGCTTTGAATATTTGCCAATCGCCTGTGGATTATGAGCGCCAAATCATATTCGGAATTCATAGAAAGGAAAAATAAAATGAATTAATACCCCGTAACTTTCGGTCTTTCCTTTCCTTTAGTTCTAACCGGGTATAGGACCCGGTACGGTGGCAGGCTTCCACCTCAAAACATGAGCCAGCCACCGGGTACAAATTAATCCTTTCTGTTTCAGGTGACGTTTTGGGTTGAGTGGCCCAAGCAGAGTGCCTTTTTATGGCATAGAGATATACAATCAAATTGTATAATTCTATGACATAAATTGGTCACCGGGGTACTCCCCTTCTGATGGGAAAGTTCATACAATTCAAGTTGTATGAATCTTCCACTCAGAAGAGGAATACCTGGCCACTTCAACAAGCTATCTATGGATTTATTTCGGTTGGGTGGGTATGAAGGGGCTCCACCACCACCCGGTTGCCCCTCTTTCATTTGTGGGCCATGAATTTATTTGGGTAACGACGGGGTCACCCCAAGTTCGCCTTTCTTTTCAGGTTTCACTTGTTCTCGTAACAAGTTACATCTCCCTCGGTGAGGTTATCTACAATTCTTGCGACTTCGGTCGCCTTTTGAGCTCTTGACCTGAAATTAAATTCGTGAATGCGAAATTTTTTTGTAGTGAGTCCTCGTGCTGGGGAAACGAACCCGCCCCACGACACCGCAATGCTAGCCTGCCAGCGCATTCACGCGTCTCCAGACGAGGGCATTCTCGGCAGATACCTCCATCTTCTTCTGCCGGGGCAGCAGACCACCGCTGCAGTCCTTTACGGACTTTATAGAACATCCCTAATTCACTACAAACAGGCTACCTGGTATCGCCACCAACGCTTCGCCATCTCTAAAAGATTTCGCTGGAAAGAACGCCGTTTTACCAGCTGGACCCTGTTTTATTTCCACCATTGCCCATGAATGAGGTCGACACTCGAAATCCTCTCGCAGCGTGACTTGAAGTCTTGGCGATTCCGCCTCTAATTGCACTTGCCGCAGTAATTCGCCAAAATCTTCGTCTTTCACCAATACCGCCTTTTGGCTCCTAACCACCAACGCTACGCCAGGGCTATTAATCGCCCGCTGTCCCAGCAGCAGCTCAATTTGCACCATGTCACAGTCTGTACCTAACGCCTTGATTTTCAAGTCGACTCCATCCATCGTAAGTTCGAAACAATTTGATCCCAACGCCACTGCTTTGCCACCACCGAAGCCGCAAAGAACTATTTCTTTCTTCGTTTTGCACACCACCAATTGCAATCGTATAGCGGCCCGCTCTGTTATTATATTTTCGAAACTTCCGGTATCAATATAAATCCGCAATGCCTTGCCATTTACATATCCTGTCTGTCTAAATGTTTTATCTGCTGGCTGAATAAGTAAACTCACCTCTTTTTGTTCGCCAGCAAATCCTTTCCGACCACATTCATACGACTTGTGTCCACTGGCCTTACAATTCCAGCATCTATCCACTCTCGCCTTTGGACAGTCTCGACTCATATGGCTGCCTTCCGCCTTACAGTTGTAACATCGGATCGCCAATTGAGAAGTTACTGGTCGCCTTGCGTACGCCTCTCTTGCCGCACCAGCTTTGACAACATTTTTCTCCACCTTGTACGACTCCAACCCCGCTAAAAACTTATTGTACAAAGCTTCCGGTGTTGTATAATTTACCGCATGTGCATTCGCCCGCAATTCCTCCGGTAATCCACGTACGATACACGATACGGCACTTTCGCCTTGAATGCCTACCCGAGCACATAACGCCAACTTTTCGTGGTAATACGTGGTCATACGCTCCGTCGACAGTTTGCGCCGCTGTACTAACTCCTCCAGCATTCCAGCAAAATCGTGCCGCCGTGGAAAAGATGCACCTAACTTCGCCTTCCACTGTATCCACGAGTAGTCATAAGACTCTAACCGCCGATGCCAGGTCCTCGCCGCACCATGTAGCTTCGCCTGCGCGATTGTACTTCTGTCGTAATCCGACCACCCATGAATGTCACCAAGCTGATCTATTTTTAGCAACCATCGATCCACATTCATATCAGCATCTTCAGGATTGAACCACTCAACAATATCATCAGCCACACGCATAGCTCGACGGCTACATGCCATCGTTTCACGATCCAATGACTCAGCTCTAGACGCTTTACTTGCAGTTGACGATTCCCTCGTCTCCGCCATTTCCGCAAAAATCAATGCTGCCTGTTGCTGTACCGCCGCCCGGATTTGCACCGCCGCCCGGATTTTCACCGCCAATCCGCCATCCATCAGTGCCTTTACTGCTGCATTGACATCTGATTTTTCTGCTGACACACTCATTTCCGGTTCCGCTCCCGATATGCCCGCGTTCGCTTTTGCCCTTGTCTTACGCGGAGACAGATCTTCCTCTGCGCCCGATAAGTTCTCTTCTGCCGCGATCGACATTTCGTCAACTTTGCTTTAGCTTTTACACGTACACTTGTTTGAACGCGATCGCCTGTTGCACTCACACCACCATATATTTCGCTCGTTATTTCAACGAAGAAACGGCGTCACTTTTGAATTTCACAAATTTTGTAATTGAAACGCCGAAAAAATCAACTTTCCGACACGTAGACAGATCCCACTTCTGATTTGTTACAGTTTTAATCAAACACACGGTTTTAATCATTAAGTTTTATTAATCCAATAATTACGCCATACGACGCAGCACTCATCCACGTCTCGCCTTAATCTAAAATGCCGACTGACTAAACTTTTCTATGACGCACGCCTACACACTCTTGACCCGTTCATACCGCCTATGGCCCTTTTCCAGGGCCAGCGCCATCTCGCCGCTGGTGTAACATCAGTTTTGAAAATTTCTCACCACGACCTTTAATCTGATACCCATATCGGTTACCTTAGATGAAATATTTTTTCTGGGGAGAGACCCCCCCTTAAACACCTTATACATTTTTTTTGTAGTGGAACTTACAAGAGGGCACCACTTTATACTTCATACAAAATTTCATCTTTTCAGCGTATATCGTTTACAAGAAAAATTGCTGACACACGGACAGGTTGCAATTTTAGTGAGGTTTGGTAAAACCATTTTACAACACCCTAAAAATTATAACTTCTCCTTCTGATAACATATGAGAAGTTTTCTTGAAATCCAAAAAATTGGATAAAGCAACTTTTGCAAGTGTGCTCCTGTTTTTACTTTCCCCCAAATCTTACTACAATTTTCCATTTAAGAACATGAAAAAGGATTTGAAACCTTTCACTTGATACCCATATGAGCTACCTTATATGAAGTTTTTAAGTGCTACCCTCTAAATCATTTGAAAAATTGTTGATTCTGAAATTAAAAACGTTGTCATTATTAACATTTTCACTGAACTGATGATTGCATCGTAGTTTCTAGTTTCCGAGAAAATTTGATGTGAAATACACGCAGGGACACGTTGTGATTTTAGCTGGCCCTTGAGAAGTCCTTTTTACACAGCTTTTACAAATCAGATTCTCTGTTAACAATCAAAGCTCGCTTCCCTATTCCTCGTGATTCATCGCTTGTACTCTCTATACTTTGATAACATATGAGAAGTTTTCTTGAAATCCAAAAAATTGGATAAAGCAACTTTTGCAAGTGTGCTCCTGTTTTTACTTTCCCCCAAATCTTACTACAATTTTCCATTTAAGAACATGAAAAAGGATTTGAAACCTTTCACTTGATACCCATATGAGCTACCTTATATGAAGTTTTTAAGTGCTACCCTCTAAATCATTTGAAAAATTGTTGATTCTGAAATTAAAAACGTTGTCATTATTAACATTTTCACTGAACTGATGATTGCATCGTAGTTTCTAGTTTCCGAGAAAATTTGATGTGAAATACACGCAGGGACACGTTGTGATTTTAGCTGGCCCTTGAGAAGTCCTTTTTACACAGCTTTTACAAATCAGATTCTCTGTTAACAATCAAAGCTCGCTTCCCTATTCCTCGTGATTCATCGCTTGTACTCTCTATACTTTGTATTCACATTTACACTAGGCAGGTTGGGTCTATCTTTCTTTGTTCGCAGTTCTAATCTCTTTGTCCGCATGCTTTGCACTGTGTCATTATGTTCATATGATTTCCCGGCTTACACAATGCACTCGATCATATGATTAGGTTTCGGTGCATTCTGGGTACATTTGGGTGCAAGAAGTCCCTTTGTTGATACACTTCCCTCTCCTTTACACTCCAAAGAGACGTACACACATGGCGCAAGCCACGACAACGGAACAACTCATATGTGATGTTGCCAACGACGCGGTGTTTCCAATACCTGACCAAGTTCGTTTGTTTTTGCTCAGATGCTGACCCCACATGGGGCGCCAACTCAACACGAACTCGCGCGATTGCTTCCACATTAGATTGAGTGGCGACAATTCACGTATCTGAGACGAAGGAACTATTACTCGGAATTCGAATGCGTTCCATGCGATTCAATTTAAGAGATACCGTAACCGAACACAAGCGCTTGGAGTGAGTTGCGCGCTGGGAATCGGATGTGGATGTGGTCGACTGGCCAAGAGCGCGCGTACTTTGTGGAAAGTCTCCACAGATCAGATACGAGTATCTTTAGCGAAGTTTGATGAATGGTTTGTGTGGTAAACATTGTAGCGGTAAACAGCATCACATTCGGAAGGAATGTGATATCCAGTCACAGACGTTGATCAAATGTTTGACGGAGTATTTTGCATAAATTTCATGATGATGACACCATTAGCACGGAAGTTTATTACAGAACTGTTGCTCGAGCTTTGTTAGGCGCAGAGAGAGTGGTTTCTCGATTTTTATACACGAAACTGGTTCTGCTCTCGCCGCTGGCGTTTCTTTTATGATTCTGCGTGCTTCGAAAGAATTAAACACGAAACCAGTGCACATTTGGTACTGAGTTCCTGGTCTGGCGCGACGTTTCCAAGGAACGCGTGTTGGTGAAGCGTTTGCTGTTGTAGTAGTGTGGCAATGAGTGTTTCTCTTTGATTTTCCGAAGCTCCGTCCACGAATTTGATATTTGGGACTGGGAAGGCTTGATCCACTGCTGGGGCGGCTGAGCGATTCCGAGCCCAGTACCAGTGCCAGCTTCACTGTTCTAGCTGTCAGCTGTTCTTTCCGGTGTGTCGTGGACGTTGGCTACGGTTGTGCTGTAGCAAAGAAATAGAGGCCGCAGGCAATCGGGAAGTGTCAAAAATCGATTTGCCAGTTCGACTGATGATAGTTTCAGAATTTTGATGCTGGTCATCTCTCAACTTTAGAGAAATTCCATTGATTCTGCTTTGCTTAATCGGTTCCCTTTGCAATCGATATAATTCGCGGAATTTGCGAAAAACGTTCGACGGCTCTTGGGAAAGCATTTCGGTGTCGTTGAGGTGGAAGACAAAGACGCGCACGCTCGCTAACCAGACGACTCGGCCGGACGACGGCAGTACCCAGTCTTCCTAGTGAATTTTAGTGCCCACGGATTAAGTTTTTGTGCGTTGCTAATTTTTCGCTTTGCTAAGTTCAGGATAGTGTCGCAGTGGAAAATTGAAAAGTTCTCAGAAAAATCACAAGCTCCGCTTCAGCGAAAATCTCGTTGTCTAGTGGCCGTTTGGCAAAGTTCAAGTGCTAGAATTTGACAGAAAGCTGCCGAATCTATCTCTCACGGTAAACATCAACGACATCCGCTTACTGCTAAAATCGAGAATTTGTCAAATGATTTTTATTTTCCAATTGTGATGCAGTGATTTGAAAAGTGGAAGCAAAGGAGAAAATTTGTTGACTTTCCGAGGAACGGAAAATGATGCTGGAAAATTAGTAGGTGATTAGTTTTACACCTGATTGGATTGTCAATTATTCATGACTGTGCGATGTTGTTTGAATGGTCTGGTGTGCGAAACTTATTTTCAAAATGCTATTTAAATTCAAATGGACATTTCTCAGACATATATACAATATTATAACGACTTATATAAATATTGAGTGTGTTTTAATACCTAATCCAACAGTCCCATTCAAAATGGTTCGAGGAAGACCCAAATCGACATTTCCGCGAACGCAAAAACTTAGCGCATGCTATAACCGTGCATGCATAATAGTCGGCAATTGTTCCCTGGGTGCATATGCACCCACCACCTCGGGGTGTGCGGTGCAGGAAGAGGTGGGCAGTGTTTGCAACGAGGCCAACGTTAGTATGTACTCTGCTTATTTTCGAGAGCGCTGACAGGAAAATCCTGTCCGTCTGGTCATGCAGGACAAGGAGCTGGTAGACGAAAAAGCGGACTCATTCCATTCGAGGCCTTTTTCTTACGCTTCGTCCTGGCGCATGCAAAGACCGTTATGTTCTTGCATGCAAGAAACAAGCGGTTAAGAATGAAATGCTCCTAATTTGAAGACTGCTTTGTGGAGCTAAGTGGGAGTAGAAGTATCTTAGAGTATATTGTTTGGTGTGACTCGTTTACGGGAGCATGCATTCCGTAATCGCTGAAGTTTCGCAACCAAGACACCTAGACATACTCTAATATGGTTTCTTTGCAAAACGAAACGTCTTAAGGATTTTTTATTTATTTATGAAAGCTGCATTTCACCGTGGGGTGTTAGGATAATCCGTAGACGTGCAAAAAGTTGCTTTTCTGAACATGTCAATGCATTTTGAGTTCACACTATAAAATGCAAGGACTTGTTATTCATGAGGTCAGCAGGAGATAAATCGAAAAGGTGCATTTTCCCATCAAGCTAAATTGCAAATGCAAGTACTAAAATATTTATTTCTTGTTGCTTTTAGGGTATAGGAAAATAATTTTACGATACCCTTATAAAATCGCGACGTGTCTGTCCGTCCGTGCGTGCGGCAAGTTTTCTCGCAAACCATATACAGTGTTTCGAAGTTATACCGGAGCAGCATAGAATATAATTTTACACGTTAACAGATTCACTATAAATCGGTCACTAAAATAGTTTCTTGTTTAAAGTAGTATAATTGATATACATTTATTATCAACAAAATTCACATTAAAAAGAAAAGAAATTGCATTACGTAGCAAAACAAGTACTCCAGCCTCAAAATTATAATGGAACACTGTTTAAAATTATGCGAAGCTCACTCTTGCAATTTCAGCCAACTTCATTTTATATATATGAATCTGTGCTTAAATTGTGTGGTACCCCTAAAAGTCCCATTTTACAAGTTTAGTTTATTTTTCTGATCGGTAACAAGTACAATGGCACCGCGCGTTAAGCAGACATCGGTTGAGCAGAGAGAAACAATAATTCGATATCAAAACGGGATAGATCTGTATGAGATATTGGTGTAATTGTTAATCGAGCACCAGCAATTGTTTTTAACATCATCACGCCGTACAAAAATACCACAAACATAAAAAAAATGAGCCGAAACCGAGTGGTCGCAAAATTTTTTCCGTATAAAATGAACGCTGGCTACTAAAAATTGTTAAGAAAAATCCACATACCAGAGCTCCAAAATTAACAGCAGTCAGAGAAGTATCTTGGAGAAAACAGCTGATCGTGAACCAGCTAGAATTGAGCTTAGAAACAATGCTCTTTCACACAGGCCCGAAAGCGGATGCATGACTTCACAATGCGAACCAAGATTTTAGGCCTATTGAGCTTTTGTTTTGACAGTTCCCACGGCGCCGTTGTATACGTTGATTGGTTTTCTTTCGGGCCTGAGTAAGCAGGCGGTATTAGGAAGCACCAGTACCATGAACGAGTACCTAGAAAAAAGCCATTTGTAAGCAAGGCCAACAGAACCAAACGAATAGAGTTTGCCAAAAAAATAGTTAGTAAAGATTTTTCATTATGGGAAAAAGATATATTTATAGATGAAAGTAAATTTAACGTTTTCCGACCAGATGAGCAATCAATCGTCTGGCTAATGCCTCCTCGCACAAGCCCAAAAGCGGAAGCAAGACGTCACATTGCGCACCAGAATTTTGGACCAATTGAACAGCTTTTGACAGTTCCCACTGTGACGTCGTGCTCGTTAATTGCTTTTGTTATGCAAAGCCAATAGTTTTTGTAATAACCTTTACTTGCACTACATAAAAACACACAATAATAATATACACAGGAAAAACTTTGTTTCGCAGTTATGACGCTTCGATGCTGCTATCGTAACTCGAATGCCTGGCGGTGAACACAATAACTATCTGTCATATGGGAAGCGCTACACTGCACAAACCGTTGAAAGGTTTGGGCGGCATTCCGGAGGCCAAAGGTCATTACCTTAAATTCAAATAGGCCAAACGGTGTTGTCACTGCCGTCTTTGCGACATCCTCATCCGCAACTGGGATCTGATAGTACGCTCGAAGCAAGTCTATTTTAGAAAATAAACATTTGCCTGTGAGATCTGATCTAATGTCCTGAATGTGTAGCATGGGATAGCGATCGGGTATGGTAATCACGTTTAGTTTACGATAATTCCCACATGGGCGCCAGGAACCTTCCTTCTTGGGGACAAGATGCAAAGGGCTAGCCCATGGGCTGTTCGATGGGCGGCAGTAGTTCTTATCCATCATGTACTGAGCTCTGTTTTAGCTTTTTTCAGCTTGTCTGGTGGTAGTCGTCTCGGGCGTTCTGCTACCGAGGGGCCAGTAGTGATGGTATGGTGTCGTACAGAGTGCTGTGTAGTGTTCGCTAGAGCAGGATTCGTTACTTCTGGGAATGATTTCAGTAATGCGTGGAACTGCGATTCTTCGATCGGGTTGGGGTTGAAATCCCGAAAGACATAATTCAGAAAGACAGAATCCAGAAAGACAGAATCCAGACAGGACAAAATCCAGATATGTCAAAATCCAGACAGGACAAAATCCAGATAGGACAGAATCCAGAGTGGACAAAATCCAGACAAAAAAAATCCAGACAAATCAAGACGCGCACGTATCTTGATTTGTCTGGATTTTTGCTCAGGCTTTTGCTTTTTGGTCTAACTGTTTTTTCTAGTCTATCTGTTTTTCGCTTTATTTGAAATTGAACTACTTTTAGAGAATATTTTGTATACACTTTAGTAAGTTTTCATAGTAAGTAATTTTTTCAAAGGTGCATTCTGTTCATGTTTTACTGCAGGTAAATTATTCAATGCAATACTTACTTAATGTGTATTTTTGATTTAACTATTGTTGTGACCTTTTAGATAGCTATTTATTTGAAAAGGTATTGAACTCCTTACTAGTTTATTTTCTTTACTTTGCTAATTGTGATGAAAAGTTGTTTAGTACAACTAGAGCAATTGTTCGAATCCGACATTTTTCATCTCAAACACAGTGTAGTGTTTTTGCTTAAGATTTGTTGTTTTGGACTTGATAATTGTCCTTTATTCCAAAAAAGTTTTTGAACTGCTGTGGATTGTAATAATTGTATGTTCCTTCGAAGTTAGTACGTTCTGCTCATTTAACATTACCAGTAAATTAGTTAAGCATATAGGTTTAAAAAAACAAACTATAATTATGTTTTTTGCACAGGTTCAAATTTATCAGATAATATTATGGAGATAGAAATAATGAAATCAAATAAAGGAGGGCTGAAGCTTTCTTTAAACGGATTTTTTTACCACGTAGATAAAAAAGAAAGCAATCAGTGAATTGGATTTGCGAAAAAAAGAAGTCACATTTGTGTAAAGGGAGAGTTACCACTTTAGTAGACGATAGTGGAGCTCATACGCTAAAAATAGGCTCCACGGATCACAATCACGACCCCATGGCTGCAGATACCCCCGTGAATAAAGCGAATAATTCACTTAAAGAGCAGGCACAGGACAAAGCACTCAAAAAGTGTCAAATCATTGCTTCTGTAACATCAGACTGCATCGAGTCTTGCAGGAAGTATCTGCCTTCTACATCAGCACAAAATAAAAAAATTTATAGAGAAAGACTAAAAATGCGATTAAAGCAGCCTGTATCTCTTAACGAAATCGAAATTCCTGAAAGTCTGCAATTCGTCCACGGCCAAAAATTTCTACTATCCTTGAAAAAATTCGACGACCAATGCATAATAATACTCGGCACCATCAATAACATCCGCCTCTTATCAACGTCTAAAATTTGGATTATGGATGGTACGTTTAAAGTTGTCCCATCGATACTACGGCAACTTTTTAGCATACACGGTCGTGTAGGTACTGACACTGCAAATGAAATAGTACCCCTAATTTATTGTTTGATGTCGGAAAATAGCGAGCGTTGCTACCATGAGTTTGTGTACGAACTTCTTCGAATATCGTGTGATGCCGGTATTTCTATGGCTCCAAAATTTATTCTTTCCGACTTTGAAAGAGCCAGTTTAAAAGTATTCAAATCATACTTTCCTGAAACGAAATTCAAGGGATGTTTTTTTGACTGTGGCCAAATTCCATGGCGGAGAATACAAAAAGAAAAACTTGATAAAAAATATGGCACAAATGAAGAGTTTTCTTTACAAATAAGGAAACTGAAAGCTCTCGCTTTTGTACCGGCTCCTGATATTCCAAATTATTACGAAGCAATCAAAACAGGGAACGGAGACTTTTTGAAAATTGCCAAATTCCTTGAAACTAACTACATATACGGAAAAAAGTCTAAAAAAGGATTAATCCCTCCCATGTACCCACCCGACTTCTGGTCAGTGTACGACAATATATTATTTAACCTTCCTCGTACGCAAAATAAAGTGGAAGCGTGGCACAGAAGGTTATCCTGCTTGATAGGACATGCACATACAAATATATATAATTTGATATCTAATTTAATTAATGAGCAAGTGGTCGTAGAGACGACTATAAAAAAAGTATATGCCGGTGAAAAGTAAGCAGTCAGGCAAAGCTATCAAAAAAAGGAACAAAGAATGAAGGCAATAATTTTTGAAAAGGACCAATATTCTAACGAAGATTTCATGAATAATCTTGCGATAAATATTTCGTTAACATAAGCAATTATTTAAAAAAAAATACGTAGGGAGCTGTGATTTTGTTTTTTTTTTCTACAAAGCATGTGGTTTTATTTAGCTCGAGCCTAAGAAATGCTGTTATTTTAATTTTTATAGAAAAATTTTGTTTTTAATTTTAAATATTAATAAAAACAAGTAAAATCTTTATTTTTTCTGGATTTTGTCTTGTCTGGATATATGTTTGTCCATATTTGGATTTTGGATTTTGTTCTGTCTGGATTTTGTCCTGTCTGTATTTTTTCAACTCTGGATTTTTATAAAATGTGTGGATTTCGTCCCTTCTAGATTTTGGGAATCGGGATTAAGGACTGATCCCCTTCGGGGTATGTAGAGATAGATCCTGTGGGTAGAATTGATACGGTTCCTGCTGTTGTAAGTTTCGTTTTCGAGTCTACGAGGCGTCTGTTTGTAATATCTACAGAGAGGCCGTGTTCTTTTAGAAAATCAGCACCTATAATTGGCTGTGCAACGTCTGCTATTATAAATGGCCACGTAAATTGTCGACGTAAAATGAGATTTAATGTAAGCAACTTTTCACCATAAGTGTCGATCGGAGATTTATTGGCCGCGTAAAGGTTAAATTCTGTTTTTGTGTTGTTTTTAAGCGATAGAAGTCTAGGTATGACTGACACGTCTGCATCTGTGTCGGTGTTAGTTTGTCAGTGGCAAAAAGACGATTTGTTGCGGAGCGACTGCAAGCCGTCTCAACACGCAGGGCTCCTAGTCGTTTTCCGACATCGATGGAGCCTGAAAGTTACATGGTTTGGTACAATGACGAGCGGCTATTCCGAATTTTCGATGATAGAAGCATTTGTAATAACGTTTACTTGCACTACATAAAAACACACAATAATAATATACACAGGAAAATCTTTGTTTCGCAGTTGTGACGCTTCGAAGCTTCGCGTGTCTCTGTTCTCTCAACTGCTATCTTAACTCGAATGCCTGGCGGTGAACACAATAACTATCTGTCATATGGGAAACGCTATACTTTCGTTCTGGGCCTGAGTAAGCAGGCGTTGGTCTTGCTCAAAGCTAATGAAGAGCTCAAGCAGGGCAAGTTTCGTCCTACAATAAAGCACGGCATAGTTTCAATAATGGTATGAGGTGCAAAATCCGCTGCTGGATCGGGTAATTTGCATATAATCGAGGAAAATATGGACGATATATTTTACTTGAATCTCGTAACCCGAGAAAGGTACTCGTTTCCCTCTCTCAATGACTGAAGTTATACATATAAGCAATCAGATAATCTCAGCCAATTTAGTTGTGCACGTGAGCCCGGCGGACGCAAATCAGAAAGTCAACTCTGTCGTTAGGAGAGGACCTTATTGAGTCGAAATGATTTAGGGTTACCTTTAACGTAATATTTTGCAGGTTATTCTGACTCATGGTTACCGACCATGACATGAAATTTTATGAGTCATTTTGACTTATGAGTACCATCAATGGCACTTATAAGTATAAGATATTATGAGCTCTTTATGTAGTAATAAACAACTTGGCTTTATTTCTACATATAAGGTGGCGGGAAATAAAATTTAAACAGAGAACGAGGTTCACGAAATATTGGAGAATATGGATTCTGACGATGAAGAAGCGGAAGATAATTTTCAGTCAGAATCAGTTACTCATTCTGGATCAGAATATGAGCTTGTGCCAGAAAATTACATGATTGGCGATGAAGAGTTGATGAACACGATCCACAATTTAGAAGAAGACTTTACGGCAAAAAGATGGAAGTATCCAGAAATACAAACAAAAATCAAGGCTCCGGTAAAAAAAAAAGAAAAGGTGAGTCTTCCAATAATCAAACTGAAGATAGCAGAGACGAAACATCACTCATTCTATGTTGGAGCGAAGGTACTAATGTTGGGAAAAACGGCTACGAATGGAAAACCCAACCGAAAAACAACCACAATATCCGAACTTTGGTTAAAAATATCAAACATACAATGGCAGGTACATCCTGTCTTGCAAGCTCTGCGAACACACCTTTAGAGTGCTTTGGAAGTTTTTTCTCTCAAGACATTGTGGCAATAATTCTACAAAATACGAATAAACAAATTCAGACCTTAAGGTCGATGTATAAAGTGCAACATAAAAGTACAACTAGTAACCTGATGAAAGATGAATTGATGGGACCCTTTAGTTCTCTATACTACGCAGCAACGATCAAGAACAGTCATCTAAATTCTCAAATAAATGCATAACCCATTGTACTGTGGCGATAAACATCGTGCCATTATGTCTGTTGCTAGATTCAAGTTTTTGTTACGAGGTTTGCGGTTCGATGATCGGACTACGAGGGATCAAAGAAATACTAAATAAGCTCCTATTTAACAGCTTTAGTAATTATTTGTAAACAACTGCAAATTAAACTATCGACCGGGACCATATCTAATAATAGATGAGCAGTTTGTAGGATTTTGTGGAAGATGTCCATTTCAAATGTACATCAGGAACAAGCCCAAAAAATATGGGATCAAAATAATAGTTTGCGATAATGCAACAAAATATATGTGCAATGCTATAGTTTATCTTGGAAGAGGATCCAACCCAAGTGACGAAGCTGCTGGCACCAACTAAACTCTCATGCTCATTGAAGCTTTTTCTGGGTCTAACAGAAACTTGACCATGGATAATTGGTTTTCAAGTATTCCTTTGACAGAAACATTACTGAAAGACCAAAAGTAATGGAACGGTTTGGAAAAATAAGAATTACCTTCTGAATTCGTTGATATAAAATTCAATGGCAGAAAGCCTGGATCATCGGCTTTGTTGTTCTCGAATACCATTACAGCAGTTTCTTAGAGCCAACCATGCAGAAACTTATAACCCCCATATCCACCGTTCATAACGATGCTTCTGTCAATCCTGGATGTCAAAAATCGGAGATTATTCTCAATTATAATACCACCAAAGGAGTTGTTGACGTTCTAGATAGACTGCCAAGACACTACTATGGGAAGGAAAACTAAGGGGTGACCTCTAGCATTTTTCTATAACATTTTGAATATTGCTGCTGTGAGCTCTTATGTAGTTTACCTACATAATTTTCACAAAGATCGACGAGAAGGAAAACCGCTTTCCAGATTTGAATTCATGATGGGGTTGGTGCGTACTCTGAGTGAACCTTGGATGGCTTATCGGCTTACTCTCCCAATTCCAGCAAATCTTCGTAAGTCAATCTTGAGGTGTGGATTGCCAGATGCTTCAGGAAGTACAGAAATACCACAGCAATGCCTTATTAACCGGATGTGTTGCAACTTTTGCCATTATGTGAAGCGAAGGAAGATCCAAACGAACTTTAGTGATTGCCATCAACCGATACGTCGTGACCTACGATCATAGTGTGCCTGGAATGCAAAACAATCCTAATGCAACAATCCTAAGATTATATCTTCATAAGATTATTTTTACTTATACCTACATACTATTATAATAATGTAGTTATTGGTTGTATTTTTAATTCGAGTCATTGAAGTATTTTAGGCTCTGTAATGTTTCGTTTAGTGATTTTCAAATTCTTTTGAGTTTTTGAAGTAAAACTTCTTAGTTGATCAAGTTATCTTCCGTTTGTTATTTGACTCAATGTGCATTGAAGTGGTTGCAATGAGAAAAAATTATTTTTATGCAGCAAGAAGGCTGTTAATTTACCAAAAGACTGAAAATAAATGAATAAAAACAAATAACGGATTGTTAATTTTGATAAATTATTTTGAAAAATTGATAAATCCCTACATATTTCATTATAAAATTACCTCTGGGTCAAAATGACTCACGGTTACCAACCCCAGCCTACAAAAAAGGGTTACTTTTCCCGGGTTAAAAGCAAATATAAAAGAGCGCTCGATAACTTCGAATAGAAGCAAATTTCATTTGTTATCAGGATAACGACCTCCACAGCAATCGCCTGATTTGGATGCTATTGAGCACGTGTGGGGCTACATGGAGACACAAATATCGCATAGAAAATAAAATACAGTTGGTAGCAGCCTTAAACGAAGAGTGGAACAAAATTCCGGCATCTTTCTGACGAAAATTGGTAGAGTCGATGCCAAATCGCGTGAAAGCGGTCATACAAGAAAAAAGGCTCCCAACTAAATATTAAAACTCAATTTTTTTTCTAACCTTCAGCTTTTTATGAATTTCTAATGTGTTCCATTATGACTTTGAGGCTGAAGTAATACGAGTATGTTCTGTTATTTAATGCAATTTATTTTGTTTTTAATATGAATGTTGTTAAATTTTTTGTTCTTGATAATAAATGTATATCAATTATACTACTTAAAATAAAAAACAATGTTAGTAACAGATTTTTAGTTAATTTGTTATTAGGGTATAAACTTATATCCATGTCGTTCCATTACAACTTTGAGCCACCGTAAGCTAGAGTGATGATATTTTGTGCGTAGGCCAAAAGTGGCGCACTCGTAAGAGTTTCAGTGCAAAAGAAATATAAGGTATTTAAGGTGGGTCTTCCCATATAAGAGGATGACCCTTAAACAAATTCTTTTTAACCAAGCGTCACAGATTTGGGTATCAACTGAAAAGTTTTGATAAGAACTTAAAAAACATTTCTTAAACGAGTAGCATTTGCAAGGAGGGATACAGCATGAGGGGGAATGAACGAAAAATTGGTGTCCCCTAAATTAGGTCATTATGAGTACAAGGCTAACAAATACCTCAGGAGTTAAAACTCGATCAAGTGTGTTAAAAAAAGTGCATGTTACGGATTTTGTGTTTTTATCTTTTGAATTGAAGGGTGATCCTTAAAGGAGAATACCCAAGTTTCCATGATACTAGGTATCCTTATAAAATCTTGTGTGCCTTAACCTAATATAACTTATTTTAAAGCTTGATTCTAGCACTTTAAAATATGGTTATTATTATTTGGATAACTCTTAGGAATTAACAGCAATTTGTTTTACCAAACAACGTATTACATCAAAATTATAAATTATCACAAAAAAATACAAGTTAAAAGTTACAAAATGCAAGTTAAAAATATAGGTTACACTTACAAATATACAAGTTTTGGATATGGTTCGGGAAAAGCAATGGCTCATGCTATTTAATATTTTGCAGCATCTATTCATCGGTTCATTTTCACCGTAGATGGTAAGATGTCGACTTTCCACCAGCAAACGTGAATGTGTTGTAAATCTTACTGGTTCGTTCAAGGATATCCTGTCAATCAAACATTGAACTTTAATGGTAACACGGAGGACATCAAATGCAAAGCAACAGCATGCCATAATTCTACATTCATATGAAGGCAAGCCTTGAAAGTTTCGTGGATCATATTGAGATCGTAAAGTAAATAGCAGGAACTGTTTTTGAACAGACTCAATCTTTCTTTATGAACATCAGAAACAGGATGCCAGACGACACCTGCATATTCGAGAATAGGGCGGACTAATGATATGTATAATGTCTTTGCTACCCACATATTCTGAAATTCTTTAGCACGCCGTTTGGTGAACCCTAACATTTTAGTAGCCTTGCAGAAAACCTCATTATAGTGCAAACTAAAACGGAGTTTCTTATCCAAGAAGACACCGAGGTCTACTCTGATATCTGTTCGGGAAAGATTAGTATTACCGAGGTGATAATCAACTAATAAAATTGAAGTTCTGCGAGAGAAACTAATCACCTGACATTTTTCGAGGTTCAGGTATAGGTGGTTTGTGTTGGAGCATTCAAGCAGAGCATTTATCTTGTTCTGTAAGAATATCGAACCACTGTGGGATGTTAGCCCATAGTATAATTTTAGATCATCCGCATAAAATAAACGGGGTATATCGGATAACAAATCAGAAAGGTCTGATATAAATATGTTGAAAAGATGAGGTCCGAGATGACTGCCTTGAGGTACACTGGAGTAGACTTGAATTTTTTTGGACATATGCCCTTGAAATTTAACGGTTTGAGTCCGGTTTTTGAAGTAAGAGTTCAGCCAGCGAAGGAATGGGCCAGTGACTCCAAAATTGCGCAATTTTTCTGACAGAATTGTATGATTGACGCGATCAAAGGCTTTACTAAAATCAGTATAAATTGCGTCAACCTGGTGCCCTTTTTCCATTGCGCAAAGTATGTAGGAGACCATAACTGTTAGATTGGTGATTGTGGATCGGTTTTTCCTGAAGCCATGTTGCTGGGTATTGAGACGCTGCTCTATTACGGGTGATATTTTAGAGCATACTATTTTCTCGAATAATTTTGGGATGGCAGATAAAATGGCAATTCCTCTATAATTTTGAACACTCCCTTTGCTTTTGCTTTTATGAATTGGAGTTAGGTGAGAAGATTTCCAATGTATTGGAAATTTTTTGCTTACGAGTGACTTCTAAAAATGATATGGGGAGGTAAAACTAATACTTCAATGCACTGGTATAGAAAATAAGCCGGAAGTAAATCTGGGCCAGGTCCATGGTTCAGATCAAGTGTTTTAGTTGCATTAATGATATCTTCAGAAACTAAGAGTTCCTGAAGCACTGTTTCAAAAACGACGTTAGTGTTATCTACATGAGGTGAGGTGTTTGGTGACGAATACACACTTTCGGGGCAGAGGAACTGCGGTCTTCATAGGTAATTTGTTTAGGACAACCATGAGCTTTGCACTTAATATTTACAAAATCAAAGAACTTCTTTGGGTTTTGGATTATGTTTTCGCCAATAAAATTAACATACATTGCATGGGCCTCGCGTGACTTCAATCTAAATTCATTTGCCAGTTCATTATATTCGTTTTTAATTTCATCACTGACATTGGGTTCTTTTTGTATAATTTTGTGGAGCTTATTCCTTCTGTTTCTTAAATTTCGAAGATTACTGTCTAACCATGGCTGAGACAGTTTATTTCTCTTTTCAATTTTAGGTGTATGACTTCCAACGACGTCAAATATGGTCTGGTAGAAAGAGTTCACTGCATCATCTACATCTAGCTTCGAAAGCCTACTAGTCTAGTCTAAATTAGAAATATAACTCTTAATGCTATCGTAGTCAGCATTACGGGGAAGTCAAATACAATCGATTTATTGTACGGAAGGCTGTTTGTGTCATCAGAGATAGAATAATCAACTGAAAGTGCGGAATAGTGAAGGGTATTTTTGAAAAGATTTTCCACATCACTAGTCGGATTAAACACCACCTCGTCATAAGCATTCGTGAAAATTAGATCTAACCAATTGTCAGAGGTATTGGGTGTCGGAGCTACGTGCTGTAAATCATTGCCGTACAATGTAGAAACTACGTTGAAATTGATATCGTCTCGAAGATTCAATGGAATGAGACGATTGTCAAGTTCGTCAACTACAAACTTTAAATTGGGCCTGTTAAAATCTCCAAAGATAATAATTTTATCTTCTTCTTTCGAGAGTTCAGCAAGTGAAGAGACAACTCCACAAGCCTCTGTATAGATTGTCTCACTGGGCTCTGGGGGAATATAGAATACACCAATGTATAAATAAAATTTATTTATTTTGATTTTCGCTATTACATGTTGGAAAGTTTTGAAAGTTGCGGTATTGACGATATCACTCGAGTAAGCATTGTGTATGGCAATTAGGACACCACCTCCTCGGGTTAGGCCAATGCTTAGATAGTCTTGATCGTCTTTATAAATAGACCAACAACTATCGAGAATCTCTTCGTTACAATGGGAGTCATTCAACCAGGTTTCTGTGAATGTAACGATACTGAAAACGTTTGTGATGAATAACACGAGATAAATAACTCTGTGCCATGCAAATTCGCCTAATCAATTCATGCCGTTTTTATTTCGCTGTTCACTAGGCGCGTTGCATTTTGTTGTGTTGTTGCGCTATCGTGCATTACTGTTTCAAAGTAAGGACTATCGGTACGTTATTCACCCCAACTCCTTCTTGAACTTGAGAACGTTTTGACAAGTTCCATAGGCAGAGATAACGAAGAGGTTATTCCCACCTGGCAGTGAGATTTTGGTAACGAACATTTCAAGTAATTCAAAGTTTTTGAATTCGACTTTTTCAATATTTTGGAAACAATAGGGTCTTCTAACCAATATCCCGATGCCACCTCGCCCATCACCGTTTACCCTATCATTTCTTACGAATTCAAATTTCAAAATCGTGAAATGCCATCGAGTGCCAAGAATTGAGGTGGGTTTCTGTAAAAGCATGATGTCAGGCATTTACTTAACAATGAATTCAAGGGGACAGTGATGTCGATGTAGAGTAACAATGGAATTGACATTGATCGAGATGAGATAAAGTTTAACCATAGGATTGTGACTAGATGACAAATTATTTAGAGACATTTGAAGGATCCAAACGCTGAAAAACATAGTTAATTGCTCATGAACGTCTTTGCATTTTACGCAACGATAGTGCATGGCGCAGTGGGCAGCCGAATGACCAAATCTTTGACACTGGTAACACTGGTTGACTTCTCTTTTCTGGAGGCGTTTCCATCTCACGACTCTGAAATTCAAGTACCTTATTTGATGAGGGACACTTGGATCGCTGTTGTTTGAGATTTGTACCAGATAAAGTAGTAAATTCCTCGTTTCTACGGCCAGTCTTCTTGTCGCAAAAGTTTTGACGGAAATAAATTCAATTTCTGGTGCAACTTCAGTAGAAAAAACCATAGACCGATATAAATGTTCTAGGCTATGCTCTCAAGCTGACAGGTGAGGCGTTTAATGGATAGTTAAGATCCCATCTGGGAGTCCTACATACAGGACCGATACAGCTTCCTTTGAAAACTATGTGTAGGGTGGGTCAAACAAAATTAGAAAAGGGCTGGAGCAGGTAGAGGGTTATTAGGGGATATGAAGTTTTTCTTCTTTTAAGTCCATTTTTCCTCATTGATATCATCGAAATCGGTCACCAACTTTTCATTGAGAGTATTACCCTCGGCTTTTTTAGGCTTGAATATTTCGAGTCTTTTGAGGCTATACGTCTAGTTCATTGATTCTTTTTGTAATCATGTAATCTTGGCCATGAAATCGGGCTGGTATTCGTGCATTGTATCTGCGTGTATGAGTGCATGAACAGGTTGGCAGCGTGTTGGGTATCCAGAATGTTAACCGATCCACAGAAGAACGAACGAGTTAGTGTCTCAGGGGCAAAGCTTGAAAACTAGCTGACGCAATCAAATTGTCCAGGTAATTTATAACAATAGACGAGACCCGAATTAACCACTAAGATTGTGAACCGAAGCAACTGTATTTGATTTGGAAAACACCACCATCATCGATACCGAAAAAAAATCAAGTCGCATGTTGACGTTTCTTTTTTCATGTATGCACAAAAGTACTATAGCATCAAAAGCTGCAAAATGGATCATGCATGAAAAATAGCACTGTGAAAAGGAAAAATCGATTTTAAAATCTTGCAGAGCACAACTTAAATCAAAGTAGTTAAAACGAACCCAACAGTGCTAACGCTCAAGTCGTAGTGTTGAATGGTATCCTTTGCTCACTAACCACCCTTTTACTCCACCCATCCAACTATTTTCCATGACACCCCTCTCATTCATGGATTCTTCTTGGATTTAAATTTTTTTTTTTACATCATGCAATAAGACCGTCAAGTAGCCATTTATGGTCCTTACTGTACATTATATCTACGATGGAATGCTTAAGTAGCCGAGAGGATATCCGAAGCGTCAGGATTTTTACAACCAAACAGCGACAAGAGCGAATGGAAAGAATATAGTAGGACTCCACATGAAGTCCTGCTTACAATGTAGGTTTGGCTGTATGCAAGCCAATCCTTGACGTTGTCTGTCTTGCAGATGAATATTTTAGTAACATTTCGTAGACTTATGTAGATATATGTCCTTCGTGCAAAGCCCAATGAATATTTTTTTCCTGTTTTCTTCGCGTGTGCACTTTTGGACTTGCTTTACTTTCCGTGTCCTACCTTGTCGCGCCCTTTCTCTCTCCGTGCATGCATTCATTCATTCATTCATTATGAAGTCAAGGGGGAATTCGAAATTATTGCGCTCGAGATTAAGCGGAAAGAATTTGGTTCATTTGGAAGGGATGATTATGAGGTTGAGTGGTGTTTGCACGAGCTGGAAATGGTTTCTGTGTTAGTGGTTGATGAGCGATTCAGTTAGGCTTTGTTCTTAATAATTTTCATGGTATTGTTTCTTGCTAGGACGATAAGGACATGATAGCGAGAAATATATCACATTTGTGTCGGAAGTTGGACAGGCACGTGATATATTGTTTAAACATGAGTTATTATTGATTTAAATTGAAAGGTTTTCGAACATGGGCGTATCCATGACGTGGTGCTGTCCCCTAAAAATAAAAAAATCAATTTAAGAAGTTTTTGATTCTTTACAGATTTAAGATTCGATACAACCATGAGCTGTATGAAATTTTTGACGAGCCGGAGATCTCAACGATTGTCAGACTGCGCAAGCTGCAATGGGCTGGACAGATGAATCGTGTGGACGAACACCGGATACCCAAAAAGCTTTTCGTTGGGAGAACTGAAGGCCGGAGACTAGTGGAGAAACGGAGGAAACGCTAGTCTGACCCGGTCGATGAAGACAGTTCATCGCCGCTCGGATTTTGAAATTTGAGGACGCGGTCAATGGAGCGAGATAGTTGGAGGTGCTTTTTGCAGGAAGCGAAGGCTCGAGAGGGGCTGTAGTGCTACGAAGAAGAAGAAGAAGTTTCCTGCTATTCAAGCAGCTACGAGAAGACCATGCACTTACTGCGCTATGAATGGCTCGTAAAAATCCGTCGGAAATACCTCCAGTTTTTGTAAAGACCAGAAGACGTGATGAAAATACGTCCTACTTTGGATTTCAGCCTGATTGCACACTTGTGTCCTACTCGCCAAAAAAGGGGAAGATTGTATTACTTGCTTCTATCATGCGTCACGACGCGAACATAAATTCAGAGACTGAAGTCAATCTAAAACTGGAAAGTTTTACTGACTACAATGTCCTTAAATGTGGCGTTTATATTTTTGATGAGTTATGCGGTACCTATAGTACATCCAAAGCAAGCAGGAGGTGGCCATTGAAAATATTTTTTGGTTTGATGAACGTAGGCGCAATGAATGTATACGTTATTTTCGAAGCCAATAGCACAGAAAATCAGTCGTTTGAACGAAGGATATCTCTGAAGGAGCTAGCTCTTTTGCTGGTGAAACCGTAAATACAACTAAGAGCTTCTTTTCCAATCTTTCTAGGTACTTGTTTTTTCTAAACTTTCAATTGATCATTTGACCCTTTTTACATCAACTTAATTTAAATCTTTACGATAATTTTTACTCTACAGTGAGCTACATTGCTTCATGCGGGTATCGATCTCGTTTTTTGGATAGCTCCGATAGCTCAAAATTACTTATAAAATTGTTTGTGTGTCGCTAGGTACTTCCGTACTCGGGTATCTGAAGTACTCGGAGGCGAAGAAAACCCAGTTCAATCAGGAGAAAGACCGGCACTTGGCATTCGTGGGAGATGCTATATGTGTCCCTCGAACAGGGAAAGGAGAACAAAAACGTCTTTTGAATGTAGCAGGGTACCTATATGTCATGAGCACACAGCTTCTTGTGCAAAACATGCGAAGAAGAAAATAGAGAACAGGTCTGGATTAGAAGCCTTAAAAAAAGACAATTTTTTTATCTCGATTATTTTTAGAAAGATTGTTTCATTTTTCTTTTATTCAGAAGATCATTTATTGTTTTTTTACTAACTTAAAGTTATATAGGGTTATCCATTTTACGCTGGGGAAAGTAAAGCTAAAGAAAACACATAAAATATGGAAACGAAATTTTTATTCAATATAAAGATTGAAGCTTGTCATTATACATGAACCACAACATCATTCAAATGTGCTCCATGGGACCTCTTACAGGCCTCAATCCTTTTGAGTTAATTTTCAATGACTTTTCGGCACATTTCCGGCAATATCTCGGCCATCACTTCACGAATATTGGTTTTGAATTGCTCAAGATTTTGAGGATTGTTCGCGTAAACACGATCTTTCGCATAGCCCCATAAAAAGAAATCCAAAGGTGTTAGGTCGCAGGATCTTGCGGGCCAATTGACATCACTCAATCTCGAAATTACGCGTCTTGGAAATTTCTCTTGCAAAAGGGCTCGATTAGCCCGTGTTGTGTGGCTTGTGGCTCCGTCCTGTTGGAACCACATGTTCTCCAGATCATAATCTTCAATTTCCCTCCAAAAATAATCGGTTAATATCCGTCCATAGCGGTCAGAATTGACTGTAATGGCTCTTCCTTGATCGTTTTCAAAAAATACGGGCCAATAACATCACCAGACCATAAAGCACATCAAAGCCCTATATGCGGCAATTCTGTTTATTTAAGTAACCACTGAGCGAAAAATGAGCCACATCACTAAAGAAAATTTTGTTCGAAAAATCGTTATCAATGGCTTGTTGTTCAATCACCCAATTCCCATACATTCTGCGTTCTGTATGGTCTTGAGGCTTAAGTTCTTGAGTGACTTGGATTTTGTACGGATGGAGATGCAAATCCAAATGCAAAATCCGCCACAATGAGCCCTAAGACAAGCCCAAATGTTGGGCACGTCAAGGAATCGACAAATTCGGGTCTTCCTCCACACCTTGAGCAACGACAGCGAAATTTTCAGCAGAACGAATGTTGCGATGATGCACAGGCATCATCATGCAATATGAATAACCGATCCAGTCTCTTCAAATTTCCTCACTGTGCTCGAAATTGCTTGCTGTGTAGGTTGATTAAGTCGACCTTAATCGGCTCGTAAAGTCCTAAATGTTGATACAGCAGAATCACCATCTGTATAATAAAATTTAATAATTTTAACGCGTTCTTCGACTGTTAAAAGATCCATATCTAAACGGCAAATCTTCAACTAAAAAAAAAACAATGCTTTGGATGACATTTAGTTTTGACAGATGTCAAATGGCAGGGCTATACTTTCCGAACCACGAAATGGATAACTCTGTATTTTATGCTTTGTATTAGAAAGAAAATGAATTCTGTGATTTTTATGTCTATATTCAAAAAATTAAGAAATATTCCTAATTCTTTGGATTCATATTCTTAGAAATTTTTAAAAACTGGGTCTTTTTGACCCATGTGCGAAGGTTCGTGATCAAAAATGAGATGCGAATCAAGATGCTACTCGCCATCCTCACATATATCTATAATTTGGTAAAAAATCCTGCAGATCGGAGCCAAACGATCGTTTTCATGACGTTCTTGACAAACTGAAGAGAATCGGTCAAAACTCGAGCCTGCAACGGCTCATTGCAGCTCGAAAAAGCGTCACTCCAGTATATTTATCGAAGAGTTCTTTGATATTGACAGCGCTCAAATCGCTAAATAATAAAGCTCGAATAAGGCTTTAAGTTCCTTTATAACCAGATTTCCAAACAACGGTGTATTTGATGAAGATGCCGTCACCGATTCATCATCTTCTTTATCCTGAAATCTAGTGTATGTCCTTTACTAAGCCGCGACCTCCAGATTTGTATAATTGACAATGCTTCCCAAAAGCTCATTCCGAAAATAACGATACCCACCTTGAATAGGCTTAGTGATATATTATTTTGCTGGGCTCCTATTACCCATTAGCTGGAGTATGATGTTTGATGTTAGGTTGAGCAGTCCGACGTCTGATTTGGTGCTTACCTCTTCAATTGCCTGTTGTTTTTGCCTTTTTCGTACAGTTTTTGGTATTGGTAAAACTTTCAGGGTTTGAGGGCGTCAAAATCATATAATCAGCACTATAATGCTTACAGTCTGAATATATACCTGGTGTTTCCCACGCATTAGAATCGGAACATTCATCGTCACAAACGCCCTCATCAGCTTTTAAAACGTAATAAGTATGATGCAATCAGGCTCGTCAACAGCTTCTTCTATGAGAGATATTCCGTTTCTAGAAAATTCCCGTATTTTTTCATCATCAGATTCTTGATAAGTAAATGGTAAATTTCTTCTTTAGTCAGACTTTTGCAGGCAGCTCCTTTAAATAATATATTATACTTTTAAAAATGTTTAAATGCTTCGATTATAAATATGAATTAACATGCTAACTTGTCCAAAAGAATACTTCCAGTACACAACAATACACGGAATAACTTTTCAAAACTCTTATGAGAAAGACTGAAAATGTTTACAGTATTCCTACCTTGCGGTGCTCAGGTACCTCAAAATCCTAACAGGCACGTTAATCGATTATCACCGCAAGACTGACTAATCAGTAGTGGCTGGCTCTAAATGAAAGTATAGGAACACTTTTGTCGCCGGCAAAATACGAATAGAAAAAATTTAGAAAATATTTAACCCTGGGGTACTCCAGTACCCCATGTAAGGTTTAAGGGTTAACTGATTTTGTCGGAATGAAGTTGTCGCCTTCTCAGAATGTGTTTAGTCTTGTGGCGTTGATTTGCTTACTGTCATTAAGGAACATTCCCACCTTGTTGCAAGGTCAAAGACTAATTCAACATCCCAAAGTACACCACACCTGCAGATGAAACTGCATAGACTGAAGGCATTTATGTCGTTTCTCTTGAGGACGTTATTTTTCGTTGCATCGTTAGCTTTGTTAGGTGTATTTAAATTATTAAAATCAACAACTTAGTCATGTAGCTACAAATAAAGAATTTTCATAAGTAATTTAGACATTGTCATTCAGCCACTAATACCCAGATTGCTGGTCTGGCTCTGAGCACTTGTCCCCAGAAGGGCTTGTGCCAACCCTCGCATGGCCTCCCTGCTCTGCAAAGATAACCATGGGACCAAAAAGGCGACTACACACACGAATGGAGATAGCGGCTCCGAGGGGGGACCTAATAAAACTGGAGCAACCAAAAACATATAAAAAAGATTAAAAAAACCCAAAAAAGAAATAAAAAATAACCAGGGGTTGCAGCCATGATGTTAACAGTACATCGAGAGCGATACTAACCATCACATAAACGACGAATAGTACGATAACAGTGAAGACGGACGAAAAAACGGAGATTAGCAGACAGTCTGGTCTAGACTGAGGTTCCGGCGGTGTTTGGGCGTAGCAAAAAATGATGCGAACGCCAGACCATCCTATTAAGGAAAAGCGGGAAACTCTGCACGACGCTTCAGGTGTCCAAGTGGTGGAAGAAAATATAAAGAGCATCGAGAATTCAATGGTCACTGCTGCGATCGTTACCGAAGCGACCAATGCAAGGGTCGTAATCCGGACATAATAAAGAACCATCCTAAAGCCAACGAGGAGATTACGGCGGGAAAAGTAACGAGTGAAATCGAAAGCGATGATGTCGCCCAAGGATGGTTGCAAAGTACAATTGCCGCCCAGCGACACGAAGAAGAAAGGCTATTCCGAAAAGCGGGAGATGTTCTGAAAAGAATTCAATCTGCATGCGACTCCCCAAAAATCAGCAAAGCAGTAAAGTTTGGGCTCCCTAAACTAGAGGAGCTCCTAGATCGCATAGGTCACGAAGACGAGCAGAAGGCTAAAGAAGCGCTGGGGCGAAATCTAAAGGCCACATGCAGATAGCTCCACCATTAAAAATCAATAAAAGAATGGCGTCTAGCCCAATCGAAGTAGATCGGGATAAAAGAAGGAAGGAAGAGGCACTTGATGAGCGCAGAGCACCAGATCACGGGTTCCAGACAGTGCTTACAAAAGGACCGAAGAAAGCCGCAAAGAAACTCCTTCAAAAAGTGCCAGAAAGTAAAGTCCGCTCGGACGCCCAACAAGAAAAAGGACCTGTTGTAAAACAGGAGAAAAAGAAGCCCGACGAGGACCCCGGCAGCAGGCACTGCTCGTAAAAACCCAAGATGGTCGATCTTACGCGGAGGTGCTGCGGGGCATCAGGGGAAACGTAAGGCCCGAAGACACTAACACTGCTATTAAAGCAGTACAACCAACTTCTTCGGGCCACACACTGGTCGAATTTGGAGCAGAGGCCGAGAATAGAGAAGCCTTCTGCGACGCAGTAAAGAAAGTCCTCGGCAAAAGCACAGCTATAGCCTCGCTCGAGCCGATGGCAACGATCGAAATAAGAGACATTGACTGCGTCACGGATCTGGCCGAGGTGGAAAAGGCCATCAAAAGGGAGTTCCCTAGCGTGGGCGGAACCCAGGTGAGGCTGACACCAGAAAACCATAAGGGACAACGCATGGCCATAGTTGACTTGACCGAAAAGGGCGCCGAACAATTGCTGAATAAGGGCAAAGTATGAATAGGGTGGGTTGTCTGTAGGATACGGCAAAGAGCAACGCCTCTTCAATGTTTCAAATGCCTTGGCTATGGTCACACCGCACAAGTATGCAAAGGACCCGATAGGAGTTCTCTATGTTGCAAATGCGGTGAAATGGGGCATAAAAGAAAAACGTGTACGAAAGAGGCACATTGTATTCTTTGAAAGGATGCTAATTCAAGACCCGATTTTGGACACGCCTTGGAATCAGGAAAATGCCGGGTTTTCCAGGAAGCCTTAGCCAAAGCAAAATCAGAACTTCGATGACCCGTATCCTGCAGCTAAACCTACACTGCAGTTCAACCGCCCCAGCAGTTTGCGAGGGACATGAAAAGTGACTTCTTGCTGCTGAGTGAGCAACGTCATGATGAAAGTTCAGCATAATGGTATCCTGATGAAACTGGTACTGCCGCCATCTGGGTTCGAAATAGTGATTTCCAGGCGGAGAGCTGTGGACGTGGGGATGGTTTTGTGTAGGTTTGGCGCTCAGTGACCACCTTCTTTAGTGTGTACCTAACCCCGAACGAATCGATATCATCTTTCCAAGCCAAGCTTCACGCTTTGGAGGGCGCTGTCTCGAACGCAGACGTGAACGTGCTCGTTAGGGGAGACTTCAACGCGAAAGCAATCGAATGGAGGATGCCTCAAATAGATCCGCGGGAAAAATGAGTCCAAGAAATGGCAGCCAGGACGGCGCGCGTCGTACTAAACACCGGCAATACGCCGACCTTCCACCGTATTGTCTGTGAAGGAACCATACCGGACATGACATTCGCCGCGGAGTCTTTAGTACGGAGGATATACAACTGGAGAGTGTTAGAGGACTACTCAGCCAGTGATGATCAGTACATTCTGCTTGAGATAAGCGATCTTGTCTCCTGACGTCGATGCTCTCGGCTTTCTACAATTGGATGGAACATCGGGAGGATAGATGTTGGGAGGTTCGTCGAGGTGCTCACAGCAGGGGACGGAAGAACTGGTAGCTCAAGACGTGGTGACCTCAACTATGAGCATCATCACTACTGCTTGCAAAGCTTCTATGTCCCGTCGATAACCCCGGCACGGCAAGCCCCCAGTGTACTGGTGGTCAACTGAAATCGCTGAAACACGAAGGGAGTGCTACAAGCTACAGTGTGAGGCTCAATGGGCACGGAGCCGGGACGAGGTAAGCAACCACGCAGCAGCATATAAGTCGGCCAGGAAATGCCTTCGCAAATTGACCAACAAAAGCAAGGCTTGCTGCTGGCAAGATCTAGTGGACAATGTGAACAAGGATCCGTGGTGCCTTGGCTACAAGCTAGTTATGCGGAAGCTTGGTGCCCTACGGAAACCTTATATACATGATTCGGAAAAGACGGACGTCTGTGTTGGCGCTGTCCATGGTGAAACAGCAGTCGAGTGTCCACTCTTCACACAGCCGGAACTGGAAGAGGAAATTCTTTCTTTGAAAGCGAGAAAGGCTCCAGATCCAGATGGTGTTCCAGCTGAGGTGTTGCGGCTCGTCTATCACCATTGTCCTGACTTGCTGCTCAGTTTATTCAACGCTTGCCTTCAAGACGGAGTTTTCCCGATACGGTGGAAGGTGGCGAGGCTCGTGCTGATCAGCAAAGGGAAGGAAAATACCGAATCGCCGTCTGCATACCACCCTTTATGCACGCTAGACTCACTGACGCGATTTGTGCTGATGGGGACCTATCTCCTCGACAGTATGGCTTTAGAGCAGGACGCTCTACCATTGATACGGTTGCAGAGGTGGTGAGCTTGGTCCAAAAGGCAGAGGCATATAGTCGCACCAAGCGACGGATTGTCCTGTTGGTGATGCTCGACGTTAGGAACGCCTTCAACTCCGCTAGATGGGTGGATATTCTGAATACGCTGGAAAACTCTTTTCAAGTTCCAGAATATCTAATGCGGCTTTTGAGGAACTACCTAAAGGACTGAAGCCTGCTCTACGACACGACACAGGGCCAACGAAGGGTGGAAATTACATCGGGTGTTGCCCAGGGATCTATCCTTGGTCCGGACCTGTGGAACGTGTCCTACGACGGGCTACTGAGACTTGAGATGCCAGATGAGTTGCGCTTGGTCGGCTATGCGGATGATGTTGCGGCTCTGGTCGCCGGACGCACCGTTGAACAAGCGCAACTTAGGCTAGGTATGCCAATGCGCCGAGTGAGGGACTGGATGACTGCTCGCGGGTTCAGTTTAGCACTGGAGAAAGCCGAAGTGGCCATCTTGACAAAAAAGAGAATCCCTAGAGTAAGGATGGTCAGTATTGACGACTTACGAATCGAATCGAAGCTATCGATGAAGTACCTGGGGCTACTGATCGACTCGAAGATGAGTTTCTCTGAGCAAATCAGGGCAACGGCTGAGAAGGCTGCTTCAGGAGTATCTGCTCTGAGTCGACTTATGGCCAATGCAGGGGGACCCAGCCCATCAAGAAAACGCCTCTTGATGAGTGCTGTAGGGTCAGTGCTACTGTACGGAGCAGAGGTATAGAGCGACACTCTCAGCAAGGAGGTATACCGAAAACGTTTGGCACAAGTACAGAGAAAAGGAGCACTGAGGATTGCATCTTCGTATCCGACAGTCTCTGATTCGGCAGTGAGAGTTATTGTAGGCGTGATACCTGTCGCCCTCCTTGCTAGAGAGCGCCACTCTATTTATCTGCGTCGAAACGAGGATGCGAGGGAGACGGCTGTCCGCGAGGAGAGACAGCTCTCGCTCAACGATTAGCAGCAGTTTTGGGTGAATTGCACGAAGGGAAGGTGGACTGCAAGCCTCATCCCGGATGTTAGACCATGCCTTAATCGAAGGCATGGTGAGACTGACTTCTACTTGACCCAGCTTTTAAGCGGGCATGGGTGTTTTCAGTTTTACCTGCACAAGATTGGTAAGTCGCGGTCGCCCAGGAGAGGAGGACAATGCCTGTCACACATTTTTTGCGTGTACAAATGGGTCAGGCTGCGAAGGCCCCTCTACAGGGAGACGGGAGAGCTCAGCCCGGATAATATAGTCGCGGTGATGCTCGAATCGGTTGACAAATGGAACCAGGTGGCACATTATGCTCGGGCAGTCCTAAAACATAAAAGGGACTCACAGCAGCGGGGGGCGTTGGGGCTGGGGGTGTTGGGACTGGTGGATCGCTTTTCTGGCACTTCCTCTTCCCCTTTCCCCTCCCGCTAGGGAAGGGACCCCCAGCTTGAAGGCGCCTCACGGCGTAACAAAACGAAACCTGGCCCGAAGTAATGTGTCCAACGGGTCCAGGCTGGATTCTCAGGTTGACAGGGGAGGTATCTAGTGGGTAGTCCAGTCGCCTTCTTGCGAGCATGGGAATCCCACACCCTGTGCATAAATAGCATCAAACGATGCTAGGGGTACCACTACACTCATTTGAAACTTGAAATGTGTCCGGGAAAAAAAAATTTTTCGGCATTATGGCTAGCTTTTTGGAATTTTCGACCACTTTACGGCGGTAGCAGGAAGAAGGGAATCTTGTACTTTTGCCGCTTTTAGCGCTGTTAGTGGTGAACACCGTAACTTTATTCAGTAGTAGATGTGTTAATCGCTACATGGTCAAGTTCCAATCAAGAAGCCCAGCGGTGTCAAATCACATGATCGTGGTGGCCAATTAACATCAAAGAGCCTTTGTTTCGTTGGCTGTGTGGCAAGTGGCACCATCCTGTTGGAACCACATACCGTCCGGGTCCATAACCTCAATTTCTGGCCACAAGAAATGCAACCAAACATTTGGCGTATTGCTGACGACTGAAATGGTCAGTAGGCTTCAGCTCTTGAGTCAATTGAACCTTGTAAGCGTTTAAATTCAAATCTCTATTCAAAATTCGCATCAGTGATGTTCGGGAGATGTTCATTTGTTACGCACGGCAACGAGTCAAGGTTGACGGCTCTTCTGCCAGACTATCGCGAATAACAGCAATCTTTTCCGCAGAACGAATTGGGCGAGTATGCACATGTGATTTCACATTTCTTTCAGACCCGGTTTGCTGAAATTCGCGCACAATTCTGCCGATTGTGGGCATATTTGGCCGATTATGCTGACAAAAAAAAACTAAATGCATTTTGATTTGACCGACAATTTTCGTAAAAGGCTTCAGCAACCTTAACACGCTGCTCAATTATTTAACTCTCCATGGTTGAATCTGTCAAACGCTGAAACAAAGAAATGTCAAATTAAGTTGGATGAAAAACTTGATGTTAAGCTGTGACACAATTAACATCGTGCATTATGGTTGGACCACCCTGACAAGTGATATTAATTCAGAAATGTATTTCCCTCTTACTGCTCTAATCTGAATCATTTAAATAGTTTTTCTATTCAACTACCATGACTCAGGATAATTAATATTAAACATTAAAAACATTCATTCAACTAGGAAATAATAAATTACGCTCAGAAAATTTTCAAGCTGAGACTAAACGCCAACTGCACTTTGTCCCCATTTAAAATTGTATGTACGAGCGCACTAAACGAAGTTTACATATTGCTTTGAATTTTCCAGATAATAACCATTTTGTATGCATTACACGATATTCTGTTTCGATTTATTTCATTACATTATTAAATCTTCAGCAATGTGGCTTTCATGTAGAAAATTATTTTCTGATATTTTCAATCATGAATACGTAAGTCCTATGTGAATGGCTATTTCCCTGTCCACTATGGCGTAATTTTCAAATCGGATTTGAAATATAATACGCTTGAAATGTTGAATTATTGAACTTTTCAATAGGCATGACTAAAGATGAAAATCAAATTATAGATTTTGCGCTAATAATGAACACAAATATATTATTGAGCTTCTGTTGATGCGCGCAATGAAAAAAGTGATGTTTCAATTTCGTTTTTTGTATTTGAAGCTAAGTCAAAGTCAAAGTCAAAAGCGCTTTATTTAATACCAATCGTTATAAATTTTTAAAAGAACATAAAGCAAATTCCAAACAATAAAAACTTTTAAAAAACTTAATGGCCCAAATGGCTCTCTAAATTTATACGTTATCAGTTAAACACATTTAATGAAAAAAATACACTTGCAAATTTAAATTAATTAAGATTATTAGATATTTTTTGATTCAATTGGAAAAAGGAGAAAAAACCCACCAGCATTATTCAAAAATTACTTATACTACTAACACAACAATGAACTTATATCCTATACCTAATATGTTACACCCTAATTCTAAATAAGTTCAATCAAAAAAAAAAAACAAAAAAAAAGTTACCTTATATTGAAACCTATACCTAATTTATAATACAAATAACAACAATACTAGATTTATCAATAATGAGATGAATCTAAAAAACTAAGTAACGAGAAAAAGCACAAAAACAGAAAATAAACACGAATAATTTAGACATTGTCATTCAGCCACCAATGCCTAGATTGTTCCATCTCAGCTCGACCAGCCTCAAGAATCTAGCAAATGAGTATCTCCATTGGAATTGTTGGTCTCGTGAACTCAGATTCGGAGGATATTTTATCTTCTTATCGGTGGCCCGTCGGTATATGTGATATATGATTTGGACGCCGTCAGAATCAAAAACATATCGATTCATGTCCAAATACACGAATGCTTCTGGAGGAATGAAGCCAGTAGTGAGGCAAGTCACAATATACCCGTCTGTAGGGTGGAACGGCTGTGAAATCCAAGGGTTTTCACTCACAGTTACAGATCTTGCGATATGATTACGAAGAAGTTTCAATATGAAGATATCGACTCTTGTCACTTGAGCGGTTTGATAAATTTTTCTATTCGGTATATAGTGCTTCCAATCCGTCTCAGGCTTTCTGTACATGCACGAAGACATTTCCCTTCGAAAACTCTTAATCTTTCCATTGTACTAGCACTCTGGTTGTACCAGATCTGACATCCGTATGTCAAAACTGGCCTAACCAGGGTCTTGTAACAAATAACTTTGACTTTTTGATCAATGTATCTGGAATGAAAGAGTCGCCGAAGGGCCATGACTACTTTTAGTGCTTTACTGAGCATGATTTTGACATGTTCAGTATAGTACAGGTACTGATCGAGATGAACACCGAGGTATCGAACACAGGATTTATGTGGAACCCGTTCTGAACTACCCTCACCAGCCATACTGTGGAAATCCTTCCAATTACGTTTCAGGTCTTGACTGGCCCCCTGCAGCGTTGTCCGAAACAAAATTGTTTCGCACTTCTGCGCATTGATTTTCATTCGCCAATTGTCGGTGTAGAGCTGCACATCATTAAACATTTTTTGAAGATTGCTCTGAACTATTGTAGCTTTTCGGTCTGCCGTATAGATGATCAGATCATCAGCAAACGCTACCAATGATCGCGTTGGCGAGACATTAAAATCAAAGCTGTTCAATAGCTTGCGAATGAATATTGAGAAAAGCAGGGGCGCAGTAACTGTTCCCTGCTGTAGACCATTCAAGACCTTGAATTCGCGTATTGTTGTCAGATTTCCATCAGTTACAACAAATGATTTCCCGTATAACATATTACACGTCATGGCGACAAGGTGTCTGGGGAACCTGTCCTGAAGAAGTTTGAAAACTAGTCCATCTAACCACACCGTATCGAAAGCTTTCTCCATATCAATGAGACATGCTCCAACACATTCTTTGTTGTTTAGTTTCCAACAGATGTCTGAGGTTACTTTCATTATTGCATGTATGCTCGAATGCCTGGCACAAAAACCAAATTGGCAATTCGGCATCAACTCATTTTTCTTAATGTGGGCGTTTAATGCTCTGTTGAGTATCACTTCAAACACCTTGCTGATGTTAGGCAGCAAGCTGATTGAGCGATAGCTTTTGGGGCATGAAGATTCTTTTCCTTTCTTCAAGATCGGACATATCTTAGCCTTTTTCCACTCATTTGGGAAATATGAATTGTTCAACATGTTGTTGAACAATATGCAATAAGTCCTAATAGCAACCTCAGGCAAATGTCGGAGAACTATGTTTGGAATACCGTCAGTACCACATGATTTTTTGTTGTTTATTCTGCGAAATATGAAACACAAGTCTTCAATCAATAAGATTCAAGCTCGGTACGAGGTCAGATGTTAATGTTTCATCGAAATGAAGAATTGATTGGCCGTTCAGGCTTGATTTGAAGTCGGAAACTTTTGCTTCAACGACCTCCGAAAATACTTCATTCCTTCTCTTTGGGTTTGGTAGATGAACCAATTCATCACTGGCGACTTCAAGATTCGATACTTTCACTCGAGTCTTCTTGCGGAATATGCTATTCACTTTCGCGAACACGCCATCTGGGTCCTGTGGGCTAATACCCCTCAGTTTTTCCGCCCATTGATTGCTGACCTCACTCCTGAAGTGTGAACGGATTAAGTTCCGGACATTCTTGAGGTGTAATTTCAACAAAGCTAACGAGGGATGGTTGTAGTCCAAAAATCGTCGATAAATATTGTTGACGCGTGTGAGAAGAAGGATTTTCAATCTTTTCAACCTTGCGATGGTTATCCTTCCATATTGTTTCGATGTTTAATCTTGGGAACTACTTTCTCAAATAGAGATCTATTTCATCGTCAGTTAGATTTCTGTTATTAGGAACCATTGAGCAAGCGTTGCCATCATCAGAAGAGGGACATTGCTTCTGGTACTCCCGATTAAACTTCTTTTCAAACTTTCCCCAGTCTGTTTTTTTGAAATTCAACCGATGGTTTTCATGTTGAACTGGAATGAGGAAGAAATCATCCCTTCGTTGATTGATTTCCATTACGATTGCGTTATGGTCGCTATCGTAAGGAAGCACCTGCAGTTTCCGTTGAGGACTATTAAAGCTGAATTCAAGTCTTGCGTCAGCAATGCAGAGGTCCAAATATGAATTTGTCCTAGGGTATGTTAGGAACTCCGACCCATATAGGTTGCACCTGTATTCAATTTGGTTCTCTGTTATCCATGATTTCAGGAATACACCTCTTGGATTATTGGTGGCGTTTAGGCATGATGTATGCTTGGCATTCAGGTCACCGGCAAAAATATAATAACTATGCAGCCTGTTCAATTCGAGTATTTCAAACAAGGAATTGAGTTCCTCCTTGAACTTGAGAACATTTTGACCAGTTGCATAGGCAGAGATAACGAAGAGGCTATCCCCACCTGGCAGTGAAATTTTGATGACGGACACTTCAAGAAATTCAAAGTTTTTGAATTCGACTTTTTCAATATTTTGGAAACAATAGGGTCTTCTAACCAATATCCCGGTGCCACCTCCCCCATCACCTATTACCCTTTCGTTTCTTACGAATGCAAAATCTTTGAATTCCATGGAATGCCATGAATTGAGGTGGGTTTCAGTGAGAAGTATGATGTCAGGCTTTTGCTTAACAACAAATTCAAGGAGATAATCACGTCGATGAATAGCAACGATAGAGTTGACGTTGATCGATATGAGGCGAAGCCTATCCATGGGAATATGACTGGATGACAAGTTATTATTAAGCATTTGAAAGACCTAAACGCTGTAAAGCAAATTTAATTTTTGAATCTTGTTTGTCGATTCTCTCCGATAAAGAATTAAGTTGCTGGTAAATTTTGAGAAGCAGCTCATTATTGCCACTTACATTATTTACATTATTTCCAGCATTTTCTGCTGGTCCTCTAGCGGCGAGTGCAAATGATACTCCGGGCTTGACGAAGTTGGAAGGTATGATATTACGGTGTACTTGTGTTTGCTTTGGAGTAAATTTAACTTTTGCATCTCCATATCGGGAGCATCCTCGATATGATGCTGGGTGACCAAAAACACCGCAGTTAACGCAGTATAATTTTTCGTTAGGCTCCGTCTGAGCCAATTTGCACTCACGGGGAGCATGAACGTTTTTGCATTTAACGCAACGATAGTGCATGGCACAATTGGCAGCCGAATGTCCAAATCTTTGACACCGGTAACACTGGTTGACTTCTCTTTTTTGGAGGCGTTCCCATCTCACCACTCTGAAATTCAGGTACCTTATTTGTTGAAGGGCACTTGGACTGCTCTTATTCGCAATTTGTACCAGGTAAAGTGGTAAATTCTTCCTTTCTATGGTCGACCTTCTTGTCGCAAAGGCTTTGACTGAAACAAAATCAATATCTGGATCAGCCTCCTTGAGCACCTGAAGAAGATCGACCATATCCTCTCCGCTGTCCAAACCCTTCAACAAGAAGGTCTGATTCTTTTCACTTTTTGGGGTATAGGTGAAGTGTGGAACCTCCCCAGAAATCAGCGCATCTTTGGCTGACTTGAAATCAACCAGTGATTTTGTCCATATAGTTAATTTTTCGGCATTAACTCTTTTGATTTCGAAATTGGCCAGTTTATTTTCGGCTGCCAAAAGCCGAACCATATCTTTCCCGGTTTGTCCGAACACGTTGATTGGCGGAACTTTTTCTGTCTTGTTGGAAGCTTTTTCAGAGGAACCAGCAGAACTGCGGGCTGGTTTTTTCTCCTTATTTTTGTTCTTTAAATATTGAATATAATTAACGTCATTATCTTGATTAAAATTACCTCCGATGTTTTCTTCGATTTCCATATCTTCGGTTAATCCCTCCAGCGCTGCAAAATAATTTTGGCTCTCGTTGGTGCCACCAGCACTTAGAACTTCCTCTGGGTTTACTTGTTTAGTACTTTTCTTCGGCTTTGTTACCTGTTGCCATTGATTTTGTGGCTGCGTCTTTTGAGGCTTCATTCCTTTCTTGAAAAGATCCTTGAGAGACTGTATCTCTTGCCTCAGTTCATCATTTTCTTTTTGCAATTTGGCCATTTGTTGATTGCCCGCTATTATTTGCAGCTTGCACCCTCCATCTACGGAGTTTTCTTCGTTATGTTTTCTTTTGGTGATTGTCGCCAGTTTCGTATTCGTCGTTTCCCCAGGTTGCCCCAACGGTGGGAAGCCGTCGGGCTCCTCCATACCAGCGGCGAAATTTTCTTTGTGAATTTGTTTTTCGTTACCAATCGAAGTAAAAATATTCGATAGAAATTTCCTGAGTCGATTACTTCGACAATATAAGATTTTTTCCGATAAAAATTAACTTCGGACTAGTGTTTTTAAAAAATTAATTTAATTTTTGAAAACTTTTGACAGGAGCGATTTAAATGGGTCTATACGCAAAGACTACTACGATCCTTATTCTGTATTTGAAGCTAAAGCGGATAAATATTGTATTATTGAATTTATTTCTAATGCTAGGAATTTCTCGTAGTTGGATATATTATGTATTTGTCACTTATCGTAATTTCAGCCAGCGAAAGCTTTGCGCTTAAAACGTGTTAAGTGTATCTAAGGATACTCGATGCCCATACTTAAATTAAAAACAAAAAGATTTTCATTAAAAATCAATGATAAACTAAACCAAGGGAATTTAATCTTACATTAAATTTCCTAGAATCATCTATAAACTGACCGTAATGGATTCAACTCAGGAATATAAAATATCATTTAATATCTTTGTCAAACCAGTTACATTCAACCTTGTGCGGTTACTCCAATTAATCACTCAATCAAGCATTTAATTAACCAACTAGCAAAAACTGTTGAGCGTGCAACCTGATAAATGACAATAATTCTACAATGGTTCAATGTAAATAATACTTTGTGTCACATATGTATCTTTTATAGCCACGTTTAATTACTCATTAGCATGCATGCAACCTGACCCGAATAAAAAATGATAAACGGTTTAAGCTATGTAAACTCATAACGAGAGTATCTGTGTTATATTCGATGTAAGACAAAATATCGACGCGACAAAACAGTAACACAATCTTTCGATAGCCATTAACATAAGAACGTACTCATGTGATATCCGTGGAATAGGGGAAAATTGATAAAATATTGTATAAGCACCCACTAAAAACAGTTGAACAGTAACATTTTATCTCATGGTGGAAATGATGCGAACTATGCGGTAGTCGTAAAAGGTCGTTAAAACTTCCGATAGAATGATTAAGAGCTTCCAAGAACAAAAGCTCACACGTGTGTGTGTTGAGATATCGTTAGGCAGGCGGAAGTGTTGTTTGGGATCAAATTTTTCATTTTACAAGATAATAAGAGACATATATTTATTAGTATGTGACATTTATCAACAGAATCTAGATAAGTGAGCAATAACCAAGAATTCATTAAACATTGTGATGCAAGAAAAAATAAATGAAAAACCAGGTAAAGGTATTTAAGAGATCAAATGAAATTCTCCAGCCAACTTTCTTACATACATTATCTTTGTGAGAAATTTTTTTTTGTATTTTTTTAAAAATGTAAATAAAAGCACAGAAATAGAAACAGAAAATCGAAATCGAATATTATTTTATTGACTAAAAAAACTCCCGTTGGCATCACCAGCCAAAAAAGGTAAATTTCACATATGAACCGTAAATTTTTGATACGCAATTCATAAATAAGAAAGTTAAAAGCTTCTTCTCTTGTTGATAATCATTCAATGCTAATCAAGTTGTAATGAGAATTCTAGCGGCGTGCAAGCCTAATTATTTTTTGAAATCTGACGATGCTAGCGAGAAATTTGCCTTTTTGGCTGGTGGTACCATTGGGGATTTTTGTTTTGAATTCTAGTGGAATTAAGTAAAAATCATAATAAAATTTAATTCAAATACAATATTTTGAGAAATATAGACGCACTGGATGAGTCTAAACACCTGAAAAAAATGGTATTTCTCTTGGAAAGCCGTTGGGTCTTGCTTCTTTCAGTGAGCAAACGCGTTTGAGTCATCTGACGGTGACGGAAGCAAAGCCCGACGGCTTTTCAAGAGAAAAACAATTTTTTTCTGGTGTTTAGAAAAAGAGAACTGGCTTGCGGACATCAAATAAACGAAATAATTGACTAACTGAAAATTTATGTATTGGAACAGCTGCCATCAAGAAAAGCCTTTAGATTCGAATATCATAAAGCCATGTATACATCGATCTTAGTATTATGTTTATTACATATTAAACAGAAAATTTAAGCACTTTGTTACCGACTAAAATAACATTCTATTGGGTTTTCCGCTAGGGACAAAACAATTTTGTATCTTTATATGAATGCACCCTTAAACTCTTTGACTGAACTGTTAATGTCAAAACGTTAGTTCAAGTTAACATTTTTTTCATGGTAAAGTTCACGAACCAGCAACGTTTGGAAATTATTAAAAATAACTACCAAAATTCTGAGTTGGTCGCAACATTAGGAGCGCTTGCTCCAATTTTCGGCCGTAATAATCGTCCCACCCGACCGGCTGTGCATGCTATAGTGGATAATTTCAAGCCCAAATCATCACTATTGGACGTTCCGGTGCCAAAAAGACGTCGTGCCGCTCGAAGCGAAGGAAATGTCGTAGCCGTAAGTGCATCGATTCAAAATGATCCAAACCAGTCGATTTCACGTCGTTCAAACGACACTGTGGCGTATTTTACGTAAAGATCTTGGCCTACATGGTTACAGGACCAAATTGACTCAAGAACAAAAGCCAAATGATCATTAGAAACGCCAAAACTTCTCGAATCGGGCTCTGGCAAAGCTTGAAGAAAATTAAGAATTTCATCGAAAAATCGTCTTTAGCGATGAAGCTCATTTCTGGCTCGATGGCTTTGTTAATAAGCAAAATGTGCATTATTAGTCAGCAGCAAACCCAAATGTGCTTTTTGAGATACCATTGCATCTGCAAAAAATTACTGTTTGGTGCGGTTTTCATGCCGGAGGTGAAATTTGGCCGTATTTTTCGTAGATCAAAACGATCGTCATGTTATCGTCAATGGAGAGCGCTATCGTGTTATGTTGAAAGATTATTTATGGCCAAAATTGGATGAGCTTGACATCAACGATATGTGGTTTCAACAAGACGGTACCACTAGCCCCACAGCATGCCTCACAATCGATTTATTGAAAGGCAAAGTTGGTGAACGTATTCTCTCGAGAAATGGTCCGGTCGAATAGCCACCTTGTTCATACGATCTAACGGCATTGGATTTTTTTTATGGAGCTGTATCAAGTCACTGGGCTATGCCAACAAGCCATTATTTTTAGACAAGCTCAAAGACAACATCCAACGCACAATTGCCAACGTTCCGGTCGAAAAGTGTGCCAGAGTGGTGCAAACTTGGGTCCAAAGAATCGACCGCTCGTGGTGGTCATATGACCAAAGTCGAATTTAATTCATAAAATGTAATGCTTGCACTACACGCACACTTAATTTGAGCTCAATATTTCAAATTATCGTTGATTTATTAATAAATAAAATTGTCATGTTCGTAATGGAAAACCCTTTACTTTCTTTCTGAACTTTAAGGGGCCACCATTTTGACTTTGATCTTTTGATTTTGGATTATTTTCAGAACTCCATCATTTGGTCTAATTAACCACTTCCAGCAAACCGTTAAAGATATCGTAAATGATTCGATAAAGAATCTCTCAGAGAACTTAAATTGTCGTTCGTAACGATTTGTTTTCCACCATATATTTACCCTCTAACGGACATGCCCCACCTTAAGCTGGTGTCAGTAAAATCTTGTTTATGCATGCAAGTGAATTTTGCTTGTAGTAAACACGCAGTCCTCACTTTTGTATTGAATGTAGCCATCCACTGTTGCAGATGGAAAGGTAGCCGTGTTTTCTTTTCAAATATTCTAGACAGTTTGATGTGAGATGCCACCTGAAGTGTACAAAACACAAGAAGATAGTTTTCAGTGCTGGAAAATAAATATAGGTGCCGTGTTCATCAAATCAGAAAATTTATAGATGAGTAAATAAAGGTGTTGTTAATGAAATAGCTTGTAAATAAAACTTGCTTTGCCTTTATTTTTGCTGCTAGCTGCTTATAATCACTATCCGCCTAAAGGCGGTCTTGCCGGTTTGTGGTAAAATTTTCAATTATTGTTCATTGCCACTTTGTACGCAGACATAGCATCAAATATGAATCCAGGAAGTGGTTATTGCTCTACAAAAAATTGACTTATCCAAAATGACGGCTAATCAAGTACACCAAATTGATGATGTATTGAGTTGTTCGATGTATCTCTTAATGATCAAGTAGGTGAGACATCTAATTGCACTGAAATCTCCGACAATCTTCAAATACCGATTTCAACGGAATGCATCAATGCGGAACCATCAGCGTCAGCTTCACTTACATCAACAGTAGCGTATGCCCCATATTCATGTTCATCAGAACCATCCAAAGCAGAATTATCAACCTTACCTGTACCATCCACAATCTTCCTACGACGTAAGAAACCTAACAAACGACCTCCTAGTCCTCTCCCAAAATTTGAAGAGGATGCTGATATTCGTGAAACCAATGCTGGTGGCTTTATTGGAAATGCACATGAACTTGCAGCTCTATCAAAAATATTATGGCGCAAAAAGCATTTACGAGTACAGCTACATAAAAATGAAGTGGTGTTTCGTGGATCTGCAAATCTTCTATCAAGTTTTAAAGATTTGAAAACACACGTAACCCAGGAACTTTTTGACGGAATTGTAGAACAGACAAGCTAATACGCTCGATAACATGACATTCAAACAAAATTTTCAGTGGCAGCTTCTGATATTCGTAAATATTATACATTGGCATATTGATATTCATGTCAATAAATCGATACCCAAGAGCTGCAGAGGTTTGGAGTCGTTATTCTTTTGAGCCGATTCGCACAGCAATGACATCCAAGCAATTTAATGCGATTCGAAAATATCTCCACTTTAACGACAAGTCTAAAGAAAAAAAAACGGGGCCAACCTAGATTTGACCCGTTATACAAAGTTTCACCTTTATTAAAACATTTCAACACACGGTTTGAAACAGTCCTATATTACCTCGATTATGTGTAGATTAGCAGATGTACGTAACCAAAATTCTTTCTATTTTGCGAAAATGTATGCCAGTAAAACCGCATAGGTGGGGGTCCAAACTTTTCGTGCTCTGTGATACCAGCGGGTTCTCCCTATGGTTTTGAAATCTTTACCGGTGCTAGTACCTGTCAGGAAAACCAGGAGGTCGTGCAAGAAAACTGTTCAAGTTCATTGTCCAGTAATAAAGATTTATTAGAACACAAAAGTACAACTTGTCTCGACAGAATACAAAGAAGAACTGAATTTGACAACTATCGTTGTGTTAGATTAAGAACAAAAATATAGGTGGCTCCACAAGCGATTAAAAGGGAATTACAAAAGGGCGGTTCGATTTGAATATAAAACAAAGGATAAAAGTACTGATTTAACACTCCCCCTCAAAGCGATAATCGTCTAAACAATCTGTTTTTCGATGCCCATGTAATTTAGACAGTTCCAATGTTTGGGACTGGTTAGCCCTTTGGTGAGCACGTCTGCTGGCATCTTCTCAGTAGGTAGGTACTCCAGATTGATCTCGCCTGGGGAAGTAGCCTCTCTCACAAAATGATGTCGTGTATCTATGTGTTTGGTTCTCGTGTGGTGCACAGGATTCTCTGCCAACTTATTCGCACCCTGGTTATCGATGTGAATGTCGATTTTCTTCGGTGGAAGAGCGCCAATCTCTTCGCTCAGTCTCTTCAGGTGCATCGCCTCCTTGGAAGCCTCGGTGAGTGCCATGTACTCGGATTCCGTTGAGGACAGCGCAACTATGCGCTGCTTCCTCGACTCCCAGGAAACAGGACCGCCGCTCATCGTGAACACGTAGCCGGTGTATGACCTCCGGTCATCAATGCAGGCAGCCCAGTCGGCGTCCACGTAGCCGGTCAGGCATCCTCCCTTCGCACTGTAGCTTAGGCCCACGTCGAGCGTACCTTTGAGGTATCGCAAAACTCGCTTTGCAGCTTGCCAGTGGCTGGTTCCGAAGGAATCGTTGAACTGGCTCAGAGCACTCGTAGCATGTGCAATGTCCGGGCGTGTGCACACGGACAGGTAGAGAAGGGCGCCGATGAGTTCTCGATACGGTGGTTTCTCCCCGTCTTCCTCACTCCAGATGTCGCCCTTTGACAGCTTAACTCCAGGAACAAGTGGCGTTGCAACTGGCCGACAGTCCGACATCCCGAAGCGATCGAGTATGTCCAGCACATACCCGCGTTGACTCATGGTGAACGTCGACTCGTCCCAAGCAAACTCAATTCCCAAGCAGTATGACACGTCGCCCAAATCGTTGATCTGGAAGGACTTGCTCAGAAACTTGTAGACTTCGTCGATCCTCTTGGTATCACGTGACAGGACAAGAATGTCGTCGACGTACACAACGATCAGCAGAGGATCGTTGTCTGCGTCCTTTACGTAGACGCTCGCGTCTCTTGACGTCGTTCTCGCCCCAAACTTCACCAGCTCCGAGTCCAGACACTGATACCAGCATCGTCCCGCCTGTTTCAGGCCGTATAGAGCCTTGTGCATTCTGCACACCTTGTTCCCGGACGGTAGTTGGGACAGAATCTTTGCAGCCTTGTTGACCACTTCACGGGAGCCGTAGTTGTTCTCGACGATGAACTTCAGGACATGACTTGCGTAATGTGGCAACTCTATCCAGATCTCCTCGTCGATGACACCGTTCAGGAAAGCGGTAGAGACGTCAAACTGTCGTACATGCATGCCATGTTGTGCCGCAAATGCCATGGCGAGGCGAATTGAGCTGAATCGAGCCACAGGAGCGTAGGTCTCGCCGTAGTCCATCCCGGGGCATTGGATGAATCCCCTGGCCACGACCCTGGCCTTCCGTTTGGTGACTGCTCCATCAGCTCCGTACTTGTTTCTAAGTACGATGCGGCTGCCGACAGTTGCGCGATTTTTCGGGCGATCCCCCAAGGTCCAAGTGTTGTTTGCCAAAATCGATGAAAATTCGTCTGCCATCGCCAGCATCCACTCGTATTCCTCTGGCCCGGAGACTGCTGACTTCAGTGGAACTTCCGCGATGAAGGCAGTATCTTCGCCTCCGGTTGTATAGTTCTCATCTCCGCTCGCGTCTTCCTGTACAGCATCGTTCTGTACAGCATCGTTCTGTACAGCATCGTTCTGTATAGCGTCGTTTGCCTCTGCCACGTCGACACTTTCTGCAACATCGTTCCTCCCCGCGACCTCATTTCTCTCCGCGACAGGATGTTTCCTTGGTCTACCAGGACGACCCGTGTAAATCTTCCTCGGTCTGCCTGGTCCGCGCTTCGTCGTTGGAGTTGGTCCGACTGGACCTGGGGCTGGAACTTCAACTGGCTCAAAACCTCGGAGAGGTTCGTCGTTTTCGTCAAACATGGCCGGTTGCTGCTGTTGCTGATCTGGTTGCTGGACTGTTCTTCTCGTTGAGCGATTCTCTCCTAGTACAACGTCGATGTACTCGTCCGACGATGTGGCAGGACCCTCTACATCCTGCTTGGTGTTTGGCTGAACATCCGCCTGTTCTGGGAAGAACTCCTCGTACTGGTCGACCTTGCTTTCTGCTGTTGTTTTCAGGAACTGGACATCTCGTGAGATCTCGACACGTCGCTCCTCAGGTATCCAGACCCTGAGTGCCTTCGAATCTGCAGCGGGGCCGAGATAAACGCCTTTCCGGGCACGAGGTCCAAACTTTCCGGTATCCTTGGTCCGGTCCAGGCAGTAAACCGGTGCTCCAAACTCCTGAAAACTGCTCACATCCGGGACCTCTCCCATCCACAACTCGAACGGAGTTCGGCCGTCCAATGCTGAAGTTGGACAGCGGTTTCTGGTGGAGTTCGCGGTACACACTGCCTCTGCCCAGAAGGTAGGAGGAAGACCGGACTGGATCAACAAACAACGAGCCATCTTGACCAGAGTGCAGTTCCTCCGTTCAGCTATACCGTTTTGTTCCGGATTGTTTGGAACGGTTAGCCGACGTTTGATCCCAGAACGCTTCAGGAAGTCATCGAACTGGTTGTTCGAATATTCGGTGCCATTATCGGATTGCAGGCACTTAATCTTCCAGTCGTGCTGCGTCTCGACCATCTTCTTGAACGCCTGGAACTCGGAGAACACCTCGTTTTTCCGTCGCAAGAATCGCACCTCGCCCCATCGAGTAGCGTCATCTATAAAGGCGACGAAATACCTGGCGTGACCGTTGGATTGCATGCGCATCGGTCCGCACACATCCAAGTGTATCAGCTCGCCTTGGGCTGACTTCCTCTTGGAGACCTTGGGGAAGGGCTGGCGTGTCATCTTCGCCTTGATGCACACCTCGCAGTCCACCGTTGCATCGTCGTCACTCAAATCAAGTCCTCGGAGAACGTTGTTTTTGGATGCCTCGCGAATGTCCTTCACGTTTAAGTGACCCAAAGCCTTGTGCCAATCCATCAGGGACTTCTCGTGATCCCGGCTGGCAAGCGCGGTACTCGGCTGCTCGGCAGCGCGCGAGTCGTTCACAAAATAGAGTCCGTTGACTCGCTCCGCGCACAACACCACGCGATCGTCCTTCTCGCTGACGACTTCCGCCGAACGTTTGCAAAAGGTCACTCGGTAACCTTTGTCCACGATCTTCGCGACCGATAACAAGTTCATGCGTAAGTCCGGCACGTACAGCACGTCACTCAAGTTAACTGTCTCATCGTCTTCTTTCACTCGGGTAACCAATCGCGCGACACCCTTAGCACTGATTTTCGTGGAGCTAGAATTGGCCAGGTTCAATGAGTCTGAAAAGTTCTCATCTACACTCTCGAAACTGTCAATGTCACTAGCCATGTGCGCGGTACAACCACTATCTAGACACCACCCTTTTTACGTCGAATAAACCAGCATGGAACTCTCGTCACCAGGCGCACTCGATTCCACAGCAGCGTACAGGGTAAAGCTACCAGTCTTCGTCTTGTCCTGATCGCTCTTCTTCTTGGATCGACAAACTGCTGCTCTGTGACCCGGCTTGTTGCACTTGTAGCACTTAAACGGGAATTTGCTTTCGTCGAGTTTCTGCGATTTACCCGTTTTCTGTTGATTCGACCTGTCCGCTACCATCGCGTTCTGCACTAGTCCATTGTTCTTTCGCGCGTCACTTTCTTCCACGATTTTGATTCGCAGTGTTTCCGGGGTGGGGAGCTCGCCACGTGACTCGATAGCAATCCGGAAACTGTCGAAGTTGGCCGGTAAACTGTAAAGCAACAGTATCGACAGTAGGTTATCGTTTATCGGCACTTCCATGTCGCTCAGTCGGTCAACAGCGTCAAAGAATTTTCGCAGATGGTCGCGAACGTCGTCGCCCTCGCTCATCCTCTGTAAGACGATTTGTTTCAGCAGATTCGCTTTCCTCGCGGGGCCCTTAGACTGGTAAACAGTCTCCAACTTTAGCCAAAGTTCTCTCGACGTCGCACAATCTTTGACCTGTTTCAGTTCCGAGGATGAAATCCCCAGGAAAATGTCCGACATAGCCTTGCTATCGCCCGTTTCCCATCCTTCTATTTCGGCGTTGTTCTCTTCGCCTGGCTCAGGCTTTACCTTTGAGCCATTCACGTAGCCCCACGCGTCATTTTTTATGAGTAGGGCCCTCATGTGGATCTTCCACGTGTCAAAGTTGTCCTTTGTTAGAAGTTCGATGCGCGTCATGGCGATGGTAGCCATCTTGAATTTTTGGTTGCTTCGTCGGACGTTCGAGAATCAAACACAACCTCACTCTCGCGTACCGATTTCCGATCAATCTAACTTATTACAGTTTCTTTTATTTCGCGCCGCGTGACCTGGGCCCATAACCTGTCGGGAAAACCAGGAGGTCGTGCAAGAAAACTGTTCAGGTTTATTGTCCAGTAATAAAGATTTATTAGAACACAAAAGTACAACTTGTCTCGACAGAATACAAAGAAGAACTGAATTTGACAACTATCGTTGCGTTCGATTAAGAATAAAAATATAGGTGGCTCCACAAGCGATTAAAAGGGAATTACAAAAGGGCGGTTCGATTTGAATATAAAACAAAGGATAAAAGTACTGATTTAACAGTACCAAGTCCATTTTGCCTAATATGCCAGATTTAGGTCCAGCGGCTAATATTGTCGTACATTTGTTGCAAACCATCCCTAACTTCGTCAACTACGTACTTTATTTTGACAATCTTTATACCACATTGCCGCTGCTAATTTTTCTCAGAAACAGAGGAATTTACTCATTAGAGACAATTCGCTCTGGTTGTATTCCTAGTTGTAAGCTACCTAGCGATAAAGAGCTTGCAAAAGTAGAGAAATATTTCACTATTGAATACGTTGGAAATGCACACGGCGCAGATTTGACAACTGTTTAATGGCAGGACAGTAAGAACGTCCGCTTGGCTTCTTCATATGTCGGAATACTCCCGTTCAAGAGCACAAAGGATATGCAAATATCTAAATCAACTCGATTTGATCGAACTACAAAAAATATGTAGAGATTGATTGCCCGACCATTACACGTGAGTATAACTACCACATGGGTGGAGTCGATCTGATGGATGGTCTGCTTGGAAGATACCACATTCATTTGAAGACCCGTAAATGGACTTTACGATTATTTTGCCATTTTAGCGATGTGGCAATGGTAAATGCGTATTAAATAAGCGCATTCACGGCAAGTCATTCTCATTGCCAAATTTAGAGCACATAAGCTCCGCGCAAATGAAGCTTCGAAAAAAGAACCCGGCAGACCATCATTTGCTTCACATCAAGGCAAAACCGAGCAACAATACATACACTCCAAAGCCAGATATTCGATTTGATGGTTTGAATCACATGCCAGATTTTCTACATAGGGGCGGTAAGCGAATGAGCAAAAATAAGGGCTGCAAATACAAAACCCAGGTTTTTTGCTGAAAATGCAACTTGAATCTATGTCTATCGTCAACGAAAAAATGTTTCCAAGAATTCCATACAAAATAAAATTGATAAATATTACTTTTGTTAATGTCATAAATAGATGTCTTTCACCTATGTATATTTTTCTTATATACATATGCATGTGGGTTTTTTCGTAGCTCGGCATGTCTGCCCTAAGGTGTGGTGCCTATTTTGATATCTAGAACCTAGAGTATTGATAAAACAGGTTTTTTTTTCATGTTTATATGCACGAAATACACCCTTTAAAAAATTTTCTTATAATTTAAAAGTTGACCTGTTGGAGGGTTTAAGATTCATTTTCACGATGGACTAATGATTCGTTCTTTCGATACTTCAACGATTAATGTAAGCCGCTGTACCGGGTAGGCAATATAGTATTTCCTTTTTAAATCATATATTATTTTTACACTGACTGCTGTTTCCCATTCAAAATTATGTTAGTGAGTCAGTATTAACCTTCCGCGGAATGAAATGAATCGATTTGCGCTAGAACAACGGTCGGAAATATTGAAATCTTTATAGTGAATAGAATGGATGGAAATATCTGTAATGGACTGCAGCTATGGTCTGCTGCCTCGGCAAGCAAGAATGTTGGTGCTCGCCGAAATTGGCCTTGTCTGAGGTCGCGTGAATGCACCAGTAGGCTAGCATTGCGGCGTGGTGGGGCGGTTTCTCTTCAACAGCATATGGGCCCCCAACAAAAAATTTCGCATTCCTGAATTAGGGGATAACACGTCTCGGTCCGATGGTGTCGAGGCCGAGGTAACCTAGTTGAGGAGGAGATTGCCAAAGCAGACAACAAACTGGGCCTGGCGAAAACAGATGAGACTTGAGAATGTTTCGTCTTCGCTGACGATACTTATGGCCGCCAAATAAGAGTGGGGCATCCAGATGGAAGCGGTGCCCCCTCGCACCCCCCATTTCGATCAAGATCCATTGTAGACGTGGCTAGATTACGAAGGCCACTCTACCCTGCGAGAGCACCTGTAACGCTAAAAAGAAGGGGTGAGCTCACCCGATGGCTAGCTCATGAGTGAAGGGGGCAGCCAACCTGGCGGGTCCCATACCTGGTCCGGGTTCTAATTGAATAGAAAGACCATTCTTTGTAATTATATAAAAATAATTTTAAATTTCATAAAATAATTTATAATAATAAATTTCATTAAATAATTTATAATAATAAATTTCATTAAATAATTTATAATAATAAATTTCATTAAATAATTTATAATCAGTTTCATTAAATAAATTATAACGATAAATCTCATTAAATAATTTATAATAAATTTATAATGAATACAAAGAGTACTAACCCAATCCTCCACCGACGAGCGCTCGCTTTTGGGTTGGGTAAGCCTGTAGACATTTGAATCATAATGGTTCCGTTTTATTTCTTTTAATTTCTACCGGAAAGATTCACTTTCGCTTATCTAGCTTATGAAAAAATATAACCATCTTTAAGAATTGTTTAAATTTTTACAGTACAAATAATTATCTACGACCAATAAAGGTTTGCCACATTGATTGTAGATGAATTCCAATTCGCGCTATTACTTTCCCTCTATTTGAAGCGATGCACAGAACTTTGGCACAAAACACAATTGTAACATATGTAAATAATAATAATAATACAAAACATTCACTTTTACTGTCTTAGTTTTAGGGGTTTTGATTCACTTATCGAGAATGATCATTGCACGGTGCTATCGTATCACTTTGGTTTGGAGGTTGAATTAAATTACCTTGACGAACGGTACAAACACTATTTTGAGAAGTTACTAATGGCATGCGCTAAGATGCAGCAATTCATGAGAAACGCGACTACACGCCATGCACTCTCTTCACTCAACCAGTTTCAGGTCCGAAACCTCTAACGTGATGGCTATTCCGCTCGTTTGCGAAAGCTTGTGACGGGCTTACGAATGATATGTATCTTAGCGGTATTGTTTTAACTCTCGTCGAGCACATCTACCAATGGGCCGCGAAGATGCTGACCAGTGGACCGAAAAAGAAATCTTCAAACGAGAGTCTGCAGAAATTCAAATTCAGATTGAATCCAAATCAATCCGCTTTCATATGTTAAATGTCTACTTAAGTCTCAGATCAAAACGTCACTCAATCACAATCACGTTCTTTTTCTTTTTGTGAATGCAGAAAGATTTCCACTATCCGCGATTTAACGACGGACAAATCTTGATTGTACAATTAGGGACAAAATTAAAAGCACTTGAGAGCGCAAACATGACGATCTGTTCATTTGTTGCGACGTGAGCAACGTGTGGCGATCAAAAACAGACTCCCTTTTCACGTACGATCACTGCACATACTTTTAATTTACTTACGGGCTGCGACAATTATTTGATATAGGTTAGTACACTGGTCATGAGGAATTTGATTACTTATTTTTACTCAATGAACTACAGCAAAAAATCTCTGTCAAGTGAAATCACTTTACGCCTAAACACTATCAGCCTTTCAATTTTCTTCACACACCAGCATTGCTAATGCTGGTGACAGCGATCAACCGCGAAAACTAAGGCTAGAGGAAATACACTTGGGAATAATGAAACACCAACTTCAACTTAAAGCAAACTCAACAAAATTTTTTCATTACGCGCACATCTGATTGGGCTGATAGGATTCCGTCTTTTTGAATTATTTGCACTCAAACTGCTGCCGCTTGGATTGAATCTTGTTGTAGTGGCGGTGGTTTTCGCCCCTGTTAGAACGCTTGATATTGACGGCGACTCCGGTAAACTCTCAAGAATTGTTAATTTCAACGTTCCGCATTGTGTACCACGCATATTGGGCGGAAGATCGTATTTATGCTGATCGTTTGCTATTGACATTCTCAAAAGTACATTTTGATACCGCTCCCATTGCGTGATCGAATTTTAATGGTAAAGTGCAATATTTTTTTTAAATTTACAATTAAAATTGGAGCAAGTATTATGTTGTTTTTCGAGCAGTTTGCCTAGGCGACTGCTCGATTGCTACATCCTATTGGATGCCGATTTTTCTCAAAAAAATCATATTTTCAAAACACACATTTTCATCTCGGTGGCTATGTGAATAAACAAAACTGCCGCATATGGGGCTCGGAAAACCCACACGTGATTGTCGAGAAGCCAATGCATCCTATGCGAGTGACAGTGTGGTGTGGATTCTGGAGTGGTGGCATCATTGGACCGTTTTTCTTTGAAAATGAGGCTGGAAATGCTGTTCCGGTAAACGGGGAGCGCTACAGAGACATGATAACCGACTTTTTGTAGCCGTAGATTGAGGATTTGGACTTGACTGACCTTGAGTTTCAAAAGGATGGCGCGCGATGCCATACAGTTTATCAAACAATCGATCTTTTGCGCACAAAATTCGGAAATCGTGTAATCAGCCGCCTTGGTGATGTCAATTGGCTGCCTCAAAGCTAAGATTTGACACCCCTGGACTTCTTTTTATAGGGCGCTGTGCAAGATCGATGTTATGGGGAAAATCCACAAACGATTCAAGGACTGAAATTGAATATTCAAAAAACGATTACTCAGATAGGGCCCGAAACCATCAGTGTCTTAGAAAATCGGGCTGAGAGGATGGCCTACTGTCACGCCAGCCGTGGTAGCCATATAAATGAGTTAGTTTTTCACAATCAATCTCAAGGATTTATAATTTATTTGTGCTGGGAAGAACAATCGATTCACCAGGATTGCAAACTCAAGCGGTTCGAAAAGTGGAGTTGGTACCGGTGAATTATCATCTGTGCATCGGGTCCCCAACGTTCGTAAGGTAGATTTATTGGTTTGTTACTTTTCCCACTAATATCTCAGTTTGAATGATATGTATTGCGTACATCTTTAGAGTAAATATATTGATTGCTTTAATAAATGTTAAACAGTGACACGATATTCATTTACATGAAGCAATTGGTTACAGGAAAATTTTGTGCGCAGAGCTCAGCTCACGGTTTTTTTCAGGAAAAGTTATCCCTGCAAAGGTTGACGGGCTGTGGTAGTGGTGCAACTTAGTTTCGGGTAAAAGAGTTGCTTACGTATACGTTGACTTTAATTAGTGGTTTTTCTTGTGCTAGGCTGTTGGAAGTTGATTGTAGGGGAGATTTTCCTCCAGTAGTGCTTTATGTGCAAATGGTATATTCATTTTGCCTCTCAAAAAAGGGATACTTGCCTTCTGTAGCGGATAGTAGCCTAACGTTGAAAATGTTTCGGGGGGTACTTGCCTCGTGCGGGAGTCGATGCTTCACAATGTTTTTTTATATGGAAACAAAATGATATTGGTCTAAGTACTCAGTCTTTATTAGTTGCTAAGATCATTTATAAGATTATTCACAAAGCAATCAAAATATTAATCATTCTTACAACAAAAAAGCAAATTTTTCACATTTTCAACAACAAAAAGAGACTCCAAACTTTAATTTATGTACTCGTATGTAAGGTATTTGTAAAATATTATTTATATTCAAGGTGGGGCAATGTGACACTCAGCTTTGAGAATAGCATCCAGCGTCGCCAGAAGCCAAGATTTTCAGCTTTCCACATCTCATGCAATGGTTTTTGAATGTTGTACAAGTTTCATGCAACCACATTCGACACATCTCACATTGTATCCAATCGGATTTGAATTTAGTAAAATTGTAATTTTCAAAAAATTCTGCGCAATAATCATCAACTGAAACTTTTTTTCATTCTTTAACAAGTTCCCACTATCTCTTGTGGTTTGTTCTCTCTTTTTTCTTTTGATTGGCAGTCCTTTAGTTGGTTTTTCTTGGAATATTTTTGAACTTATGTTTTCTTGGTTTTCATTATCAGCATTGTAAATTTGTATTTTTCCCTCCCTTAAGGTTCTTTCTTTGTTTAGTTCAATAAAATCAATGGTATCCAATTCAGTTTCACTACTGGCAGTCTCGATGTATTTTTTGGTCTCTCCTGTTTTTTGCGTTTGTCCTCTTTTTTACGCAGTGATTTTCTTGCTACCAGCTGGTTTAATTTTTAGTGTCTTAAAATCTTTTTTATTCTTTGCCCTAATATTACTTTCCGTTATTTTATCAATTTTCTTTTTTTTATCTTTTTTATTCATCTTTTGGATAATATTGTCATTGGAGTTTAAATTTCCGCAGGTTGCTTGGCTCTTTTAGACAAATTCAGCGGTGTTTTTGGCAAAGGATATGATAGATGTAAAAATTCAGATGGTGATTCTTTTTGAGGATTTTCGTTCTGTGATTCGATTACAGATGTTAGCGATGGCAACGATAGCTTAGTACCATCTAAGATGAAATTTTTAATGTCGCTATCTCCAAAGGCCAAACATTCTTGAGGAAGGTTCAAAAGCCTTGAAGACGATCTAGATGGCGTGCGATTTTGGTTGACGCTATCCTGCTCAGTCTCATTTAAGACTGTTTCTTGGGACTTGATCGCCTAGTGTAGGTTCTTCATTCCACTGATTTTTTGTAAGGTCTCGCTCAGATTCAGATTCGTGTATGTCTTCAAGTAATGAAGTTTCTCCAGAAATGACTGTTATTTGATCATTTAAAAGATTAGACTCTTGTTCTTGCGAAAAATCCCATAATGCTATATCGGATATAGCAAATTCAGCGTCAGACAAAGTATTTGGATTGACTGGATAAATTCCACTGCCACCAAAAACCACTTATTGCATTAGCAGGAGTAGTTGCCCGAATCAATGCCCTTCCGATTAACTGACCTGCATTGTATCGATTCAACTTTTTTAAGTGGATTAGTGCGCATGAAGTTAAATTTTTTCAACGGTCAAAATACTAATATATCCAGTGGCTGTAAATCAGAAGTAGTATGACTAGCTAGCAAAATAATACCACATCATTGTCCCGAGGAACTTCTAACATGTTGGCAGAGCATAAGTGCGACGAATGGCCATCTAAAATCAATACCACCTTTTCTGCTGGCTTGCGTACAATGAAATGTTCAGTTGAGCATTTGTAAAAAAGATCTGAGAAAACGTATGCTGATTTTTTATGCATGTAAACTTTTTTTATTCACTCCCTTGATAATCAAAACTGGTGGATAAAAATTGCCAATTGCATTGCAACTAGCAACAGCAGTAATTGTTTCTCCTTTTTCACAAGAAGTTAGTGATTTAACTTTCTTGGCTAAAGTGTTGGCAGCTTTGCTATTGAGTTGGACACCGGTTTCATTCATGTTAAATATTTTATCCACTTCGTCCAGCACATCATTTTCTGTCATAACATTTGTAAACAAATCATAAAATTTTGTAACTTCTGCCCTGTTGAGACTGCTTGCTCTTTCAATTGATAAGCCCTCCGCTTGTCTCAAAATTATTTCGGGATTTCTTTCAAGAAAGCTTTTCCGCCATTGCGGGCCAGCCATTTTGGTTTCATGGTTAAAGTTGTGCTTTAACCCTATCTTTTCGTCAAACTGGTAAGCGAATTGATGAATCGTACTTCTTTCAGGAGAGAACCCTGCATCTCCAAGCTTTGATATATGAGCTACCAGCCTCTTTTCATTATCAAATCCAAGCACTGGGTATTTTCCTAAAAGTGCCAAAAATAAAATTGGTCAGCTAAGTATGCTGAAAGAGTTCATATTTATGTTTCTAAATATAAAACTACATCGAGGACATACCTTGAGTTAGTAGTTGCTGGTTTTTCTTTTCATAGCGTCGTCTTAAGATCCAAGAGGATATCCCATAAATTTTGGATATTTCATTGATTCCTTTTTGTTTTTTGTCAAGTTCTTTGAACGCTAAACTTTCTTTAGTCCAGCTGATGTGGCGTGGCATAACGCCTGATTTTTGCTTATACTTGCTAAACATTTTGCCCACTTTAAATGAGCACATAAAACATATAATTATTTATTTCATTAGTAAAAAAAGGGTGGAAAGTCACAGTTCAAAATGATACCTGTTTGGGGCGAAAAATGTTGCTTGGAGAATCGCTTCGTTCACTGAACTAAAAACTCGAAGGACCACAATGTCTGTTACTCGCGGAATCGCTTCAATCACCGAACTTTCCACAAATAAAGAAGTTATGGGGAAAAATACTATACTAGAATTTAGGCTTAGTATCTTCTATATATTTTATTCAACAACTCTTCAAATTGACTACATTCTTCCTCGAACAAATTCAAAAAAAATTCTAACTAAACTCTCTCAACTCGTTATCCAACTGCCTTTTTTCACTCGAGAGTCCGCTATTTTTTCCATTACATGTTACGGTTGATCGTGGTTGTCACTTCTTGTCATTTTCAGGGTTGGTGTCTTCAATCGTTTCTATATCGATACTTTTCAACCGTTTCTCAACATCCTCCCCCCGCTGGAAAGTATTTTCAGGTAAATTCCTGATTTCTGATCTGGAAATATGATTATTAGTTTGCATGTAATAAGTGTTAGAATATATTATAGTTTATGGCGTTGTTCCCGTTCTGACTCTGGATCTCGAGGATCTGGGTACCAATCGGTACTCAGCGGTATTTCCACCGTGCTGAGAACCTTGAGGCGCAGGAACGGAGGACGTTATAGCGCGTCCTACTCGCTCGGGTTGTTTTTTTTTTGTTTTCAAATGATTCTTGTGGGGCTTAGAGTGATTTGTAAAGGGAGTGTTTTCAAAATCTTCTTGTGTGTGTTCTTTATGTTTTCTAATGAGTTTTAGTTCGTGATTCGAAGTGGGTTTCTAGGGGTTTGGCGTGTGATTCTAAGTGGGCTTCTAGGGGTTTCTCAGTGTTCTGTGATATTTGTAATTTCGGTAGTTTCGATCTAGGGTGTGTTTAGGGACTTTATTTATTTTTTTTTCATGTTCTTATTTGATTAGGTTTTAAGTCATTGCTAATATTTCCTCTTGATCGTGATGGTCATTAATGGGTAGCGGTGCAATTTTTGTAATTGGCCTTTGAAATGACGAATTTTGCGTTTTTACGGTCACGACTCCGACTCTACCATCGACGCCAGGTGTGGTTCTTATGATCCTTCCCAGTGGCCATTTGTAAGAGGGGCATCTATCCTCCTTCACTAGCACCAGATTCCCTTCACGTAAATTGGGTGTTGTTTGGAGCCATTTAGGTCGCTGCTGTAAGCGTGAGATGTGCTCCGGGCTCCATTGTTTCCAAAAATGTTGCATAGTCCGTTGAGTGAGTTGCCAACGGTTTAAATGATGAATTTTCAAGTCCAATAAATTGTCTTCCGGTACAGCCAGAGGAGCATCACCAATCAAAAAATGTCCTGGTGTTAAAGCTAATAGATCATAAGGATCTTCTGATAGTGGACATAGTGGTCTAGAATTTAGACAAGCCTCAATCTGCGTCAGCACTGTGTTTAATTCTTCATATGTCATAGTTGTTTCGCCGACTATCCTCTTAAGGTGGTATTTTATAGACTTGACTCCTGCCTCCCACAGACCCCCGAAATGAGGTGCTGCGGGAGGATTGAAATGCCACATAATGTCGTTGGTGACTAGGTCTTCTGCTACATTTCTATTCCTTTCGATGACATTCTTTAACTCAGAGTTAGCGCCTACGAAGTTGGAGCCTCCGTCACTGTATAGATGCTTGCAAAATCCTCGTCTACTTACAAATCTTTTGAGTGCGGCTAAAAAGGATTCTGTAGTTAAATCTCCCACCAATTCGATATGAATAGCCTTTATCGCTAAGCAAATAAATATAGCGACATAGCCTTTAATCTTCGTAGTTCCTCTGCCCTTTCCATTTTTAATAAAATAGGTCCACAATAATCGACTCCGGTATGAGCGAAGGGTCTAGATATATTCACTCAGGCACTCGGCAAGTTTCCCATTAACTGCGATTGTACTGTAGCCCTATGGCGAAAACAAGTAACACAGCGATGAATATGTTGACTCACGACTTGTTTTCCATTAACAATCCAATATTTCGTTCGTATCAAATTTAGCGTCAATTGCGCTCCCCCATGCAACGTCGATAAGTGATATTGTTCTATTATCAGTGCTGTCAAACGACTGTGTTTTGGTAGAATAATGGGATGTTTTTTATCAAAACCTATATGCGCATTTTCCAATCGACCTCCGACTCTTAATATACCTTCATGTAAGAATGGGTTGAGGTTTAATATCTTACTATTTTTCTCGATGGGCTTCATTCTTTCCAAAGCTGACATTTCAATGGCAAATGTTGTTCTTTGAGTGTACTTTACCCAAAATAAAAGTGACTTTCTTAATTCATAAGTGGACAAATGTGGTGTATCAGGCTTGATCCTTTTCGCTAAAGCGGCAAATCTGTAACAATATGCCGTCACTCGAATGAGTCTATTCAAAGTAGAGAATTTGTTTAACAAGTACTCGTAATCTGTGAAATGTGAAGTATTGACCACGACGGCAAGCTTTCGAGCTTCAAGTTCTATTGTAGGAATTTCCATTTGCTTCGGGCCACGGGTTTTCCATTGAGTCAACCACCCTGGCCCATTCCACCACAGTGAATGCTTGAGCAAACTCGTTGGATCTACGCCTCTAGTAGCGATATCAGCGGGGTTCTCGGCGGTTGGAACATATTGCCAAATAGCATCTTTTGCTTCGGTGTGTATTTCTGCGGTTCGATTAGCGACGTATACGGACCATTTACTTGGATGACCTTTAATCCACGATAGGACTACCGTTGAATCAGTCCAAAGGCATAGTTTAACCGCTACGAGATTCAATGACAGTTTAATTTCCTTTATTAGTTTAGCTAGTAAAACCGCTCCACATAATTCTAGTCTGGGTATTGTAATGGGTCTTATTGGGGCGACTTTGGTTTTAGTCATGATCAACAATGATTGTGCTTGTGTTTGCAATGTCGATACCAGATATACTACTGCGGCATAAGCTTGATTTGATGCGTCACAGAACCCGTGCAATTGAACTTCTTCACTTTTTTCAACCTTGATTAGACGCGGCACTCGCAAGTTTTCGATATGTATCAAATCCTTTTTTATATGGTTCCATTCGTCGCTGATTTCCTTAGGTAAGATACTATCCCAATCCGTACCGCTCACCCACAGTGCTTGCATTAATATTTTTCCTCGAATAATGATCGGAGCTAGCCATCCCATCGGATCGAACAGTCGTGCTATTTCCGACAATCATGTCCTTTTACTACATACCGGACCATTCGATGTTATTTTAATTTTGTAGCTAAAACTGTCACATGACGGATACCAAACAACGCCTAGCGTTTTGAAACCATTGTCCCAATCTAAATTCAATATTGTATGCTCAGCTTGATCCTTCAGGTCTATATTCTGCAAAATGGAATTCTCGTTTGCTATCCATTTCCTCAGTTTGAAGCCCGCGGTATTAAGTAAATTTCTCACTGTTGTTTGCTTCTCCATAGCTTCTTCTAAAGTATCTGCTCCCGACAAATAGTCATCCATATAGAAATCTTGCATTATCGATGTATGAATCGAAGGATTCGTTTCCTTAACAGACTCAGCCGCTTGATGTAGACTTCGAATCGCCAAATATGGAGCACAAGTTGTTCCGAAGGTGACAGTTGCTAAGCAGTAGTCTTTAATCGATCCATCCGTATCCCTCCATAAAATGCGCTGATAGTTTGCATCCTCTTCATGAATTCTTATTTGCCGATACATTTTTTCAATATCGGCGGCGAAGGCTTTTACACAAAGTCTCCATCTCAACAAAACATCCGATAATTTGTTTTGAATACAGGGACCAGTCATTAGAACATCGTTTAACGCCCATCCTGACTTTGTTTTCCTCGCCGCATCAAATACTACTCGGACCTTTGTTGTGGAACTATCTTTAATTATCGCATGGTGTGGCAAATAATTCGCGGTGCAGATTTTTCTCCCGTCACTAGTCTCGATTACGTCTTGTGTATCTTTCGCAGGAAACATGTGTCCCAACCTCAAATATTCGTTGATGCAGTCTCTGTACTCAGCCTCTAACTCGGAGTCCCTCGCTAATCTCTTTTCTGTAGCTATCAAACTATTTAACGCAATTTGTCGTGATGCACCCAGCTGACATTTGTTATTATTCTTAAAAGGCAATCTTGTTGTAAAACGTCCGTCTGCGCCCCGAGATGTATTTCGCTGATAGAAACTTTCACAACTTTCTTCTTCCATGGTAAAGGCTCTCTGTGTTGAAACTTCTTCTACTTCCCAAAACTTCCGAAGTTGTTTGGTGATTCCATCTTCAAGATTCTTTGTAATCGCAGAGCTTCGAATTGTCGTTGTATTTGAATTATTCACTTCTCCCGAAATGATCCAGCCCAACGATGTGTTTTGTGCTATCGGCCCCTCTAGGCCCCGGACTATCCCAGGCCGTAAGATCTTCGAGACCACGTCAGCTCCCAATAGCATATCTACCTTAGCAGTTTTATTGTAATGAGGATCCGCTAGCCGAAGGTTTTGTAAATGTTCAAACGCTGAGACATTGAACTCGTTTACAGGCAGTGGGCTCGTAATTTTCCTGAGCACTAACATTTCCATAGATATACATTCAGTAGATGAAATATTGATTTGACACAATACCTTTCCTCGCAACTGTACACCGGTAAATTTACCAATTCCGGAAATACCAATGTTTGGAGCTTTCCTCTTCAATTCTAACTGAGTAGCCGCATTTTCGGAGATAAAACTCGCTTGGGATCTCTGATCAATTAGCGCCCGTAAAACTATTGAATTCCCTTCCAATGACTTCACATTTACGAGAGCTGTAGCCAATACTATGTCCTTGCTTTGAATTTCTGTAGATTGTGTGTAGGCATGTCCATTGAAAGTTCGAGTTGTTGACTCGTTGGCTTTCGTCGGTAATTTTGATCTGTCGGGGCTGGTTGCTTCTCCGGAAGCTTCTCTGTGCAACAACCCGTGATGTCGTCTGCCGCATGTTGCACATGACACTTGGCTCGCACATTGCGACACTATATGCCCTTTGGCTAAACAATAAAGACAAAGCCCATTCTGCTTGATCGTCTTTAATCGATCATCAAAATTTAACTTTACGAAACTTGAACAATGTCTTATGTTGTGATCATTTCCTTTGCAAAACGCGCAGACTTCCTGTTGCACCAAATGCGATTGCAATTTCGAAGTAAATTGTTTTGCTCTTGTTGTAGGTGCAATCGCTTCTAATGCCCGAAAGCGGTTGTCTAAAAATAATTTCATTTGTTCGAACGACGGCAGTTTTTTATTGACAGTAGTTTGCTGTTCCCATAACTGACGTGTCTGCATAGGCAGTCGTTGTGTGGTAACATGGACAAGCAATGCATCCCATATATCATCTATAGCAAGATTTTCTATTGCCTTGATGGCTTCAAATGTCGTATCTAGCAATTTGCGAATCCAAACCGCAGACTCACCCACAGTGCTTGGATCTAACAGCTTCCGGAGTTGCGTGTCAAGCAAAACTCGTTTATTTTCGAAACGATCAACTAAAACTTGCCAGGCAACAGTAAAATTAGTAGCAGTAATCTGGTATGGTTTTAAAAGTGTCGCCGCTTCACCAAATACACAAGCTTTCAAATAGTGCATTTTTTGCACATCTGATAAATTTTGCTCCTTTATCAGCGAACTAAATAAATCCTTGAACGACACCCAGTCTTCATATGCCCCGTGAAACTGCGGTAGCTCAATTTTTGGCAGTTTCATGCCACTATTAACGGGACACTGAGAATCTGCCACCAGCTTGGTTTGTAAAAATTCATTTATTTCGTTGGCTAACGAGAAATACTTCTCTTCCAGTTCACCAAATATATTTTTTTCGAAATAGGGTATTTCGTCCCCTGCCCACAACTTCAGTATCTCATTGTGAGATTCTTTGGCCGCTAAGTAAGTATCTTCAGCGGATTTAAGACGCCTCTCGACACTGTACACTGATCTTTTCTTTTTTCCTTCTTTACCATAGTTAATAGCGGAATCGATCATTTGATTTAAGCGTTGCATTTGTACCGCGACTAGCTTATCCATCTTGCCACTACTGTTCTAATAACACACCACTCCTGTTTTATTTTAAAAAAACACACAATCACCCCTTTTTATCTGTTTCAAATATGCCGAATCCGGCTCGACGGACCAATGTTTGGGGCGAAAAATGTTGCTTGGAGAATCACTTCGTTCACTGAACTTAAAAACTCGAAGGACCACAATGTCTGCTGCTCGCGGGATCGCTTCAATCACCGAACTTTCCACAAATAAAGAAGTTATGGGAAAAAATACAATACTAGAATTTAGGCTTAGTATCTTCTATATAACAAATTCAAATTCAAAAAAAATTCTAACTAAACTCTCTCAACTCGTTATCCAACTGCCTTTTTTCACTCGAGAGTCCGCTATTTTTTCCATTACATGTTACGGTTGATCGTGGTTGTCACTTCTTGTCATTTTCAGGGTTGGTGTCTTCAATCGTTTCTATATCGATACTTTTCAACCGTTTCTCAACAATACCCAAAGAAGAAAATATTTCTTTGCTTGTTGAAGATCTATAATTGTGGATAGTTGCCCCTAGCGTAACTATCCGCAAAAGAAACTCGAGCAACTATCCTTTTTGATATGGATACTTGCCCTTTTTATTCACGATACATATTGACATTATTCAACAATAAATGGCAACAAACAAGATTATTCAAGCTCTCAGGTATGTGAAGAAATAAAACGTTGACTGAAACCACAACCAGCAATAAAGATATTCAAAAGAAACTATTCACCAATATAATTCCGACACCCGTCAAACCTTCTTCACAAAACACTTTTCCTCTCACGGTAGAAACGCGTGTAGGTGCACGCGTTTCTACCGTGAGAGCAGCTTACATTGAACTAAGGCCTATGTGAGAGGTACTTTCTATCATGATCAAGAGCCAAAGCCACCAACATCTCGAATACTGCGTATTCGAAACTGTGGGAAGTATCCCACTGAGGCAACCATCCGCCTTTTACTCCATGCTTCCAAAATATTTAAAAAAAACTAATGAATAAGTAAATAAATAAACCATTCTTTTGAAAATCCAAGACCAGAAAGACCTCCACCTTTGGAAATCATATAATCAGGACTGAATAATGTGTAAAAAAATACATAAAATTTTATCAAAATCTTTTTTCATTTGGTGGTGTTATGGAGTAATTTGAATTTCATCATCACGTGCATACATAAAAACAGATTAAAGAAATATTTTTAGAATCTATTCATTTCCAGCAATATAATTTCCTGAAAAGTAGTAATTTATTTAAATACGGTAGTGATAACAGAAAATTATATTCTTTTTTTTTTGTATGCATTTGTGTATATGCTCCTATAATCGAGTGTGTAATATCCACGCGAATCGCGTAGTAATAACCCTGAGAACAAAACTCAATAACAAATCTGAGTAAAAAAAAAAACATGTGCACTTTGAAATTCTATTCAAGCATATTATATTGAAATATCTCAAAGTGATAATGAACAATGCCGAGTGCGAATGTCCGCGATTTGGGGGCAACGCCAATAAATTAAGTCTCAGCCAGCCAGTGCACAAAATAAATACAATTAAACACAAATTACAAATAGCTTTCGTACCAAACAAGCGCCAAAAATGTGAGCCAATAACAATAGCAACAGATGAATTTAGTACTACTATGAATTCTGAGCACAATTGCGAGTATACTATATATCGAGCTTTTGATGTCGTCATTATACGACGCTTGTCTCTCATATGTTTTACTCCTTCTGCAGCACTAGCAGTACACCAGCTGCCTAATCATTCAACAGATTAAAATTTTTATTGAGGACTTAGCATGGTTGCGTTCGATAAACAATTTAGATAAGCTTTCAAGCGCGGGTGGATTTTCGCAATAATGTGACGGTTGAGTGAGTCAACCCGCTTCATATGTGAACATGATGGAATCTGAACTTTGATTGAAGCTCAACTAGAATTTTAGGACTGTGGGAATGGCGATTGCTTATATAATGTCGTGAGCATTTGATAAATGGAGCAAATATGGGCATGAGCTTATGGTTATTCGGATAAAAAATCATTAGAATGAAGTTCGCATGGTGACTATTACTTTTTTTTAGTTTGGATATTGTTTAATTTACTAAAATCAGTAGCCCATGAAATTGGGGTTCAAAAGAACGTCCTATTAAGTAGAAATACGTGAAAGAAAAATATATACATATATGTAAGGAACAAAGCACATGTCCCCATCAATTTACATTTGCCACGACTACTTACTAACGAAACTGCAAGCTGGCAGCGCAGCAACATATTAAACAACAGTGGCAACAGCAGTTGATAGGAGGTCATAAGTCAGGAAGAGGTTAAAGGCCCAAAAACAGAAAAATTAAATCAGCTCCAAATTTTGTCCCTAATTATAAGGCATAATGCAGCTTCTTATTTATAAAATATTGATATAATACTTATATTTCTATAAGAAGCCTTAATTGAGAATGACACTGGCAAACCAAATCTTAAAGTCACATCAACGCTATATCTTCAAGTCACATAAACGCTATTTCATCAAGTTTTATATACATATGTTATTTCATTTTGAAATGGTGGATACATGGTTTTAAAAGTATAAAATGAATACTTCTAAATTGCTGTGATGAATACAAATTAACATGCTTCTTAATCTAATACTACGACAACCAAAGTATACAATATTCACCTTTTAATCAGAAAAATGAAACACCTGCATTTATTCAAGTGTTTATGAGATTATTGGAATAAACTTTTCCGAATATCCATCATTTGATCTATTTCACGCGTATTTTGATTTTATGTGTATTTTAATTTGTCCTTGGCGACGTGTTTATTCTTTAGAAGAAATAAATTTCCTGTAGCTGTAGAGCAAACTGGAACGACTGAAAATATTCTGTTTTCTGAAATCTGAAAGCACCAGTTTTCGACGGGCAAACGTCTTGGAGCGTATACAAGACTCAGTCTGAGGCCGCTGCAGTTGTATTGGCGGGACCGACTGCGAACGACGACAGTTCTAGGAGGGCCGACTGCGAAAATATTGCAGTCCATTCCAAACACGCTGCATAGCTCATACACCGAGTTGGTGAAAGCATTGGATGTATGTATAACCACATGAAGTAGATTTATCGGTCACAACTCCGGAAGCGTATGCAGAAGCCCCGAAAAGAACTGCAACAACTGGCCCAGGATATTGAGCGGCTTGCTCTGTTATTATATCCGGTATCTGCTCCAGAATGAAACTGCAGTAGAAATCTTCGCAACAATGTTACATGATAGAGAGAGATTGCGGCAAGCCGATAAGCAGCCTATCAAAGATTTACTCGCCTACTGTTTGACATTCGAGGCTGCGAAACAAGTTGCTACCAATAGTGTGCGTATTCGAGAAATAGCAGATGATAGCGTCTGTCAGTGCGTGAACACAGTCGATAACTACAATAGCAGAACTTCCTTGTTGAACCTAGTGGGCTCTACAGTCTTGTTGCTCTACTTGTATGGACCAGGTCAATGCGTAGTTTTTTGTTTCTTTGGGACTGTGGTCCAGATAATGGAAGCACGTGGCTATTTAAACTCATGAAGAAAATTTTACATGGATATTCAGTGAAATCATAAAACAATTTAGATTCTGCGAGTGTGAAGAATCGTGATGGAAGCGTTCCTACCCTCCACGTTGAGGATCCTTCGGCGTGGGACTTCGGACCCGGTTTGCCCATCGGAGACGGTCGTAAGAGGTGCCACTCGCTTGTCCCTTGGTCCCAAGTAGCCGCCAAGCAAGAAATGCGGCCGCCGGAAACCCCTCTCACACCTGGAATCAAGACCTTTTATTCTAACCTAGCGGAGCCTTCCCTATAGGAATTACGTAGAAAGAACAATTATTCAACGACGGGGCGACCACTTCGCACTCCTTACCTGGTCTGTATTCACCCGACATAAGATGAACTGAAAACCCCCTGAAAGTTTATTACGGACACTGAAACACACCCGAGCCAAGTGCACAATCCACAGAAGAATAATTTTCCAAAGGAATAAGTCTGTGTTTGAAAAAAGAAAACAAATGGCAAAATATAATTTACCATTTAGTTAAAGTACAAATGAACAATATCTCCATAATACCTGTCCTTACATCTAATCTCCTGATTGGACCCCCCCCCGAATTAAGTCACGGCGCTAAGTTATCTCTCCAGCGCACCACTCGGCGAACTTTCACAGCCAATATTCTACGTCGCTGATGAAAATTCCACCGAATTATCTTCTATTCCTCCGTTGAGCTGCTGATAAGGATACACGTCCTTGATACTTCGTCGCTCTGTTGATCCTCTGCTGTCGATTCTCGTCCACCAAAAAAGACCCGTCTTTTGTCCGCAGCTTCTTCATCAGTTCGGTTCCAACCGGCGAGCCGTTAATTTTTCTCTACGAGGCAATTGAACTTTCAATTGTGATGCTGGCTTGCATCAGCGACCCACCAACTGGCGTTCATCGGGTACACACCTACGTCCCACATTCGCTGCATCGGGTTTTGCCGTCGTTGGTTATCGGATCGATTGTCAAAAATGAAAACATCGAATCTCTCCGAACGTGTTGACTTATTGGAAAGTTAGTTTTTGAATCATTTGGCCCAAGTAAACTTTATCATATGTTATGGGTCGATTTATCGCAGACATCTGGTGTACCATTTGCATCTGAGCATTATGGCTAATCTGTGGCGTCAATTGAGGTGGTTGATGCTGTTGCTGTTGAGGTGGCATCATGTTACCCATCATCGATTTATTTTGTGTTATTGCAGGGTGCGGTGGCATAGCATAGCTTTCAGCATTATGAATGGGAACAAAACTATTTGGCTGCTGTGAATAAACAGCACCCATCGACGTCTGTGGCACTGGGTGTAAAGCTCAAACTGGTGGTTGTTGATTAATATTGCCGCTACCTTGTTGCTGCTGCATTTGTTCTGGATCAGCTGAGGATGGTGATGTTTTTGAATGCGTTGATGTAGGAGGCACTAAATTATGCATATGCTGTTGTTGTGGGGCATTTCCATGTTGATACTGCACTGGTATCTTTTGTGGATTTGGAAATGATCCTTGATTGACTGAATTGCCCATCATTGTGGCTGTTGCGATGCGGAAACTTGAGGTTGCTGACCAGGACCCGGCATCAAAGGCGGCATGGATGGCACTGAATTCGGTAGTGCTGTTATCGGCATGGTCCCTGAATGGCATTGCATACATTGAATTATGAGCATACGTCCTGTGTTGTGGGTTGAAATTACTAGGCAAATAAAATAACACATCGGCCCTGGTATAGCTTCGCGGGTAGGTGGCATCGCTGTTCAATCTGGTTCTCGCATTAATGTATTGTATAAATTTATAGCATCCACTAAATCGCTAGAAAGTTGTGATGGTTGTGCATGCTTCCTACCAACTCATTCTAATTTGGCGTCTATCAATGGACCCGTTTTGTTCACCTCAATTTCTAAACGTAGCATTTCTTCACTGTCTTGGGAAGAATCCTCTGGATTAGCCTCATGTAGCAGATGTAGTAAACGATCTATTTTTTTTCTTCATTGATTTCAGGGACATAATCTTTGTCCTCCTTGAATTTACTATCAGTCTTTTCTCCTTGTTTTGCTTCGGCATCATTTTTATTTGACTTTGAACTCAAATCTAATCGTTCAGGCTCTACACTTAAACCATTTCCCTACTTCGTTGCTCGATTTTATTTAAGTATTTTTTTTGTTTAATGTATTCATTTAATTTTTTTGTTTTTTACTTTAACATTTTTACTTTACTCTTTACAACCTTGGCTCGAGCGGCATCTTAACGACCGCATGGGAGAGTGCAAAGGGTTTCCGTGACAGCGTTCTCTCATCATATTCTTACCCCGTGTTAGTCTCAATCTTGATCAAGAATCAAAATACTTTGGGATTCAATCAAGTTTTCCCTCTAACTGCAATTACATTAATGCCGGATTGTTATTTTCAATTAATTCCTTTGTGTTGCCTTTAGCGTTCAAGTGCAATTGCAAAAAATCGTCTCCCTGGCTCGCGTTCCTCGTGGGTCTACACTCGACGTTGACGAGCGTTCGCTTCAAGGGGCTGCTGCTCGTTTTGCAGTGACGACAGTCCAGTTGCAGTTCATTTCACGACAATTGTTGTTTTCTTTGGAAAATAAAGAATCACATCGAGCGAGCCCTTGTAACAAAAAATATGAAAATACGCCAAAAAACCACTTACCGACGATTTTCTTGGCAACTACATCCATCACACATCAACCGCGAGAGTATTCTCTCGGCATTTTTCAGTGAGTGAATGAAAATGCGACAAACTGACGTAGATACTTCACATTCGCTGCGTCCATCTTCAGATATCCTATAATAAGATAGCCACGGTATCGTAAAAGGAACTATTTCGTTCGTGGTTGAGTTACTGGTCTACAGACATGAAAATACTACACTCTAAGTGTGTTTCGTTAGATAGGTCGATTGGCAACTGCTTCTCGTGTATGTGAAAAAGAATAACGACAATGCGACAAAGTTAACCCTGTACAGAAAATAATGATGGCTGCGCTGTCAAAAACCTGTGTCGAATGCGTTTCCGGCTCACTGGCACGTCTTTTTGGTGCATTCCGAGAGTGTGTTTTTGCATGTACGTGACATTTTCCACGTCCATCCGTCATTGCCATTAATGGCTAGGCATTGGAAATTTGTTTCATGGGCTTTATTTTGTGGAAATTTGTTTCATGGGCTTTATTTGTTTCATGGGCTTCATTTGTGAAAGCGCTTACTACAGAATTTAAAAGGCCCACCTGACCGACGAAAAGATCAGTTCAGTGCTCTTGTGAAAAGAACTCAACTTAGCATAAGGTGTCAGAGTATAGACCAACCACGAAGAAGTAATGGGAACTGTGGAATTTGGTTTGCTTTAGCTCTACAGCTTCTTTCAGGCCTTCGCTCAGAGATAGTATATCTCATTATCTTGATCGAAAGTATCGGCTCTCAGGAAGGTGATATGGTCAGTACCAGCTATGGCCATGTGTCCGTCTACCCAGCTGTGATACGTTCTGAAATTGAATCAGTACGTATCATTACTGGACGGGCTTAAATGTTATTCCATCCGAAGAATCACTCAAAACATTGCCAATGAGATTCGAACCAGGGACCTTCGGCTCACGGGGTGAGCGCTCTAACCACTACACTGCGCGGACTACTCATGTAACGAAAATGGAAAGCAGCACTTGAATCATCGAATATAATACGGCTAGTTATGTTCTCCTGTGTAGCAAAGTTGGCGAAGTGCTGCAGATAATGCACGCAGGAGCATCCGGTGAATATTTTGGCGTCTATAAAACTTTGGCAAACGTGCGACAAATGTTCTGTTGGGTGCATGCAAGGATTGCTCTGGATGTTGTGGGACCGTTTTCAGCAACTGACCAAGGAAACCCATAAAATCGGGTGGTGGCTGACTATTTCAACAAGCGGATGGAGGTATATGCTGGTCATAATCAGGAAGCGACTAATATTGCATATGAGATCGTCGATACAGACAGAGTGAGTTGCATTATGACCAAGGGTAAAACTTCGAGCTCTAAGTATTCAGTGAAATGTGCCGTTTCTTAGGAATAAAAAAAAACTAGAATGATGCTACTTCATCCCAATCTGACGGTATGATCAAGCGCTTTACCAAAACGCTGAACGAACATCTAGCCTAAATTGTGTCGCTAAAAAAATGGTGTCCAGCGCAATCGAAGGAGATCGAGAGAGAAGAAGGAAGGAAGAGGCACTTGATGGGCGCCGAACGCTAAATTAAGGGTTTCAGACAATGTAGATATGATATGAAACAGGAGAGAAAAAGCCACAACGAAGACTCCAGCAGCAGGCACTGCTTGTAAAACCTCAAGATGGCTGATTTTACGTAGAAGTGCTGTGGTATACTAGGGGAAACGTAAGGACTGAAGACACCAACACTGCTATTAAAGCAATACCACCAACGTAGTCGGGTCACATACTGGCTGAATTTGGAGCACAGGTCAATTAAAAAAGCAGCATCCTGGACGCAGTACAGAAAGTCCTCAGCGAAAGCGTAACTGTAGCCTTGGTCGAGCCGATGGCAATGATCGAAATGAGAGACAATGATTGCGTCACGGGCCTGGCCGAGATAGAAGAAGCCATCAAAAGTGAGCCGCCTAGCGTGGGCAGGATCAAAGCGAGGGTGACACCAGAAAACCATAGGGGACAACGCATGCCCATCATTAACTTGACCGAAAAGGACAGCAAACAATTTTTGAATAAGGACAAAGTAAGAATAGGGTAAGCTGTCTGCAGGATACGGGGAAGACCAGCATCTCTTCACTGTTTTAAATGCTTCGGCTATGTTTACACCGCACAACTATGAAAAGGATCCGATAGGAGCTCCCTATGTCACAAATGCGGAGAAATGGGCCATAAAAGAAAAAAAGCGCACAAAGGGGGGCAAACTGTATCCTATGTAAGGATGCTGATTCAAGATCGGATCTTGGGCACGCCTTGGGATCAGGAAAACGTGGGGAATGTGGAAGCCCTAGCCAAGGCAAAATCAGAACTTGGATGACCCGCATCTTGCAATTTAACCTACAACGCAGTTCAACCAACCAAAATCTGTTTGAGCAGTTTGTGAGAGACATGAAAGCCGACTTTTTCCTGCTGAGTGAGCAACACCACGATAAAAGTTCTGCATCATGGTATCCTGACAAAACTGGTACTGCTACTATCTGGGCTTGGAACAGTGATTTCAGGGGAGGGGCTGTGGATGAGACGATGGTTTCGCACGCGGTTGGTATTCAGGGACCACCTTCTGTTGTGTACGTAACGCCGAATAAACCGAGATCGTCTTTTCAAACCAAGCTTGCTGCTTTGTACTGCTGGTTAACTGAAGTTACAGAAAAGCGAAGGGAGTGTCACAAGCATCGGTGTGAGGCTCAACGGACACGAATCCGTGATGAGGCATGGAACCGGGTAGCAGCATGTAAGTCTACCTGGAAATTATTTCGCAAATTGATTAAAGATAGCAAGGCTCACTGCTGGCAAGATCTAGTGGGCAATGTGAACAAGGATCCGTGGGGCCTTGGCTACGTCTTAGTTATGCACAAGCGAGGTGCGCTACGGACGCCTAACATACAAAAAGTGGGAGAATGGACGAGATAGTGCGGGCACTCCTCCAAGCCCATTCCATCCGTGTTGACGCTGCCCATGGTGAAACAGCAATCGAGTCCCCAGTCTTTAAACAGCCGAAACTGGAAAGTACAGTCCTGCTATTGAAAGCAAGGAGGACTCCAGGCCCAGATAGTGTTCCAGCTGCGGTGTTGCCAGTTGTTTACGAGGGTCATTTGAAAAGTTTCCGGACTTACCGGCAAAAAGTCATGGTACATTCAAGTTCTCTTGTAAGCCAATAGATGGCATTTACAAATGTATGCCATGAAAATTTCAAGTCATTCCGATCAGTACAAAACACTCTGTACCCTTCCAAAGTTGATAGGTGACGTTTGTTAAGAACAATGGATAAAATCGAGTATAGCGCGGTGATTAAGTACCTCTATTTGAAAGCAAAAAAAGCTCGGGAAGTGAAAGAAGAGTTAGATCCCATGTATGGTGAATTGTCGCCCTCATTTGCAACCGTGAAACATTGGGTAGCCGAGTTCAAACGAGGTCGCACAAGCATTTTTGACATAGAGCGTTCTGGACGTCCAAAAACTATTTCAATGGAAGATATCGTCAGTTAAGTGCACACAACCGTGATGAAAGATGATTAACCATTAAGGAAATTGCTGAGGCTTCTGGGATATCAACTGAATGGCTGCATAAGATTTTACATGAAGATGTATGCATGAGAAAACTATCTGCGCGTACGGATGGACATGTCGCGCGAGACTGTTCAGCTGTTCCAAAAGAAACCTACCGAGCTTTTGCGCTGATTAATTAGTGTCGACGAAACCTGCATCAACCATCACACTCCAGACACTAAACAACAGTCAATGCAGTGGATTGTGGTGGGGAAACCAGCTCCAAAGAATGCGAATGTCGTCCATTCTGCCGGAAAAGTGATGGCGACAGTTTTGTGGGACAGCTGTAGAGTAATTATGGTTGATTAACTTCAAAAAATTATAACCAGTAACGAACCCTATTACGCTGCATTGCTGGACCAATTGAACACGGAACTCAAGAAGAAGCGACCACACTTCGCGAGGGAGAAGGTGCTGTTTCATCAATACAACGCGTGAGTCCACACATATATGGTCGCAATAGCGAAATTGGACGAATTATGTTCAAATTGCTTCAACACCAACCTTACTCACGAGACCTCGCTCCGAACGACTTTTTTTGCTCCCCAACTTGAATAAACGATGGGTCAAATACAAAGGTTGAAGAGGCAGTAAACCTGTATTTTTCAAGTTTATCCAAAGAATTTTTTTCTTATGGCCTGAAATGGGGAAAAGCGTTTGACCAAATGTATTGACGGGTGGAGATTATGCCGAGAAATAAATTTTTGTTTGGCCTGAATAATGTGTTTTTCTTCAGAAGGTCGGACTCTTCAAATAACTCTTGTATCATCATTGTCCTGACTTGCTGCTCAGCACATTCAACGCTTGCCGACGGGACGGGATTTTCCCGGTACAATGGTGGGTGGCGAGGAAGGGAAATTCGAGATCCCGTCTGTTTACCGCCCGTTTTCCATGCTAGACACTGCTAGGAAAGTGCTCATCTGCCAGATGAGTCGCGCTTGATCGGCTATGTGGGTGAAGTTGCGTCGAAGAATCGTGGGTGAGAGCCTGGATGACTGTTCGTGGGTTCAGTCTAACACTGGAGAAAACAGAAATGGTCATCTTGGCAAAAAAGAGAATCCCCTAGAGTAAGGGTGATCACTGTTGTTGGGAACATACTAACCGATTCAAAACCAGCGGTGAAGTGCATGTGGCTACTGATAGACTTGAAGGTGAGTTTCTCTTACCAAATCAGGGCAACAGCTAAGGAGGCTGCTTCGGGTGTATCGGCTTTGAGTTGATTTATGCCGAATGTAGGGCGACCCAACCCATCACGAGGACGCCTCTTGATGAGTGCTGTAGGCTCAGTGCTTCTGTATGAAGCAGAAATATGGGGCGACACTCTCAGTAAGGTGGTTTACCGAAAACTCTTGGCACATGTACAGAGAAGAGGAGCACTGAGGATTACATCTTCGTATTCGAGAGTCTCTGATTCGGTGGTAAGAGCCGTTGTAGGCGTGATGCCTGTTGCCCTCCTTTTCAGGGAGTGCCACACTATTCGCATCAAAGCGAGAACACGAGGAAAAAGGCTGTCCGCGAGGAGAGGCAGCGCTCACTCAACGATTGGCAGCTGTCTGGGATGAATTACATGGAGAGAGGGTGGATTGCATGCCTCATTCCGAATCTGAAACTGTTGCTACATCGAAGGCATAGTGAAACTGACCTAGCTTTTGAGTGGGGATGGGTGTTTTCACGGTCCCCCGATTGTCAGTTTTGCCCAGGAGAGGAAAACGATTCTTCTTGAATAGGATAGGGGGAGCCACCGCGGATAGTATTATCGCGGTAATGTGGGGATTAGTTGACAAATGAAACCAGATGGCACATTATGTTCGAGCAGTCCTAAAAGATAAAAGTTGCTCACAGCAGCCGGAGACATCGAGGTTGGAGGATCGTTTGTCTGGGAATTCGTTTTCCTCCCTCCCCTCCCACTAGGAGAGAAATACTCCAGCTTGAAGGCACCTCACTGCCTAGCAAAATGAAATCTGGCCCGAAGCAAGGCTGGATTCTGAGGTCGACAGGGGAGGTGTTATGGGGTAGTCCAGTCGCTCACGAGCATGGAAGCCCCACACTCAGTGCTTAAACAGTATTCACCTCCCAACCACAAAAAAAACCTGTTTCAGACAACCCGCAAACATGACACCAACATTGAACTATTCCATATCGCGCAGCTGAGCATACATCAACGGGGAAAACACCATCCAAATTTTTGTTTGGGAATACGATATGAGTACCTACTGTTATTAAACTTGAAGTCGCGCCAACAGAAAACCCAACCAGAGCCAACATGCGGCGGCGCCTGGATAAGCTGCACGAACTCATGTGACGACGAATTATGTTGAACGCGGATTGTATGAAAACAAGGTACAAACTGAAAGTAAACTCCGCTGGTTTCAACGAAATATATCTAGCTTGGCTGTACAAATCTAGGTGAAAAAATGGACTGTGTTTGAAGCTACACCAGAAATAGGAAGGCCCTATGAATCACCCGAATAAATGATGTAGTGTATTGTATCCAGGAACACCATAAGCTGAGATAAAATGAGAATTGTTGACGTTGATCGGCTGGGGCCATAGCAGGGAAATATGGTAGGCGGAACGTAGCGGTTTCTGTTTGAGTCGAACAGATTTAGGGAGGAGGCGTCGTGATATGTATACATATGTGGCCACTTTAACTACTACCGACTATTGGACAACTAGTAGCCGTAAGTGACGTCACATTTATTAGACAACAATTGGGGATAGGAGTTTATCACGGAATGATGTTTTAAAACTCGTAGAATAAAGTTTTGTGCTGTGCAATTGAACCATGTTTCATATTAGATTAACATTTGAATATTTAACGATTCCTCATAGGGAAAAAAGAGAAAACTATTTTGCTCCCCACGGACTAGTTTTTACTCGCTTTTTGCTGCCCTCTTAGTCACATTAGGGAAAACGGGACGAAAAATGTCCCTAGTACTTAGTGTTTTTGGATATGGTTGAGGAACTTCTGATTTAAGTTTTTTCCAGCTGGCTTTCATAGAACTGCATCCAATTTTATCGACATTTGGGAGGAATGAGGGTTTTTTTAATGGTTGGGAGGTGCAAGACTTCAAGAGTACCCTATAAACATCTCTTCTGTCAACGTGAGGGCCTAGCCTGTGCAGTCAATTGCATGGATATCAATTTCCATAAAAGACTGCAGCGATGGTCTGCTGCCTTGTCGAGGTCGGAATTGGCCTTGTCTGAGGACGCGTGAATGCGCTGGCAGGTTAGCGTTGCGGTGTGGTTGGGCGGGTTATTTTCTCCACTACCAAAAAATTCGAATTCACGAATTAAGTGGTCGTAGGACTCGATTTGACGGTGCCGATGCCGAGGTAATCTACTGAAGGGATGGATTGCCAAAACAAAACGACAGATTGGGCCTGGCGAACGCGGGAAATATTTGAGAGGGTCTCGTCTTAACCATGTATACTTACGACTCCCAAATAAGAGTGGGGCATCCAGGTGTTAGCAGTGACACATCGAACCCCCCCCCCATCCGGATCAAAATCCATCGTACATATTGCCGTATATTTTCCATTTAAATGAAAAACCCATACAAACATAATTCGCAGGATTTTTTCCTTTAAATTAAAAATATGAATGTTTCAAATTTATGTGAAAGTCTTACATGATGGACTCACATAACACTTTTACATAAATAGGAAACTCAAGCGGAAGGCCACTCTACCCTGCTCTCGCAGGGTAACGCACAGAGAAGGGGTGGCCCGATGGCTAGCTCATCAGTGGAAGGGCCACCCAAAGTGACGAGTCCCATACCTGGTCCGGGTTTCATGTGAAACCCGGTAATGTATCTTTTCATTTTTTTTCATAATTACAAAATATAGAAAGTTAAATCTTTTAAGTTTAAAATAAATTGTTTAAAAGTTTGATTAAATTAATTTAAAATTAAAAAAAAAAAATAGTTTAAACAGCTTATATAAAAATTTTAATTTTATAATAGAGTAATAGTATTTTAATTTTATAGTAAAATTTTTAATGGTAAATTTTCCATAGGATACAAAAACAGTTGAAAGCCGTTTTCTCTATATAAAATATTGTGTAAATAAAATGGTGCAAAGGGCTCGATCTGTTAAACAATTTTAATTTATCCAAAGGTACTTACCCAGTCCTCTTCCGAGGAGCGCTTGTTTATGGGGCGGGTAGGACCTGCAAACGCTAAATGTTTTCTAAAATTTTCACCCTAAATCACTCTAAATTTTTTTTTGATTTCTTTACTTTAAATGTTAATCCCCATAGATTTTAAATCAACACAGCCAGATGGATGCTATATTCACTTTGAAAATATCACTCCAATAAAACGAACTTTTTGTTCAACAAATATTAATCTAACGGAGTACAAAACTCAAGGCTCAAGTGATCCGCGCCATAGTTCACATCACTTTTTTATCTTTTTCCGCACATTTCCCGCATAAATCATATCGAATAACGCGACCGGAAGATTTGTCTCGTTGCTCTCTCGCCGCCGCTGACAGCATACAATTCAAAACAAGTCACACACTTTACTTTTCTTTATCTCTTTCTTCTTTACTTTCAATATTGCATTAAAGTTTGAATCAGGTTTTCAAAAACTAAATTTTCACGCTCGCACAAGGACGGGATGCACAAATACGTTTTTCTATTTCTTTCTTCTCGTCTGTTGAGAAACTCAATTTAATATCTTCACAAAACTTCACTGACGTCGCTTGGGCGCAAATCCATTCCCTTGGAATAAATTTTCTCTCGACGGCACGAAGGAATCAAACAGTTGGGAACACGATTTTCAGATGTAGCCCGGCAACTATCCAATTAGGTTAGATGGTAATATCGACAACTATGTACACGGAATAAGCAGTAAACTGGTAATTTTTGTTTCACAAGTGGAACCTTCCCCTGTCGGCTTTTGACACACGAAAGAAAGAAAAATAAACTCCCGACGACAGACCAAACACGACCAGCTGTAGATTGACGTCTCTTCTATTCACGGAATTTTACTTGACTCCTCACTTCGCGACGATTTGAACTCAACCACCTCACGTGACGGCTATTCTGCTCGTCGTTCCAAATGCGGGTCCCGCTTGCCGATTCTCCTGCTTATCTTGACGAGCCTCTTCATGGCGGTAACAGAGGTTTTTCTTGTCGAGATAAACTCCAATTGCTTCGCTGAATCGCGTTGGAAAGAGGGATGCCGCCCTCAATTTTTTTGTAGTTTTTATGGTAGTGGCGGGACTTAGTGCGAGAAATGGTGTTTTCTCCGCAGAGGTCTTTCGAGCAGTTTGCTTAGGCGACTACTCGATTACTACACCTGGAGTCGTTTTGCACATTACTTCGCACTCGGCACCGTTTTGCTACGGCGTGGGTGCCTTAAAGTTGGAGTACTCCCATTTTAGCGGGAAGGGAAGGAGGAGGGAGGATTGCTAGAAAAGTAGCCTCCGACCCTGCCCAGCTTCTGTGAACTCTTAAATTCTTAGGACTTGCCGAACATAATGTGCCACATGGTTCCACTTGCCAACCGATCTAAGCGATTAAACTATCTCCTAGACAGCTTTCCTATTTCTTTGTTGAGGTTCCGCCCTAGTCTGTCCCATCGTTTGCACAAAAAAAAATGTGCCAGACATCGTCTTCCTCTCCTGCAAAAAACCCACAGTCGGGGGAGCTCATTACTTACTCAGGCAGTTCTGTTCTTAATATTTTGCAGAATTTCCTATAGTGGTAGACTCAGTCAAAAATGACTTCAAGCTCCCAAATTTTACTTTTCAGGCTTTTGCTTGCGTTCTTTTTAGATGAACATTCGTGTAGAATTTTTCTTGAGGCACTCTTCTGTCCAACTTCTATATTTTTGGATGGTTGGGTTGCCACACAATAAGATACACCTCCAGCAATGTATTAATAAACGTAAGCTTGATTATAGTGCGAAATCCCCGCTCGCATATTTATTTATTTTTTGTAATAATCACTTCATCAAATACACGCCAAGCACTATATCCTTTATGTATAGCTTTCCTTTGTGAGCTATTCACAATAACACACATCCTTTCTTCAGGTATAGCTGCACTTCAATGCACTGAATTTCCCGGCACTTCAGTATCGATTTATCTTCACTGGCAATTCACGCTTTTCCCACCACCAATAAACCATAACATATTGATTACCAAACATCATATGGTTCATTAACAAGCCATTAATCGAATAGTATAAATCATGTCAATCAGTTTTTTTTGTGGGAAAGATTTATTATGCAGGATCAGTGACAAGCTGAAATCAAATTTCACCTGGCTACAATGTATTACTCGCATTGTTCAGGTATCGTTCATCTGGAATAATTCTTTGTTATCGGTAATGCCACGCTCTGATAAATTACACTCGCCAAGATTATAATGTCCCAATTGATGATTATTGTAATTCAGTTTCTTTTCGTTTCTTAGATTGGTAGATTGTCCTTTAATTCTAGAAAATAATTAATTGGGTAAATTGGAAAAAAATCTTCCCTTCAATATTTCGCCTTGAATTGGACGTCGATTGGTAATAACGATTGTTTTTTTTTTCTTCCTTACAGATGCGTGAGCAGAAGAAAAGTGATAATAGCTAATCAGCTGTGACTTAAAGTTGGATATGCGGGACCCCAATTAAAGTTTGCAGTTTTGTCTGTTGTATAAGTGAAAAAAATTCGAGTAACACTAGTCCTTAGAGAATCTCAAAGTGTTGTATAAGTTAATTAGAGAAAATAAGGCCATATAAGTATGAGGCAGTTTTTAAATGGTTCAATCACGTGCTGAGAGAGTTCGCGAAGTAGCACCTTCAATTTGTATTGCTTAAGGTATCGCAGGTTCTTGAAAACGCGACACAGTGTTACTATCAACATTTCGCCCGAAATCCCCGAGTGGCAGAATGGATGAAGGAAAAATTCATCTGCCACTTTTCACCAAGGACGACACCAATACGGCCGTTATACTCCCTGCCGGCGCAGTGAGCTACCAATCCACAGCACCTGCAGTTCTAAATACCGCCAAAATGCAACCAGATTTTGTGGAGAATTTGAAAAACGGTGTTGCGAATATTGGGTGAGTACAAACTTACTTACTTATATAATTTTCCTTAAATCATTTTATCACACAATTTATATACATAGAGTAAATGAAATGTAAATTACCCGTATCGCTCCACTACCAGCCATAGCTGACAAGTTTACTACTATCCTTGCTAACAATATAATGAAGTCCAATTCATGATTACATAACTGTCGTGGGCGATGAATAATTTATCATCATCCATCATATGTTGATGTTGTTTCTATTTCGCTTCCAATTTTAATTGCTCTTAATACCCACCCCAACCTATTAGAGAATGTTTTTATTGATTACTCACCCCCTCGAGTCCTGAATCGAAACAACCTCTCCATTGACACATATTTCATTTCTCGTCAGATGATCATCTTGATACCAACACCCAGAAATAATACTTTTCTCTAGTCATTCGAATCCATGCATCCGGCCCATGGACGTATATCCTTTAAAGCCTTATGGATTTCCTGATGAACAAAAAGCTTTGCATACGCAAACAAAAGGATATACCCACAATATCAATACATAGTGTATGTGTTTGCTTTTCAAGGTCAACTGGTATAACAATAGGAATCGATTATCAGTTATACGATTGTGACTTTATTTATAGTTTCTAGTTATAGCGGCTGCAAGGATGTAAGAAAGTTGGGGAAGACGAAAAGAAATCAGTGGGTCGCCATGAGGCAGGGTGCTAGTGCCTGCTGACTGGCAGACATACATGAACAAAAAAGAAATGATTTACGTTGGAAATGATTCGCGTGATAACATGGCATTGAGGAAATGTCTCTAATCAAACGATTGACGTGTGAGTTAAGTGATAGAGATGAAAATCGTGTTCAATTTGTTGGTGGGGCTTTCTTCTTTGATAGACTTTGTTTAGTATAGAGTTAACTTATTTTTAGAGTTTTGTACTAAAATATGAAACCCTATCGAAATCACGACCTGTGTCGGTCCGTACATCACAGGAGTTATTCTCCGAAAATATAGAAGCCACAGCTATAAGACTTTGTGGAAAGGTTAGAAGTGATGATTTTTTGAAGGTTTTATCGTGCAAAACTTTCAGTGAGTTTTAATGGGAGTCTCCCCTTATTGAGGTGGCCTTTCAAAAAAAAAAAAAAAATTTTCACCACTAGTAGTCAGTAGTCCAAAACAAGTCTTAAAATTGCCTTATCAGTACTGAGAAGGGGCACACGACTATGCGGACGACATCAACATTTCGTCACGGTCATTAACAACTGCCAAAGAACTTGTAGCGACCGGGTGCAACCTCGAGCTTATCCGCCTGCCAGATGTAGCAACCGGCCGCAACGTAAAACATACTCGTATCTTAGCACTAGACTATGGGATCGAGTATCGAAACCGAACGAATCGAGCGAGTATCGAAGCAAAACGTGCGAAGCGAGAAAAAGCACTAGTCTCCTTCTGAAAGAAGACAGCGTCACGACAACGTTGAATCATTGTTACTTGTGGATATTCCAGGCGAATAAAGGTTATCATTAATTAATAAATAAAAATGTTGTTGTTATCATTTGGAGGACGATGTAGCGCCTACAAACCGGTGACCCGCCGTCGTTGAACTGTAATGCCAGAAACCCCAATCAGCAGCGTTTTCGGCGCTGCGTCCATCATCGCAAGCAGAACACCCTGACGCAGTAAGTAACATCGCACTGATTAAATTGCCAATATTTTGGAAGCAGCAGTCAGCTCTTTGGGTTGCACGAGTTGAGGCACAACTCAGATATGCAAAAATAAAAATGGACGAACAGATGTAAGCAAACAGCAAATTGGAACATGGTGTCCGCACGCAGGCTGCGGACATTATAGAGGAACCACCTCACACTAACAAAAACGGGACGCTCAAAAATCGCATCACATGGATCTACACTGTATATGAGCTGGAGAACTTTCAGGAATCGCTGACAGGTTTGGAGCTAGGGAATAACAAGCCTTCCCAACTACTTCGCTGGATGAAAAGTACGGCGGGCAAAAACGTTTCAAATGAATTTTTAAAATCTTTATGGATGAAACGGCTTCCGTCGCGTGATCAAGATATTTTAACTGTGTCAACAGCGAATTTAGGTGAGCTGGCCGAAATGGCTGACAAGTTACTGGAAACACGCGATCGGTCCACACACTTCATTTCCGAAGTCGAGAGAAGTCAAACTGTCATTGGGAATGAAATCAAATGCGAACTTTCCAACATTTGTTCGCGTCAGACTGCAGTTCAACAGAAGCCCTAGCCGTACTCGCAATTTAAGCTTCAGACCCGCTCGTTCACCTAGCCCCGCTAAACGCCAAATTAATATATGCTACTCTCACCATGAATTCGGTGGAGCGGCAAAAAAATGTGAACAACCATGTACTAAAAGTGTTTAAAAAAACTAGATAACGTGTCGCTTGTCGCAAACACAGGCGACGCAACAAAACGTTCACGCCTGCATTCTCAGGATCACAGCACCAAGCTCAAATTTCTCAACGATATGCGAGCCGACGTTTCCGTCATCCCTGCCCCACAGACCATTGCCAAACAGTTCGGGAACGGCTATAAACTTTTTGCTGCCAACGGCAGCGAAGCTCAAACATTTTGCACGCGTGTACTTAATGTTTCACTAGGCCTTGAAAAAATTTTTGCTGGAGATGTGTGGTAGCAAAAGTTAGACGACCGATACTTGGTGTAGACTTCCTGCAACACTTCAGACTGCTGTCGGATATCAGAAATCGTTGTTTGTTTGACCCTAAGACACAATTGTCAACCAGCGGCTGGACCGACGTACAAAAGCACTCGTCTGTGTCCACGTTAAGTAGCAACGTGAAGTTCTTTGAAATCCTGAGCAAATAGTCAAACATCACAAACCCTTTACGTATTAGCGAAACTCAAAAGAATTCAGCGCTACATCACATCGTAACCAATGGCCCACCCATCGCAGAGCGCCCTCAAAGACTCACACCACAAAAATTTTCGATAGCATGTGCGGAATTTGAGCATATGACACAGCTTAGCTATTCCAGGTTACCCAACAGCCCTTTGGCAGCGCCTCTACACTTCGTTCCTCAGAAGAAAGGTAAATGGCGCCCATTTGCGGACTACCGGCATCTAAACGTAGCCACGATTCCGGACCGCTACCCAATGCGAAACATTCAAGACATAGTGTCATACCTATCTGGCAAGAAATTTTTTTCACAAATAGATCTGCTTAGAACATTCCACCAGCTATTGAAGAAGAGGACATTCCAAAGCCGGCGGTTGTAAGCCCATTCGGCCTCTACGGATTCACTGTAATGATTTTCGGCCTCAGAAACGCTGCCCTAGGGTTTATGGACGAGGTTCTCAAGCGTCTTGAATTTTGCTCTCTCTCTTGATGACATATTGATCACTTTGGATACACTCAAACAATATGAGAAACACCTCCACACCGTTTTCAAAAAGCTAAACGACTACGGAGTGGTAATCAACATCGCGAAATGTACACTAGAAGTTAAGCAAGTTGAATATCTAGGACATTTTAATTTAAACTGCGCACGTTGAAGGATTTCGAGAATCATTTTTTTTAGGTTGGTAGTACTGTCAGTGACATCTTTTTCAAATTTTAATGTCAAAATATTCATTAGTGCTTGAGATACGCGTCGTTTTGTGAGCTGCTAAAAGTGAGTTTTTCGTTTTTTGCTATGTCGAAATTTGTTGAATTTGCATTAAATCAATTTTCTGCTGCGGATACGTTGAGGATGGTGCAGAAAGGCTTTGGTGGTGAGGCTATGTCTAAAAAAAATGTTTACAAGTGGCATAGTAAATTCCAAGCCGGCCGTGAACGTGTCGAAGACGAAGAGCGTCCTGGGCGACCATCAACCTCTTCTCTTCTTCGATTGTCGTTGTGTTGTGCATTATGAATTCTTTCCGCCGGGCCAAACAGTCAACAAGGAATATTATTTGAACGTTATGCGTCTTTTGCGTAACGCTATCCACGTAAAAAGGCTGGAATTGTGGAAAGGCAATTCTTGGTTTTTGCACCATGATAATACACCATCCCATACTGCACTCGTAATTGTGATCATTTCGCCAAAAACTCAACCCATATCGTTCCGCAACCACCGTATTCACCTAATCTGGCGCCGTGCGACTTTTGGCTGTTCAGCAAGCTCAAAAGACAGCTCCGGGGACACCGTTTTGATACAATAAAGGAGATTCAAGCCGCAGCGAAGACGGAACTGAAGGCCATCCCGGAAACGACGCATATCTCAATCAGTAATGAATATTATGACATGTAAATTTGACATAGATGTCACTGACAGTACTACCAACCTAAAAAAAAAATAATTCTCCAAATCCTTCGACACGCGCAGCTTAAATTCAAATGTCACCTTATTTTTTGGTCACAGTAGAATAATTTCAGCAGAGGGAATCTGTCCCCTAGAAAAGCGGGTCGAAGCGAATAGGAATTTTCTGAAACCAAATACAATCAAACAACTCCGTCGTTTTCTTGGAGTTATTAACTTTTATGGAAGGTCTTGGTCAGAAACGCTGCAGAAATGCAAGTTCTCTTAAATAGCCTCTTGCACAAATCAAAGAAGAATGACAATACTCCTATAACTTGGACAGAAGAAACAAACGCAGCTTTCGAAAAATGCAAAAACTGCATCGCAGATACCACACTCCTACTGTACGAGTATTTCCAGAGCAACAGACCTCTGGGCGTGTCTACCGACGCATCGGCTACCGCTCTCGGAAGAGTGTTCGAGCAGCTTCAAGGCAACCTATAAAAACCAATTGCATTTTTCCAACGCAATCTCACCACAGCTGAGTCTCGCTACAGTGCCTGTGATAGAAAGTTACTTGTCGTATACAGGAGCATCCGCCATTGTCAACATTATCTGTACGGTTCGGAGTTACCACTTGTTTTTGCCTTTAACCAGAAATCCGATAAGGCATCGCCTCGTCAGTCAGGACAGTTGAATTACATCTCAAAATTTTGCACCAACTTTGTGCATATTCGTGGCGATACTAACACTACCGCAGATTCGCTGGCCCGCATAGACGCTACATTGCTACCACTATTAATTGAAAATCACGAATTTGTCAAAAAACAGATGAACGATCCCAAACTTAACGCTCGTATTCGAAACAACTCGACATTCTGGCAACTGCAACCAATTAGCACCCGAAGTGGAAGAATTTACTGCGACTGTCAATAGGTCTCATAAGATCTTTCATCCCAATTGCCCTTCATAAGCGGATTTTCGGCACCTTCCACCGCTGTGCCTAGCCAAGTGCAACGTTACGTGCAATTACCCAAAAATTTATTTGGCCCACCCAGAATAAGAAAGGACATGTATCTTTGGTGTCGTTGTTGCCTTCCTTGCCAAAGATCTAAAGTCGGCAGACATACAGTAAATGCTTTGCAACCATTTCCAGTCGCAGACAAACGCTTTCAAGTAGTGCACTTGGATATAGTCGAACCACTAACGCAAGTGGATGGCTATAGGTATGTTTAAACGATAGTTGACAGGTTTTCAAGGTGGCCAGAGGCAGTATCATTGAAGAAACAGACAGCATACGCAGTAGATAAAGCCTTCTACGCCGCCTGAATGTTTCGCCTCTGAGCGCTAGAAATTGTGGTCACCGACCAGAGAACACTGTTTGAGTCAGCCTTGTGCAAGTCACTGACTTATATTATTGGAACCAGTAAAGCAATAACGTCACCTTATAACCCAGCTTCGAATGGACTGGTGGAAAGGAGGGATCAAACACTAAAATTCACCATGATGTGTCACTAAGATGACGGGAACTGGCCTAGTCTACTTCCGAACATATGCCTAAGAAATTGCTATAAGGATGATTTGGGAGCTAGCTGTGCGGAATTATTATTGGGCACAACATTGTGACTCCTGGGGGAATTCCTGGTTGAGGACAACTGCCCAAGTGATCCATATTTGCTCAGTGAAAATTTCAAACTACAAATGTGAAAAATCAGGCCTAAACCTATCGCCCAGAAATACAACCGGAGTACATTTGTTCACAGGCACCACAGGACGTGTACACACGTGTTTGTTAGAGTTGACGCAGTCAGGCGAGCATTACGTCAACCATACACAGACATCGAATAATTAACAGAATCTCAAACACAAATTTCACTATCCACGTGAACGGCAAACAGTTAAACGTTTCGACGGAACGCTTCAAACCAGCAAAACTTGCTAATCAGGATCCTGGCAATGACAGCCCAGTTCTAGCGTCACAAGTGCAGTCACCATAAAAGAAATTACCATCTGCGAATTTCAACAATTCTCTTCCTTCAGAGACTCCTTGTCCGGCCACAGTTTCAAGCAAAATCGTCACGCTATTCCTTTCGCAAACCCCCACAATAATCGCAAGAGGACGTCACGTTGAAAACCACCCCGTAAATCAACCACACCCTACTCAACAACACAATCGCCGAGCCAGCTGGGATGCAAATGTCAGGAGCCCTTCACACCAAAGACCACCACTCCGGATTACCCAACAGCCAAACGTCATCGCAAATGCAATTTGCAGTTACTAGGAAGGGAGCCCCGCAGCGACCGGGCGCAGCCTCGAGCTTACCCGCTTGCCAGATGCCGTAACCGGCCATAACAAGATCGAGTATCGAAGCCGAACGAGTCGAGCGAGTATCGAAGCAGAACGAGCGAAACGAGAAAAAAGCACGAGCCTCGTTTTGAAGGAAGACAGCGTCACGCCAACATCGAATTATTATTACTTCTGGATATTCCAGGCGAATAAAAGTTACCATTAATCAATAAATAAGAACACTGTTGTTATTATTTGTAGGATGAGGTAGCGCCTAAAAACACTTCCTAAAACTCAGCGAAGCAAAACTAGTAGGGCTACAAATCAATGAAATTAAAACAATGCTCATGATGCAGTCGAGGAAAAATACCTCAAATACACAAAATATCACACTTTGTGAATACATTATCAAAAATGTCAGCAAATTTATGTTTTTTTTGTGCTAGGGAGGTGAATGCCATTTATGCACAGAGTGTGGGACTCCCATGCGCGACTGGACTACCCACTAAACACCTCCCCTGTCAACCTGAGAACCCAGCCTGGAACCGTTTGACACATTACTCCGGGCCAGGTTTTGTTTTGTTACGCCGTGAGGCGCCTTCAAACTGGGGAATCCCTTTCCTAGCAGGAGGGGAGAGGGGAAGAGGAAGTGCCAGAAGAGCGATCCCCCAGCCCCAGAGCCCTCGGCTGCTGTGAGTCCCTTTTATATTTTAGGACTGCCCGAGCGTAATGTGCCACCTGGTTCCATTTGTCAACTTATTCGAGCATCACCGCAACTAATTATGTTATCCGGGGTGAGCTCTCCCGTCTCCCTGTAGAGTTCCCTTCGCAGCCTGACCCATTTTGTACACGCAAAATATGTGTGACAGGCATTGTCTTCCTCTCCTGGGTAAAACCGACAATCGGGGGACCGTGACTTACCAATCTTGTGCAGGTAAGACTGAAAACACCCATGCCCGCTCAAAAGCTGGGTCAGATAAAAGTCAGCTCACCATGCCACGGTTTCATATCCGGGATGAGGCGCGCAGTCCACCTTCCCTTCGTGCAATTGACCCAAGACTGCTGCCAATCGTTGAGCGAGCGCTGTCCCTCCTCGTGGACAACCATCTCCCTTGCATCCTCGTTTCGGCGCAGGTAAACACTGCGGCGCTCTCTAGCAAGGAGGGCGACAGGTATCACGCCTGCAATGACTCTCACCGCCGAGTCAGAAACTGTTGGATACGAAGATACAATTCTCAGTGCTCCTCATCTCTGTACCTGTGCCAAACCTTTTCGGTATACGTCCTTGCTGAGAGCGTCGCCCTATACCTCTGCTCCGTTCAGTAGCACTGACCCTACAGCACTCATCAAGAGGCGTCTTCTTGATGGGCTGGGTCCCCCTACGTTGGGCATAAGTCGACTCAGAGCCGATATTCCTGAAGAAGCTTTCTCAGCCGTTGCCCTGATGTGCTCAGAGAAACTCATCTTCGAGTCGATCAGTAGCCTCAGATACTTCACCACTGGCTTCGATTCGACTTGTATGTCTCCTTACTCTAGGGATTCTCTTTTTTGTCAAGATGAAAACTTCGGTTTTCTCCAGTGCTAAACTGAGCCCGCGAGCAGTCATCCAGTCCCTCACGCGGCACATTAGCATACCTACCTAATTTGAGTATTTAGGCGCCAAAATACCGAGAATCGGTAATGAAAGCGACGAAATACGCTGAAGAATATAGCTCTCGAATAAAATATTTTACTCAGTTTTAACGATCTTGAAGACCAGCTGCATACACAGCTCCAAAGAAAAAGATCTGTGATAAAACCTGTGCTATGCTGTGTGTGTGAAACATATACCCGACCCAAGCATACGCAAAAATAATTGAACGCCTTTGAAAGACAGGTCCTGAGGCGGATAATCGGAGCGAAGCTAAACGAGGATTAATGGTGAATCCGATACAATCATAAGCTGTATGTAATTGTCGATGAGCCAGCGGTCGCAACGATTGTAGGACTGTGAAAGTTGCAATGGGTTGGCCACATGAATCGTATGATTAAACAACGGATACCCAAAAAGGTAATCGTTGGGAGAACTGAAGGGCGGAGACCAGTGAGGAAACCGACGAAACGCTGGTATGACTCGGTTGGCCAAGACAGTTTTGCATCGCTGCTCGGATCTTGAAATTGGAAGGCGAAGTCAATGGACCATAACGATGGGAAACAAAATGGTTTCAGGAATGAATAAGGTAAAATTTGGTAGGAATTCTAAATTTTGTGAATCTTGGCGCATTGTCGTTCAGTAAAAATGTGAAAGAAGATCAAATCATGTTCTTGAATTAATCCGCACTGGCGTGTATCGACCAATGTCGGTTGGCGCTTGGATGGCTCAAAGTTTTTCATACGTTCAAGATGAATTTCCGAGAATGTCAAAGGTTTATTCCTTCGAACGGAAAAGAGAAATACAATGGCTGAGGCGTTTCATAAAACGAAAGTTTCAAAATTAAGGGCGGATAACAGCGGATCACTTCAGTATTTTAAGTGCTGGGCTGCACCCAGCGCATTAGTTACCTAGTATGAGTTGCATATAGTTGTTCGTGCGTCTAGCAACTAGCGCCACAACATCATCGTTTAGCAGACTCATCTGGAAGCTTAAGCCTCAGTAGCCTGTTACATGAGATATTCCACAAATCAGGGTCAAGTATGGAGCTCTGAGTGACGTCCGATGTAACTGGCAGTAGAGCAAGCTTCTGTCCAACAGATAATTCTCAATATCCTCGTCAGATATTCTAGTACTTGGAAACAATTGTCCTGCGCTTGTTGGATATCCACCCATCTAGTGAAGCTGAAGGTATTTCTGTCGTCAAGATTAATCAGCAAGACAACTTGGCGCGTGGACTCTTGGGATGCACAGAACGACCTACTTTCAAGCCATACTGCGTCGAAAATAGGCCCAGTTGCATCAACGATCCCTGAAGAGTTTTTGGAGCTCTTTTCAGGTCATGTCTTGTATACTTAGCGCGCGGTATGCTTAAGCCTCAGTAGCCTGTTACATGAGATATTCCACAAATCAGGGTCAAGGATGGAGCTCTGAGTGACGTCCGATGTAACTGGCAGTAGAGCAAGCTTCTGTCCAACAGATAATTCTCAATATCCTCGTCAGATATTCTAGTACTTGGAAACAATTGTCCTGCGCTTGTTGGATATCCACCCATCTAGTGAAGCTGAAGGTATTTCTGTCGTCAAGATTAATCAGCAAGACAACCTGGCGCGTGGACTCTTGGGCTGCACAGAACGACCTACTTTCAAGCCATACTGCGTCGAAAATAGGCCCAGTTGCATGAACCGCATCCACGATCCCTGAAGAGTTTTTCGAGCACTTTCCAGGTCATGTCTTGTATACTTAGCGCGCGGTATGCAGATGGTGACTCAAGATTCCCCTTTCCCTTCCCGATCAGCATGGGGCTCGTTACCTAACAGCACTCCGCGAAGACCTCTTCACGCAGTAAGTCTGGCCAAAAGTTACAGACCATCTACGGCACATCAACTGGAAACCCATCTCGTGTTGGAGCCTTCCTTGTCAAATTTTTATTTGCGAAACTGAAATAGGCAAGGGTAATTTCAGCAGTTTGTGTATATATGCATAGGGTATACTGATTTGGCCATACATCAATAGACTGTATCTCTCAGGTTTTGATCAGCTTACCCTGAGAAGCGTTTTACACCACGCATCTGCTGAATCCTCCTGTTCTTCTTCTAGAATCATTCCTTTTCTAACTTTAGCATTGAAGTCTATAAACGGTATTTTTATTTTATTTGGGGATAGTTCGTCATTTTTATCAAAGCGGGAAGTATTCAACCATACCGACATCATTTGCCTCGGTTGAAGCGTAGCAGTTGATAAGCCATGTCAACATACGGCGTTTGTTCAAATCACATACCATGCGTTGTTACTAGGTTTGGAGTATTTTATAATACTTCTTGATAAAAAATCAATTCCGAGCTCTCTGGTGCATCCTTTTTCCTGCTAGTAAAGATATATCCACTAGCAGGAAAAGGATTCTTAACCTTGAGCCATTTCAATCCTGGAGTGCGAGGCTGCTGATTTTATAGCGAGAGGATTCCAGAAGGAGATTACTTTCCAAGTTCCAGACTCATTGTCCCGTTTTTGCTGCTGTTAAGTTAGTTCCATCCGTGGGAAAACTCCTGCTGCCATGACAATGTATACTTTAAGTGCTTCAGCTTAGCTAGTTTTCTACCGCAAGTGATATTTTTTTTCCAACTACCCACTAGTTTCCTTAGAGAGATAGTCAGGACCTAGTACTATTTGGTAAAGGCCCCCCGACCCACCCGTGGTGAGACTACCTACTTTGGTACCAAAGCCACATAGGAAGTGACATTCAGTCAACTTGAGAACCTAGCCTAGAACCGTTTGATACATTACTTTGGGCTAAGCTTTATTGAGATGCCTTCTAGTTGGGGGATCCCTCATCAAGCAGCAAGGAAAAGAGAAAGAGCCTCAAACACGTCATCCTCAGTCTCTCAAGGGAGCTCTTTTGATCTTTCAGGTCTGCGTGATCGTAATGTGTCACATGGTTCCATTTGTTGATGGTCTATCCGGGAATAGGTCTTCTATTTCCTTGTGGAGGATATGTCGCAGCCAGTCAAATCTTTTGCATACAAACAATATGCGGCAGGCATTGTCTTCTTTTCATGGGCAAAACGTATAGTGTGGAGATCGCGACTTACTAATCTTGTGCAAGTAAAACTGATAACACCGATGCCCGCTCAAAGGCAACGTCAGGTAAGTCAGTCTCACTGCGCCTTCAATTCAGCCACGGTATCAAATCAGGGATGAAGCGCGCACTCTATCTTCCCTTAGTACTGTTCACTCAGTACTACTGCCAACAACAGTCTCCCTTATGTCTTTGTTTCGATGCAGGTAGATAATACGGCACTCCCTAGCAAGGAAGGAGATGGGTATCACACCTGCGATGACTAGCACCGCCAAATCAGAACTGTCGGATATGAAGATGCAATCCTCAGTGTTTCTCTTCTCTGTATCCCCGTTTTCAGTTTAACTCTTGCTGAGAGCATTGCCCTTTATTTCTGCTCCATATAGTAGCACTGACTCTACAGAATTCTTGATATGTTGGGTCCACCTACGTTGGCCACAAGTCAACTCAATGCTGATATGCCTGAAAGAACCTTATCAGCCGTCGCTCTGATTTGCTCACAGAAACTCAGCATTGAGTGGATCAGCAACCCTAGGTTCTTTACTGCTTGTTTTGATTTGACCAATATTTTTCCAATATCTATCGTCCTTACCCTGGCAACTCTCTTCTTGGTCAGGACTAACATACAACTTCGAGTTTCTCTTGTGCTAGACTGAACCCGCGAGCAGTCATCCAGTCTCTCATCCGGCGCAATAGCATATTTAGTCTAAGTTGCGCCGGTTCAACTGTGCGTCCAGTGGTTATTGCCACAGCATCATGAGCTTAGCCAATCAGGTGTGACTCATCCGGCAGCTCTAGTCTCAGTAGTCTGTTATATAATATTTTCCACAGATCTAGACCAAGAACAGATACTTGAGTAACTTGCGATGTTACTTCCATCCTTCGTTGGCCCTGCGTTGGGCCAAAAAGCAGGCTTCAGTTCTTCAGGTAGTTCCTTAAAAGCCGCATAAGATATTCTGGAGCTTGAACTTCTTGTGATATCTAAAGGGACTAGAAGTTTTTTTTTTTGAGAACGAGTTGTATAGCGGGTATCCTGAATGGTGGTGAACTGTGACCCTATCCCAATGAGTGCGGGGTGCTGATTGATACGTTGTAAATATCCCTATTATTGGTGGCAGTTGGGTAAAGCCTTCAATTTGTGGTAATCTACGTGAATCACGTCATACCTTTCTTTACTCACTAGTTTCCCAGTATAGGCATCGCTATATCCTTCAACTTAGGATGCGCTCGATGGAGGACCGAAAACCCAGCACAGAGGTCACGTTTCTTTGATTGCATATTTTATTTTGGAGAGAACGACGAAACCTGACACTTTCTTTCTGCATCTCTTACATAATAGGTAGCACATTGATATTCCTAAAGAACTGGGAGATTTTTCTCCGTATAGTCTAATTGCAGAGATACTCAGATCGATTGAAAAGTGAAGCCATGTGTCAAATTACGCTCGGCCAGTCCTGACAGTAGAAAGTCTTATGGTGTAAAGATGAAGAGGTTTTTTTAACGTCTACTTTACCCTCCTCTTTGGGAAACGGATTCCTACATCCCGATCGCACATTTAGGCTTAGAAAAATGAGGGATCAGTCCAAATTTGTGTGTCAATCAGCTCCATGTCATGTCAGGCTCCCAAGTTAATAGTAGAGGTATTTGGTCAGTAGTCCAGAAGCCGGGTGCAATGAAGTGTGCTATACATCGGGCACAAATAGCCTTTGCATCCTTAGCACAAAAATACGCTAGCTAAGCTTCTTCCAAGCCTGACTTTAAGGCCATCAGTTTAATAGTGCGTAAACTGCACTTTGATATTTTTTTTCCGTAGCACTACAGCCCCTTCGCTTAGTAATAGTTAGAGCATCTCATTATCATGATTGAATGTATCGGCACTCCACAAGGTGATATGATCGTTATCACGATTTGGCCGTGTGTCCGTCTACCCAGCTGCGATACGTTCTGATTTTAAACCAGCACGTATTATAACTGAACCGGCTTATAGTCCGTCCGAAGAATCACTCGAACTAAATCTCGTTGACGCCAACGAAACTCGAACCTGAGACCTTCGGCTTAAGGGCTTAGTGCTCTAACCACTACACCACACGGACTACTACTTAGATGACATTAATCTGAGTAAATTATCCATATGTCTAATTGCATTTACAAATCTAAGATTGTGCAAAAAATGAGAAAAAAACATACTAATATCAAACCACTACCATTTAAAAATCAATCAATTACTTTATCGCAAACTAAGTTAACGAATAGACATAGCTTTCCTCAATTTATTTCTTCTATATATTATGGACATATGTAGGTCTACTATATATGATGAACGACATTTCGAAATACCAAAACTTTTAACGGCAACCTTTGAAACTTAATTTGAACATGAAATGCCAATTCCCCATTTGTCTGATATACTATACAATTATTCTTTGCATGATTCTATCTATTTGTACAATCTAGAATAACAGTTTACCGGTCGTTGTTTCACAAATAAATATAGTAGAGAAAACAAAGATATTTCGTATGCGTGAAGTTTATATAAGATTTGTTCATAACTGTGATGATGATGAGGAAGACAAGACACTGGTGATGGCGACTAAGAAATTGTAGGAGGAAGTATTTGTTTCTTCGGCTAATGACTTTCAATCTTCAAGTTTATACGGTATAGAATCATTGGTTTATTGGATTTAGTTTCAAGGACGTTTCGAGTGTATGTACGAGTATGTAGCCGTTAGTATGCATACGCAATGAAGAAATTTGCAAAACAAAAGATTCAAATTGAACGAAGAAAACGTAGAAGATGGAAATTTATCGAAATTTTGTTTGGAATCGTGCATTGCAAATTTATGTGTTATTATTCTGTTGTTGAGATTAAATTGATTCTCATTTTATGTAGATAATGAAACTTGTTCAATTATTCTCATGCTTCAGGGAATTTATGTAAATACGCAGGTGAATATGGAAAATTGTATTTTTCTACTATTAGATTTTGGAATAATTATTTTTAATTTTTGCGTCAATTTTCTCGATGCGTATAAATATCGGTACTTATACATCTGTGTATCAGAACAAAGAAACATCAAACGTTGCGAAGCAATAAAAATGTGGATCATCCACTTTTGACCGTTTCATACCGTTGCTTCTGACTCTATTTGGTAAAAAAAACTTCCCCGTTCGTACTACCAGCTGTAAAGGCAAATATTTTTTAGGCACTATCAGTTTAAATAATTAAATAGTAATTGAATATTTTTTTGCCTGAAAAGCCTTCGGGTATTGCTTTTTGGAATGAACTGACGTATTTTGATTCCTCCGATCCATTTTCAATTTGATTCAGTCAAATACTGTAAAAAAATGTTGTATAAACGCTCCTAATGTAAATAAACCGTTTCGAAAAATTTTCACGAAAATGTATTCAACACTTTGCTTGCCTCTAAAATAACGAGTTTTGCTTACTTCCTGCTTTTTGGGGGCCGCCATTTTGATTTCGAGTGTATAGTGTTTGATTATTTTAAAAGATATCCCTCGTGGAGTAGAACTTGTTTTAGGAACAAATAATTCCAGGTTTGGTTAAAATCTGTGGAGAAACGTGGCCGCTGGAGGATGTAGCAATCGTGGAAGTCACTGCAGTTGCATACATTAAGTTTTAACAGAGGGGTGCTATTGTGAATCGTTATTTTCTATGTGCCGTTCCATTGAGTCTGTCTCGTATCGGCCTTTCCCGATGTAACATGTCTATTGTGTTAAATACAAATATGTATCAATTAACGTGTGTATTATTATTGTTTCATCATGCCAACTAGTCACTTTCATCACCCAGTCACAATAAGTTGGCGACGAGGATTAAAACGTTTGCAACTGCCAGTGAAAACCAGTGTGACACAGTGAAACAGTTAGATTCCGCCGCGTAGCCGCCACGTTTTCAGCTGCCATTATTTTCGTGTCGTTTCCGAGACAGCTCCAGCTGGGAAAATGGATCAACAACAATTCGAACAATTTCTCTCAGTCTTCACTGCCGCATTGGGGACAAGTGGATCCCGTTCAGCTTCCCAAGTCTCACCATTCGAATCATATGACGCCAAGAAGGAAAGATTTACTTCTTATTTAGAACGTTTTGATAATTACTGTAGTCTCAAAATTGTGGATTCCCCTGTCACAATGTCTCAATTGTTGTGTGCATCAATTGGCTCTACGCATTATAACAACTTAGCTGCATTATTGGGTCCTGAGAAATCCATGAAAGATATTCCATTTGTTGAGCTAATCAAACTTTTCAAAAATATGTTGTCACCGCCTGTCTCAACTGTAGTCGCTCAGCATTATTTCCTAAATGTTACTCACCAACCAACACAATCAATCTCAGAATTCGTTGCATCCCTGAAGGAGAAATCGAAAGATTATAATTTTTATGTTGAATGTAAATGCAAATCAGTGATTTCCATTGCTGACACCTTTTTATGTACCAAATTTGTTAGAGGAGTAAAAGACAACTGGATTCGAGATCAGCTCTTACAACACTATGCGTTCAAAAATTTCGATGAGCTGCTCAACAAAGCCACAGCATTGGAAGCATCACGTTTTGAAAGCAACCAGTTTACCAAAATCCCAGATAATTTCACCAATCTCAGTAGTGACACAAACAATGTCTCAAGGGTCAACAGGTTACATAGGAAATCATAACCCAACCAAAGTCGAAATACAAGTCCTAGTTCACACCAACGCTCACAGTCCCAACACATGACACGGGTTGACTATCGTTCTTTGGGCGTTGATGGACTCTGTCTCAAATGTGGTAGGGCAAACCCTCAAGGCAAATCAATGCAAAATCGACCGCAACGCGCTTAAATGCACTTCCTGCAAGAAAATTGGTCATGTGTCCAAGGTCTGTATCACCACCATTCTTCGAAATTCAAAGACACATGCCATCGCAACACAGTCTTCTCAGAATGATCAAAACTCTGACTCAGAATATGGTATTGGTCACATTCACTGCACTGAAGACTTATACGAGCTCAGCCCAGGTTCTGATAAATTTATCGTCAAAGTGTTTCTCAATGGCAAGCCACAGGCATTTGAAGTCGATTCAGGAGCCAAATTCTCACTTCTATCAGAGATAGCATTCAAACGTCTTGGTCTCAATGCTACACTACAACCAACACAGGTATCATTTCGCTCTTACTCAGCTCATATAATAAAGCCCTTAGGGAACGTCTCACTGTCGGTAAAATATAAAAACAGAGAAATTGATGCAGACCTATTCATTGTTCCTGCAGGATTTGATGCACTTCTGGGTCGAATATGGATACGCACTCTCGGAGTTGATCTCAAAGAAATCGATAAAGAACGGCTCACTTCGGATCATGTAGTTACAATCAACGCTGTCACTCCTCTTGAAGACATACTCAGACAATACGCAACTATTTTCGAAGAACGCATAGGTTGTGTGCCAAACCTAGAAATAAAACTTCAGCTCAGGGAAGGAGTAAAACGCATCTTTACTAGGGAACGCGATGTCCCTTTTGCACTGCGTCAGGGAGTTGAGGAAGAACTTGCAACTCTTGAGTCACAAGGTATTATTACTCCAGTATCCTCAAGCGACTGGGGATCACCACTCATCGTAATACCTAAACCTGATGGAGGGGTTCGTTTATGTGTTGATTACAAATGTGGAGTCAACGCAAAATTAGTCTCAGCTAATCATCCAATTCGTCGCATTGATGAAGTCTTGCACAGCCTCAGAAATTCAAAGTACTTCTGCAAACTCGACCTGTTATAGGCATATTTACACTTCAAAGTGGATGCGGAAGGACAGAAAATCCAAACAATCACGACACACAAGGGCACATTTCAAATGAATCGTCTCAGTTTTGGTATCAAAACAGCACCATCTGAATTCAATAGAATACTCTCACAATTTCAACAATGGTCCCGAAGAAACAAGTCACCTTTTCATCTCAGCAAAGACCAGCCCCAAGCCCAGGTGTTCCATATCGACACATGCCAGCTGATGAGTTACCACCAATGGACACACAGCCTACGCCATTGACTGCGCCAGGTGTCAATCAGCCAGAAACACTTACTGGCACTCCTGACCAACAGACACCAGCAGACGGGAACACAAACAACCCGACGCTACCACCACGCAGATCTGCTCGTCAACGATGTCCTCCAAACTTCTTGAAAGACTATGTCACCGTACAATAGAATTAAAATTATATTTCTATATGTTTTAATTAAGTGGGGGAGACTATTGTGAATCGTTATTTTCTATGTGCCGTTCCTTTGAGTCAGTCTCGTATCGGCCTTTCCCGATGTAACATGTCTATTGTGTTCAATACAAATATGTATCAATTAACGTGTGTATTATTATTGTCTCATCATATTAACTAGTCACTTTCATCACCCAGTCACAATACGTGCATAGCCCGAGGTAGCATTCTGAGGCCGGCTATCGCTCAGTCGTGTCGTGGGTTCACCGGGACCCTCTCTGCTCGTGCTGAGCAACCCTACACCTTAAAACTAACACGAAGGGAAGAGTACGAGAGAGGAGAAGGTCATCTGGAGAAATGAAAAATTAATATTTTTAGTGAATCTTAGCCGTTTTATTTAAAAAATTTAATCATGATCTTACAATACCACTTCAATCAAAAAAAAAAAATAAATAAATAAATAAATAGGTATGAACGCACGTTAAATTCTATAAATTATTGTAAACCCCCTTTTTAGTGGAATTAGCTCGAAACTAAGTATTTACAGAACACAGAACAAAAATTATAACAATCGCCAAAAGAGAAAAAATTTGATGTCAAACAGATAAATCAAAAGAAACTAATTACTCACCCACTCAATTCTTAAATGTTTAAAAAAAAAAAAAATATACAGATAAAACGTATATGTGCCCAAAAGAAGGTGGAGATGTTAGGGAGGCAATTTGACGTTGCGAATAGGAGAATGCCGGTCCGCCGGAATTCGCAACAAGGACTACAAAAGTGCGAAAAAATTGCTAATTTGAAGCATCGTCATTCTGAAAGCTACACTGAAACGATCACCAAAATAATAAAATCATTAGATCTTAGCAATGTCTATCCTAATCTTTATGTGCTCAATTTCTTTTTTCATTGAAGCCAGTAATTTTTTTGACCTATTATAAATGTAAATGACATATAAATAAAAAATTCATAAGATTAATCAATGAAACTGGCACCATATTGAAAATTTCCACCGTCCCAATTTTGGGGTGCTGAGCACCGCTAACAAGTAGAACAACTTTCAAAATTGTTCAATTTTGACAGGGTAATCTCAATGAAATAATGAATGATGAGTATTTATTCTAAAGAATATTTATTTTTCGTAATATCTGCAGAAACAGAAATAAGAAAAAGTTTGAAATTTAGGTGTTGAATGTTTCAAAACAATTAGTATTGCACCCTACATCACATTTTCGGCAATTCTTTGTAGTATTTTTATGGTACCGGGCACAACGTATCTGGATTGCAAGTTTTGTGTCTAGTTTGACCGAACTATAAAAAAATAAGAAAGTGCTCCGCGCACATCAAGAAATCCAAACACGAACTTTACATTTAACTTTAAGAACTTTATTGATTTCAATTTCGTTTGAGTATTCACTCGGACAGCGTAACGTTCTACATCTAATTAGCAAAAACTGAAGGTGTTCATGGATACGCTTCTATTTATTATGCGAAAAATGATGAGTTTGCGACACGTGAATCAATTATGCGAAAGTAATTTTGATTACGATGGGACATGTGCCGCCGCGTAAATTGCTTACCTATTGTCTAGGTTCGGCACATGTCATTTCCGTTGCAGATTCGTTGCATTTGGGTAAATGCAACGTTTGCAGTAATTGATTTATGTGGGAATTATTTTTATAGGAATTCGGAGTAAGCGTATACATGACTTCTCCCCCCTTACAATAAGAATTCTCCTGAATTCTAACCTTTTCATTACAATTTGTTTTAATGTTTTTGTTTACATTCATAATTTCTTTTGTTTTATGTATTTTATAAAAAATGGTAAGTATTGCAAAAATGATACATATAAGTATTGAAATTGTTGTTATTCCTAATATTGGACTTATAGTTTTGTAGAATTTAAGAATTTCTAAAGGTTCCAAATTTTCAATATGTTGTATGGTAATATTTTCAAAATTAATTCTTTTGGTAAAATTAAAATTATAGTCTGCTTCATAATAAAATCTGTCAACAAATTTGATATCATTGCTACTAAAGGTTTCATTTAGGATTTGAATAGTACAATTATTGAATGTTATTAAGTAATTACCGTTTAGTTTTATATATCTGTCATCACAAGAATTTATAATTTGTTGATTTTTCATATTTTTACAAAGTATAGTTTGATCATCCAATTTTTTAATTTCTTGAAGTTTATTTATTTGTGTAAAGCAATTATTTTTTTCAATGCAATTGTTTACGATTTTGAGATCTTTTTCATATTGAATTTCTCCACTATATTGATATTTTGTTTGATTTATTTCAATAACAAATTGATCTTCTATATTAAGTTCTAAAAAGTTTTTATTTGGGATTGGGGTTATCAATTTAAGGTCGACTATTTTGTATTTATTGGGAATTTTGATGGCAAGGGTTAGTTCGTCCTTGTCTAGTTGCAAAAGTCCTGTTTTAGCGTTTTTAAGTCTGTAAAAGTCTAGTCCTGTTGTCAAGATTTCAGTAGTTGTCAATAAACTTGGGTGAACAATACCATGTCGGGTAAATGCTATGCTGTCCATAATTTGGTCTAGTTTTTCTTTAAGCATCTGCAATCTTATCATTTGATCTAACTGCAGTTGTTTTACTATAATTTTTCTTTCGTTAGCAGTTACTTCTTCGTAAGTTTTTGTAATTTGATTTCTATCTGATTCAATGGTGTTTTTAAGAATTTTTATCGAGTCACTGATATGCGAATTGATTTCTATTTGCTTATTTAGGTTACCGATAGTTTTGTCTTCGTTAATTTCTACTGTTTTAATGTGTTCAGTGATTTCCTTTCTATCGTCGTCATTCATGGTACCAAAAAGCCATTTTTCTACTGTACCAACGATATTGAGTAAACCTCTTTTCTTTCTAGGACTAGGTTGAATAGTTTTAAACTTTGCACGAATAGTTTCTAGTTCTTGTCTAATAGTCAAGTCATTCCCAAGGTTCAACCGTTTGATGTTTTCCTCTGCTAAATCGATTGCCTGCCTAAATTCTGTTAAATTGAGTACGTGAATTATTGTCCTAGCATCTTGAATAACCTCCGTTGTTCCCATATTTATTATTGTAAAGCCATTTTCAGTCGATATTGGTTGTATATTTAATGTCCCAGTTGTTGGTTTTACCATAGAGATTAGAAGCAACCATATGATGATTATGACCTAAAATAAGTATTTAATCTTGGATATGTCATAATAAAAAGTAATTGATTTGTTAAGGGTAAACGATTTAAACGACTAAAGTTAAGGTTAAATTATTGAAACTATTGAATTTTGCTTTGCAAAATATCTGCGAGCATTTTCTTCCTTAAATAAACCATGTCCTCTTGGGAAAAATTTGGTTCACAATTGCGAGTTATATGTTCAGCAAATGTGCAGCTAAATACACCACAGTCATATGCATTTAGTTGAAGTGGACCGTTTAGAATTTGCTCCTTATTCCAAAAAGAAAAATCTAAAACCTCATCTTTCTTGTCCATCGATTCTTCCTTGACATAATTTTCTAGTAAATCTAGAACTTCGGTATTTGGAGTCCTCATTGGATCATAATATTTAATGTATTTTTCTTTTGGGCTTATTATGGCTAAGCACCAATGTGTTTGGTTTATGTGAACTGGAATTATTATTAAATCATAGGAGAATATATCCACTTTCCGTGTCCATCTTCGAACTGCACTATATCCTGTTTTGTTTAGGCACAGCGTGAAAAATGTATTCATTGCATACACTTTCGGAAGATTATTTGCATTGTCTAGTGAGCTTCTTTCTACTAGCAAATTTAGGTAAAAGTTAATTATTTGGTCGTTTAACCATTCTTTTCCTAGTAAGGTGGCTGCATCGCTCCTCTTTATTGATAAATTAAATTTCTTTACCAAAACCTCGGAGTTAGGACCTTCTTTAGCTTTTATTTCTGCTTCTAGAATTCTTTTATCCTCTGTTTTAACGATATCGTCTTCTGAATAATCGTTTAAATTTGTATGTTTTAATTCTCTTTTGATATTTGTGGGATGGACATTATGTAATTTTGCCCTTCTATATCTTGGTTTTTCTTTGTGTCTTACAGGTTTATAGTCCTTTATGAATCCAGTCGTCCTAGTTTCCTCGTAGTTTTCACGTTTTTTATTTATTTTTTCCAAATATTTTTGTTTTGCTTCGTTGATGTTATTTTTAATTTTTAAAGCGTCTATTCGTTGTTCCTGAGCATCGATAGGGGTACACTTGATAGTTGAATGATAGCGATTGTTGTAGTTTCTAACAGCCTGTTGTACTATTTGTTTTGGTGAAAAATTTGTTTTATTTAATATTAAAGTTCTGCATATCGAAAGTAATGTGTTGTGAAAACGTTCTACGTCAGCATTACCTGTATGGCTATGCGCTTTTGTTATGTGTAGTTCTACTTCCTCTTCTTTTAAGAATTCCTTTACGTTAATAGTATTTAATTCATTTCCTGCAGTAATTTTCTTGGGTTTTCCTATTTTTGCAAAATGTTCTTCTAAAGTTTCAATGATTGTTATATGATTTTTGTCAGGTAGGAAGTAAGCAGAGCCAAATTTCGAAAATCGATCTATTATTGTTAAGAAATCATATTTCATGAAGGTATAAATATCTATATTGATAATTTCGTTTTTACTGTCGGGTGTTTCTGTGTAATTAAATTTAGGTTTGATCGGTTTTCTGTCATATTTCGCCATTTGACAGACATCGCATTGGTTGAGTACAATTTGTATTAGTTCCTGTAATTTTGGATAATAGATCTTGTTTTTTATAGAATTGAAAGTTTCTTGTATGCCGGAGTGCATACTTTCCTTTATGTGATACAGAGATATTTGCTTTACTGCTTCGGTTTCCGTTTTTATATCCTGAGCTCTAAAAGAGCATCGAATAAACTTGACTTGGCTGTCATTTGAGTACATTTCCCTTATTGTTTGTTGCAAGATGTTATATTTGCTGTCTTCAAGTTCCGTATAAATACCGGTTATCCCCTTCTTTATGTACTTTCTAAGGATTTCGCGTAAATTGTCGAAATCGTATTCCGCTATATAAATTATTCGCTTTTTATGAATAACTTCTAACTCTTGGATCTTATTATTTGTCAATATTAACTGTGTCCTATATTTATTTACAATTTCCTCCTTAATAGGTATATGATCTTGTAGATCTTCTTCCGCAGAATGTTTTGTAGCTATTGTACTATCGTGACTTTCCAAGTTAAATATTATTCCTAAATCTGAAAAAGAGTTTGTATGTTTAAATGAGCTTGTCGACTTTTCATCACACTCCTTAGGTTGATTAGTACGGCTGAGAAAATCCGCTACCTTATTTTCTTTTCCCTTTACGTATTCAATATCAAAATGATATTCTCCTAGTTTTAAGAGCCATCTTTGATGCCTGGGTGAAAGGTCCTTCCCTTTATATTTAGCATGAAGGTATTTGATAGGTTGATGGTCCGTATAAATAGTAAACTTGTTACCATAGAGATACGGTCTGAAATAATTGACCGACCACATAATGGCAAGAAATTCCTTATCAGTAGTGGCGTAATTCCGCTCATGACAGTTTAATGTCCTCGAGGCAAAGCACACTGGATGCCCGTTTTGTGACAAAACGGCACCAATTGCGTACTGAGACGCGTCCGTTGTTAATTGGAAGGGTTTCTGAAAATCAGGAAATCTTAAAACAGGATGTGATATTATAAGGGCTTTTAGTTTCTCAAAAGCGCTAATATAATTTGGATCTTTACAATTAACTTTTTGGTCCTTTTTCAGATACTTTGTTATAGGTTGAGCTACTTTTGCGTAGTCCTTAATAAACTTTCTGTAGTAACCCGTTAATCCTAGAAAGCTCTTTATCTGTTTGTGCGTTTTTGGCAATTCTAATTTTTGTATTATTTCAACCTTTTCGGGATTTGGTTTCAGTCCATCTTTTGAGATAATATGACCTAAGAATGTGGTCTCCTTCTTCATAAAATTGCACTTATCTATCTGGATTTTAAGTTGATGTGCTTTCAAAGTTTGAAAAATGTCTGTTAACGATTTAATGTGTTCCTTTAAAGAGGTGCTAAAAATCAGAATATCGTCTAAATAAACGACACATGATTTATTTACGAAGTCTCTTAACACGTCATTCATTAGGCGCTGAAATGTCGCTGGTGCATTCTTTAGACCAAACGGCATTCTTACAAATTCATAAAGTCCGTGAGGTGTTACGAAGGCTGTTTTATGCCTGTCTTCCTCTTTGACTAGAATTTGATGATAACCTTTTGCTAAATCGATTGTTGAAAAATATTGAGCTCTACCTAGTTTATCGAGGATAGAGTCAATATTTGGCAATGGGAATTTATCATCCAATGTTATTTCGTTTAGTTTTCTGTAATCTACCACTAAACGAAATTTCTTTTCCCCCGAGTTGTCCGATTTTTTCGGTACTATAATAAGAGGACTTGAATACATTGAATTACTCTTTCGAATAATTCCTTGCTTTTCAAGTTCCGCAATTTGTTTTCGGACCTCCGCTTCGTGCTTAGGAGGATACCTGTACAGTTTTGAGTTGACTTGATTTTCGGTTGTAGTCTTTATCTCATGTTTTATTGTGGGGGTACTTGTGAGTTTGTCACCCTCCTTAAAAAATATTCCCTCATACCGTTTTATCAGTTTTATTATTTCGGCATATTCTTCTTTGTTCAGGTGATCTAACTGTAATCTTTTTAGATAGTCACCATGCACTTCTTCTAAAGAATTTACTTCATCAAAAGGATAAGGGCTATTAATAAATTTAATGGCATGTCCATTTAAAATAATTAATTTTCTCTCGAAATCTATTAATGTATCGAGATTATTTAGTAAATCAGTTCCGATTATGAACTGATATTTTCGGTTTTGTAACCTATTAACCTTCCACCGAACCAAGGCTCGTGAGGGTGGAGGATCAATTTCTTCTGGCGATGGAGTATGAACTTCATACTCGATCTTATCTTTTCCTGTAATAGTTGAAAATATGATTGGCTTGATTTTCACCTTATTAAATGTATTAATTCGGTCATCAATTACACTGAATGATGCCCCAGTATCAATTAAAGCTACATATTTAACATTATTTATAGTAATTTGAATCAAAGGCAATTGTTCCGAGGCTAGTTGCGAAAAAAATATTCATTTAAATTAATTTCAGGGGGTGAATCAGAGAAGGTTTCTTCATCAGATAAATTATTTGATTGGTTTTGGTTTTTAACCTTTTCAATATTTGATCTATGGAATTGCGCATTCTCAACTTCCATGGGCTCAATACCCGGTTGGAGTTTAGACTTCCATGTTTGTTTTGAACGACCTGAAAAGTTATTGGCTTTATTTTGCCCCGATTTGTTTGAGTTCTGAGATCTGAAAAATTGATTTTGACCACTATTTTGTTGTCCACTGTCATTGTCTTTTTGTCTGTACTTATTAAATTGTCTGTTTTGTTTTGTATTATCCTCTCCGTCAGAATTTTTGTCAGTCTGTCTGTTTTGTGAGGAATTAGGATTAGAATCCTTGAAATTATTTTTGTGGAATTTAGGTTTGAAAATTTTGACCTTTCTAAATTCTGGTCTGATACATTCATCTTCAAATCTTCTTGATCTCATAATTTCTATTATTTTATCAATATTTGTCTCACTGTATATCTTTTCTAATAGAACACCCTGACTCATTTCTTTCACTACATTTGTTAGAATTGAATTAACATTACTAAGGTCAATAAACATTTTATCCTGATAATAGATTATTAGTTCATCTGCCTTATACTTAATTTTTTGTACTTCCTCAGCCAATTCGCTTACATTGTGCACCTTTAGCTCGTTGATTTTTTTGTAGATTTCCCACGGTTGAACGTCTGGTCTGAAACGTAGCTTTAGCTGATCCTTGATGAGTTGCCAATTATCTGTTTCTGGGATGTTGATGATTGCGTTCTTAGCCTCGCCTTGGATTTTCTCATAATAGATGGTCCTTACTGCTGTTTTCTTTGAATCTTCATTGTCAATTTTGCTCAAATAGTATTCAACACTGCTCAGGAAGCCGTTGATGGTAATATCTCCGACGCCGGTAAAGTTGTTCATATATTTGATTTCCTTTAATATTTTATCGTTATGATCATTTGATGATTGTCTGTTTGAAATTTGTTGAAGAGCTGTTGCCAACTGTTGGACCTGCTCCTCCCTTTGAGCAAGTTGTAGTTGAAGTTGTTGGAATTGTTGAACCAGTTCTTCCATTCTGTATGCGTCGTTCCGTCCTTGGTTGAAGATATTCCTTCTTCTTGTTCTTCGTCCAGCAGGATCCACGTTTTATATGGGGTTTTTTAAAAATCTTAGGCTATGTTACCTGTTTCCAAGTTTTGTGAAACTTTGTACAATTTGTCCGGTTTAATTTGTTCGGTTTGAAATGTTGCTTTTCACTTCTTATTAGGAACTTTGTTTGTTTTACACACTTTTTAAATTAATTTATGGGCGATCAGATCTCTACAGCAGCCTCACTGCGAGTTTTAAGCGGACCTTTATGCTTCGTGTGTCTGCTCTGATCTTATTATATAGGTTAATAATAACCGTATTAACCTTCGCGGCTTTCCCGATTATTATTTTGTTTAATATTTATGTGTTTTTAGTTTATCGGCACCTTCGCGGCACTTAACCGATTTTATTTTTAAATAGTCACCACACTTTTTCGTTAGTTCCTTCGCGGATTTTCGAACTGTGGCGTTTACCGACTGCGCCAGTTTTGTGTCTAGTTTGACCGAACTATAAAAAAATAAGAAAGTGCTCCGCGCACATCAAGAAATCCAAACACGAACTTTACATTTAACTTTAAGAACTTTATTGATTTCAATTTCGTTTGAGTATTCACTCGGACAGCGTAACGTTCTACATCTAATTAGCAAAAACTGAAGGTGTTCATGGATACGCTTCTATTTATTATGCGAAAAATGATGAGTTTGCGACACGTGAATCAATTATGCGAAAGTAATTTTGATTACGATGGGACATGTGCCGCCGCGTAAATTGCTTACCTATTGTCTAGGTTCGGCACATGTCATTTCCGTTGCAGATTCGTTGCATTTGGGTAAATGCAACGTTTGCAGTAATTGATTTATGTGGGAATTATTTTTATAGGAATTCGGAGTAAGCGTATACATGACTTGCACTGGAGACAATAATGTGACCATTCCCATTCAGATGAACATCATCTGCCACCCTCCCTTTCCTTGAGATTGGTTTAAGTGGACGACCTATAGACCGAGCTGACCCATACCTTCCCAGATACATTGTAACAAAAGACCTGATAAAAGCTTGGTAATCGAGATGCCCTTTCTCTTGCCCAGTTAGTGACAGCCTAAATAACTGGAAAGCGTTATTCACGGAAGCATTCAAGTGCTACATCAAAAGTTGCCAATACAATTTTTTTAATTTATGCTAATGCGATAGCAACCTATATTTTGATCGAAGCGATGAACACCGCCCATGTATTTGTTATACATTTGTAGACAAAAAGGCTGTTGAATCAAGATTTTCTTCTTCTCGTTGCTTGACCAATGCTGCGTTGCCCCAGTTGGTGTGACACCTTCACTGGTTGATGCTACGGTAACTACATTGTTGTCATTGTACCGAACCAGGGTAATGCAGGTTTTTTCGTCAGTTATTTGATGTTAGCTACCACGCTCCATTTTCTTTATTTCTACCAATGGCTACAATGGCGCATTCTCCACACGGTATACTCGAATTGGACCTGTTCCTTGATGGCCAGATTCCTTCAAAGCTGTGAATAATCTAAACGATGTAAAAAATTGTCCATGTAAACATGCACCGGAAAATCTGTAGGCAATTTGGCAACTAAGCTCGTAACGACGGATCCTCCAACACCTAGATCTGGATTAGTGTTACCTGTATTTGCTCCTTGATAAGGTGTGGCCTGTATAAGATACCCCAAGCGTGTTGACATACACCAAAATTTAAAACCAAAACGTATTGGTTTATCATGGATATGGTTTTTTGTAATGTGATGTCTATAATACGGAATCATTGATTCATCGATGCTAATTTCGTTGTACTGATGGTTGGACTTTTGTGAACTTATCTTGAACATATAAAGCTGCGTTATCAGAAACATGCATAAACCTAAGTTTTTGTTCAAATCGTGATCGAGATAATACATTCACTATGCCAAGGTGATATGTGTCGGCTCCGGTGTCCCAATATATACGATTCCTAGCTTGGACGTTATATCCACTAAACAAAATTACTGCTAATACAAGGCGAATTCCATCTTTGGTTACATCAAAAAACTTTTCTTCAAAAACTGCATATCTTTTTGAACCTTCTAGAAACAATTTCAAATTCTCAGCGCCCCATTAATGGGGCGGTGCAAACAATGCCTCTAAATATCTATATCTCAAAAGAAACAATCAATTTTCGGCATAAAACCTGCTGGCCATAGATCATTCTATAAAAAGAACTGCTTTATATGGTCTAACCAATAAATAAAATAATCACTTATTTCTTACCGCATGACATCGTGAACACCGAATTTGCACTTATAATTTTGACAAATGGTAGAAAAAATAGCGCCGAAATTTTGTGATTTTGGTTTTTTCTGGTTGCTAAAATCCAAAGAATAACCACAGTACCAATAAAAAAATAAAAATGATTTATGGTCGACACAGATACTAAATTACGAGAACGGTTCAAATATGGTCGAGACAAATGCTCAGGAACGTGTATTTACTATCGAAAAAATTTACAAAAATTTACAGCTTTTCTAGGTACTTCCCCTTACAAGTTACGTATTTTGTCCACCTTTTCGTAAGCTTTTTGATGCCGGTATCGAAGAATTCCTTGGGCAACTCGGATAGCCATGTGCGCACGAACTCCTCTACCTCGACGTCGGTATTGAATCTTTGATCTCCGAGGGCTTCTTTCACTGGTCTAAACATGTGGTAGTCACAGGGTGATAAATCCGGGCTGTAGGGGGGTGTTCCAGTATCTCCCACCCCAATTTCGATATTGTATCGAGCGTGAGATGCGCGGTATGAGGGCACGCGTTATCCTGGAGAAGAGTCGCACTTCATGCTAGTATTCTCTTCCGTTTCGAGTGTTATTTTTCAAAATCAAGGTGTTCGTGGATCATAGACTCTACACTACGAATACTGATGTCGAGTTCAGCCGAAATGTGCCGAACATTCATCCTATGATCCTCCAAAATGGGTTGTTCTACGTCGCAAATGTTGTCTGGTGTGATGCTGGTTCGCGGTCGACGATCATGTGGCTCATTCTTGACGATTTCGCGACCACCCTTGAATGCTTTGGCCTATTTAAACATAGCAACCCTACTCAGGCACTTGACGTTCACTCATTGTCGTAGCACGTGCGTGAAGCATACACTCCCGACGAAAACTATGCCACACTTTTCGTATAGGAACCAGGTATCACATACTTGAGCCACGACCTTCAAAACATACATGCGCGGCATCTACAGTCTCCATCATATTTGAACCGCCTTCGTAACTTCCTGTTTTAAAAGTGGGGCGATGAGAACATATGGGTTAAAGACCCTTTTAAGCCCTCTGGTATACAGTAGGATATGAGCTCTGTTGGGGAGACCTATGTTTTGTTTTTTTTTATTCAAGTTTCAGCGGACTGCATGCCATTCTCTTCGTACTTGGAAAGAATGGAAGGTGTGCAGAGCGGTCCACTACCTTCTCAGAGGGCTCTTTTTTCAGACAGCGGCAGACACTGTTAAGAGCTTGTTCTAGTTACAAAACTCCAGTTTTCAGGTCTTTGATCATGTTCCCTTTAAATGAGCTCGCGTTTATCATTCTTTTGAGTACCGCGTAGCATGTTTTGTTAAGCCCTCTTCCTCGGTATTTTCACAACTTTCTAGCACTTGCACTGTTGTGATAACGACGCTTCCTACATCTAAGTTAGAAGATTGAGTCTAGTTGTTTCCGTCACTACCCACTGAATTTGTGACTGTGCATAATTGTATTGGTAAGCGCATTGTTTTGCCATTGCATCAGAATATGGCGTTATTCTTTTTTGATATTGGCAGTTGGACCATCAATATTGTTTTTGTTGTTTGTGTGTTGTGAATTTGTTGATGCGCACAATTTGTGAATTTTTATTGAACATTCTCCCCGTCCTTGAACTGTCCCAGTTCAAATGAAAATGAGTCGTCTTTGATGACCTTGCGTTGTGCGGGAATGGGTATGTTTTCGTTCGTCTGAATTCCTTCAACGCAGTCCAGATGATCAGTATAATTGGTGTGGTTGTTAGGATGCAGCCGAGTGTATAGTGATGAATGTGATCATTGTTTATTCTATCAGAAGGTAGTAACCATGGAGAATGGTGCGTTGAGAGTTGCTTTATGATTTCGTTTCAGCCAGAAGCTTTTGTGTTGATAAGGAAGTCGGTGCTAGATGGTTTGACGAAGTCGGCTTTGTCGAAGGTCATCTGGGTGAAATTGGCTGACTGTGTAAACGTGTAGTTCTCAACAGTCGTGAATGTGTTGTTTAACCTAATCGTCATGGTATTGCGTATGATTTCACAGTGAGGTTCTAGAGGTAAGACACCACTTCCTTGAAGTGTTTATGTGGTGACGTACTGTCCACATATTGTGTCAAATACTCTTGCTCCCTTTAGCGCATAGATCCACTATTTTGGTGTTGGGCTTGGATCAAAAACTTCGTGTTGTTGAAAGGTGCCCAGGTACATTGCCGAGAATATGGTTCCTCGTGGTTTAAGAGAGTGGTTTCGCATTGATTGATGCTGGGTCGCCGATTGTATAGCGGATGATGTTGAACGCACAGGAATGTGTTGTCCTCGGTGAGTGTACATTTATCCAGTTCGTGTGGTTGATCGGGTAGTGTTGATTTCTCTAGAAATTTACTAGTAGATATCGTGTAGATGGTTGGATGAGATATGAATCTTGAGTTCGTCTAATGGGAACAGGTATCAAGTTGAACAGTTGAAATTCTACGGAATTGATAAAGGCAATTTCAGCTGAAAGATTATAAAGGATTTGGTCATCTTGGCATGTACCGAAAACGGCTTGTACAATGATAGATCTCCAACCGTTCGACTAATCGGGATACTTAGACTTGGAGGAAGTGCCTTTCGTATGAGCGTTACTTGTTCTTGAAGTTGTCGCGGAGTGAGAAGTAATGGATTGATGACGCCGTGCTGTAGATCAAGCAGTTTATCCCATAACGCCCTTTGTGTTTCTTGGTAACTGGGTAGTGCCATCATGGTGCGGAAGCAAAATGTGATGAAAGTGATGTGATCAGATACACTGCTTATACCTTCTGACAGTTGTTCTAAGTAATCATCTACCGCCTTAAATTGTTCCTGGATATGGTACGTCTCTTTTTTAAAAAGGTTTCTGGTGGTCTCAAGAAATGAGATTTCATTCTTCATGAGTGAATCTAGATAATGCTCGTTAGCTCGTGATTTTTCAATTTCATCTTCAAGGTATATTGCGTAGTCTGAATCTAGAATCCCGAAAAGTTTATTAGCGACGTTGCCCACGTTGTCCAGTGGTCCTCTTCTTCTTCTGGTAGGATATCTTCTGCCTTCTCCTCCCTTGTGAAGAATTTCGTTTAGCTGCTCAATATGAGATAGTTGGCGTATGAAGTGTTGTAAGGTTTGAGTGCACACTTGACCTTGTATAGTGATTGATGCACACAGCTTTTTCATGTTGAGTATACCCTTGCGAATCCCATCTAGTTCCTCCCAGTAGTGTTTCATAGAAGAAGGTAATTACGTTCCATTCGTTAGCTACTAGCTTTGCATGTCCGATTGCTTCGAAGCAAATTCCAGTGTCCTTCGTGAATGAATTAACAGTTATAGGCGGAGATGCGGTGCTACTATTAGGTAGAACGAGTAGGGTTACTGAGGTTGTTGCTAGCATGGATATAGGGTGAGAACGCTTTAAAGGGACTTCGCTATTTGTTGATTCTGGATGGTTCTTCTTACGATTGATTGGAAGGAATCTACCTTGGTTAGGGTGCCGTTTTTTGAGTTGCTTAGGCTTGGCACTTTCTGCGTTAGTTGTGGCTGACGTGGCTTGTTTGAGATCGTCGCATGACTTTACAAGAGGGAAGAGTTTGTGTATTGCTCTTCGTAAGATGCTACTTTTAGTTTTGATATCTGCGAATCTGCACCGTATGTCACTTCCTTCAATTCTTTGCATTATCCGTCCCATTTATCACATCAAGGGAGGGGCATTGTCATCCTTGATGAGAACAAGCATGTCTGCTTGGACGTTGTCACAACCTAGGGTCCACTTAGCTCTCTGTTGTAGTTCAGAAAGGTATTCAATTGACCGTCTGCGCTAAAATTTATGGCAGATGTGTTGCACGAGTTTCCACCTAGTGAGTAGGTTTGGATTAGTGTCTCATGCACGACTATGTATTGTTGTACTGAGTGGTTCCCCGATAAGAAAGTGTCCCGGTGCTAGTGCTGTCATGTCATTAGGGTCGTCTGATAATGGCTGTATCTGACGTGAGTTGAGCACAACCTCGGCCTCCGCAGTGACGGTGCATAGCTCCTCGTAAGTTAGGGATGCAGATGAGATAGTCTTTCGTAATAATTTCTTTGCCGATTTCACTGCCGCCTCCCAAAAACCCCCGAAGTGCGGATTGCGCGGTGGCATAAAGTGAAATTGAATCCCGTTCTGAGTTGCGGCTGCGTGGATTTTCTCTTGAGAACGCTCATTTTGCAGTAAATTTTCTAGCTCCTCTAATTGGTTACGAGCTCCAACAAAGTTGGTAGCATTGTCGCAGTACACGTTTTGGCAGCAACCACGTCTAGCGATAAACCAGTTTAAAGTGGCGGTGGATAGGTCTGAAACCACTTCCAAGTGACAAGCCTTTGCTGTGAAACAGCAAAATACGCAGATGTATGTGTTCGTTGGATTCTTGCCTCGAATTCTGTAATGGGTGTAGACCGTAGCACAGAAGTCGATGCCGACGTTGATAAATGGACTGGCTGGTTGAACGTGTTTATAAGGAAGGACTCCCATGATTTGTTTGAAAGTTAGTGGGCTTAATCTGGAACATTGGATTGCAGATGCCAAACGCTTGTCTCGAGGGATCCAGAACTACTGTCGGGCTGTTGCTCGCAGAGCTAGAGTCGCCATAAGTAACTTATTTCTGTGGGGATCAGTGAGTAACAGTTTAGTGAATGGATGTGAAGCAGGTAAAATTGCATGATGTTTTGCGATGTGTTGTGTATTAGCATTTTGTAATCTTACTCCGACTCTAAGAATGGAGACATCATTCAGGAACGGTGTGGGGAGTTTGCTCTTCGAGGATTGGTATTTTTTACTGTGATCTTTTTATTTCAGTTCCAAATTCCCCGGCATGCATGAATTCAACAATAAGTGCGAGAACCTTTTCTAATTCTGCGACTGTAAGGAGTCTTCTTTCCCATGAATCTTTCCTTGTCTTGAAGCGTTGAGTTGCCCTCAAAACTGTTGCTACGATTCGCTTAGGATGTGTGAAGGAGCTTCGTTGATCGATCGTGTGGACTTAGTTTGAGTAATTGGTCGTACTTTAAAACCTTGTAGTTCCCAATGCATACTTTGCAGCTTTTGTCCGAACTGGATGAGACGAGGGATGTTGTTTTCACTCGTGGATGTGAATGTCTCTCCTTGCCTAAAGCCTTCAGCGACTGAAATCTAGTTTCCATAAATGCGAGAAAGGCGTCGATGGTTTGTACTTCACGAGGACGTTGAAGCATTTGCTTGTACAGCGTATGTGTTGTTCTGTCGAGTCGGGATCCCAGCCTCCTGTTGTGATGCCTAAGGTTGCTGGTCCTAACAAGCACTCTTTGGTTGCGTCGTGGAATCCCTTTTTTGATGCAGCGGATTCACTGACAACTATACCAGCCTAGCGATGTGTGACAAAACCTAGATTCGTTGGTTGTTGTACCGTGCCTTTAGTGTTACCCATGCGATGACGTAGTTACCGTAAGAAAGGTAGATGTGACGAATTAGGCGTTCAGCTTCACCGGTCACATTGTTTCTTAGGTACCACATTTTCTGTGTATTCCCAAGTGGTTGGTCGTGGATTTGTTTGAACAGATCGTGGAACTGTTTCCACTTGAGGTAGTCGCCATCAAACGTCGGAAGTGTGATTTTTGGCAAGCTGACCGATGCCTGTGTGGCGGGCGCAGTTGTGGCTGGAGTTCTTGCTCGACATTGGTTGAGGAAGATTATCGCCTCTTGGATCGCATCTTCGGTGTTGAGGTAACTGCTTGAAGTGTAATCAAGTGCTGTCACGTTATCGCTCTCACAGATGTCCTGATGCAGTGGTCGGGCCTCGTCTTAGAACCGCTGAAGAGTGACCAGCTTTACTTCGTAAAATTGTCTAGTTTGGCCGACTTCGTGCTGTCGATTCCCTCGATAAAGTGCGTTATACATAGATTGCGTGACAACACCATAACGCTTGATAAGTTGTTCAGTGTTCTGAAAGTTGGACGCAGTGGGATCCTTCGGCCCCTGCACGTCAGCCTTCACTCCTGATGATGCATCTGGTGCGGACGTTGATGGTGCTTCCAGGGTGCGTAGAAGTTGATGCATATTTTGCTCTACTTTCGTGTACTCCGCGCTGACTTCGGTGAAATACTGGGCTTGAAACGACGGCTGTTGCAGATGAGTCCCTACGTGGGGTTGCAACTCCTGATGGGTTGCGTTGAACGTTGTCCACAACTGTCTCAACTGTGCCAGCTTAGCCTTCAAGTATTCGGGAGTCTTGCGGCTGGATGAATCCTTCTTGTAATTACCGTCTCCCAACTCCTTCTGCTTGGTTGCCAGAAGAGATAACTGTGATTTCTCCATCCTGATCCTGAAGCTGGAATAAGATTAAAATTTGAGGTATGACGTTGATCACGTCGGGTTCACCAAATGTTCAAAAAGCAAATGTATAAAAATAAATTGCCCTTTAGTCACACGACGTTTCGTCTGGCTTCTCAAAAAGACCTGTTCAACAACTGATAATATAATTTTATTGCTAAAGTCTTTTATAGTAAAAAGTCAATTTTTAAAATCGCAAAGTCCGTATCGCGGTCATTACCTTAGTGCTGATTCGTTAAGAATTCCTAAAATTCATTGCAGTTCGTCACATGTTTGATGTCGTGGTCAGCAAAAAGTACATGATCGCTGTAGAAATGAAACTTGCGGAGTATGCATATTACACGGATTAACTGATGTGTAATTTAGACATTGATCGCGCGCGGAAATGAAAAATGTTTGGAATATGCATATTGCATATTAAGTCGGCTTGGGTGTAATCTAGAGTACATTGAACATTAATCGCGCGTGGAAACCGGAATTTGTTGATGCGCAAAATTTTATGAGAATTTTTATTGAACAGTGTCTGTTATGTTCATTTAATCGGGTATGCTCATTGTGCTGCCTGTTTGGTCCCCCCCCCCCCCCCTGAAAGCCACTATCTTCGTTTGTGTATCTAAATAGTTGCCTTAGTGGTGCCATGGCTACCTCTACCAAGCAGAGAGGCAGAGGAACCTACACCAAGCAGAGGAACCTACACCAATAATTCAGCGGGTGAATTTTGGAGGTCTGCCATATCTTTTGTGGAACGAAGAGAGTATGATACTTAGATTGAGGTCATTTGGGCGCGAGTGTCAACCGGCAGTACCATGTATGCAACTAAGTCCAAAATATGAATTCCGCTGACCTAAAACGTCAACCCAAATTGATATGTCTAATCGTAGTTCAAAAATCGTAAGAATGTCGGGTCGGGATCCGCTAGGCCATTAAGCGTTATCCGGGCTGTATTGCAAGGACCACTCAAATTTATTATTTCATTTGTTTTAAAAGTTTTGTTGGAAATCTATCGACCATTAGTATTATCATTGCCCAGTCGCAACGACAAACCAGTTTTGCAACCAGTCAGTCTCACTACGACCTTCGAATTCTGTAATACAAATCGTACTCATTTCCTTTAAGGTCCTTTCAAAATGCCAACTATTGGTCCGTCGAGCTGAATTCCGCTATATAAAAACTTATACGACAATTAAATATGTGGCCGACACGTGTCGAGAAGTTCGTCGCGAATACCGGAAAATCCCTGAAAGTGAGTCGAACGGTGAATTTTCTGTGCGCATGAATAGAGTGAAACTGAACTGGTGCAGTTTCAGTGTCGCATACGAGCAGTTAATGAAGTAATTAGTGCGGAGGGAATTCTCAGCGGCGATCTTTTTCCCGCAGTTAAGGTGGCGTATATCGAAGCGAAATCTTGCAAGAAATCGCTACTCAACAGCTGACCGCACCGAACGAGGGCTCCCATCACCCAACACCGCTAGGTTCCCAAGCCGGGATAAAGGGACACAGGGAAGAATAAATTTTTGACATTCAGCATCTACTTCATCAGCTGATCTGCTGTCGAGTGTGGTGCCGAAAGGAGTAGTACTGCTGGCGACAGCGATAGTGAAAGTGACAGCAGCTAATGGCCGACGGTTGAAAGTACGTACGCTGCTCGATCAAGGCTCAGAGTCAAACTTTATGTCACAATCGCTGGTGATTGGTCTAAGAAAACAGTTAAGGTGAACGTGTACGATGTCGGACAAGTGAAAGCAGGGACTGCGATTTCAATCGTGACATACGTAATCGCTTCGATGCACGATCTGTCAGTGCGTTTTTCTATGCAATCGTTAGTGCTGCCGTCGCTTAGCCAATTGATTCCGCTAAAGTTTGTCGAGAAATGCGACTGGCCCCGCATCAAGGGCCTGCAATTAGCAGACCCGGAATTTGGAAAACCGTCCCGCATCGACTTGATACTTGGAGTGGAAATTTACGTGGCAGTAATTAACAATTATATCCAAAGTGGCCCTCCCGGAACACCAATTGCCCAGGCGACAAGCCTCGGCTACATATTGCCAGCACGAGCTGAACAGAATCAGCAACTTTCAAGTGAAGCCCGGGACATCGTTAGCTTTCAGACATCTGTAAGAGACACGAATGATTTTCTTCGACGCTTCTGGGAGATAGAGGAGCCACCTAAGCCTACGACACTCACACCTGACGAAGTCAACTGCGAAGAAATTTTTATGAGGACTTATCGACGTTCCAACGACGGCCGATACGTGGCCCAGGTGCAGCTAAAGAGCCCCGCAGAGGGACTAGGATCATCCAAGGAGGCCGCTACCTACTCGTTGCTACGCCTAGATAAACGTTTCCAGAAGGACAAGCAGTTGAAAGGTTCTTACAACAATGTTTTTGAGGCATACATTGAACTAAAATATATGGAGCTCGTTCTTGCGAATGAAGAAGCTGCATTTCCAGAATCATGGGGTTCTAAGACCAACCAGCACAACTACCAAACCACGGGTTATGTACAACGCGTCCAAACAACTACCTCTGAACGATATTATCGCAATCCTCATACGTTGGAAACTATTTCCGCTCGTTATCTGCGCTGATGCGGCACCACCAAGTCACAATCGAGCTTAGAACTACGAGTACATGGGTTTTCCGACGCTTTTTTGGACGCGGACTGGGCTGCTGTATACCAACATGCAGAAGATCGCCGTGAATCTGCTTACCGCTGAAACGAAAGTAAGCCCACTGAAAACAGTTTCACTACTCAGACTAGAATTAAGCGGAGTGGCCCTCCTAGCTGACTTCGGAGTCACAGTTTGCAACAAACTGAACTTCAGCAATGTACAAGCACATCTTTGGTCCGACTCCACTGTCGCATTGTACTGGCTAAAGAAACATCCGAGCAAGTGGAAACTCTTCGTTGCCAATCGAATCTCAGTAATACACGAGAAGCTACCTCATGGTATCTGATCGAAGGAATATCAAGCTGATCGCATAACTAGAGGAATTTCTGCAACTAAGCTCAGTGCCTGCGAGTCTTTGTGGTTTGGACTTGTTTAGTTCAAGAAACATTCTAATTTCTGGCCAAAGTCATCACATCCGGTCGCCAGTGAGGCGATTGAACATGATGTGCGTGTATTCCAAACGACTGCTAGCTATCATACAGACCCGGACATCGAGCTACTGGAGAACTATTTCTCGTTTTCGAAACTAATTTGAATCACGGCTCATTGCATGTGATCCTACAACAACGCACGAGCCAAGAACAAACAAACCGGTCCGCTCAGTATGACAGAGGTCGACGCCGCTCGTACTACTTTCACGAAAATGATTCAGCCCTCATTCTTTGCAACCGAAATATCCCGCGTTACCAAGTAAAGGGATGTACCAAATACCAGCAAACTTTCGAAACTCAGGCCATTCATGGATCAGGATCAGGTTTTAAGAGTCGGAGGACGACTCACCCATCCACAGCAGCCGTACGAGGAGAAATGTCCGATTATTCTTCCGAAAGGGAGTAACTTTAATCGATTGCTAGTTCGACAAGCACATAACGTCACATTATACGGTGGCGCACAGCTGACTATACAATATCTTCGCTCGAGATACTGGATTATCGGAGAACGTTGTTTAGTTAAGCAAACTATACGGCATTGTGTAGTGTGCTGTCGTCTACGAAGCGATACGAAGCATCAGCTCATAGCTGATTTTCCAATCGATCAAGTGATTCCGGCCAAGCTATTCTTTCACTCAGGTACAGAATATACCGGCCATTTCTTCGTAAAGCCACGTAAAAGTCGTAACCGAATGGTCTTCAAAACTTACGTCTCCATCTTCGTTTTGTCACTAAAGCAGTGAATTTGGAGCTAGTTTTCGACCTCATCGCAGATGCCTTCATAGCAGCCTTTCGCCGTTTCGTCAGCCATCGAGGAGTTGCGCTACGCTTTACAGTGACAACGGTCGTAACTTCGTGGCCGCCGACAAGGAACTCACCAAACATATCAAAGAGCTAATCAAAGCGCCTGAGACTTTGGAGGCTTTGTTAGGGGAAGTTACTGAATAGAGCTTCATTCCACCCGGATCACCACACTTCGGTGGTGTTTGGGAGGCTGATGTAAAGTCTTTCAAACACCACTTTGAGCGGATCGTCGGGACCCACATACTTGATGTAGAGAAGATGCTGACTCTGATCTGCCAGATAGAGACATGCCTCAACTCACGTCCGCTTTACTCCATCACGGACGACCCCGAAGATATGAGTGCCTTGACACCAGGACATTTCTTGGTCGGGGAAAGCCTTTTGGCCGCTCCGACACCATCTACCATGGAGTGCCCGACTAATCGACTCGGGCGGTGGCAGCTAGTTCAGAATATTCAAGAAAATATATGGCATCATTGGCGACACAGGTACAAGCATCATTTGCAACTGTGGCATAACTGACGAAATGTGAAGGAAGAAGTCAAAAACAACGATCCAGTTATACAATGTTAAAGGACAAAAATCTACCGCCCACTCAATCCCGGAGCTAATGGTTTAATACGTGCAGTTACGGTAAAATACGCTGACGGTAACAAGAAACGTACAGTCGCCAAGGTCTGCATACTTTCAGACGATACTTCAGCCGAACGAACGAAAGTTTCACTAAGTGATGCCGTACCTTCAATTAGCGAGAAAGATCAGCAGCCCTCATGGCGGGCGGAGTCTTCGTATTACGCATTTTTTCGTGATTCACTTGCGGCGCGCGGAGTGTTGGAGAATTGTCTACCACTACTATTACCATTGCCCAGTCGCAACGAGAAACCAGTTTTGTAACCAGTCAGTCTCACTACGACCTCCGACACTTGGGTTCGCTTGTGCGCTTGCGCGCTTCTTAATTTAATAAATTTGAACTCTGTAATGCAAAACGTATTCGTTTCCTTTAAGATCCTTTCAGAATCCCAATTAAGTTTTGTCAAAACGAGGAAATCTCCGCACCTTGAAAATATGTGCTTCACATTTTTACAAAGTTTAATTTTATTAAAGTACACTCTTTTTACAAATAATTTTTAAAGTTGTCTAAAAGAATATTTTTCTCCCGATTAAACTCTCCACGAATTAAATTTGTTTTAATATCCAACTACTGGATAAACACATAAAACCAAAAGATTTATTGCCTATTTTATTCATTATAATATATCCATTTTGTTAATCATATCATGTACAAACTTTTATGACCACTTGAAATGAATTTGATCAACCGTGACCATTGGTCACGATTGACACCTGATTAGCATGCACGCACGTACTTACGTACGTCCAATTCCGACAAACGTATGAATGTCATCTATTTGTCCGTTACAGCAACCAAAGCCGGTAGGTCTACGAATTCGTACATACAAGTACATAAATCCATGGGTTCAAGGTTTCGCAGAAAAGAAAAAGCACAAAAATAAATTTTAATATGAAGATTAACGCACTATGCAAATATTGTGCCGAAAAGTGAAATTTCAATCTCCATTTCATGTTCAACGTTAGCCGTACGTCAGTGAGTACATTTGTACGAGAATATGAGAAAATCAATATGGCACGTGGTACCTGGCGCCACAACGCATATCTTTTTGTGTAGTATGCAGAATAAAATAATTTTTTTTTCGCAATATTTGTTTAGTACAAAGTATGTAGGTTTGAAGGAAGATTATTTATCCTGCATGTTTTTTTTTTTCTCTTAAGGCTTTCGTGGAGTCATGTAATGCTGAACCTAATTCTTGTACGATTTTATCGCAGGCAATTGGAATGAAATGGTCGTTTTATTGGTAATGGCGGGAAGAAAGTTTCCTGAAAATTTGTTTATTGTCTATTTGAGTACGTTTTATTTGCTTGGGAAAATTATTGGCTTGAATTTTATGGTTGCTTTTAATCGAGATCACACCTAAGTGGCTCGTTCAAAATTGACGAAGATATATCGAGTTTGAATGTTTGGGCTCAATTCGAAACCAATTTTATAAAACTAATAAAATTGTGACCTTTCTGTCGATATGTCTATTCGTGAATTACAGCTAATTTTCTAGGAAAGTTAAAAAACTACAAGAATGAAATTTTTTAACGGGTCAAAAGTCATGCGGTTTCAAAGTTTCGGTGAGAACAACCTGTTTGGTTGGTTCTTGTAGGGAGGTAAAGACTATTTAACATACCCCCTGAGTGCTGGACTCCCAACTACACAAGACTACTGGACTAACTACTTAACTTTTCCGTCAACCCGAGAACCTAGCCTGGGAATGATTCCAGCTTGACTTCAATTTACAACCCCTTGAGGCACCATTGAGTTACAGGAATCTGCTCTCTAGCGGACTTTCGCGTACTCCCTCTTTAATCATCGGGACAACCCAAACGTAATGTGCCCATTGGTTCCATTTCTGTACATCTCTCTAATTGAACTATCAGGAAAAAGTTCTCCCATTTCATTGGAAAGGCCACTGTGCCACATTCATTCCAGGCTAAAATGTGTGGTAAGCACTGACTTTTCTTCTTGACCTGACTTACTAAGCTTGTGAAGGTACGGCTGAAACAGCCACGCCTGCTCAAGAGCTAGCAAAGGAGAAGCCAGCCTCATCATGTCCATCTTTCCTTCATGTCGTTCACCCAAGATTGTAGTTGTCTCTCTTTGTAGAGAAAAACTCCTTGTTTGCCTTCATTTCTACGCAAGTAGACATTTTGTTCAATTTGTATCACTTCTATCATAACCAACAGCGCCCACTCAGATGCCGTCCTTTATGCGAATTCAATCCTCAATGCCGTTTTCGGTACAGCTCCTTGCTAACAGCGTAGTCCCATAGTTCTGACCGTAAAGTAGTTTAGATTCTACGGCGCCCATCAAGAGTCGTTGTCTTGATGGGTTGAGTCGCCAGATTTTGGTCATAAGTTGACTTAGTGCTATCACGTCCACTGCAGTTTTATTAGCCGTTGTCCAAGTGAATTGGACAAACTAATCTTCGATTCTATCAGTAGGCTCAGATACTTCCTTACTGACCAGTACGAGGCTCTCTGTCATCTTCTTTTTTTTCGTAGCACTACTGCCCCTCTCACTTCGCTTCTGCGACAAGCGCCTCCAACTGTCTCGTTCCATAGACCGCGTCCTCCAATTTTGAAATCCGAGCAGCAATGAACTGTCTTCGTCGTCCGAGTCTGACCAGCGTTTCCTTGGTTTCCCCAGTGGCCTCCGGCCTCCAGTTCTCTCTTTACGATTCATGTGGCCAGCCCATTGCAGCTTCCTCAGTCTAACAATCGTTGAGATCTCCGGCTCGTCAAAAATCTCATACAGCTCATGGTTGTGTCGAATTCGCCATTGATCCCCATCTAGCTTCACTCCGACTATTCGCCACAGGACCCGTCGCTCAAAGGCGTTCAATATATTGGTAAGTCTAAAAAGTATTGAGCTTTTCATTTTTCGATTGAATATTTCTTTTATTTTAATGGATTTTATTTAAATACATATTGTCCATTATTATCTATGACCTTTTGCCATTTTTTTGGTTGAGCCATTATTTTATCTGAGTAGAACTTCTATGGTTTATCGGCGAAAAACTTGGCCAAGTGATTTTCACAGTCCCTTTTTGAAGTGAATTTCTTTTCATTAAAAAAGTTTTGCCGAGTCCGAAATAAATGGTAGTCTGATGGTGCAAGGTCTAGACTATATGGTGGATGCATCAAAACTTCCCAGCCGAGCTCTGTCAATTTTCGCCGGGTCATCAAAGATATGTGTGGTCTGGCATTGTTATGATGGAAGATAACGCCCTTTCTATTTATCAATTCTATCCAGTTTTTTGAGTTGCTTGTTGCAATCTAGTTAATTGCTGACAGTACAGAGCCAAATTGAGTTGTCCGCCAAGTTCTAGCACCTCATGATAAACAATTGCCTTCCAATCCCACCAAACACACGGCATAACCTTATTTGGTGTCAATCCTGGCTTGAAGTCGTTTGTGATGATTCACCTTTTCTGACTAGGAGTTTTTTCGAACGACATTCTCGTACCATACCCATTTTTCATCGCCCGTAATGAGTTGCTTCAAAAATGGCTCGATTTCGTTGCGTTTTATTAGCATTTCGCAAATGGAAATCCGTTCGATCAAAATTTTTTGTGTTAATTTATGCGGCACCCAAACGTCGAGATTCTTTGTTTGCAGCCTTATGCAAATGGTTCAAAACTATTTGGTGATGGATATTCAGCTCCTCAGCAATGTGATGGCTGCTTACGTTGACTTTTTCAGTGATTGGTCCACCTGAGCGAGGTGCAATTTTGATATCAAAATTTCCAGAACGAAAGCGAGCGAACTAATCTTGTATGTGGCTTTTGATAAAGTATCTTGACCGTAGATACCACAAATTTGTACACGAGCCTGCGCTCCATTCTCCACCTTGATCGTAGTGATATTGTAAAATATAACGATTTTTTCAGAAATTTCACTCATTTTTAAATGAATACAACTTTTGACACAAATGACGAAATAAAAAACTGTCCGTATAAAAATTGTAGACTAGAATGTCATCTTTCAAACACATGTCAGTTTGACTCAATCTGATTAGTATTGTCCAATATATGACAACGAACACCATCTAGTGCGAAATTTAAAAAACGTCCAATTTAAAAAACCTCCTTGATACTTTCCAATGATATTTTCATAATAGAGCTTCAGTTTTGATTCTGTAACTTTTGGTGTGCTCAACTGAGTAGTTTATCTGTAAGCTGTTCCTTCTTTGCCGCCATTTATCTGTAAGCTGCTCCTCTATCCATATCCTACAAATTAACCGATGAAGGAAGATGTGTGTTCTTCCGGCTTGGAGGAGTTCTGTCCGTATTCCATCAATCCCAGGAGCTTTGTTCTTTTTGAGACCATAAATGGCTGCCTGCACCTCTTCTACTGTTGGTTTATGTGCCTGATTTCTTTTGTTGGCCGCATTTTGATATTCTACTTCGAAACAGTCATTCTCATCATTGTATTTTGTATCAGTGGCTGTTTCTCGCTCCAACTCCATCCAGTCCGCATCATAATCTGAAATAGAAAAGAAAACACACAAAAAATCGTTGTTAAATAAAACCCGATGAAGCAACTTATCTGATAAACAGCAGAAACCACGAATCCTGGTCACATTTGCACTTCAAACTTTGTATACAAACTTGTAAAAATTATAAACAATGATGAAATTTTAAAGAAAAAATGTCAATGTAAATGTCATTAAGAGATCGTAGTTCAGGATAGTAGACTTGAAAACATAAGAATACCGTAACATTCACAACGAGAATTATGGTAAATAGTTAGAAAGAGACAACTCAATTTGTTAAAGGAAAAGTACCAAAATCCTTTGTCTGAATTGCTTTCTTTGCTTGAAAATTTCGGTACAACTTGGAAATTTAAAAATTAGGCTCAGTCTCAATGAGTGCGTTGGCTCCTTGAATGGTTGGCTGGACATCTGCTATCACAAACGACCAGTGAAGTGGCCGGCGTGGCCCGAAATCTAGGGTGAGCTGTTGAGATTCAAAGGGAATGATAGGCGTGCCATTGGCTGCCTGTAGCACGAGGCCCTGCTTACGAAGAGGCCTGGTGACGGAATGCCTCGGGATGATAGAGAAGGCAGAGCCTGAGTCTACTAGGAACCTGTTTTTTGTAGTGCGGTCGGAGACATAAAGGCGTCTGTCCAAGGTGTTGCTGTCCGTTGAGTACAACGCCGGCATACCTAGTTTTTCGAGCATCTAGTAGTGTGGTCTAAAAATGGGAAGGAACAAGGCTGCTCGCATCGCATTGCTAGGGCCCCGTGCTTGGTGTGATACCAGCAGTGACCTCTGCGACTGTCTGGTCCAGGAGTGGCGGAGCGGCCTCATCTTAGTCTTGCGTCTCTTGACAAGGACCGCCCCCGCAGTGTATTGGTGCAGGCGTGTGGTTGCTGAAGCGCCTTTCGAATCATATTTGCTAGCTGCATAATCGCCAGACGTAAGGCAGCTAACTCTACAGCGACTTGGTCCGAAGAAGAACTCAATGAGGAGAGCACTGGCTGATGACGTTTACCTCCTGAGCCGGCTGGTAGTTCCTCCTGAGGGAGACGATGCTCGCCAGCCCCGCCGTTTCGGCCGACTACTATTATCATTGGAAGTTGGGGTCACCAGTTTAGAAGTAAAAATGCTGGTCTTTAGCTTTTACTCTATATTTATATGTGGAATCCGCTGGCATGCGAAGATTTCTCATGAGACGAGAACGTCCCAATATCAGCGTGCGCTGATATTGGGACGTTCTGAGTCGCCACAAATCGTATCTCATTTCTATACTTAAAACTTTGACTTGTTCATATAAAATGAATTATCCGCAAGTCGCTTGCAGCTGCTTACGTAGAGATCTGTTGAACGTAATAAATTTCAAATTTAATTTCAATGATAGAAGTCTTTGCTTAAATTTAGACGTGAGCCTTCGGAAGCTGACGTTCAAAATCAACTCAAAGAATTTATTTATTCCGGTATTTAAAGAGCACTGGTTGAAGAATAGTGTCTTCCCTCTAAGGAGTGCAGCACTCTTCATTTTCTGAACTCAGATTTTTAAACTGTATCTGACTAATATACTTCCATTAATCTTTTGGAACATTAGGAATTCACTACCTCAAAGATATACGAGTAGTAATTCACATGTATTCAAATTGTTTTTGCTAAATGAATTAAATTATTTATGCCAATTATCTGTAAACAAAATGTGGATTATAAATATCTAACGCCAAAAAATTCAAGATAAAATGTTATCTCTCCTTACAATTGATAATTTGATACAAATTAATTTCCTAGAAATTACTCAACCATATGTTCAAACATGGTATAATGACATGATGATAATTGTTTTGCGTTCCGTTCAGTGCAACTAAAGGTATTAAAAGTTGCAATAATAATTCCATTGTTATCTGTTCGTTGTCTAGTTGCAAAATCGAAAATAAATACTCAAGTCACAGTTTCTTTCTTTGCATAAATTGTTTATTATTTTATATTTGTGGCTTGGACGTTAAATGATTTTTTATAAGAAATCATATGTCGAGAATCTTTTGTTTTACTGAAAAAAACTCATATGGAGAATATTTTTGTGGTCTTAGAGTATATTTGTGGCGAGTTTTGACTAGACCTATTGGAAATAAATTACTTTAGTTTTTCATTCAAACATTCTGTTTTATTTTTATTCTACTCTTTATTATTCATAAATATTAAATTTTTATTTATACTTATTTGATTTGCTTATTTTGTTGACCAAAGTCCTTACCATGACCATCCTAGTCTTTAGTCTTTCATTTCACTGCTGGCTAAGTTGCGCCGCGGTTGTATTGGATAGTGATGGAATATTTAGTGGAGGCAAACATCATCCTAAGACAAATGATGATCTTATCCGAATTGTAATTTCAGATTTTCTGGGGATCAAAGATGATTTTATCCTACATACGAGTACATGATGATTTGGTGATGCTAAAGGAGGGACAGTGTTGGTTGCATTGTTCCTCCTCTTGCATCACTGGACGTATCATCAGGCATGACATACCTTTCGTCTTTCATCTTCGGATTAACTAATCATTGCCATCCTAATAAAACCGTAACGGTCTCAGATAACGATCTCAGTTTTGTTGCCTTTAAATTGGCGGTATAGGTTCAGTTGAGACTAGCTCCTGTTTAGCATTGAACTGGCCCTGGCACCTAATATCATAAGGACCCTCGCATGGCCTCCCTGCTGTGTACAGATAACCATGGGATCATAAAGGTAACTGTACAAATGAGCTCATATAACGGATCTCAGCCGGAGCCCACTAGCCTATGTTTGTTGAACATAAAAGATAAAATCTAAACTTACCAGATAAGTCTGATTTCCTCAATCCATCCCCACCTGATGTCAAAATGGGAATAAATTTTAAGGCTGAGGGTACTAGCAATGCAGAAGAAGTTGATGGAAAACCTATTCTACTCTTAACTGGTGGAGAAGTGGCTAGAAATCTTGCTCCTGGCTTCAAAGTCTGCTTCACGTACATCTAGGTGTACTTTCTCTTCAACTGGTTCAAACCCTTGCAGTGCAAGGGTAACAAAGCTGAACACTGCAGAGAGGAAAACGCACTTTGAGTGATCCACGAGTAACGGCTGGGATAGGCATCCTCGACGAGTTCTTCAGGTGTCGCCTCAACTTTAGCCCCCTATCTTCACAAGCCAACTCTGTTCAGGCTTATAGGATCCCGGAGAATACTTATCGGATCTTGAAGAGATTTGATGGTATCCCTTTGAGGAATGTCCGATAAGGACAAAAATGCCCTTAATTGGGCAAAATAAAACATAAGGACTAGTCCCGCAGCTCAGGTTACGGCGAAATTGGCAGCTCAGAAACGGCGGAATCGGTTAAGCAACCAAGCCAACCCTGCAAACAGAAGCCAAGAAAGCCTACAATTGCTCCGAGACTAGTCTGGCCGTTCAATGAAGTTGCCAAAAAGTGTCTGGTTAGGGCTGTCATAATGAGAAGTGAAAACGATTGCATCGTCTCACCAGAAAACTGAAAGTTGGTGCAGAGAGAGCTTTATCCACCGTCATTTCTGCCGGATTGTTACAGAACCTTTTGGAAATATTATGGAACTGATTAAATTTATCTGCAAGTATATCTCCTTTTCCTTGATAAATAAATAAATATGCTCTTCGTTGTTATTTATTATCGGATATGGTAACGTTTGATACTTTCATTTAAAAAGTATATTTAAAAACCAGGCTTTCCGTGAGTTGAAGTCCAGATTTGTTAGCATGTTGCTCCATCGGAGATTACGGAGCTCCATAATTTTGTTCCAAATTGCTAGAGTGAGGCTATTAGCACCAATTTTAAGAGACCTAATGGGGTTTTTTTGCCATTTACGCCACAAGCAATATCGTTTTCTTATTAGATTGTAGGTTTCTTCGTCAAATTCTAAATTATAAGAAGCTTTTGATCGTTTTGAGACACCACACTCAATAGCTGACCAGATTGTGTTTGCGAATTCTTCAATTTGCTCTTCACATACTGAGGGAGCATTGAGCGATTCTCTGGTTCTTGATGTTAAATTCACTCTTTCACTAATAAAGCTCCGGGATCCAGACCATTTTGTTTTTTTATAACAGTAGTACGTTTTTGGTACATTACTGTTATCCCTCGTCGTTGGTACGGAAAATATTACAGGTAGATGAGGAGATGAGAGGGCTTGCAAGACACCCAACTCAGATGGAGTAATATTTTGGTCACTGAGAATGAGATATTTGCCTCTCTGGTGAGATTAAATAAAATGCGCCCCATTTGGTTGTTTCGTGTGCAATTCGAGTGTCAATGTCTAGCGTTCAGGTCTCCGCAAACTAGATACCTTTGGTTAGCCTTGCTAATTTCAAGATTCAAAATCTTTATTTGTTGATTTCTAATTTTTTACATATATACAATTCATTAATAACTTAACCTAACAATATTCATGCGGGTTGTGCGTTAGCGCTTTTCCCGGAGTTCAATAATAATTTACTTCAATTAGATTACAATATTAATTTTTCGATAAAACAAAACTTTAAAATGTCCACAATATTATCAAACATTCATAGATTAATGAAAAAGTTTGTAAAATTCATTTGCTCTAACAACTACAGTTTTAAAAATTGATTTCCTTAAAATTAAGTACTACTCATTCGCTGCATCCATTGAGCGATTGTCCATCGCTCTCCTGACTACTCCCGCCTTGTGCTCCTTGGCCCTCCTGATTCCCGATTCTATCAGCGATTTTAGCGGCTCCATACCTATCTCCTGGTACAGCATCTCGTTGGGGTAAGACTCTTTGTCCTTCCGTCTATAGGCCTGAGCAAGCCCGAAGGATTTTTCGCTCCACTAATCCTATCTTGCCCCACTTTGTTTTCGAAGCTCCATTCCATATCATCACCGTATGTGTGATGATTGGACGGATCAAGTTTTATAGGCCAAAACCTTGCCTCGCTTGCTCGCTGTCGAATGTTACCTAAAAAGAGGTGTAAGAAGATAATACGCATAAGTCACTTTTTTCAAAATATTATCAACGTGAGCACTGAAGGTAGCTTTCCTGTCGTAAACTATCCCCAAGTACTTCGTTTGCCTAGAGCAATGCACCATCTGCCCATTCAGCTTAGCCTTGGAGTCACAGATGCCTCTTGCACGGTGACCAAAGTTTTTTTGGGGGTCCTTGAACACAATTAATTCACTTTTCTTTGCACTTACCTTGATTGCCCATTTCCGGTAATATGTAAATATGTAAAAGCAAACAGACCACGGTCAGTAGGTGCGTCAGAGGGATTTGAAACAGAGAACCTGGTCTAACACAATTGGTCATTGTCCCAGTCGAAATTCGTTGTGGTGCTGTTCTCTAACGAAGTAACGGAAGTGTCTTCACTTGCTTTTTCTCCTTGAAGAGCTTTTGCAAAATGTTTTGCGATAGAGTCAGCAATAGCTTTGTCATCCATGAGCATGGACCCACCATAAGTGAGGACCCGGGCGGCCTTTTTCTGCCAGTTATTCTATTGATATGAGGAAACATACAGGGACCTGGTTTGATATTTTCCAGGGCCTGTTTAAATCGCTTGGTAGCAAAAGCTGTGGTTCTCCTCGAGGTTATTCGTTTCAGAGATGTAATCACTAGGTGAATACGTTCATACTCCCAGTTGACCATATTTAAAGTGCGGTGTTAGGTTCTTGCAAGTAGCTTTCCAAGCCGACTACGTTTACGATGAAGCTCCAAGATGTGTTCTGGTCAATCTCGATAAAGGTAATTTGTCGAGGATTTCTAAATGGAGATCATTGAGATGACCTTATCCAGGGCTGAATTTACACATACCACTCGCTCATCGATTTCAGAAATACAAAGAATTTTTGAAATATTGATAGAAACCCCCCTCAATTTTCCGTCACGGTCAGCACTTACTGCTGCCCAATAGATTCACTTGTATGGAATGAAAAGTTGAAGATTTGCCACCTGAAGTTCCACACCCCTTTTCACTCTTAAGTTCAGCTCAACCAAAAAATGGTCAGACTCGGCGTCAAGAACTCCACTCTCGAAATTTCTCCAACTGAGGGAGGAATTTACCAGGTTAGCAGACACAATGAAAAAGCTGATAATAGACGAGCTTCGGCGGTAGGCAGGCTCTTTTGAGGCAATCAGTATTCGATCCATATTTAACTGAACCCAGTTAGAGATAGCTGTTCCATAGCCATTAGATGCGATATTTCCCCATGAGGGATGCTTCGCATTGAAATCACCTCCCATGGCATAGAAATAGAATTTTTTGTTCCCTCACCGAATATCCATGGCGAACTTTAATCTCCACGAACGCAAAAGTGTACCCTCCCAGCATGGAGCTAATTATTTCTGCTTCAGTATATTTCAAACTTCAAAGGCAGTGCCTCTGGACTTTCAGGTGATCCATAGCAACTTCAAGACTTCACTCTGGATCATCACGCCTGATGACCTTGTTTCTTCCCAGATTCACTTTGTGTCTTTCTTTGAGTCTTGTTTCCGACATATACAAAAAGTCTGGTCTACGGGCGTTCTAGTTTTCTTGAACAAAATTCCTTTTGTAGCGTGGATCTAGTGAACATGCGTTGAAGATGGATAGTTTAATGGAACTCATCACGACAACATACTTTGAAGGCGAATTCTAAATACGTGGCTTTTTTCTCAGTAGGTGTGAATTTTTTATAGTGAGGGATAAAAGAGTCCATTTGCAAATGAGTGTGAACAAGTCACCCCCGAAAAATTGTTGGCAGTCTGTGCTCCAAACCGTATTTCGTTCATTCTGCGACTGCTAGTGTTGCTGCATTGGCTGCTGCGTTGGTTGCCGTATCGGCTGAGGTGCAGGCTACTTCCTTGCACCTTTCAAACCCTTCCTTTCCTCTTTTTTCTTTTAGAGATTCTTCCTCCTCTCTTCAAATTCTTTTGCTTTAGGACAACCTCTGAAACTTGCAGGGTGCCCCTTAGCATTGCAGTTTACACAGAAAATCTCGTCTCTTTTTTTGTCCTTCGAAAACGGACATTCAATGGACTTATGCTGCTTGTCGCATTTTACGCATCTAACTTCAAGTCCGCAGTTAGAAGCGACGTGGCTAAATCTTTGGCAATTGAAGCACTGCGAAGTGCAATTTCTCTGCAGACGCTCTGCTTGTTTGAATTGATACAATAGGAACTTTACGAGGTGTGAAAATTAAGTAATAAGACTAATTTTATTGCCACACTGAAATTCCCTTTCTCTTCCCCGGCATCCTTCCCCTCTCCATCGATATATCATCGCTCTAGCTTGTTTAGTTCGCCTACTGTGTCGTGTTGAGTAGACGTGTGTTGGTGGTGCTCGTCACGAAAATGGAGAAACGAAATCAAGAGCAACGCGTCGCGATAAAATTTTGCGCCAGATTGGGAGAAACAGCTTCGGAAACGTACGCTAAAATTGTAAAAGTGCATCGCGATAGTGCTCTTAGTCAAAGCCAAAGTTCACAATGGTTATCTCCCCCGCCCAAAAAAAAGCTCGCATGAGCAAGTCGAAGGTGAAAACGGTGATTATTGCCTTTTTTGATAGCCGTAGAATCGTCCACAAGGAATTTGTTCCATCGGGGCAAACCGTAAATCCAGTGTACTATCGTACGTATAAGTACTCGAAAGATTGCGAAAACGAGTGAACAGGGTGCGCCCAGACATCGCTCATAACTGGATCCTTCATCACGACAACGCGCTACATCGCCCTCGGGGTGTCCCAGTATTTGGCCTCTAAAGGGATCGCCGTGTTGCAACAGCCACCCTTTGACTTCTTTTTGTTCCCTAGAAGCTTGAAAAATGCGCTAGAATTGTTGTACAGCTGCCCAAGAGGACTCCTTTGAAGGGGATTGCATAGTTGTAGAATAGTTTCAAATATACGGTTTTCATGGAATCAGTCTCATTACTTAATTGTCACACGTATGCGGATAATATAGTCCCTCTTACAATCGTCAAGCATTTTAGCACTCTTTGCAAAATTATGTAGACACGCTGCAGCAGTGGTGTCAGAACAATCGACTTTCAGTAAGTCCATACAGAACTATTGTGGTTCTCTTCACGAGGAAAAGGAAAACTGATGGTCTAACTTCACCCCAACTGGATGGTGTCAATAACCAGCTGCGATCAGAAGTCCAATAGGTTGGGGTCACCTTAGATAGAAAACGTCGGAACATATTCTTGGTAGTCCGCGTGGTGTAGTGGTTAGAGCACTAAGCCCGTAAGTCGAAGGTCTCTGGTTCGAGTTTCGTTGGCGTCAACGAGATTTAGTTCGAGTGATTCTTCGGACGGGCGAAAGGTCTGTTCAGTTATGATACGTGCTGGTTTGAAATCGGAACGTATCGCAGCCGGGTGGACGGACACACGGCCAAAGCGTGATAATGATCATATCACCTTGCGGAGTGCCGATACATTCGATCATGACAATGAGATGCTCTAACCATCTGTAAGTGAAGGCCCGAAAGGGGCTGTAGTGCTACGAAATTGTTACAAACACCAAGTAAGCTAGCAGACCGGGGAGGTATTTAGTGGGTAGTCTAGTCGCCTTCTTGCAAGCATAGGAGTCCCACACTCTGTGCGTAAATGAGCATTCAACTCCCTACAACAACAACAACAACAAAAAAAATCACCTTAGATAGAAAACGTCAGAACATAATCTTGCAAAGACCAAGTAAGCTAGCAGACTGAAATGCTTTTGGTATGTCTTGGGGCTTGATGCCTAAGCAGATTTTTTGGCTGTATACATCGATTATCAGGCCACTGATTACCTGTGCATCTGTAGTCGAGTGGCATAAAGAAGACCGCTCTTGGGCATCGTCTTGCTTGGCCAGGGGCGTTTAGTACAACAACAGATAAGGCATTGAAGAACATATTAAACTTGCTATCACCATATTGCTATCACCATATTAGGGAAATTTATCTTTGCTTTTATATTTTGTTGTTTAACGGATTAATTCTCTGAAATTAAATGGATTGCGATTGATAAGCTACGTAAGCAATCCACACAAAAGTAATCCACGTAGTGTAGTGGTTAGAGCGCACTGAAGGTGCCTGGTTTGAATATCGTTGGCGACATTAAGGTTTGTTTCGAGTGATTCTTCGAACGGACTATATACCTGTTCAGGTCTGAAATTAGAACATATCGCAGTTGGGTGGACGGACACACTGCCAAACTGTAGTACTGACCATATCAAATTCTTAAGTGCCGTTACATTCGAACAAGACAATAATATACTCTAGCCATCTTTAAACTGAGGTCCGCAGGGGGAATGCCGGTCGACAAGAGCACTCTTGGAGGCTAGCATTCTTTGGGGTGTACCGCCCCCCACGTACCCGAGGGAATTCCCGCATGGGGAATGCCGGTCGACAAGAATACTCTTGGAGGCTAGCATTCCTTGGGGAGCGCCGCCCCCACGGACCCGAGGATATGGGGGGCGCCGTTAGGTTTCCTCCTGGGATGACAGGTAACGACTCTGATTGGATCTGGACTACGCTTTGGACAACGAACTGGAATTGACGCTTTGGGCTGGCGGATGTGATGGTTTGGATCTAGTTGCTTTGCACAGCAGCGCCGAGGTGAAACTCGTGTGTGAACGGCTCCAATTCAACTATCATACCGTCTCCGTCCCGGTAAAACCTTGGCAGGCCTCGGAGTCCGTTCGAAGTTCGCACCATTGGGTTGGTGGTGTAGGCTCCGTTGAGGCGGACTCCCGATTAGCGCTGGTCTGGCTCTGAGCACTTGTCCCCATAAGATAACCATGGGACCAAAAAGGCGACTACACACACGAACGGAGATAGCGGCTCCGAGGGGAGACCCAACAAAACTAGAGCAAACAAAATCAAAAGACCAAAAACATTCAAAAAAAGAAACAAATAATAACAACGATGGTGCAACCAGCGGTTGCAGCCACGATGTTAACAGTACATCGAAAACGGTAGTAACCACGACAAAAACGAAGAATAACACAATCATAGTGAAGGCAGACGAAAAACGGAGACTAGCAGACAGTCTGGTTCAGACTGAGATTCCTGCGGCGTTCGGTCGCAGCAAAAAAATGATGCGAACGCCAGAGCGTCCTATTAAGGAAAAGCGGGAAACTCTGCAAGACGCTTCAGGTGTTCGAGCCTCGGAAGATAACATAAAGAGCACCAAAAATTCGATTGTCACTCCTGCGGTCGTTACCGAAGCGACCGGGGTAAGGGTCGCAAATCCCGACATTGCAACGAAAAATCCAGAAGCCAACGAGGAAATTACGGCGCGAAAAGCAACGAGTGACCAGACACCGCGCGATTGCACCGCCAATGTCGAAAATGTGGCGGAAGTACTGCACTCGGAAACGGAACGCGATAACCTCTCCCAAGGATGGTTCCAAGGCACAATTGCGGCCCAGCGATACGAAGAAGAAAGGCTACTCCGAAAAGCGGGAGATGTTCTGAAAAGAATACAATCTGCATGCGACTCCCCAAAAATCAGCGAAGCAGCAAAGGTGGGGCTCCTTGAACTAGAGGAGCTCCTAAATCGTATAGGGCACTATCGGAGGAGCTGGTTAAGGGCCGAAGATGAACAGAAGGCTAAAGAGGCTCTTGGGGCGAAATCTAAAGGTGACATGCAGATAGCTCGACCATTAAAAGTCAATAAAAGAATGGCGTCTAGCCCAATCGAAGGAGGTCGGGATAAAAGAAGGAAGAAAGAGGCACTTGATGGGTGTGGAGCACCAGATCACGGGCTCCAGACAGTGCTTACAAAAGGAGCGAAGAAAGCCGCTAAGAAACTCCTTCAAAAAAGCCAGAAAGGAAAGTTCGCACGGACACCCAAGTAGAAAAAGGACCTGATGCAAAACAGGAGAGGCAGAAGCCCCGACGAAGACCCCGGCAGCAGGCGCTGCTCGTAAAGCCTCAAGATGGCCGATCCTACGCGGAGGTACTGCGGGACATCAGGGGAAACGTAAAGCCCGAAGACACCAATACTAGCATTAAAGTAGTACGACCAACGCGGTCGGGACACATACTGGTGGGATTCGGAGCAGAGGCCGGCAATAAAGAAGCATTCTGCGACGCAGTAAAGAAAGTCCTCGGCAAAAGCGCAACTATAGCCCCGCTCGAGCCGATGGCAGCGATCGAAATACGAGACATTGACTGCGTCACGGATCTGGCCGAGGTAGAAGAGGCCATCAAAAGGAAGTTCCCTAGCGTGTAAAGGATCAAAGCGAGACTGACACCAGAAAACAACAGGGGACAACGCATGGCCATAGTTGACTTGACCGAAAAGGACGCCGAACAATTCCTGAACGAGGGCAAAGTACGAATAGGGTGGGTTGGCTGTAGGGTACGGCGAAAAGCAACGCCTCTTCAATGTTTCAAATGCCTTGGTTATGGTCACACAACACAAGTATGCAAAAGACCCGATAGGAGTTCCCTATGTTACAAATGCGGTGAAATGGGACATAAAAGAAAAGAGTGTACGAAGGTGGATGCTGACCCAAAACCTAATTTTGGACACGTCTTGGGATCAGGGAAATGCCGGGTGTTCCAGGAAGTCCTAGTCAAGGCAAAATCAGAACTCCGATGACCCGCATCCGGCAGCTAAGCCTACACCGCAGTTTAGCCACCCAAAATCTACTTGAGCAGTTTGCGAGGGACATGAAAGCCGAATTTTTGCAGCTGAGTGAGCAACACCATAATAAAAGTCCTGCATTATGGTATTCTGATGTAACTGGGTTCGGAACAGCGACTTTCAAGCGGAGAGTTGTGGACGGGGGGATAGTTTCGTGTGGGTTCGCAAACTGATCAACAGTAGCAATACTCGCTGCTGGCAAGACCTAGTGGACAATGTGAGCAAGGATCCGTGGGGCCTTGGCTACAAGCTGGTCATGCGGAAGCTTGGTGCCCTACGGAAGCCTTGTATACATGACGCGGAAAAGATGGACGCGATAGTGCGGGCACTCTTCCACGCTGTCCATGGTGAAACAGCAGTCGAGTGTCCAATCTTCACACAGCTGGAACTGGAGGAGGCAGTCCTCTCCTTGAAAGCGAGGAAGGCTCCAGGTCCGGATGGTGTTCCAGCTGAGATGTTGCGGCTCGTCTATCGCCATTGTCCTGACTTGCTGCTCAGCACATTCAACACTTGCCTGCGGGACGGGGTTTTCCCAGTACGATCGAAGGTGGCGAGGCTCGTGCTGATCAGCAAGGGGAAGGGAAATCCCGAATCGCCGTCTGCATACCGCCCGTTATGCATGCTAGACACGGCTGGGAAAGTGCTAGAGAAACTCATCAAGGGAAGACTCACTGACGCGATTCGTGCTGCTAGGGACCTATCTCCTCGGCAGTACGGCTTTAAAGCAGGACGTTCAACCATAGATGCAATTGCAGAGGTGACGAACGCGGTCCAAAGAGCAGAGGCATATAGTCGCACCAAGCGACGAATCGTCCTGTTGGTGACACTCGACGTCAGGAATGCTTTCAATTCCGCTAGATGGGTGGATATTCTGGATACGCTGGAAAACTCTTTTCAAGTTCCAGAATATCTAATGCGGCTTTTGAGGAACTACTTAAAGGACCGAAGCCTGCTCTACGACACGACACAGGGCCAACAAAGGATGGAAATTACATCGGGTGTTGTCCAGGGATATATCCTTGGTCCGGACCTGTGGAACGTGTCTTACGACGGGCTACTGAGACTTGAGATGCCAGATGAGTCGCGCTTGGTCGGCTATGCGGATGATGTTGCGGCTCTGGTCGCTCGACGCACCGTTGAACAAGCGCAACTTAGGCTAGGTATGCTAATGCGCCGAGTGAGGGACTGGAGGACTGCTCGCGGGCTCAGTTTAGCACTGGAGAAAACCGAAGTGTTCATCTTGACAAAAAAGAGAGTCTCTAGAGTAAGGATGATCAGTATTGGTGACTTACGAATCGAATCAAAGTTAGCGGTGAAGATCCTGGGGCTATTGATCGACTCGAAGATGAGTTTCTCTGAGCAAATCAGGGCAACAGCTGAGAAGGCTTCTTCGGGAATATCGGCTCTGAGTCGACTTATGGCCAACGTAGGGGGACCCAGCCCATCATGAAGACGCCTCTTGATGAGTGCTGTAGTGTCAGTGCTACTGTACAGAGCAGAGGTATGGGGCGACGCTCTCAGCAAGGAGGTATACCGAAAACGTTTGGCACAGGTACAGAGAAGAGGAGCACTGAGAATTGCATCTTCGTATCCAACAGTCTCTGACTCGGCGGTGAGAGTGATTGCAGGCGTGATACCTGTCGCCCACCTTGCTAGAGAGCGCCGTGCTATTTACCTTCACCGAAACGAGGATGCGAGGGAGATGGTTGTCCGCGAGGAGAGACAGCGCTCGCTCAACGATTGGCAGCAGTCTTAGGTGAATTACACTAAGGGAAGGTGGACTGCGCGCCTCATCCCGGATGTGAGACCGTGCCTAAATCGAAGGCATGGTGAGACTGACTTCTATCTGACCCAGCTTTTGAGCGGGCATGAGTGTTTTCAGTCTTACCTGCATAAGATTGGTAAGTCAGGGTTCCCCGATTGTCGGTTTTGCCCAGGAGAGGAGGACAATGCCTGTCACACACTTTATGCGTGTACCAAATGGGTCAGGCTGCGAAGGGAACTCTACAGGGAGACGGGGGAGCTCATCCCGGATAATAAAGTTGCAGTGATGCTCGAATCGGTTGACAAATCGAACCAGGTGGCACATTATGCTCGGGCAGTCCTAAAATTTAAAAGGGACTCACAGCAGCCGGGGGTGCTGGGGCTGGGGGATCGCTCTTCTGGCATTTTCTCTTCCCCTCTCCCCTCCCGCTAGGAAAGGGACTCTTCAGCTTGGAGGCGCCCCACGGCGTAACAAAACGAGACCTGGCCCGAAGTAATGTGTAAAACAGTTCCAGGCTGGGTTTTCAGGTTGACAGGGGAGGTGTTTAGTGGGTAGTCCAGTCGCGCATGGGAGTCCCACACTCTGTGCATAAATAGCATTCACCTCCCTACCACAAAAAAAAACTGTGGCCCGAAAGGGGCTGTTATTACCAGTTTCATAATAGGGCAATAAGAAAGGGTTTGCCATTGAGGACATAACAATAAATAAATAAATTTCAATAAATCGATGGTGAGGCGTGTTGTGTGCCTAGTGGCACCGTCTCGTTGAAAGCGCATATCGTTAATGTCAAGTTCATCCAATTCTGGCCACAAATAATCTTCCAACATAACATGATAGCGCTCTCCATTGACGGTAACATGACGGTCGTTTTCATCCACGAAAAAATACGGCCCAATCGCAGATGGAACGGCGTCTCAAGAAGCACATGTGGGTTTGTTGCTGATCAATAGCGCATATTTTCCTGATTACCAAAGCCATTGAGCCAGAAATGAGCTTCATCACTGAAAATGATTTTTCGATAATAGTAACTTTTAATAATTTCCAAACGTTGCTGGTTCGTGAACTTTACCATGATGAAAAAGATGACTTTGTCTAACGTTTTGACATTGACACTTCATTGAAAAAAGTTAAGGGTGCATTCATATACAGATACGAAATTGTTATATCCGTAATGCAAAACCCACTTTTTAATAACTTAAAATAAGGATTTCCTTACATGGTTAAATAATTCAGAACACAAATTTATCTTTCTAATTCAATAGTAGATCACAATAGATAAACTTATTAAAATTGATTTTGCCAATAATTGGTGCAATTCTGCTAATAAAAAATTATTTGATCAGCCAATCAAAGAAAATATGTATGGTAAATGTATGCAACGCATGCCACTGAAGCATTCCAACCAAGTTTTTAATCTAATTATAAAACGACGCCCAGTGTGGGAAGCTTTACGATGGAATTCAATAAAATTAATCTTTTCAACTTGCAACAATAATTCACCAATGGACTACAAAGTAATGACGTTAAATTGAACTTAATTACCACCCGTTAATTAATCAAGTAAATCAATTAAACGAATCTCATTCAATTATCTCTTGCAACTTTCTTGCAGCCAAAACGATATCAATCACAAAGAATGAATTATGTATATTCAGAATGAAATAAATTGTCATTTTTCCCGAATCATTATTATCTATCTATTACGAATATAGTTATCCTTTCTGCTAATATGTACTCATATGTAGTACGAACCAAATACAATTTCGAACTACTCATTAGCCTTTTTCTCCATAACCCCCGTGTGAACTTGTAAACATATTTGTACGATCATAATACAGGAATCGAAAGCTCCCAAAAATAAATTATATTCATACACATACATATGCATGCGATTTGGATGCTGCCGACGTAATTTCACCATACAAACCATGTGTGTTTGTTCTGAATTTTTTAGGTGATGGTGGTGAAAGGGGAAAATGATTTGTTGTTGTTATTATTGTTACATTTCGTAAACGTTCAAATTGGCACCACCAAAAATTCAGTTCTTGTTTCAGGGGAAGTGGAGCCTAATTCTAACAATCGGGCACTCAATCAGCTGCAGACCCAATTCCAATTTGGTAGACATAAACAAATCAGTGTTAGATTGAATTAGGGAAATTACAAATCCTGTAGTAAATAGAGTATGTAAATTATGGGAATATTGAGGAAATATTTCAGAGAAGGTTATTTGTTGTTTATTTCGGAAAAGAAAGATTAATTAAAAATAGCATCATGTTCGGATCGTGAAACAAATTTGCTGGAAAAAAGATTGAAACACGAGCGAGGAAAATATCTTTTGATGGTAATGTACATATAGTGAAAAGACGGGCGCATACTCGCAGCAATCAATTATCCAGATGATTTATTATTAGAACTCAAATAAGTATACATACATGAAATGATGGACTCAATTGTCGATATCGTACATCTATTTTGATTGAATCAATTGAATCTGGAATTTCGATTATTTATTAAGGTCATTCGTGTTGATATGTTAAGAAATAGATCTTTTATTTGGATAAGTTACTTTCAATTAATAGAATCGGTAGGTGCGCATAAACGCAACTCACTAAGGTGCAAAAGCGTCCATAGTGATGTCGCAGTTGAATGAATACGACCTTTGAATTATGAGGACCGCCCTGAATTCTTAATAAAGTGAGTGCCGATGATACTTCGGAAGTAAGAGCTGAGATACTGCCTGCATTCTTCTCTTTGCAAGGGCTTGCCTTCCAAATGAATAATGTCCAGTTAAGACAGACACCGTTTTGATAAAGGACTCCTTTTCATGTTTAAAAAGCTCCCTGGTGCATCCGCTATCAAAAGTTCTCCGCAACTATCTCGCGATAACGCAGGAAGGTTTGTTCACCCAGGACTGTATCGCTCCTTTAAGTGCTTTTGATAGCCAGCTTAGTTGAATCCATCAGAATATCAATAGAAAAACTACAAGTTCGTCTGCCTCACAGTTTTCTTTAATGGTCTTATGTCCTGGCACTTAAATGAGCTGCACCTTTGAATGTCTCAACATCTCCTTGAGAAATGTAGGGCATTTAAGGACAAGCTGCGAAAAGGTGCAATTTCTAGCAAGGGACCTTATAGCCGCTGGCTGTCAGTGAAAATACAAATATTCACTCCAACTATATGGTTATAATTATAACAGTTGGACCCTCCTCCATCTAGAAGAAACTACAGTCATTAGGCAAGCGCAGTGAAAGCTTTAAGTTGAAATCAGTAGAAAATACGCCAATTCCCACTCTATTGTCCAATTTGAGGTCATCAGTCTATAATTCTGCATTTGTTACTGCAGACATTCCATTAGTCCATCAAACTCTGGTACGGATTTCAAATTCAAACTTTTTAACTAAAGATGTTTGGGCGGTAACATGATCGATGTCTGTACGAATAGACACCCCCTGCAATATGATTGAGCTGCGTCGGCACAGTACTCCCTCCCAAATGTCACTCTGATGACACTGATCGTTCGCACATTGCAAGGCACTCGCTTCTTACTCGGCGGGTAAGTCCTCGTCCCCGGGGGTGGGGGTTCACAGATGTCAGCCACTTTTCAGATGACGTGGGACAACTTGGTTCAATAAACCAGTTCCGCACAGGATGCGCTGACATCCTCTTGCTAGCTGGTGCGTAGTCCTAATAACCGGCCAAGAAGAGCCACTGTCCTGACACATAACTGCGGCCCTTAACGTACGGTGCCAGCGCTCAATACTTCCGTTAGATACGAGATGATAAGGTGACGTTCTCATTCTGGTACTTCCAGAGAAAGCGACGAGGGGCTTGAATAGCGATGACTTGAACTGGGCGCACTGATCTGTTGTGATGAGTCGAGGTGTTCCGAAACGGTTGATCCAGTTATTGAGCAACGCTCTTGCCATGGTTTCCGCTGTCTGATTGGCGATGTAGACGTTCTCTGGCCATCTTGAAAATAGATCGACCATCGTTAGGCAATACCTAAAGCCTTGCGACGAGTTGAGCCTTCCATCGATGTCTAAATGAATGTGTTGGAATCGATCGTCGGGCACCGGATTCTTCTGATGACGAACAACTTTTGAGCGCTGGCGCGGCACACACGAACAAGCCCAAATACGGATGCCCCCTCATGTTTGTCCAAATAAAATTTTCTGCGATGGCCTTGTACGTAGACCGAGCACCGGGATGGGCCAGTCGGTGAAGATTTCGAACACTTACTTGCGTAAAGAAACAGGGACGAAAGTTCTCGGCCTGCCTGCAGACATGTCGTAAACCAACTTCTGATGCGGGCCGCAGGAACGATGAACAAGTTTCAGCGAGGTGTGGTTGCTTCGAAACAGCTTTTGGAGTTCCATATTACGGTTCTGCTCTTGAGCGAGCTCGTCCTTGCTGATGCGTGTCAGCATCTCGATCGTACTTACACGAGAGAGTGCGTCCGTGACCTCGTTTCTAGCCCCAGATGGAAGTCCGTCGGGAATTGTGATGTGTAATTGAGATACCTGAGTTGGTACAGTGAGGCTTTGCCTACCGATTGAGTGAACGCGTACGTGAGTTTTGTGATCCGTCAGGATGAAAAACGCAGAGCTTCCCAGGTAGTGCCGGGAATAACCAACGCTGGCATATAGCGAGCAATTCGTGGTCATAAACGCTATATTTAGACTCCGGTGTAGAAATTTTTCCTTGAAAACATGCCAAAGGAAACCACCGACCATTTTGCTCCAACTTGGCTCCTACAACTACGTCGGATGCGTCAGTAGTCAGCCTGAGAGGTTTATTGACCTGAAAATGCACGAGTAATAGGATTCCGCCAAGCTATTTCTTGACTTCACGAATGCCTCGTTCGTTTCCGGGGTCCACTCAATTATCGTCCTGTTTCCTTTCCGGTTTCGTTTGCATAACCTGTTCAGGGGAGCTTGCAGCACAGCAAAGTTTAGGGACAATCCGCAGATAAAAGTTTAGCGTTCCCAAGGACCGTCGGTGATCCTTTACTGTGACGGGCTTTTTAAAATTCCGGATCGCAACTACTCGAGACGTCGGGGTGCGTATGCCTTTCTCCCTAATAACGTGCCCGAAGTACTCTATCTCGCTCCCACCAAACACGCACTTAGAAACATTGATGATAACCCCAAAATATTATAGACGTTGAGATACCATTCACAGATGTTTTAAATGCTTCCTCTCCGATTTCAACGCAACGGTACATCGTCGAGGTGGCAGCAGAAATCGAGCTCCGGATGACCTCGTCCATGAAACGCTAAAAACTTTGCACCATGTTACGAAGACCAAACGTCATTACAGTCAATTCAAATTTTTCAAACGGAGTCGTGACCGCCGTTTTCCAGACGTCCTCCTCCGCTATTCGGATCTTGGTGGAACGTGCGCAATAAATCAATTTTCGAGAAAACACGGATGCTACTCAAGTTTGCGACTAGGTCCTCGATGTGTCACATTGGGTACTTATCCGGATTCGTAGCGGCGTTAAGGCGACGATAGTCCGCGCATGGATGCGGTGCCGGGAACTTGCCCAGGGGCTCTAAGGCAATCGGCAAAAACGTCTATCTAGCAGAAACTGGAACGCGTTGGTCATACTGCTTTAATAGCAGTGTTGGTTTCTTTGGGCCTTACATTCTCCATGATGTCTCGATGCTTTTCTGTGTAGGATCGGCCATCTTAAGGTCTTACGAGTAGTGCCCGTTGCCGGGGTCTTTATTGGGGCTTCTTTCTCTCTTATTTCGTATCAGGGCTTTTTGCGTGTATGGCTTAAGTGGGAACTTTATTTTCTGGTTCTTTTTGAAGGAGTTTCTTTGCGGCTTTTTTCGCTCCTTTTGTCAGGACTGTCTGACTGATCTGGCGTGCCACGCCCATTAAATGCCTCTTCCTTCCTCCTTTAATTGGGCTGAACGCCATTCTTTTATTAATGTTTGATGGTGGAGCTATCTGCGCGTGCCTTTTAGGCTTAGCCCACAGCGCTTCTTTAGCCTTCTGGTCCTCTTCCGCCTTTAACCAGCTCCTCTGATAATGCCCTTTGTGATCTAGGATTTCCTCTAGTTCAAGGTGCCCAATCTTTACTCCTTCGCTGATTTTCGGCAAGTTGCTGTCGCTGCGGTGTGGCGTCTTTGCTCGAGTATACTTATTTATTTATTTCGAAATCTACTTACAGACCAGTAGTTCAATCACAAGTCAATTAATTAGATAACTTAAAACACAAAATCATAAAATAAAGAAGAAATTAAAGAAGGAGGATTACAATTCAATGATATCAGAAATTCAGAATTACACGAGTATTTATAAACTTGGCAGGCAACCGAGTTTATTGAAGAGGTCGGCATCAAACTGACGGCCTTGGCCCGAGGTGATCTCACGTGGCGTGCCGAATATGGTGATGTAGTGGTCAAACAACGCTCTGGCGACGGTGCTGACCTTGATATCGCGCACTGGTATTGCTTGAGGCCAGCGTGAATACCGGTTGATGATGGTCAGGTAGTTCTCGTATCCGTCACACTGCGGGGGTTTACTAAGGTCGACGTGGATTTCGTCAAAACACATATCCGGCATCTTGAAGCTATTTAGCTCGGCGTGGTTGCGGCGATGGACCTTCGAAGGCTGGTACGGCACACACTGCTTGGAACAGCGGTAGACATCCCTTCGTAGACTCGGCCAGAAGAATTTCAGTGCTACGTTTTTTGCGGTGGCCCGCCCGCAAGGTTGCGAGTGCAGGTGGATGGTAGCGAAAGCTTGGCGGTGGAGCACTGCTGGAAAGTAAGGCTTAATAGCACCGTTGAACTCGATGTAGTGTGCGGAGTAGCCGTCCAAAACTAACTGATGCAGCTTAAAGCGGGGGCTTGCCAAGAGGTGCGGCAACTGGTCATCTGTGGCCTGGGCCTCACTGATGGCTCGAGCAGTAAATGTGGTGAGTACCGCAACCGTCTCTACGCGAGAGAGCGTGTCGGCGACGATGTTGTCTTCTCCTAGTGAATACTCCAATCGTGTGTAGAGCTGGCCGATGAAATCTAACTGTCTACTTTGGCGGGGCGAGGCTTTGTCCGAGCGTTGTGTCAGGGCAAAGGTGAGTGGTCGACAGTCGGTGTGGACTGTAAAGTGCCTCGTCTTCAGAATGCGCTGGAAAAACTTGGTAGGTGGAGTAGCGCTGCTCGGTCTCCGATAACTTCCTCGAGAAAAATCCCAGGGGTATCCAAGTACCGTCATCCCGCTGCTGGTCCAAGGTTGCCCCAATGGCAGTGCTGAATGCGTCGGTGCATAGTGAAAACTAGTGCGAGGGTGAACAGAATGCTGCTGTAGTTGTTGTGGCGATGCTTTGCTTGTAGCTTCCAAAAGCGGCTTCAGCGGTAGGTGTTCAAGTGATTTGCAATCTCTTGGCACTACAACCTTTCAGCAGCTCTGAATGCGGTGCTTGTTACTCGGAGGTGTGTGGTATGCAGTGGCAATAGAAGTTGAGCATCCCAAAGAAACTTCTCAACTATGAAGAGTCAGCAGGTTTGGGAAAGTTTGCGATGGCTTTCATTTTGGGAGCTGGTGGTCGGAAACCTGTCTCGCAGATGTAGTACCCGGCAAAGATGACCTCGGGTAGACCGACCTAAAATTTATTCCAGTTGGGCTGGAGCTTTGCAACTTGCAGTATGGAAAGAAGTTGCTCAAGGTGACGCTGGTGATGATCTTGGCTTGCCGAGAATACTAGAATATCATCCTGGTAGATGCATACGAAGTCGAGCTTCCTCAGCAGGTGGTTGAGTGTCCGTTGTATAGTTTGGGCTGCGTTGCGTAAGCCTAGAAGCATTCCTACGAATTTAAACAGCCCGGAATGCGTGCCGTTCTGCAGATGTCTTCTGGTGCTACCGGTATTTGATAAAAGGCCCGCTGAAAGTCGATAACCAAGAATACTGAACCACTGGCCTCCTGAATCAGATCTTCAATAATGGGCAATGGGTAGCGCTCTGGGTGGGTGTGGGTATTGAGTAGGTGGTAATCCCCAGTAACTCGCCAACGGCCACCGTCCTTTGACACCATGTGCAGGGGACTGGCATATTGGCTTGACGAAGGTCGAATCATGCCTCATTCCAACAGGAAGTTGAACTCTTATTTCGCTACAGAGAGGCGTTCTCTTGCGAAGCGACGTGGTCCTGCGAAGACGGGTGGGCCGTGTGTGATTATCTGGGGGTGAACAAGAAGTTCAGCGATCGAAGCCAACTCACCAGGTCCTGGAGGTGTGTTTGTGTGTTTTGCGATGATCTGCTTGTGTATTCCTCCGGTAGTGCCTTCTAAGGTCGATGGTTTGGCCAAAGAGCTGATGCTAAGCACTGGTGAAGCTGGACCGAGGACGCAGACTGTAGAGAGGCTGATGCGGTCGTTCAAGAGGCGTGAATTTGTTGGGTCGATAAATAGGCTGTGTTAGTTGAGTGCGTTGGCTCCCAGGATGGCTGTTAGGACATCTGCAATAACGAAACGCCAGTGGAATGGGCGGCGTAACCCAAAGTCCTGCGTGAGTTACTGGGCGCCGAAGGTGACGATAGGCGTACCATTGCCTGCCTGTAACACGAGGCTCTGCTTCTGACGAGGCCTGGTGATGAGGTGCCTCAGAATAATGAAGAAGGTCGAAGCGGAATCCACCAGAAAACAAGCTTTTATGGTGCGATCCGAGACAAACAGGCGCTTTTCCGGGTGTGTCCGCTCAGTACAGCGCTGGCAGTCTTAGTTTTCCAAACGTTCGGTAGTGGTGCCCTAAGATGGAAATGTGTAGGGCCGTTTGCATCGGATCGCTAGGGCTCCATGTATGCTGTGATACCAGCCATATCCCGTATGAGGTTTGGGACCTGGAGTCATGCGGCATGACCAGGAGCGCCTACGCTGCATGTTGGCGCTGGCGAATGGTTGCTGGAGTGCCTCGCGGGTCAAACCAACTGTGTAATTGCCAAGCGTAGGGCGAGGAACTACGTGTTGAGCAAAAACTAGATAAGGGTGTCTTGGAGCGCGTGGTTGCCTCTGTGGACGTGGCCATTACTGTGCAACTGCCAAGCATAAGGCGGCCAGCTCAATTGCGACCTGCTCCAGGGAACTGCGTCTTGAGGAAAAACTAGATGAAGGTGTCGTGGAACGCGTGGTTGCCTTTATGGACGTGGCCATTATTGCGGGACCCATGTCGTGTACCTCGTTTGCAACCACGGAAAACTCCTCAGCGTCTTGTTTCGAATGAACAGCAGCATGTACCGCGTCTGCTATGGCAGGAGGTCGAGCCATTTGACCCGCAGTGCATCGTCACTTACTCATGCACTAGAAATTTGACACAGCAGCTGTGACGGTCGTCTATCCCCAAGCTCGACACCTGTGAGAAGCTTGTGAATCCGTCCAGCGGGAGATAAAAGCCGCCTTGAGGCTCCTGTATTTGTCGAGCTCCTGCGGCGCGTGGCTGATGTGGTCCAATGAGGAGACTATGTGGGCGATTCTGGTTGAGTCTCTCTCTTGTGACCTGGTGCTCTTGGGGTTGGGACTCAACCAAGAAGAACCACAGTTTCGGGGTTGCGCGCCAGAATGATGTTAGCTGGTGCTCCTGGGAGAGCACGAGCTCTCGGCTGCGGAGTGAGGCGTTGCACGCAGCATCATCATTGTCTCTCCCAAGCACCATGCTGGTTCTCCACTCGGGGTCATCACTTTAGGAGTCAAACTTTACTCTTTTAACACGAAGTCAATTTACTCTTTTTTATTCGAGACCAGAAGGATACGTGCAGACGACGATGATGAAGACGTTGTTAAATGTGGCAAAAACATGTGCGGGTAATGCCGCTGATTAAACTTTTAGGAAGTTTGCCTAGGCTCTCTCAGGCATATTGACTTATGAGAGCCTATAAGGGCGGCTCAAGCAAATTTTCCTTTTTCTCTCGGGTAATTGCTTGCGCCGCTGATTTGTGAATTCCATGACAGGCGAAGATTTCTCGAAGTGCAAGGATATGCTTGTGCCGTGGAGCGTGCGCTGGCGTTGGGACATTTCGTGCCGCCACAAGACCTTGGCCAAAACAATGTCTTTTGTGTTGGAAATCATTTAAAAGTATCTTTTTTGTCCAGACTGCACCAAAGCCGAGTTAGCTGAAACAGCCTGTATGAAATTGGGATATTTTGCATTTCTTTCTTACTTTGAATAGCTTTAGCTCTCCTACGAATGCGGATTTGAAAAATGATGCCAATTTAAGAGACCTTAATTGAAGAAATGCTTTGGGGGAGGAAAGTCGTGTGAAAAAAAGTTTTTGTTTAAACTGAACCGGAGCCGATAAAGCCAAAACGGCCTGTGTGAAATTTTGAGGTTCATCCGTTCTGTTTATCTTTTAATAATATTTATTGAAACCCGCGTTGTTCTGATTCTCATTCGCAAGTATATTTATACTCTCAAATATAACTGCAGCGTGGAAGCGTAATTTCTGTCGGGCAGTCCCATAACAGCCACTTTTTCTTTTCTTTTGATATTGATATTAATTAGCCGTTCTCAGGATTCATTCATTCCAGGTTTTTCGTAACTTAAGAAATTGCGGTGGGCTTGTATTCTCGCAATGCCTCTAAAATTTTCTGTTTTTTAAGGGGGATAGCCACTGTGACGGCCGAAAAATTAGTGATTTTTTAAAAAAAATTTTGACCGAGTAAGTAGAGGAATTTTGGATCGGGTTTTTTTCATTTTATTCAGTACAAATCTAATCATTTTTCCACAAATTCTTATTGAAAAATATCAAATAGTTTTAACAATATAAAGGATGCCGTAGCGCCTGAAAAAAATTGCCCCTTCATGGTCGCATCGATTTTTCAAAAGCCGGAACTCTGAAAAAAAAAAATTAATAGAATCTGTATGAATGTAGTTTTCGTTGTACTTAGCCGTTTTTTTTTATTTTGATTTTTCACAAAATGGCGACCGATTGACAATATTTTAATTTTTTCGAGCATTTTTTTTGGTTTTCAAACAGTTTAAAAAATAGTAAAAAACAAAATTTTTCAAATCGGCCACGCTTAACCTTAACCCCTACTAAGACGAACAAAAAAAAATTAGACATTGGTTAGTAATTGTTCAAGTTATTGATGCGACCAGTTCAAAAAAAAGTCGTTACGAAAGAAATGCGTTTGAAGATTTTAGTCCATTTCTCTCGCAATTAAATCATGTATCTTTTAAAATTTGCATACCTATATTAAACTATCGAGTCTTGGACCATATGACGGTTCTTCCTTTTCATCTCCAGGGGTCTTGTTGACTCTCTTAATTTTTTTATTAACTTTGTCGATGCGATACTGAGCAGCTTTAATCCGGGTAGAGTCACGGTTAGCGCAGTAGTTATAGAAAGTCGGTCCAACTTTGATGCCGAGCAACTCCATTAGTTGTAAGCTTGCAATTACCCTTCATTAAATATTATTGTTGAGATATACAGAGCTATTCCAACAATAACCGCAGAACTTGAATTTGAGTTAGGGGCGATCTGCCACACTAAAGCATTGAAACTTTCGTTATTATTCTGTGTAACTCCACCTACGCATCTTTCTAATAATTTAACGTCTGAGAAATCTTCATAAATCGGCAATAATACTTCCGCAATATCTTCCGGAATTGGTGGTTTATCAACAAATGAGTCCAAGGCATTTGTCGAAACAGCTTTCTGGAAGTTACACCAAGAATCAGGTCCTTCTGGGCAAAGAAAATGTTGGGGATTTTCGGGTGAGGAGAATTTATGATAAAGTGTTTGCCAAATACCATTTTATATGTCGTCAATATTTGTTACATTACGACGTATAGCTAATCCATAGTATTGCGTCAATTTATTGTAGTAATTGAGCACGTTCTCGAAAAAGATAACAGAGCCCCGGATGGTTGGTATCGTATGTTGCACTTAATTTTTAAATATCCATTTCATCAATAATGGATTTAGAACTATTAACTAATCAGCTGAATGGAGGTTGCGCTGTAAATTTAAAATATCAGAGTAGAGTAGTAAAAGAACTTTAACTTAATTCTACTGGTGATTATCCAATGCAAGTTATTTAACATAACAAGGCAAATAAAAAAAGGATAAATAAACGACGTAGGAATCAAGGTATGTAACTAGTTTGATGGCAGCATGACATGATTTAAAATTTCAAAACTAAGTTTCATATGAAACTTTCCTTAAATTAGATTTGCTTCATTTTCTTCAGCATTGAACAAAGGACGTTTGAGTAGTGCCCACAAGAACTCATACGGCGGAAACTCGTCTCCAACCTGGGATACGGACTTTGAAGGCAATTGGGAAATGGGAACAGACCTTATCAAGGAATTTCTAATGTCACAAACGAATCACAATCGCAGTATATCGGAAAGTGATGCCTCAAATTTGGTTTATGAGAAAAATTCGGAAAAGCGTATGAAGCCTACAAACCAAGAGAATAATATGAAGTCCTCAGATCATCTTCATCAAATGGCAGCTGTTGCAAATAATAGTAAAGTTCTTTCAATTATGGCGTATGCTACAAATAATTTGAACAAGTTATCTAACAAACATGGAGTGCCAAATAATTCAATTGCAAAGGAGGATATAAATATAAGAACAGGCAACGGATACGTATGATGAGAAGGAAATTCCCAATGCATTCAATATCTCCAAATGGTCTGAATGCTCATTCGAAACACCGTTTATCCCAACTTCAGCGGTACTAAATGCACCCACGAGCGTGGGTTTGGCTGGCCAAGGAAAACATTTGTATGGCGGAGGTTTCAAGCATGCAGTAGCTGGTACAACGACCAATAAGACTGTAGGCCCGAATAACCTATTCCATCAAACATCTCAACTTCATGCGCACCATCAACTTTCCAAACCGGTAACATTACCAGATTATTACGGCTCATCATTATGCTGTTTTACAAGCGAAAATAACCACAAGATCACATCAGCAATAATTCCGCCACAGTTACAACAAGCAATCGCCGCCCCTACCACTTCTTCCATCACTACCACCACTACGGCACGCACCGTAAGTCTTACTAATCACTCAAAAACTAGTGGATTTATAGAGTATTCCATTGTGAAATCTTCGTCGTCACTTTTCCAATTTAATCAAATCCCTAAATTTGATCGAAAAACGATTGCAAATAACCAAAATCGAGCTGCAATGCCATTAACAGCTTCAGCAAGTTCTCTTGCCCCACCTGGGCTTGAGATTGCCCAGGTGTTTCGTTGCAGTCATTAGTAAATAATTCCTCTGCCTCCTCCTCGTCTCGTCTGGATGATGATGACAATTTACTCACTTCATATCGCACCCATTTTCGGCCAATTAAGCAGAACTATGCGGACGGCGATCAGTTCGATATATCAGGGAGTTTAGATTATGTTGAGTTCAAAAGGTCAGAATCGGTTAGTTTGTATGTAGAATCAGAGAAATATTTCGAATGCACCCGCGTTGATACCTTCTTATCAGATGAAGATTCGTCAGCATCTTCGATTTGCTCGCTAAGCGATGATAGCAAGTTCAGGGAGATAGACGGGGTTAGTGGCTTGAAGGGGTTATATCCAGACAAGTCCCGCGTGAAGCAGTCTGATAAAGAGTGCAAGACGGAAGATTCACTTCAGTTGTCCGTTTTGCCACAATCCAATCAGCTAATTGCTACAAAAAACGTAACAGTGAAAACTATCAGAGAATTGATCAGCTAGAACTTTTCGGTGGGGAAGTTGACGGTGAGAGAGACAGCGACTGTGGTCTAAACAGGGAGTCTGAAATGCACCTTGACGGCGGTCACGTCGAGACGCGAGAAGAAAGAGGCTAGAAGGGAGATCGGGAAGAACCAAGGAAAATCGTAGAGTTTTGGTTGAATTGCCGCGATTTGGATCGGTGCCGTGTGAAGTTATTAACCTCGCATCTTAGTTAATGCTTGTTGGGAAGTTTTTCCGAATTATTTAAAAGTTGAAGTTGGATAAAGGCAACTGGAGTGTAGTGAATCGTACGGTTTCATGTCCCAATAAGAAAAACGGTTCTCGACGGCGGTCGATGCAAGTGTGTGTGAAGGGGTGTTGAGATCTTGTGTTCGAGGTGAACACACGCGGAATAATTTCATAGTGAAAATTAATAAAGTTAATTTGCAATACTAGAGAAAAAGTGGAAAAGTGATTGAGCGAACAAAAAAAAAAGAAAATTACCTCCATGAAAGCTGAATTTTAGTTCGGATTTCCCGTTTAACCCTCGATCCCACGTTTAATGTAATTTTAAACGGTGCTGCCGATTGAATTTTCGTGATCAGAACAGGAACTCTGAAAGAACATTGGAGTTTACAAACTGATTTCCATGCATATTCTTACGATATATATGATAAGTCATTCAGTGATTCGCGCGATTAAAAGAACATTGTGCAATTGTTCTGTGCGCGCCACTTTGACCCGAGTAATATACCGTAACTTCTTGTTTGCTCTGTTTTGTGTTAAAAATAAACAAAATAAATCGACTCTAACGAATTTATTTCTTGTATGCAAATTAAGGATCGACTGCGTGCTAAGACCGTGTAGAGTGCTGATACATAATGTTGTGGCTCTGGGAAATTGATTATTTGATTGGGTTCGAGTGCAATTATTGCTACAAGTGCACGTCCTAGCGGCGATAAGGGAGGAGGAAGAAAACTCGTTTGCGATTGTTTCTTTTTCATGAGTTTGGGACGTGTTATTTGTGGATTCTTTGCGGTTTACCGTTACTTTGTTTGCTTCTTAGTTGACATAACTCACCACGCGCCTCCAGACGGACCTGTGATTAATGTTATTCTGGCAATTGGAACCTCGATTCTATGGGAAAAATTCTCGCTGACGTGGCATATTTTATTGTGTTGTGTGGACCGTTATTTGCGAAAATTGACTTCACGGAATATTTTGGTGTCAAGGCTGTTTCGTTAGCAACATATGCTGATAATTGTTTAGTGACCGTATCTGGCGATTCTGATTTAACTTGCTCTGCCAATAATTGTAACGTAGAGGATTATCATAAGTTTTTTGTGAGTGTCCCAAGCCCAGTACTTAATGAATATATCTGTAAATGTTCAATTCGCAAGTCAAGACTTACGCACCCCACCTCGTCAACGAGCGCTCGTCGTCGGAAAGGATGGGTAAGTACTCTTTTGAATGATTTAAAATGTTTTGACAGACGTTTCAAATTTTCTTTATACATGTAATGCTTTTTTATACATATTTCAAATCTTATATGCACTTTACTTTACCTCTACATACAATACTGGGCTTTGGAAACAAAACAAAAATTCATAGGAACGCGGTGTGACATATCTTATGAATAATTGGAAAGAATCTCTTACATCGACATTAATAGAATCACACTTCTGTTCCCTTGTTCCCCTTTAATTCTTTACATCGATGTTTACATAGTAACAGAAGATTAGATTTATTATTAATTATAAATCATTACGATCGAATTCAAACTTGATATTGCTTGTGCTTAAGATTTTTTTGTATCGATCTTAAATCTTGAAATTATTGCGTGAATAAAAATACAAATGAATTTGTAACTTACAAATGAAATCGGTCTTTCCTTTCCAATAACTCTGACCGGGTATAGGACTCGGTACGGTGGCAGGCTGCCCCCTAAAACCATGAGCCAGCCACCGGGTACAATTTAATCCTATTTTTTTCTTGGTTTCAGGTGTCATCACGGGTTGAGTGGCCCAAGCAGAGTGCCTCTTTATGGCATAGCGTTATGCAATCGGATTGTATAATTCTATGGCATAAATTGGTCACCGGGGTACTCCCCTTCTGATGGGAAAGTTTATACAAGTCAAGTTGTATGAGTTTTCCACTCAGAAGAGGAATACCTGGCCACTGCAACAAAATATGGATTTATTCCGGTTGTGTGGATGCGAAGGGGCTCCATAATCACCCGGTTGCCCTTCTTTCATTTGTGGGCCATGAGCTTCGTCGGGTAACGACGAGGTTACCCCAAGTCCGCCTTTTTTTCAGGTTCCACTTGTTCTCGGAACAAGTACTTTCTCTCTCGGTGTAGTTATCTACCCTTTTTGCGACTTCGGTCGCCTCTTGATCGACTGACCACCAAATTCGTGAGTGCGAAATTTTTTTGTAGTGGGTCCTCGTGCTGGGGAAATGAACCCGCCCCACGACACCGCAATGCTAGCCTGCCAGCGCATTCACGCGTCCCAAGACGAGGGCATTCTCGGCAGATATTTTCATCTTCTTCTGCCGAGGCAGCAGAACATCGCTGCAGGCCTTCACGGACTTTTTGAAACTCAAAATTCACTACATCATTAATCAACTTATCTGTTAATCGACCTTTCCCCCCTAAAGTTTTACCTTCCTTTGTTCGCTGTTTTTTAATTGCTTTCAGCTGGCTGCCCATTCTTTTCTGTACATGGTTGGTACATTCCTTTTTAATTACCTTGAGATTTCCATCAGGTTTAGCATCGCAAATATTTTAATAGGTCTTTATGTCACCATCTTCAATATAATTAATATATTTGACGTTATCTAAAGATACAGATCTTAGAAACATTTCATTCATTCCTTCCACCTCCATTTGACCCGAAGAATTAGTATAGTTTATTGTACACACTTCTGAATGTTTTTGTAGCCAAGTATCATATTCAGAAGTATCTTTTTTCAGATTCTTTTGTGCACATGATTTAGAGAAGCTCGATTTCACGACAACATCTACAATTTTTCCAAAGTATTAGCCAATAAGAGATACCAAAGGATGGTTTAAATCCTCGCTTCTTCCAACTTCCATCTCCAGATACCGAGATCCCAGGAATAATTTTGGACTTTAATTGTTTTGAAGTTTCTTCCACTTCCTCTTCTACACCTTTGCTTAGAACCATATCACTACAAGTTTTTGCTGCATCTCTGATCTGTGTGACTACTCTATCGTAAAAACTATGAAACATAGGCCTTGGTAAATCCATGAAGGCACAAAATCTTTCCGGACCCGCTAACCCAACACTAATAATCCTCATTGCGAAGATAAAACGCCGATTTATTTCGTACGGATTATGAGTAAGAGGGCATGAATTAATTACAACTCGAACTTTCCACAGTTCACAGCAAGCTTGAAACCTAATCCTCTCACGCTTCGTTAAAAAAAGTTTATGGCTCCACCGCATTTTTTACATGAAACATGATTCTATAACTTGTAGTAGGATGGACATCATATTCAGAGTCATGACAAATGTTGCGTTTGGAAGCACTCTTACATCATTTGGGACTTATGTTTTCACCTTTTTCTATTTCATATCTATTACGCGGTCCATTATATTTTCTTCCATTTCTGGAAGTTCTAGTTTTACCGTTTGTATTCATTTTATTAACTGGACGATCCATTTCGTAATAAAACACAAGATATTTTTAAAAAATGGATAAAAGCAAAAACCAGAGAAACGACGTGCGTTCACTACGAAACTTTGAAAGTAACTGTTCATCTGTCTAACTTCTAGGTATGTAAATTGACGAAAGGGACTATGATATTGTAAAGTCTATACAAAGCAGGTTTATATTACAAAAGAAATTCGAAGAAAAGAGCCCACTACGTCACACAGTGTTAAATGCATTAGAGCAAGGGACGTTGTGATCGGAAGGTCAAGCGAAAAACAGTCGGCCTACCTGCTCTCACTACAATCATTGTAACTTGGTTAATTTTTGAAACTTTGACTTGCAATTTTGTACACATATTTTTGAACATATAAACTTTGATTTAAAACAACAAATTTTATTTTTGACCCATCAAAGTGGCTATCCCCCTTAAGATTCTTTAAAATAAATAACAAAAATGTTTTTATGTACTTACAAACAAACAAGACCTTACTGAATAATGCAGCTTAATATCGGTTTCTTCGGGAACCAAGTTGCAGGAAAAATAAATATTAAAAGCTATTATTTAATTTAACTAGACAGGGATGCATTCTCATTAGTATTTTAATAGAAATATTTTTCTTTATGCATTTCACATCGAAGTTAATTAAAAACCTACGCCCTAATAACTGCAGACAACTACCATCTAATTTCATGTCTCCAGCAAATAACTCCAGGATTAGAATATACTCAAAAACCACAACAAGTCGGAAAAGTAACACCACTTTATCATGCAGAATTTATTACCATCATTTGACCAATTGACTCACAGCCAACGCCAATAGGATAGGTCAGGTGTGTTTTGCACCTAACACATGGCGGATTTTATGTCATGTGACTTTCCATTTACAAGGACTCACAAGTTGTCGTCATCTTCACGGCCGCAATTTTTTTTCTATCTACATTGATTAAGGTGTGCCGTTAAACTATATATATGAGAGTTTACGTACATACTCGTACATCTACCAACTTCGAAATGTTCTCTAGTTCAAGGACAGGCTGCCATTCACTATGCAGACTAGTGATGAAGTTGCCGATGGGATGGATAAGGATTCTTCTTACACAAAATTCACCTGGGATTGTCGTCATGACATTATCTATAATCATGTATAAGGATTGCATGGGTCACGGAAGCACAACAAAGCTCTGGGGATTTGGTGGTGGTCTTCGTGGAAAAAGATTCAATTTACCTGTTTAGTCACTTCCTTTCCGTTGAATGCATGAATAATATCCTTGTTTGGCTGATGGCCAATGGGCGGTCGAAATAATAATCACCTAGAATGATTGCGATTCCGATAAACTTTGATGAGAAAGTGGTTTTATCGCTAATTTGGATGAGAAAAAAGGATAACATTAATAGTAAAAATAATAATTTGTTAGCTTTGAATATTTGCAAGATTCATCAATCCGAACGAGTACAAGTCGGCCGACAAAAATATTTCTATTCCTCTCTGTGTATTTTCACCTTCTCACTGCAGAACATAAATTAAAATTGATTTTTTATTCATACTGTTGGCGGCCTAAATCCATTCACATGTATAGAAGATGCCCTAACAAAAAGTTGCCCTACATTTCCTAAAAGGGTATACGAGTATTTGTACTCCTTCACGGAAAGTTCTAATGCACTGTTAGTGGTTCGTACTCATGTAAGCACTTACGAGCCCATTTAAGTGAAGATTTTAAAATAAAATCGATTAAACCTGCAAATTTCCCAACGTATACAATCATTATTATAGTTTCTAGGTCAAAATTTGCCAACGGACATGTTAAATTATTCACGAGTTCGGTGTAGGGATTGAAAATTGGCCTTTATCATCGGGGCGGAATACAATCACATTCTAAGATTATTCGCTCAGTGGAAATCACTTGAAAATATTCATCGCTTTCAGGTAGATTATTTTGAGAAACATGGCGTGTGGCAAGAAATCTTTTGGAAAATGTCCAACAGAAGGTGAAATTGGCGAAATTGTCTGTCTGAACGGAATGATCTATTATTGTGTATTGTCTGGTAGGATGGAAGCTTTAAATGATGTTTAAATTGAATTATTTTTTAAGCCTTTAGCTTCAAAATATTTTTTCAACAATTTTGGAGAAATATAAAGGTCATGAATGGATGATAAATAAAATAGAATTCATGACTAATATATCTTTTCATAATTAATTACATTTAATGAATCACTATCAGCACTAAAGCAAATTGAGAAGCAATCCGAGATGTCAGAACCAGCCAAATACCAACTTTAGGCCTCGAGTCTGTCTACACACTTACCACTGCGTCGTCGAGGGCAAATTAGATCGACTTGGACTTATTTAGGCTAGGTGTGGCATCGGAAGAAACTAAGAATGCAGTAATAAAACTGCGCTAGATTCTAAACCGCCGAGCCGTATGGGAACGCCCCAAAAGGAGCGGTCTTGTTCAATGTTACCGTTGTCAAAGATTCGGGCACGTATCCACCAATTGTCGATTCAACATGCGATGTGTAGCATGAGGGGAGGAGCATACTTCAGAAAACTGCCCCAGTCAAAAGCCGGAAACAGCTCCATTCTGCACTATGTGTAAGATACATGGACATCCAGCCAATTTTCCCGGCTACCCGGAACGAAAAAGATTGTTGGATAGAGCAGTCGAAGCTAAAGCCAAACGGACGGCACCTCAGATCTTATGCTCACCGCTCCTAAGCTATCAAAATAGTTCACCAACCCCTACAACCCCACACCACTTTGCTCCTCTTACCAATCGGACCTCATATTCAAAAGTCCTAAGAAACGAAACTCCGCACCACAGTTTGATCTCACCGACCCTTAACCCCGTCATCACCCTACCACAAAAAACCCCCGTCGGGTGCCTACTAAAGATAACCATGGAGTGGCAGGAGTCTCTTCCAGTGAACTCCTGTCCAAGGCCAGGGCTTTCCGCCCATCCTTTGACGCCACTCCTGACCAAGAGAAGCAAATGGCTCTCCTCAATTTCTACTCCAATCTTTATGGTTGCAAATACACTTGCCATTCTTTCCCTAAATATCAACTCCCTAATTTCACATAATAAAAGGCTCTATATTGTTAATACAGTCAAATCCTCGCATCCCGACAGCCTCCTTCTAAACGGTACAGCTCTTAACCCTCAGCACAAAGTCCGTGAGGAGAACTACCATGTGCATCGTAATGTCAATGGTAGAGGTACTGCGATACTGTTTCAGGATGAGTCAGATATCCACCAAATCCCTTTTGAACAAAACAAATTCCTCATGTACACTAGCAACTATTAAAACCAAGCGACCCAGTGGAAACCCAGCCAAAATTCTTATTGGCTCCCTATACCTTCCATGCAATCTAGGTCCCTGATTCCATTTACGCTTAACCAAATCCTCGCAACAGCCTCATCTCACAACTCATTTATACTCGGAGAAGACCTTAATGCCAGAAACGAACACTGGGGGGACTCCACGAGGAATACCAGCGGGAACTACCTATTTGAATGGCTCCATGCGCTTTCCTAAGCATCCAAAGCAAATGCTGGGGTCCCAAAATTTCCCAGAGGGAATTCATTTTTAGATATCGAACTTTAGAAAAGACCTCAATGATCTCCTTCCAAACCTCCCACCGGAAAATATCATTCTCTCGGACGCAGAAATAGACTCTCATATATCGGCACTAACATCTGCCATATAGAGTGTCTGGCCTAGCATGTCCCCTTCGAGAAACCACACAGCCCGCTTTATAGATGTCTAATTCAGGAGACTCCTCAATTAATAAAAACTCCGAAGCATATGCTCCAACGGCTTAAGCGTATTTATCATTGAAGCTTTAACCGATTGAATGAGGCGTATTTGGGACTTGAATCGCAATTAACAAGCATTTCTCGAGAAATCCAGAAACGCATCAAATGCGAAGCCAACAACTTCTATAAAAGCACACTGACATCACTGCAACTATCTTTAGATGTGTTTCGACTTATAGATCAACTCACAGGCGGTAAAAGTTCCAATTCGATATTGAGAAAGACTCTATAAAGCGAGGGTCTTCACTGCACAATCTGACAAGGTCATTGCATGTGAGGGATACTTCAAACAACTCTATCCTCGTCTCGAGCTGTCTAACAGAATAACAACGCTAAAGCAGTGGTGTAGCAACCACGGAAGTCACCGCAGTTGCAGACATTAAGTAATTAGCAGAGAGGTGTGTAGCCCGGGGTGGCATACTGAGGCCGGCTAGCGCTCAGTCGTGTCGTGGATCTTCCGGGACACGCTCTGCTCGTGCTGAGCCACCTTACATAAAAACTAGCACAAAGGGAAAAGGATGGGAAAGGGAGAGGTCATTTTGAGAAATGAAAATAAGGTTTCTAATGTGACATGGCCGTTTTATTTACAAAAATCCAAAAATTATATAAAAAAACCATTCACAAATTTTACAAAAAAGAAAAAAAAAACTAATCACAATCAAATCCGCCCCTTCAAAATCGGATTTAAGCCAATAAAGATTAAACCAAGGTTAACTAAATATACAAAATTATGTAAAATCAAGTAATTCGAAACAATGCAAAAAGTAAAGAAATAAATCTATACTCACTTACTTTCCTGCAAAACTCCAAGCGCTCGGGGAAAGGCCAAGAAAGAAGCGGGGGCTCTGAAAACAAAAGGAGAAATCTCTGGAATGTACAACAAAAAAAATTCAAGAGAGATGGTAAAACGGCCACCTTTTGTAATTTCCACACTGGCTTATTCGAACTGTTTGACTTTTCACTCTTATCCTCTGGCACTATATTTTTGTTTCTTTTCACTTTAGAATAGAATTTGTTTAAATTCACAGTTTTTTCTTTCTTTCCTTTTTTTTCACATCTTATTAATCCTTTTGGTTGTCTTTAAATTTCAGTTAATTCACAACACACTTTGAATTAGTTTGTGTCTTCGTTAAAATTACACTCTGTCACTTAAACCTTCGTACTTTCTGTTCTACCATCCACATTAAAACTATTTTCCCCCAAAATTCACCCAACGCCAACACTGTAAATCCCAACCCCAAATTAAAATCTCCAAAACGCAAGTCAAGATACACTTTCGATTCACAAAAACTCTTCTTCACCCCGACAAAGAACTTTTTCCACTTTCTAACTTGCAACGGACTCGGAAACGGAAAAATTCACACCCAAAGCGCTCAAACTTCTTTCCGACGTCAATTACTGACTGCCCAATCCTCACAACTTCATTTCACTTTCACCTTTCTCCAATCCGATCCCGCAATCCAATTCCTCTCCAATTACCGCTGTCGCATCTGGGTAACGTAATCGAAGTTCATTACACTTCGATTCCGCTACACACACATCTTTTGGTCCATATCGACAAACTCAATAGTATCCATTGTTTTACATATGGCAATTTGAACACTCCAAGAAGCGCTTGGTTGAATTCAAAGTGTTACATATACACATTTCGGAAGCTATTGGTTTTGCCGATACCCCAAAAAGAGTGCCTCCGTGCGCCCGGGGGAACTTGAACTCAGGGTTCCAGCAGACCCTCGATCGAGAATTCACGACGCAGCTAATGTTGCCATGGATTGTCGATCTCCCACTCATCTCGTAAGCAACTTGAACGTTGCATTTGGGCATGGGATTGAATTTTGTTAGTAGTGAACGTGAATTAATTTTTTGTTAGTATAAAAAAATAAAATTTTTTAGTGGGAATTAGTAAATAGAATTAGTTAGTATGAAGGAAAGGAATTAGGTTTTGTTAGGGAAAAGGTATTGAATGAAATTTGTTAGTGGGAATTAATAAATGGAATGTTGTTAGTGGGAAAATTGAAATTATTAGTATATGTTATATGACTTTAGTCGGAAATAAAGGTAGGATTGTGATGATGAAGAAATAAAAATTGAAGGGAAATTGGAAGAATGTTAATAAAATTAAATGAATACACTGAGGAAAAGGTAGGAGTGCCCAAAGGAAGGTGGAAATGTTACGGCGGCAATTCGAAGTTGCGAATGGGAGAGAGTCGGTACGCCGGAATTCGCAACAGTGGTTCTACTAACGATGCAAGGATACGAGGGCTCTTCTTCTATACAACATCCAGTCTTCGCCGGATTTTTCACATCGAAAACGGAATTAGAAGATATCTTAAATGCCTTAAATAGCAAGCTATCTCACGACCTTGACGGCATCCTGAACAGAATACTAAAGAAGTGCCTCCTTCTTGACGATATTATACAATAATTGCATTTATTATCGATATTTTCCAAAACCTTGGAAAGTCAGTAAACTAATCCCAATGCCAGAATTAGGCTGCGAAAGTAACATTAATAATTTTCGGCCAATTTCTCAATTATTCAGCGAAACATCAACAATTTTACTAATCCTCTGAACCCCGATTTTTAATTTGGATTTGAACGCGAACGATCTTCGCAACAAGCAATAATGCTATTACACAATAGCCCTTTTTCTTTGGCGGAAAAAAAGCACAGAGGCCTGTGCTCTAGACATGAAAAAGCAGTCAAATCAGTTTGGATCAACAGTCTCAAGTTCAAATTTAAAATTTCATCCTGTCCAGTCGCAATCCTCAGAATTCTATAAAGCTTCCTTTCGGATAGAACATCCCAAATTAAACTGGGGAGCCTCACTTCAAATTCTATCCCTATCGACTCGGGAATCCCACAAGACTCCATCCTTGGTCCTGCCCTGTTCAACTTTTTCCTTCACAATATCCAACGCCCGAACTGCTCTACCATCGATACAGCAATGCAAGCAGACGATATTCTCCTCACTGTCACCCATAGCCTCCCAGCGATGGCCCACAAAAAGCTTCAGCTCTCTGTCCACAACATCGTTCCATATCTAAATGAATGGGGGCTCGAAATAATTGCCAGCAAATTGGAGCTGATCTGCTCTAGAAATACTAGCAGGAGAGGGTACCGCCTTGCTGTGGCTCAAAGAAAGAATGCGCAAGCACATATTGCTGGTGGAAACATTCCTCTCAAAGAAAATATCAAATATCTTGGAGTCCATTTTAACAATCGACTTGGTGTGGATAGACACGCCAGGAAAACCCTCAATAAAGCGAAGGCAGCGTCCGCAACTATTTCGTCCCTCCTTTCTTTGAAATCAGTCTGCCCAAAAGCGAAGGTCTTAACGAACAAACCTCTTATTAGGGCGATCATTACCTACGCGTTTCCAGCATGGCTAAAAATCTCGCCTACTGCTGCCGAAGAAATCCAAATCTTCGAGAGGAAAATCCTTAGGAAATGCCTGTCCAAATACAGGCGGCCTAATAAGAAGTACCACAGGAGTGTCATCGCTTACAAAGTTACGGGGATTGAACCGATTCTCTACTACATGTTAGCAACGACTGAAAAACGCCTAGAGAAGTGGCGGGAGCACCCTCTTCGATGTATTCGCGCACTTTTCGAACCTACAACTGCGAATAATCCCTACTACCTTTGTCTCTTCAAAATCCTTGAACAATATCACCGTGATCCCAATGATTCCGCAACTACCAATGAACCGTTCATAAATGTCATAAAAAATGTATTCAAGAATAAATATATGTTAAGTGTAGGATCGAGTGCTTTACTAAACAGCTTATAGTTTTAGGTTAGATGTACGAATACAAGGTGCGTTCCAAAATAAACGAGACTGAGCTAAAATAGGGACGACAGAAGCTTTGTTCTGATAAATTCGAGTTTATTTATTCAAAATAGTCTCCTCCGGGCTCGATACACTGTTTTGCGCGATTCAAAAGCTTTTCGAAAGAGTATTTCAGGTCATTGACCGGAATGTCCTTCAGGATGTCAGTGTAAGCCTGCGGTTTATTTTGGAACAAAATATGCACAGACCTTTCGTAAGCCTTAATGATCAATTAAAATGCGATAAATCGATGTTTTGGAAATATTCAACTCCGATTCCATTAATTTCAACGATGATTTCGGCTCATTTTTTATAAATTCACGCACGATTTCAATTGAGTTTTCGGTGATCACTGATTTTGGGCGGACCGTACGTTCATCTTAATTTATCTCCTCACGACCATCATTGAAACGAGTAAATCACTCATGAACTCTGGCATGAGATAGACAACCATAGCTATAAACATTTTTTATCAATTCAAATATTTCAGTAAACGTTTTACAGATTTTAAAACAAAATTTGATATTAGCTGTTTGTTCGAAACTCATTTTTGTACCGATGACATAAACATACTGTCACTTTAGACGCAATAACTTCGCTTCCACTGAACCAAATGTCACCAAACTTTCACTGGAATTTTTAATGCACTCATTCACAGATAGCGCCACCAAAAATGACAACAGTCTCGTTTATACCTTGTAGATTTAATTTATATTAGCATACGATTTAGTTTTAACGTGTTTATTTGTCAAACTGTTCTAGTCGGTAGCCATAAGAGCAAATGGCAAAGTCTGTATATCCAAAAACACTAATATATAAGTTTACATATATTCTAACCGTCAAAGTCTATTTGAGATCCATATACTATCAAATGTCACATAGTCATTAAGCATACTCTAAAATGTCAAGTTATAAAAAGTCTCAGAAAATTTACTTACTAAGTGACTTACTTAGCTCGAAGCCACAAAAGCGGCAGTAGCTTATCTTTGACTTCTCAGAAACAACTACTACTATTACCATTGCCAAAAATCCTAACGCGTTACCAAAAAAAAAAACAGAATGAATCTAATACAAAAATGCATAATAAAAATCATGGAAAAATGGCAGAACATTGGAACCAGTAAAACGTCCAAGAGTTTCATCATTCGAAAATTAAAGCGAAGAGGAGAAGGACATACCATACATGTATTGTATGGAGCTGTATTTCATTTGCATTGAAGAGTGGACCTCATGTTTAACATTTCGTAGACTATGTAGGGTCCGAAAGACCCTAGCGTTTCCAAATTCTTCAAAGCTTAAGTATTTTTTATGTTTCTTACCCCAATCTTTTCTTTAGCTGGAATCGAAATATTTGCACATGCATTCCTAGCAGTATTTTCGTGATAACGTTTCCACTGCAGTGTTTAGACGTGTGCAAAAAGTGTTGGGGCCCCACAGCACCAACGTGGTTCACGAAGTAGTGTAAAACGTGAGTTGTAAAATTTGTTCAAATGCAATAACATTTTAAGTTTTTTTATGTTGTTTAAACTATGACCTATTATCAATATGTGAAAAGTGTCAAATCTTTAACAACAGGCCAGTCCGTATAAATTAAAAATACTGCCAGCCCATGAAACGAACTGGACTGTAAATGATATTCAAGACATGAGATCGCACACAATATTCAAAAGTGGGAAGCCTACTGTAAAACGAGAATTTGGAGTAGCCTTTATTGGGGATAGGGACTTCAAATCGCAGATTATTGATTTTAAGGCAATTAATTAACGTTATGTGCAATCCGTATAAAAGAAGAGTTCTTCAAAATCTTGCTGATAAATGTACACGCCCGATCGAAGAAAAGGACGGAGGAAACGTTCTATAGAGTTTCCCATTAAGGACATAACAATTTTATCTAAATCGATTGTGAGGCGTGCTGTGTGGTCAGTGGCACCGTCTTGTTGAAACCACATTTCGTTAATGTCAAGTTCACCAACTTCTGGCCGCAAATAATCTTCCAACATAACACGATAGCGCTGTCCATTCACGGTAACATGACGATCGTTTTCATCTATGAAAAAAACGACCCAATCGCACCTCTGGCATGAAAGCCGGACTAAGCAGTAATTTTTTTCGGATGCAACGGTATCTCAAGAAGCACATGTGGGTTGACTGCTAACCAATAATGCATATTTTGCTTAGCCATTGAGCCAGAAATGAGCTTCATCGCTGAAGATGATTTTTCGATGAAATTCTTTATTTTCCTCAAGCTTTCCCAGAGCCCAATTGGAGAAGTTTCGGCGTTTTGAATGATCAAGTGGCTTTAGTTCTTGAGTCAATTTGATTTTGTAATCATGTAGGCCAAGCTCTTTTTGCAAAATACGCTACAATATCGTTTGAGCGACGTCCACTTGGCTCATTTTGAATCCATGCACTTATGGTTGCGATATTTCCTTCGCTTCAAGCGGTATGACGTTTTTGTTTTTGGCATCGGAACGTCCAATAGTGAAAACTTGGACTCAAACTTATCCACTATAACACGCACAGTCTGCTGGGTGGGGCGATTCCTACGGCCAAAAATTGGAGTAAGCGCTCTTAAAATTGAGGCTACCTAATTAGAATTTCGGTAGTAATTTTTAATAATTTCCAAACGTTGCTGGTTCTTGAACTTTACCATGATGAAAATATTGACTTTAACTAACGTTTGGCATTGGCAGTTCATTAAAAAGTTTAAGGGTCCATCCATATAAAGATAAGAAATTGTTATGTCCTCAGTCGAAAACCCTATACAACCACCTGGAAAGACTAATCGACTCATTGCCTACAAACAACACAAAAATAATTCTAGGTAATTTCAACGCTAAGGTTGGCAATGACCTATCTCGTTCGTCGAGGAATGACTGGAGGAGATAGCCTACAACTGGTCTGCACCTTTCAGCAACCAGTCAATTTGTTGGCTGTTAGGGGCGGATGCATCGCTGACAGACTGTACATGAATGTTATCGCGGTAAAATGGAACAGTGAACAGATTTCTCGAATTCGTAAGAGCTCCACAAAAATCACTTTATCTCACGGAGGAATGGATCAATCGCTTCCTTAATACTAGTTTATTTGCTTTGACACAGCACGAAATTTAAACATCTTTCTTTTCATCAAAACAGCAGGTATTCATTTTTTCCGTTACGGGATATTCTTTAAGTAAAAATTTCTTTTATGGTTTTTCACACTTTCACTTGAACTCGTTTGATTGTTTTTATTATCTCCGAGATAATTTCAACTCACTAAACCTTAAGACACTGGTATTCAACGGCGCGCCACGGCCTTTACTTTCCCAAGTGTTAACTCCGCGAAAAGGTGTCGCAGAATCTTTTGTTTGATTTGGTCGAAAATTGCACTTGTCAAGCGACGTCTTCAGAGTTCTCGGCTCGACTTCTCGCGAAAACACACACAGCTAATTTTCCTTTCTTTGAAAATTAACCACGAATATTTAGTTCAAAGGAATATTAACGTTTCTTTTCGGATGGATAAATAGAGCGAATGGATTCGTGGTAAATGAAATTCAAGTTAAGGTTTGAATTTGAAACCGTGTAAAATGCACCAAGTAATTAAATACGTTGATTGGCGCAAGAGTAAGAGCACTCATTCACTGTCGCCAATCGCGAGCTCTTCTTTGCACTGTCAAAGAATTTGCACGGGACTACGACGCATGTCCAGTGAAAGAACTCCCGTCGTTTGTATGCAACTTTGGGTACACGAAAAGGTTAAATACGATTCAAATTAGAATGACCAAATGAATTTGGCTGATTTCAATTAACTTAAACTTGTTTTTTTTTCCACACACTTTTCTCGTCCTTTTCGTTCACTGCACATTTTCGCAATCGCTCACATCTCTCCCGTCGGTCGACCGCTAAACAGCCCGCGCCGCTCAACGTTTTCAATGCGAGACCCGCTTCGAAGCAATCTTTCCGCTTATCTCGATGAAACTCTTCATGTGGCGGTAACGGAGGTTTTTTCCGTCGATAAAAACTAACGATTGCTTCGCTAAATGGCGTCGCAAAGGGGGTTGCCATTAGCAGCTTTTCTTGTGATTTTATTTAATTTGCCATTTGTTTCTTTGGAGAAATTTTTCCCTGATAATGACAGCGTTAGTAGTGGCGGGGCTTAGTGCGGGATAGAAAATAACAATATTAACAAGTGGCGTATCAAATGATTCCACACTTGTTGCGTTGTTATTTTTATACAAATGGTGTTTTCTTGGCAAAGGTCTTTCGAGTAGTTTGCCTAGGCAGCTGCTCAATGACTTCAATATACGAAAAAACAATTGCAAAGTAATGTTTTCTTTGGTATTTTGGTTTTCATTTAATAAATAATTTTAAATTTTTAACGTGCCAAGAGTGTACCTTGAGAGTACATTACCCTGATTGTTTATCAGGCCAAGAAAGCCTGTTTTAGTTTACGAAGTAACAGTGCTCGGAAAGACGAAGGAATCCAGAGTTTATAATTTCCCCGTGAAAGTGGTACTTACATATAATTAATTGTTAGCAAAAGTGAGGAAAGTTGCAGAGATTTATAAACTACGCGATAGGGGCACAGGTGATAGAAGGGTAACCATCACTGTGTTCTTCAGTTAATTTTACTCTGGTCGGTCGGGCGACTTTTGGGGTGCTTGGTGAACCAAAAGAGTGGCGCCCACGCCCCTATTCGAGTGCATTGGTCAGAACCGGAGAGCCACAGCCAGAATTTCCCTAATAAAATGGGGATTTTAAAAGAGTCAGAAAGAAAGCCGGTAGCACATGAGCAAAAAGTGAGCATGGCCAACAAAGGGTGCGAAACTTGATAGTAAAATTAAAAATATAGTACAATATTTTCATAACTTGTAGTCCACGTGAAGCAGTGGGCTAGGGCACACTCGTCCAACCAACAATTTCAAATGGAGTATAAGACAATTTGTCTTATGATTACAAGGGAAAATAGGAAATAAAAATTGAGGAAAAGAATTGTGATTCTGAGATTTAAGCAAAATTAGAGGAATAATAGAAAAGTAAAAAAAAACAAATAATAGTCGCAAAGTAATTTTTCCCACCACTTTCCAAACATCCTTGGGAATTCCAAGATAATAAATTTGTCACAAAAAGAGACTAATAATTAACTGTAAAAAAAGGTAAAAATGGGATGAAAAGAAAAACCGAAAATTATACGATTGGAAACAATTTTTGGAATGATTTTTTTTTGTGGTAGGGAGGTGAAGGCATTTACGCCCGCCGAGTCTGGCAGTGTGGGACTCCCATGGAGGATACCCTTGGACTACCCATTAAACACCTCCCCTGTCAATCTGAGAACCTAGCCTGGAACCGTTTGACACATTACTTCGGGCCAGGTCTCGTTTTGTTACGCCGTGGGGCGCCTTCAAGCTGGGGAGTCCCTTTCCTAGCGGGAGGGGAAAGGGGAAGAGGAAATGCCAGAAGAGCGATCCCCCAGCCCCAGCGCTCCCGGCTGCTGTGAGTCCCTTTTATATTTTAGGACTGCCCGAGCATAATGTGCCACCTGGTTCCATTTGTCAACCGATTCGAGCATCACCGCAACTATATTATCCGGAGTGAGCTCTCCCGTCTCCCTGTAGAGTTCCCTTCGCAGCCTGACCCGTTTGGTACACGCAAAAAATGTATGACAGGCATTGTCCTCCTCTCCTGGGCGAAACCGACAATCGGGAGACCGTGGCTTACCGATCTTGTGCAGGTAAGACTGAAAACACCCATCGTCGCTCAAAAGCTGGGTCAGATAGAAGTCAGTCTCACCATGCCTTCGATTTAGCCACGATCTCACATCCGGGATGAGGCGCGCAGTCCACCTTCCCTTCGTGCAATTCCCACAAGACTGCTGCCAATCTTTGAGCGAGCGTTGTCTCTCCTCGCGGACAACCATCTCCCTCGTATCCTCGTTTCGGCGCAGGTAAATAGCGCGGCGCTCTCTAGCAAGGAGGGCGACAGGTATCACGCCTGCAATCACTCTCACCGCCGAGTCGGAGACTGTTGGATACGAAGATGCAATTCTCAGTGCTCCTCTTCTCTGTACCTGTGCCAATCGTTTTCGGTATACCTCTTTGCTGAGAGCGTCGCCCCATATTTCTGCTCCGTACAGTAGCACTGACCCTACAGCACTCATCAAGAGGCGTCTTCTTGATGGGCTGGGTCCCCCTACGTTGGGCATAAGTCGACTCAGGGCCGATATTCCCGAAGCAGCCTTCTCAGCCGTTGCCCTGATTTGCTCAGAGAAACTCATCTTCGAGTCGATCAGTAGCCCCAGGTACTTCACCGCTGGCTTCGATTCGATTTGTATATCTCCAATACTGATCATCCTTACTCTAGGGATTCTCTTTTTTGTCAAGATGACCACTTCGGTTAGGATTATTTTTGAAATATACTTCCTAAGATGGATCACTGAGGAAGGGACTAAATAAGGCCCAAAACAACTGTCTGATTTAGGGGAAAAACTTAATTCAACCTAAGTAAGGAACTAATGAATTTTTTATATCTAATTTCAAAGGTTGCATATATCCGAAACATAAAGCAATAAAAATTAATCAATAAATAAAGAATTTGATTATTCGAAACCCAAATGCTAATTATGACCTTCAACATAAGTCCGAAAATAATATTAGCACCAAATGTGGCACAACTGTCGCACTGGACTGTAATTATGTCATTGATATTCAAATCACGAGAGTGATTAAAGTTCACATAAACTTAAATAAAAGAAATGCTTTCACTCAACGCGCACCAATAATCAACCTCGCTAGTACACTAACCCTTTCATTAATCATTTCACCCCAATCAATCGTCGTCGGCTGCTCTGTGTCACCACTTGCCCGTAACAAACCACACAGATATTAACACTTTGTTCAATCCATCGTCTGCGTGGAGTTTTCATTCCAACAATTTATCAAGTCCAATTAAACTATGGATATTCCATTTTGCTTAGCCTTTACTAACTATTAATGCTCGCTCTTACGCGTACGTACTATACGCACATGAAATTGATGTTTTGTTGTAATTGACAATATTAAATTTTCCAATTGAACAAAATACTCGCGACCGCATTTAGAATGAATTTATCATATCCATATGATATGCAAACTGAATTTTATTGCTATTAGTATCGGGCTCCGTATGTTCAATTAATTTCATATGTTGCTTATAAATCGTAAAGTGCATTCGCACCAACCGATGAATTGTTTTATATTCGGTGCAGTCTGGGTGTAATGTAAGCATAAATGTTTCATTTTTAAAATATTTGCACTTCACTCAATGAACGAGTGATTTGTATAAAGGAACGATAAAGACGTTTCCGCGTAACATCGCGCGAATAAAGCAGAAGAACGTTCTTTGTGCAAAATCGATGGAATGTATCGATTTATAAAAAAAGTTCACTCACACTATTCATTCACGGGACTCTTCATTTTGCTGTTTGTGGGGGTGGGTCACATGAACATGTTCGCGTTTTTGCAGCGTGTTTTATTAATAGAGGCAAAATATCTGATAAGAAATACCGGTAAAATATGGCACGAATGTCCAAATAATAATTTAGGTCCCAGTGGGAAATAATTTGGCATCCAAAAATAAGCAGTCCAAGTAAAAATTTGCTTATTTCAAGATTTTTAAGCAAATTAAAAGGAGTTAAATAAATTGGATATTCAAATATTACTTAGTTTTTAACGTTATTTCTGATTTCATATGGATGATAATTATTATTGGCCCTTGATACACTCCAACTTGAAAAGTCCAAGGTCTGATTCTTCTTCTTCTTCGTAAGACAGGTCCTCTCGAGCTTTCGCTTCCTACAACAAGTGCCTCCCACTGTCTCCGTTTATAAACCGCGTTCTCCAATTTCAAAATCTAAGCAGCGATGAAATGTCTTCGTCAACCGAAGTTCCCGTTTCAGTACTCCCAACCAATATCTTTTTGGGTATCGCTTGTGCGTCCATACGATTCATGTGGTCAGCCCATTGTAGCTTCCACAGTCTTACAATCGTTAAGACCTCCAGCACGTCAAAAATTTCAAACTGCTCATAGTTGTATCGAACTCCCCATTAGTCCCCGTCTATGTTCGCTCCAATCATTTGCCTCAGGACCCGTCTTTCGAGGGCGTTCAATATGTTTCCGGATGCTTGGATTAGGGTCGATGTTACACACCCATAGTGCAGCACAAATCTTATCACAGATTTGTATACTTGAAGCCTTCTTTTTTCAATGTATAGAGCTGGTCTCTAAGATCGTCAACATTGAATAAACTGTTTTATTTGCGAGCTGTTTTCTTCTGCGTATTTCGTCTCTTTCATTACCGGTTGTCGGTATTTTGATACCAAAATACACCAATTCGCCCACATTTTCGAGCTTTTATTCACCACGTGTGATATTTTGTATACTTGAGGTATTTTCCTCGAATGCGTTATAAGCTTTATTTTATTCTCATTGATTTGTAGCCCTACTAGCTTTGCTTTGCTGTCAACTAGTGCTTCCAATCCGCCTCAGGCTTTCTGTACATACCCGTACATGCAAGAAGACATTTCGTTTCGAAAACTCTTAGTCTTTCTATGGTACTAGCACTCTGGTTGTACCAGATCTGACATCCATATGTCAGAACTGGTCTAACCAGAGTCTTGTAACAGATAATTTCGACCTTTTAATCAATATATCTGTAATCACAGAGTCGTCGAAGGGCCATAACTACCTCTTGTGCTTTATTAAGCATGCTTTTGACATGTCCAGTCTAGTACAGACACCAATCGAGATGAACACCAAAGTATAGAATACAGAATTTATGTGGAACCCGTCCTGAATTACCCTCACAAGCTATAATGTGGAAATCCTTCCAATTTCGTTTCAGGTTTTGACTGGCCCCCTGCAGCGTTGTCTGAGAAAAAATAATTCGCACTTCTATACATTGATTTTTGATTTTTGAGCTGCACACCAATAAACATTTTTTGAAGATTGCTCCAAACTATTGTAGCTTTTTGGTCTGCCGTATAGATGATCAGATCATCAGCAAAGGTACCACTGATCACGTTGGCGATCAATCAGAGCCATTCAATAGCTTTTGGATGAATATTGAGAAGAGCAAAGGTATCGTAAATGTTCCCTGCTGTAGACTATTCCAAATCTTGAAGCTGTGCACTGTCGTCATATTTTCATCAGTTACAACCAATGATTTCCCATATAACATATTGCACATCGTAGCGACAAGGTGTCTGGGGAGCCTGTCCTAATGGTGTTTAAAAATTAGTCCTAGACATTTTCCACCATTTAGTATCCAACAGATGTCTGAGGTTACTTTCACTATCGACTTTGTGGTCAAATGCCTGGCACGAAAACCAAATTGGCAATTCGGCATCAACTCATACTTCTCAATGTGGGCATTTAATGTTTTGTTGAATATCATTTGATACACCTTGCTGATGTCAGGCAGCAAGCTGATTGGGCGATAGCTTTTGGGGACTCCTTCTCTTTCTTCAAGATCGAAAATACCTTAGCCTTTTTCCACTTATTTGAGAAATATGAATTGCTCAACATGTTTTTGAACAATATGCAATAAGTCCTAATAGCAACCTCAGGCAAATGTTAAACTATAATTTTTTTTGTATATTATTGTTTATCCTGCCAGATATGAAAAAGAAATCTTCATATCTTACAAAATCAATAAGATTTATACTCGGTATAAGGTCAGATGTCAATGTTTCATTGAAATGAAGAACAAGCTTGATTTGAAGTCGGAAACTTTTGCTTCAATGACCTCTGAAAGTATTTGATTTTCCCTCTCAGGGGTTGATAGATGAATCAATTCAAAATGAGTTCCGATCATTACAAGTGTCTGCAATCCATCACATATAATCCTGTTTCCATTTCTATCCGGAGTCGTACTATCAATTTCGATGCCAGCACTATCGAGAAGATTAATTTTATCACTAGCGACTCCAAGATTCGATACATTCACTCGAGACTTCTTACGGAATAAGCTCTTGTGGGCTAATGCCCCTCAGTTTTTCCGCCCATTGATTGCTGACCTCACTCCTAAAGTATGAACGGATTAAGTTCCGGACATTCTTCAGGTGCTATTTTAAGAAAGCTAACGAGGGATGGTTGTAGTCCAAAAATCGCCGATAAATATTGTTGATGGATTTTCAATCTTTATAACGTTGCGATGGTTGGTGTTTCATATCCCCCCCGTACTGTTTCGATGTTTCATCTTGGGAACTACTTTCTCAATCGTTTCCAACGTCAGCTTCTCTAACCTCGATCAATAGAGATCTATTTCATCGTTAATTCGATTCGTGTCATAAGTAACCATGGAGTAAGAGTTGCCATCATCAGAAGGAGGATATTGCTTCTGGCAACCCCGATTAAACTGTCGTGTTTTCCCGCAAGGGGAATGTCAGCCGACAGGAATACTTTTGGAGGCTGGCATTCTTTGTGGAGTGCCGCTGCATGTACCCGAGGAAATTCCGGCAGGGGGAATGCTGGTCGACAGAAATACTCTTTGAAGCTAGCATTCTTTGGGGAGTGCCGCCCCACTGACATGTGGACATGGTGAGCACTGTGAGTTTCCCTCCTGGGATGAAAGGTAACGACCCTGACAGAATCCGGACTACGCTTTGGACAACGAACTGGAATCGATGCTTTGGGCTGGCGGATATGATTGCTTGGACTTAGTTTGTTTGCACGGTAGTGCCGAGATGACTCTCGTGCGTTCCAATTCAACTACCATACCGTCTTCGTCCTGGTTATACCTTGAAGTCCTCGGAGTATGTTCGAAGCTCGCACCATTGGATTGGTGGTGTAGGCTCGGTGATTAGCGCCGGTCTGGCCCTGTGCACTTGTCTCCATAAGGGATGGTCTCGATGCTCTGCAAAAATAACCATGGGACCAAAAAGGCGACTACACACACGAACGAAGAAAGTGGCTCCCAGGGGGGACCTAATAATACTGGAGCAACTAAAAACCCTAACAAAATATTTTAAAAAAAATTCAAAAAAAGTAAACAAAAATAACGATGACGACGCAACCAGCGTATATACATACGCCTCATCACTGAAGTATTTGCGAGCGCGCAAAAACTGCCTATGTACTCGCGGTTCGCCAATAAAATTAGGCCAGCAGGCACATTCGCCCATTGTTATCGAAGCATTCGTCCAATGATCAAGCGTAAAAGTAAATAAGCAAGCGAAAAATAAATAAAAAAAAGGTTAACCCGCAATGCGTTTCACACGATCATCACATTGTGAACGACGTACATGATAAGCTTCACTACGATCAAGCACATAAGCTTTGGAGTGTGCTTCCAGCGAAATAAAGCCGAAGATAGAGAGAGCCAAAAGATGAAACAAAAGTGCTCTCTCGCTCAATTCCCCCAATTTTGTCATAAAAATCTACAAACGAGACGAGGAGTAAGAGCTTCCGTGGAATGGGAGCTCACATGTTGAAGAGCAGTTTTGTTCGAGTCTTCGAGTATAAGGGAGCGTGCTGCAACCCATTCTTTAATTTCAACGAGTAATTACGCGAGTAGACGGAGGTATAATGAAAGTGTGCTACGAAATGGTGAGGGATGAGGTTTTGGCTTGCGCCACGATCCTCAATCGGCCTTTTGGAGTTTCACGCCGTGTGGCCACCCCGAACCATTAGCATGTCAAGTTGGTTCCCTCTACAGGCTGGCACTCACCTGTGAAGCGCGACAAGTCAGGGTTAAAGTGAAAAGCGCTTCACTCAATATTGATATAGGCTTTCAATAATTGAATATGTGAAATGTAATGTTGAAAAAGAAAATGAACAAAAAAATAAAACAGTTAATAAAATAAACGTTTGCCTTTGCTGATTTGGTTTATATAGATAGAGTTGCAGGTAATTGTCGTACAGCGAGATCACTCCCCAGGAGCCTTGATGATGTATCTAGGATACACATCAAATCGAGCTCCCAGCTCATACTAGTATACATAGGGTATACTGGTTATGTAACACAGCCACAATATTCATAGCACATCGGAAGCCGTACTAACGATGAAAAAATCGACGATGAATACAATGACAGTCTTGTCCAGACTGAGATTCCTGCGGCATTCGGGCGTAGCAAAAAAATGATGCGAACGCCAGAGCCCCCTGAAAAGGAAGAGCGGAAAACTCTGCAGGATGCGCCAGATGTTCGTGCAGTGGGGGAAAATATAAAGAAAATCGAGAGCCTGAAGGTTACTGCTGCAATCACTACCGAAGCAACTGAAGCAAAGATCGTAAATCCCGAAATAATAACTAACCACGAGGAGATTGCGGCAGGAAAAGAAAGGAGTTACCAGACAAATTAAGCGCCGTTGTGTGATTTCATCGCCACCGTCGAAAATTTTGTGGGAGTACTGTACTCGAAAACGGAAGCCGATAATCTCTCGTAAGAAAGGTGGTCGCAAAATACAATTGCCGTCCAGCGACATGAAGAAGAAAGGCTTGTCCAGAAAGCGGGAGATGTTTGAAAAAATACCTGCATGTGACTCGTCAAAAATCAGCAAAGAAGTAAAGATTGGGCTCCTTGAACTAGAGGAGCTGTTATACCGCATGGAGGAGCTGGTTAAAAGACAAAGGGGACCAGAAGGCCGAAGAAGAGCAGAAGGTCAAAGAAGCTCTTAGGGCTAAGCATAATCGGCACGCGCAGGTAGCTCCCACATTAAACATCAATAAAAGAATGGCGTCTAGCCCAATCGAAGGAGACCTGGGTAAAAGAAGGAAGGAAGAGGCACTTGATGGGTGTGGAACACCAGATCAGGGCTGCCAGACAGTGCTGACTAAAGGAGCGAAGAAAGCCGCAAAGAAACTCCTTGAAAAAGTGCCAGAAAATATAGTTCACATGGAGTCCCAACAAGAAAAAGACCTGATGCGACAGCAGGCACTCCTCGTAAAACCTCGAAATGGCCGATCCTTCACAGAAGTTCTGCGGGATATCAGGGGAAATGCAAGGCCCGACACCAACACTACATTAAAATAGTATGACTAACGCGGTCGGGCCACAGACTGGTCAGGTTTGGAGCAGTGGCCGATAATAAAGAAGAGAGTGCCGCCAGCCACGGGAATGCTTTGGTTGTGGACGTGTGGAGCAAAAAGGTACATCTTTCCGACTTTCTGTCCTCAACGGAATCAACAAGCTATGCAGTCAAGGGCATCGGGAAACGAGCGCAGTGTTCATGAGGCGACAGAACGAGCACCGAAGTTTCAGAAGAACACGAGAGCCGCTGTCAATCTTAATTATCGCTTTAAGTCTAGTAACGGAAACGAGCGCCCACGCCTAGCAGTTTGGCTGTCAGGTAAGCAATTCAAAGGTCTGCTAGATTTGGGGCGTCGAATACAACTGTTGAAAGAGCTGGTTATTGTTTTGGTGGCACCCAACTTGGCATACAAGTTGATCCTTGGAGAAGATTTTTTTTCCGGCGATTCGGGCTAAGATTGAATTCAGGGGAGAATCGGTGAAATTTTGTCTGTGACGAAGTGTCATCTACATAGTAGATAAATACGAGTATTGATGCAGACCGAAAAAAGGCAGTTGCATCAACTAATAAAGGAGGAGTTTCAGAAGATGTGGGAGGGACTAAGGTGTACGGGTTTAGGGGAGCACGTTATTAAAATGTAGTAAAACCATTTTAAACAGACGTACTATTCCGTCTCTCCGGCAATGCATAAAAATATAAACTTGGATTTGGACGAAATGCTGGCGCTTTGCCGATACTTCTGGCCAAGAAGAAGGATCGCTCGTACAGATTCTGTGTGGGCTTCGGGAAAACCAAAAAGGTAAAAGCTCGAGATATCTACCCGCTTCCGTACATTTCAGCCACACTTGATAAGTTGCGAGACGTACGGTACTTGTCCACAATGGACATTAAACCAGATTGTTGGCAAGTGCCAGTGGCCACGGGCTCACGGCAGCACATTGCCTTCACCGCCCCAGGAAGGGGGCTATTTTAATGTAAAATGATGCCTTTCGGCTAGTCAAACCCACCTGCAGTCTGGCAGTGCCTAATCGACAGAGTCCAGAAATGGATCATCCGTTACCGCCATGGTGACAAATTTAGCAAGCATGATATATATATATATATATATATATATATATATATATATATATATATATATATATATATATATATATATATATATTATCTTAAAATATTTTTTACTTGTCTTAAAAATTAAAGGCCTTCCGTATTGAAAAAAAAACTATAACGCGACATTAATAATCCTTTTTGTAAATGGTTGATCGGTTAGAGACATTGTAATAATTTTGTTACTGAAAGAAATAATGCGAATGAAGAATTTATTGAACCCAAAAATTCGGTATTTTCATTTTTTGAACTCCTAACGGGTATGGGACCTGCCACGTTGGCAGGCCCCTCCGCTCATGAGTTAGCCATCGGGTGAGCTCTCCCCTTTTTTCGATTATTACAGTTGCTCTCGCAGGGCTGCATGGTCTTTAACAACCAATATGAGCCAAGGCAGCATTTTTTGGATTTTGATTCCACCACCTGGATGGCCCACTCTTATTTGTGGGCCGTGATCGCCCAAGGACGTAATCGCCTCGCGTACCGTCCACGGTTAATTGATATCGACGTCGCGTTTCCTTTTTGTGATAGTAGGTTACTTTGGCCATTGGCCCCTTTACCACCAGCCAATTGGTTTTGCTTTTGACTCCAGTCACCAAACAAATCGTAATTGCGAAAATATTTTGTAGTGGATCCTTGTGCTGTAAATGGAGAACCTGCCCCAGGACACCGCAAAACTAGCTTGCCAACCCACTTACGCGTCTCCAGACAAGGCCATTTCCAGCGCAGCACTGATTTCGCTCGATGAGGTAGTAGAAGACCGCTGCGAACCTTAACAGACAATTAACTATCCACACATAAAACCGCTATGCTAGCCAAAGTGTTCAGATGCTTGAGGAAGGCTGGCTTAAAATTATCGCAGGATAAGTGCCATTTTTGTCGGTCCCAACTTAAATACCTTGGCTACTTGGTTAATGCGAACGGCTTCAACGTGGACCCTGAAAAAGTTGAAGTAATGTTGTACATTCCTCAGCTACGTTCGGTGAAGCAGGTCGGGTGATTTCCTGGAATGGTTTCGTGGTACCGATGATTTACGTGTATATCGGACCACGCATCATTGATAGCCCTGTTAACGGACCTGCTGCGAAAGAATCGCAAATTTGTATGGACACCACTATGCCAGTCATCAGATTCGTATGCTTGAAAAATAAGTTAAGGGGTGTGTTGTGCTAAAAAAAACAAATCCCATAACACCACACATAGGTAGCTGCCAGCAGGCATGGTCATCTCCAGCTGAGCTCAGTGTCAAAATGTAATATCTTGGACTCCCAAGCTTATTTGGTTTTCCAGTGAAAGAGTGGGTTGTAAAATCGTACACATAATTAAGAATGTTGTTCTTTCCCCCACTTTTCTTATTGTAAATTCTAGATTTTAATTCTTTCTTATAACTTCAATACATTTATCTTATACTATATTGAAGTTGTAGAATAGTTGACTATTGCTTGCTAGTAGAATCTTGTAAGTTTTGAATCACAATTTCTTATGTCTGTTCATTGTCCATCGTCGCTTTTAGGCTGTATAGGCTCTTGTTGACATCCACTTTCTTTTTTCTAGCTTGTATCTTCACATTTCATTGCATTTGTTGCCGCTGATCCGCTCTGAGTTTTACAAAAGTTGATCTGTATCTTGCTCATCTCCCTTGTTTTTAGGGTTTTGTAGAATAATTTTACAAAACCTTACTAATATCTCGACCTGTCTTTCCGTCCATCGGTCGATATTCAAATAGTCTTACAAAAGGACCCAATACTATGTAACATTTGAAGTTTCTCTAATTACAACAACAATAACACAATATTGTTGCCTTATGAACTTTCCATCGAATCAGACTCTGCCGTTTTGATTTTTTCTTCTTAATCTTCTTTTCAATTGGTACTTCTTGTTATTCATTTTGCTCAGCTCCTCGTTTTGTTTGTAAGCATTAACACTTGCCCGGAACATTTTTGCATGAGATATTAGGGTTATTTTCGGAATGTATGTAGCGAATAATGGGTTGTTGAAAAGTCCGTTCAGGACTGCAGCGATGGTCTGCTGCCTCAGCGGCCGAAGATATTAAGGCTCGCCGTAATTGGCCTTGTTTGAAGACACGTGAATGCACTGGCAGGCTAGTATTGCGGCGTCGTGGGGCGGATTCTTTTCCTCAGAATAAGGGCCCACTGCGACAAAATTCGCATTCACGAATTAGAGGATAAAATGTCTCGGTTCACGGTGTCGAGGCCGAGGTAACCTACCGAAGGGATGGACTAATAAAAAGTGACTGGCCGAGCCTGATTAACGCGAGCGGGATGCCTGAGGATTTCGTCGTTACCATTGATATTTATGAACCCCAAATAAGAGTGGGGCTTCCAGGTGGAAACGGTGCCCCTCGCATACAATTGCTTTCAAAAACCTTAAATTTTAGCTTTTGGGAAGCTTAAGGGTCCCATTTTGATTTTATAGGCAAATATGTAAAATTTATAAAATGTACTCTTATTAACAAAGTTTATCGAATTTCAACTTCTGAGGTATTGGTTGGCCTTGTACTCCTAAAGTCTCATCTCTGTGATTTTATTCAGATTTTTCGGGTCTCTTATTTAGGGGGATACACAGAATTTCACTCGTAGAAAAGTCCAAGCGATGGGCAAAGTAGAATTCATGAGTGAGCGATGAGTCTTTGAGTTGAGAAAATTGCTTTCTTAAGATAGTTTGCTCCGCGACTTTACTAGTATCATGACTATTTATTAATGAATCCGGGGGCTTATCAATCACTAGGAAATTTTCGCTTCTGTAGAGTTAGTTGTAATTACGCTGAATATTGACCAATTAAAGGGTAAACGAACACGTAATTTGGTAATGAACAAGCTCACGCGATTGATCTAATTCTCAAGTACTTCCCGTAAACAAAATTATTAGGAAAATTAAATGTCTTCCGCATCTTCATCATCTGATTTCCATGCTGCCTTTTCATTTCCCGGTTCAACATCAACAGCTATGAGTTTTTGGACGTTTATCAAACAGTGGTTGAAACATTTCCTGACATTTACGTTCTAGTTCATAAACTCCTTGATAGAATTTCGATTCGATTTCAATTGAACGTGCTTGAGGGCTGCGACACGATTACTAACTTTTTCTGGCAACATTCTCACCATTTCTTGTAGGGCGTGACGTCACATCGGGCCGGACATGAAGGATGGGCTGTTTAGAAAATACCTTGTTGCAGTCTTCTCCTCTCCCTCTAATTCAGCTCCACTATCGCTGCATACTACTCCAAGGTGCGGTGGCGGTTATAATGCTATTTATTACAGTTCTTCGACACTGTGAAAAACACTACTCTCAGAGTGATTTAATGTTACTTCTTTTTTTTCACTTTCCTCCTTCGTCTCCGTTAGTAAACTAATTGCTGTTTACAGTTAGCTTAGCGCTAGCTGTTTTTCACAGGGCACTGCTTGTTGCTGGCTCTACATAACCCGCTTTGGGTCGCTAAATCTTCGCACGCGATACTCCAGTACACATATGTCACATCAATATCCAGATAATGGAAACATTTAATTTGATCGGGAACACCAATTGGCCTTCACTGTACAGAAGCACTATTTTGCAGGATTTGTTGTTTCACTACATCTCTTGATTTTTTCTTCTTTCCCGACCGGTCAATAAATTAAAACCGCAAAACAGATTCTTTCACATCTACGAGGTCACATGCAAAACTTCCGGCGAATCGTCAACGGTAAATGTTCGTTAGTCGTTACTCGGAAGTTAAATTCGCTGACCACTCAGCAGCGTCGTCGAGTGCATTCCTTTCCAATTCCCTATTCCGTAATATTCTCCATTCGACTATCTTTCTACTCTCACATTGATTTCTCACAGATAAAACGCGGGATAATTAACGCAACTCAAACGATTACGGCCTTCGAACTCCCGAATGGAAACCGCAATCCCAGCCTGCAATCTTCCCCAGCACTTCTTTCCCCCGCGTCCACGCTCGTTGCAATTTTCAAGCAGACCCCTCTACTCGCGACAATCTCCCGGCAACAGCACCAACAACACCAGCAAATGCCACTCCCGTTACCACCAGTTGCCAATCGACGATTCCCTTTTCACTTTTCTTCGTGATCTCCCGTATCATTCACACCGTCTCTCTTTGCTGCTAGTTGCTGTTTCCCTTTATCTGTGGTATATTCGTTGTACTTAATAGTTGTCGAGAGAGCAGTCAACACTTAAGCAAAAAACACAATATGTTGAACGAATAGCGGGAAACGATCGCACTTGAAGACATTCTTCCATATTGCACTATAGTTGGAACGGACAGGAGAGTTTTAGCGGAGAACATAACTCAGACGCGGAAAATTGCGATCCGAAAGATGAGGGAGGACGAAACACAAGTCTCTTTGGATCACTAAGAATCATTTAGAGGCGGACGTCGTCATTTTATAACGTTTTTACACGCATTTCATTGAAGTTAACGCGCACAAAATTCACCCACGATTCGAGTTAATGTGCAGGTGGATATCAACTCCCCCCCGAGTTTTACGAGTATCGCTCAATAAAATATCACAAACGATGTTTTATTATCACCATTGCCTTCGACAAAAATCAAGATATGCCAAGAACACTTCGAATCTTCAGCATCAGCGAGAGCAATCCGCCTGTAATCGCTTAAACTCTCTCTTTTTTTTCTCTACGCGGCGTCCGTGCTGTGTGGCGGTTTCGAGCAGACTCCTTGATCACCCACATTGAGACATCCCATTCCCCTCCTCGCACGAATCCATCCAAAGATCCCGCAATTGCATTTCCATCATTCCAATCCCCTCACTTGGCCCCGTTCGAAAAACAAGCGAATCGTTATTTGCTATGTCTGTATCGAGCCGGTCAACAGATGACGAACTCGTCTTTACCGTACCGTATACATCGAACGATGCTATCGTGGTGGAAGAAGTGGAGAGCTGGTACGAATAATGCGTACGTATGATCACGAGAAGCTTCTTTGGACGACGTCGCGTGTGTTGAAGGTTTTGTCGGTGTGTTCGAGCAATAATCCAACTATCGTGGATGCTGGTGGCCTGCAAGCTTTGGCTATGCACTTAAGCGGTCCAAGACAACTTTTTGTTCAAAATTGTTTTCGGATATTCGAACACTTGCTTTTTCTTTTAAATTTGGTTTATCGACTAATATTTCAGGTAGACCTGTAATTGCATCCATATTAATTTCCAATACAAATAAGATATCGATCTGGCCTATCCAAACAAATACAATAATTATGTTAGAGTGCAAGCAAAAGCGTGTTCTAATAAAGCGGTCATATACATGTAAAGACACTACTCTTTACCAAATAACGTTCATCTCTCTTTTTATCTTAAAATTAATGTACATATACTAAAATATAATGCAGGTTTTTGGCTTTTATCTAGAAACTACTTTCCTGTTGTGAACTTTGATAAATTCTCCAACAAACCAACATACGACGAATGCTCATAAGCTGTACTCAGGTCTGAAAGTTTTTCGACGAGTTCATTGCTAACTCCTTTCTCTTCAAGTAAGTTCATGAGAAGGTCATATAAATAGCCATCCAGAACGTCTCCAGCGACGGCGTAAATTTTATCGCCCCATTCTCCTTTGAAAATTGTTAACTCGTCAATTCCAAACACGTCATCATATTCTCCTTCTTGTGCTTGGCCTTGTAAATATGAACATGTGAAGGATAGTGTTGTATCACCTTTGACTATGTCTATTTCAAATTGTGGACGGCTCTTCATTTCAGCAAATTCACCCTTGTCTGAAGTTGGATCAGTTTCCGCATCATCATCAGCATCGACGGTATGGTTAACGTTGAAGGAAATCAAGATTTTCTCTTTATCTGTTTGCTTCTTCAGCACCGTCCAGTTTTACTTTGAAACCATCAAGTTCAGTTGGAATTGTTTTGATCTTCTGAGCTTTACGTTCAGCAACTATTTCTTCTGTGAGGAATTCAACTAGTTCCCGTTCAGCTTTTGTATGTATATGTCGTCTACCGCAGCACCTAATACATCACGACCTTGTAATGCATGGACAATACGTTGAATATCATTCGGCACTTTATAATTGCATGCTTTTAATCCTTGCTTGGTTTTAGGGGAAAGCGGACAATCGTCGAAAGTTTTCACATCGCTTGGAGAAATCGAATTATATTTCGTTTGCAATTCCTTTATTTCCGTATCTTCATGTACCTTACCTGCTCGATTACTACAGCGTCAGTTTGCACCTAACTACAAAATCTTCTATTTCTAGCTTATGGAGTTTGCGAGAAAAAGTGGTGTGACACACGGACGGACGGATGGCAGGACAGACAGGACGCGATTTTAGTAGGTTTTTGTAAAATGATTTCACAAAAAACCCTAAAAAACGAATCTCGCAATTGCTTCCCCAAATTGCGTAGCAATGGTGTTGCCATTCTCGATTTTATTTGTTTGTGAATTGAAATTTTCTTGTAGGCTCTTTGAGTACGGATCGGAAAAACTTTTTATCGATAATGGCAGCGGTGATAGTGGCGGGGCTTATTTCCGGTTAGTAATAATAATATTAATAAGTTGCGTATCAAATTGTTTCGCACTTGTGGCATTATTATTATTATGAATTTGCTCTTTTCGTAAAGATCCCTCGAGCAGTTTGCCTCGGCGAGCTGCTCAATTACTACATGTAGTTCATTGGAAGATAACTGGAGAAGAGGCTAGATAAGCCTTCGGGGCTGTCTAATTTTACAAAAATTAAATTCAACCTCAGAACGGAAAATAATTAATTTTTCATTTCTTATATCTAGTTGATGCATCATTAACTGAATTCATATCCTTGATGAACTTATTGTTTTCTTTTGAAACTCCCATATGAAGAAAATGAAACACAAAATCTGAGCATTTCTTCTTCATAACTTTTTTTCTATATACCTATGACGTCAAACGACCACATATATTTCAAACTGGGTAAATTGTACCCACAATATCATTCATCGTTGCCATAATTGTATTGAACTTTAACTCGACAATTAAACATGTCAACAAAGTTCAGCCCCAAAACAAAGCTCCATCAAACATCATGTAGGGGCCCGGCGGAGCTTATGTTTCATTTGTCTTATTATTAAACCACTTAAGACGATGGCGAAAACTTAGGGCATTTCTGAGCTGATTGACTGATTCGTAGGCTTTCAACGTTGAAATCATCGTTTCAATTCAGTCGTTAACATTCGCGATTCAGCGCGACCGCAATGTCTACCGACCAACGTTTTCAGTTTCTGAGCAACACAAGGAGCGAATACATCTATTTGTTCTAGCCCATGTGATTCCTAGAAAGGATATTCCGACATTTTGTTACCGTGGCGGAGTTGGTGGATTTTCCGTTTGTGTGATTTTAAATTGTAACGTGATGCCTACAATGGCCACGCAATCGGGCTGTAGTAGTCTAGAAAGTATCGAATTAGCCCAGCCTTATTCCGCGACTCGTGTCAGTGTCCGTTTGAGCCGACAGGATAGTTGCCCTCGAAGAGTTCTGAATATTTATCGAAATCCACTAAGAACGACTCATCACGTTTCCAGCAGCGTTGAAAGTTTACCTTGCGAACATGTTTGGATTAAGCGAATCAAGTATGTTTTTCACTCGATTTTGTTTATTTGAATATTAAATATTGTCCGCCAATTGGTGGAACTTGTGTAATTTGCAAAACTCTTGGGTTTTATGCAAGACATGCTTTGCAAGCATTCAATAATTTCTTTTTCAACTACACTTACCTAAGAAAAAATAGTTTTAAACGGTAATTTCAAATAAAATTATTCAAAATTCATATTGTATCCTTAACTAGGTCAATATTGCCAATCAAAATCAATAATTACCATAAATATATAATAAAACAATTCAACTCACCCACGTATGATGCAAATTTAACTGATTCGTCCTATTTCTTTTTATTATTGCAGCTCACAAAATAACATATGCAATGGATCCGTATCCGGAAATCATGTCCTGGCCCGTAAAGTTCACAATAATAGTCCCAACGGGCAGAAGAAACCGGACGTGACGCTAACACATCTGCCGAAGCGGCCGCCTGTTGATATTGAATTCACGGACCTGTCGTACTCCGTGTCGGAGGGTCGAGCGCGAGGATTCAAAACTATCCTGAAGGGTGTCAGTGGGAAATTTCGCTCGGGCGAGCTGACAGCCATCATGGGACCATCAGGTGCAGGAAAAAGTACTCTTATGAATATTTTAGCGGGATACAAGTAAGTATGAGCCAATAGTTGTCCTTTACGTCCGTATCAATCAATGTCCATGCAATTCCGATATTTTCCCATAGTACACATATGAATAATTTTCGTACACTGGATATACTATATGACCCACTTCAGGGGTATTTATTTGGTTTGTTCATGACGTTTTGATAGTGTAATTGAGTGAGTTGCGTTTGCATTTCAAGAAGTATGGCTAGCAATGTTTTATTTTATTTTTATTATTGTGTGGGATTGCCCATTGATTTTTCTTGTCGTTGAAAATTAAAATAAAAGAAATCCAGTGTAGGCCACATGTGACGTATGTACATGTGTTTCAGCAATTAATTCGTTGTCTTCAGTTCTCCGACTTAGTATCCTTTGTGGTTGACGACAAAGGTTAAAGTATGACGTCTTGCTTCGGGTCGTCACGCATTTCTTTATCGATTCTCGGTTTCGTGGAATATTATAATCAGCACTCTTAATTATGGTAGAATAAATTATAAAAATTTAGAAATAACTTCTATGCATGGTTACTTAAATAATTTGATGATTTACCCCGTTTAATTCTCTGCAAAACTTGTAACGAACCTATCCGTGATAATTAATTGACTTCTTTAGAAGAGACGATTATCATTACTGGTGTTGTAAGTTTTTTCGTAGGTTATTTCTTCTTTCTCCATTTATGGAGGTGAATTTTAAAATTTATTTACCAGGATATAAATAGTGTATCATTTGAAAGGTCATAATGAGAGCTTTCCAAAATAGAACCCAGGGTTGCAGGAGGAGAGAAAATTTGCGAAAAATTCGTCTCATCCCTTCGTCGGGATTCGAAAATATTGTAAAAAATCATGCGCTTTATTGGTTCAATCGTTACAAATTTTAAATAAACATAAAGTACGTTGTAAAACATTAAAATACTCAAAAACTTAATCGTCCACGTGGCACTCTAAATTCAAATAATATTTAATCGAAAAATTGGTTGCAAAAAAAACCATATTAAACGCCAGCAAATGAAAATTACTAAATATTATCGATTAATTGGAAAAGGGAGACAAGTTAAGGTGTGAAAATTATAGAGGCATCGCTCTGCTGTGCACGTCTTATAAAACACCTCCAAAATTGTAGAAGAATGTCAAAGCCGTACTATGAAACTATTACAGGAGAGTATTAGGGAGGCTTTCGAAGTGGGCGGTCTACAATAGACCAAATATACTCAATAAAGCAGGCGCTCGAAAAATGCTGGAAATATAACATCGATGTGCACCAAATCTTTGCAGACTTCAAGAAAGTATATGACAGTGTCGACAGAAATGCGCTGTACAAAATAATGCTTGACTTTGGCATCCCAACAAAACTAGTCCACATGATCAAGGTCACGATGCTAAACACAGAGTAGTCAAGGTAAACGGTGAACTAATGGACAGCTTTATAACGGAATCAGACTTAAAACAAGGGGATGGAGTTGCTCCGGAAAATCTACGGCCCAGTGAAACAAGAAACAGAGTGGAGACTACGTTACAACGATGTGTTCTATGCACTATTTGATGATCCACCTGTTTTCTCTTGCGTAAAAATGGGTGGACCATTTCGAAAGCATGGAAGAAAACCAGCTACCCAATAGAACATTGACGGGTGGAGCACAAGGCAGACGTCCAGCGGGAATGCCGAGAACTCCATGGGAAGACACGATAGAAGCTTACAGCAGATCCTTTTTGGGAGTGGCAAGGTCACAGAACCGTGAGATAAGAGGAGAATAGTTCTGGATGTCAAGGTTTGGTTTTTTTTTGTGTTTGAGAGGTGAATGCCATTTACGCACAGAGTGTTGGACTCCCATGCTCGCAAGAAGGCGACTGGACTACTCACTAAACACCTCCTTTGTCAACCTGTCGGTTTGGGCTGTCGCAACATAGATGATGATGAATTTTATCCACCGTACTAAGGACTCCCAGGCGAATATCACTTCTGGTATGGTTCCTTCACAGCGAATACGGTGGAATGGTAGCGTATTTCCAGTGTTTTTGACGACGAGTGCCGCCCTGGTAGCCATTTCCCCGCGGATCTGCTGCAGGCATGCCCCTTTCAATTGTTTTAACGTTGAAGTCCCTCCCAATGGGCACATTGAGAAACAGTGCCCTCTGAAGCATTAAGCTTGACTTGAGAAAAATATCGGTTTGTTCGGGGTTAGGTACACTCAAAAGAAGGTAGTCCCTGATTACTAAACCCACACAAAACCATCCCTCTGTCCACAGTGCTCCGCCTGGAAATCACTGTTCCAAACCTAAATGGCGGAAGTCCCAGTTTCATCCATCAGGATACCATGATGCATTTTTATCATGGTGTTACTCGCCTAGCAGCTAAAAGTCGGCTTTCATGTCCCTCGCAAACTGCGTAAGCAGGTTTTTGGTGGTTGAACTGCGGAATAGATTTAACTGCAGGATATGGGTCATCTAAGTTTTGATTTTGCTTTCTAGCAAATCTGACATTTTCCTGATCCTATGACGTAGCCAACATCCAGTCTTGGATTTGCACACTTGCAAAGGATACAGTATGCCTTCTTTGTACACTCTTTTCTTTTATGTCCCATTTCACCGTATTTGTAACATAGGAAGCTCTTATCGGGTGCTTTGCATATTTGTGCGGTGTGACCATAGCCAAGGCATTTGAAATATTGAAGAAGTGCTGCTCTTCACCGTATTCTGGAGGCAACCCACCCTATTCTTACTTTACCTTTATTTAGGAATTGCGCGGATCCTTTTCGATGAAGTCAATGATGGCCACGCGATGTTCTCTATGATTTTCTGGTGTCAGCCTCGCTTTGACCCTGCCACTTCTACATCGGCCAGGTCCGTGACGTAGTCAATGTCCCTTATTTGCCATCGGCTGAAGCTAGGTTACAGTTGCTCTTTTCCCGACGACTATCTTTATTGCGTCACAGAATGCTTCTTTATCGACAGCCCTGGTCTAAATTCGATCAATATCCTGATATCCCGCAACACTTCCGCGTATGATTGGCCATCTTACGGGTTGCGAGCAGTGCTCGCTGCTGGTGTTTTCGTCGCGGCTTTTTCTCTCTTGTTTCGTTTCAGGTCTTTTTTTGCTAGGCGCCCGTGCGAACTTTATTTCCTGGCATTTTTTGAAAGAGTTTCGTTGTGGTTTTCTTTGTTCCTTTATCAGAACTATCTGGGACTCCTGATTTAGTGTTCTATGCCCACCAAGTGCCTTTTGTTTTCTTCTTTTATCCTGATCTCCTTCAATTGGGCTGGATGCCATTCTTTTATTGACATTCTTTTATTGACGTTTGATGGTGGAGCTATCTGTGCGTGCCCTTTAGGCTTAGCCTTCAGTGCTTCTTTAGTTTACTGGTCTTTTGTAGCCTTCTGGTGTGGTTCGGCCTTTAACCAGCTCCTTTAGTAATGTCCTATGCATTCTAGAAGCTCCTCTAGTCCAAAGAGCCCATTCTTAACCCCTTTGCTGGTTGTTGGTGAGTTGCATGTAGATTTTAATCTTTTCAGGACGTCTCCCGCTTTTCGGATTAGCCTTTCTTTTTCATGTCGCTAGACGATAATTGTACTTTGTGACCTCCATTTTTGGGAGAGGCTATCAGCTTTCGTTTGTGAGTACAGTACTTCAGCAACATTTTCGACGGTGGCGTTGCAATGGTCACTCCTTTCTTTTTCTGCCGTGATCATTTTGTGGTCTTCAGAATTGTTCGTTATTTTTTCGGGATTTAAGGTCCTTGCTTCGGTCACTTCAGTAGTGATCTCAGCAGTAATCATCGAATTCTCCATATTCTTTATATTTTCCCCCACCGTGCGAACATCTGGCGCGTCCTGCAGCATTTTTCGCTCGTCCTTTTTTGGACGCTCCGGTGTTCGCATCATTTTTTTTGCTACACTGCGCTGTCCGCTAATGTCCGTTTTTCGTCCATCTTTACTATCTTTATATTCGCTGTCGTTTTTATCGTCGTTGGTACCGCTCCCAATGTGCTGTTAACATCGTGATTGCTGAAATTTTTAACTTTTTTTTGACTTTTTGATCAATGTTTAGGGTTTTTAGTTGAAAATGCTCCAGTTTGATAAGGTACCTCCTTAAAGCCGTTGTTTCTCTTCGTGTGTTTAGTCACGTTTTTGGTTCCAAGGTTATCTTTGCAAAGCAGGGAGGCCATGCACAAGCCCTTATGGGGACAAGTGCTCAAAGCCAGACCAGCGCTAATCGAGAGTTCGTCTCAACCGAACTTACACCACTAATCCAATGGTGCAAAGGGTTTATCGGGACGGAGACAGTATGATCGTTGAATTGGAGTCATTTACGCACGAGTGTCGCCTCGTTGCTACCGTGCAAAGTAACTACGTCAAAACCATCATATACGCCAGCTGAAAGCATCAATTTAAATTTAATCTCCAAGGCGTAGCCCAGATTCAATCAGGGGCATTAGCTGTCATCCCAGGAGGAACCTCACGTTAATCTCTACATCGTCGCGTCCATGGGGACGGTGCTCCCCAAAGAATCTAGCTCCAAGACTATTCCTGCCTGGGAATGCCCATCGACAACTTCGTTAGCGATAAAAACTTTCCAGTTGGATGCAAAGCTTTGAATCCAATTTGAAACAACAGATATATCAGTATAGAAAAATATCGGAACGTGTCTCTAGCCATGAATGAGAGCGACTTGATCCATGAATTCTGCAAGTAATCCGGTCCCGGGTAACTCTAGGCAAGTAATGGACTGAGTTTTTGCAGGTGTGACCTTGGCCTTTAATGTTAGAAGTATAACCTTTGCAGCATTCGTTGATTTAACTTTGGTTTGGATAGAATAAACCAGTGAAGCTGTGTCACAGAAACCAGTTAGTAGTAAATCCAATCCAGTGGAAAATCTTCAGCTTGTTCAATGCTGGATGCTACCTTTGCACTGTGAACCAATCTTTCACATCTCTTCTTTTAAGGAATCATCCCAGTCACATAACTAAATCCATAGGATTCGAACGGTAACCTTCCGGATTATTATGCTTGACTGAATCCATCCTAACGAATCAAATAGTTTGACCGCTTTTGACAAGTTATTCCGCTTCGTAGTACCCTTTATAGTAGGTCAGTTGATTGTAAATGTGAAATGGTCCATTCCTGGGTGCCCACTGGAGTTCCAGTGTTTTCACACATCCCTTAATTCTTATGTTAAATAAAATTTTTGATTCTCTATCATCTTGTGGAATATACTTTAACAGATCAGGGCGATCTGCCGCCCATTTTCAAGATGGAAGCCTTTAGATTGCATTATCAGACGTAAATGAATGTTTAGTTGAGGTAGGGTGCCTAAACCTTCTCCTTCTGTTAGTATGTCATCGACAGAGAGATCTGCCAGTATGACTTCAGTCGCTTCTGGATATTTAGAGTGCTCCTTTTTGGCCAATTATTGCAGAGTTCTAATGTACAGGAAAGGTACACAAGATGTTCCGCACGTGAAGGTTTTTAATTGATGATGCTAAATTGGTTCTTCTAGATTGAAACGCAAGAGTATGCGTTGACAATCTAGGTCATCTTTGTTATTCAAATTTAGCGTTACATCTTTTCGATGCGCTGCATTAACGTAAACAGTCGTCTTAACCGCATCAACAGGTGTAAGATGGATCGCTAGATGGATGGTCCTGCTAGTAAAATGTTGTTCAAAGCCTTCCCTCTGACTAATTTCTGGGACGCATTGAAAATTACTCGCAAATAAGTTATAGAATTGCTGCCTCAGAAGAATCTTAATGGAAGGAACCAATTCTATATGACCTAAACAAGGTATTCCCGCATAAAATCCTTATAAATAGAAACCTTTGCATATTTTGATTGTAAACCAAGAATTTAACTGCTGAACTAGTAATAAACTATCTTTCTGCTCCTGAGTCAAGTAACGCGTGCAGCGTTACGGTATCCTCAGATCGTTGAGAGTTTTTGCGGGTGTAACCTTGGCTGAAGACTGTTCATGTATTGATATATGGTTTGCCTGCACACATTGAGCCTTTATTTCAGCTGTATTGACGGTCATCTTTTTACTTTCATCACTGTAAAGTAATGAATGATGACGCTTTTTACATAGTTTGCAATTGTGCTTTGACAAGCAGCTAATCATTTTATGCTTGTTGGTGAGACAGTCGCAGCAAAGTTGCTTTGCGGCTACCAAATTCCATCTCGTTTGTACTTTCGAAGGCTTGGACGCATCGCATACCCCTAGTCGATGACCATATCGGCAGTTTGAGCAATTCTGTTTAGATTAAACAGGTGTTGAATATACGTTGACCACCTTTCTGCTTATTGTTTTTGGAGTTCCTGGCATCATTACTAGCCACTTTTATACGAAATCCGGAAATTGATTGAATTGACGTATCCGTTTTGCCATTAATCTGCGTCTGCTAATCTGTTTCTAAATAAGCCTCCAGTTTGCGCGATTTGTCTAGCACCCGCTTAAACTCTCACTTAATTTTTCCTTAGAAACTGCAGTTGTTCATTGCCATTGGATCCTTCAAGCTGACGGCATCACCAGAGCTAATAGAGAAACTTAAAGCTGAGTTCTGGCCAAAAATAATACTAGTTAAAACGTAAAGCAAACGACACCAATGTCGTAGCTATTGCAGTCGCAATAGTAGAAATTAACTTCAAACTTATGTATTCCTTGCTGCTACCAAAATGCTCATGGCTGAAGAATCAAAACAGGTGAATTTCGTTTTGCTTCCCCGATTTTTGCAGATAAAAGATAAAATTGCATGTGTGGCAAAAACGTTGCTTACCAATGAAATCGTAGATCATGAACTTTTGCCGAACCATTTTGTCTTCGGCAAAGACCGTGAATCAAACGATAAACATAATAGAGGAGTTGTCCTGGACGGCGCTCATAAATCCCTCAGTTGTGCGCTATGTACCCATTTCCTCTTCACTCTCCTAGAATGTGTATCTTTGCGTGTCTGTTTTCCTTCTTTCAACTTTTTACATGTTTGTTCAGTTGATATCCCATGTAAAAGTCCAACCTTAACATACTAAAAGCTCTTTTCTGAACTGGCTTAATAAATAAGGATTTCGTGTTGGGATTTGTATCTATCAAGTGTTGATCGAATGAGACATTTTCAACAGTTCTCTCTCGTGGCAGTTTATCTTCCTTCCTTCCCCTCTGCTCATTCTCTCAGTTCAATAATATCTCCAACCACAATTACGAAATCCTTGGTCTTTTTTTTATCTAATCTACCTGTACCTTCCTTTGTGTTAATTCCTTCGAACTTACCCTTTATGAAACCTTTTCCTCACTGTCAAAACCTTTCTTCCATCTTCCAGCAAGATTCTCGTGATCACCTTGCTAATTATTTTTCATTCTTCTTATCATCTTCAACTTTCAATCCCCCTCCAATCCGTATGCTTTCTTAAGTTGCTCAAATATTCCTTCCTCTATATTAACCACTAATCCGTTAGAAGTAGAGATAATGCAAAATCTCGATGCTAGCGTTTGTTATGGGCTAGATGCTACCTCACATATCTTCACCCTGTATTCCCCTTTGCATTATTTTCAATACTAGCCTTACCAGTATCACTTATCCCGCAGAGTGGAAAAATGCTTTTCTTTTTCCTATCTTTAAGGCTGAAGAAAACGAGTATTTTTGTGATTTGAAATGACCAGCTATTCTCACTCCTTTCGTTTTTTAGTAAGATCCTTGAGAGGTTGATATAAAGCGGAGTTTATCCCTTAATCCTCCACGTATTACAACGAAGAATATGTCTCCATCAAAGGAAGATCATCTCTAGTCAGTTTACTGTCATTTACTAAACTTGTAGCCTTTGCCCTAGATAAGAAGAAACAAGTAAATGCTATTGAGCACAGATTTTCCTAAAGTATTCCATTCTGTTGATCATAATCGCCTCCTCTGAAGCTTACAAACTTTCACCTTCCAGATTCTCTCATATCCTGGTTCCTTCCTTCCACGTCTTGTCTTTCTTTGAGCCCAAATCTGACTGCTCACAACGCTCCATTTTGGGTCCTTTGCTCTTTTTGCTGTTCATTTATGATCCCATATACTCTTTATCTACTATTTACATTTGACCTTAAAATTTTCAAAGTAATTGATAGCTCTGTGGACTGTGGCTTGCTGCAAAAAGATCTCTGCTCTGTGGTGTAGCTCTAACTTTTTTACGCTGAATATTGCTAAGTATCACCAAATTATATACACCTACAAAAAGTCTCCTCTGGTATCGTGCTATTCCATCCTTGGTGAGACTTTGGATATTGTGACAATTTTTAAGGACGTAGACATAGTGTAGTGACGGTAGTTTCGAAAATCTCATAACTGGTTTTGAATTCTTTCGCCATACCTTGATCTTAGTGTCAATTTTTATCCCACAGCTCGCAGTAGTCTTGAATATTGTTCGCAAGTATGGAACCTAAAGCATTTAATCGATGCTGTTGAATTCATTCAACGATCCATAGCCTACAGCCCATACAATGAACGGTTTGAAACTCTGCACAACCATCACTAGTGAAATGTAGGTCTTTTCTTGATGAATGTTTCTTTTTTAAGCTGCACCATCAACTTTTTCCAGATGGTCTATGCAGTCTTATATCTGTTCATAATCCAGTTCGTTTAAATCGACTGTAACTCATGTTTAATTTCCTTTATGCGTGTAAAAACATTTATTATTTTACACTGCTCGTACGCTTACCACGTGTTCACAATTACCTCTATCTTGGTCCTTTGCCATAAACATTTTACGCATATAAATCTATTTTAAAAGTCGTATTTATATTACCTAAGTGTCAGTTTATCTTGATTTTTGATTTAATATTGAATTTAGTTTGAATTTATCTTATTTTAATTATCTTCTAATTTATTTGATTCCTTTTTTATTGCATCTGATCTGCAATTGGATATTATTTAGCCTATTGATATTGATGTTAATAAAAAATAAATAAAAGCTTGGACTGGCCTCGAACTCGCGTCTCACGATCACCAAAGCGCTCGTACTCTGATCTAAATCATCCACATAAGGGATTCGCAATTGTGGTGTGTATAATGCGTAATGCTGATTGCCTTACTAGCTTAGCATAATTTGCCTAAGCTCCAACTGAAATTCGCCTAGTACGATGTTATATAATTTGCCTAAGACCATGTATGGCTTTTCTTATAATTTTATCTTTGTATGAGAAAAAGTACTTTCACCGTTTCCTGCCGATCACTCAAATTATTTTTATTTTACCCTCGGTTAGAATTTTTTCCGCTTGCTTGTCGCTAGGAACGGCAAGGTTCATACATTGTCCTCTATTTTTTTCTTGTGTCAATCTTACTTGAACCCAATTTAAGCCAGGGAACTTCTGTTTAATATCCTCTTCTGCTTCCGTCAATTCCGTGAAGCATTCAAGGTCTCTGATGTTATGGGGTACAACTATAATTGCACTCTCACTTCTGGTCCAAATCCCAATAGTAAGCTACCGGAACGGGTTGGCCTAACTGTTCTAATGACAGTTCGGGTCCCATCTAGTTTCACAGCTCTCTTTTTTGCGCAAAGCATCTACATAAAATTGATCGTCAGTTTATTTGGTTAGTAGTGCCTGCAGAAGAGGTTTGCGCGGTGTTTTGTTTTTTATTTTGCTCGCCCTCTTGAATGTTTCCTTTTTTTCTGCTTCTTTGGAAACTCTTCGTCAGCGTTTGTAAGAGAGACTTTTTGGCGGTTTTTTGGCCACCTCAATTAGCACTACCTAGAACCCTATATGTAATGTACACATTACTCGCCCTTTCTCATTTTCTCTCGATCTTCTTCGGTTGGGCTACAGGCCAACTTTTTGCAAGTTCAAGTTGTTGGAGATACTGGTGCTTCGACAGGGGGTTATCATTTTGCTCCGCTGCTGATTTCAGCTACCTACGTTATTTGTGCCCAATTTAGTATATAAGCTCTTTCACCCCAGAGCTTCATTTCTAACGTCGTTATTTAAATTTTTCTGGCTGTCAAGAGCCGCTTTCAATTGCTTTGAAATTATTGGCACCTTTCGGATAAGTCTTTCTTCGTCAAATTGACCACGGGCTATCGATCTGTGCGGTCTTTCCTATAGGGAGTGATAATCATACCTTAGGTACTCCGTTGCCTGTAGGAACAGAATTGTGCAGCAGTGCGACCTTACTATCCGCCATTCCTACGTTTTCGCCTATCATTTATCTCTCTGGCTCGGATGGCTCCACTTGCTGCTTTTCTTGTGTAAGTCGCTCCCGTTTCCACATAGTTTTTTAATGCGTCCATATGCCGCGAGTATATGCTTCCCATCGTTCGTCCGTTAATGATCACTCTTTAGGGATGCATCAGGCTACGACTATTTAGCCGCACTTCTGTCGCAAGTTACACATGGTTAAATGGAAGCCCACACACTGCGATTTTCGACAATTTTGTCCAGGTCGGCAGTCGCAGGAATTTGCGATTTTTCCTAAAAGCAGTTTAGCAGGTAGTTTCTATGATACTCGCGCAGGCGCACATCATTTGGAGATTTGACGCTGATGTGCATGGAATGTTCTTGCATATCGCAGAAATGAGTTAGCGCATGTGTTCCTGGCAAAGACATACCTTCAAATGAGCATTTTAATTCTGCGCATGCCTGAAGTTCCTTCGGAGATCTTGTCGCAGTGTATTCGTATTTGCGTCTAAAAATCGCTGGTTACGACAGTAAAATCGCAATGTGGCCGAACCCTTAGTGTGTCGGTCGTTCTGTTTTTTTGAGACCCAGTAGTGTAACCACTAAATAAGCTTGGTCCCACCACTTGCCTTGCTGTGCTGACAGTAGTGTCACCGCTCGTGTGGCCGGTAGGGATCACCACCAGAGATGACGTTTTGTGGCCCCTGGTGACCAAAAGAGATTTGACGCTCCCCCAGCCAGTTGAAGTCACTTTTCCTGCCAAACCTTGGGTAGATATCCCTACACGTTGTTTAGCACTTTTCTCCTCCATCATGAAATATTTTCCAGAGTTTCTTTTAATGGCCACCGGTCTTAGAGAAAGATGTGTCTAACGCCGTGGATGGAAAATGTTCGTCGGGACTCCACTGCTTTGAAAGCAGAGCTGCCATCGATTACGGTGTATAAGGGAGAAACCTTACGAAAGCGTTCACTTCCTTAAGGCGCAGCCCCCCCTAAAACTGCAAATTTGAGTAAACTTTACAGCCGTTCACCTCAGAAACGTTGCGAATATTTGCAAAAATTTTTTCGCTAGAAGTCAGAATGAACCATTGGCTATTGAATCAACTCATTACATTTTGCAAAAATTTTAGGTAAAAGTTATTCAAACAAAAAAGCATGATTTCATTAAAAAATGTAGTAAATCTCGGAAACTACTTAACGTACCGAGTTGATTAAAGCTACGTTTGTTAGACCTAAATTATTTAAATTGAATTAATTCATCAAAAATTTAAAAAAAAATTTTAATATTTTTGATACTAACCAATGTGCATGGATGATATTTGTTCAGTGTGTGCAAATTACACATTTTGTTCTACGAATTTTTTTGCAAAAATCTTTTTTAAATTTTTGATGAGTTAATTCAATGCAAATAATTTAAATCTAACAAACATAGCTAAAATCAACTCGGTACATTAAGTAGTTTCCGAGATTTACTACATTTTTTTAACGAAAACATGTTTTTTTGTTTGAATTTAATAACTCTTGCCATAAACTTTTTGCAAAATGTAATGAGTTGATTCAATTGCCAAAAGTTCATTCTGATTCTAGCTTAAATATTTTTGCAAATATTTGTAACGTTTCTGAGGTGAACGACTATAAATGTTGCCCAAATTTGCAGTTTCAGTGGGGGCTGCGCCTTAAGTACGTGGGGTCGCCAATACCCAAAGAATATTAGCTTCCAAGGATATTCCTGTCAACATCAGCATTCCCCCTGCTGGATTTCCTCCCTGTACAAAGATGCCGCATCGCCAACAAAAAGCTTAGACATAGAGGCCGAGACAAATCTCAATCTTCGCTAATTGATGAAGGAGGGCCCATCTCATCCAGATGAGTACCGGATAATCTGTGCTACTGTAAAGATTAGGAATGTGGAGTGATGCTCTGAGCAAGAAGCTGTATCATAAATGCTTGGCCCAGGTACAGAAATAGCCCTCAAGCATTGGCTTATCGGAAAGTCTCTGACCGTTAGTCCGGGTGATCACAATGGTGATGCCAATCGCCGCCCTTAGTAGAGAGTGCAGCAAAATCGATCTGCGTAAAAACAGAGTCAATCGAGAGGTAGTTTCTTACGATGGAAGAAAACGATCACTCCTTGGTAGACTACAATTCTGGCTCAATGACGTAAAGGGAAGATGGGCCACATGGCTCACCAAATATTTGAGGCCTGAGTTCATTCAAAGGTATGGTAAAACAGCCTTCAACCTGACCCAGGTTTTGAGCCATCACAAATATTTTCAGTCTGATGTTCACAACACACGTAAGTCATGATCTCCCAATGGCATATTTTGCCAAGGAGAGAAAGATGACAAATGTCATAAATTTTTGCATGCAAAAGATAGGGTAGGCAGTGTGGTGACCTCACCAAAAAGACAGAACAAAAAAATAGCGCTTAGATTGGTTCGTAAACGAAACCTTGTAATACATTAAACTCCGTTCGGGCAGTTCTGACGGTAAAAAAGGCATGTTTAAGCGTCAGATGTACCAGTTAGAGGCTTTTTTTTCTAGCAGTTTTTCCCTCGCTTATTCTCTACCTGAGGTCGAACTCAAATTAGTGTATCAAATAATTGTAGGCATGTTTATGAGGTGGATATGTGAGGTACTTAGTGCATTCCAACAGCTTCCAACTGCTAGAAATCTCACGCCGTTGGTGTAAATGCTCTTTATCTCCCTACCACAAAAAAAAATTATATGCTAGCACATCGTTACCTGTTGGTTCATAAATTTGCGGATCTGCAAGTGAAACATTTTATGGAATCAGCAAATTATTTGTCGTGAAGTTTCGAGTTGGATGGTCAAATATCTCGTTGACAAGAAATGCCTCTATTTGTATAGCATAGTTCAATGTTGTCACATTTAGATGCAAGTACACTCACCCGAAAGAATTTTGCGTTGTGTTAGTGATTCATCAGATTTGTTGAGTTTCCCTTTTATCGCTGAAGCCCAATTCGCTGTATAGTAGAGCAACACTCGAGCTGGAATCAGCTCATCGTAGGCATTATTGATTGTAACGACTGCTGTACCGAGTAAAACATAAGTTGTATTTTTTCCCGTTGGTTTCAGTGTCGTTAATGCCTTCTTTGCTGGACTTGCTTTTCCAATATCGCAGGTATTGCTTTCTATATGTTTTTGACTGAATATCTTCTGCTCTTATTGTAGTAATGTATGGTGTCATTTCCCGCATCTGGTACAACTGCGAAATGTGCATGCTTTAACTGAATGCCGAATCCGTAGCAAGTTGAAGCATAGCTGCCACTCGCTGACACCTTTCCTTTTGGCAACCATATCTAGGTTTGTGAAGAGTGGTGGTGTAATCCTTGCAGATCTTACATGCGCTGTTGTTACTAGATGAACCGAAATACCAAACATTTCAAAAACTGATCCATTGTCGGTATTGCTCTCAGCGTATTCAGAGATTGTTCACAAGTCGAGCTTTCTTAATTGCAGAAAGATCAGTGTGTTGGATCTCACTGCCCTACATTAACCTTTAATGCTCGAAGGCTTCTGATGCACTCTTGCGTCACATCGTGAAGTGCTTTAATACTACTAGCAGAGATCAGCTTATGAATGATAGAGTTCACTAAGAGATGCTTATTTTCAAAGCGGTGTTTCACTAGTTTCAAAGCAGAATCATAGTTCGTGTCGCAATCAGATAAGTGCTTAATCAGAGCCTCTGCTTCTCCCAAAAGATTAGTTTTTAGATACGGTTCTAGATTGCTTTGGTCAATTAATTGACCGAAAAGATCGCGATTTCACGATTGCATTGCTTGGCAATGCAAATAATTTCCGTCGAATTTCGGTAACTGATTACGTGGCAGATTGATATATGTTGACGCTCCTTCCAATACAGGTCCTACTATGAAGCTATTCTGTAGGGTCTCTGATTGAAAGGCTTCTACCTCTTGTTCCATCTTATTATATGACTCAATGTCATAGTTGTCTGGAACCTCATCCACCCCTAAAATGTTGATGTGCTTCTCTCTGATCGCATCCCAATGTTTGTTTATGGTTGTAGCTCTATGAACTGTGCTGACCGTTTGAAGACCACCCGTTCACTTGCCGGTTAAGAAGTCGTTGAAATGGTGGCATCAAGATGTGTTGGGTGCTGACCATTGACAAAACCTTGGTGGTTGCACTTCGCACTTGCTGCCTGGATACTGGATGATTGTTCCATTGCATTGATTCCGGCCAGAAGTTCATCCATCTGCTTTAGAAGATTGAACGTCACCTTCTTGATTTGCTCTTAACACTGGTTCTGAATATAATCATTATTCTCGATTTCATCCTGTAAAAGTGTTCGGTTCTAATGAAACTTTTTTTAGGTATTTATGTTTATTCAATTACAATAATGCACAATAATCGATTTAACACTTTCACTAATTTTAATTTTCACTATTAAAAATGTAGCACTTGTCCATAAATTTCTTATCGCAATTGTCTTCTAAATCACTTCACAATTACGAAAATCACTTTTCTATTCGCTTTCCACACACTATCGCAGTTCTTATCGCGGTCGAATGAATGAATCCCCCCATTCATTCAGCTCGCCTTTATATAGGGTCTCTACCTATTCACCCATTTCTCGTACATTGGCGAATGTTCTACCGAGAGGTACCTGGTAGATTCGAGCAAATTAATGAATGGAGTGACGTCACTTGCAGACGTTGATCATGCTTGTTGGGTTCTCGTGGGTTCGAGTAAATTCATTTGTTGACGTTCTTAATGATTATGAAAACAATTGCGACAGCAGCTCGCAGAATTATTTGTACATGTAATTATTTGTACATTTAACACTGCCCCCACCTCAGTTCTTTTCGCCCCGAAAAGATGTGTCGCTATTTGTAGTCAATTCTCCCTGGGTGTAATATGGGGCAAGACGGTCCAGATGTACGATTTTCATTTTAGCTCTCGGCTTACGATGTTCCTGTATTGGGTATACGACGTCGTTGATTCGCTTTGTAGCTCGGTATGGTCCCTCCCAATTATGTTGCAACTTAGGAGACCTACCCTTTCGCCGTTGCAGGTTATATAGCCACACCAAGTCATCTTGCTGGAAGCCAGTAGAATTAGCCTTTAGATCATACCTGGTCTTCATGCGGTCAGTAGCCGATTCGAGGTGTTTTCGCACTGTCCGATGTATCTGGTTCAACCGTTGTCTTAGATCACTTGCGTACTCCGAGACCGTTTGGGGTTTCTCAGGGGGTGTTCCGAACTTTATATCGGCTGGCAAACGAATAGTCTTTCCAAAAATGACTTTGGCTGGGGCTTGGCTCGTCGATGCATGTTCGGCAGCTCTGTACGCCATCAAAAATAGTGGGATATGTCGGTCCCATTCCCTTTGGTTCTCGTCAACCATCTTGGCCAGATGTTTATTGAGCGTGCCGTTGAACCGTTCGACCATTCCATCGGATTGGGGATGCAGCGGTGTTGTCCTCGTTTTCCGTATTCCCAGTAGTTCACACATTTCGCCAAAAACTAGTGACTCAAAGTTTCGGCCTTGATCTGAATGTAATTCGCAAGGTACGCCGTACCTACTGACCCAATTTAACACTAGCTGTTCGGCTACAGTAGTTGCTTCCTGGTTGGGAATGGGGTAGACCTCGGGCCACTTGCTGAAATAATCGGCTACAACCAGCGTGTATCGATTTCCCCAATCGGATTCAGGAAAGGGTCCTGCGATGTCAACAGCAATCCTTTCGAATGGCACGCCTACGTTATAGGTTTGCATTTGTCCTCTCAGTCGTCGGTTTGGGCCTTTGACGGAAGCGCAAATTGTGCATCTGCGACACCAGTTTTCTACGTCTTCTCGAGCGTGGAGCCAGTAGAACCGTTCCCGTGATTTCGCTAAGGTCTTGTTAACACCAAGGTGGCCTCCCGAGGATCCTTCATGCATTTCCTTAACCACATCGTGGATTCGGCTTTTGGTAAGTATAGTTTGCATCCTATAGGAGCTACCATCCGCCGTTTCCCATTTCCGCTTGAGTACGCCACCCTCCACCTGAAGGGAGTTCCATTGTGCCCAATAGCTTTTCAGGGTTGCGCCATGCATTGAAACGTCTTTCCACTCAGGTCGCTCAGTCGTCTCCTTCCATACGAGCAATGGTCCGATGTCTTCATCGGCTAACTGGGCGTTTCGAATCTCCTCCAATGACCAACCTTCATCGAATTCCGCCGTTATCAATCGCAGATCAACGAGCGGTTCCTTTTCCTCAATCCGTCGGCAATGCTTGCAGTTAGCTGGACATGGACGGCGGGATAGGGCGTCAGCATTTCCATGAGCTCCGCCCTTCCGATGAACAATTTCGTAGTCGTGTGACTGCAATCTTTCGATCCATCTCGCAACTTGTCCCTCGGGGCTTTTGAAGTTGAGCAACCATCTCAGTGATGCATGGTCCGTTCGAAGAACAAATTTCTGGCCATATAGATACTTGTGGAACTGCTTGGTGGCCTCTATTATAGCCAATAGCTCCTTCCTGGTCACGCAGTAATTCCTCTCACTTTTTGAGAGAACTCGAAGGTAATAAGAGAGGACTCTTTCTTCGCCATTGATCTGCTGGGAGAGTACAGCTCCAATACCGCCGTTGCTTGCATGGGTGTCAACTACAAACATTTTTCCGGGTTTCGGATACGCCAGCACGGGTGATTCACACAGCTTTTCCTTCAGGGTCTCAAAGGCTGTCTGGCATTGTTCATTCCAGACATACGGACGATTTTTCTCGGTTAGCTGATGAAGACACTTAGCTATTTTGGCAAAGTCTTTGACGAATCTTCGATAGTAGGTCGCCAGACCCAGAAAACTTCGTAGTTGGCGCTTGTTGTTTGGTGTTGGCCAGCTTTTCACGGCTTCAATTTTCTCAGGGTCTGTTTTGACCCCTTCTGCTGATACGACGTGTCCCAGGTATTTTACTTCATCTGCGAAAAGAGTACACTTGTCGGGACTAAGTTTCAAATTTGCCAGTCGTAATCGGGAGAAAACCTCTTCTAAGTTCCGCACATGCTCTTCGAACGTTCTACCGATGACGATTATGTCATCTAGGTATACCAAGCAGGTTTTCCAGGTAAGACCACGTAGCACATATTCCATCAAGCGTTCGAAAGTGGCTGGAGCATTGCAAAGCCCAAACGGCATCACCACAAATTGCCAAAATCCGGTCCCAACTGAAAATGCGGTCTTCTCTCGGTCCTTCTTGTCAATTTCTACCTGCCAGTAGCCACTCTTGAGATCGAGTGTAGAAAACCATTTTGCGTCGGCTAAAGTGTCCATGATGTCATCGATGCGTGGGAGTGGGTAACTATCTTTCTTAGTGACGTCGTTAAGCTGCCTATAGTCGACACAAAAGCGAGTGCTACCATCCTTTTTCTTTACTAGAACTACAGGCGCGGCCCATGGACTGACAGAAGGTTCAATAACGCCTTGTTTTTCCATGTCCGAGATCAGCACGCTCACTTCTCCTTGTTTGGCTATAGGGAGACGTCTCGGTGCTTGTCGAATCGGCTTGGCTCCCTGTGTATCTATGACGTGAGTTACCATACTCGTTCGGCCTTGGTCATCCGGGCTTGTTGAGAAGATGTCACTGTACTTGGTGACCAGATCAGAGGCTGGTTTGAATAGCTGCACTGGCAATTTGACCTGCTTCAATATTGCAGACGTGGGTTCCCGGGCTTTGTCTGTGTCTTGCCTCCTTTTCCAATGATGGTCGTGAGTAGCTTCTAAAGAGGTGATGGTGGAAACAGGCTGGCAGCTGCCGATGACTTCTCCCGCTTTGATGCTCGTGGTTGAGTCTGCGGTGTTAAGGACTCTAACCGGCACATATCCGTTCCTTAAAGATCTTACAAGGCATCGTCCTACAATCAAACTGCGTAATGCGGACGTCTTCGTTGGCTCTATCAGATAAGATCGGTGGTCTCCGGAATCACCATCAAGCTTGGCCCATACAATGCTTTCGGAAGAATTCGGTACATCAGTGTGGGTACATACCACTACATTCATCTTGGGAATTTGGACGCTGGGATCCTCCATCAGTACTTCTACATTCTGCCATTTCAATACACGTTTGCCCAAATCCAACGTGATTCCATGTGGTCGCAGAAAATCCATTCCGAGAATGCAGTCATCCATAATGTTCGCGACCAGAAAATTATGTCGGAACACAAGGTCTCCCAACTGTATCTGGAGGTTGACCTCTCCATGAACAGGTGCAGTTTCGCCCGTAGCTGTCCATGGTGAGAAAATTCTGCCCTTGTGAAGTTGTTGCTGTCTAACTAGGTCTGGTCGGATAATCGATCGGGTTGCACCAGTGTCGATTGTTATGGTGCAATGTTCTCCGTCAACTTGACCCGGAAGGCATAAGTCCGCTTCTCCACGATGTAGTCTTGACACGGTGATGGTGGTGCTGGGGACGTCGATCCTCCTAGCCAACCTCTGCCCCACGAAGTTGGCTCTTACATGTTTCCCGACCCCTCTGTTTGAAGGGTTTCCATTCTGGGCTCCTGACTCGGTCTGGATCTCCTCCTAGCTGCACACCCTGGACAATAGCTCGGTTTTCTCCGCTTCTTGCAGTCTCTTTGCAGGTGCCCCTTCTCTCCGCAATTCCAGCATCTAGGCGCAGTATTTCCATGCGGGTCTCGCTCAATTTCCACGCGCTCACACCTACACTCGTCTGCCACTACCTCATGGACCCGGGCAGTGGTACGAGTCGCATTTTTCGCTGCCTCAAAGTTCAGACTGTAAGCCAATGCGTCCTTAACCGTTTGCTTTTGGGCTAAACGCACGGCTTGTTGCAATTCCGGGTCCTTTAGTGCGCTGATGAATGCTTCTGTCGCTGCATCATCTCGATGTTCTTGGTCGTAGGCTGGGTAAGCCAAAAGTGCTAGTCGCTCAATGTCTTGGGCTAGCTGCTGTAGGGTTTCACCAGACTTCTGCATCCGATGTCTTAGCTGTGACCGATAAATCTGCTTTAGATGATAATCTCCATAACGCATGTCGAGCGCATTCATTATAGCATTCGGGTTTGAGTGCAATTCCACGGGGATCGTCTGCAACAGCTCGGCAGCTGGGCCTCTTAGAGCAAGAATCAATGCAGTTGCTCGTTCCTGCTCATTCCAGTGATTTATGCGAGCGGCTGCTTCAAACTGGGTTTTGTAAATAGTCCAGACCGTTTGCCCATCGAATATTGGTGCTTGCACATTTCTAGATGAGCTTTGCACTGCGGTTATAAGTGGGGCTGGTGAGGCGTTTACTATCTTCGCTGCTTCCAATTCTTTTTTCATGTGTTCCATATCACGGTTGATTCTCTCCTCGACCTGGCAGACCTTTTCCTCGACCTGGCTGACATTTTCCTCGATCTGGCTGACTTTTTCCTCGACCTGGTAAACCTTTTCCTCGACCTGGTCAACCTTTTCCTCGACGCCTTTAATTTGTTTGTTCAGATGACCGAGCTCCGCTTTTATTTCGGTTGACTGTTTCTCCAGCTTCTGTGTGATGTCTGCCTTGATTTCGATTGCTTGTTGGTCCAGCTTCGCAGTTAAATTAGATGACTGTTGTCGCAGCTCTTGCTGCATCAGCATTAACATTTGCATCAGCGAATTTTCTGGCTCCTTTGATTTTGGTGTTGCTACTTCTCCACCTTCTGCGCCTTTTTCCGCATCTGAGAACTCACCCGAATCCAGATTCACGCCTTCCGACTCGATCGCGTCACGCAAGCGTGCAATCAGTGTGGCCTTTGTACCTTGCGTAGCCAGGTTTCGCTGTTCCAACTCTTCCTTAAGCTCCGACATGGTCAATTCATTAATTTTTAAGTTTAAGCTTCGTGGCATTTTTAATGTTTCTTTAAATTTTACTATTGTGCACTATAAAAATGTTCAAATTTTCACTTTCAAAATTTTTCTATCCCACTTCTGACACCACTGTCGCGTGTTATTTGGTTCGCGGCCAATAATTTAATGTTCCGGGAAAGTGAAAACGCAATGTCTTTTGATTTAAGTTAACAGAGATTATTCAATTACAATAATGCACAATAATCGATTTAACACTTTCACTAATTTTAATTTTCACTATTAAAAATGTAGCACTTGTCCATAAATTTCTTATCGCAATTGTCTTCTAAATCACTTCACAATTACGAAAATCACTTTTCTATTCGCTTTCCACACACTATCGCAGTTCTTATCGCGGTCGAATGAATGAATCCCCCCATTCAATCAGCTCGCCTTTATATAGGGTCTCTACCTATTCACCCATTTCTCGTACATTGGCGAATGTTCTACCGAGAGGTACCTGGTAGATTCGAGCAAATTAATGAATGGAGTGACGTCACTTGAAGATGTTGATCATGCTTGTTGGGTTCGAGTAAATTCTTAATGATTATGAAAACAATTGCGACAGCAGCTCGCAGAATTATTTGTACATGTAATTATTTGTACATGTAACAATACAATAATTTTGCTTACTTAAGATAATTTACCATTTTAATTGTCCCATGATCACTGAGATCGTGGGAGTACATTGAAAAGATGGAAAAAACTTTTATTAATTTTTGTTTATTGGGAGAAATACATGAAAAATTATATTGAGATTTAGAGAAAGCTATGAGCATTAGTAATATCTAATTGAGATCATACTTATCCATCGAAGTCAGTGTTGGCATCTGATGAGTGTCTTCGATGAAACAATCTCAATATAATTTTTCATGTATTTCTCTCAAAATATTATACTGCAATAAGCTTGTTGCTTGTTTTTTTGTAGCACTTCAGCCCCATTCGAGCTTTTGTTTAGAGATAGTTCGAGTATCTCATATCGAAGGTGATATGTTCAGTAACATGCTTGGGTAATCAGCTATGATACGTCTTGGTTTTAATATAGCACACATCACAACTGAGTGGGCTCAAAGCCCGCCCGAAGAATCACTTGTTATAAATCGTATTGTCACCGACAGGATTCGAATCAGGAACCTTCGGCTTAAGTGGCAACAACTCTAACCACTACACCCTATGGGCTAAAATATTTCCGTCTGAAGTTCGATGATAACCATTTGTCTGTTTACAAGCTTGATCAGATTCAACTTTTATATCCCCTAAACTTTAGTTTTGTTCCTTTAACTCAAATGACGACTCCTGCGTCCAGTAAACTTGAACCGATAATTGTCGCTGCTGCTTGACTAAAAAATTTAGCTCATGCAGCTTTAAATTTCTCAGATATCTGATCTAAAAATAATTTTTTCCTTTATCACTTCAAAACTGTTGCTAATACCTTCCTGCTTATTTTCCAGAACATCACAGCTCAGTGGCAATGTCCTGATAAACGGAAAAGAACGTAATCTTCGCCGTTTCCGCAAACTTTCTTGCTACATTATGCAAGATGATAAACTCATACAATATCTCACGGTGCGAGAAGCCATGATGGTCTCGGCAAACTTGAAACTAGGTAAAGATATGACAAAAGAAACCAAGAAAGTGCTCGTGGATGAGATCCTTGAGACTCTAGGCTTGATCGAATCGAGCAACACAAAAACTCTAAACCTATCGGGTGGACAACGGAAGCGCTTATCTGTAGCCCTCGAATTGGTTAATAATCCTCCTGTGATGTTTTTTGATGAGCCCACATCGGGCCTTGATAGTTCAACATGTTTTCAATTGATTTCATTGCTCAAGTCTTTGGCGCGCGGTGGACGAACTATTGTGTGTACAATACATCAACCGTCCGCACGTCTATTTGAGAAATTCGATAATTTGTACATGTTAGCCGAAGGACAGTGCATATATCAAGGACGTGTGAGAGGACTGGTCCCATTTCTTGCCTCAATGGGATACGAATGCCCCGGCTATCACAATCCCGCCGATTACGTAATGGAGGTGGCGTGCGGTGAATACGGCGAAAGTGTTCATAAATTAGTAATGGCCGTGAATAATGGCAAATGTAAGAATTATAACCATTCGAATTTAACCGATATAACAAATGGAATTGAAGCCATCACCAATGGCACGACTGCAACAAACATCTCAAATGATCTCTTGAAGGGCGACAATAGCCAAGCGCCGCCGGCCGTGCAGGTCTCCGAGCCGCAGAATAGTGATAATCTTAAACCACCGAAATACCAACAGCAGGACTCACTATCGTCAAATCATTCAGAATCCACTGTAATCAATATTCCCAACAACGAGGATGGAGTGACGAAGAATCCCGTGGGACTTTCTGGAGTAGCGACCTGCACTACTTCATTACTGGACTCAAACGAAAGTGTGGTGACTTTGCCAAATAAGGCTGGATTCCCAACGAGTGGGTGGGTTCAATTTTGGATTCTACTAAAACGAGCCTTCCTCACTATCATGCGTGACAAGATGCTGACACAAATGCGTTTAGTATCACATATTATTGTAGGTGAGCTTTGAAATTCAATCACTGTTATTTTCGTTTATCTAGATTTGGGTTTAACGAATTTAAGTTTTCCCAATTTTCTTTTAGGTGCTATAATCGGTATGATTTACTACGATATCGGAAACGAAGCATCAAAAGTGATGAGTAATGCCGGTTGTGTGTTTTTCACGACATTATTTACAATGTTTACAGCAATGATGCCTACAATACTGACTTGTAAGTTAAACGCAGGCTCAGATAGCAAAAGTTTTAAAAATTTAACAAATTTCCCTACATTTTTCAGTTCCTATGGAAATGGCTGTTTTTATACGAGAGCATTTGAACTATTGGTATTCGTTGAAAGCTTTTTATTTTGCCAAGACGCTAGCCGATCTACCGTTTCAGGTAAATATTGTTTGATTACATATATTAGTTAGAGAATAAGTCTAGTGAACGGGAGCTCTTCTTGGAAAGAATTTATAAACCAGGTAGAATATCGTTTCTCCTACTTATTTATTTTCAAGTATGTCAACAACTATCCCAGTTACACTGTCTTTCAAATAAAAACCGAAATTAACTACCGTTTTCCGATGATTTTCGTTGCCAATGACATCCGGTACACATGAATCGCGAGACTACATGAGACGTCTTAGACCCAGGAACAATGATTCCGTGACCACACCTACTGTGCGTTTCGCGAATTTTTGCGATGAACGTGAAATGTCAAATAAGCTGAGAAAATTGAAAATAAAATCAGACTGGACGGGATGTAAAATTAATGCACCAACCAACAGAAGTGCACCGTAATATTGCCGTACTGCTGAAAATTAATTAGCTAAAAAACCCCAGATAGTGTTGTCTCTTTATCTCAGCTATTACGTTTGAGTTGTAACTAGATTCAATAGGAAATTAAGTGGATCCTAGCATCTTGCTTTGCAGGTCAGCTGTGTCGGTTCACAACTTCACAATCACGATACGCAACCGACGAGTTATTCTTCGAAATTCTCCCGCCATACAGTTACTCTGGTTTGTAACTTCGTAAATTCATTCCCGCAAGTGCGTCGGTACTTTATCATACAGTTTCTCTGAATTATAACTTTATAAATACACCCCTGAAAGTACCTCGGTACATGTTAATAATTTCCATAAAAACACGATCAAGCATAGTGAAAATGGAGGGACAAATATGCAATCAAATGCTGCTTGTTAAAATGCAAGTGAATTTCCCGCAAGGAAGCGAAAGCAAGAAGGACCATGTTGACGGTTAAAAATTGGTTGTATAGGCTCAAGAGGAGTTATGACGCCTTCAAATCAGGACACAGCGCGATCATTCGATTGATGGATGGAAGCTTAGAGCAACTTGAACAACCATACTTTGCTGAGAGCATTGATCGAGCGGAGGAGGTTTTCTTCGAGACTCAGCTAGAAATGCACGGAGTTCTAGAAGATTTGATTGCCAAGGCAGCACCAGAAAAAGATAAACACGGAGTTGCGGCAAGTGCACATCGAGCTATGGAGGGACCCGATGTTAGATTGCCTTGAATATCTCTCTCCAAGTTTGCAGGCAGTTACCAAGATTGGCCGTCATTCCGGGATCTGCACTGTCAAATGTGGAGAAACTCCGTTTCCTGAAGTGTAGTGTAATTGGTGAAGCTGCAACATTCATCAAATAGTTCCCAGTCACAGACTCTAATTATGCAGCTGCATGGTCAATCGTATGCGAGCGTTTTGATGATATAAACGCGCTTCTCAAGCGACTCTTTTCCATTACTCATGCGCAGGAAACGTTCTCGGCTTTGCGAATGCTACTAGACAAAACAACCGAGTGTATCCGGGTCATTGACAATATGGGAGCGAAAGATGTGGGAACAAGAACATGCGTCTAAGCCGGATTTTCCTAGAATCAAGGATGTTAAAGTACTCCGGCAGGTAAGATTTTGGGCTTTGGAAGCGTCAGGGAAGGAACGCATCAAGGTGCAGTTGGCTACAGCATTGAATCGTAGCGTTCAAGCCTACCATATAGAAGCATCACAGGCATGTACAATATGCAAAGGGTTTCATCCACTTTGGCCATGTTCGCGATTTAACCAGATGAAACACCAAAGCAAATTGGACATTGATAGAAAGGGAGGCCTGTGTATCAATTTTGGGCATTTTCCCCAAGTAAACATTCATGCTAAAAGTGCAACAAACGCCATCATACCCGGCACCACCGAGAACTGAATGTAAATCCAGCAGAATTCCGTTCTACACAGTTTCCAGCTTCTACAGCGCAAGAAGGTAACAACGTGTACGCTCACAGTGCATCAGGCGCAGCTGACATCTTGCTGGCAACCGCCGTCGTCAACTTTGAAGCATCCAATGGGCGTCTGTATGCGCGTGCTTTGCTAGATCAAGGATTTCAAGGATCTTTTGCAACTCAATCCCTAGTCCAACGATTGGGTTTGGAACAACAAAAATACCACACCAACGTCAAAGGCATTGGAGGTTCACAAGCGGATGCAAAAGGCGTCGTTACTATCGAAATGGTTACACGGCAAGGAGATGTCATCACATTTAATGCTTTTGTGTTGAAGAATATCACAAGCATGATACCAACAAGCAACGTATCATAAACACTATACAATACGCGCCCAACTGAAGGGATTGTCATTAGCCGACCCGGACTTTGACCGGCCGGGAGGATTGAGTTGTTGCTCAGAGCGAGCGTATACGGGAAGATCATTCTTGATGACATCCGAAGATAACCTAATGGACCGACAGCTCAGGATTCCGAATTGGGCTGGATATTAGCAGGAGATATTGGTACAACACTATGCAAGTCTTTCAAGTCATTTAAAGTCGAAGTGAAGTGCAACGAAAACATTGAAGACGCATTACGAGGGTTCTGGGAGTTAGAGGAGGTGGAAGTTCAAAGGATGACGTCGAAAGAGGAGGAAACTGGTGAGCTCTTGTTTGGGGGTTGAACGCATCGAGACTTGAATGCGAGATACCAGGTTTGACTGCCTTTTAAAATGGAATCAATCAGGAACTCATTAGGTGATTCACAAACCACTGCGATTGCAAGTTTGAGGCAATTAGAGAAGCGTTTTGAAAAGAACCCAGCTCTATCAGAAGAGTACCAAAAATGCCTGCAAGATTATTTGGAACAAGCCCACATGCACGCGGTGTTCAACGACAGTTCTACAACTAAACTACGAGTAGTCTTCGACACGTCTCGAAATATTAGTTCGGAAGTTTCCTTGAATGACCCTCTTCTGATTGGTCCAGTTCTGCAGAATGATTTGACTGCAGATCTTCCAAATTGGCGCCTTCATAAATTTGCCTTTGTCGCCGACATCGCTCAGATGTATCGGCAAATAAACATTCATCCATCAGATTCGAAATTCCAGAAGATAATCTAGAGGAAGTGCCTGAATGACGTGTGAAGGATTATCAGCTAACTACGGTCACATTTGGCTAAACTTGTGCTCCATACTTGGCAATCCGTACAGTACGACAACTAGCAGAGGACGAACTAACCCAATTTCCTGTTGCGGCGCATTGTGTTCAAAGCGATTTCTACGTCGACGACGTCCTCTCTGGAGCTTTCATTGTGGATGAGACGATCAAGAAACAAGATGATCTTCGCAACATGCTCAAGTCAGCTGGTTTTCACCTGCGCAAATGGGTGGCAAATTACCCTCGCTTGCTACAAAGCATTCCACTAGAAGATGTTGAAGTAAAACCCACTGTAGACTTACCTATAGAACAAGGGTTCAAGTCTCTAGAAGTTGTGTGGTGTCCAAAGGCCGATTATTTTTGATATCGTTTGAAATCACGAGATACGAACCGGAGTGAGCTATCAGAGATAGCGCGCTTGTATGTCTCATTGGGTTGGCTGTTTGCACCGAACAGATTGGGATCAACTACTACCAAAGTAAATTGAGGTGCTGTGGCTGAAATTTCGATCGGACTTTCCTGTGATTGAAACAAAACTGCCGCGATGGATCCAGTCGACATTAAATGCTAGGCATACCTTGCATAGATTTTGTGAAGCTTCTCAAGAAGCTTACGCTGCTGTTATATATATCGTATCCCAGGACAACGATAGTACTCATGTGAACTTGTTCATTGCGAAAACTAAAGTGGCATCCATACGTCCCGTTAGCATCCCTCGTTTAGAGTTATTTGGAGCAGCGCTACTGGCAAAACTCATAAAAAGAACCTTCTCAGGACTACATTTGTGGACGGATTCCAAAATCGTCTTAGCTTGGCTCAAAGGCCCTCCATCCAAATGGGCTGTTTTCGTTGGTAATAGTTGGTAACGCCACACGTGGAATCACGTTCGGTCACAGGAAAACCCTGTAGATGCAGCATCTCGTGGGGTTGGAGCCACATAACTTGCAGAATTCTCGTTGTGATGGTCAGGGCTAGAGCTCAAGAAAGAAAAGACTCGTTGGCCAACAATGTGAGAAATTCTAGCTACCGAGCTCGAAGTCCAGATGACCATACTCTGTCATCTCCAATCAAATGAAACTGGACTCGAAGTTTTATAAACGGTCTCTACACTTACCCGTCCGCTGCGCATCACTGCCTACTGCTATCGTTTCTCACAGCTATTTGCAAAGCAAACATCTTCGAAGGAACATCTTACCAGCAAGGAGTTGTCCGAGGCGCTGAAATTCTGGACTAGCATGTATCAGCGCTTAGAGTTCAAAGAAGACATTTGGGCTCTTCGAAATGAAAGCCGTTTGCCAAAAATCAGTTCTTTGAAGAGTCTGAATCCGTTTATCGACGGCGACGGTTTATTGCGTCTCGGAGGAAGATTGTCACACGCAAGCCTATCCTACAATGAAAAACACCCGATCATACTCCCAAAGGATGGCAAGTTGACTCAGTTGATTCTCGATCAATTTCACAAGGCTACTCTTCACGGGGAGATGCAGCTCATGCTGTAGCGTTAAGGAGACATTTTTGGCTTATAAATGGAAGCCATGTAATACGCCAATTCGTTCACAGATGCTTAAGGTGCTTCTAATCTAAAGCAACGGCCTCTTCACAACTCATGGACGATCTTCCCTCACCCCGGGTAACTCAATCGCGCCCATTTACACACACAGGGGTCGGTTATGCTGGACCTATCATTATTAAGGACGTTCAGCTGTGAAAGTAGTACACGTTAAACTGGTCAATGGACTCACAACTCAAGCTTTCCTGGCTGCATTGAAGCGTTTTACGAGCACAAAAGGCCTATGCTTGCATATCTACAGCGATCAAGGAACAAACATTGGTGGTACCAGTACCGAGCTATCCCGAATCGTCCGCAAAAGCGTTGAGTTAGATTCTAATAATGGAATTACATGGCATTTCAACCCGCCAGCCGCTCCACATTTTGGATGGCTGTTGAAAGCGGGTGTGAAGTCCGTGAAGCCGGACCTGAGAAAAATACTTGGCACTGCAATTTTATCGTATAAAGAGTTGAGTACTACACTGGCTCAAATTGAGGCATGCTTAGATTCGCGTCCGTTGTGTCCCTTAAATGATGATCCTACTGACACAACAGTTCTCACTCTAGCCCATTTTCTAATCGGAGATATCTTACTTGCTCCTCCGGAGGACGACATAATGGAATGCAACATTTCCCGACTAGATTGATGGCAACTATCTCAGTTTTTGGCACGACCGTTTTGGAATCGGTGGAAGAGCAAATATTTAGCGCGGCTACAGCAGCGACCCAAATGGATTCATTGAGAACACTGTCCACAAATCGGAGATTTGTATCTGGTGAAGAGTGACAACTTTCCCCCATATAATTGGCCGTTAGCTCGCATCACAGCAGTTCACCCTGGAACCGATGACTTAGTAAAAGTCGTGTCTATTTTTTGTAAAGGAAAGACCTTTCAACGCCCTATCGCAAAAATTGCGCTACTGCCACTCAAAAGAGCATCAGAAGCAGAACAATAATAAACAACATCTGTTAACCTTATCAATTATAATTGTAGAACCTGGACTGCAAAGAGTCTAGGGGAGGAGTATTTTTGAAACGAAACGAAAGAACTACTTTTATACTTATCATTGATTTCCAAATGATTTGTAATGCCGCTAATACAAAGTCTCAATTTGCCATGAGATTTTTTCGATTTTTCATGAAATGTAAAATTTATGATTTTTGACAGTTTATAAAAAACAATTGATTTAATTTTTTCATGTGTGAAAAAAGTCTTTAGATTTTCATTGGAATTTGGCAACCTGTTTTATGCTATGGGTGTGAAACATGGATCCTAACCCAAGCATCTGCAAATATATTGAATGCCTTGAAACGTCGGGGCCTGAAGCGAATAATCGGAGCGAAGCTAGACGGGGACCAATGGCGAATTCGATACAACCACGAGCTATGTGGAATGTTTTTATGAGCTGGAGGTCGACTTCGAGTTTCTCCCGCCCTACTACGTGCCCGCAAATCAGATAGTGAAGGCTAAAGAAGTGCAGGGATGGACAAGGAACTCCGTAAAGCACGTAGAGTTAGTGCAATATAGTATTATCCGTTTGAAATGCCATCGCGATGAGAACAATCCTGTGAAATAGTTTAGAGAGACTGAAAGGATTATAGGAACGCGTTGTATTTACTCAGAACCGCGACATTTAAAGTGACAGGCTCCTAAAGGCTGATGGCTTGTCGCTCCACTGTTTTGATTTCAGTTCAGGTATGAATTTATACAAGGTTGGCATTTGACATTTTACCAAAGAGTCATATTCGTAATGCATTATTGCCCTACCTAGATATTACGAGAAAAATAGAAGGAAACTGGCGCTAAATGGTAGCAAGTTGAGGGCCATTAACAAAGAGCACATGTCAGCTCCTCCTTCATTGAATTTTACCTATTAATAAAACACAGAAATATTTGAGATATTGAGTTCAAATTTATTGTGGGTGTAGCGCAAGCATTACATTTTATGAATGAAATTTGATTTCGGTCATATGACCACAATGAGCCCATTTACAGCGGTTGATTCTTCGGACCCAATTTTCCACCACTCTGGCACACATTTCGACCGGAACATTGGCAATTTCGCGTTGGATGTTGTCTTTCAGCTCCTCTAAAGTTGCTAGCTTGTTGGCATAGACCAGTGACTTGATATAGCCCCCATGAAACGAAACCAATGGCGTTAGATCTCATGAAAGAGGCGATCATTCGACCGGACCATTTCTCGAGATAACACGTTCACCAAATTTGCCTTTCAATAAATCAATTGTGAGGCGTGCTGTATGGCGAGAGGCACCATATTGTTGAAACCAAATATCGTTGATTTCAAGTTCATCCAATTCTGGCCGCAAATAATCCTCCAACATAAAACGATAGCGCTCTCCATTGACGATAACATCCATGAAAAAGTATGGCTCAATCACACCTCCGGCATGAAAACCGCACCAAACAGTAATTTTTTGCGGATCCAACGTTGTCTCGAGATGCACATTTGAGTATGATACTGATCAATAACGCACATTTTGCTTATTAACAAAGCCATTGAGCCAGAAATGAGCTCCATCGTTGAAGATGATTTTTCCATGATATTCCTCATTTTCTTTAAGCTTTGCCAGAGCCCAATTGGAGAAGTTTCGGTATTTCGAGTGATCAGTTGACCTTAGTTCTTGAATCAATTTGATCTTGTAACCGTGTAGGCCAAGATCTTTTCGCAAAATATACCACAGTGTCATATGAGCGATGCCCAATTCTTGAGAACAATGTGGAATGGACTCGTTTTGAATCAATGCACTTACGGCTGCGATATTTCCTTTGCTTCGGGCGGCACGACGTCTTTTTGGAACCGGAACATCCAATAGTGAAAATCGGGACTCGAACTTATCTAGTATAGCCCGCACAGCCTGTCTGGTGGGACGATTATTACGGCCGAAAATTGAAGTAAGCGCTATTAATGTTGCGACCACCGTCTCAGAATTTCGGTAGTAATTTTTAATAATTACCAAACGTTGCTGATTCGTGAACATTACCATGATAACAATGTTGACTTTAAATAACGTTTTGACATTGACAGTTTATTAAAAAATTTTGAGGGTGCGTTCATGTAAAGATACAAAATTGTAAGGTCCCTAATGGAAAACCCTATATACAATCAAACAAACACTGTGTATTGTGTCTGTGAACTTGTGCATAGACTTATTCGATGCGAGATGAGAACATGAATGGATCTCGAAATCACCTTGCGAATAAGTAATAAAAAAATTTCAAGTAAGGATTTAAATGCAAATTTACAGCTTTCAATTTTATCTGGACTAAAAAAAAACTTTTCAGGAAATTCAAGTGGAAATGCAAGTGATCCTATACATGTAGCTTTTTTGTTTTTGTTTAGAAAAAAATTGTTGCGAACCTTTAAGCACTGTGAAAAAATAAACAGAATACCGCTGTTTCTTTGCCAATGGGCTTTTTTACATGCGACGTTAAAAATAGATGCGTGAAACATGTTTTCCGCCAACGCTCTTATAGTTCACTCAGCCTATTCTTATGTACGATACACATCGTATGAATATATGTTTGCAATAATTCTCATAAAATCGCTAGCCGTCGTATAGGCAACTTTGAAAAGACATGGAAGAGGTCGAACGCATTTTTTTACACACTTTATGAGGAGTTTCTGGTGTGTAATTTACGTATTCTTTAGTTATATACACAGTACATAAAAAATTTCTACCCTTTGATTTACCACTTACTGCTAGATATGTTCGAATACAAATTCAAATCCGCTATATTGATTCAATGCTTATAAATTTTATAAAAACATAAAGCAAGTTTTAAACATTAAAGTACTCATATATTTAATAGCCCACATGGTCCTCTAAATGCAAAGAATATTCGATTAAAACAAGTCGAGTAAGCAAAAGAGGATTTGAAATAAGTTATCCAAAAACCCAACAACGTTCGAACGCAATGTTTGTGAAACAACAAGTGAGAAGCAAGAATTGTGTAAAATTCACTGCAATAAGTGAATGTAAAATCTGTTTAGCCGGTAAATTGTCAAGCCTACCATTTGCAAAGAAAATCGAACGGTTAGGAGATAGAACAAGAAATATATAAAAGCATCTGGCAAGCGGTGCCAGACTATGTTCAGTGCCTTTTCTCCAAGTGCTTTGCACAAGGCTGCTTTCCTGTTTATTTGAAGCGTACCAAGGTGATTGTGCTTTAGTCGCCAGACAAGGATCCCGGCTCGCCATCATCATATAGGGGTACCTCCCTGTTCACATCACTTGCAGCGATGGAAAGGATTAGGGTCCAGAAATTGGAGGAGTTGGTTTCTTAAACTCTTCGCATGGCTATGGTACATGCATGTGAGCAAAAGTACGTTCTGGGAGTCTTCATTGATTTTAAGGGTGCTTTTGACCATCTGAGATGGCAGGCAGTTCTCGCAAAACTAACTTTGGTTGGTTTCAAGGAACTAGGGCTTTAGAAGTGTATTTATCCAGGGTCTGTGGGATAAAGTGTAAACGTCAGCGCAGAGAGGATGTCTTCGGGGGGTCTATAGAGGGTCCATTTATATGAAAACTTGTTATGGATAATTTGTTGACCGAGCATTCTGCTGCTTGCAATCTTTGTGCATATTCTGATGACTTGCTGTTGTTGGTTGAAGGTCGAAGTCGACTGAATGTGACACGAGAGACGAGCTCTCAAGTATGAGACATCAGTCACATGATTAGGAATTCGTGCGGGTGAGGGACTATCCTTGTTGTCCCATTTTAGGGATATGGAGGGACGTTTCGCGCTTCTAACCTTTATGTTGTGACGAGGGTTTAAGAAGGTCTGGGAACTTCGAAGAAGGGCTCTCAAGGGAATATATGCTGGCCTGTTTGTCGTTTGTGCGGTATTGAGAGTACAATAAGTGCAATTGGCAGAAGCCCTCTCATGATGTGTCAAAGCGTAGCTCTACTAGCATACCTTCTTATGTGTCGTACACTTTCGACTGACACCATGCAGGTACTAATGGGAGTTTCATCACTTGACTTGGAGATAATCCGAGCAGCTTGTTATCACGTTGTTACGTAATAATTAAAGTAACCTAATAGCTAGCACAACCAAGAAAACAATAGTATTTACACATCTAAGAAAACTACGAACCAGTAGCATAATCGATAAATAAACATAATAATTAACGTAACCTAATAGCTTGCACAACAAATAAAACAATAGTATCAACATACCTACGAACCTACGAACAAGTATCGCAACCAATAAGTAAACATAACAATTAACGTAACATACTAACCAACGCCTATCTAAGAAACCTACAAATAAATAGCTTAACCATCATAATAATTAGCATAAAAGATAACACAACCTGGAGCCGAATTATTAGCACATTACAGAAGTAGCATGTAATCATTTAAGTTAAAACTAGAACTAAAACAACTACAACGCTAAGTAAACATTATCTCCAATCAAACGAAATCGTGACATCAGGGAATCCCCAGCAATGGAAATCATTTGATACTCTACAAAGAATCAACATTTACCTTCCTCGCAACGGCCAACAAGGCCAAGGCGACTAAACAAAATGCGTGGATAGCATTTTTCCACCGTCGATGGAAATGCGTTTTTTTTCTTTTGCTTGGGCAATTACCTGGATGAGCTTAATCCCACCATGTATGTTGACTTTTTTTCATATGCTAATTAGGATTAGAATGCCAACCGATAAAAATGCACTGATAGCATTATCTACCTTCGACACGTGAATAGCGCTTTTTGATAGCTACCTGGATGATGAAATTGGAGTGAATACACGGGAATTGGTCCGTCAGCAATTTGTCCCGCTCACCGTACCAGGAAATGTATATGGCAAAAGATGCCTAACCAGCAATTATTGCCTATAAAAATTAATGAAGTGCTTGAAGAGACGACACTTGACCAGACGCATCCAAGGTGGAACTAAGGCCGTAAAAGGCCTTCCAGGATCGTCTACGCCTCGATTAAAGTGGAACTTAGGCTGCCTTCGCGCCTTCTAAAGTTGAGCAGCGCCAATCTAGATATACTACACAAGACGCTTCCAAAGTAGAACTTAGGCTATAACAGGCCTTCCAGGATTGTCTACGCCACGACTTAAGTGGAACTTAGGCCGCCTACGCGCCTTGCTAAGTTGAACAGCGCCAATCTCGTCAACGTACGTAAAATTCAGGCTACCTGCGCGCCTTCCAGCGTTACGAGATCACCCAAATGCTGTTAAAGTGGAACTCGGGTTTGCAAAAGCTCTCCAACGCAGGGATACAACGGTCCTTTCTAAGTGGAACTAAGGCTGTCCCAGCCCTCCAGGAAGACTTCAACGACACTCACCAAAGCGGCACTTCGGCTTTTAATAGGCCCGCCAATGATAAGAAGCTTTGAGCATGATTCCGCTCTAGGCCTTAGAACTCTAATCTCCTCCGACTCCTTCATTTATTATCAGGTTTCTTTGAGCAGCAGGAAGCCCCGGGAGTATTTGGAGGCACCGTACGTAGTCCACCCCGACGTAGGTACTGGTAAACGCGTAGAGGTGAAGACTTCCCCCAAGCCTACGCTAGAAGAAGCGCTCCATAACAACCCATGTGCAGCACCTCGGTCTCTGACTAGCAGAATACCGGGCACGCCGCCAAGCGGAATAGTTCCAGCAGCATAGTTCATCAGTACGAATAGTTCATCAGTTCCTCCTCTTGCGGCACCGCGAAAACGTCACACGGGTGGTCTTCGAACCAAGTTTGACCAACAAGGAGCGGAGCTTCTCCGGTTGGCCCGGATTTCCGTCATTTCCGAAGAGCGGGCTCTTTTCAAGGACCAGGCCACCGCTCTTCAGCGCGAATACTTCCGGACTCATCGAATGAAGCTTGCCGGAAACGCCACGCACCCCAGCCGCCACCATCGACAAAGGTAGCTCAGTCCACCAGCCAACCCCGACATCCACCCGCCTACGTTGCAGCGACCTGCTCACATTAGCTGAATTATTGTCGTAATATTTGAAGATCAAATTGTAATACCCTTATTTGTTTTAAAAACTAAAAGAAATTCTGCCATCAAGTGTTTCCTTTTTCTGGTCTCAAGGTTACAGGTGTTTAATAGGTAAGGAGCGATTTCTGGTAGTAGTGGCGGAAACAGATTTATAACAACGTTGCAAAAGGGATCGACTGTTACTGAGCATGTGGACATGGCAGTTTGAATGAATGGTTGTTTAGTCGTAGTTTACTGGATAATGCATGTTGTGAAATCTGTGGGGCAGAGAGTGAGACTCGAGTGTCCGATATATGCCAAGCTCCATTATGCATATGGGACAGACTCGCTCAGATCCCCCATAGACATCCAAGAGTGTCTGATGAATGAAACACGATCTGCAAAGTTAAACCCCCATGCCCGACGAGCTTTTCAAAGCGACTGCAGCTCTGCTTAGTGAGAGAGACTGACAATTTTTGTAGGTCCTAGGTGTCTTAACATAATTGTGGTCGTCTTATCGTGATCGTCCTGTTTTGATTGTCCTTGGTGATGGTAGGTAGTGGTTTTGGTGTTGGATAGTTTAAGGAACGTGCTGGGTAGAAAGGTAGTTATCCGCAGGGGAATGGACCAGAACTGGGATTCCAGATCTGCAAATCCTTGGGAAGTGCCGCCCCGACGGACTCGACGCTGAGTCGCCAGCCCGTCGTTGTTGGAAACGAACATTGGCAGCAATACTCGGAAGAAGTGCCGTGATAACCTGAGTAGAGGTTTAATCTATACCATGAGTTAGGGGGAGCTCATGACAGGTTACTGTCACTCCCTACATGGTGAGGAGCCTATCTTGGCTGAGACGTGGTGATTTGTGGTTTTTATTCTTTGGCTAGAAAGGAGATTTCGCACCTACCAGTGTTCGGCGGCTATCCTAACTGAGGTTACTGGGACCTCGTCCTCTGGGTGAGGGGCGTTGGTTGATGCTTAATTCAACCCCGTCTATGGAGACAGTGAGGTTAGGCCTTATCTTGGCAGGTACTCATGTCAAATACTTTGACTTCTGTAACTTGTCACCTTGTTTATGGATAGGGAATATAATTGATTGGCTCCACTCTTTCGGCATTTGGTCTTGACTTGGTGGATGGCGTTCTGAATATCGCTTCCAATACACTAGAATCTCGTCGATGTTCGGCGCTTCATTATTCTTTTGGGGCTTGATGATGGAACAAACTTCATCCAGAGTTGGTGGGGCCAATGGAAGCTCTCTGGGAATATACATAGGCTCCGATGCTCTGGAGCTGGGCGTAAGGTTTAGGAGGTTCTTGAAATATGATATTAATTATTTTATTATCTCCAAAAAGAACAAAAAAACCATTCAAAATCGAATTTCATAGTGTCTTTGTCAAGCATTCTAATTAAGCTATCTTACAACGTAAGCACGATGTATATTTTGTCATTTTCGTGTAGCAAAAATAAAAATAAAGAAACCGTGAACTATTAAAAAGAACCCTCGGCGTTCTCCTTTCTTGTATTCTACAGTAACGGGTATGGAACTATCGGCGGTGGCGCGAACCCTCCACTCTAGTTCAGCTATCGGGCTGTAGTTTTATTTTGATACTGTAGGGGCTCTTGCCAGGAAAGAGAGTCCTCGCATGCAGACTGGTACTGTCGGGACCTTATGTCCGCCTGGAAGGGGGTGTGAGGGACACCAACTTCACCAAGATGCCCCACCTCTGGTTGTGTGTCATAATCTTTCTCGTCAAACATGGCATACAGGTGAGTAGAAAGGGTAGGTGAGTATGACAATATTAGCTTTAGGGTCTGGCCTAGGCCTGTCGTTTTTTTTTGTCTCTAGACACTCCCAAATACGTTTACGTAAATAAATTGTCGTAGGACTTGGTGCTAGACGCTAGCTTGCCAGAGCATACATGTGTCCCTAGACAACTCGGCCAATGAAAATGCAAGCGTTGCTGCATTGCAGTGCGTGTTTTTAAATTTAAGCGGCAGAGTTACATTGCCACCATCCAACAACGATGACCCAGAACTCTGGGTCTCCCAAGTTGAGCTGGCTTTCGAAGGAACGAATCTAACCGGCGAGGGACAAAAATACCTATGTGTGGTTCAATCGCTAGATAGGAGAGTTGCCGCAGAAGTACGAGACATTGCAACCACCCATCCACCCGAGAAGCCCTACACGGAGTTGAAAGCAGCGTTAATCAAAAGGCTGTGTGCGTCACAAGAGCAAAACATGCGTCAATTATTAGAGCTCGAGGAGTTAGGTGATTGGAAACCAAGTCAGTTTCAATGCCATCTGAGAAAATTGGCAGGTTCGTTGATTTCCGATGAAATACTCCGCGCTATGTGGTTTAAAAGAATGTCAGAGAATATGACGCCGGTCCTACTGAGCTTATGAGCATTGCAGAGTTCGCCGATAAAATCATGGAAATGTCGTCATTTCAGCGAAATCAGGTAGCAGCTGTGGGAACACTAGCACTAACCTCAGGTGCACTTACAGCAATTACGATAGCAGAAGCGCTAGCCGAACAGCTAGAGAGGCTTGAGTTCAAGCTATCCGCAAAGATGGAAGATAAACTGGACTCGTCTCGTCAAAAGATCAGTGAGCTGCGAGGTTGTTCTAATACTCGGAGCTTCTCACGTAATCGCACACGTTCCGCGTCCCGAAGTCGTTACGCTGCAGAAGGGGTATACTGGCGCCATGTCCGTTTTGGTCCAAAATCAAACAAATGCAGAAAACCATGTAATTTTGGGTCGGTTGGTTAACGGTGGCGGACGACACCGGCCTTAATCAATCACGCCGGTTTTTATAAAAGACATCATAAGCGAGAAAACCTTCCTGATAGACACTGGTCCAGAGTTATGCGTATGTCCTCACAAATACTTCCATGCGCCCCGAGAAAGGTGTGATTTCGAACTTTCAGCGGCGAATGGGACACGCATAACTACTTACGGCACTATAACCCTGACGTTGAACTTTGGCTTACGACGCGATCTCACTTGGCGCTTCGTAATTTTAGATGTAGAAAAGCCAATAATTGGATTCTATTTCCTGGAGTACTACGGACTCTTGATAGATCCCAGGAATCGAAAGCTATTGGACAACACAATCCAGCTGGAATTGAAAGGCCATTCCATTGTTGGAAAGTCCTTAGCGTAAAACCGGTAACAGGGCCAACATCATTTCATGAGCTCTTATCAAAATATCCGAAAATTCTGAAGCCAGACGGAGTACCAAAAATTAAACACAATACGGCTCACTATATAAGGACTACTGCAGGACCACCAGTTGCAAGTAAACCCAGACGGTTAGCACAAGATAAACTGAAAATAACCAAAACGGAATTCGACAAAATGCTGAAACTAGGCATTGCCAAACCATCACAAAGCTGCTGGTCTCCACTCCTTCATATGCATCAAAAGGTCAACAATAAATGGAGACCCTACGGGGACTATTGTGGACTCAACGCCAGGACTATTCCAGATCATTTTCCTGTTCGACACATCCACGAATCTTGTGGAAAAAAGGTTTCTTGCACCAAAGTCAATGTCAAAAGCGCTTTATTTAATACTAATCGTTATAAATTTTAAAAGAATATAAAGCAAAATCCAAACAATAACAATAAAAAACTTAATGGCCCAAATGGCTCTCTAAATTTGTACGTTATCATTACACATTTAAAAAACAAAAAATTATAGCAAATTCAAATCAATGAAGATTATTACATATTTTTTAAATTTAATTGGAAAAAGGAGAAAAAACCAACCAACACTATTCTAAAATTATTTATAATCAACACTACAGTGAACTTTGATCCTACACCTAATATGTTTTAACTTAATTCTAATAAATGCAATCAAAAACTTTATCTTATACTATAAAAATCTATAACAATGTTCTTAACCTAAGCGTCAAACCTTATCTCTAACCTAATATAATAACATAATATAAACCTAACCTATACCTAATTTTTAACAAAAATAAACAATAACACTAAATGTAGCAATAATGAGCTGAACCTCAAAAACTAAATAACGAAAAACACCAAAACTGAAAATAAACACGAATAATTTAGACATTGTCATTCAGCCACCAATACCTAGATTGCCCCGTCTCAACTCGATCAGCTTCAACGAATCTAGCAAATGAGTATCTCCATTGGAACTGTTGGTCTCGTGAACTCAAATTCGGAGGATATTTTATCTTCTTATCGGTAGCCCGTCAATATATGTGATATATGACTGGGACGCCGTCAGAATCAAAAACATATCGATTCATGTCCAAATACACGAATGCTTCTGGAGGAATGAAGCCAGTAGCGAGGCAAGTCGCTATATACCCGTCTGTAGGTTGGAACGGCTGTGAAATCCAAGGGTTTTCACTCACAGTCACAGATCTTGCGATATGATTCCGAAGAAGTTTCAATATGAAAATATCGACTCTAGTCACTTCAGCAGTTTGATAAATTCTTCTATTCGATATATAATGTTTCCAATCCGTCTCAGGCTTTCTGTACAAACCAGTACATGCACGAAGACATTTCCTTTCGAAAACTCTTAATTTTTCCATAGTACTAGCACTCTGGCTGTACCAGATCTGACATCCATATGTCAAAACTGGTCTGACCAGTGTCTTGTAACAGATAATTTTGACCTTTTGATCAATGTATCTGGAATGAAAGAGCTTTCGAAGGGCCATGACTACTTTTAGTGCCTTACTGAGCATGATTTTCACATGTTCAGTATAGTACAGATACTGATCGAGATAAACACCGAGATATCGGACACAGGATTTATGTGGAACCCGTTCAAGACTACCCTCACCAGCCATGATGTGGAAATCTTTCCAATTACGTTCCAGGTCTTGACTGACCACCTGCAGCGTTGTCCGAAACAAGATTGTTTCACACTTCTGCGCATTGATTTTCATTCGCCAATTGTCAGTGTACAGCTGTACATCATTGAACATTTTTTGGAGATTGCTCTGAACTATTGTAGCTTTTCGGTCTGCCGTATAGATGATCAGATCATCAGCAAACGCTACCAATGATCGCGTTGGCGAGACGTTAAAATCAAATCCGTTCAATAGCTTGCGAATGAAGATTGAGAAGAGCAGAGGCGCAGTAACTGTTCCCTGCTGTAGACCATTCAAGACCTTGAACTCGCGCATTGTTGTCAGATTTCCATCGGTTACAACAAACGATTTCCCGTATAACATATTGCACATCATGGCGACAAGGTGTATGGGGAACTTGTCCTGAAGGAGTTTAAAAATTAGTCCATCTAACCATACCGTATCAAAGGCTTTCTCCATATCAATGAGACATGCTCCAACACATTGTCTATCATTTAGTTTCCAACAGATGTCTGAGGTTACTTTCGTTATTGCATGTGTGGTCGAATGCCTGGCACGAAAACCAAATTGGCAATTCGGCATCAACTCATTTTCCTCAATGTGGGCGTTTAATGCTCTGTTGAGTATCACTTCAAACACCTTGCTGATGTTAGGCAGCAAGCTGATTGGGCGATAGCTTTTGGGTCATGAAGATTCTTTTCCTTTCTTCAAGATCGGAAATACCTTAGCCTTTTTCCACTCATTTGGGAAATATGAATTGTTCAACATGTTGTTGAACAATATGCAATAATTCCTAATAGCAACCTCAGGCAAATGTCGGAGAACTACATTTGGAATACCATCAGTACCACATGATTTCTTGTTGTTTATCTTGCGAAATATGAAACACAAGTCTTCATAGCTGACAAAATAATCAATAAGATTCGAGCTCGGTATGAGGTCAGATGTTAATGTTTCATTGAAATGAAGAATTGATTGGCCGTTCAGGCTTGATTTGAAGTCGGAAACTTTTGCTTCAACGACCTCTGAAAAAATATGGTTCCCTCTCTCAGAGTTTGGTAGATGAACCAATTCAAAATGAGTTCCAATCAGGGCAAGTTTATCCAATCCTTCACAAATAATCCTGTTTCCATTTCTATCCGGAGTCGTACTATCAATTTCGATACCAGCCCTATCGAGAAGATTTATCTCATCACTAGTGACTTCAAGATTCGATACCTTCACTCGAGACTTCTTGCGGAATATGCTATTCACTTTCGCGAACACGCCATCTGGGTCCTGTGGGCTAATACCCCTCAATTTTTCCGCCCATTGATTGCTGACTTCACTCCTGAAGTATGACCGGATTAAGTTCCGGACATTCTTCAGATGTAATTTCAACAAAGACAATGAGGGATGGTTGTAGTCCAAAAATCGTCGATAAATATTGTTGACGCGTGTGAGAAGGAGGCTTTTCAATCTTTTCAACCTTGCGATGGTTGGTGTTTCATATCCTTCCATATTGTTTCGATGTTTAATCTTGGGAACTACTTTCTCAATCGTTTCCAACGTCAGCTTCTCTGACTTCGACAAATAAAGATCTATTTCATCGTTAGTTAGATTCCTATCATGAGGAACCATTGAGCAAGAGTTGCCACCATCAGAAGGGGGACATTGCTTCTGGTACTCCCGATTAAACTTCTTTTGAAACTTTCCCCAGTCTGTTTTTTTGAAATTCAACCGATGACTTTCATGTTGAACTGGAATGAGGAAGAAATCATCGCTGTGATGATTGATTTCCATTACGATTGCGTTATGGTCGCTATCATAAGGAAGCACCTGCAGTTTCCGTTGAGGACTATTAAAGCTGAATTCAAGTCTTGCGTCAGCAATGCAAAGGTCCAAATATGAATTTGTCCTAGGGTATGTTGGGAACTCCGACCCATATAGAGTGCACCTGTATTCAATTTGGTTCTCTGTTATCCACGATTTCAGGAATACACCTCTTAGATTATTGGTGGCGTTCAGCCATGATGTATGCTTGGCGTTCTGGTCACCAGCAAGAATATAATAGCTATGCAGCCTGTTCAATTCGAGTATTTCGAACAAGGAATTGAGCTCCTCCTTGAGCTTGAGAACAGTTCCGCCAGTTGCATAGGCAGAGATAACGAAGAGGTTATCCCCACCTGGCAGTGAGATTTTGATAACGGACACTTCAAGAGATTCAAAGCTTTTGAATTCGACTTTTTCAATATTTTGGAAATGATAGGGTCTTCGAACCAATATCCCGGTGCCACCTCCCCCATCACCTATTACCCTATCGTTTCTTACGAATTCGAAATCCTTGAATGTCATGGAGTGCCATGAATTGAGGTGGGTTTCGGTTAGAAGCAGGATGTCAGGCTTTTGTCTGGCAATGAATTCAAGGAGATAATCACGCCGATGTATAGTAACAATGGAGTTGACGTTGATCGAGATGAGACGAATCCTATCCATGGGAATGTGGCTGGATGACAACTTATTTTGAGGCATTTGAAAGTCCTAAACGCTGAAAAACAATGTTAATTTTGGAATCTTGTTTATCGATTCGCTCCGATAAGGAATTTAGTTGCTGTAAAATTTTGAGAAGCAGCTCATTATTGCCACTTACATTATTTACACTATTTTCCGCATTTTCTGCTGGTCCTCTAGCGGCTTGTGCAAATGATACCCCGGGCTTGACGAAGTTCGGAGCTAAGACACTGCGGTGTATTTGTGTTTGCTTTGGGGCAGATTTCAATCTTGCATCCTGATATCGGGAGCATCCTCGATATGATACCGGGTGACCAAAAACACCGCAGTTCACACAATACAATTTCTCTTTTGGCTTCGTCTGAGCCAATTTGCACTCACCGGGAGCATGCACGTCTTTGCATTTAACGCATCGGTAATGCATGGCGCAGTTGGCAGCCGAATGCCCAAATCGTTGGCAGCGATAGCACTGGTTGATTTCTCGTTTCTGGAGGCGTTCCCACCTCACCACTCGAAAATTTAAATACCTGATTTGCTGAAGAGCGCTTGGACTGCTCTTATTTGTTATTTGTACCAAATAAAGTGGTAAATTTTTTTTTCTACCGTCGACCTTCTTGTCGCGAATGTTTTAACTGAGATAAACTCGATTTGTGGTGCTGTTTCCTTGAGAACCTGAAGAAGATCGACGGTATCTTCTCCGCAGTCCAAGCCCTTCAGCAAGAACGTCTGGTTCTTCTCGCTCTTGGGGGTATAGGTGAAGTGCGGAACCTCCCCAGAATTCAAAGCATCTTTCGCTGATTTGAAATCAACCAGTGATCTCGTTCTAATTGGCAGCTTCTCGGAATTTATTCGTTTGATTTCGAAATTCGTCAACTTGTTTTCGGCTGCCAACAGCCGAACCATGTCTTTTTCGCTTTGACCGAAGACATTAATTGGCGGAACTTTCTCGGTATTCTTCGCTACTTTTTGAGGAGGACCAGCAGAATTACGGGCTGGTTTTTTCTCCCTATTTCTACTTTCATTTTTTTTATTTTTTAAATATAAGATAAAATTATCATCTTTATTACCTTCGTCTACCTCCATATCCTGTTGGAGTCCATCCAGCGCCGCAAAGTAGTTCTGGCTTTCGTTGGTGCCACCAGCACTTAATACCTCTTCACTGATTATTGGTTTTGCAGCTTTCTTCTGTTTTTCGATTTTTCGTATCGGATCACTCTCTTGAACTTTTTTTGCCGTCTTGAACATTTCTTCATATGTTTGAATTCTTGCCTTTAACTCTTCGATTTCACTTCGAAGGCGACACACCTCCTGTCTATCCTCGAGCACTTTTGTTTTACGACCGGCATCTGCGGTATCCTGGGTGCTCGTGTGTCTCCGCTTGTTGACACTTGCCAATTTCACACCGTCACTCTCCCCGGGGCCCCCTAACGGAGGGAAGCCGTCGGGCTCCTCCATACAGCAGTCCCGAGTTGTCTTTGGTTTGTTGCCTTTTCTTGATTTATTGGTATGGTTGGTCGATGCCTTCGACGATTAATTTAATCCCCAATAAAATCAAAACTTGCTTTTGACTGACTCGTACAAAATTAATTCAATTATTTGAAACTGACTTTTGTGAAAAATTAATTAATTTTTAAAATTAATGACAGGAGCGATTAAAAACACGTCTACACGCAACGAGTGCTACACGTAGAATGGTTTCTTGCACCATTGACTTAGTGAAAGTGTTTCACCAAATCCCGGTGGCTGACGCCTTGAGTATGCAGTTAACTGTAGGCCCCGGGCGTAACTACCTTGGGGCGCTTATACTCGGGCAGATGCCTTGAGTGTGCAGTTGAACATATTCTTAATTCGCTTATCCCGGGCTAAGTGCCTTGGGATAGAATAAGCTCGGGCACACCCCTTGAGCCAGCGAATGGAGAAATACTTCTCGATTTTCTTGCTTCTATAAATTTCTTTTATAGCATAATCATGCTGACTTAATTGCCTACCAACTAAAATAATGAAGACAATTTCAAATACTCAATTATCAAAGTTCAGTCATTATTTATTTTTTAATTTCATCTCTCGGTGACTGGTGCAACCACAAAGCTCAAGCTTTCGCCCGATTTGCCTCATTGCAAATGCGTGTAACCAATTCGTTCCACTGAGGCGGTACGTTCGATTGCGAAGTCTTGTGTGTATATGTTTAATAGTTAGTACGAGTATGGATACACACCCACTTCTGCTAATGTATGATACGACGGCCACCCGCAGATACTTTGATTACAATTCGCAGCTTTTCGTATATGTATGTTGTCATTTACAGTACACAGAGAAACACGACGGAACACGGACCTAGTAATTTTTGGACTGCGGCTCTCGTAACAATACCTGTATTCATTCGTTGTGTTGTCATTTTGAATCGAATGGTTGTGTTGTTAGTTTGAATTGATAACGAGTTCATTAACCACACTTGAGTCGCTGAGGTCGCATGACACCGCTGCAGTCCTTTATGGACATATTTATTACACAACCACTATTCAATGAACTATCCTGTATTCTTTTAATGTTTATAAAGTATATGTCAATTTCTACGTTTTATTCTGGAAATTAAAATCTAGAATTTATGGGAACTTTTCCAGTAGTAAATACGCAAGTAATTTAGAATATTTAACACAATTTCATGTCAATTTCGAACATCGTGATACACACAAGTCGTGCGCTTTCAACTGTCTCCCTATTAACGATATTTTCTTGGTCCGTTGACGTATATCGTGGAGTTTTGTGGTGGCATGTGAGACTTGTTAGCCCCTTTTAGTGCTAGTGCTAAACAATAGTGTCTTGCTCGCATCCCACAGTGTTTTTTTTTCCGGATTTATATCTTGGCTTTGTGTTTGCCGAATTCTTTTTTTTAGACATTTCATTATTGTTACCATCTCGACCTGCCATCTAGTTTTTGTGACAGTGTTCTTACCTTGTGTCTTTAATTATAGCACATCTTATTGGTGATGAAACTTTTTATCATAGTTTTAAACCGCGATATTCCCCTTTGCCGCTAGCAGTGCCACATACGGGGTAATAGCGTCATTTTCTACTTTACTTTCTACTTGACTTTCTAACCAGTGGTACTCAACCTGGAAACTTTGTCTTGTTTGTGTTTATTTTTCTTATCATCCATCATTTAAAAATAAATATTAAAATAAATAAAAACATTGAAAATAACTTTCGGTTATCGCGAACTTTCAATAAAAAGTTACGAACAAAGAATTTTATAATTCACGCCAACTAATTTGCCACACATCATGACCCTCTGCGTCGCACGTAATTGTGTTGATAAAGCCAACAAATCGGCTTTGGTATCCTGCTATGGATTTTGCGGTTTGTCGTTTCACGCGAAATGCGTTAGCCTACCAGGACCCATCGCTGACAATATCATGAAGGCAGACTCTGGAGTATATTGGTACTGCGGATCATGCCGTAAGTACACCATTACCACTTACATTAGTAGATTACGTACGGCTGAACGCACCATTGCAACCATCTCATCGACGTTCAACAATATGAAAGAAAAATTGGATGCTGCGCATATAGAAATTGCTTCGCTTTTGAAAACTGTCGATATAAACCATCCGCCCACACAGCCTTCTCATACTGGTGGCCCGTCTCTCTTGAAAGTAGCGGATGTAACATTGCCTTTAACTTTGACCAGTCCCTCTTCGCTGGTCCCAAACAACATTTTGCCGAGTACCTCAGATAGGACTGATGGCCTCATCATTAGCATACCCACATCTCCAGCAGCGGATGATACTACTAAAGAAGGAGGCATGGTCTCTCTCAGTCCACGTATTCAACAAATCCAAACTAGGAGCATGGCGAACAATCGGAATGCACGACTGAACACCTCACCGAATGGATTAACATCGAACAGGACCTCTCCTATAGGCATTAATTCTGAACCGATAGAAACCACCTCTCGTTTGTGCAATCAGCATCCCCTGCGAACTGCAGATCCCCTACTTCCGCCGGCCCTGTCAAGTCACAGTATTGCCCAGGATGTTGCTGATATACAAGCTGGACATTCGCACATGCAGCCTAACGGAGTAGCGGCAAATGTTACTGAACGAGTCCTTACGCAGTCAATGCCGAATTGTATACATTCGGATCTCTCTTCTTGGGTTGTTTCTCCTCCACTTCAACTACTGGTTTCCCGTCTTGCGTTTGACACGCCTACTGATGAGCTGAAAAAATACATTATATCTAAGCTGGGCTACACTCCGCAGCTATTAGATTGCATTAAACTAACGCGCGAAAATCAACTGAACCGAGTAATTGCCTCGTTTAAAATTACAATCCCGGCGGAGTTGCAGCTTATGCTTAAACCAGAATTTTGGCCGCGAGGTATTTTTGTAAAACGTTTCGAACGTTCATCGCGTAAAAATTTTCGTATAGCCAGCAGATCACAACCAAGAATTTAAAACAAAAATGTAAAAGCAGCGCTATGAACGTATACTATCAAAACGTCCGTGGTCTGAGGACCAAGCTGGAATCCATAAAACTAGCTTCTGTTCTTGCCAACGACGATGTAATATGCTTGACTGAAACCTGGCTTACCGACGAAATTGCGGACAATGAAATCTTCTCTCACCATACTGTATTTCGAAAGGATCGAGATCGGATCACTACCGGTAAATCTGATGGTGGTGGTGTGCTCATTGCCGTAAATCCACTATTGAATGGTATCTTCTGCACGGAATTATCCTTGTCACCGCCGGTCGAAGGCGTGGCAGTCCGCATTTACCTTCAAAATGTTCCACTTTTTATTGTAAGCATTTACGTTCCCTGCAACTCTCCCTTAACAACTTTTCAAATCCTTTTCAGTGAATTAAGTAACTTTATAAACAACGTCAAATCTTCCACCCAGTTTCTCATCTGCGGAGACTTCAATTTGCCTTCTGTCCACTGGGATATTGAGACCGGCACTCCATCATCTTGCAATGACTTCTCTATTGCCATTTCCGCATTTCTGTCTCTTTGCTTCCTCTCCCAATTAAATACTATAAAGAACACTTCCAACCGTATTTTGGATCTGATTCTTTCGAGTAATCCCCATACTGCAGACCCTGTCTTCCCCACCTCTTCCCCTTATGTTACCCCTGATCCCCACCATCCACCTTTAGAATTTCGTCTATTGATAGAATTGCCACGTACAAAGAAACGAGCAAACCCATCTCGCTTTAATTTCTTTAAAGCTAGTTACGAAGGCTTAGCATCTGAACTAATGGCCGTGAACTGGCACGCAGTTCTGGACCATACTGATCCAAATGGTGCTGTTCAGATGTTTTACTCAGTCCTCCATAGTATAATTCCTTTACACACGCCAACCTCTCGTTCTTCAGGTAGTAAATGGTCACCCTGGTTTACCAAAGATGTTGCCCAGGCAGTGCGATTGAAAGACGCAGCCCGCAAACGCTACCAACGTTCACGATCCGATATTGACCTTTCGGAGTTCCGTCAACTTCGGGCGATTGCCAAAAAAGTAATTTCGCGAGCAATGCTCGCTCACTTCAAGTCCATAGAAACTACCTTCCTAACTAACAATCCCAAATCCTTTTGGGCCTATGTCCACTCCTTAAAATCATCCCACAGCTCTGTTAGTTCTTTATCATTCCAGAACAATACTGCCAACAATGAGCAGGCCATGTGTGACTTGTTTGCTGACTTTTTTTCTTCAGTCTATATCTCATCCTCTCCCTCAATCGTCACCAACTCTAGGGCTTCCCTGAACAAGTTAAGTGTTTTTTCGACGTGCCCTTCTGAAGTTGCTGCTGTAATCGCGTCGCTAAACGCTAGCAGCGCAGTTGGTCCGGACGGGATCCCGAACGTTTTCATTAAATCGCTCGCTTCTTCCTTGAGTGTCCCACTTGCCCTTATCTTTTATACGAGTCTAGCAACAGGGATTTTCCCAGACACCTGGAAGCGAGCAAACATTCTCCCTATCCATAAGGCAGGAGACCGCTCCTCTGCTCATAATTATCGACCCATTTCTCTGTTATCCTGCTTTGGCAAAACCCTAGAACGTATTGTGCATTTGAGGATTTATGATGCTTTACGGCTAAACTTCTCCGATAGGCAACATGGTTTCATCAAGGGGCGTTCCACTGTAACCAATTTACTTGAAATTACAGATACTATTGCCTCTGCACTTGACTCAGGTGGTCAAGTGGATGTGATTTACACAGATTTCGCTAAAGCATTTGATAGCGTAGATCACAATATTCTGATTGCAAAACTCCAACAATTTGGCATTAGTGGCCCCCTCCTGACATGGCTGGACTCGTTTTTCAAAAATAGATCCTGTACGGTAATTTGGGGTGGACAAACTTCATATTCTTTCAGTCCCACTTCTGGCGTTCCACAAGGTTCTATTCTAAGTCCTCTCCTCTTCAATCTATTCAGTAATGATCTCCCGTCTATTTTTACTTCTAAATCCCTATTATATGCGGACGACTTGAAAATTTTTAGAGTCATCAGCTCAAATCAAGATTGCCTGGATCTTCAAAATGACTTAGACCTCTTAAACTCATGGTGTCGAAATAATCGACTCACTCTTAACATCTCTAAATGTTATTGGATGTGCTTTTCCAGGAAAGCAAATCGCATTCCTTTCGCTTACTCAATCGACCACTCAGTGCTCGTTTGCGTCGATAGGTTTAAGGATTTAGGCGTAACGTTTGACCCCCATCTGAAGTTCGACATCCACATACTTCAAATGACATCTAACGCCTCTAGAGTTGCAGGCTTTGTTTTACGGTCTTCTCATAAAAATTTCAGTATTCAAACCGGAATACGTTTGTTCTCTATGCTTGTGCGCCCGATTCTAGAATATGCATGTCAGGTGTGGTCACCGCACCTAATTTATCTCTCAGACGCAGTGGAATCTGTTCAGCGAAAATTCACACGCACGCTCCTCTTCAAGCAGAAGGTATCATATCGTCCTTACAATGACCGTCTGAGTTTCCTGTTCATGCCTTCGCTTCAAGCGAGGAGGCTCTTCCTCGACCAATGCTTTCTCTTTAAACTTGCCAGTGGTTTACTTTCATCTAACCTAATCAACGCGATAAGCACACGCCCACTTTCCCGAACCAGATCCTTTCAGTACTATATAGTACCGTACGCTAGAACAGAAACGTATCGTCAATCTCCGTTAGTTCGTATGGTTAGAGATCATCATTGTCTCCAGCTTGGTCCTCCTTTAGACTCGATTGCGAGCTTTAAATTAAAGCTGCGGAGAATACTGTACCATCTAGAAATTTAACTCTTTTTTGTCTTTTTATAATGTAAGTATCTCTTTTTCCTTGAAATGTTCTTAATTTTTATGGATTTTTTTTCTTTTTAAAGTTCTTTTTTCTTATCAAGAAACTACCTTGTAATTGGAATTTCATTCTGTAAGATAGTTTTTGTAAATAAATAAAAAAATAACAAGAGGTTTATTGATATTAAAACTCAAATTCAATTTCTTTATTTCAGATTGTCTTTTCAAGTGTATACGTATTAGTTGTATATTATCTTACATCACAACCAATGGAACCGCAACGTATAACAATGTTTGTAGTGATTAATGTGCTCACATCACTGGTAGCCCAAAGTCTTGGCTTACTCATTGGAGCTGGTCTCAATGTGGAAGCTGGAGTGTTTCTTGGACCGGTCTCAACAATTCCAACAATATTATTCTCTGGTTTCTTCGTCAATTTCGATACAATTCCAGGATACCTTCAATGGGTCACATACGTGAGCTACGTAAGATATGGCTTCGAAGGTAAGTTGCTGACACAATAATCACGTGAACTTCTAAACAGAATTTTACTCATTTCAGGATCAATGATTTCAATCTACGGACTTGGACGTGAAAAACTCAAGTGTTCAACAATCTACTGTCATTTCCGAAGCCCCAAGAAATTCCTTGAGGAAATGTCAATGGACACCGCAGAATACTGGATTGATGCGCTCGCGTTGATTGGAATTTTCTTCGCGTTAAGGATCATCGCGTATTTCGTGCTACGCTGGAAGTTACATTCCATCCGTTAATGTTTAATCTATTCTAGAAAATTAGGGACTATAATCTATTTAGGCTTATACCGTATAATAATGAGAACCAACAATATTATTTACTTTATTTTATACGTACACAAATACAACACACACAGACACAATACAACACTCTTGTATCGTATAATATCTTCTATGCTTAAGATGAATTTTACTCAAAAATAAAAAAGGAGAAAAGAATGGACCGGAAGTAAGAGGATAAGATTAAAAAGTTTAATTCATATTTATTCGCAGGTTATACTCGTATATAGGCGTATAAGTAGGTGATAACAGAAATTTAATTGATTTATTATTTTTTACTATTTTTTCGTTGATTTTCAATAATTTAGATTTAGGCCAAACCAGTAATGTAAAACGGTATGTTAAGTAGGGAAATTTATTAAATAAAAAGGAACAAATTCAAAAAGGTGAATAGTTGGATGTTGGACTATATTTGTAGATGGGAATTTAATTTTGTAGCTTAGTTTAAAGTTCCATGCATTTTTTTAAATATTTACATAAAAGTATTATGTTATGGGTATGCAGAGCGATTTTTAGGAAAGTAATTTCCTTCCAAAAGAAGTTTCACATTGTCACAAGATGAGAATGAGTGGAGAAATCCATGTTACCGATTATGATTGCAATTGTTAGACGTAAGTGAATTGCTTGTAATTTCTGATTTCAAAAATTTCTGTCTTAAATTCTAATCTAATCGCATGCAACTAGAAGCTTCCGTGCATTTTATGGGTCAAATTAATTTGACAGTAGAATTTTTAATCTTGTTGAAGAGCCAAACTATTCAAAAATTCAAAAAAGTAAATTTTCTTGGTTGTTAATGATCATTTCAGTGCATTACGTTCAAACTTTATTACAACTTTTTTAAATTAAACCGAACGGAAGCATTAAAATTTACAGAAATAGAAGCAAAACACGAAATCAGTATTTTCTAGGAAAAGCAAAATCTTTAATCATACCAATTAAATAGAAAAATCTAAAATAACAGTAAACGTCACATTTAAACCAATCATATATCACATAATAAATAGTTGATTATAGTTCAGATATCAGTAGACATTAAAAATGAAAACATAACGAAAAAAAGAAAATTGAGTTCAGGGTACACGAAATGAATGAAATAAGAAACAATTTTAGAGCGCTGGGAAATTTTGCGTTACTAAGTCTTTTATAATTATTGCAAAAATTATGATATTGATTTATTTCTATTCTTGTCAAAAGATATTGTAATGTAAGACGAAACAAGTTTTAGGTCTTTGTAAAAATAATCTTACTACATATTTTTATTTCTATTTTTTTAGACAACTTCCACTTTATTTTTCTACTGTTATTTATTATTTTTCTATCACAATCATGCTTTCTGTGTGGAATTTTAAAATGGAATGGGCTGTGTCTTAATCAAATGAAAACGTTCTGAGATTTTATTAGTTATTTATAATAAAATTCACAAATTTACTGTTTTCACTATACGTAGTGATTTTATCAACATATTTTGTTTTATTTCTTGAAGTTAAGTTTTTGAATTAATTGTATTGATTGCCAGATGGGCTTGGTAACTTAATTAGGGCTTTAAATGCACTTCACTGTCGGTGAACGATATTGATCAATAGTATCAATAAGTTAGAACGAGCATGTCCGCAATGGTAACAGTGCCGTTTTCTGTTGAAAGTTTTGTTAATTTCTGAATTACCTTCATTTCTGATGGTGCTAGAGTCCTAATTCGATGCTAGCATTAAGCATGCATTGCGCCTGGCGTTCTCGATCTGACGAGAGATTGATTTGCTGTCTACATCAATTGAATCCTCCCATCATTTATGTGGTTGCCTTCAATCTATCCTTTTGGTATTTTGTTCGGTATCCAAGCTTCCGGTAGTAAAGGCATTATATGTAAGTTTTTAGGCGTGTAGCTGATTAGACTTGATATCCAGACTTTGTTCAAAATTCTATCAGTTTCGTCGATTTATTCAGTTTGCAGCTTAGTGGGAATAATTATTTTTCAGAGAAGTTGTTCATTTTTCCGATTTACTCGTTAGCGACCATATTTCGTGTCTATAGACGATTGTTTTCGTCTAGTCAAAATTTTTTTTTTTGATTTTCGCTGTAATTTCTTTAAATGAAAAGTAAAGTCCAATAAGATCTGACCTCAGGAGACTACAACGTGGAAAGTATGTATAGCTTACCATACTTAATAGCCCGTCTGTTGTTAATTTCAGTGGGTTTGGGTTTCAAAAAGATACAACGGACTAAACTTCTGAATAAATATTATTACATTGACACACAACTATACATTACGACACACAACTATACATCAATATATTCATTTAATATTATTGTCGCGTATTATGGCTCGCGGCCAATAATTTAATGTTCCGGGAAAGTGAAAACGCAATGTCTTTTAAATTCAATTAAAAGAGTTTATTTAATTTGTTAAAAATGCACAATCACTTTACTAACAATTTCACAACTTTAATTTTCACTATTAAAATTCGACCTTCCACTTGTCCATAAATTTCTTTCGCAATTGTCTTCCGAAATCACTTCACAATCACGAAAATCACTTTTCTATTACTCGAACAATATCGCTTCCCACACACTATCGCAGCTCTTATCGCGGTCGGATGAATGATTCCCCCCATTCATTCAGCTCGCCTTTATATAGGGTCTGTAGTCATTCAACCCAGTTCTCGTACATTGGCGAATTAGCGGGAACTTTCGTGAATGAATGGAGCAGTGACTCACTTTCAGATGTTGATGCTTGGTGGGTTCTCGTGGTTTCGAGTAAATTCATTTTAGTCAATAACTTTGTTTATTCATTTTGTTGATGTTCTTAATTGTTGTGAAAACAATTGCGACAGTAGCTCGCAGAATTATTTGTACATGTAACACTGCCCCCACCTCAGTTCTTTTCGCCCCGAAAAGATGTGTCGCCATTTGTAGTCAATTCTCCCTGGGTGTTATATGGGGCAAGACGGTCCAGATGCACGATTTTCATTTTGGCTCTCGGCTTACGATGCTCCTGTATTCGGTATACGACGTCATTGATTCGCTTTGTAACTCGGTATTGTCCCTCCCAATTATGTTGCAACTTTGGAGACCTACCCTTTCGCCGTTGGTCATCTTGCTGGAAGCCAGTAGAATTTGCCTTTAAATCATACCTGGTCTTCATGCGGTCAGTAGCCGACTCGAGGTGTTTTCGCACAGTCCGATGTATCTGGTTCAACCGTTGCCTTAGCTCGCTTGCGTACTCCGAGATGGTTTGGGGTTTCTCGGGAGGTGTTCCAAACTTTATATCAGCTGGCAGACGAATAGTCTTTCCAAAAATGACTTTGGCTGGGGCTTGGCCCGTCGATGCATGTTCGGCAGCTCTGTACGCCATCAAAAATAGTGGAATGTGTCGGTCCCAGTCCCTTTGGTTCTCGTCAACCATCTTGGCCAGGTGTTTATTGAGAGTGCCGTTGAAACGTTCGACCATTCCATCGGATTGGGGATGCAGCGGTGTTGTCCTCGTTTTCCGTATTCCCAGCAGCTCGCATATTTCGCTAAAAACTAGTGACTCAAAGTTTCGGCCTACTGACCCAATTTAACACTAGCTGTTCGGCTACAGTAGTTGCTTCCTGGTTGGGAATGGGGTAGACCTCGGGCCACTTGCTGAAATAATCGGCTACAACCAGCGTGTATCGATTACTCCATTCAGATTCAAGAAAGGGTCCTGCGATGTCAACAGCAATCCTTTCAAACGGTACCCCCACGTTATAGGTTTGCATTTGTCCTCTCAGTCGTCGCTTTGGGCCTTTGATGGAAGCGCAAATTGTGCATCTGCGACACCAGTCTTCTACGTCTTCTCAAGCGTGGAGCCAGTAGAATCTTCCCCGCAATTTCGCTAAGGTCTTGTTAACACCAAGGTGGCCTCCCGAGGATCCTTCATGCATTTCCTTAACCACATCGTGGATTCGGCTTTTGGGTAGTATAGTCTGCATCCTATAGGAGCTGCCATCCACCGTTTCCCGTTTCCGCTTGAGTATGCCACCCTCTACCTGAAGGGAGTTCCATTGTGCCCAATAGCTTTTCAGGGTTGCGCCATGCATTGAAACGTCCTTCCACTCCGGTCGCCCAGTTGTCTCCTTCCATACGAGCAATGGTCCGATGTCTTCATCGGCTAACTGGGCATTTCGAATCTCCTCCGGTGACCAACCTTCATCGAATTCGGTCGTTATCAATCGTAGATCAACGGTTGGCTGCGTTTCCTTAACCCGTTGGCAATGCTTGCAGTTAGCTGGACATGGAGGACGAGGTAAGGTGTCAGCATTGCCATGAACTCTGTCCTTGTGAAGTTGTTGGGGCCTCACTAGGTCTGGTCGGATCGTCGATCGGGTTGCACCAGTGTCGTTTGTTATGGTGCAATGTTCTTCATCAACTTGACGAGGAAGGCATAAGTCTGCTCCTCCACCATGTTGCCTTGACACGGTGATGGGGGTGCTGGGGATGTTGATCCTCCTAGCCGACGTCCGTCGCATGAAGTTGGCCCTTTCAGTTAGATGGGGTTCTATTCTAGCCTCCTGACACGGTCTGGATCTCCACCATTCTAGACAATAGCTCCGTTTTCTTCGCTTCTTGCAGTCTCTTTGCAGGTGCCCCTTCTCACCGCAATCCCAGCATCTTGGCGCACCATTTACTTGCGGCTCTCGCTCATTTTCCACGCGCTCACACCTGCACTCGTCTGCCACTACCTTGCGAACCCGGGCAGCGGTACGAGTCACATTTTTCACTGCCTCAAAGTTCAGGCTATAAGCCAATGCATCCTTGACTGTTTGCTTTTGAGCTAAACGCACGGCTTGTTGCAATTCCTGGTCTTCTAAGGCGCTGATGAATGCTTCTGTTGCTGTGTCATCTCGATGTTCTGGGTCAAACGCTGGGTAAGCCAAAAGTGCCAGTCGCTCAATGTCTTGGGCTAGCTGCTGTAAGATTTCGCCAGACTTCTGCATCCGATTCCGTAGCTGTGCCCGATAAATTTGCTTCAGATAGACGCCTCCATAACGCATGTCGAGCGCATTCAATATAGCAGCCGGGTTTGAGTGTAAATCAACGGGGATCGTCTGCAAAAGCTCGGCAGCTGGGCCTCTTAGAGCAAGAATCAGTGCAGTTGCTCATTCCAGTGAATTGCCTCAAACTGGGTCTTGTAAATACTCCAGACCGTTTGCCCATCGAATATTGGTGCTTGCACATTTCTGGATGTGCTTTGCGCTGCGGTTATAAGCGGGGCTGGTGAGGTGGTTACTACTGCGTTCGCTGCTTCCAATTCTTTTTTCACTTTTTCCATCTCATGGTTCATTCTCTCCTCGACCTGGCTGATCTCCTCGACCTGGTAAACCTTTTCCTCGACGCATTCAATTTGATTGTTCAGGCTACCGAGCTCCACTTTTATTTCGGTTGACTGTTTTCGCACTTCCAAAATTTTCTATCCCACTTCTGAAACCAAATGTCGCGTGTTATGGTTCGCGGCCAATAACTTAATGTTCCGGGAAAGTGAAAACGCAATGTCTTTTAGATTAAATTAAAAGAGTTTATTTAATTCGTTAAAAATGCACAATCACTTTACTAACAATTTCACAACTTTAATTTTCACTATTAAAATTCTACCTTCCACTTGTCCATAAATTTCTATCGCAATTGTCTTCCGAAATTACTTCACAATCACGTAAATCACTTTTCTATTACTCGAACAATATCGCTTCCCACACACTATCGCAGTTCTTATCGCGGTCGGATGAATGATTCCCCCCATTCATTCAACTTGCCTTTATATAGGGTCTGTAGTCATTCAACCAAGTTCTCGTACATTGGCGAATTAGCGGGAACTTTCGTGAATGAATGGAGCAGTGACTCACTTTCAGATGTTGATGCTTGGTGGGTCTCGTGGTTTCGAGTAAATTCATTTTGTTGATGTTCTTAATTGTTGTAAAAACAATTGCGACAGTAGCTCGCAGAATTATTTGTACATGTAACATTATTCTTTTCAATTAACCGACACAACTTTAATGCACGAGGAGAACAGACTGAATGAATATTATTTCATTTTCTTTTGATTTATATATTAAAATTCAATTCAAAAATGATTTCCCGACTACTAGTTTTCTATGTCAGTAACTACAAGGTAAGCTGTCAGTTGATCAAATTGCAACACTCCTCCTTGATCAATTTACAGCGGAGCAACTCAAAAATTCTTCTGTTGAGTGGCTTGGTGAGGATGTCCGCAATCTGCTTGCTGCTCTCGACGTGTTGCAGTACCATAGTGTTGCCGATATGTTACTGGATGTACTTTCGTGGAATTTCGATGTGCTTCTTTCCTTTGGTCGTCTTTCCTTCGTGTGCATTTTGTAGCATGTGTATGGCTGACATGTTGTCGACGTACAGAGTGATCGGCAGCTCAGCTTCTAGAATGCCAAGTTCCAGTGCGGTTCGTTTGATCCAGCACACAGCGTCAATCACTGACACTGTTGCTCGGTACTCGGCTTCTGCAGTTGAATTCGCTACCTGACGCTGCTTTTGTGAATACCAGATCACTGGCCCTCCTCTCATCATTAACACACCACTCGTTGACTGTCCTGTCTCAGAGCCTCCTCCAAAGTCTGAATCAGTGTAGGCCACTAGTGTCTTGTCTCCTCCGAAATGAATTCCGGCTGTCGTGGTCCCTCTCAAGTATTGGAAAACACGTTTCACCATCGCTTGATGGCTCTTCATGGGCTTGTTGCAGAATCGACTGAGGTAGTTCACGACGAAGCTTATGTCTGGCCTGGTTTTTGTGGCTAAGTACAACATACTTCCTATCGCCTCGCGATAGTTGTTGTTCGCTGGAAGTGTCTCGTCGTCCTTGAAGTCTGTCTTATGGTTGATCATTCCTGGGTCAGTGGGTGTGGATGCTGGATTGCACTGCTCGAGTTTCATCTTTATCAAGATCTTCTCCGTGCAGCGAGGCTGACTCACGAAGATACCGTCCTGGTCGATCTTGATTTCCATGCCAAAATACGCTAACTTGTTTTGTACTTTCTTGCTGAATGTTATCTCGAATTCCTTGCTTATCCCGTCTAGGAGTTTGTATATTTCTTCTTCATCTTTGCCGGCTGCCAATCCATCATCCACAAAGAGTGAGAGCATAATGCTCTTGCCCTTGTTATAGTATATACACGGGTCGTCATCGGTGTTGATCAAGTCTATCTTCTTCTCAAAGTGGGTGGTGACCCTCTCGTTCCACATCCTCGGAGCTTGTTTAAGTCCGTAGAGACTCTTGTTCAACTTACAAACTTTCCTGGTTCCATAGTCGAACCCTTCAGGCTGGTGCATATAGATGTCCTGCTCCAGGTTCCCATACAAGAAAACCGTTTTCACATCGACCGATACCAACTTCATTTTCTCCTACGCTGCGTGACTTAGAAGTAGGTGAATGGATGCATGGTGAGCTACTGGGCTGAAAGTTTTCGTGTAGTCCTGACCTTCCTGCTGCTCAAATCCCCTTGCCACTTATCTGGCCTTAAGTCTCCCGTCCGCCTTCTCTCGAAGTACCCAGCGACAAGTGATCGGCTTCGCTCCTTCTGGACAGCCCACCAGCTTCCAAGTTTTCATCTCCATCAGCGAGTCGTACTGCTCCTGCATTGCTTGTCTCCACTTCTCATCTCTAAGTGCCTCACTCACCGGGATGTCCTCCGTTTCACCAATCATGGCTACTTTGGCGCTCTTTCCTCCACGACGGGAGTCAAGTACGCAGTCTCTCAGTCTAGGTGGTGGTTGCAGAGTCTGATGATCTCGCAGAACTCTCCTTTCTGACTCTTCTTCTGGCGCTGGTATCTCATTCTCGTTGTCGCTTGGCTCCTCAGCACTTTCTCCAGTTCCCCAGTTCTCATCTTCTTCATCTGTCTCGCTGCTGCTCTCTTCTTGCTTCTCAGATGTGCCCTCCGGTGCCTGTGTCTCAAATTCAGTTCCTTGCCTCAGTCTCATCTTTTCCTCGTCGAAGATCATATTGTCTGAACAGATCTTTTCTCTTTCAGATAAACCCGGTAGCAGGGTGAATCAATATCATAGCCAACAAGAATTCCCTTTTCTGATTTTCTATCACTCTTGCCTCTTTTCTGTTTTTGTGTCAGCACGTACCAATCGCATCCAAAGGGTCGCAGCTTCTCAATCTTCATTTTTCTTCCGAACCAAAGTCCTGCTGGGCTTTTCCCTGGTACGTTGCTGGTTTCAGTCTGGTTGATCGTGAAGATCGCATGGTTCATTGCTTCTGGCCACAGTTTCTCGTCCAACTCGTTCATGTGTATCGCTGTTCTGGCTGCCTCGACAATCGTTCTCATTCCTCTCTCAGTCCTTCCGTTCTGCTCTGGCGTGTGTACATTCGTGAAGGTGTGGCTGATTCCCAACTTGTCCATCATCTGTTTAGTTTTTGCATTCTTCAGTTCGGTGCCGTTGTCAGACCTCAGACTTTTTACTCTCCTCCCTAGCTGGTTTTGAATGAGTCTCAGGTAACATTCGATCTTCTCTGGTGCTTCACTTTTTGTCTTCATAAAGTAACAGGTTCGGTAGTGAGTGAAATCGTCCTTGAACATGAGCCAGTACTTCGCTCCTCCCAATGATGGGATGTTCATCTCGCCGGTGTCGACGTGCACGAGATCTAACGGTTGCTGAGCTGTCTTGGGGTTGTTTGGGTGTGAGGATCTATGTAGCTTGCCATACGAGCGCCCTGTGCATACATATTCATTCCAGTCATCAATGTATTTTATTCCTTTTCTTTTCAGTATGTCCCTCACATACTTGACATTTTGATGGGCGAGTCGCTCGTGCCAAACTTTAATCGACACGGCCATCAAAATCGTCTCTTCTTCTCTCCTGATCGTCATTTTGTAGAGATTTCCTTTGCGCTTTGCTATTGCCACAATTTCCCTGCCATCCAGACTGTAAAACGTTGACTCGTTTCCGTTTGCCTTCTGTACATGTCCCTTGTCTAGCAACTGACTCACTGAGAAAAGATTAAAGTTGAGGTTTGGTACATAAATGACATCTTCTAGTACCACTTTAGACCATCAAATGCTTCCATCTCGATGTTCCCGACTGCAACGCCATCTAGCCTGGTTGAGTCTCCAATCACAATTGGGATGGGCTCGTCCAACTCAACAAGCTGAACAAACCACTCTCGGTGAGACGTCATGTGTTGGCTGGCTCCACAGTCTTGATACCATGAAGTGGCCTTGTCCTTCGAAATGTCGTTGTCCACCGTCGAGAGTGCCGTGGTCAAAAATGCCTTCCTATTTGGTTTCCCGTTTGTTGACTTATACGCTTCTTCTCGATATTCGCAGTCTTTTGCGAAGTGTCCCTTCTTCTTACAGATATTACATGAATACTTCTTCTTGCACACGGTTTATCTCTGCACTCCTTGAGCACGTGGTCTTTCTTCCCACATTTGTAGCATGCGAACTGCGACTTTTCCTGCTTGCTGTTTGACGACTGTCTTTGTTTCCTGCGTCTGGGCATGAGAACGTTGTTGGTGCTGCCCTCTGCATTTGTTGCCATTTCTTTGAGTCGCTCGTCCTCGAGTCTCAAACGTTCCATGAGAGTTTCCACGTTCTTTGCTGCTTCGGTCAAGTTGTTCCAGGATGTCCTGAAATGTGCCAATTTTGGCGCTAGCACACTCATGATCCTTGTCATGATCCAACTTTCCTTCACAGGATCATTTTCAGTTGACACTTGATCCGCGAGATCCAAAATCTTCATACAGTTCTCAACAGCTGATTTGCTTTCATCATACTCATAGGTAAAGAATTTGATTCGGGACGTTTCTAAAGTTACATCAGTCTTTGTACCATATAAACTAACTAATTTGTCTATAATATCTTTGGCAGTTTTACAATTTAGAATTTTGTTCGCAATCTTGCTGTTTACATTTAAACCTATCAACATTTGAGCCTCAACATGCTTCTTTAATCAAGCGGCGACTGTATCAGTTGACGCAGCACCTACTGATTTGGGCTTTGCACCCGTTATCATATCATACAGATCTTGGTTCTAAAGTGCTAGGTTTAATTTAAATCGCCATGAAATGAAATTGACATTTCCTTGACTATCTTCGCTTAACATTTCCAATTGAGACTTTACAGTATCCATTTTGAATCTTTCGTGGCGATTTTCTGACTTAAAGCGACTTGCGTGTTCGTTGCTCAACGTTGACTTGCTGCGCGATGGCTGCTCCAATGTCGCTGATTTGTCGGTTATGTTGTCCTTGCCGGTTCTGACGTCTTGGACTGCTTTCTCGACTTGCCTGACAATTTTCTTACCTGACTTTTGAAGAAACCCTTTTATGGTTGAAAGCCTTGCCGGTTCTGACGTCTTGGACTATTTTCTCGACATGCCTGATAATTTCCTTTCTTGACTTTTGAAACCCCTTTTACAGCTGCCCTGGTCCCATAACCTGTTGCTAATTTCAGTGGGTCTGGATTTCAAAAAAATATAACGGACTAAACTTCTGAATAAATATTATTACATTGACACACAACTATACATTACGACACACAACTATACATCAATATATTCAATTAATATTATTCTTTGCAACTAACCGACACAACTTTAATGCACGAAGAGAACAGACTGAATGAATATTATTTCATTTTCTTTTGATTTATATAGCAAAATTCATTTAAAAAATGATTCCCGACTACTAGTTTTCTATGTCAGTAAATGCAAGGTAGGCTTTCAGTTGATCAAATCTCAACACCGTCTTTCTAGAAAGGGCACAGAAAAAGACGAAACCTGAAAAAGGATAAACGCAGCAAAAACAGGAAAAGAATACATGCAGCAAACAAAACATACTTCTCACTGCTTTCTATGCGAAGGTCCAGAGATGTGCTCTGGGAAACGAAGCTTCACATATACAAGTCACTAATAAAACTTGTGCTGCTGTATGGAAGGAGCATTTCAATGGAATTGGTGCCCTCTTATACCCCTCCGAGTTGAACCTCAAGTTCCGATGAAGGAGGTGACATGCAATGACTTCTCTTCTCGGCAATAGCCCCTGCAATGCATACAAACTAGAAATGGGTAGTGCAGCACTGCGTCGTACAATTGCGTTGATACCTTAATCCAAGATACCACTGCAATGATAGCTGTCAGTGGCGCTTTAGCGCATGGCGGTATCAATATCAGGCGCAAAGCCAAGAGATTCAATATTTAAAAGCAAGACAATCGTTTTGCTCGTTGTGAGTAGCATTGGCGTTGAATCCAGGTGCCACCGACTACTGTGAGTCCCTTTCATCCTTTAGGACTGCCCGAGCATAATGTGCCACCTGCTTCCATTTGTCAACCAATTTGAGCATCACCGCGATTACATTGTATAATCCAGGGTGAGCTCCCCCGTCTCCCTGTAGAGGTCCCTTCGCAGGCATTGTCTTCCTCTCCTGTGCAAAACCTACAATCGGGAGACTTACCAATCTTATGCAGATAAGACTGAAAATACCCATGCCCGCTCAAAAGCTGGGACAGAAAGAAGTCTGTCTCACCATGCTTTCTTTTTAACTACGGTGTCACATCCGGGATGAGGTGCGCAGTCTACCTTCTTTTCGTGCAATTCACCCAAGACTGCTGCCAATCGTTGAGTGAGCGCTGTTTCTCCTCGCGGACAGCCATCTCCCTTACATCCTCGTTTCGGCGCAGGCAAATAACGTGGTGCTTTCTAGCAAGGAGGGTAACAGGTATTACGCCTGCAATAACTCTCACCGCCAAATCAGAGACTTTCGGATACGACGATGCAGTCCTTAGTGCTCTGCTTCTCTGTAACTGTGCCAAGCGTTTTCGGCATACCTCCTTACTGAGAGCGTTGTCCCATACTTCTGATCCATGAAGTAGCACTGAGCCTACAGCACTCATCAAGAGGCGTCTTCTTGATGGGCTGGGTCCCCATACGTTGACCGATTCGATTAGAATGTCTCCAATACTAATCATCCTGACTCTACGGATTCACTTTTTCTTAAAAATGACTACTTCGGTTTTCTCCAGTGCTAAACTGAACCCACCAGCAGTTATCTAGTCTCTCACTCTGCGCATTAGCATACCTAGCCTAAGTTGCGCTTGTTCAACAGTGCGTCCAGCAATCAGAGCCATAACATCATCCACATAGTCGATTAAGCGCGACTTATCTGGCATCTCGAGTCTCAGTAGCCCGTCATAAGACACGTTCCACAGTTCCGGACCAAGTATAGATCCCTGGGCAACACCAAATGTAACTTCCATCCTTTGTTGACCCTTTGTGGTGTCGTAAAGCAGAGTTTGGTCCTTCAGGTAGTTCCTTAAAAGTCCGGACCAAGTATAGATTCCTGGACCAAATATAGATCCCTGGGCAACACCAAATGTAACTTCCATCTTTTGATGACCCTATGTGGTGTCGTAAAGCAGAGTTTGGTCCTTCAGGTAGTTCCTTAAAAGTCGCATTGGATATTCTGGAACTTGAAAAGGGTTTTCCAGCGTATCCAGAATCGGAGTTGAAAGGGTTCGTAAGGTGGATGATCCGTCACTCAACGCGGCTAAATGCCTTTGCCTTTTGGACCGCACTCACCACCTCTGCAATCGCATTAATAGTGGAATGTCCTGCTCTAAGGCCGTACTGCTGAGGAGATAGGTCCCCAGCAAAACGAATCGCGTCAGTGAGTCTTCCCTTGATGAGTTTTCCATTCCCTTGCTGATCAGCGCCAGCCTCGCCACCTTCAAACGTACCGGGAAGGTCCCGTCCCGTAGACAAGCGTTGAGTGTGCTGAGCAGCAAGCCAGGAGAATGGTGATAGACAAGTTGCAACACCTAAGCTGGAACACCATCTGGACCCGGAGCCTTCCTCGCTTTCAACGAAAGGACTGCCTCTTCCAGATCCAGCTGTGTGAAGAGTGGACACTGGACTGCTGATTCACCATGGGCAGCGTCAACACGGACGGGATGGGCGGGGAAGAGTGCCCACACTATCTCATCCATTTTCCCGAATCATGTATGCAAGGTTTCCGTAGGGCGCCAAGTTTCCGCATAACTACCTAGTAGCCAAGATCCCACGGATTCTTGTTCACACTGTCCATTAGATCTTGGCAGCCGTGAGCCTTGCTATTGTCGACCAATTTGCGGTTGCATACCTCGTCACGGTTCCGTGCCCGTTGATCATCACGCCGAAACTTGTGACAATCCCTTTGCTTTTCAGCGATTTCAGTTGACAATCAGCACACTGGGGGCATGCCGTGCCGGGCTTTTTGATGGGGTATAGAATTGTTGTAAGCAGTCATGATGATGCTCATAGTTGGGTTCACCACGTCTTGAGCGGACAGTTCTTCTATGCCCTGCAAATCTTCCTGCAGCGGGGCACCTCGACGAACCTCTCGACGTCCATCCTTCCGACGCTCCACCCAATTGTAGAAAGCCGGGAACACGGACGTCGGGAGACAACATTACTGATCTCAAGTAAAATGCTCTGATGATCACTGGCTGATTAGTCCTCTAATACTCTCCAATTGTGTATCCTCCGTACTAAGGACTCCGAGGCGAATGTCACGTCTAGTATGGTTTCCTCACCGCCAATACGGTGGAAAGCCGGCGTATTTCCGGTGTTAAGTACAACAAGCATAGTCCTAGCCCCCATTTCTAGGATTCGTTTTTCCCGCGGATCTGTTTGATGCATGCTCCATTCAATTGCTTTAGCATTGAAGTCTCCCCCAACGAGCACGTTCCCGCCTGCGTTCGAGACAGCGCCCTCCAAAGCATTAAGCTTGGCTTGGAAGATGATATTGATTGGTTAGGCGTTAGGTACGAGTACACAATAAAGAAGCACGAGTACACAATAAAGGAGCACCGAACCTACACTAAATCCACAGCTCTCCGCCTGGAAATCACTATTTCGAACCCAGATGGCGGCATTACCATTTTCATCAGGATACCATGATGCAGAACTTTTATCATGGTGTTGCTTACTCAGCAGCAAAAAGTCGGCTTTTATGTCCCTCGCAAACTGCTCAAGCAGATTTTGGGCGGTTGCATTGTTGTGCAAGTTTAGCTGCGGGATGTGGGTCATCCATGTTCTGATTTTGTCTTCGCTAGGGCTTCCTGGAAAACCTGGCATTTTTCTGATCCCAAGACGTGCCCAAGATCCTGTCTCGGATCAGCATCCTCGCAAAGAATACCGCGTGCCTCCCCTGTACGCTCTTTTCTTTTATATCCTATTTCAACGCATTTGTAACATAGGGAACTCCTATTGGGTCTTCACCGTATCCTGCAAACAACCCACCCTATGTGTACTTTGCCTTTGTTCCGCATCCTTTTCAGTCAAATCAATGATGGCTGGGCGTTGCTCCCTATGGTTTTTTGTTATCAGCCTCACTTTGATCCTGACCATGCTAGAAAACTCCCTTTTGATGGCCTTTTCTACCTTGACCAGATCCGCGACGCAGTCAATGTTTCTTATTCCGATCGTTGCCATCGCCTCGAGTGAGGCTATTGTTGCGCTTTTGCTGAGGACTTTCTTTACTGCGTCACAGAACGCTTCTTTTTTGTCGGCCTCTGCTTCGAATTCGACCAGTATGTTGCCCAACCGTGCTGGTCGTTCTGCTTTGACGGTAAAGTTGATATCTTTGGACCCTACATTTTCCTTGATACCCACAGTACCTCCACGTAGGAATGCCCATCTAGGGGTTTGACGAGCAGTGTCTGCTGCCAAGGTCTTTGTCGGGACTTCTGTTACTCCTGTTTTGCATAAGGTCTTTTTTCTTGTTGGGCGTCCCTGCGAACTATATTTTTTGGCATTTTTGAAGGAGTTTCTTTATGGCTTTCTTTTATCCTTTTGTCAGCACTATCTGGAACCCCTGATTTGGTATTCGGCGTCCATCAAATGCCTCTTCTTTCCTTTTTAACCCCAATCCCCTTCGATTGGGCTGGACGCCATTCTTTTATTGATGTTTAATGGTGGAGCTATATCCACGTGCCCTTTAGGCTTAGCCCTCAGCAATTCTTTAGCCTTCTGCTCTTCTTCGGCCTTCTCATCGTTTTCGGCTTTAAGCCAACTCCTCCATTAATGCCCTATGCTGTCGAGGAGCTCCTCTGATTCAAGGAGCCAAATTTTTACTCCTTTATTCATTTTTGGCGATTTGCATGCAGATTTTATTCTTTCTAGAACATCTCTCACTTTTCCAATTAGCATTTCTTCTTCATGTCGCTGGGCGGCAATTGTACTTTGCGACAATCGTTCTTGGGAGAGGTTATCGGCTCTCGTTTCCGAGTACAGTCCTCCCGCCATACTTTCGACGGTGGCTATGAAATGAAACAATGGCGCTTTATTTGTCTGGTCACTCTTGTCTTTTCGGTCGTAATCTCATTGTGGACTTTAGGATGGTTCGTTATTCCTTCGGGATTTACAACCCTTGCTTCAGTCGCTTTGGTAGCGTTCGCAGCAGTGCCCATTGAGCTCTTGATGTGCTTTATATTTTCCTCCTCCGCTCCAGCATCTGACGTGTTTCCCGCTTTTCCTGTTTAAGACGCTCTGGCCCTCGCATAATTGTTTTTGCTGCACCCGAGCGCCCCAAGAATCTCAGTCTGGACAAGACTGTCACTTAATCTCCGTTTTTCGTCTGTCTTTACTGTCATTGTATTCATCGTCGTTTCTGTCATCGTTAGTACCGGTCCCGATGTGCTGTTAAAATCGTGGCTGCAGCCGCTGGTTGCGTCGTCGTTGTTGTTATTTTTGCTTTCCTTTCTTGGTTTTTATAATTTTTTTAGAGGGGTTTTTAGTTGCTCCAGCTTTATTGAGTCCCTCCTTGGAGCTGCTATCTCCGTTCATATGTGTAGTCACCTTTTTGGTCCGATGGTTACTTTTGCAGAGCAGGGAGGCCATGCGAGGGTGGGCACAAGCCCTTATGGGGGGCAAGTATTCAAAGCCAGACCAGCGTTAATCGGGACTCCGTCTCAACTGAAACATACACCACCAACCCAATGGTGTGAACTCCGAGGCCTGCCAAGGTTTAAGCGGGACGGAGACGGTATGATAGTTGAATTGGAGCGTACACGTACGAGTGTCACCTCGGCGCTATCGTGCAAAGCAACTAGGGCTAAACAATCATATCCGCCAGCCCAAAGCATGAGTTTCAGTTCGTTAATTAAAGCGTAGTCCAGATTCAGTCGGGGGTCATTACTTGTCACCCCAGAAGGGAGGCTCACGGTGCCCCCATATGCTCGGGTCCGTGAGGGTGGCGCTCCCCAAAGAATGCTAGCCTCCAAGAGTACTCATGTCGACCGGGATTCACCCTGCCGGGATCCCCTTGAGTACGTGAGGGCAGAACTCCTCAAAGAATGTTAGCCTCCAAGAGTATTCCTGTCGGCCAACATTCCCGTTGCGTTGAGTGCGAGTGCTACTTTGCGGTGCCAAAGATATCGATTTGGCGCAACTATTTTTCGGCGCTAACAGCATTATTTGTTTTATCATATATATCAAGTACTCCAACTGCTTGTGATTGCTGAGATTGGGTAAATTTCTTCTGTAGGAGAGTTCCGAGTTGTTTTAAGTTTGGAAGTCGAGCACTATTAATAAAATAATTGCTGATTATTTTGAGTTTTTGAATAACTGAACTTATTCCCTTAATGAACAAAATAGTTTCAGTCTTCACATCTTAATAAACGTACAGCACATGTCATGTTACGGGCCTGATTCGTTACAACAGCAGAAATTTTGCCTCTTAGGTTCCACACAGTTTCTACACTTTTCAATTTCGCTGAAATGTTTTGTTCAGTGTTTTTCAGTGTAGCTTGGTAAATTAGAGGAAAAAAATTATTTTCTTTCATCTTCTACGACAAAGTGCGCCATTACACTATAAAAACTATCAGATTTCTGGGATTTCCGTGCGTCTACAGTGAGACAAACAAAAGCAGCTCAAAGTCAAAGTCAAAGTCAAAAGCACTTTATTTAATACCAATCGTTATAAATTTTTAAAAGAACATAAAGCGAATTCCAAACAATAAAACTATAAAAAACTTAATGGCCCAAATGGCTCTCTAAATTTATACGTTATCAGTTAAACACATTTAATGAAAAAAAATAAACTAGCAAATTTAAATTAATTAAGATTATTACATATTTTTTGATTCAATTGGAAAAAGGAGAAAAAACCAACCAGCATTATTCAAAAATTACTTATATTACTAACACAACAATGAACTTATATCCTATACCTAATATGTTACACCCTAATTCTAAATAAGTTCCATCACAAAAAAAAAAAAACGTTACTTTATATTGAAACCTATACCTAATTTATAATACAAATAAACAACAACACTAGATGTAGCAATAATGAGATGAATCTAAAAAAATTAAGTAACGAGAAAAAAAACACAAAAACAGAAAATAAACACGAATAATTTAGACATTGTCATTCAGCCACCAATACCTAGATTGCTCCATCTCAGCTCGACCAGCCCCAACGAATCTAGCAAATGAATATCTCCATTGGAATTGTTGGTCTGGTGAACTCAGATTCGGAGGATATTTTATCTTCTTATCGGTGGCCCGTCTATATATGTGATATATGATTCGGACGCCGTCAAAATCAAAAACATATCGATTCATGTCCAAATACACGAATGCTTCTGGTGGAATGAAGCCAGTAGTGAGGCAAGTCACAATATACCCGTTTGTGGGGTGGAACGGCTGTGAAATCCAAGGGTTTTCGCACTCACAGTTACAGATCTTGCGATATGATTCCGAAGAAGTTTCAATATGAAGATATCGACTCTTGTCACTTGAGCGGTTTGATAAATTTTTCTATTCGATATATAGTGCTTCCAATCCGTCTCAGGCTTTCTGTACAAACCAGTACGTGCACGAAGACATTTCCTTTCGAAAACTCTTAATCTTTCCATTGTACTAGCACTCTGGTTGTACCAGATCTGGCATCCGTATGTCAAAACTGGCCTAACCAGGGTCTTGTAACAAATAACTTTGACTTTTTGATCAATGTATCTGGAATGAAAGAGTCGCCGAAGAGCCATGACTACTTTTAGTGCTTTACTGAGCATGATTTTGATATGTTCAGTATAGCACAGATACTGATCGAGATGAACACCGAGGTATCGAACACAGGATTTATGTGGAACCCGTTCTGAACTACCCTCACCAGCCATAATATGGAAATCCTTCCAATTACGTTTAAGGTCTTGACTGGCCCCCTGCAGCGTTGTCCGAAACAAGATTGTTTCGCACTTCTGCGCATTCATTTTCATTCGCCAATTGTCGGTGTAGAGCTGCACATCATTAAACATTTTTTGAAGGTTGTTCTGAACTATTGTGGCTTCTCGGTCTGCCGTATAGATGATCAGATCATCAGCAAACGCTACCAATGATCGCGTTGGCGAGACATTAAAATCAAAGCTGTTCAATAGCTTGCGAATGAATATTGAGAAAAGCAGGGGCGCAGTTACTGTTCCCTGCTGTAGACCAGGGGCGCAGTAACTGTTCCCTGCTGTAGACCATTCAAGACCTTGAATTCGCGCATTGTTGTCAGATTTCTATCATGGCGACAAGGTGTCTGGGGAACCTGTCCTGTAGAAGTTTGAAAACTAGTCCATCTAACCACACCGTATCGAAGGCTTTCTCCATAACAATGAGACATGCTCCAACACATTCTTTGTTGTTTAGTTTCCAACAGATGTCTGAGGTTACTTTCGTTATTGCATGTATGGTCGAATGCCTGGCACGAAAACCAAATTGGCAATTCGGCATCAACTCATATTTCTCAATGTGGGCGTTTAATGCTCTGTTGAGTATCACTTCAAACACCTTGCTGATGTTGGGCAGCAAGCCGATTGGGCGATAGCTTTTAGGGCATGAAGATTCTTTTCCTTTCTTCAAGATCGGAAATACCTTAGCCTTCTTCCATTCATTTGGGAAATATGAATTGTTCAACATGTTGTTGAACAATATGCAATAATTCCTAATAGCAACCTCAGGCAAATGTCGGAGTACCACATGATTTTTTGTTGTTTATCCTGCGAAATATGAAACACAAGTCTTCATAGCTGACAAAATAATCAATAAGATTCAAGGTCGGTATGATGTCAGATGTTAATGTTTCATCGAAATTAAGAATTGATTGGCCGTTCAGGCTTGATTTGAAGTCGGAAACTTTTGCTTCAACGACCTCCGAAAATATTTCATTCCTTCTCTCTGGGTTTGGCAGATGAACCAATTCAAAATGTGTTCCAATCAGGGCAAGTTTCTGCAATCCATCACATATAATCCTGTTTCCATTTCTATCCGGAGTCGTACTATCGATTTCGATACCAGCCCTATCGAAAAGATTTATCTCATCACTAGCGACTTCAAGATTTGATACCTTCACTCGAAACTTCTTGCGGAATAAGCTATTCACTTTCGCTTAAACGCCATCTGGGTCCTGTGGGCTAATACCCCTCAGTTTTTCCGCCCATTGATTGCTGACCTCACTCCTGAAGTATGAACGGATTAAGTTCCGGAAATTCTTCAGGTGTAATTTCAACAAAGCCAACGAGGGATGGTTGTAGTCCAAAAATCGTCGATAAATATTGTTGACGCGGGTGAGAAGAAGGCTTTTCAATCTTTTCAACCTTGCGATGGTTGGTGTTTCATATCCTTCCATATTGTTTCGATGTTTAATCTTGGGAACAACTTTCTCAACCGTTTCCAACGTCAGCTTCTCTGACTTCGACAAATAAAGATCTATTTCATCGTCAGTTAGATTTCTGTTGCCATCATCAAAAGGAGTACATTGCTTCTGGTGCTCCCGATTAAACTTCTTTTAAAACTTTCCCCAGTCTGTTTTTTTGAAATTCAACCGATGGTTTTCATGTTGAACTGGAATGAGGAAGAAATCATCCCTTTGATGATTGATTTCCATTACGATTGCGTTATGGTCGCTATCGTAAGGAAGCACCTGCAGTTTCCGTTGAGGACTATTAAAGTTGAATTCGAGTCTTGCGTCAGCAATGCAGAGGTCCAAATATGAATTTGTCCTAGGGTATGTTGGGAACTCCGACCCATATAGGTTGCACCTGTATTCAATTTGATTCTCTGTTATCCATGATTTCAGGAATACACCTCTTGGATTATTGGTGGCGTTTAGCCATGATGTATGCTTGGCGTTCAGGTCACCAGCAAAAATATAATAATAATGCAGCCTGTTCAATTCAAGTATTTCAAACAAGGAATTGAGTTCCTCCTTGAACTTGAGAACATTTTGACCAGTTGCATAGGCAGAGATAACGAAGAGGTTATCCCCACCTGGCAGTGAAATTTTGATGACGGACACTTCAAGAAATTCAAAGTTTTTGAATTCGACTTTTTCAATATTTTGGAAACAATGGGGTCTTCTAGCCAATATCCTGGTGCCACCTCCCCCATCACCTATTACCCTTTCATTTCTTACGAGTGCAAAATCTTTGAATTCCATGGAATGCCATGAATCGAGGTGGGTTTCGGTGAGAAGTATGATGTCAGGTTTATGCTTAACAATGAATTCAAGGAGATAATCACATCGATGTATGGCAACGATAGAGTTGACGTTGATCGATATGAGGCGAAGCCTATCCATGGGAATATGACTGGATGACAAGTTATTATTAGGCATTTGAAAGACCTAAACGCTGAAAAGCAAAGTTAATTTTTGAATCTTGTTTGTCGATTCTCTCTGATAAAGAATTAAGTTGCTGGTAAATTTTGAGAAGCAGCTCATTATTGCCACTTACAATATTTACATTATTTCCAGCATTTTTTGCTGGTCTTCTAGCGGCGAGTGCAAATGATACTCCGGGCTTGACGAAGTTGGAAGGTATGATATTCCCGTGTACTTGTGTTTGCTTTGGAGCAAATTTAACTTTTGCATCTTGATATTGGGAGCATCCTCGATATGATGCTGGGTGACCAAAAACACCGCAGTTAACGCAGTATAATTTTTCTTTAGGCTCCGTCTGAGCCAATTTGCACTCACCGAGAGCATGAACGTCTTTGCATTTAACGCAACGATAGTGCATGGCACAATTGGCAGCCGAATGTCCTAATCTTTGACACCGGTAACCCTGGTTGACTTCTCTTTTCTGGAGGCGTTCCCACCTCACCACTCTGAAATTCAAGTACCTTTTTTGTTGAAGGGCACTTGGACTGCTCTTATTTGCGATTTGTACCAGGTAAAGTGGTAAATTCTTCCTTTCTATGGTCGACCTTCTTGTTGCAAAAGCTTTGACTGAAACAAAATCAATATCAGGTGCAGCCTCCTTGAGCACCTGAAGAAGATCGGCCGTATCTTCTCCGTGTCCAAACCCTTCAACAAGAAGGTCTGATTCTTTTCACTTTTTGGGGTATAGGTGAAGTGTGGAATCTCCCCAGAAATCAGCGCATCTTTGGCTGACTTGAAATCAACCAGTGATTTCGTCCTTATAGTTAATTTTACGGCATTAACTCTTTTGATTTTGAAATTGGCCAGTTTATTTTCGGCTGCCAATAGCCGAACCATATCTTTCCCGGTCTGTCCAAACACGTTGATTGGCGGAACTTTTTCTGTCATGTTGAAAGCTTTTTCAGAGGAACCAGCAGAACTGCGGGCTGGTTTTTCTCCTTATTTTTGTTCTTTAAATATTGAATAAAATTAAAGTCATTATCTTGATTAAAATTACCTCCGATGTTTTCTTTAGTTTCCATATCTTCAGTTAATCCCTCCAGCGCTGCAAAATAATTTTGGCTCTCGTTGGTGCCACCAGCACTAAGAACTTCTTCTGGAAATGCTTGATTTGTACTTTTCTTCGGCTTTGTTACCTGTTGCCATTGATTTTGTGGCTGCGTCTTCTGAGGCTTCATCCCTTTCTTGAAAAGATCCTTGAGAGACTGTACCTCTTGCCTTAGTTCATCATTTTCTTTCCGCAATTTGGCCATTTGTTGATTGTCCGCTATTATTTGCAGCTTGCACCCTCCATCTGCGGAATTTTCTTCGTTATGTTTTCTTTTGGTGATTATCGCCAGTTTCGTATTCGTCGTTGCCCCAACGGTGGGAAGCCGTCGGGCTCCTCCATATCAGCGGCGAAGTTTTCTTTGGTAATTTGTTTTTCGTTACCAATCGAAGTAAAAATATTCGATAGAAATTTCCTGAGTCGATTACTTCGACAATATAAGATTTTTTCCGATAAAAATTAACTTCGGACTAACGTTTTTAAAAAATAATTTAATTTTTGAAAACTTTTGACAGGAGCGATTTAAAAGACGTCTATACGCAACAAAAGCAGCTCTTATAAACGAGATTCAACAGCATCCGCCGTATGCAGGCATTAAAGAATTCGATACTGTTTTTCTTGTCGGCAGTTTAAAGTTCGAATTTCAAAGAAGAAGCAGCTTTTTAAATTCTTGATCCTCTCGTTGCCTTCTTACTCAGACCCATAAGGAAATCAATTAACGTACCTGACGTCACTTCGCGTACCGCAAACAGCTGCTCAGTAGCCCTGAATTTCCGAAAACAGCTGTCCAGAAAACTTAACAGCAGCATCTCAGTAGGCCGAAAGTAGGTAGTATGATTGTCAAGTATGACATTTCTCGGCTGAAATTTAGCCGAAATGATACAAACGAGAAGGCAATAAATATATTTGCGCGCTAATGTCTTCGACGCCTCATATCTTAAGTAAATATTTGACATATTACTGATGAAATTTCAAACGTACAGTCATATGTACTGTCAAAAAGCTTTAGTAAAGTTGTTTGATTTGAATAGCAGTAGATGGCACTGATGAAGCTACTCGAAGAGGTTAGTTCGCGGCGTGACGCAGTGTTTCCATTTTCAGGCCTGAGTAAGAAGGCAACGATCCTCTACAATGCTGAAAGGATGATATCTTTTAGTTGTCATGATTATCGCTTGGCGACCAACTTCTTGTTGTTTTTTTTAATGACATTGGTTTAGAAAACCGTCTAGTAAGTGAAGTTCATGGCGTTACCCATCTCTAATACAAAGAGCTTGATAAAAATTTTGTTTTCTCTCAAACAAGTAAATGAAATGAATGAAATTGATTGACCTAAATTATTTAATATGTCTCATTTGTTTGTTATAACACAAATGAAAAGAATATCTTCATTGGAGTAATTTTACTTGGAGCTGGTGTGATTTAGCACCCTAGCTCCGTTCTATATGTGGGCAACTATTTGCTCACCGTGATCAGCGAGATCATACTATTTTGTTCTTGTTTATAATAAAATATGTTTATTGAAAGCAGCTGCGGATAGTTGGATAGATTTTATTTTCGAGTGCATTCGTCTTAGGATTGCCAGGGTAGTGTTAGAATGTCTGTCTACTACGCGAGCAGTTTAAATACTTTGCTGCGTACATATATTTCGACAGGTTTGATTTTGAAGTCCTTGTATATATCCGTATTTCAAACATACAATGGGATTCTGAAGGTTTGTCTGATGATTTTGTTTTGCATGGATTGTAGTGCCTATTTGTTGGCCCGTGTCGTCTGGTGGAAGGCTGTACTACCATATAGTAGCGTTGGTCATGTCATTCATGTAGATCAGCAGACGGTTCTTGAAATCGAGTTTTTTGGCCTTAAGGAGTGGATAGAGTTGGTATAACACATTATAGCAATGTCCTCGTTTGTTACATATGCTGTCGGTCAAGGAAAGTTTGGTGTCGAATGTCAGTCCTAGGTGTTTGGCCGTTCTTGACCAGGAAATATTTTCGTTGTCAACAGTCAGAGTTTTCAGTTGCTGCTGTCTTTTCCTCGATATAAATAATGCCTGGGCGTTGTCTGTGTTCAACTTGATCTTCCACATTCGAAAATACTCCAAAAGTATGTCTATGATGAGTTACAGTTTGGTGGTGATGACTCTTGCTTGTCTAGATGAGCGAAGAATTCCAGTATCGTTGGCAAACAGGGATTTGTGAGCATTCAAAGGCAGTCGAGATATGTCTGCAGTAAAGATATTGTATAATATGGGGGAATTTGCCGCATGGTTGAGAGGTGATTGTCAATTTCGACACGAAATGATCTGCCTTTTAGAAAAGAGCAAATGATATGGATGGGCTGCAGTGGTTTTTGGAATTCGTGTACTTTGTAAATAAGTCTTGTATGCCAGACTTTATCAAAGGTTTTGGTTATATCAAACATAGCCAAACCCATTGATTTTCTGCGGTTTAGCCCAATTCTAATGTGTTAGACCACCCTAGTAAGCTGGAGTTTTATGGAGTGTGCCAGCTTGAAGCCCAATTGTTCTTCTGGAATTGTTTCTTTTTCGATAACAACCTCAGTTAGTTGGTTTAGCAGCACCCGCTTCATTATTTTCAACAGAGAGGATAATAGGCTAATAGGCCCGCCGTATTGGGGAAACATGAGTGTTTTAACCAGGTTTTGGAAGAACAATAACAATTGCCGATTTTTATATTTTGGGGTATATTCGCAAGCAAAAAATAGCGTTTATAGTCGCTGTTATTGCTTCGAGAATGTTATCCGGGATCCATTTCACCATGGTATTTGATAATAAATCAAATTCCGGTGCCTTCCACCTATTCAGTACTCGTATGACGCTTTTAACTTCTTGAAAATAGGTGCTGTGTATTTGGTCGGAGTCTGCAATGTCTAACCTCATGTGCCTGTTGGTCAACCGGTCGACGTGATTTTCATGTTCATCAAGGTCCGTCTGATCGGATGAACTTTCATAGAGCTGCTGTTCTAGAGTATCTGCAAAGGGCTCCGTCTTACCATAACTGTCGAATTTGGTACGTAAGGGCCGTGAATTGGTGGTATTTGGAGTTCTATCATTTTTTCAGTGCCGCTGGCTATTTCAGGTGTTTTAATAATGGTTCCTTTAGCCTGTGCAACTTGAGAAGCATGCCAATCAGTTTTCTTCTTTACTTATAGGGGTTTGTCTATGTATATTCCTCCTATTAAGAAGACCACCGGTTCGAGATTATAACTATTTTGGTAGCTGTAATGTGTTGGTTCATTGGGGATATGCAGGCTTAATGGATTATCTGTAATGAATTGATTTAACTCAGTCCCAGCTCGGTTGCTTCTCACAGCTCCCACTTCGGTGATTGACATTGAAGTCTCCGGCAAGGAGTATGGGACCCTGAAAGTCCAGAAGTTTTTTAATATCTCCAATGAGCGTGGGTGCATGTGGGTGGCTATACACCGAGACTGCCACGAATTTAAAAGAATCCGTCCGCACTTGAGTTGCAGTGGCTTCTAGTATTTGTAAAGTAGGTGTCAATATAAGGTTATGGCTCACATTCCTTCTCATAAGAATGGCCGTTCCACCTCCTCTACCTGTTGTTCTGTCATTTCTGTACAGAGAATAGTTAGAGAAGTGCAGGCAATTTCCAGGCTTCAAAAAGATTTCCTGGATGAGAATGATGTCAAACTTATTATCAAATATAAGTTGAGTCAGCTCACTAGTCTTATGATGCAGGGAAATCGCATTCCATGTGAGAATGGTTAAATGGTCAATAAAATTATTGTTTATTAATTAATGTGTCATTGATACTGTTTTGTGATGCAAACATGCACTGTATCATTTTGGCCATCATGTCTTACATCATGGTTTGAAACTGTGCCTGCATGGCGGGGAAGAGTCTGTTCATGTTATTATTTGTGTTTTGTGGAATATTTGTTTGTTTTTGTGTGTTTTTAGTTTGTTGTTGTGTAGGTATTGTGGTAGTTTTATTTTCATTGCTGTTTGCAGCTGCAACTTGTGTGACTGGTTTCCTGACATTCACTGGGTTTTGAGCACATCCACCATAGTTGGCTGGATGTTCTCCACAACATTTCACACATTTTGGCTGTTCCTCTGCTTTTTGGCGCATTTTGAAAAATGGTGGAGCCCGTCACATTTAACACAATGGGCCTATGCGTGACAGTTTTTGGAGGAATAAACAAACTGCTGATAGTTGTGGCACATAACTTGTCTTCTATGTCAGTCTCAAATTAGCGAAGGAGGACCTTCCCCAACCTGCATAGCCCATCCCTTAGTTTTATGTTGTAGGTTTCGATGGGGTAAAGTCCTTGGTTCTCCGACCTTCTCTGATGTCGTCAATTAGCAGTCCATACAGACCGCTTATGTCAGATATTTCGTCAGTTTTCTATGGTATTGAGTTGGTCGTGGAATTATTTGGATCCCCAAGTAGATCATTTAGGCGGAATCATGGTTGATACTGAGTCTTTTCATGTCTTTTAGGACTGGAGTCCACTTTTCAGGCTCATGAGGGATGACGGGTACCGTTGTTCGTTGCTTGTCATCGTTTGGGGATTAAGACGGGGTGGGTGCGGTGGGTGCAGTTTTTGTTGGGATGGCCAGCTCTAGTAGAGCCATTGAGGGACGTGGCGGTGGCAGAGCAGGAAATTCTTCATCACCCTCGGCAGAGTCTTCCTGCATGGACTCATTGTCCTCATCTTTCATTGCTTCTTCTTTCGAAGAAGGAGGAGAGGGTGAACAGCTCTCTGATGAGATAGATGAAGACTCCATCATCCTGGTTTTGTTTTTATTTTTCTTTTTTTGATTTTTTGATTTCATTTTCATTCTTTTAACTCGAGCCAAAATATTACTTTAACTGGTGACTTTTCATCATTCCCACTTATACAGAAGAATTCCTGAGACTTGTTATGCCGAGCACATTCTGGCATTGTATCGAATTTACTGTTTTGCTATTGCCACCGCGGTCATTTTATCTGAGCACTTGTTGAGTTTTGGTTGTTATTTTGGATATTGTAATTGCTTTGATCACCCAAACTACCTCCAGTTTAGCATTTTCTGCACGAAAAGACACCTCTTCTAACAAATCTGCGTCTGTAATATGAGAAAGGTTGCGCTGTTCTAGACTGCAATAGAATTTTACTTTTATTTGAGTTCCGTAAACGTTCATAAAATCATTTTAAATATTTATTTCAAATACTCGTATACCGAAATTTACCGGCGGCTTAGAAACGGAACAATCGAAAAATCACGCAAAGTTTGAATGTTGATTTAAATAAAATAAAAATAATTTTGAACAAATAGTTTTGCATTAAACTTAAAAAAATCAACTGTGATTGTGCCAAGCATAAGATTGATGAAAAGACTAAAGACTTTGAATGACGATTAAAAGCAAATATTGTAATTGGCAAGTTTTAAAGAAAGATAAGTTTTAGCATGAATGTTAAGATTATGAAGATATTCTACAATGCATAATCCTGAAATTTTTAACAATCATCTCCCCATCACTCCCACCTCATTACACTCATATCAATTTCTCATCTAAGCTTTATTCGTACTACATTAAATCACTTAGGAGCACCATCAAGTCCTCGTATATCAATTGGTCAATTATATCCTTAATCTTATTTCTCCTCCTGCTTAGCAAATAAAGAGAAACTCTCCCAAATCAATTCACTTCCATTTCTTTCTAATTTTACCGAAGTAAAACCTAATGTAAGTCCAGATCTTCACAAAAACTTTTAAAATTAAATTTTGTCTTCATTAATAATAATATAAATAATTGGCTTTAACTTAATATTAAGAATAAGAACGAAATGTTCATAAATTGAATTTTTGGCAAAGGATAAAAAAAAATCATGTTTAAATTTAATGTGAAATAAATTGCATATATTTTTATATGTATGAAAATCGAATGAGTTTGAACCAATTGAAAATATATTTTAATATTTTAGTATTTTTCCAAATGAATAAAATATTCACATTATTTTACCAAATTATATACTCATAATTACGAAATAAAAAAAATTTTAAATTAAAGAAATTCGCTTGGTATAATACTGAATAGCGTGCAATATGAATTTGATACACAACACATGTAAGAAAATAAAAAACAAAAACACTTATAATTACTCAGAATTAACTGCCTGACAAATATTAAATTATAGGAAGCTAGGCTTAATCAATATTTAATTTATAAATCACATAAAATTAAATCAACTTAATTATAACCTATAATATCTAAAAAAAATTAAATTCAACATGTAATAACTTCTTAGAGGCCACTCAAAATCATCACACAAAATAACGATCAACATCATGAATCACTATATGATGTAAGAATTTTATAAAAAAATAAATATTTGTCAGATGTATAAATTAACAGTAATTATTAAAAAACTAATTTTAAAGGCAAATTAAATTTTCAAAAAAATAAACAAAAATGAGATACTGAAAATTTACTCAAAAAATATGTGAAAATTCATTATTCTAAGGCAATATTAAATAATTAAACAAGTTGAATTAATCATGCTGGAAATACTGAATTAACATTGTAAAATTGCATAGTTTTAGGCAAATTTGTGATACAATCAATTATCATTGAGCCGATAACGACAAAATTAGTAATTTACTTGATTAGACTGTAACAGACGAAGTAAAATCATTATAATATGTTTGCAACAAAAAAATACATCCATTGATGCCACGCTCATTTTATGCTAAACTAGTTATTTATTGTAAATTTTAAGTTTGACACCTAAATAAAAGTTTGTAATCCAAGTAAGGCAAAAGTTGAATTTTTTTCATTGAACCTGAACACTATATTTTATTTTTTCAGGATTTAAGAATCAGCTAGGTGCAACATGCTCATTAACAACACTATGTGAATAGATTTTCTTATATAGTTATTGCAATCATAGCTTAATTGTATGGTTCTGTTAAATAACCAGTATACCTTATGTATACTGGTATGAACTGGAAACTCGATTTGATGTGTATCCTATACACATCATCATGGCTCCCGGGGAATGAGAGATCTTCCTGCATAGCACCTACCTGCTACCATAACCATCCAAACTAAATCAACCGAAGCAAGTGTTAATTTTAGAGAATTATTTTTATTTTCTTGTTCATTTTTTAAAACGTTTATAATTTACAACCGAATTGATTAATTTCATTTTCACTTATTTAATTATTTAAAACTCTAATTATCAGTGTTGGGTGAAGCGCTTTTTACTTCCACCTTAACTTATCGCGCTTCACAGATGAGACCCAGGCTGTAGAGGGAACTAAGAAGACGGGCTTGTGGATCAGGGTGACCACACAGCGTGCAACGCCAAAAGGCCGATTGAGGTTTTTGGCGCAAGCCAACACCTCAACCCTTACCACTAAGTCGTACACTGAACAGCACTTTCAACGCAAACATAAACCGCAGATGTCAGCGATGAAAATAGTAATTGGGTAGCAGCACGTCCCTACTGGATGGTACAAGAATGCTCTTCAGTATTCCATAAACTGTTTTTATATGGTCGTGAAACGAGCTTTTGTTCCATATTTCACCGAAATTTGCCGAATATGCAACATATGAGCTTCCTTTCCACGGAAGCTCTTACTCTCCGTCTTGTTTGTAAACTTTTACGACCAAATTGGGGAAATTGAGCGGAGAAGAGCATTTGTTTCATCTTTCGGCTCTCTCTCTCTCTCTCTCTCTCTCTCTTCGGCTTCATTTCGCTGAAAGAACACCCCAAAGCTTATTGCTTGATCGTAGTGAAGCTTACTATGACCGTATGAAGTGAATTGCGGATTGATCTTTGCGTACGCTCATTGGACGACAAGTATCTGCTTTGATAACAAGGGGCGTATGTGAATGCTTTGTATGTAAGTACACAGGTGATATTTGTTCCCTCGCAACATCCCCAAAATATATTATCTCGCTTATTAGACCACTTAGAAAAACAGTTTTGTTTTGATTTGTTTCTTTACACTCATGAAAAAATTTTTTCAATCGCACATGGCTTTTTATGCAGACAAGTTTGTTTTTTCACTGTATTCCTATTTCAACCCAGATAAAACAAAGTGTTCTTAAGCAAAGTACTACAAATTTGTATTCGACGTAAACAACAGAGTCACAGCTATAAAATGAGACCAAAATTGTGAAAATCGGATAGAAACTGTGGTCACAGTGAGCGATCAAACTCGGAGATCTGCCAAGGAAATGGACGGGTTTTAGACAAATCCATGTCTACGCCTCCTAGACACCATAAAATATAGCATTTCCATAGAAAGTACTACAAATTTATACTTGACGAAAAGTGCACAATCACAGCTTTAAGATGAGACCAAAATCTTGACATTCGAATTAAAATCGTGGCCACAGTAAGCGATCAAAGCTGAAAATCTGCACAAAAAACGCACGTGTTCCAGGAACAGCCATTTACATGCCCCCTACATGGTAGATAATGTGCCTAAAATATTTTCCGACCATGAAAATACTCATTTGGGTTAAGCCTTTAAACTAAAAATTATAAAACCGAAATTCGCACGTTTAAGGGGAGAAAAATCGATTTAAAGTTTTGGGGTAGTGACACGGGAAAAATTAGAAAATTTTTGGCTTTCAGCCACTAAAACTACCCTAAAACTTTTCCAAAGTATCACAAATTTATACTTTTTGGAAAATTCAGACGCTGATCTATCTACTGATAGCAAAATAATGCAAATCGGTTGGAAAACCTGACCACAGCAATGCCATAAAGGGAAAAAGTTTCCAAAACCTGCCCCCCTAAAATATACTATCTCGCTTATTAGACCACTTAGAAAAACAGTTTTTGTTTTGATTTGTTTCTTTACACTTACGTATTACTTCAAATTAATGAAAAAAATTTTTTCTATCGCACATGGCTTTTCATGCAGACAAGTTTGTTTTTTCACTGTATTCCTATTTCAACCCAGATAAAACATAGTGTTCTTAAGCAAAGTACTACAAATTTGTATTCGACGTAAACAACAGAGTCACAGCTATAAAATGAGACCAAAATTTTGAAAATCGGATAGAAACTGTGGTCACAGTGAGCGATCAAACCCGGAGATCTGCCAAGGAAATGGACGGGTTTTGGACAAATCCATGTCTACGCCTCCTAGACACCATAAAATATAGCATTTGCATAGAATGTACTACAAATTTATACTTGACGAAAAGTGCACAATCACAGCTTTAAGATGAGACCAAAATCTTGACAATCGAGTTAAAATTGTGGCCACAGTAAGCGATCAAAGCTGAAAATCTACACAAAAAACGCACGTGTTCCAGGAACAGTCATTTACATGCCTCCTACATGGTAGATAATGTGCCTAAAATATTTTCAGACCATGAAAATACTCATTTGGGTTAAGCCTTTAAACTAAAAATTATAAAACCGAAATTCGCACGTTTAAGGGGAGAAAAATCGATTTAAAGTTTTGGGGTAATGACACGGGAAAAATTAAAAAATTTTTGGCTTTCAGCCACTAAAACTACCCTAAAACTTTTCCAAAGTATCACAAATTTATACTTTTTGGAAAATTCAGACGCTGATCTATCTACTGATAGCAAAATAATGCAAATCGGTTGGAAAACCTGACCACAGCAATGCCATAAAGGGAAAAAGTTTCCAAAACCTGCCCCCTTAAATATACTATCTCGCTTATTAGACCACTTAGAAAAACAGTTTTTGTTTTGATTTGTTTCTTTACACTTATGTATTACTTCAAAACAATGAAAAAAAATTTTTCAATCGCACATGGCTTTTCATGCAGACAAATTTGTTTTTTCACTGTATTCCTATTTCAACCCAGATAAAACATAGTGTTCTTAAGCAACGTACTACAAATTTGTATTCAACGTAAACAACAGAGTCACAGCCATAAAATGAGACCAAAATTTTGAAAATCGGATAGAAACTGTGGTCACAGTGAGCGATCAAACTCGGAGATCTGCCAAGGAAATGGACGGGTTTTAGACAAATCCATGTCTACGCCTCCTAGACACCATAAAATATAGCATTTGCATAGAAAGTACTACAAATTTATACTTGACGAAAAGTGCACAATCACAGCTTTAAGATGAGACCAAAATCTTGACATTCGAATTAAAATCGTGGCCACAGTAAGCGATCAAAGCTGAAAATCTGCACAAAAAACGCACGTGTTCCAGGAACAGCCATTTACATGCCTCCTACATGGTAGATAATGTGCCTAAAATATTTTCCGACCATGAAAATACTCATTTGGGTTAAGCCTTTAAACTAAAACTTATAAAACCGAAATTCGCCCGTTTAAGGGGAGAAAAATCGATTTAAAGTTTTGGGGTAGTGACACGGGAAAAATTAGAAAATTTTTGGCTTTCAGCCACTAAAACTACCCTAAAACTTTTCCAAAGTATCACAAATTTATACTTTTTGGAAAATTCAGACGCTGATCTATCTACTGATAGCAAAATAATGCAAATCGGTTGGAAAACCTGACCACAGCAATGCCATAAAGGGAAAAAGTTTCCAAAACCTGCCCCCCTAAAATATACTATCTCGCTTATTAGACCACTTAGAAAAACAGTTTTTGTTTTGATTTGTTTCTTTACACTTATGTATTACTTCAAAACAATGAAAAACATTTTTTCAATCGCACATGGCTTTTCATGCAGACAAGTTTGTTTTTTCACTGTATTCCTATTTCAACCCAGATAAAACATAGTGTTCTTAAGCAAAGTACTACAAATTTGTATTCAACGTAAACAACAGAGTCACAGCTATAAAATGAGACCAAAATTTTGAAAATCGGATAGAAACTGTGGTCACAGTGAGCGATCAAACTCGGAGATCTGCCAAGGAAATGGACGGGTTTTAGACAAATCCATGTCTACGCCTCCTAGACACCATAAAATATAGCATTTGCATAGAAAGTACTACAAATTTATACTTGACGAAAAGTGCACAATCACAGCTTTAAGATGAGACCAAAATCTTGACATTCGAATTAAAATCGTGGCCACAGTAAGCGATCAAAGCTGAAAATCTGCACAAAAAACGCACGTGTTCCAGGAACAGCCATTTACATGCCTCCTACATGGTAGATAATGTGCCTAAAATATTTTCCGACCATGAAAATACTCATTCGGGTTAAGCCTTTAAACTAAAAATTATAAAACCGAAATTCGCACGTTTAAGGGGAGAAAAATCGATTTAAAGTTTTGGGGTAGTGACGCGGGAAAAATTAGAAAATTTTTGGCTTTCGGCCACTAAAACTACCCTAAAACTTTTCCAAAGTATCACAAATTTATACTTTTTGGAAAATTCAGACGCTGATCTATCTACTGATAGCAAAATAATGCAAATCGGTTGGAAAACCTGACCACAGCAATGCCATAAAGGGAAAAAGTTTCCAAAACCTGCCCCCTTAAATATACTATCTCGCTTATTAGACCACTTAGAAAAACAGTTTTTGTTTTGATTTGTTTCTTTACACTTATGTATTACTTCAAAACAATGAAAAAAAATTTTTCAATCGCACATGGCTTTTCATGCAGACAAATTTGTTTTTTCACTGTATTCCTATTTCAACCCAGATAAAACATAGTGTTCTTAAGCAAAGTACTACAAATTTGTATTCAACGTAAACAACAGAGTCACAGCCATAAAATGAGACCAAAATTTTGAAAATCGGATAGAAACTGTGGTCACAGTGAGCGATCAAACTCGGAGATCTGCCAAGGAAATGGACGGGTTTTAGACAAATCCATGTCTACGCCTCCTAGACACCATAAAATATAGCATTTGCATAGAAAGTACTACAAATTTATACTTGACGAAAAGTGCACAATCACAGCTTTAAGATGAGACCAAAATCTTGACATTCGAATTAAAATCGTGGCCACAGTAAGCGATCAAAGCTGAAAATCTGCACAAAAAACGCACGTGTTCCAGGAACAGCCATTTACATGCCTCCTACATGGTAGATAATGTGCCTAAAATATTTTCCGACCATGAAAATACTCATTTGGGTTAAGCCTTTAAACTTAAAATTATAAAACCGAAATTCGCACGTTTAAGGGGAGAAAAATCGATTTAAAGTTTTGGGGTAGTGACACGGGAAAAATTAGAAAATTTTTGGCTTTCAGCCACTAAAACTACCCTAAAACTTTTCCAAAGTATCACAAATTTATACTTTTTGGAAAATTCAGACGCTGATCTATCTACTGATAGCAAAATAATGCAAATCGGTTGGAAAACCTGACCACAGCAATGCCATAAAGGGAAAAAGTTTCCAAAACCTGCCCCCTAAAATATACTATCACGCTTATTAGACCACTTAGAAAAACAGTTTTTGTTTTGATCTGTTTCTTTACACTTATGTATTACTTCAAAACAATGAAAAAAATTTTTTCAATCGCACATGGCTTTTCATGCAGACAAGTTTGTTTTTTCACTGTATTCCTATTTCAACCCAGATAAAACATAGTGTTCTTAAGCAAAGTACTACAAATTTGTATTCGACGTAAACAACAGAGTCACAGCTATTAAATGAGACCAAAATTTTGAAAATCGGATAGAAACTGTGGTCACAGTGAGCGATCAAACTCGGAGATCTGCCAAGGAAATGGACGGGTTTTAGACAAATCCATGTCTACGCCTCCTAGACACCATAAAATATAGCATTTGCATAGAAAGTACTACAAATTTATACTTGACGAAAAGTGCACAATCACAGCTTTAAGATGAGACCAAAATCTTGACATTCGAATTAAAATCGTGGCCACAGTAAGCGATCAAAGCTGAAAATCTGCACAAAAAACGCACGTGTTCCAGGAACAGCCATTTACATGCCTCCTACATGGTAGATAATGTGCCTAAAATATTTTCCGACCATGAAAATACTCATTTGGGTTAAGCCTTTAAACTAAAACTTATAAAACCGAAATTCGCCCGTTTAAGGGGAGAAAAATCGATTTAAAGTTTTGGGGTAGTGACACGGGAAAAATTAGAAAATTTTTGGCTTTCAGCCACTAAAACTACCCTAAAACTTTTCCAAAGTATCACAAATTTATACTTTTTGGAAAATTCAGACGCTGATCTATCTACTGATAGCAAAATAATGCAAATCGGTTGGAAAACCTGACCACAGCAATGCCATAAAGGGAAAAAGTTTCCAAAACCTGCCCCCCTAAAATATACTATCTCGCTTATTAGACCACTTAGAAAAACAGTTTTTGTTTTGATTTGTTTCTTCACACTTATGTATTACTTCAAAACAATGAAAAACATTTTTTCAATCGCACATGGCTTTTCATGCAGACAAGTTTGTTTTTTCACTGTATTCCTATTTCAACCCAGATAAAACATAGTGTTCTTAAGCAAAGTACTACACATTTGTATTCAACGTAAACAACAGAGTCACAGCTATAAAATGAGACCAAAATTTTGAAAATCGGATAGAAACTGTGGTCACAGTGAGCGATCAAACTCGGAGATCTGCCAAGGAAATGGACGGGTTTTAGACAAATCCATGTCTACGCCTCCTAGACACCATAAAATATAGCATTTGCATAGAAAGTACTACAAATTTATACTTGACGAAAAGTGCACAATCACAGCTTTAAGATGAGACCAAAATCTTGACATTCGAATTAAAATCGTGGCCACAGTAAGCGATCAAAGCTGAAAATCTGCACAAAAAACGCACGTGTTCCAGGAACAGCCATTTACATGCCTCCTACATGGTAGATAATGTGCCTAAAATATTTTCCGACCATGAAAATACTCATTCGGGTTAAGCCTTTAAACTAAAAATTATAAAACCGAAATTCGCACGTTTAAGGGGAGAAAAATCGATTTAAAGTTTTGGGGTAGTGACGCGGGAAAAATTAGAAAATTTTTGGCTTTCGGCCACTAAAACTACCCTAAAACTTTTCCAAAGTATCACAAATTTATACTTTTTGGAAAATTCAGACGCTGATCTATCTACTGATAGCAAAATAATGCAAATCGGTTGGAAAACCTGACCACAGCAATGCCATAAAGGGAAAAAGTTTCCAAAACCTGCCCCCTTAAATATACTATCTCGCTTATTAGACCACTTAGAAAAACAGTTTTTGTTTTGATTTGTTTCTTTACACTTATGTATTACTTCAAAACAATGAAAAAAATTTTTTCAATCGCACATGGCTTTTCATGCAGACAAATTTGTTTTTTCACTGTATTCCTATTTCAACCCAGATAAAACATAGTGTTCTTAAGCAAAGTACTACAAATTTGTATTCAACGTAAACAACAGAGTCACAGCCATAAAATGAGACCAAAATTTTGAAAATCGGATAGAAACTGTGGTCACAGTGAGCGATCAAACTCGGAGATCTGCCAAGGAAATGGACGGGTTTTAGACAAATCCATGTCTACGCCTCCTAGACACCATAAAATATAGCATTTGCATAGAAAGTACTACAAATTTATACTTGACGAAAAGTGCACAATCACAGCTTTAAGATGAGACCAAAATCTTGACATTCGAATTAAAATCGTGGCCACAGTAAGCGATCAAAGCTGAAAATCTGCACAAAAAACGCACGTGTTCCAGGAACAGCCATTTACATGCCTCCTACATGGTAGGTAATGTGCCTAAAATATTTTCCGACCATGAAAATACTCATTTGGGTTAAGCCTTTAAACTAAAAATTATAAAACCGAAATTCGCACGTCTAAGGGGAGAAAAATCGATTTAAAGTTTTGGGGTAGTGACACGGGAAAAATAAGAACATTTTTGGCTTTCAGCCACTAAAACTACCCTAAAACTTTTCCAAAGTATCACAAATTTATACTTTTTGGAAAATTCAGACGCTGATCTATCTACTGATAGCAAAATAATGCAAATCGGTTGGAAAACCTGACCACAGCAATGCCATAATGGGAAAAAGTTTCCAAAACCTGCCCCCCTAAAATATACTATCTCGCTTATTAGACCACTTAGAAAAACAGTTTTTGTTTTGATTTGTTTCTTTACACTTATGTATTACTTCAAAACAATGAAAAAAAAATTTTCAATCGCACATGGCTTTTCATGCAGACAAGTTTGTTTTTTCACTGTATTCCTATTTCAACCCAGATAAAACATAGTGTTCTTAAGCAAAGTACTACAAATTTGTATTCAACGTAAACAACAGAGTCACAGCTATAAAATGAGACCAAAATTTTGAAAATCGGATAGAAACTGTGGTCACAGTGAGCGATCAAACTCGGAGATCTGCCAAGGAAATGGACGGGTCTTAGACAAATCCATGTCTACGCCTCCTAGACACCATAAAATATAGCATTTGCATAGAAAGTACTACAAATTTATACTTGACAAAAAGTGCGCAATCACAGCTTTAAGATGAGACCAAAATCTTGACATTCGAATTAAAATCGTGGCCACAGTAAGCGATCAAAGCTGAAAATCTGCACAAAAAACGCACGTGTTCCAGGAACAGCCATTTACATGCCCCCTACATGGTAGATAATGTGCCTAAAATATTTTCCGACCATGAAAATACTCGTTTGGGTTAAGCCTTTAAACTAAAAATTATAAAACCGAAATTCGCACGTTTAAGGGGAGAAAAACGATTTGAAGTTTTGGGGTAGTGACACGGGAAAAATTAGAAAATTTTTGGCTTTCAGCCACTAAAACTACCCTAAAACTTTTCCAAAGTATCACAAATTTATACTTTTTGGAAAATTCAGACGCTGATCTATCTACTGATAGCAAAATAATGCAAATCGGTTGGAAAACCTGACCACAGCAATGCCATAAAGGGAAAAAGTTTCCAAAACCTGCCCCCTTAAATATACTTTCTCGCTTATTAGACCACTTAGAAAAACAGTTTTTGTTTTGATTTGTTTCTTTACACTTATGTATTACTTCAAATCAATGAAAAAAATTTTTTCAATCGCACATGGCTTTTCATGCAGACAAGTTTGTTTTTTCACTGTATTCCTATTTCAACCCAGATAAAACATAGTGTTCTTAAGCAAAGTACTATGAATTTGTATTCGACGTAAACAACAGAGTCACAGCTATAAAATGAGACCAAAATTTTGAAAATCGGATAGAAACTGTGGTCACAGTGAGCGATCAAACTCGGAGATCTGCCAAGGAAATGGACGGGTTTTAGACAAATCCATGTCTACGCCTCCTAGACACCATAAAATATAGCATTTGCATAGAAAGTACTACAAATTTATACTTGACGAAAAGTGCACAATCACAGCTTTAAGATGAGACCAAAATCTTGACATTCGAATTAAAATCGTGGCCACAGTAAGCGATCAAAGCTGAAAATCTGCACAAAAAACGCACGTGTTCCAGGAACAGCCATTTACATGCCTCCTACATGGTAGGTAATGTGCCTAAAATATTTTCCGACCATGAAAATACTCATTTGGGTTAAGCCTTTAAACTAAAAATTATAAAACCGAAATTCGCACGTTTAAGGGGAGAAAAATCGATTTAAAGTTTTGGGGTAGTGACACGGGAAAAATTAGAAAATTTTTGGCTTTCAGCCACTAAAACTACCCTAAAACTTTTCCAAAGTATCACAAATTTATACTTTTTGGAAAATTCAGACGCTGATCTATCTACTGATAGCAAAATAATGCAAATCGGTTGGAAAACCTGACCACAGCAATGCCATAAAGGGAAAAAGTTTCCAAAACCTGCCCCCTAAAATATACTATCTCGCTTATTAGACCACTTAGAAAAACAGTTTTTGTTTTGATTTGTTTCTTTACACTTATGTATTACTTCAAAACAATGAAAAAAATTTTTTCAATCGCACATGGCTTTTCATGCAGACAAGTTTGTTTTTTCACTGTATTCCTATTTCAACCCAGATAAAACATAGTGTTCTTAAGCAAAGTACTACAAATTTGTATTCGACGTAAACAACAGAGTCACAGCTATCAAATGAGACCAAAATTTTGAAAATCGGATAGAAACTGTGGTCACAGTGAGCGATCAAACTCGGAGATCTGCCAAGGAAATGGACGGGTTTTAGACAAATCCATGTCTACGCCTCCTAGACACCATAAAATATAGCATTTGCATAGAAAGTACTACAAATTTATACTTGACAAAAAGTGCACAATCACAGCTTTAAGATGAGACCAAAATCTTGACATTCGAATTAAAATCGTGGCCACAGTAAGCGATCAAAGCTGAAAATCTGCACAAAAAACGCACGTGTTCCAGGAACAGCCATTTACATGCCCCCTACATGGTAGATAATGTGCCTAAAATATTTTCCGACCATGAAAATACTCGTTTGGGTTAAGCCTTTAAACTAAAAATTATAAAACCGAAGTTCGCACGTTTAAGGGGAGAAAAACGATTTGAAGTTTTGGGGTAGTGACACGGGAAAAATTAGAAAATTTTTGGCTTTCAGCCACTAAAACTACCCTAAAACTTTTCCAAAGTATCACAAATTTATACTTTTTGGAAAATTCAGACGCTGATCTATCTACTGATAGCAAAATAATGCAAATCGGTTGGAAAACCTGACCACAGCAATGCCATAAAGGGAAAGAGTTTCCAAAACCTGCCCCCCTAAAAAATACTATCTCGCTTATTAGACCACTTAGAAAAACAGTTTTTGTTTTGATTTGTTTCTTTACACTTATGTATTACTTCAAAACAATGAAAAAAATTTTTTCAATCGCACATGGCTTTTCATGCAGAAAAGTTTGTTTTTTCACTGTATTCCTATTTCAACCCAGATAAAACATAGTGTTCTTAAGCAAAGTACTACAAATTTGTATTCAACGTAAACAACAGAGTCACAGCTATAAAATGAGACCAAAATTTTGAAAATCGGATAGAAACTGTGGTCACAGTGAGCGATCAAACTCGGAGATCTGCCAAGGAAATGGACGGGTTTTAGACAAATCCATGTCTACGCCTCCTAGACACCATAAAATATAGCATTTGCATAGAAAGTACTACAAATTTATACTTGACGAAAAGTGCACAATCACAGCTTTAAGATGAGACCAAAATCTTGACATTCGAATTAAAATCGTGGCCACAGTAAGCGATCAAAGCTGAAAATCTGCACAAAAAACGCACGTGTTCCAGGAACAGCCATTTACATGCCTCCTACATGGTAGATAATGTGCCTAAAATATTTTCCGACCATGAAAATACTCGTTTGGGTTAAGCCTTTAAACTAAAAATTATAAAACCGAAATTCGCACGTTTAAGGGGAGAAAAACGATTTGAAGTTTTGGGGTAGTGACACGGGAAAAATTAGAAAATTTTTGGCTTTCAGCCACTAAAACTACCCTAAAACTTTTCCAAAGTATCACAAATTTATACTTTTTGGAAAATTCAGACGCTGATCTATCTACTGATAGCAAAATAATGCAAATCGGTTGGAAAACCTGACCACAGCAATGCCATAAAGGGAAAGAGTTTCCAAAACCTGCCCCCCTAAAATATACTATCTCGCTTATTAGACAACTTAGAAAAACAGTTTTTGTTTTGATTTGTTTCTTTACACTTATGTATTACTTCAAAACAATGAAAAAAATTTTTTCAATCGCACATGGCTTTTCATGCAGACAAGTTTGTTTTTTCACTGTATTCCTATTTCAACCCAGATAAAACATAGTGTTCTTAAGCAAAGTACTACAAATTTGTATTCAACGTAAACAACAGAGTCACAACTATAAAATGAGACCAAAATTTTGAAAATCGGATAGAAACTGTGGTCACAGTGAACGATCAAACTCGGAGATCTGCCAAGGAAATGGACGGGTTTTAGACAAATCCATGTCTACGCCTCCTAGACACCATAAAATATAGCATTTGCATAGAAAGTACTACAAATTTATACTTGACGAAAAGTGCACAATCACAGCTTTAAGATGAGACCAAAATCTTGACATTCGAATTAAAATCGTGGCCACAGTAAGCGATCAAATCTGAAAATCTGCACAAAAAACGCATGTGTTCCAGGAACAGCCATTTACATGCCTCCTACATGGTAGATAATGTGCCTAAAATATTTTCCGACCATGAAAATACTCATTTGGGTTAAGCCTTTAAATTAAAAATTATAAAACCGAAATTCGCACGTTTAAGGGGAGAAAAATCGATTTAAAGTTTTGGGGTAGTGACACGGGAAAAATTAGAAAATTTTTGGCTTTCAGCCACTAAAACTACCCTAAAACTTTTCCAAAGTATCACAAATTTATACTTTTTGGAAAATTCAGACGCTGATCTATCTACTGATAGCAAAATAATGCAAATCGGTTGGAAAATCTGACCACAGCAATGCCATAAAGGGAAAAAGTTTCCAAAACCTGCCCCCCTAAAATATACTATCTCGCTTATTAGACCACTTAGAAAAACAGTTTTTGTTTTGATTTGTTTCTTTACACTTATGTATTACTTCAAAACAATGAAAAAAAATTTTTTCAATCGCACATGGCTTTTCATGCAGACAAGTTTGTTTTTTCACTGTATTCCTATTTCAACCCAGATAAAACATAGTGTTCTTAAGCAAAGTACTACAAATTTGTATTCGACGTAAACAACAGAGTCACAGCTATAAAATGAGACCAAAATTTTGAAAATCGGATAGAAACTGTGGTCACAGTGAGCGATCAAACTCGGAGATCTGCCAAGGAAATGGACGGGTTTTAGACAAATCCATGTCTACGCCTCCTAGACACCATAAAATATAGCATTTGCATAGAAAGTACTACAAATTTATACTTGACGAAAAGTGCACAATCACAGCTTTAAGATGAGACCAAAATCTTGACATTCGAATTAAAATCGTGGCCACAGTAAGCGATCAAATCTGAAAATCTGCACAAAAAACGCATGTGTTCCAGGAACAGCCATTTACATGCCTCCTACATGGTAGATAATGTGCCTAAAATATTTTCCGATCATGAAAATACTCATTTGGGTTAAGCCTTTAAACTAAAAATTATAAAACCGAAATTCGCACGTTTAAGGGGAGAAAAATCGATTTAAAGTTTTGGGGTAGTGACACGGGAAAAATTAGAAAATTTTTGGCTTTCAGCCACTAAAACTACCCTAAAACTTTTCCAAAGTATCACAAATTTATACTTTTTGGAAAATTCAGACGCTGATCTATCTACTGATAGCAAAATAATGCAAATCGGTTGGAAAACCTGACCACAGCAATGCCATAGAGGGAAAAAGTTTCCAAAACCTGCCCCCCTAAAATATACTATCTCGCTTATTAGACCACTTAGAAAAACAGTTTTTGTTTTGATTTGTTTCTTTACACTTATGTATTACTTCAAAACAATGAAAAAAAATTTTTCAATCGCACATGGCTTTTCATGCAGACAAGTTTGTTTTTTCACTGTATTCCTATTTCAACCCAGATAAAACATAGTGTTCTTAAGCAAAGTACTATGAATTTGTATTCAACGTAAACAACAGAGTCACAGCTATAAAATGAGACCAAAATTTTGAAAATCGGATAGAAACTGTGGTCACAGTGAGCGATCAAACTCGGAGATCTGCCAAGGAAATGGACGGGTTTTAGACAAATCCATGTCTACGCCTCCTAGACACCATAAAATATAGCATTTGCATAGAAAGTACTACAAATTTATACTTGACGAAAAGTGCACAATTACAGCTTTAAGATGAGACCAAAATCTTGACATTCGAATTAAAATCGTGGCCACAGTAAGCGATCAAATCTGAAAATCTGCACAAAAAACGCACGTGTTCCAGGAACAGCCATTTACATGCCTCCTACATGGTAGATAATGTGCCTAAAATATTTTCCGACCATGAAAATACTCGTTTGGGTTAAGCCTTTAAACTAAAAATTATAAAACCGAAATTCGCACGTTTAAGGGGAGAAAAATCGATTTAAAGTTTTGGGGTAGTGACACGGGAAAAATTAGAAAATTTTTGGCTTTCAGCCACTAAAACTACCCTAAAACTTTTCCAAAGTATCACAAATTTATACTTTTTGGAAAATTCAGACGCTGATCTATCTACTGATAGCAAAATAATGCAAATCGGTTGGAAAACCTGACCACAGCAATGCCATAAAGAGAAAAAGTTTCCAAAACCTGCCCCCCTAAAATATACTATCTCGCTTATTAGACCACTTAGAAAAACAGTTTTTGTTTTGATTTGTTTCTTTACACTTATGTATTACTTCAAAACAATGAAAAAAAATTTTTCAATCGCACATGGCTTTTCATGCAGACAAGTTTGTTTTTTCACTGTATTCCTATTTCAACCCAGATAAAACATAGTGTTCTTAAGCAAAGTACTACAAATTTGTATTCAACGTAAACAACAGAGTCACAGCTATAAAATGAGACCAAAATTTTGAAAATCGGATAGAAACTGTGGTCACAGTGAGCGATCAAACTCGGAGATCTGCCAAGGAAATGGACGGGTTTTAGACAAATCCATGTCTACGCCTCCTAGACACCATAAAATATAGCATTTGCATAGAAAGTACTACAAATTTATACTTGATTAAAAGTGCACAATCACAGCTTTAAGATGAGACCAAAATCTTGACATTCGAATTAAAATCGTGGCCACAGTAAGCGATCAAAGCTGAAAATCTGCACAAAAAACGCACGTGTTCCAGGAACAGCCATTTACATGCCTCCTACATGGTAGATAATGTGCCTTAAAATATTTTCCGACCATGAAAATACTCATTTGGGTTAAGCCTTTAAACTAAAAATTATAAAACCGAAATTCGCACGTTTAAGGGGAGAAAAATCGATTTAAAGTTTTGGGGTAGTGACACGGGAAAAATTAGAAAATTTTTGGCTTTCAGCCACTAAAACTACCCTAAAACTTTTCCAAAGTATCAAAAATTTATACTTTTTGGAAAATTCAGACGCTGATCTATCTACTGATAGCAAAATAATGCAAATCGGTTGGAAAACCTGACCACAGCAATGCCATAAAGGGAAAAGTTTCCAAAACCTGCCCCCCTAAAATATACTATCTCGCTTATTAGACCACTTAGACAAACAGTTTTTGTTTTGATTTGTTTCTTTACACTTATGTATTACTTCAAAACAATGAAAAAAATTTTTTCAATCGCACATGGCTTTTCATGCAGACAAGTTTGTTTTTTCACTGTATTCCTATTTCAACCCAGATAAAACATAGTGTTCTTAAGCAAAGTACTACAAATTTGTACTCGACGTAAACAACAGAGTCACAGCTATAAAATGAGACCAAAATTTTGAAAATCGGATAGAAACTGTGGTCACAGTGAGCGATCAAACTCGGAGATCTGCCAAGGAAATGGACGGGTTTTAGACAAATCCATGTCTACGCCTCCTAGACACCATAAAATATAGCATTTGCATAGAAAGTACTACAAATTTATACTTGACAAAAAGTGCACAATCACAGCTTTAAGATGAGACCAAAATCTTGACATTCGAATTAAAATCGTGGCCACAGTAAGCGATCAAAGCTGAAAATCTGCACAAAAAACGCACGTGTTCCAGGAACAGCCATTTACATGCCTCCTACATGGTAGATAATGTGCCTAAAATATTTTCCGACCATGAAAATACTCATTTGGGTTAAGCCTTTAAACTAAAAATTATAAAACCGAAATTCGCACGTTTAAGGGGAGAAAAATCGATTTAAAGTTTTGGGGTAGTGACACGGGAAAAATTAGAAAATTTTTGGCTTTCAGCCACTAAAACTATCCTAAAACTTTTCCAAAGTATCACAAATTTATACTTTTTGGAAAATTCAGACGCTGATCTATCTACTGATAGCAAAATAATGCAAATCGGTTGGAAAACCTGACCACAGCAATGCCATAAAGGGAAAAAGTTTCCAAAACCTGCCCCCCTAAAATATACTATCTCGCTTATTAGACCACTTAGAAAAACAGTTTTTGTTTTGATTTGTTTCTTTACACTTATGTATTACTTCAAAACAATGAAAAAAATTTTTTCAATCGCACATGGCTTTTCATGCAGACAAGTTTGTTTTTTCACTGTATTCCTATTTCAACCCAGATAAAACATAGTGTTCTTAAGCAAAGTACTACAAATTTGTATTCAACGTAAACAACAGAGTCACAGCTATAAAATGAGACCAAAATTTTGAAAATCGGATAGAAACTGTGGTCACAGTGAACGATCAAACTCGGAGATCTGCCAAGGAAATGGACGGGTTTTAGACAAATCCATGTCTACGCCTCCTAGACACCATAAAATATAGCATTTGCATAGAAAGTACTACAAATTTATACTTGACAAAAAGTGCACAATCACAGCTTTAAGATGAGACCAAAATCTTGACATTCGAATTAAAATCGTGGCCACAGTAAGCGATCAAAGCTGAAAATCTGCACAAAAAACGCACGTGTTCCAGGAACAGCCATTTACATGCCTCCTACATGGTAGGTAATGTGCCCTAAAATATTTTCCGACCATGAAAATACTCATTTGGGTTAAGCCTTTAAACTAAAAATTATAAAACCGAAATTCGCACGTTTAAGGGGAGAAAAATCGATTTAAAGTTTTGGGGTAGTGACACGGGAAAAATTAGAAAATTTTTGGCTTTCAGCCACTAAAACTACCCTAAAACTTTTCCAAAGTATCACAAATTTATACTTTTTGGAAAATTCAGACGCTGATCTATCTACTGATAGCAAAATAATGCAAATCGGTTGGAAAACCTGACCACAGCAATGCCATAAAGAGAAAAAGTTTCCAAAACCTGCCCCCCTAAAATATACTATCTCGCTTATTAGACCACTTAGAAAAACAGTTTTTGTTTTGATTTGTTTCTTAACACTTATGTATTACTTCAAAACAATGAAAAAAATTTTTTCAATCGCACATGGCTTTTCATGCAGACAAGTTTGTTTTTTCACTGTATTCCTATTTCAACCCAGATAAAACATAGTGTTCTTAAGCAAAGTACTACAAATTTGTATTCAACGTAAACAACAGAGTCACAGCTATAAAATGAGACCAAAATTTTGAAAATCGGATAGAAACTGTGGTCACAGTGAGCGATCAAACTCGGAGATCTGCCAAGGAAATGGACGGGTTTTAGACAAATCCATGTCTACGCCTCCTAGACACCATAAAATATAGCATTTGCATAGAAAGTACTACAAATTTATACTTGACGAAAAGTGCACAATCACAGCTTTAAGATGAGACCAAAATCTTGACATTCGAATTGAAATCGTGGCCACAGTAAGCGATCAAAGCTGAAAATCTGCACAAAAAACGCACGTGTTCCAGGAACAGCCATTTACATGCCTCCTACATGGTAGGTAATGTGCCTAAAATATTTTCCGACCATGAAAATACTCATTTGGGTTAAGCCTTTAAACTAAAAATTATAAAACCGAAATTCGCACGTTTAAGGGGAGAAAAATCGATTTAAAGTTTTGGGGTAGTGACACGGGAAAAATTAGAAAATTTTTGGCTTTCAGCCACTAAAACTACCCTAAAACTTTTCCAAAGTATCACAAATTTATACTTTTTGGAAAATTCAGACGCTGATCTATCTACTGATAGCAAAATAATGCAAATCGGTTGGAAAACCTGACCACAGCAATGCCATAAAGAGAAAAAGTTTCCAAAACCTGCCCCCCTAAAATATACTATCTCGCTTATTAGACCACTTAGAAAAACAGTTTTTGTTTTGATTTGTTTCTTAACACTTATGTATTACTTCAAAACAATGAAAAAAATTTTTTCAATCGCACATGGCTTTTCATGCAGACAAGTTTGTTTTTTCACTGTATTCCTATTTCAACCCAGATAAAACATAGTGTTCTTAAGCAAAGTACTACAAATTTGTATTCGACGTAAACAACAGAGTCACAGCTATAAAATGAGACCAAAATTTTGAAAATCGGATAGAAACTGTGGTCACAGTGATCGATCAAACTCGGAGATCTGCCAAGGAAATGGACGGGTTTTAGACAAATCCATGTCTACGCCTCCTAGACACCATAAAATATAGCATTTGCATAGAAAGTACTACAAATTTATACTTGACGAAAAGTGCACAATCACAGCTTTAAGATGAGACCAAAATCTTGACATTCGAATTAAAATCGTGGCCACAGTAAGCGATCAAAGCTGAAAATCTGCACAAAAAGCGCACGTGTTCCAGGAACAGCCATTTACATGCCTCCTACATGGTAGATAATGTGCCTAAAATATTTTCCGACCATGAAAATACTCATTTGGGTTAAGCCTTTAAACTAAAAATTATAAAACCGAAATTCGCACGTTTAAGGGGAGAAAAATCGATTTAAAGTTTTGGGGTAGTGACACGGGAAAAATTAGAAAATTTTTGGCTTTCAGCCACTAAAACTACCCTAAAACTTTTCCAAAGTATCACAAATTTATACTTTTTGGAAAATTCAGACGCTGATCCATCTACTGATAGCAAAATAATGCAAATCGGTTGGAAAACCTGACCACAGCAATGCCATAAAGGGAAAAAGTTTCCAAAACCTGCCCCCCTAAAATATACTATCTCGCTTATTAGACCACTTAGAAAAACAGTTTTTGTTTTGATTTGTTTCTTTACACTTATGTATTACTTCAAAACAATGAAAAAAATTTTTTCAATCGCACATGGCTTTTCATGCAGACAAGTTTGTTTTTTCACTGTATTCCTATTTCAACCCAGATAAAACATAGTGTTCTTAAGCAAAGTACTACAAATTTGTATTCAACGTAAACAACAGAGTCACAGCTATAAAATGAGACCAAAATTTTGAAAATCGGATAGAAACTGTGGTCACAGTGAACGATCAAACTCGGAGATCTGCCAAGGAAATGGACGGGTTTTAGACAAATCCATGTCTACGCCTCCTAGACACCATAAAATATAGCATTTGCATAGAAAGTACTACAAATTTATACTTGACAAAAAGTGCACAATCACAGCTTTAAGATGAGACCAAAATCTTGACATTCGAATTAAAATCGTGGCCACAGTAAGCGATCAAAGCTGAAAATCTGCACAAAAAACGCACGTGTTCCAGGAACAGCCATTTACATGCCTCCTACATGGTATATAATGTGCCTAAAATATTTTCCGACCATGAAAATACTCATTTGGGTTAAGCCTTTAAACTAAAAATTATAAAACCGAAATTCGCACGTTTAAGGGGAGAAAAATCGATTTAAAGTTTTGGGGTAGTGACACGGGAAAAATTGGAAAATTTTTGGCTTTCAGCCACTAAAACTATCCTAAAACTTTTCCAAAGTATCACAAATTTATACTTTTTGGAAAATTCAGACGCTGATCTATCTACTGATAGCAAAATAATGCAAATCGGTTGGAAAACCTGACCACAGCAATGCCATAAAGGGAAAAAGTTTCCAAAACCTGCCCCCCTAAAATATACTATCTCGCTTATTAGACCACTTAGAAAAACAGTTTTTGTTTTGATTTGTTTCTTTACACTTATGTATTACTTCAAAACAATGAAAAAAATTTTTTCAATCGCACATGGCTTTTCATGCAGACAAGTTTGTTTTTTCACTGTATTCCTATTTCAACCCAGATAAAACATAGTGTTCTTAAGCAAAGTACTACAAATTTGTATTCAACGTAAACAACAGAGTCACAGCTATAAAATGAGACCAAAATTTTGAAAATCGGATAGAAACTGTGGTCACAGTGAGCGATCAAACTCGAAGATCTGATAAGGAAATGGACGGGTTTTAGACAAATCCATGTCTGCGCCTCCTAGACACCATAAAATATAGCATTTGCATAGAAAGTACTACAAATTTATACTTGACGAAAAGTGCACAATCACAGCTTTAAGATGAGACCAAAATCTTGACATTCGAATTAAAATCGTGGCCACAGTAAGCGATCAAAGCTGAAAATCTGCACAAAAAACGCACGTGTTCCAGGAACAGCCATTTACATGCCTCCTACATGGTAGGTAATGTGCCTAAAATATTTTCCGACCATGAAAATACTCATTTGGGTTAAGCCTTTAAACTAAAAATTATAAAACCGAAATTCGCACGTTTAAGGGGAGAAAAATCGATTTAAAGTTTTGGGGTAGTGACACGGGAAAAATTAGAAAATGTTTGGCTTTCAGCCACTAAAACTACCCTAAAACTTTTCCAAAGTATCACAAATTTATACTTTTTGGAAAATTCAGACGCTGATCTATCTACTGATAGCAAAATAATGCAAATCGGTTGGAAAACCTGACCACAGCAATGCCATAAAGGGAAAAAGTTTCCAAAACCTGCCCCCCTAAAAACTACTATCTCGCTTATTAGACCACTTAGAAAAACAGTTTTTGTTTTGATTTGTTTCTTTACACTTATGTATTACTTCAAAACAATGAAAAAAATTTTTTCAATCGCACATGGCTTTTCATGCAGACAAGTTTGTTTTTTCACTGTATTCCTATTTCAACCCAGATAAAACATAGTGTTCTTAAGCAAAGTACTACAAATTTGTATTCGACGTAAACAACAGAGTCACAGCTATAAAATGAGACCAAAATTTTGAAAATCGGATAGAAACTGTGGTCACAGTGAGCGATCAAACTCGGAGATCTGCCAAGGAAATGGACGGGTTTAAGACAAATCCATGTCTACGCCTCCTAGACACCATAAAATATAGCATTTGCATAGAAAGTACTACAAATTTATACTTGACGAAAAGTGCACAATCACAGCTTTAAGATGAGACCAAAATCTTGACATTCGAATTAAAATCGTGGCCACAGTAAGCGATCAAAGCTGAAAATCTGCACAAAAAACGCACGTGTTCCAGGAACAGCCATTTACATGCCTCCTACATGGTAGATAATGTGCCTAAAATATTTTCCGACCATGAAAATACTCATTTGGGTTAAGCCTTTAAACTAAAAATTATAAAACCGAAATTCGCACGTTTAAGGGGAGAAAAATCGATTTAAAGTTTTGGGGTAGTGACACGGGAAAAATTAGAAAATTTTTGGCTTTCAGCCACTAAAACTACCCTAAAACTTTTCCAAAGTATCACAAATTTATACTTTTTGGAAAATTCAGACTCTGTTCTATCTACTGATAGCAAAATAATGCAAATCGGTTGGAAAACCTGACCACAGCAATGCCATAAAGGGAAAAAGTTTCCAAAACCTGCCCCCCTAAAATATACTATCTCGCTTATTAGACCACTTAGAAAAACAGTTTTTGTTTTGATTTGTTTCTTTACACTTATGTATTACTTCAAAACAATGAAAAAAATTTTTTCAATCGCACATGGCTTTTCATGCAGACAAGTTTGTTTTTTCACTGTATTCCTATTTCAACCCAGATAAAACATAGTGTTCTTAAGCAAAGTACTACAAATTTGTATTCAACGTAAACAACAGAGTCACAGCTATAAAATGAGACCAAAATTTTGAAAATCGGATAGAAACTGTGGTCACAGTGAACGATCAAACTCGGAGATCTGCCAAGGAAATGGACGGGTTTTAGACAAATCCATGTCTGCGCCTCCTAGACACCATAAAATATAGCATTTGCATAGAAAGTACTACAAATTTATACTTGACGAAAAGTGCACAGTCACAGCTTTAAGATGAGACCAAAATCTTGACATTCGAATTAAAATCGTGGCCACAGTAAGCGATCAAAGCTGAAAATCTGCACAAAAAACGCACGTGTTCCAGGAACAGCCATTTACATGCCTCCTACATGGTAGATAATGTGCCTAAAATATTTTCCGACCATGAAAATACTCATTTGGGTTAAGCCTTTAAACTAAAAATTATAAAACCGAAATTCGCACGTTTAAGGGGAGAAAAATCGATTTAAAGTTTTGGGGTAGTGACACGGGAAAAATTAGAAAATTTTTGGCTTTCAGCCACTAAAACTACCCTAAAACTTTTCCAAAGTATCACAAATTTATACTTTTTGGAAAATTCAGACGCTGATCTATCTACTGATAGCAAAATAATGCAAATCGGTTGGAAAACCTGACCACAGCAATGCCATAAAGAGAAAAAGTTTCCAAAACCTGCCCCCCTAAAATATACTATCTCGCTTATTAGACCACTTAGAAAAACAGTTTTTGTTTTGATTTGTTTCTTAACACTTATGTATTACTTCAAAACAATGAAAAAAATTTTTTCAATCGCACATGGCTTTTCATGCAGACAAGTTTGTTTTTTCACTGTATTCCTATTTCAACCCAGATAAAACATAGTGTTCTTAAGCAAAGTACTACAAATTTGTATTCGACGTAAACAACAGAGTCACAGCTATAAAATGAGACCAAAATTTTGAAAATCGGATAGAAACTGTGGTCACAGTGAGCGATCAAACTCGGAGATCTGCCAAGGAAATGGACGGGTTTTAGACAAATCCATGTCTACGCCTCCTAGACACCATAAAATATAGCATTTGCATAGAAAGTACTACAAATTTATACTTGACGAAAAGTGCGCAATCACAGCTTTAAGATGAGACCAAAATCTTGACATTCGAATTAAAATCGTGGCCACAGTAAGCGATCAAAGCTGAAAATCTGCACAAAAAACGCACGTGTTCCAGGAACAGCCATTTACATGCCTCCTACATGGTAGATAATGTGCCTAAAATATTTTCCGACCATGAAAATACTCATTTGGGTTAAGCCTTTAAACTAAAAATTATAAAACCGAAATTCGCACGTTTAAGGGGAGAAAAATCGATTTAAAGTTTTGGGGTAGTGACACGGGAAAAATTAGAAAATTTTTGGCTTTCAGCCACTAAAACTACCCTAAAACTTTTCCAAAGTATCACAAATTTATACTTTTTGGAAAATTCAGACGCTGATCCATCTACTGATAGCAAAATAATGCAAATCGGTTGGAAAACCTGACCACAGCAATGCCATAAAGGGAAAAAGTTTCCAAAACCTGCCCCCCTAAAATATACTATCTCGCTTATTAGACCACTTAGAAAAACAGTTTTTGTTTTGATTTGTTTCTTTACACTTATGTATTACTTCAAAACAATGAAAAAAATTTTTTCAATCGCACATGGCTTTTCATGCAGACAAGTTTGTTTTTTCACTGTATTCCTATTTCAACCCAGATAAAACATAGTGTTCTTAAGCAAAGTACTACAAATTTGTATTCAACGTAAACAACAGAGTCACAGCTATAAAATGAGACCAAAATTTTGAAAATCGGATAGAAACTGTGGTCACAGTGAACGATCAAACTCGGAGATCTGCCAAGGAAATGGACGGGTTTTAGACAAATCCATGTCTACGCCTCCTAGACACCATAAAATATAGCATTTGCATAGAAAGTACTACAAATTTATACTTGACGAAAAGTGCAAATCACAGCTTTAAGATGAGACCAAAATCTTGACATTCGAATTAAAATCGTGGCCACAGTAAGCGATCAAAGCTGAAAATCTGCACAAAAAACGCACGTGTTCCAGGAACAGCCATTTACATGCCTCCTACATGGTAGATAATGTGCCTAAAATATTTTCCGACCATGAAAATACTCATTTGGGTTAAGCCTTTAAACTAAAAATTATAAAACCGAAATTCGCACGTTTAAGGGGAGAAACATCGATTTAAAGTTTTGGGGTAGTGACACGGGAAAAATTAGAAAATTTTTGGCTTTCAGCCACTAAAACTACCCTAAAACTTTTCCAAAGTATCACAAATTTATACTTTTTGGAAAATTCAGACGCTGATCTATCTACTGATAGCAAAATAATGCAAATCGGTTGGAAAACCTGACCACAGCAATGCCATAAAGGGAAAAAGTTTCCAAAACCTGCCCCCCTAAAAAATACTATCTCGCTTATTAGACCACTTAGAAAAACAGTTTTTGTTTTGATTTGTTTCTTTACACTTATGTATTACTTCAAAACAATGAAAAAAAATTTTTCAATCGCACATGGCTTTTCATGCAGACAAGTTTGTTTTTTCACTGTATTCCTATTTCAACCCAGATAAAACATAGTGTTCTTAAGCAAAGTACTACAAATTTGTATTCAACGTAAACAACAGTCACAGCTATAAAATGAGACCAAAATTTTGAAAATCGGATAGAAACTGTGGTCACAGTGAGCGATCAAACTCGAAGATCTGCCAAGGAAATGGACGGGTTTTAGACAAATCCATGTCTGCGCCTCCTAGACACCATAAAATATAGCATTTGCATAGAAAGTACTACAAATTTATACTTGACGAAAAGTGCACAATCACAGCTTTAAGATGAGACCAAAATCTTGACATTCGAATTAAAATCGTGGCCACAGTAAGCGATCAAAGCTGAAAATCTGCACAAAAAACGCACGTGTCCCAGGAACAGCCATTTACATGCCTCCTACATGGTAGATAATGTGCCTAAAATATTTTCCGACCATTAAAATACTCATTTGGGTTAAGCCTTTAAACTAAAAATTATAAAACCGAGATTCGCACGTTTAAGGGGAGAAAAATCGATTTAAAGTTTTGGGGTAGTGACACGGGAAAAATTAGAAAATTTTTGTCTTTCAGCCACTAAAACTACCCTAAAACTTTTCCAAAGTATCACAAATTTATACTTTTTGGAAAATTCAGACGCTGATCTATCTACTGATAGCAAAATAATGCAAATCGGTTGGAAAACCTGACCACAGCAATGCCATAAAGAGAAAAAGTTTCCAAAACCTGCCCCCCTAAAATATACTATCTCGCTTATTAGACCACTTAGAAAAACAGTTTTTGTTTTGATTTGTTTCTTTACACTTATGTATTACTTCAAAACAATGAAAAAAATTTTTTCAATCGCACATGGCTTTTCATGCAGACAAGTTTGTTTTTTCACTGTATTCCTATTTCAACCCAGATAAAACATAGTGTTCTTAAGCAAAGTACTACAAATTTGTATTCGACGTAAGCGACAGAGTCACAGCTATAAAATGAGACCAAAATTTTGAAAATCGGATAGAAACTGTGGTCACAGTGAGCGATCAAACTCGAAGATCTGCCAAGGAAATGGACGGGTTTTAGACAAATCCATGTCTGCGCCACCTAGACACCATAAAATATAGCATTTGCATAGAAAGTACTACAAATTTATACTTGACGAAAAGTGCACAATCACAGCTTTAAGATGAGACCAAAATCTTGACATTCGAATTCAAATCGTGGCCACAGTAAGCGATCAAAGCTGAAAATCTGCACAAAAAACGCACGTGTCCCAGGAACAGCCATTTACATGCCTCCTACATGGTAGATAATGTGCCTAAAATATTTTCCGACCATGAAAATACTCATTTGGGTTAAGCCTTTAAACTAAAAATTATAAAACCGAGATTCGCACGTTTAAGGGGAGAAAAATCGATTTAAAGTTTTGGGGTAGTGACACGGGAAAAATTAGAAAATTTTTGTCTTTCAGCCACTAAAACTACCCTAAAACTTTTCCAAAGTATCACAAATTTATACTTTTTGGAAAATTCAGACGCTGATCTATCTACTGATAGCAAAATAATGCAAATCGGTTGGAAAACCTGACCACAGCAATGCCATAAAGAGAAAAAGTTTCCAAAACCTGCCCCCCTAAAATATACTATCTCGCTTATTAGACCACTTAGAAAAACAGTTTTTGTTTTGATTTGTTTCTTTACACTTATGTATTACTTCAAAACAATGAAAAAAATTTTTTCAATCGCACATGGCTTTTCATGCAGACAAGTTTGTTTTTTCACTGTATTCCTATTTCAACCCAGATAAAACATAGTGTTCTTAAGCAAAGTACTACAAATTTGTATTCGACGTAAACAACAGAGTCACAGCTATAAAATGAGACCAAAATTTCGAAAATCGGATAGAAACTGTGGTCACAGTGAGCGATCAAACTCGGAGATCTGCCAAGGAAATGGACGGGTTTTAGACAAATCCATGTCTACGCCTCCTAGACACCATAAAATATAGCATTTGCATAGAAAGTACTACAAATTTATACTTGACGAAAAGTGCACAATCACAGCTTTAAGATGAGACCAAAATCTTGACATTCGAATTAAAATCGTGGCCACAGTAAGCGATCAAAGCTGAAAATCTGCACAAAAAACGCACGTGTTCCAGGAACAGCCATTTACATGCCTCCTACATGGTAGATAATGTGCCTAAAATATTTTCCGACCATGAAAATACTCATTTGGGTTAAGCCTTTAAACTAAAAATTATAAAACCGAAATTCGCACGTTTAAGGGGAGAAAAATCGATTTAAAGTTTTGGGGTAGTGACACGGGAAAAATTAGAAAATTTTTGGCTTTCAGCCACTAAAACTACCCTAAAACTTTTCCAAAGTATCACAAATTTATACTTTTTGGAAAATTCAGACGCTGATCCATCTACTGATAGCAAAATAATGCAAATCGGTTGGAAAACCTGACCACAGCAATGCCATAAAGGGAAAAAGTTTCCAAAACCTGCCCCCCTAAAATATACTATCTCGCTTATTAGACCACTTAGAAAAACAGTTTTTGTTTTGATTTGTTTCTTTACACTTATGTATTACTTCAAAACAATGAAAAAAATTTTTTCAATCGCACATGGCTTTTCATGCAGACAAGTTTGTTTTTTCACTGTATTCCTATTTCAACCCAGATAAAACATAGTGTTCTTAAGCAAAGTACTACAAATTTGTATTCAACGTAAACAACAGAGTCACAGCTATAAAATGAGACCAAAATTTTGAAAATCGGATAGAAACTGTGGTCACAGTGAACGATCAAACTCGGAGATCTGCCAAGGAAATGGACGGGTTTTAGACAAATCCATGTCTACGCCTCCTAGACACCATAAAATATAGCATTTGCATAGAAAGTACTACAAATTTATACTTGACGAAAAGTGCAAATCACAGCTTTAAGATGAGACCAAAATCTTGACATTCGAATTAAAATCGTGGCCACAGTAAGCGATCAAAGCTGAAAATCTGCACAAAAAACGCACGTGTTCCAGGAACAGCCATTTACATGCCTCCTACATGGTAGATAATGTGCCTAAAATATTTTCCGACCATGAAAATACTCATTTGGGTTAAGCCTTTAAACTAAAAATTATAAAACCGAAATTCGCACGTTTAAGGGGAGAAAAATCGATTTAAAGTTTTGGGGTAGTGACACGGGAAAAATTAGAAAATTTTTGGCTTTCAGCCACTAAAACTACCCTAAAACTTTTCCAAAGTATCACAAATTTATACTTTTTGGAAAATTCAGACGCTGATCCATCTACTGATAGCAAAATAATGCAAATCGGTTGGAAAACCTGACCACAGCAATGCCATAAAGGGAAAAAGTTTCCAAAACCTGCCCCCCTAAAATATACTATCTCGCTTATTAGACCACTTAGAAAAACAGTTTTTGTTTTGATTTGTTTCTTTACACTTATGTATTACTTCAAAACAATGAAAAAAAATTTTTCAATCGCACATGGCTTTTCATGCAGACAAGTTTGTTTTTTCACTGTATTCCTATTTCAACCCAGATAAAACATAGTGTTCTTAAGCAAAGTACTACAAATTTGTATTCAACGTAAACAACAGTCACAGCTATAAAATGAGACCAAAATTTTGAAAATCGGATAGAAACTGTGGTCACAGTGAGCGATCAAACTCGAAGATCTGCCAAGGAAATGGACGGGTTTTAGACAAATCCATGTCTGCGCCTCCTAGACACCATAAAATATAGCATTTGCATAGAAAGTACTACAAATTTATACTTGACGAAAAGTGCACAATCACAGCTTTAAGATGAGACCAAAATCTTGACATTCGAATTAAAATCGTGGCCACAGTAAGCGATCAAAGCTGAAAATCTGCACAAAAAACGCACGTGTTCCAGGAACAGCCATTTACATGCCTCCTACATGGTAGATAATGTGCCTAAAATATTTTCCGACCATGAAAATACTCATTTGGGTTAAGCCTTTAAACTAAAAATTATAAAACCGAGATTCGCACGTTTAAGGGGAGAAAAATCGATTTAAAGTTTTGGGGTAGTGACACGGGAAAAATTAGAAAATTTTTGGCTTTCAGCCACTAAAACTACCCTAAAACTTTTCCAAAGTATCACAAATTTATACTTTTTGGAAAATTCAGACGCTGATCCATCTACTGATAGCAAAATAATGCAAATCGGTTGGAAAACCTGACCACAGCAATGCCATAAAGGGAAAAAGTTTCCAAAACCTGCCCCCCTAAAATATACTATCTCGCTTATTAGACCACTTAGAAAAACAGTTTTTGTTTTGATTTGTTTCTTTACACTTATGTATTACTTCAAAACAATGAAAAAAATTTTTTCAATCGCACATGGCTTTTCATGCAGACAAGTTTGTTTTTTCACTGTATTCCTATTTCAACCCAGATAAAACATAGTGTTCTTAAGCAAAGTACTACAAATTTGTATTCGACGTAAGCGACAGAGTCACAGCTATAAAATGAGACCAAAATTTTGAAAATCGGATAGAAACTGTGGTCACAGTGAGCGATCAAACTCGAAGATCTGCCAAGGAAATGGACGGGTTTTAGACAAATCCATGTCTGCGCCTCCTAGACACCATAAAATATAGCATTTGCATAGAAAGTACTACAAATTTATACTTGACGAAAAGTGCACAATCACAGCTTTAAGATGAGACCAAAATCTTGACATTCGAATTCAAATCGTGGCCACAGTAAGCGATCAAAGCTGAAAATCTGCACAAAAAACGCACGTGTCCCAGGAACAGCCATTTACATGCCTCCTACATGGTAGATAATGTGCCTAAAATATTTTCCGACCATGAAAATACTCATTTGGGTTAAGCCTTTAAACTAAAAATTATAAAACCGAGATTCGCACGTTTAAGGGGAGAAAAATCGATTTAAAGTTTTGGGGTAGTGACACGGGAAAAATTAGAAAATTTTTGTCTTTCAGCCACTAAAACTACCCTAAAACTTTTCCAAAGTATCACAAATTTATACTTTTTGGAAAATTCAGACGCTGATCTATCTACTGATAGCAAAATAATGCAAATCGGTTGGAAAACCTGACCACAGCAATGCCATAAAGAGAAAAAGTTTCCAAAACCTGCCCCCCTAAAATATACTATCTCGCTTATTAGACCACTTAGAAAAACAGTTTTTGTTTTGATTTGTTTCTTTACACTTATGTATTACTTCAAAACAATGAAAAAAATTTTTTCAATCGCACATGGCTTTTCATGCAGACAAGTGTGTTTTTTCACTGTATTCCTATTTCAACCCATATAAAACATAGTGTTCTTAAGCAAAGTACTACAAATTTGTATTCGACGTAAACAACAGAGTCACAGCTATAAAATGAGATCAAAATTTTGAAAATCGGATAGAAACTGTGGTCACAGTGAGCGATCAAACTCGGAGATCTGCCAAGGAAATGGACGGGTTTTAGACAAATCCATGTCTACGCCTCCTAGACACCATAAAATATAGCATTTGCATAGAAAGTACTACAAATTTATACTTGACGAAAAGTGCACAATCACAGCTTTAAGATGAGACCAAAATCTTGACATTCGAATTAAAATCGTGGCCACAGTAAGCGATCAAAGCTGAAAATCTGCACAAAAAACGCACGTGTTCCAGGAACAGCCATTTACATGCCTCCTACATGGTAGATAATGTGCCTAAAATATTTTCCGACCATGAAAATACTCATTTGGGTTAAGCCTTTAAACTAAAAATTATAAAACCGAAATTCGCACGTTTAAGGGGAGAAAAATCGATTTAAAGTTTTGGGGTAGTGACACGGGAAAAATTAGAAAATTTTTGGCTTTCAGCCACTAAAACTACCCTAAAACTTTTCCAAAGTATCACAAATTTATACTTTTTGGAAAATTCAGACGCTGATCTATCTACTGATAGCAAAATAATGCAAATCGGTTGGAAAACCTGACCACAGCAATGCCATAAAGGGAAAAAGTTTCCAAAACCTGCCCCCCTAAAAAATACTATCTCGCTTATTAGACCACTTAGAAAAACAGTTTTTGTTTTGATTTGTTTCTTTACACTTATGTATTACTTCAAAACAATGAAAAAAATTTGTTCAATCGCACATGGCTTTTCATGCAGACAAGTTTGTTTTTTCACTGTATTCCTATTTCAACCCAGATAAAACATAATTTTCTTAAGCAAACTACTACGAATTTGTATTCAACGTAAACAACAGAGTCACAGCTATAAAATGAGACCAAAATTTTGAAAATCGGATAGAAACTGTGGTCACAGTGAGCGATCAAACTCGAAGATCTGCCAAGGAAATGGACGGGTTTTAGACAAATCCATGTCTGCGCCTCCTAGACACCATAAAATATAGCATTTGCATAGAAAGTACTACAAATTTATACTTGACGAAAAGTGCACAATCACAGCTTTAAGATGAGACCAAAATCTTGACATTCGAATTAAAGTCGTGGCCACAGTAAGCGATCAAAGCTGAAAATCTGCACAAAAAACGCACGTGTTCCAGGAACAGCCATTTACATGCCTCCTACATGGTAGATAATGTGCCTAAAATATTTTCCGACCATGAAAATACTCATTTGGGTTAAGCCTTTAAACTAAAAATTATAAAACCGAAATTCGCACGTTTAAGGGGAGAAAAATCGATTTAAAGTTTTGGGGTAGTGACACGGGAAAAATTAGAAAATTTTTGGCTTTCAGCCACTTAAACTACCCTAAAACTTTTCCAAAGTATCACAAATTTATACTTTTTGGAAAATTCAGACGCTGATCTATCTACTGATAGTAAAATAATGCAAATCGGTTGGAAAACCTGACCACAGCAATGCCATAGAGGGAAAAAGTTTCCAAAACCTGCCCCCCTAAAATATACTATCTCGCTTATTAGACCACTTAGAAAAACAGTTTTTGTTTTGATTTGTTTCTTTACACTTATATATTACTTCAAAACAATGAAAAAAATTTTTTCAATCGCACATGGCTTTTCATGCAGACAAGTGTGTTTTTTCACTGTATTCCTATTTCAACCCATATAAAACATAGTGTTCTTAAGCAAAGTACTACAAATTTGTATTCAACGTAAACAACAGAGTCACAGCTATAAAATGAGACCAAAATTTTGAAAATCGGATAGAAACTGTGGTCACAGTGAGCGATCAAACTCGGAGATCTGCCAAGGATATGGACGGGTTTTAGACAAATCCATGTCTGCGCCTCCTAGACACCATAAAATATAGCATTTGCATAGAAAGTACTACAAATTTATACTTGACGAAAAGTGCACAATCACAGCTTTAAGATGAAACCAAAATCTTGACATTCGAATGAAAATCGTGGCCACAGTAAGCGATCAAAGCTGAAAATCTGCACAAAAAACGCACGTGTTCCAGGAACAGCCATTTACATGCCTCCTACATGGTAGATAATGTGCCTAAAATATTTTCCGACCATGAAAATACTCATTTGGGTTAAGCCTTTAAACTAAAAATTATAAAACCGAAATTCGCACGTTTAAGGGGAGAAAAATCGATTTAAAGTTTTGGGGTAGTGACACGGGAAAAATTAGAAAATTTTTGGCTTTCAGCCACTAAAACTACCCTAAAACTTTTCCAAAGTATCACAAATTTATACTTTTTGGAAAATTCAGACGCTGATCTATCTACTGATAGCAAAATAATGCAAATCGGTTGGAAAACCTGACCACAGCAATGCCATAAAGGGAAAAAGTTTCCAAAACCTGCCCCCCTAAAATATACTATCTCGCTTATTAGACCACTTAGAAAAACAGTTTTTGTTTTGATTTGTTTCTTTACACTTATATATTACTTCAAAACAATGAAAAAAATTTTTTCAATCGCACATGGCTTTTCATGCAGACAAGTGTGTTTTTTCACTGTATTCCTATTTCAACCCATATAAAACATAGTGTTCTTAAGCAAAGTACTACAAATTTGTATTCGACGTAAACAACAGAGTCACAGCTATAAAATGAGATCAAAATTTTGAAAATCGGATAGAAACTGTGGTCACAGTGAGCGATCAAACTCGGAGATCTGCCAAGGAAATGGACGGGTTTTAGACAAATCCATGTCTACGCCTCCTAGACACCATAAAATATAGCATTTGCATAGAAAGTACTACAAATTTATACTTGACGAAAAGTGCACAATCACAGCTTTAAGATGAGACCAAAATCTTGACATTCGAATTAAAATCGTGGCCACAGTAAGCGATCAAAGCTGAAAATCTGCACAAAAAACGCACGTGTTCCAGGAACAGCCTTTACATGCCTCCTACATGGTAGATAATGTGCCTAAAATATTTTCCGACCATGAAAATACTCATTTGGGTTAAGCCTTTAAACTAAAAATTATAAAACCGAAATTTGCACGTTTAAGGGGAGAAAAATCGATTTAAAGTTTTGGGGTAGTGACACGGGAAAAATTAGAAAATTTTTGGCTTTCAGCCACTAAAACTACCCTAAAACTTTTCCAAAGTATCACAAATTTATACTTTTTGGAAAATTCAGACGCTGATCTATCTACTGATAGCAAAATAATGCAAATCGGTTGGAAAACCTGACCACAGCAATGCCATAAAGGGAAAAAGTTTCCAAAACCTGCCCCCCTAAAATATACTATCTCGCTTATTAGACCACTTAGAAAAACAGTTTTTGTTTTGATTTGTTTCTTTACACTTATGTATTACTTCAAAACAATGAAAAAAAATTTTTCAATCGCACATGGCTTTTCATGCAGACAAATTTGTTTTTTCACTGTATTCCTATTTCAACCCAGATAAAACATAGTGTTCTTAAGCAAAGTACTACAAATTTGTATTCGACGTAAACAACAGAGTCACAGCTATAAAATGAGATCAAAATTTTGAAAATCGGATAGAAACTGTGGTCACAGTGAGCGATCAAACTCGGAGATCTGCCAAGGAAATGGACGGGTTTTAGACAAATCCATGTCTACGCCTCCTAGACACCATAAAATATAGCATTTGCATAGAAAGTACTACAAATTTATACTTGACGAAAAGTGCACAATCACAGCTTTAAGATGAGACCAAAATCTTGACATTCGAATTAAAATCGTGGCCACAGTAAGCGATCAAAGCTGAAAATCTGCACAAAAAACGCACGTGTTCCAGGAACAGCCTTTACATGCCTCCTACATGGTAGATAATGTGCCTAAAATATTTTCCGACCATGAAAATACTCATTTGGGTTAAGCCTTTAAACTAAAAATTATAAAACCGAAATTTGCACGTTTAAGGGGAGAAAAATCGATTTAAAGTTTTGGGGTAGTGACACGGGAAAAATTAGAAAATTTTTGGCTTTCAGCCACTAAAACTACCCTAAAACTTTTCCAAAGTATCACAAATTTATACTTTTTGGAAAATTCAGACGCTGATCTATCTACTGATAGCAAAATAATGCAAATCGGTTGGAAAACCTGACCACAGCAATGCCATAAAGGGAAAAAGTTTCCAAAACCTGCCCCCCTAAAAAATACTATCTCGCTTATTAGACCACTTAGAAAAACAGTTTTTGTTTTGATTTGTTTCTTTACACTTATGTATTACTTCAAAACAATGAAAAAAAATTTTTCAATCGCACATGGCTTTTCATGCAGACAAATTTGTTTTTGCACTGTATTCCTATTTCAACCCAGATAAAACATAGTGTTCTTAAGCAAAGTACTACAAATTTGTATTCGACGTAAACAACAGAGTCACAGCTATAAAATGAGACCTAAATTTTGAAAATCGGATAGAAACTGTGGTCACAGTGAGCGATCAAACTCGGAGATCTGCCAAGGAAATGGACGGGTTTTAGACAAATCCATGTCTACGCCTCCTAGACACCATAAAATATAGCATTTGCATAGAAAGTACTTCAAATTTATACTTGACGAAAAGTGCACAATCACAGCTTTAAGATGAGACCAAAATCTTGACATTCGAATTAAAGTCGTGGCCACAGTAAGCGATCAAAGCTGAAAATCTGCACAAAAAACGCACGTGTTCCAGGAACAGCCATTCACATGCCTCCTACATGGTAGATAATGTGCCTAAAATATTTTCCGACCATGAAAATACTCATTTGGGTTAAGCCTTTAAACTAAAAATTATAAAACCGAAATTCGCACGTTTAAGGGGAGAAAAATCGATTTAAAGTTTTGGGGTAGTGACACGGGAAAAATTAGAACATTTTTGGCTTTCAGCCACTAAAACTACCCTAAAACTTTTCCAAAGTATCACAAATTTATACTTTTTGGAAAATTCAGACGCTGATCTATCTACTGATAGCAAAATAATGCAAATCGGTTGGAAAACCTGACCACAGCAATGCCATAAAGGGAAAAAGTTTCCAAAACCTGCCCCCCTAAAAAATACTATCTCGCTTATTAGACCACTTAGAAAAACAGTTTTTGTTTTGATTTGTTTCTTTACACTTATGTATTACTTCAAAACAATGAAAAAAATTTTTTCAATCGCACATGGCTTTTCATGCAGACAAGTGTGTTTTTTCACTGTATTCCTATTTCAACCCATATAAAACATAGTGTTCTTAAGCAAAGTACTACAAATTTGTATTCAACGTAAACAACAGAGTCACAGCTATAAAATGAGACCAAAATTTTGAAAATCGGATAGAAACTGTGGTCACAGTGAGCGATCAAACTCGGAGATCTGCCAAGGAAATGGACGGGTTTTAGACAAATCCATGTCTGCGCCTCCTAGACACCATAAAATATAGCATTTGCATAGAAAGTACTACAAATTTATACTTGACGAAAAGTGCACAATCACAGCTTTAAGATGAAACCAAAATCTTGACATTCGAATGAAAATCGTGGCCACAGTAAGCGATCAAAGATGAAAATCTGCACAAAAAACGCACGTGTTCCAGGAACAGCCATTTACATGCCTCCTACATGGTAGATAATGTGCCTAAAATATTTTCCGACCATGAAAATACTCATTTGGGTTAAGCCTTTAAACTAAAAATTATAAAACCGAAATTCGCACGTTTAAGGGGAGAAAAATCGATTTAAAGTTTTGGGGTAGTGACACGGGAAAAATTAGAAAATTTTTGGCTTTCAGCCACTAAAACTACCCTAAAACTTTTCCAAAGTATCACAAATTTATACTTTTTGGAAAATTCAGACGCTGATCTATCTACTGATAGCAAAATAATGCAAATCGGTTGGAAAACCTGACCACAGCAATGCCATAGAGGGAAAAAGTTTCCAAAACCTGCCCCCCTAAAAAATACTATCTCGCTTATTAGACCACTTAGAAAAATAGTTTTTGTTTTGATTTGTTTCTTTACACTTATATATTACTTCAAAACAATGAAAAAAATTTTTTCAATCGCACATGGCTTTTCATGCAGACAAGTGTGTTTTTTCACTGTATTCCTATTTCAACCCATATAAAACATAGTGTTCTTAAGCAAAGTACTACAAATTTGTATTCAACGTAAACAACAGAGTCACAGCTATAAAATGAGACCAAAATTTTGAAAATCGGATAGAAACTGTGGTCACAGTGAGCGATCAAACTCGGAGATCTGCCAAGGAAATGGACGGGTTTTAGACAAATCCATGTCTGCGCCTCCTAGACACCATAAAATATAGCATTTGCATAGAAAGTACTACAAATTTATACTTGACGAAAAGTGCACAATCACAGCTTTAAGATGAAACCAAAATCTTGACATTCGAATGAAAATCGTGGCCACAGTAAGCGATCAAAGCTGAAAATCTGCACAAAAAACGCACGTGTTCCAGGAACAGCCATTTACATGCCTCCTACATGGTAGATAATGTGCCTAAAATATTTTCCGACCATGAAAATACTCATTTGGGTTAAGCCTTTAAACTAAAAATTATAAAACCGAAATTCGCACGTTTAAGGGGAGAAAAATCGATTTAAAGTTTTGGGGTAGTGACACGGGAAAAATTAGAAAATTTTTGGCTTTCAGCCACTAAAACTACCCTAAAACTTTTCCAAAGTATCACAAATTTATACTTTTTGGAAAATTCAGACGCTGATCTATCTACTGATAGCAAAATAATGCAAATCGGTTGGAAAACCTGACCACAGCAATGCCATAGAGGGAAAAAGTTTCCAAAACCTGCCCCCCTAAAAAATACTATCTCGCTTATTAGACCACTTAGAAAAACAGTTTTTGTTTTGATTTGTTTCTTTACACTTATGTATTACTTCAAAACAATGAAAAAAAATTTTTCAATCGCACATGGCTTTTCATGCAGACAAATTTGTTTTTTCACTGTATTCCTATTTCAACCCAGATAAAACATAGTGTTCTTAAGCAAAGTACTACAAATTTGTATTCGACGTAAACAACAGAGTCACAGCTATAAAATGAGACCTAAATTTTGAAAATCGGATAGAAACTGTGGTCACAGTGAGCGATCAAACTCGGAGATCTGCCAAGGAAATGGACGGGTTTTAGACAAATCCATGTCTACGCCTCCTAGACACCATAAAATATAGCATTTGCATAGAAAGTACTACAAATTTATACTTGACGAAAAGTGCACAATCACAGCTTTAAGATGAGACCAAAATCTTGACATTCGAATTAAAATCGTGGCCACAGTAAGTGATCAAAGCTGAAAATCTGCACAAAAAACGCACGTGTTCCAGGGACAGCCATTTACATGCCTCCTACATGGTAGATAATGTGCCTAAAATATTTTCCGACCATGAAAATACTCATTTGGGTTAAGCCTTTAAACTAAAAATTATAAAACCGAAATTCGCACGTTTAAGGGGAGTAAAATCGATTTAAAGTTTTGGGGTAGTGACACGGGAAAAATTAAAAAATTTTTGGCTTTCAGCCACTAAAACTACCCTAAAACTTTTCCAAAGTATCACAAATTTATACTTTTTGGAAAATTCAGACGCTGATCTATCTACTGATAGCAAAATAATGCAAATCGGTTGGAAAACCTGACCACAGCAATGCCATAAAGGGAAAAAGTTTCCAAAACCTGCCCCCCTAAAAAATACTATCTCGCTTATTAGACCACTTAGAAAAACAGTTTTTGTTTTTATTTGTTTCTTTACACTTATGTATTACTTCAAAACAATGAAAAAAAATTTTTCAATCGCACATGGCTTTTCATGCAGACAAATTTGTTTTTTCACTGTATTCCTATTTCAACCCAGATAAAACATAGTGTTCTTAAGCAAAGTACTACAAATTTGTATTCAACGTAAACAACAGAGTCACAGCTATAAAATGAGACCAAAATTTTGAAAATCGGATAGAAACTGTGGTCACAGTGAGCGATCAAGCTCGGAGATCTGCCAAGGAAATGGACGGGTTTTAGACAAATCCATGTCTACGCCTCCTAGACACCATAAAATATAGCATTTGCATAGAAAGTACTACAAATTTATACTTGACGAAAAGTGCACAATCACAGCTTTAAGATGAGACCAAAATCTTGACATTCGAATTAAAATCGTGGCCACAGTAAGTGATCAAAGCTGAAAATCTGCACAAAAAACGCACGTGTTCCAGGGACAGCCATTTACATGCCTCCTACATGGTAGATAATGTGCCTAAAATATTTTCCGACCATGAAAATACTCATTTGGGTTAAGCCTTTAAACTAAAAATTATAAAACCGAAATTCGCACGTTTAAGGGGAGAAAAATCGATTTAAAGTTTTGGGGTAGTGACACGGGAAAAATTAGAAAATTTTTGGCTTTCAGCCACTAAAACTACCCTAAAACTTTTCCAAAGTATCACAAATTTATACTTTTTGGAAAATTCAGACGCTGATCTATCTACTGATAGCAAAATAATGCAAATCGGTTGGAAAACCTGACCACAGCAATGCCATAAAGGGAAAAAGTTTCCAAAACCTGCCCCCATAAAAAATACTATCTCGTTTATTAGACCACTTAGAAAAACAGTTTTTGTTTTGATTTGTTTCTTTACACTTATGTATTACTTCAAAACAATGAAAAAAAATTTTTCAATCGCACATGGCTTTTCATGCAGACAAATTTGTTTTTTCACTGTATTCCTATTTCAACCCAGATAAAACATAGTGTTCTTAAGCAAAGTACTACAAATTTGTATTCGACGTAAACAACAGAGTCACAGCTATAAAATGAGACCAAAATTTTGAAAATCGGATAGAAACTGTGGTCACAGTGAGCGATCAAACTCGGAGATCTGCCAAGGAAATGGACGGGTTTTAGACAAATCCATGTCTACGCCTCCTAGACACCATAAAATATAGCATTTGCATAGAAAGTACTACAAATTTATACTTGACGAAAAGTGCACAATCACAGCTTTAAGATGAGACCAAAATCTTGACATTCGAATTAAAATCGTGGCCACAGTAAGCGATCAAAGCTGAAAATCTGCACAAAAAACGCACGTGTTCCAGGAACAGCCATTTACATGCCTCCTACATGGTAGATAATGTGCCTAAAATATTTTCCGACCATGAAAATACTCATTTGGGTTAAGCCTTTAAACTAAAAATTATAAAACCGAAATTCGCACGTTTAAGGGGAGAAAAATCGATTTAAAGTTTTGGGGTAGTGACACGGGAAAAATTAGAAAATTTTTGGCTTTCAGCCACTAAAACTACCCTAAAACTTTTCCAAAGTATCACAAATTTATACTTTTTGGAAAATTCAGACGCTGATCTATCTACTGATAGCAAAATAATGCAAATCGGTTGGAAAACCTGACCACAGCAATGCCATAAAGGGAAAAAGTTTCCAAAACCTGCCCCCCTAAAATATACTATCTCGCTTATTAGACCACTTAGAAAAACAGTTTTTGTTTTGATTTGTTTCTTTACACTTATGTATTACTTCAAAACAATGAAAAAAAATTTTTCAATCGCACATGGCTTTTCATGCAGACAAATTTGTTTTTTCACTGTATTCCTATTTCAACCCAGATAAAACATAGTGTTCTTAAGCAAAGTACTACAAATTTGTATTCAACGTAAACAACAGAGTCACAGCTATAAAATGAGACCAAAATTTTGAAAATCGGATAGAAACTGTGGTCAGTGTGAGCGATCAAACTCGGAGATCTGCCAAGGAAATGGACGGGTTTTAGACAAATCCATGTCTACGCCTCCTAGACACCATAAAATATAGCATTTGCATAGAAAGTACTACAAAGTTATACTTGACGAAAAGTGCACAATCACAGCTTTAAGATGAGACCAAAATCTTGACATTCGAATTAAAATCGTGGCCACAGTAAGCGATCAAAGCTGAAAATCTGCACAAAAAACGCACGTGTTCCAGGAACAGCCATTCACATGCCTCCTACATGGTAGATAATGTGCCTAAAATATTTTCCGACCATGAAAATACTCATTTGGGTTAAGCCTTTAAACTAAAAATTATAAAACCGAAATTCGCACGTTTAAGGGGAGAAAAATCGATTTAAAGTTTTGGGGTAGTGACACGGGAAAAATTAGAAAATTTTTGGCTTTCAGCCACTAAAACTACCCTAAAACTTTTCCAAAGTATCACAAATTTATACTTTTTGGAAAATTCAGACGCTGATCTATCTACTGATAGCAAAATAATGCAAATCGGTTGGAAAACCTGACCACAGCAATGCCATAGAGGGAAAAAGTTTCCAAAACCTGCCCCCCTAAAAAATACTATCTCGCTTATTAGACCACTTAGAAAAACAGTTTTTGTTTTGATTTGTTTCTTTACACTTATGTATTACTTCAAAACAATGAAAAAAAATTTTTCAATCGCACATGGCTTTTCATGCAGACAAATTTGTTTTTTCACTGTATTCCTATTTCAACCCAGATAAAACATAGTGTTCTTAAGCAAAGTACTACAAATTTGTATTCGACGTAAACAACAGAGTCACAGCTATAAAATGAGACCAAAATTTTGAAAATCGGATAGAAACTGTGGTCACAGTGAGCGATCAAACTCGGAGATCTGCCAAGGAAATGGACGGGTTTTAGACAAATCCATGTCTACGCCTCCTAGACACCATAAAATATAGCATTTGCATAGAAAGTACTACAAATTTATACTTGACGAAAAGTGCACAATCACAGCTTTAAGATGAGACCAAAATCTTGACATTCGAATTAAAATCGTGGCCACAGTAAGCGATCAAAGCTGAAAATCTGCACAAAAAACGCACGTGTTCCAGGAACAGCCATTTACATGCCTCCTACCTGGTAGATAATGTGCCTTAAAATATTTTCCGACCATGAAAATACTCATTTGGGTTAAGCCTTTAAACTAAAAATTATAAAACCGAAATTCGCACGTTTAAGGGGAGAAAAATCGATTTAAAGTTTTGGGGTAGTGACACGGGAAAAATTAGAAAATTTTTGGCTTTCAGCCACTAAAACTACCCTAAAACTTTTCCAAAGTATCACAAATTTATACTTTTTGGAAAATTCAGACGCTGATCTATCTACTGATAGCAAAATAATGCAAATCGGTTGGAAAACCTGACCACAGCAATGCCATAAAGGGAAAAAGTTTCCAAAACCTGCCCCCCTAAAAAATACTATCTCACTTATTAGACCACTTAGAAAAACAGTTTTTGTTTTGATTTGTTTCTTTACACTTATATATTACTTCAAAACAATGAAAAAAAATTTTTCAATCGCACATGGCTTTTCATGCAGACAAATTTGTTTTTTCACTGTATTCCTATTTCAACCCAGATAAAACATAGTGTTCTTAAGCAAAGTACTACAAATTTGTATTCGACGTAAACAACAGAGTCACAGCTATAAAATGAGACCAAAATTTTGAAAATCGGATAGAAACTGTGGTCACAGTGAGCGATCAAACTCGGAGATCTGCCAAGGAAATGGACGGGTTTTAGACAAATCCATGTCTACGCCTCCTAGACACCATAAAATATAGCATTTGCATAGAAAGTACTACAAATTTATACTTGACGAAAAGTGCACAATCACAGCTTTAAGATGAGACCAAAATCTTGACATTCGAATTAAAATCGTGGCCACAGTAAGCGATCAAAGCTGAAAATCTGCACAAAAAACGCACGTGTTCCAGGAACAGCCATTTACATGCCTCCTACATGGTAGATAATGTGCCTAAAATATTTTCCGACCATGAAAATACTCATTTGGGTTAAGCCTTTAAACTAAAAATTATAAAACCGAAATTCGCACGTTTAAGGGGAGAAAAATCGATTTAAAGTTTTGGGGTAGTGACACGGGAAAAATTAGAAAATTTTTGGCTTTCAGCCACTAAAACTACCCTAAAACTTTTCCAAAGTATCACAAATTTATACTTTTTGGAAAATTCAGACGCTGATCTATCTACTGATAGCAAAATAATGCAAATCGGTTGGAAAACCTGACCACAGCAATGCCATAAAGGGAAAAAGTTTCCAAAACCTGCCCCCATAAAAAATACTATCTCGTTTATTAGACCACTTAGAAAAACAGTTTTTGTTTTGATTTGTTTCTTTACACTTATGTATTACTTCAAAACAATGAAAAAAAATTTTTCAATCGCACATGGCTTTTCATGCAGACAAATTTGTTTTTTCACTGTATTCCTATTTCAACCCAGATAAAACATAGTGTTCTTAAGCAAAGTACTACAAATTTGTATTCGACGTTAACAACAGAGTCACAGCTATAAAATGAGACCAAAATTTTGAAAATCGGATAGAAACTGTGGTCACAGTGAGCGATCAAACTCGGAGATCTGCCAAGGAAATGGACGGGTTTTAGACAAATCCATGTCTACGCCTCCTAGACACCATAAAATATAGCATTTGCATAGAAAGTACTACAAATTTATACTTGACGAAAAGTGCACAATCACAGCTTTAAGATGAGACCAAAATCTTGACATTCGAATTAAAATCGTGGCCACAGTAAGCGATCAAAGCTGAAAATCTGCACAAAAAACGCACGTGTTCCAGGAACAGCCATTTACATGCCTCCTACATGGTAGATAATGTGCCTAAAATATTTTCCGACCATGAAAATACTCATTTGGGTTAAGCCTTTAAACTAAAAATTATAAAACCGAAATTCGCACGTTTAAGGGGAGAAAAATCGATTTAAAGTTTTGGGGTAGTGACACGGGAAAAATTAGAAAATTTTTGGCTTTCAGCCACTAAAACTACCCTAAAACTTTTCCAAAGTATCACAAATTTATACTTTTTGGAAAATTCAGACGCTGATCTATCTACTGATAGCAAAATAATGCAAATCGGTTGGAAAACCTGACCACAGCAATGCCATAAAGGGAAAAAGTTTCCAAAACCTGCCCCCATAAAAAATACTATCTCGTTTATTAGACCACTTAGAAAAACAGTTTTTGTTTTGATTTGTTTCTTTACACTTATGTATTACTTCAAAACAATGAAAAAAAATTTTTCAATCGCACATGGCTTTTCATGCAGACAAATTTGTTTTTTCACTGTATTCCTATTTCAACCCAGATAAAACATAGTGTTCTTAAGCAAAGTACTACAAATTTGTATTCAACGTAAACAACAGAGTCACAGCTATAAAATGAGACCAAAATTTTGAAAATCGGATAGAAACTGTGGTCAGTGTGAGCGATCAAACTCGGAGATCTGCCAAGGAAATGGACGGGTTTTAGACAAATCCATGTCTACGCCTCCTAGACACCATAAAATATAGCATTTGCATAGAAAGTACTACAAAGTTATACTTGACGAAAAGTGCACAATCACAGCTTTAAGATGAGACCAAAATCTTGACATTCGAATTAAAATCGTGGCCACAGTAAGCGATCAAAGCTGAAAATCTGCACAAAAAACGCACGTGTTCCAGGAACAGCCATTCACATGCCTCCTACATGGTAGATAATGTGCCTAAAATATTTTCCGACCATGAAAATACTCATTTGGGTTAAGCCTTTAAACTAAAAATTATAAAACCGAAATTCGCACGTTTAAGGGGAGAAAAATCGATTTAAAGTTTTGGGGTAGTGACACGGGAAAAATTAGAAAATTTTTGGCTTTCAGCCACTAAAACTACCCTAAAACTTTTCCAAAGTATCACAAATTTATACTTTTTGGAAAATTCAGACGCTGATCTATCTACTGATAGCAAAATAATGCAAATCGGTTGGAAAACCTGACCACAGCAATGCCATAAAGGGAAAAAGTTTCCAAAACCTGCCCCCCTAAAAAATACTATCTCACTTATTAGACCACTTAGAAAAACAGTTTTTGTTTTGATTTGTTTCTTTACACTTATATATTACTTCAAAACAATGAAAAAAAATTTTTCAATCGCACATGGCTTTTCATGCAGACAAATTTGTTTTTTCACTGTATTCCTATTTCAACCCAGATAAAACATAGTGTTCTTAAGCAAAGTACTACAAATTTGTATTCGACGTAAACAACAGAGTCACAGCTATAAAATGAGACCAAAATTTTGAAAATCGGATAGAAACTGTGGTCACAGTGAGCGATCAAACTCGGAGATCTGCCAAGGAAATGGACGGGTTTTAGACAAATCCATGTCTACGCCTCCTAGACACCATAAAATATAGCATTTGCATAGAAAGTACTACAAATTTATACTTGACGAAAAGTGCACAATCACAGCTTTAAGATGAGACCAAAATCTTGACATTCGAATTAAAATCGTGGCCACAGTAAGCGATCAAAGCTGAAAATCTGCACAAAAAACGCACGTGTTCCAGGAACAGCCATTTACATGCCTCCTACATGGTAGATAATGTGCCTAAAATATTTTCCGACCATGAAAATACTCATTTGGGTTAAGCCTTTAAACTAAAAATTATAAAACCGAAATTCGCACGTTTAAGGGGAGAAAAATCGATTTAAAGTTTTGGGGTAGTGACACGGGAAAAATTAGAAAATTTTTGGCTTTCAGCCACTAAAACTACCCTAAAACTTTTCCAAAGTATCACAAATTTATACTTTTTGGAAAATTCAGACGCTGATCTATCTACTGATAGCAAAATAATGCAAATCGGTTGGAAAACCTGACCACAGCAATGCCATAAAGGGAAAAAGTTTCCAAAACCTGCCCCCATAAAAAATACTATCTCGTTTATTAGACCACTTAGAAAAACAGTTTTTGTTTTGATTTGTTTCTTTACACTTATGTATTACTTCAAAACAATGAAAAAAAAATTTTCAATCGCACATGGCTTTTCATGCAGACAAATTTGTTTTTTCACTGTATTCCTATTTCAACCCAGATAAAACATAGTGTTCTTAAGCAAAGTACTACAAATTTGTATTCGACGTAAACAACAGAGTCACAGCTATAAAATGAGACCAAAATTTTGAAAATCGGATAGAAACTGTGGTCACAGTGAGCGATCAAACTCGGAGATCTGCCAAGGAAATGGACGGGTTTTAGACAAATCCATGTCTACGCCTCCTAGACACCATAAAATATAGCATTTGCATAGAAAGTACTACAAATTTATACTTGACGAAAAGTGCACAATCACAGCTTTAAGATGAGACCAAAATCTTGACATTCGAATTAAAATCGTGGCCACAGTAAGCGATCAAAGCTGAAAATCTGCACAAAAAACGCACGTGTTCCAGGAACAGCCATTTACATGCCTCCTACATGGTAGATAATGTGCCTAAAATATTTTCCGACCATGAAAATACTCATTTGGGTTAAGCCTTTAAACTAAAAATTATAAAACCGAAATTCGCACGTTTAAGGGGAGAAAAATCGATTTAAAGTTTTGGGGTAGTGACACGGGAAAAATTAGAAAATTTTTGGCTTTCAGCCACTAAAACTACCCTAAAACTTTTCCAAAGTATCACAAATTTATACTTTTTGGAAAATTCAGACGCTGATCTATCTACTGATAGCAAAATAATGCAAATCGGTTGGAAAACCTGACCACAGCAATGCCATAAAGGGAAAAAGTTTCCAAAACCTGCCCCCATAAAAAATACTATCTCGTTTATTAGACCACTTAGAAAAACAGTTTTTGTTTTGATTTGTTTCTTTACACTTATGTATTACTTCAAAACAATGAAAAAAAATTTTTCAATCGCACATGGCTTTTCATGCAGACAAATTTGTTTTTTCACTGTATTCCTATTTCAACCCAGATAAAACATAGTGTTCTTAAGCAAAGTACTACAAATTTGTATTCAACGTAAACAACAGAGTCACAGCTATAAAATGAGACCAAAATTTTGAAAATCGGATAGAAACTGTGGTCAGTGTGAGCGATCAAACTCGGAGATCTGCCAAGGAAATGGACGGGTTTTAGACAAATCCATGTCTACGCCTCCTAGACACCATAAAATATAGCATTTGCATAGAAAGTACTACAAAGTTATACTTGACGAAAAGTGCACAATCACAGCTTTAAGATGAGACCAAAATCTTGACATTCGAATTAAAATCGTGGCCACAGTAAGCGATCAAAGCTGAAAATCTGCACAAAAAACGCACGTGTTCCAGGAACAGCCATTCACATGCCTCCTACATGGTAGATAATGTGCCTAAAATATTTTCCGACCATGAAAATACTCATTTGGGTTAAGCCTTTAAACTAAAAATTATAAAACCGAAATTCGCACGTTTAAGGGGAGAAAAATCGATTTAAAGTTTTGGGGTAGTGACACGGGAAAAATTAGAAAATTTTTGGCTTTCAGCCACTAAAACTACCCTAAAACTTTTCCAAAGTATCACAAATTTATACTTTTTGGAAAATTCAGACGCTGATCTATCTACTGATAGCAAAATAATGCAAATCGGTTGGAAAACCTGACCACAGCAATGCCATAGAGGGAAAAAGTTTCCAAAACCTGCCCCCCTAAAAAATACTATCTCGCTTATTAGACCACTTAGAAAAACAGTTTTTGTTTTGATTTGTTTCTTTACACTTATGTATTACTTCAAAACAATGAAAAAAAATTTTTCAATCGCACATGGCTTTTCATGCAGACAAATTTGTTTTTTCACTGTATTCCTATTTCAACCCAGATAAAACATAGTGTTCTTAAGCAAAGTACTACAAATTTGTATTCGACGTAAACAACAGAGTCACAGCTATAAAATGAGACCAAAATTTTGAAAATCGGATAGAAACTGTGGTCACAGTGAGCGATCAAACTCGGAGATCTGCCAAGGAAATGGACGGGTTTTAGACAAATCCATGTCTACGCCTCCTAGACACCATAAAATATAGCATTTGCATAGAAAGTACTACAAATTTATACTTGACGAAAAGTGCACAATCACAGCTTTAAGATGAGACCAAAATCTTGACATTCGAATTAAAATCGTGGCCACAGTAAGCGATCAAAGCTGAAAATCTGCACAAAAAACGCACGTGTTCCAGGAACAGCCATTTACATGCCTCCTACCTGGTAGATAATGTGCCTTAAAATATTTTCCGACCATGAAAATACTCATTTGGGTTAAGCCTTTAAACTAAAAATTATAAAACCGAAATTCGCACGTTTAAGGGGAGAAAAATCGATTTAAAGTTTTGGGGTAGTGACACGGGAAAAATTAGAAAATTTTTGGCTTTCAGCCACTAAAACTACCCTAAAACTTTTCCAAAGTATCACAAATTTATACTTTTTGGAAAATTCAGACGCTGATCTATCTACTGATAGCAAAATAATGCAAATCGGTTGGAAAACCTGACCACAGCAATGCCATAAAGGGAAAAAGTTTCCAAAACCTGCCCCCATAAAAAATACTATCTCGTTTATTAGACCACTTAGAAAAACAGTTTTTGTTTTGATTTGTTTCTTTACACTTATGTATTACTTCAAAACAATGAAAAAAAATTTTTCAATCGCACATGGCTTTTCATGCAGACAAATTTGTTTTTTCACTGTATTCCTATTTCAACCCAGATAAAACATAGTGTTCTTAAGCAAAGTACTACAAATTTGTATTCAACGTAAACAACAGAGTCACAGCTATAAAATGAGACCAAAATTTTGAAAATCGGATAGAAACTGTGGTCAGTGTGAGCGATCAAACTCGGAGATCTGCCAAGGAAATGGACGGGTTTTAGACAAATCCATGTCTACGCCTCCTAGACACCATAAAATATAGCATTTGCATAGAAAGTACTACAAATTTATACTTGACGAAAAGTGCACAATCACAGCTTTAAGATGAGACCAAAATCTTGACATTCGAATTAAAATCGTGGCCACAGTAAGCGATCAAAGCTGAAAATCTGCACAAAAAACGCACGTGTTCCAGGAACAGCCATTCACATGCCTCCTACATGGTAGATAATGTGCCTAAAATATTTTCCGACCATGAAAATACTCATTTGGTTTAAGCCTTTAAACTAAAAATTATAAAACCGAAATTCGCACGTTTAAGGGGAGAAAAATCGATTTAAAGTTTTGGGGTAGTGACACGGGAAAAATTAGAAAATTTTTGGCTTTCAGCCACTAAAACTACCCTAAAACTTTTCCAAAGTATCACAAATTTATACTTTTTGGAAAATTCAGACGCTGATCTATCTACTGATAGCAAAATAATGCAAATCGGTTGGAAAACCTGACCACAGCAATGCCATAAAGGGAAAAAGTTTCCAAAACCTGCCCCCCTAAAATATACTATCTCGCTTATTAGACCACTTAGAAAAACAGTTTTTGTTTTGATTTGTTTCTTTACACTTATGTATTACTTCAAAACAATGAAAAAAATTTTTTCAATCGCACATGGCTTTTCATGCAGACAAGTTTGTTTTTTCACTGTATTCCTATTTCAACCCAGATAAAACATAGTGTTCTTAAGCAAAGTACTACAAATTTGTATTCAACGTAAACAACAGAGTCACAGCTATAAAATGAGACCAAAATTTTGAAAATCGGATAGAAACTGTGGTCACAGTGAGCGATCAAACTCGGAGATCTGCCAAGGAAATGGACGGGTTTTAGACAAATCCATGTCTACGCCTCCTAGACACCATAAAATATAGCATTTGCATAGAAAGTACTACAAATTTATACTTGACGAAAAGTGCACAATCACAGCTTTAAGATGAGACCAAAATCTTGACATTCGAATTAAAATCGTGGCCACAGTAAGCCATCAAAGCTGAAAATCTGCACAAAAACGCACGTGTTCCAGGAACAGCCATTTACATGCCTCCTACATGGTAGATAATGTGCCTAAAATATTTTCCGACCATGAAAATACTCATTTGGGTTAAGCCTTTAAACTAAAAATTATAAAACCGAAATTCGCACGTTTAAGGGGAGAAAAATCGATTTAAAGTTTTGGGGTAGTGACACGGGAAAAATTAGAAAATTTTTGGCTTTCAGCCACTAAAACTACCCTAAAACTTTTCCAAAGTATCACAAATTTATACTTTTTGGAAAATTCAGACGCTGATCTATCTACTGATAGCAAAATAATGCAAATCGGTTGGAAAACCTGACCACAGCAATGCCATAAAGGGAAAAAGTTTCCAAAACCTGCCCCCCTAAAATATACTACCTCGCTTATTAGACCACTTAGAAAAACAGTTTTTGTTTTGATTCGTTTCTTTACACTTATGTATTACTTCAAAACAATGAAAAAAAATTTTTCAATCGCACATGGCTTTTCATGCAGACAAGTTTGTTTTTTCACTGTATTCCTATTTCAACCCAGATAAAACATAGTGTTCTTAAGCAAAGTACTACAAATTTGTATTCAACGTAAACAACAGAGTCACAGCTATAAAATGAGACCAAAATTTTGAAAATCGGATAGAAACTGTGGACACAGTGAGCGATCAAACTCGGAGATCTGCCAAGGAAATGGACGGGTTTTAGACAAATCCATGTCTACGCCTCCTAGACACCATAAAATATAGCATTTGCATAGAAAGTACTACAAATTTATACCTGACGAAAAGTGCACAATCACAGCTTTAAGATGAGACCAAAATCTTGACATTCGAATTAAAATCGTGGCCACAGTAAGCGATCAAAGCTGAAAATCTGCACAAAAAACGCACGTGTTCCAGGAACAGCCATTCAGAGTCCTCCTACATGGTAGATAATGTGCCTAAAATATTTTCCGACCATGAAAATACTCATTTGGGTTAAGCCTTTAAACTAAAAATTATAAAACCGAAATTCGCACGTTTAAGGGGAGAAAAATCGATTTAAAGTTTTGGGGTAGTGACACGGGAAAAATTAGACAATTTTTGGCTTTCAGCCACTAAAACTACCCTAAAACTTTTCCAAAGTATCACAAATTTATACTTTTTGGAAAATTCAGACGCTGATCTATCTACTGATAGCAAAATAATGCAAATCGGTTGGAAAACCTGACCACAGCAATGCCATAAAGGGAAAAAGTTTCCAAAACCTGCCCCCCTAAAATATACTATCTCGCTTATTAGACCACTTAGAAAAACAGTTTTTGTTTTGATTTGTTTCTTTACACTTATGTATTACTTCAAAACAATGAAAAAAATTTTTTCAATCGCACATGGCTTTTCATGCAGACAAGTTTGTTTTTTCACTGTATTCCTATTTCAACCCAGATAAAACATAGTGTTCTAAAGCAAAGTACTACAAGTTTATATTAAACGTCAACAACAGAGTCACAGCTATAAAATGAGACCAAAATTTTGAAAATCGGATAGAAACTGTGGTCACAGTGAGCGATCAAACTCGGAGATCTGCCAAGGAAATGGACGGGTTTTAGACAAATCCATGTCTACGCCTCCTAGACACCATAAAATATAGCATTTGCATAGAAAGTACTACAAATTTATACTTGACGAAAAGTGCACAATCACAGCTTTAAGATGAGACCAAAATCTTGACATTCGAATTAAAATCGTGGCCACAGTAAGCGATCAAAGCTGAAAATCTGCACAAAAAACGCACGTGTTCCAGGAACAGCCATTTACATGCCTCCTGCATGGTAGATTATGTGCCTAAAATATTTTCCGACCATGAAAATACTCATTTGGGTTAAGCCTTCAAACTAAAAATTATAAAACCGAAATTCGCACGTTTAAGGGGAGAAAAATCGATTTAAAGTTTTGGGGTAGTGACACGGGAAAAATTAGAAAATTTTTGGCTTTCAGCCACTAAAACTACCCTAAAACTTTTCCAAAGTATCACAAATTTATACTTTTTGGAAAATTCAGACGCTGATCTATCTACTGATAGCAAAATAATGCAAATCGGTTGGAAAACCTGACCACAGCAATGCCATAAAGGGAAAAAATTTCCAAAACCTGCCCCCCTAATATATACTATCTCGCTTATTAGACCACTTAGAAAAACAGTTTTTGTTTTGATTTGTTTCTTTACACTTATGTATTACTTCAAAACAATGAAAAAAATTTTTTCAATCGCACATGTCTTTTCATGCAGACAAGTTTGTTTTTTCACTGTATTCCTATTTCAACACAGATAAAACATAGTGTTCTTAAGCAAAGTACTACAAATTTGTATTCAACGTAAACAACAGAGTCACAGCTATAAAATGAGACCAAAATTTTGAAAATCGGATAGAAACTGTGGTCACAGTGAGCGATCAAACTCGGAGATCTGCCAAGGAAATGGACGGGTTTTAGACAAATCCATGTCTACGCCTCCTAGACACCATAAAATATAGCATTTGCATAGAAAGTACTACAAATTTATACTTGACGAAAAGTGCACAATCACAGCTTTAAGATGAGACCAAAATCTTGACATTCGAATTAAAATCGTGGCCACAGTAAGCGATCAAAGCTGAAAATCTGCACAAAAAACGCACGTGTTCCAGGAACAGCCATTCACATGCCTCCTACATGGTAGATAATGTGCCTAAAATATTTTCCGACCATGAAAATACTCATTTGGTTTAAGCCTTTAAACTAAAAATTATAAAACCGAAATTCGCACGTTTAAGGGGAGAAAAATCGATTTAAAGTTTTGGGGTAGCGACACGGGAAAAATTAGAAAATGTTTGGCTTTCAGCCACTAAAACTACCCTAAAACTTTTCCAAAGTATCACAAATTTATACTTTTTGGAAAATTCAGACGCTGATCTATCTACTGATAGCAAAATAATGCAAATCGGTTGGAAAACCTGACCACAGCAATGCCATAAAGGGAAAAAGTTTCCAAAACCTGCCCCCCTAAAATATACTATCTCGCTTATTAGACCACTTAGAAAAACAGTTTTTGTTTTGATTTGTTTCTTTACACTTATGTATTACTTCAAAACAATGAAAAAATTTTTTTCAATCGCACATGGCTTTTCATGCAGACAAGTTTGTTTTTTCACTGTATTCCTATTTCAACCCAGATAAAACATAGTGTTCTTAAGCAAAGTACTACAAATTTGTATTCAACGTAAACAACAGAGTCACAGCTATAAAATGAGACCAAAATTTTGAAAATCGGATAGAAACTGTGGTCACAGTGAGCGATCAAACTCGGAGATCTGCCAAGGAAATGGACGGGTTTTAGACAAATCCATGTCTACGCCTCCTAGACACCATAAAATATAGCATTTGCATAGAAAGTACTACAAATTTATACTTGACGAAAAGTGCACAATCACAGCTTTAAGATGAGACCAAAATCTTGACATTCGAATTAAAATCGTGGCCACAGTAAGCGATCAAAGCTGAAAATCTGCACAAAAAACGCACGTGTTCCAGGAACAGCCATTTACATGCCTCCTACATGGTAGATAATGTGCCTAAAATATTTTCCGACCATGAAAATACTCATTTGGGTTAAGCCTTTAAACTAAAAATTATAAAACCGAAATTCGCACGTTTAAGGGGAGAAAAATCGATTTAAAGTTTTGGGGTAGTGACACGGGAAAAATTAGAAAATTTTTGGCTTTCAGCCACTAAAACTACCCTAAAACTTTTCCAAAGTATCACAAATTTATACTTTTTGGAAAATTCAGACGCTGATCTATCTACTGATAGCAAAATAATGCAAATCGGTTGGAAAACCTGACCACAGCAATGCCATAAAGGGAAAAAGTTTCCAAAACCTGCCCCCCTAAAATATACTATCTCGCTTATTAGACCACTTAGAAAAACAGTTTTTGTTTTGATTTGTTTCTTTACACTTATGTATTACTTCAAAACAATGAAAAAAATTTTTTCAATCGCACATGGCTTTTCATGCAGACAAGTTTGTTTTTTCACTGTATTCCTATTTCAACCCAGATAAAACATAGTGTTCTTAAGCAAAGTACTACAAATTTGTAATCAACGTAAACAACAGAGTCACAGCTATAAAATGAGACCAAAATTTTGAAAATCGGATAGAAACTGTGGTCACAGTGAGCGATCAAACTCGGAGATCTGCCAAGGAAATGGACGGGTTTTAGACAAATCCATGTCTACGCCTCCTAGACACCATAAAATATAGCATTTGCATAGAAAGTACTACAAATTTATACTTGACGAAAAGTGCACAATCACAGCTTTAAGATGAGACCAAAATCTTGACATTCGAATTAAAATCGTGGCCACAGTAAGCGATCAAAGCTGAAAATCTGCACAAAAACGCACGTGTTCCAGGAACAGCCATTTACATGCCTCCTACATGGTAGATAATGTGCCTAAAATATTTTCCGACCATGAAAATACTCATTTGGGTTAAGCCTTTAAACTAAAAATTATAAAACCGAAATTCGCACGTTTAAGGGGAGAAAAATCGATTTAAAGTTTTCGGGTAGTGACACGGGAAAAATTAGAAAATTTTTGGCTTTCAGCCACTAAAACTACCCTAAAACTTTTCCAAAGTATCACAAATTTATACTTTTTGGAAAATTCAGACGCTGATCTATCTACTGATAGCAAAATAATGCAAATCGGTTGGAAAACCTGACCACAGCAATGCCATAAAGGGAAAAAGTTTCCAAAACCTGCCCCCCTAAAACATACTATCTCGCTTATTAGACCACTTAGAAAAACAGTTTTTGTTTTGATTTGTTTCTTTACACTTATGTATTACTTCAAAACAATGAAAAAAATTTTTTCAATCGCACATGGCTTTTCATGCAGACAAGTTTGTTTTTTCACTGTATTCCTATTTCAACCCAGATAAAACATAGTGTTCTTAAGCAAAGTACTACGAATTTGTATTCAACGTAAACAACAGAGTCACAGCTATAAAATGAGACCAAAATTTTGAAAATCGGATAGAAACTGTGGTCACAGTGAGCGATCAAACTCGGAGATCTGCCAAGGAAATGGACGGGTTTTAGACAAATCCATGTCTACGCCTCCTAGACACCATAAAATATAGCATTTGCATAGAAAGTACTACAAATTTATACTTGACGAAAAGTGCACAATCACAGCTTTAAGATGAGACCAAAATCTTGACATTCGAATTAAAATCGTGGCCACAGTAAGCGATCAAAGCTGAAAATCTGCACAAAAACGCACGTGTTCCAGGAACAGCCATTTACATGCCTCCTACATGGTAGATAATGTGCCTAAAATATTTTCCGACCATGAAAATACTCATTTGGGTTAAGCCTTTAAACTAAAAATTATAAAACCGAAATTCGCACGTTTAAGGGGAGAAAAATCGATTTAAAGTTTTCGGGTAGTGACACGGGAAAAATTAGAAAATTTTTGGCTTTCAGCCACTAAAACTACCCTAAAACTTTTCCAAAGTATCACAAATTTATACTTTTTGGAAAATTCAGACGCTGATCCATCTACTGATAGCAAAATAATGCAAATCGGTTGGAAAACCTGACCACAGCAATGCCATAAAGGGAAAAATTTCACAAACCTGCCCCCCTAAAAAATACTATCTCGCTCATTAGACCACTTAGAAAAACAGTTTTTGTTTTGATTTGTTTCTTTACACTTATCTATTACTTCAAAACAATGAAAAAAAATTTTTCAATCGCACATGGCTTTTCATGCAGACAAGTTTGTTTTTTCACTGTATTCCTATTTCAACCCAGATAAAACATAGTGTTCTTAAGCAAAGTACTACAAATTTGTATTCAACGTAAACAACAGAGTCACAGCTATAAAATGAGACCAAAATTTTGAAAATCGGATAGAAACTGTGGTCACAGTGAGCGATCAAACTCGGAGATCTGCCAAGGAAATGGACGGGTTTTAGACAAATCCATGTCTACGCCTCCTAGACACCATAAAATATAGCATTTGCATAGAAAGTACTACAAATTTATACTTGACGAAAAGTGCACAATCACAGCTTTAAGATGAGACCAAAATCTTGACATTCGAATTAAAATCGTGGCCACAGTAAGCGATCAAAGCTGAAAATCTGCACAAAAAACGCACGTGTTCCAGGAACAGACATTTACATGCCTCCTACATGGTAGATAATGTGCCGAAAATATTTTCCGACCATGAAAATACTCATTTGGGTTAAGCCTTTAAACTAAAAATTATAAAACCGAAATTCGCACGTTTAAGGGGAGAAAAATCGATTTAAAGTTTTGGGGTAGTGACACGGGAAAAATTAGAAAATTTTTGGCTTTCAGCCACTAAAACTACCCTAAAACTTTTCCAAAGTATCACAAATTTATACTTTTTGGAAAATTCAGACGCTGATCTATCTACTGATAGCAAAATAATGCAAATCGGTTGGAAAACCTGACCACAGCAATGCCATAAAGGGAAAAAGTTTCCAAAACCTGCCCCCCTAAAATATACTATCTCGCTTATTAGACCACTTAGAAAAACAGTTTTTGTTTTGATTTGTTTCTTTACACTTATGTATTACTTCAAATCAATGAAAAAAAATTTTTCAATCGCACATGGCTTTTCATGCAGACAAGTTTGTTTTTTCACTGTATTCCTATTTCAACCCAGATAAAACATAGTGTTCTTAAGCAAAGTACTACAAATTTGTATTCGACGTAAACAACAGAGTCACAGCTATAAAATGAGACCAAAATTTTGAAAATCGGATAGAAACTGTGGTCACAGTGAGCGATCAAACTCGGAGATCTGCCAAGGAAATGGACGGGTTTTAGACAAATCCATGTCTACGCCTCCTAGACACCATAAAATATAGCATTTACAAATTTATACTTGACGAAAAGTGCACAATCACAGCTTTAAGATGAGACCAAAATCTTGACATTCGAATTAAAATCGTGGCCACAGTAAGCGATCAAAGCTGAAAATCTGCACAAAAAACGCACGTGTTCCAGGAACAGCCATTTACATGCCTCCTACATGGTAGGTAATGTGCCTAAAATATTTTCCGACCATGAAAATACTCATTTGGGTTAAGCCTTTAAACTAAAAATTATAAAACTGAAATTCGCACGTTTAAGGGGAGAAAAATCGATTTAAAGTTTTGGGGTAGTGACACGGGAAAAATTAGAAAATTTTTGGCTTTTAGCCACTAAAACTACCCTAAAACTTTTCCAAAGTATCACAAATTTATACTTTTTGGAAAATTCAGACGCTGATCTATCTACTGATAGCAAAATAATGCAAATCGGTTGGAAAACCTGACCACAGCAATGCCATAAAGGGAAAAGTTTCCAAAACCTGCCCCCCTAAAACATACTATCTCGCTTATTAGACCACTCAGAAAAACAGTTTTTGTTTTGATTTGTTTCTTTACACTTATGTATTACTTCAAAACAATGAAAAAAAAATTTTTCAATCGCACATGGCTTTTCATGCAGACAAGTTTGTTTTTTCACTGTATTCCTATTTCAACCCAGATAAAACATAGTGTTCTTAAGCAATGTACTACAAATTTGTATTCGACGTAAACAACAGAGTCACAGCTATAAAATGAGACCAAAATTTTGAAAATCGGATAGAAACTGTGGTCACAGTGAGCGATCAAACTCGGAGATCTGCCAAGGAAATGGACGGGTTTTAGACAAATCCATGTCTACGCCTCCTAGACACCATAAAATATAGCATTTGCATAGAAAGTACTACAAATTTATACTTGACGAAAAGTGCACAATCACAGCTTTAAGATGAGACCAAAATCTTGACATTCGAATTAAAATCGTGGCCACAGTAAGCGATCAAAGCTGAAAATCTGCACAAAAAACGCACGTGTTCCAGGAACAGCCATTTACATGCCTCCTACATGGTAGATAATGTGCCGAAAATATTTTCCGACCATGAAAATACTCATTCGGGTTAAGCCTTTAAACTAAAAATTATAAAACCGAAATTCGCACGTTTAAGGGGAGAAAAATCGATTTAAAGTTTTGGGGTAGTGACACGGGAAAAATTAGAAAATTTTTGGCTTTCAGCCACTAAAACTACCCTAAAACTTTTCCAAAGTATCACAAATTTATACTTTTTGGAAAATTCAGACGCTGATCTATCTACTGATAGCAAAATAATGCAAATCGGTTGGAAAACCTGACCACAGCAATGCCATAAAGGGAAAAAGTTTCCAAAACCTGCCCCCCTAAAATATGCTATCTCGCTTATTAGACCACTTAGACAAACAGTTTTTGTTTTGATTTGTTTCTTTACACTTATGTATTACTTCAAAACAATGAAAAAAAAATTTTCAATCGCACATGGCTTTTCATGCAGACAAGTTTGTTTTTTCACTGTATTCCTATTTCAACCCAGATAAAACATAGTGTTCTTAAGCAAAGTACTACAAATTTGTATTCAACGTAAACAACAGAGTCACAGCTATAAAATGAGACCAAAATTTTGAAAATCGGATAGAAACTGTGGTCACAGTGAGCGATCAAACTCGGAGATCTGCCAAGGAAATGGACGGGTTTTAGACAAATCCATGTCTACGCCTCCTAGACACCATAAAATATAGCATTTACAAATTTATACTTGACGAAAAGTGCACAATCACAGCTTTAAGATGAGACCAAAATCTTGACATTCGAATTAAAATCGTGGCCACAGTAAGCGATCAAAGCTGAAAATCTGCACAAAAAACGCACGTGTTCCAGGAACAGCCATTTACATGCCTCCTACATGGTAGGTAATGTGCCTAAAATATTTTCCGACCATGAAAATACTCATTTGGGTTAAGCCTTTAAACTAAAAATTATAAAACTGAAATTCGCACGTTTAAGGGGAGAAAAATCGATTTAAAGTTTTGGGGTAGTGACACGGGAAAAATTAGAAAATTTTTGGCTTTTAGCCACTAAAACTACCCTAAAACTTTTCCAAAGTATCACAAATTTATACTTTTTGGAAAATTCAGACGCTGATCTATCTACTGATAGCAAAATAATGCAAATCGGTTGGAAAACCTGACCACAGCAATGCCATAAAGGGAAAAGTTTCCAAAACCTGCCCCCCTAAAACATACTATCTCGCTTATTAGACCACTCAGAAAAACAGTTTTTGTTTTGATTTGTTTCTTTACACTTATGTATTACTTCAAAACAATGAAAAAAAAATTTTTCAATCGCACATGGCTTTTCATGCAGACAAGTTTGTTTTTTCACTGTATTCCTATTTCAACCCAGATAAAACATAGTGTTCTTAAGCAATGTACTACAAATTTGTATTCGACGTAAACAACAGAGTCACAGCTATAAAATGAGACCAAAATTTTGAAAATTGGATAGAAACTGTGGTCACAGTGAGCGATCAAACTCGGAGATCTGCCAAGGAAATGGACGGGTTTTAGACAAATCCATGTCTACGCCTCCTAGACACCATAAAATATAGCATTTGCATAGAAAGTACTACAAATTTATACTTGACGAAAAGTGCACAATCACAGCTTTAAGATGAGACCAAAATCTTGACATTCGAATTAAAATCGTGGCCACAGTAAGCGATCAAAGCTGAAAATCTGCACAAAAAACGCACGTGTTCCAGGAACAGCCATTTACATGCCTCCTACATGGTAGATAATGTGCCTAAAATATTTTCCGACCATGAAAATACTCGTTTGGGTTAAGCCTTTAAACTAAAAATTATAAAACCGAAATTCGCACGTTTAAGGGGAGAAAAATCGATTTAAAGTTTTGGGGTAGTGACACGGGAAAAATTAGAAAATTTTTGGCTTTCAACCACTAAAACTACCCTAAAACTTTTCCAAAGTATCACAAATTTATACTTTTTGGAAAATTCAGACGCTGATCTATCTACTGATAGCAAAATAATGCAAATCGGTTGGAAAACCTGACCACAGCAATGCCATAAAGGGAAAAAGTTTCCAAAACCTGCCCCCCTAAAAAATACTATCTCGCTTATTAGACCACTTAGAAAAACAGTTTTTGTTTTGATTTGTTTCTTTACACTTATGTATTACTTCAAAACAATGAAAAAAAATTTTTTCAATCGCACATGGCTTTTCATGCAGACAAGTTTGTTTTTTCACTGTATTCCTATTTCAACCCAGATAAAACATAGTGTTCTTAAGCAAAGTACTACAAATTTGTATTCAACGTAAACAACAGAGTCACAGCTATAAAATGAGACCAAAATTTTGAAAATCGGATAGAAACTGTGGTCACAGTGAGCGATCAAACTCGGAGATCTGCCAAGGAAATGGACGGGTTTTAGACAAATCCATGTCTACGCCTCCTAGACACCATAAAATATAGCATTTGCATAGAAAGTACTACAAATTTATACTTGACGAAAAGTGCACAATCACAGCTTTAAGATGAGACCAAAATCTTGACATTCGAATTAAAATCGTGGCCACAGTAAGCGATCAAAGCTGAAAATCTGCACAAAAAACGCACGTGTTCCAGGAACAGACATTTACATGCCTCCTACATGGTAGATAATGTGCCGAAAATATTTTCCGACCATGAAAATACTCATTTGGGTTAAGCCTTTAAACTAAAAATTATAAAACCGAAATTCGCACGTTTAAGGGGAGAAAAATCGATTTAAAGTTTTGGGGTAGTGACACGGGAAAAATTAGAAAATTTTTGGCTTTCAGCCACTAAAACTACCCTAAAACTTTTCCAAAGTATCACAAATTTATACTTTTTGGAAAATTCAGACGCTGATCTATCTACTGATAGCAAAATAATGCAAATCGGTTGGAAAACCTGACCACAGCAATGCCATAAAGGGAAAAAGTTTCCAAAACCTGCCCCCCTAAAATATACTATCTCGCTTATTAGACCACTTAGAAAAACAGTTTTTGTTTTGATTTGTTTCTTTACACTTATGTATTACTTCAAATCAATGAAAAAAAATTTTTCAATCGCACATGGCTTTTCATGCAGACAAGTTTGTTTTTTCACTGTATTCCTATTTCAACCCAGATAAAACATAGTGTTCTTAAGCAAAGTACTACAAATTTGTATTCGACGTAAACAACAGAGTCACAGCTATAAAATGAGACCAAAATTTTGAAAATCGGATAGAAACTGTGGTCACAGTGAGCGATCAAACTCGGAGATCTGCCAAGGAAATGGACGGGTTTTAGACAAATCCATGTCTACGCCTCCTAGACACCATAAAATATAGCATTTACAAATTTATACTTGACGAAAAGTGCACAATCACAGCTTTAAGATGAGACCAAAATCTTGACATTCGAATTAAAATCGTGGCCACAGTAAGCGATCAAAGCTGAAAATCTGCACAAAAAACGCACGTGTTCCAGGAACAGCCATTTACATGCCTCCTACATGGTAGGTAATGTGCCTAAAATATTTTCCGACCATGAAAATACTCATTTGGGTTAAGCCTTTAAACTAAAAATTATAAAACTGAAATTCGCACGTTTAAGGGGAGAAAAATCGATTTAAAGTTTTGGGGTAGTGACACGGGAAAAATTAGAAAATTTTTGGCTTTTAGCCACTAAAACTACCCTAAAACTTTTCCAAAGTATCACAAATTTATACTTTTTGGAAAATTCAGACGCTGATCTATCTACTGATAGCAAAATAATGCAAATCGGTTGGAAAACCTGACCACAGCAATGCCATAAAGGGAAAAGTTTCCAAAACCTGCCCCCCTAAAACATACTATCTCGCTTATTAGACCACTCAGAAAAACAGTTTTTGTTTTGATTTGTTTCTTTACACTTATGTATTACTTCAAAACAATGAAAAAAAAATTTTTCAATCGCACATGGCTTTTCATGCAGACAAGTTTGTTTTTTCACTGTATTCCTATTTCAACCCAGATAAAACATAGTGTTCTTAAGCAATGTACTACAAATTTGTATTCGACGTAAACAACAGAGTCACAGCTATAAAATGAGACCAAAATTTTGAAAATCGGATAGAAACTGTGGTCACAGTGAGCGATCAAACTCGGAGATCTGCCAAGGAAATGGACGGGTTTTAGACAAATCCATGTCTACGCCTCCTAGACACCATAAAATATAGCATTTGCATAGAAAGTACTACAAATTTATACTTGACGAAAAGTGCACAATCACAGCTTTAAGATGAGACCAAAATCTTGACATTCGAATTAAAATCGTGGCCACAGTAAGCGATCAAAGCTGAAAATCTGCACAAAAAACGCACGTGTTCCAGGAACAGCCATTTACATGCCTCCTACATGGTAGATAATGTGCCGAAAATATTTTCCGACCATGAAAATACTCATTCGGGTTAAGCCTTTAAACTAAAAATTATAAAACCGAAATTCGCACGTTTAAGGGGAGAAAAATCGATTTAAAGTTTTGGGGTAGTGACACGGGAAAAATTAGAAAATTTTTGGCTTTCAGCCACTAAAACTACCCTAAAACTTTTCCAAAGTATCACAAATTTATACTTTTTGGAAAATTCAGACGCTGATCTATCTACTGATAGCAAAATAATGCAAATCGGTTGGAAAACCTGACCACAGCAATGCCATAAAGGGAAAAAGTTTCCAAAACCTGCCCCCCTAAAATATGCTATCTCGCTTATTAGACCACTTAGACAAACAGTTTTTGTTTTGATTTGTTTCTTTACACTTATGTATTACTTCAAAACAATGAAAAAAAAATTTTCAATCGCACATGGCTTTTCATGCAGACAAGTTTGTTTTTTCACTGTATTCCTATTTCAACCCAGATAAAACATAGTGTTCTTAAGCAAAGTACTACAAATTTGTATTCAACGTAAACAACAGAGTCACAGCTATAAAATGAGACCAAAATTTTGAAAATCGGATAGAAACTGTGGTCACAGTGAGCGATCAAACTCGGAGATCTGCCAAGGAAATGGACGGGTTTTAGACAAATCCATGTCTACGCCTCCTAGACACCATAAAATATAGCATTTACAAATTTATACTTGACGAAAAGTGCACAATCACAGCTTTAAGATGAGACCAAAATCTTGACATTCGAATTAAAATCGTGGCCACAGTAAGCGATCAAAGCTGAAAATCTGCACAAAAAACGCACGTGTTCCAGGAACAGCCATTTACATGCCTCCTACATGGTAGGTAATGTGCCTAAAATATTTTCCGACCATGAAAATACTCATTTGGGTTAAGCCTTTAAACTAAAAATTATAAAACTGAAATTCGCACGTTTAAGGGGAGAAAAATCGATTTAAAGTTTTGGGGTAGTGACACGGGAAAAATTAGAAAATTTTTGGCTTTTAGCCACTAAAACTACCCTAAAACTTTTCCAAAGTATCACAAATTTATACTTTTTGGAAAATTCAGACGCTGATCTATCTACTGATAGCAAAATAATGCAAATCGGTTGGAAAACCTGACCACAGCAATGCCATAAAGGGAAAAGTTTCCAAAACCTGCCCCCCTAAAACATACTATCTCGCTTATTAGACCACTCAGAAAAACAGTTTTTGTTTTGATTTGTTTCTTTACACTTATGTATTACTTCAAAACAATGAAAAAAAAATTTTTCAATCGCACATGGCTTTTCATGCAGACAAGTTTGTTTTTTCACTGTATTCCTATTTCAACCCAGATAAAACATAGTGTTCTTAAGCAATGTACTACAAATTTGTATTCGACGTAAACAACAGAGTCACAGCTATAAAATGAGACCAAAATTTTGAAAATTGGATAGAAACTGTGGTCACAGTGAGCGATCAAACTCGGAGATCTGCCAAGGAAATGGACGGGTTTTAGACAAATCCATGTCTACGCCTCCTAGACACCATAAAATATAGCATTTGCATAGAAAGTACTACAAATTTATACTTGACGAAAAGTGCACAATCACAGCTTTAAGATGAGACCAAAATCTTGACATTCGAATTAAAATCGTGGCCACAGTAAGCGATCAAAGCTGAAAATCTGCACAAAAAACGCACGTGTTCCAGGAACAGCCATTTACATGCCTCCTACATGGTAGATAATGTGCCGAAAATATTTTCCGACCATGAAAATACTCATTCGGGTTAAGCCTTTAAACTAAAAATTATAAAACCGAAATTCGCACGTTTAAGGGGAGAAAAATCGATTTAAAGTTTTGGGGTAGTGACACGGGAAAAATTAGAAAATTTTTGGCTTTCAGCCACTAAAACTACCCTAAAACTTTTCCAAAGTATCACAAATTTATACTTTTTGGAAAATTCAGACGCTGATCTATCTACTGATAGCAAAATAATGCAAATCGGTTGGAAAACCTGACCACAGCAATGCCATAAAGGGAAAAAGTTTCCAAAACCTGCCCCCCTAAAATATACTATCTCGCTTATTAGACCACTTAGAAAAACAGTTTTTGTTTTGATTTGTTTCTTTACACTTATGTATTACTTCAGAACAATGAAAAAATTTTTTTCAATCGCACATGGCTTTTCATGCAGACAAGTTTGTTTTTTCACTGTATTCCTATTTCAACCCAGATAAAACATAGTGTTCTTAAGCAAAGTACTACAAATTTGTATTCAACGTAAACAACAGAGTCACAGCTATAAAATGAGACCAAAATTTTGAAAATCGGATAGAAACTGTGGTCACAGTGAGCGATCAAACTCGAAGATCTGCCAAGGAAATGGACGGGTTTTAGAAAAATCCATGTCTGCGCCTCCTAGACACCATAAAATATAGCATTTGCATAGAAAGTACTACAAATTTATACTTGACGAAAAGTGCACAATCACAGCTTTAAGATGAGACTAAAATCTTGACATTCGAATTAAAATCGTGGCCACAGTAAGCGATCAAAGCTGAAAATCTGCACAAAAAACGCACGTGTCCCAGGAACAGCCATTTACATGCCTCCTACATGGTAGATAATGTGCCTAAAATATTTTCCGACCATGAAAATACTCATTTGGGTTAAGCCTTTAAACTAAAAATTATAAAACCGAAATTCGCACGTTTAAGAGGAGAAAAATCGATTTAAAGTTTTGGGGTAGTGACACGGGAAAAATTAGAAAATTTTTGGCTTTCAGCCACTAAAACTACCCTAAAACTTTTCCAAAGTATCACAAATTTATACTTTTTGGAAAATTCAGACGCTGATCTATCTACTGATAGCAAAATAATGCAAATCGGTTGGAAAACCTGACCACAGCAATGCCATAAAGGGAAAAAGTTTCCAAAACCTGCCCCCCTAAAAAATACTATCTCGCTTATTAGACCACTTAGAAAAACAGTTTTTGTTTTGATTTGTTTCTTTACACTTATGTATTACTTCAAAACAATGAAAAAAATTTTTTCAATCGCACATGGCTTTTCATGCAGACAAGTTTGTTTTTTCACTGTATTCCTATTTCAACCCAGATAAAACATAGTGTTCTTAAGCAAAGTACTACAAATTTGTATTCAACGTAAACAACAGAGTCACAGCTATAAAATGAGACCAAAATTTTGAAAATCGGATAGAAACTGTGGTCACAGTGAGCGATCAAACTCGGAGATCTGCCAAGGAAATGGACGGGTTTTAGACAAATCCATGTCTACGCCTCCTAGACACCATAAAATATAGCATTTCCATAGAAAGTACTACAAATTTATACTTGACGAAAAGTGCACAATCACAGCTTTAAGATGAGACCAAAATCTTGACATTCGAATTAAAATCGTGGCCACAGTAAGCGATCAAAGCTGAAAATCTGCACAAAAAACGCACGTGTTCCAGGAACAGCCATTTACATGCCTCCTACATGGTAGATAATGTGCCTAAAATATTTTCCGACCATGATAATACTCATTTGGGTTAAGCCTTTAAACTAAAAATTATAAAACCGAAATTCGCACGTTTAAGGGGAGAAAAATCGATTTAAAGTTTTGGGGTAGTGACACGGGAAAAATTAGAAAATTTTTGGTTTTCAGCCACTAAAACTACCCTAAAACTTTTCCAAAGTATCACAAACTTATACTTTTTGGAAAATTCAGACGCTGATCTATCTACTGATAGCAAAATAATGCAAATCGGTTGGAAAACCTGACCACAGCAATGCCATAAAGGGAAAAAGTTTCCAAAACCTGCCCCCCTAAAAAATACTATCTCGCTTATTAGACCACTTAGAAAAACAGTTTTTGTTTTGATTTGTTTCTTTACAGTATGTATTACTTCAAAACAATGAAAAAATTTTTTTCAATCGCACATGGCTTTTCATGCAGACAAGTTTGTTTTTTCACTGTATTCCTATTTCAACCCAGATAAAACATAGTGTTCTTAAGCAAAGTACTACAAATTTGTATTCAACGTAAACAACAGAGTCACAGCTATAAAATGAGACCAAAATTTTGAAAATCGGATAGAAACTGTGGTCACAGTGAACGATCAAACTCGGAGATCTGCCAAGGAAATGGACGGGTTTTAGACAAATCCATGTCTACGCCTCCTAGACACCATAAAATATAGCATTTCCATAGAAAGTACTACAAATTTATACTTGACGAAAAGTGCACAATCACAGCTTTAAGATGAGACCAAAATCTTGACATTCGAATTAAAATCGTGGCCACAGTAAGCGATCAAAGCTGAAAATCTGCACAAAAAACGCACGTGTTCCAGGAACAGCCATTTACATGCCTCCTACATGGTAGATAATGTGCCTAAAATATTTTCCGACCATGATAATACTCATTTGGGTTAAGCCTTTAAACTAAAAATTATAAAACCGAAATTCGCACGTTTAAGGGGAGAAAAATCGATTTAAAGTTTTGGGGTAGTGACACGGGAAAAATTAGAAAATTTTTGGCTTTCAGCCACTAAAACTACCCTAAAACTTTTCCAAAGTATCACAAATTTATACTTTTTGGAAAATTCAGACGCTGATCTATCTACTGATAGCAAAATAATGCAAATCGGTTGGAAAACCTGACCACAGCAATGCCATAAAGGGAAAAAGTTTCCAAAACCTGCCCCCCTAAAATATACTATCTCGCTTATTAGACCACTTAGAAAAACAGTTTTTGTTTTGATTTGTTTCTTTACACTTATGTATTACTTCAAAACAATGAAAAAAATTTTTTCAATCGCACATGGCTTTTCATGCAGACAAGTTTGTTTTTTCACTGTATTCCTATTTCAACCCAGATAAAACATAGTGTTCTTAAGCAAAGTACTACAAATTTGTACTCAACGTAAACAACAGAGTCACAGCTATAAAATGAGACCAAAATTTTGAAAATCGGATAGAAACTGTGGTCACAGTGAGCGATCAAACTCGGAGATCTGCCAAGGAAATGGACGGGTTTTAGACAAATCCATGTCTACGCCTCCTAGACACCATAAAATATAGCATTTGCATAGAAAGTACTACAAATTTATACTTGACGAAAAGTGCACAATCACAGCTTTAAGATGAGACCAAAGTCTTGACATTCGAATTAAAATCGTGGCCACAGTAAGCGATCAAAGCTGAAAATCTGCACAAAAAACGCACGTGTTCCAAGAACAGCCATTTACATGCCTCCTACATGGTAGATAATGTGCCTAAAATATTTTCCGACCATGAAAATACTCATTCGGGTTAAGCCTTTAAACTAAAAATTATAAAACCGAAATTCGCACGTTTAAGGGGAGAAAAATCGATTTAAAGTTTTGGGGTAGTGACACGGGAAAAATTAGAAAATTTTTGGCCTTCAGCCACTAAAACTACCCTAAAACTTTTCCAAAGTATCACAAATTTATACTTTTTGGAAAATTCAGACGCTGATCTATCTACTGATAGCACAATAATGCAAATCGGTTGGAAAACCTGACCACAGCAATGCCATAAAGGGAAAAAGTTTCCAAAACCTGCCCCCCTAAAAAATACTATCTCGTTTATTAGACCACTTAGAAAAACAGTTTTTGTTTTGATTTGTTTCTTTACACTTATGTATTACTTCAAAACAATGAAAAAAATTTTTTCAATCGCACATGGCTTTTCATGCAGACAAGTTTGTTTTTTCACTGTATTCCTATTTCAACCCAGATAAAACATAGTGTTCTTAAGCAAAGTACTACAAATTTGTATTCAACGTAAACAACAGAGTCACAGCTATAAAATGAGACCAAAATTTTGAAAATCGGATAGAAACTGTGGTCACAGTGAGCGATAAAACTCGGAGATCTGCCAAGGAAATGGACGGGCTTTAGACAAATCCATGTCTACGCCTCCTAGACACCATAAAATATAGCATTTGCATAGAAAGTACTACAAATTTATACTTGACGAAAAGTGCACAATCACAGCTTTAAGATGAGACCAAAATCTTGACATTCGAATTAAAATCGTGGCCACAGTAAGCGATCAAAGCTGAAAATCTGCACAAAAAACGCACGTGTTCCAGGAACAGCCATTTACATGCCTCCTACATGGTAGATAATGTGCCTAAAATATTTTCCGACCATGAAAATACTCATTTGGGTTAAGCCTTTAAACTAAAAATTATAAAACCGAAATTCGCACGTTTAAGGGGAGAAAAATCGATTTAAAGTTTTGGGGTAGTGACACGGGAAAAATTAGAAAATTTTTGGCTTTCAGCCACTAAAACTACCCTAAAACTTTTCCAAAGTATCACAAATTTATACTTTTTGGAAAATTCAGACGCTGATCTATCTACCGATAGCAAAATAATGCAAATCGGTTGGAAAACCTGACCACAGCAATGCCATAAAGGGAAAAAGTTTCCAAAACCTGCCCCCCTAAAATATACTATCTCGCTTATTAGACCACTTAAAAAAACAGTTTTTGTTTTGATTTGTTTCTTTACACTTATGTATTACTTCAAAACAATGAAAAAAATTTTTTCAATCGCACATGGCTTTTCATGCAGACAAGTTTGTTTTTTCACTGTATTCCTATTTCAACCCAGATAAAACATAGTGTTCTTAAGCAAAGTACCACAAATTTGTATTCGACGTAAACAACAGAGTCACAGCTATAAAATGAGACCAAAATTTTGAAAATCGGATAGAAACTGTGGTCACAGTGAGCGATCAAACTCGGAGATCTGCCAAGGAAATGGACGGGTTTTAGACAAATCCATGTCTACGCCTCCTAGACACCATAAAATATAGCATTTGCATAGAAAGTACTACAAATTTATACTTGACGAAAAGTGCACAATCACAGCTTTAAGATGAGACCAAAGTCTTGACATTCGAATTAAAATCGTGGCCACAGTAAGCGATCAAAGCTGAAAATCTGCACAAAAACGCACGTGTTCCAGGAACAGCCATTTACATGCCTCCTACATGGTAGATAATGTGCCTAAAATATTTTCCGACCATGGAAATACTCATTCGGGTTAAGCCTTTAAACTAAAAATTATAAAACCGAAGTTCGCACGTTTAAGGGGAGAAAAATCGATTTAAAGTTTTGGGGTAGTGACACGGGAAAAATTAGAAAATTTTTGGCTTTCAGCCACTAAAACTACCCTAAAACTTTTCCAAAGTATCACAAATTTATACTTTTTGGAAAAATCAGACGCTGATCTATCTACTGATAGCAAAATAATGCAAATCGGTTGGAAAACCTGACCACAGCAATGCCATAAAGGGAAAAAGTTTCCAAAACCTGCCCCCCTAAAAAATACTATCTGGTTTATTAGACCACTTAGAAAAACAGTTTTTGTTTTGATTTGTTTCTTTACACTTATGTATTACTTCAAAACAATGAAAAACATTTCTTCAATCGCACATGGCTTTTCATGCAGACAAGTTTGTTTTTTCACTGTATTCCTATTTCAACCCAGATAAAACATAGTGTTCTTAAGCAAAGTACTACAAATTTGTATTCGACGTCAACAACAGAGTCACAGCTATAAAATGAGACCAAAATTTTGAAAATCGGATAGAAACTGTGGTCACAGTGAGCGATCAAACTCGGAGATCTGCCAAGGAAATGGACGGGTTTTAGACAAATCCATGTCTACGCCTCCTAGACACCATAAAATATAGCATTTGCATAGAAAGTACTACAAATTTATACTTGACGAAAAGTGCACAATCACAGCTTTAAGATGAGACCAAAATCTTGACATTCGAATTAAAATCGTGGCCACAGTAAGCGATCAAAGCTGAAAATCTGCACAAAAAACGCACGTGTTCCAGGAACAGCCATTTACATGCCTCCTACATGGTAGATAATGTGCCTAAAATATTTTCCGACCATGAAAATACTCATTTGGGTTAAGCCTTTAAACTAAAAATTATAAAACCGAAATTCGCACGTTTAAGGGGAGAAAAATCGATTTAAAGTTTTGGGGTAGTGACACGGGAAAATTAGAAAATTTTTGGCTTTCAGCCACTAAAACTACCCTAAAACTTTTCCGAAGTATCACAAATTTATACTTTTTGGAAAATTCAGACGCTGATCTATCTACTGATAGCAAAATAATGCAAATCGGTTGGAAAACCTGACCACAGCAATGCCATAAAGGGAAAAAGTTTCCAAAACCTGCCCCCCTAAAAAATACTATCTCGTTTATTAGACCACTTAGAAAAACAGTTTTTGTTTTGATTTGTTTCTTTACACTTATGTATTACTTCAAAACAATGAAAAATATTTTTTCAATCGCACATGGCTTTTCATGCAGACAAGTTTGTTTTTTCACTGTATTCCTATTTCAACCCAGATAAAACATAGTGTTCTTAAGCAAAGTACTACAAATTTGTATTCGACGTAAACAACAGAGTCACAGCTATAAAATGAGACCAAAATTTTGAAAATCGGATAGAAACTGTGGTCACAGTGAGCGATCAAACTCGGAGATCTGCCAAGGAAATGGACGGGTTTTAGACAAATCCATGTCTACGCCTCCTAGACACCATAAAATATAGCATTTGCATAGAAAGTACTACAAATTTATACTTGACGAAAAGTGCACAATCACAGCTTTAAGAAGAGACCAAAATCTTGACATTCGAATTAAAATCGTGGCCACAGTAAGCGATCAAAGCTGAAAATCTGCACAAAAAACGCACGTGTTCCAGGAACAGCCATTTACATGCCTCCTACATGGTAGATAATGTGCCTAAAATATTTTCCGACCATGAAAATACTCATTTGGGTTAAGCCTTTAAACTAAAAATTATAAAACCGAAATTCGCACGTTTAAGGGGGGAAAAATCGATTTAAAGTTTTGGGGTAGTGACACGGGAAAAATTAGAAAATTTTTGGCTTTCAGCCACTAAAACTACCCTAAAACTTTTCCAAAGTATCACAAATTTATACTTTTTGGAAAATTCAGACGCTGATCTATCTACTGATAGCAAAATAATGCAAATCGGTTGGAAAACCTGACCACAGCAATGCCATAAAGGGAAAAAGTTTCCAAAACCTGCCCCCCTAAAAAATACTATCTCGTTTATTAGACCACTTAGAAAAACAGTTTTTGTTTTGATTTGTTTCTTTACACTTATGTATTACTTCAAAACAATGAAAAAAATTTTTTCAATCGCACATGGCTTTTCATGCAGACAAGTTTGTTTTTTCACTGTATTCCTATTTCAACCCAGATAAAACATAGTGTTCTTAAGCAAAGTACTACAAATTTGTATTCGACGTCAACAACAGAGTCACAGCTATAAAATGAGACCAAAATTTTGAAAATCGGATAGAAACTGTGGTCACAGTGAGCGATCAAACTCGGAGATCTGCCAAGGAAATGGACGGGTTTTAGACAAATCCATGTCTACGCCTCCTAGACACCATAAAATATAGCATTTGCATAGAAAGTACTACAAATTTATACTTGACGAAAAGTGCACAATCACAGCTTTAAGATGAGACCAAAATCTTGACATTCGAATTAAAATCGTGGCCACAGTAAGCGATCAATGCTGAAAATCTGCACAAGAAACGCACGTGTTCCAGGAACAGCCATTTACATGCCTCCTACATGGTAGATAATGTGCCTAAAATATTTTCCGACCATGAAAATACTCATTTGGGTTAAGCCTTTAAACTAAAAATTATAAAACCGAAATTCGCACGTTTAAGGGGAGAAAAATCGATTTAAAGTTTTGGGGTAGTGACACGGGAAAAATTAGAAAATTTTTGGCTTTCAGCCACTAAAACTACCCTAAAACTTTTCCAAAGTATCACAAATTTATACTTTTTGGAAAATTCAGACGCTGATCTATCTACTGATAGCAAAATAATGCAAATCGGTTGGAAAACCTGACCACAGCAATGCCATAAAGGGAAAAAGTTTACAAAACCTGCCCCCCTAAAATATACTATCTCGTTTATTAGACCACTTAGAAAAACAGTTTTTGTTTTGATTTGTTTCTTTACACTTATGTATTACTTCAAAACAATGAAAAAAATTTTTTCAATCGCACATGGCTTTTCATGCAGACAAGTTTGTTTTTTCACTGTATTCCTATTTCAACCCAGATAAAACATAGTGTTCTTAAGCAAAGTACTACAAATTTGTATTCGACGTCAACAACAGAGTCACAGCTATAAAATGAGACCAAAATTTTGAAAATCGGATAGAAACTGTGGTCACAGTGAGCGATCAAACTCGGAGATCTGCCAAGAAAATGGACGGGTTTTAGACAAATCCATGTCTACGCCTCCTAGACACCATAAAATATAGCATTTGCATAGAAAGTACTACAAATTTATACTTGACGAAAAGTGCACAATCACAGCTTTAAGATGAGACCAAAATCTTGACATTCGAATTAAAATCGTGGCCACAGTAAGCGATCAAAGCTGAAAATCTGCACAAAAAACGCACGTGTTCCAGGAACAGCCATTTACATGCCTCCTACATGGTAGATAATGTGCCTAAAATATTTTCCGACCATGAAAATACTCATTTGGGTTAAGCCTTTAAACTAAAAATTATAAAACCGAAATTCGCACGTTTAAGGGGAGAAAAATCGATTTAAAGTTTTGGGGTAGTGACACGGGAAAAATTAGAAAATTTTTGGCTTTCAGCCACTAAAACTACCCTAAAACTTTTCCAAAGTATCACAAATTTATACTTTTTGGAAAATTCAGACACTGATCTATCTACTGATAGCAAAATAATGCAAATCGGTTGGAAAACCTGACCACAGCAATGCCATAAAGGGAAAAAGTTTCCAAAACCTGCCCCCCTAAAATATACTATCTCGCTTATTAGACCACTTAGAAAAACAGTTTTTGTTTTGATTTGTTTCTTTACACTTATTTATTACTTCAAAACAATGAAAAAAATTTTTTCAATCGCACATGGCTTTTCATGCAGACAAGTTTGTTTTTTCACTGTATTCCTATTTCAACCCAGATAAAACATAGTGTTCTTAAGCAAAGTACTACAAATTTGTATTCGACGTAAACAACAGAGTCACAGCTATAAAATGAGACCAAAATTTTGAAAATCGGATAGAAACTGTGGTCACAGTGAGCGATCAAACTCGGAGATCTGCCAAGGAAATGGACGGGTTTTAGACAAATCCATGTCTACGCCTCCTAGACACCATAAAATATAGCATTTGCATAGAAAGTACTACAAATTTATACTTGACAAAAAGTGCACAATCACAGCTTTAAGATGAGACCAAAATCTTGACATTCGAATTAAAATCGTGGCCACAGTAAGCGATCAAAGCTGAAAATCTGCACAAAAAACGCACGTGTTCCAGGAACAGCCATTTACATGCCTCCTACATGGTAGATAATGTGCCTAAAATATTTTCCGACCATGAAAATACTCATTTGGGTTAAGCCTTTAAACTAAAAATTATAAAACCGAAATTCGCACGTTTAAGGGGAGAAAAATCGATTTAAAGTTTTGGGGTAGTGACACGGGAAAAATTAGAAAATTTTTGGCTTTCAGCCACTAAAACTACCCTAAAACTTTTCCAAAGTATCACAAATTTATACTTTTTGGAAAATTCAGACGCTGATCTATCTACTGATAGCAAAATAATGCAAATCGGTTGGAAAACCTGACCACAGCAATGCCATAAAGGGAAAAAGTTTCCAAAACCTGCCCCCCTAAAATATACTATCTCGTTTATTAGACCACTTAGAAAAACAGTTTTTGTTTTGATTTGTTTCTTTACACTTATGTATTACTTCAAAACAATGAAAAAAATTTTTTCAATCGCACATGGCTTTTCATGCAGACAAGTTTGTTTTTTCACTGTATTCCTATTTCAACCCAGATAAAACATAGTGTTCTTAAGCAAAGTACTACAAATTTGTATTCGACGTAAACAACAGAGTCACAGCTATAAAATGAGACCAAAATTTTGAAAATCGGATAGAAACTGTGGTCACAGTGAGCGATCAAACTCGGAGATCTGCCAAGGAAATGGACGGGTTTTAGACAAATCCATGTCTACGCCTCCTAGACACCATAAAATATAGCATTTGCATAGAAAGTACTACAAATTTATACTTGACGAAAAGTGCACAATCACAGCTTTAAGATGAGACCAAAATCTTGACATTCGAATTAAAATCGTAGCCACAGTAAGCGATCAAAGCTGAAAATCTGCACAAAAAACGCACGTGTTCCAGGAACAGCCATTTACATGCCTCCTACATGGTAGATAATGTGCCTAAAATATTTTCCGACCATGAAAATACTCATTTGGGTTAAGCCTTTAAACTAAAAATTATAAAACCGAAATTCGCACGTTTAAGGGGAGAAAAATCGATTTAAAGTTTTGGGGTAGTGACACGGGAAAAATTAGAAAATTTTTGGCTTTCAGCCACTAAAACTACCCTAAAACTTTTCCAAAGTATCACAAATTTATACTTTTTGGAAAATTCAGACGCTGATCTATCTACTGATAGCAAAATAATGCAAATCGGTTGGAAAACCTGACCACAGCAATGCCATAAAGGGAAAAAGTTTCCAAAACCTGCCCCCCTAAAATATACTATCTCGTTTATTAGACCACTTAGAAAAACAGTTTTTGTTTTGATTTGTTTCTTTACACTTATGTATTACTTCAAAACAATGAAAAAAATTTTTTCAATCGCACATGGCTTTTCATGCAGACAAGTTTGTTTTTTCACTGTATTCCTATTTCAACCCAGATAAAACATAGTGTTCTTAAGCAAAGTACTACAAATTTGTATTCGACGTAAACAACAGAGTCACAGCTATAAAATGAGACCAAAATTTTGAAAATCGGATAGAAACTGTGGTCACAGTGAGCGATCAAACTCGGAGATCTGCCAAGGAAATGGACGGGTCTTAGACAAATCCATGTCTACGCCTCCTAGACACCATAAAATATAGCATTTGCATAGAAAGTACTACAAATTTATACTTGACGAAAAGTGCACAATCACAGCTTTAAGATGAGACCAAAATCTTGACATTCGAATTAAAATCGTGGCCACAGTAAGCGATCAAAGCTGAAAATCTGCACAAAAACGCACGTGTTCCAGGAACAGCCATTTACATGCCTCCTACATGGTAGATAATGTGCCTAAAATATTTTCCGACCATGAAAACACTCATTTGGGTTAAGCCTTTAAACTAAAAATTATAAAACCGAAATTCGCACGTTTAAGGGGAGAAAAATCGATTTAAAGTTTTGGGGTAGTGACACGGGAAAAATTAGAAAATTTTTGGCTTTCAGCCACTAAAACTACCCTAAAACTTTTCCAAAGTATCACAAATTTATACTTTTTGGAAAATTCAGACGCTGATCTATCTACTGATAGCAAAATAATGCAAATCGGTTGGAAAACCTGACCACAGCAATGCCATAAAGGGAAAAAGTTTCCAAAACCTGCCCCCCTAAAATATACTATCTCGCTTATTAGACCACTTAGAAAAACAGTTTTTGTTTTGATTTGTTTCTTTACACTTATTTATTACTTCAAAACAATGAAAAAAATTTTTTCAATCGCACATGGCTTTTCATGCAGACAAGTTTGTTTTTTCACTGTATTCCTATTTCAACCCAGATAAAACATAGTGTTCTTAAGCAAAGTACTACAAATTTGTATTCGACGTAAACAACAGAGTCACAGCTATAAAATGAGACCAAAATTTTGAAAATCGGATAGAAACTGTGGTCACAGTGAGCGATCAAACTCGGAGATCTGCCAAGGAAATGGACGGGTTTTAGACAAATCCATGTCTACGCCTCCTAGACACCATAAAATATAGCATTTGCATAGAAAGTACTACAAATTTATACTTGACAAAAAGTGCACAATCACAGCTTTAAGATGAGACCAAAATCTTGACATTCGAATTAAAATCGTGGCCACAGTAAGCGATCAAAGCTGAAAATCTGCACAAAAAACGCACGTGTTCCAGGAACAGCCATTTACATGCCTCCTACATGGTAGATAATGTGCCTAAAATATTTTCCGACCATGAAAATACTCATTTGGGTTAAGCCTTTAAACTAAAAATTATAAAACCGAAATTCGCACGTTTAAGGGGAGAAAAATCGATTTAAAGTTTTGGGGTAGTGACACGGGAAAAATTAGAAAATTTTTGGCTTTCAGCCACTAAAACTACCCTAAAACTTTTCCAAAGTATCACAAATTTATACTTTTTGGAAAATTCAGACGCTGATCTATCTACTGATAGCAAAATAATGCAAATCGGTTGGAAAACCTGACCACAGCAATGCCATAAAGGGAAAAAGTTTCCAAAACCTGCCCCCCTAAAATATACTATCTCGTTTATTAGACCACTTAGAAAAACAGTTTTTGTTTTGATTTGTTTCTTTACACTTATGTATTACTTCAAAACAATGAAAAAAATTTTTTCAATCGCACATGGCTTTTCATGCAGACAAGTTTGTTTTTTCACTGTATTCCTATTTCAACCCAGATAAAACATAGTGTTCTTAAGCAAAGTACTACAAATTTGTATTCGACGTAAACAACAGAGTCACAGCTATAAAATGAGACCAAAATTTTGAAAATCGGATAGAAACTGTGGTCACAGTGAGCGATCAAACTCGGAGATCTGCCAAGGAAATGGACGGGTTTTAGACAAATCCATGTCTACGCCTCCTAGACACCATAAAATATAGCATTTGCATAGAAAGTACTACAAATTTATACTTGACGAAAAGTGCACAATCACAGCTTTAAGATGAGACCAAAATCTTGACATTCGAATTAAAATCGTGGCCACAGTAAGCGATCAAAGCTGAAAATCTGCACAAAAAACGCACGTGTTCCAGGAACAGCCATTTACATGCCTCCTACATGGTAGATAATGTGCCTAAAATATTTTCCGACCATGAAAATACTCATTTGGGTTAAGCCTTTAAACTAAAAATTATAAAACCGAAATTCGCACGTTTAAGGGGAGAAAAATCGATTTAAAGTTTTGGGGTAGTGACACGGGAAAAATTAGAAAATTTTTGGCTTTCAGCCACTAAAACTACCCTAAAACTTTTCCAAAGTATCACAAATTTATACTTTTTGGAAAATTCAGACGCTGATCTATCTACTGATAGCAAAATAATGCAAATCGGTTGGAAAACCTGACCACAGCAATGCCATAAAGGGAAAAAGTTTCCAAAACCTGCCCCCCTAAAATATACTATCTCGTTTATTAGACCACTTAGAAAAACAGTTTTTGTTTTGATTTGTTTCTTTACACTTATGTATTACTTCAAAACAATGAAAAAAATTTTTTCAATCGCACATGGCTTTTCATGCAGACAAGTTTGTTTTTTCACTGTATTCCTATTTCAACCCAGATAAAACATAGTGTTCTTAAGCAAAGTACTACAAATTTGTATTCAACGTAAACAACAGAGTCACAGCTATAAAATGAGACCAAAATTTTGAAAATCGGATAGAAACTGTGGTCACAGTGAGCGATCAAACTCGGAGATCTGCCAAGGAAATGGACGGGTCTTAGACAAATCCATGTCTACGCCTCCTAGACACCATAAAATATAGCATTTGCATAGAAAGTACTACAAATTTATACTTGACGAAAAGTGCACAATCACAGCTTTAAGATGAGACCAAAATCTTGACATTCGAATTAAAATCGTGGCCACAGTAAGCGATCAAAGCTGAAAATCTGCACAAAAACGCACGTGTTCCAGGAACAGCCATTTACATGCCTCCTACATGGTAGATAATGTGCCTAAAATATTTTCCGACCATGAAAACACTCATTTGGGTTAAGCCTTTAAACTAAAAATTATAAAACCGAAATTCGCACGTTTAAGGGGAGAAAAATCGATTTAAAGTTTTGGGGTAGTGACACGGGAAAAATTAGAAAATTTTTGGCTTTCAGCCACTAAAACTACCCTAAAACTTTTCCAAAGTATCACAAATTTATACTTTTTGGAAAATTCAGACGCTGATCTATCTACTGATAGCAAAATAATGCAAATCGGTTGGAAAACCTGACCACAGCAATGCCATAAAGGGAAAAAGTTTCCAAAACCTGCCCCCCTAAAATATACTATCTCGCTTATTAGACCACTTAGAAAAACAGTTTTTGTTTTGATTTGTTTCTTTACACTTATTTATTACTTCAAAACAATGAAAAAAATTTTTTCAATCGCACATGGCTTTTCATGCAGACAAGTTTGTTTTTTCACTGTATTCCTATTTCAACCCAGATAAAACATAGTGTTCTTAAGCAAAGTACTACAAATTTGTATTCGACGTCAACAACAGAGTCACAGCTATAAAATGAGACCAAAATTTTGAAAATCGGATAGAAACTGTGGTCACAGTGAGCGATCAAACTCGGAGATCTGCCAAGGAAATGGACGGGTCTTAGACAAATCCATGTCTACGCCTCCTAGACACCATAAAATATAGCATTTGCATAGAAAGTACTACAAATTTATACTTGACGAAAAGTGCACAATCACAGCTTTAAGATGAGACCAAAATCTTGACATTCGAATTAAAATCGTGGCCACAGTAAGCGATCAATGCTGAAAATCTGCACAAAAAACGCACGTGTTCCAGGAACAGCCATTTACATGCCTCCTACATGGTAGATAATGTGCCTAAAATATTTTCCGACCATGAAAATACTCATTTGGGTTAAGCCTTTAAACTAAAAATTATAAAACCGAAATTCGCACGTTTAAGGGGAGAAAAATCGATTTAAAGTTTTGGGGTAGTGACACGGGAAAAATTAGAAAATTTTTGGCTTTCAGCCACTAAAACTACCCTAAAACTTTTCCAAAGTATCACAAATTTATACTTTTTGGAAAATTCAGACGCTGATCTATCTACTGATAGCAAAATAATGCAAATCGGTTGGAAAACCTGACCACAGCAATGCCATAAAGGGAAAAAGTTTCCAAAACCTGCCCCCCTAAAATATACTATCTCGTTTATTAGACCACTTAGAAAAACAGTTTTTGTTTTGATTTGTTTCTTTACACTTATGTATTACTTCAAAACAATGAAAAAAATATTTTTCAATCGCACATGGCTTTTCATGCAGACAAGTTTGTTTTTTCACTGTATTCCTATTTCAACCCAGATAAAACATAGTGTTCTTAAGCAAAGTACTACAAATTTGTATTCGACGTAAACAACAGAGTCACAGCTATAAAATGAGACCAAAATTTTGAAAATCGGATAGAAACTGTGGTCACAGTGAGCGATCAAACTCGGAGATCTGCCAAGGAAATGGACGGGTTTTAGACAAATCCATGTCTGCGCCTCCTAGACACCATAAAATATAGCATTTGCATAGAAAGTACTACAAATTTATACTTGACGAAAAGTGCACAATCACAGCTTTAAGATGAGACCAAAATCTTGACATTCGAATTAAAATCGTGGCCACAGTAAGCGATCAAAGCTGAAAATCTGCACAAAAACGCACGTGTTCCAGGAACAGCCATTTACATGCCTCCTACATGGTAGATAATGTGCCTAAAATATTTTCCGACCATGAAAATACTCATTTGGGTTAAGCCTTTAAACTAAAAATTATAAAACCGAAATTCGCACGTTTAAGGGGAGAAAAATCGATTTAAAGTTTTGGGGTAGTGACACGGGAAAAATTAGAAAATTTTTGGCTTTCAGCCACTAAAACTACCCTAAAACTTTTCCAAAGTATCACAAATTTATACTTTTTGGAAAATTCAGACGCTGATCTATCTACTGATAGCAAAATAATGCAAATCGGTTGGAAAACCTGACCACAGCAATGCCATAAAGGGAAAAAGTTTCCAAAACCTGCCCCCCTAAAATATACTATCTCGTTTATTAGACCACTTAGAAAAACAGTTTTTGTTTTGATTTGTTTCTTTACACTTATGTATTACTTCAAAACAATGAAAAAAATTTTTTCAATCGCACATGGCTTTTCATGCAGACAAGTTTGTTTTTTCACTGTATTCCTATTTCAACCCAGATAAAACATAGTGTTCTTAAGCAAAGTACTACAAATTTGTATTCGACGTAAACAACAGAGTCACAGCTATAAAATGAGACCAAAATTTTGAAAATCGGATAGAAACTGTGGTCACAGTGAGCGATCAAACTCGGAGATCTGCCAAGGAAATGGACGGGTTTTAGACAAATCCATGTCTACGCCTCCTAGACACCATAAAATATAGCATTTGCATAGAAAGTACTACAAATTTATACTTGACGAAAAGTGCACAATCACAGCTTTAAGATGAGACCAAAATCTTGACATTCGAATTAAAATCGTGGCCACAGTAAGCGATCAAAGCTGAAAATCTGCACAAAAAACGCACGTGTTCCAGGGACAGCCATTTACATGCCTCCTACATGGTAGATAATGTGCCTAAAATATTTTCCGACCATGAAAATACTCATTTGGGTTAAGCCTTTAAACTAAAAATTATAAAACCGAAATTCGCACGTTTAAGGGGAGAAAAATCGATTTAAAGTTTTGGGGTAGTGACACGGGAAAAATTAGAAAATTTTTGGCTTTCAGCCACTAAAACTACCCTAAAACTTTTCCAAAGTATCACGAATTTATACTTTTTGGAAAATTCAGACGCTGATCTATCTACTGATAGCAAAATAATGCAAATCGGTTGGAAAACCTGACCACAGCAATACCATAAAGGGAAAAAGTTTCCAAAACCTGCCCCCCTAAAAAATACTATCTCGCTTATTAGACCACTTAGAAAAACAGTTTTTGTTTTGATTTGTTTCTTTACACTTATTTATTACTTCAAAACAATGAAAAAAATTTTTTCAATCGCACATGGCTTTTCATGCAGACAAGTTTGTTTTTTCACTGTATTCCTATTTCAACCCAGATAAAACATAGTGTTCTTAAGCAAAGTACTACAAATTTGTATTCGACGTAAACAACAGAGTCACAGCTATAAAATGAGACGAAAATTTTGAAAATCGGATAGAAACTGTGGTCACAGTGAGCGATCAAACTCGGAGATCTGCCAAGGAAATGGACGGGTTTTAGACAAATCCATGTCTGCGCCTCCTAGACACCATAAAATATAGCATTTGCATAGAAAGTACTACAAATTTATACTTGACGAAAAGTGCACAATCACAGCTTTAAGATGAGACCAAAATCTTGACATTCGAATTAAAATCGTGGCCACAGTAAGCGATCAAAGCTGAAAATCTGCACAAAAACGCACGTGTTCCAGGAACAGCCATTTACATGCCTCCTACATGGTAGATAATGTGCCTAAAATATTTTCCGACCATGAAAATACTCATTTGGGTTAAGCCTTTAAACTAAAAATTATAAAACCGAAATTCGCACGTTTAAGGGGAGAAAAATCGATTTAAAGTTTTGGGGTAGTGACACGGGAAAAATTAGAAAATTTTTGGCTTTCAGCCACTAAAACTACCCTAAAACTTTTCCAAAGTATCACAAATTTATACTTTTTGGAAAATTCAGACGCTGATCTATCTACTGATAGCAAAATAATGCAAATCGGTTGGAAAACCTGACCACAGCAATGCCATAAAGGGAAAAAGTTTCCAAAACCTGCCCCCCTAAAATATACTATCTCGTTTATTAGACCACTTAGAAAAACAGTTTTTGTTTTGATTTGTTTCTTTACACTTATGTATTACTTCAAAACAATGAAAAAAATATTTTTCAATCGCACATGGCTTTTCATGCAGACAAGTTTGTTTTTTCACTGTATTCCTATTTCAACCCAGATAAAACATAGTGTTCTTAAGCAAAGTACTACAAATTTGTATTCGACGTAAACAACAGAGTCACAGCTATAAAATGAGACCAAAATTTTGAAAATCGGATAGAAACTGTGGTCACAGTGAGCGATCAAACTCGGAGATCTGCCAAGGAAATGGACGGGTTTTAGACAAATCCATGTCTGCGCCTCCTAGACACCATAAAATATAGCATTTGCATAGAAAGTACTACAAATTTATACTTGACGAAAAGTGCACAATCACAGCTTTAAGATGAGACCAAAATCTTGACATTCGAATTAAAATCGTGGCCACAGTAAGCGATCAAAGCTGAAAATCTGCACAAAAACGCACGTGTTCCAGGAACAGCCATTTACATGCCTCCTACATGGTAGATAATGTGCCTAAAATATTTTCCGACCATGAAAATACTCATTTGGGTTAAGCCTTTAAACTAAAAATTATAAAACCGAAATTCGCACGTTTAAGGGGAGAAAAATCGATTTAAAGTTTTGGGGTAGTGACACGGGAAAAATTAGAAAATTTTTGGCTTTCAGCCACTAAAACTACCCTAAAACTTTTCCAAAGTATCACAAATTTATACTTTTTGGAAAATTCAGACGCTGATCTATCTACTGATAGCAAAATAATGCAAATCGGTTGGAAAACCTGACCACAGCAATGCCATAAAGGGAAAAAGTTTCCAAAACCTGCCCCCCTAAAATATACTATCTCGTTTATTAGACCACTTAGAAAAACAGTTTTTGTTTTGATTTGTTTCTTTACACTTATGTATTACTTCAAAACAATGAAAAAAATTTTTTCAATCGCACATGGCTTTTCATGCAGACAAGTTTGTTTTTTCACTGTATTCCTATTTCAACCCAGATAAAACATAGTGTTCTTAAGCAAAGTACTACAAATTTGTATTCGACGTAAACAACAGAGTCACAGCTATAAAATGAGACCAAAATTTTGAAAATCGGATAGAAACTGTGGTCACAGTGAGCGATCAAACTCGGAGATCTGCCAAGGAAATGGACGGGTTTTAGACAAATCCATGTCTACGCCTCCTAGACACCATAAAATATAGCATTTGCATAGAAAGTACTACAAATTTATACTTGACGAAAAGTGCACAATCACAGCTTTAAGATGAGACCAAAATCTTGACATTCGAATTAAAATCGTGGCCACAGTAAGCGATCAAAGCTGAAAATCTGCACAAAAAACGCACGTGTTCCAGGGACAGCCATTTACATGCCTCCTACATGGTAGATAATGTGCCTAAAATATTTTCCGACCATGAAAATACTCATTTGGGTTAAGCCTTTAAACTAAAAATTATAAAACCGAAATTCGCACGTTTAAGGGGAGAAAAATCGATTTAAAGTTTTGGGGTAGTGACACGGGAAAAATTAGAAAATTTTTGGCTTTCAGCCACTAAAACTACCCTAAAACTTTTCCAAAGTATCACGAATTTATACTTTTTGGAAAATTCAGACGCTGATCTATCTACTGATAGCAAAATAATGCAAATCGGTTGGAAAACCTGACCACAGCAATACCATAAAGGGAAAAAGTTTCCAAAACCTGCCCCCCTAAAAAATACTATCTCGCTTATTAGACCACTTAGAAAAACAGTTTTTGTTTTGATTTGTTTCTTTACACTTATTTATTACTTCAAAACAATGAAAAAAATTTTTTCAATCGCACATGGCTTTTCATGCAGACAAGTTTGTTTTTTCACTGTATTCCTATTTCAACCCAGATAAAACATAGTGTTCTTAAGCAAAGTACTACAAATTTGTATTCGACGTAAACAACAGAGTCACAGCTATAAAATGAGACCAAAATTTTGAAAATCGGATAGAAACTGTGGTCACAGTGAGCGATCAAACTCGGAGATCTGCCAAGGAAATGGACGGGTTTTAGACAAATCCATGTCTACGCCTCCTAGACACCATAAAATATAGCATTTGCATAGAAAGTACTACAAATTTATACTTGACGAAAAGTGCACAATCACAGCTTTAAGATGAGACCAAAATCTTGACATTCGAATTAAAATCGTGGCCACAGTAAGCGATCAAAGCTGAAAATCTGCACAAAAAACGCACGTGTTCCAGGAACAGCCATTTACATGCCTCCTACATGGTAGATAATGTGCCTAAAATATTTTCCGACCATGAAAATACTCATTTGGGTTAAGCCTTTAAACTAAAAATTATAAAACCGAAATTCACACGTTTAAGGGGAGAAAAATCGATTTAAAGTTTTGGGGTAGTGACACGGGAAAAATTAGAAAATGTTTGGCTTTCAGCCACTAAAACTACCCTAAAACTTTTCCAAAGTATCACAAATTTATACTTTTTGGAAAATTCAGACGCTGATCTATCTACTGATAGCAAAATAATGCAAATCGGTTGGAAAACCTGACCACAGCAATGCCATAAAGGGAAAAAGTTTCCAAAACCTGCCCCCCTAAAATATACTATCTCGTTTATTAGACCACTTAGAAAAACAGTTTTTGTTTTGATTTGTTTCTTTACACTTATGTATTACTTCAAAACAATGAAAAAAATTTTTTCAATCGCACATGGCTTTTCATGCAGACAAGTTTGTTTTTTCACTGTATTCCTATTTCAACCCAGATAAAACATAGTGTTCTTAAGCAAAGTACTACAAATTTGTATTCGACGTAAACAACAGAGTCACAGCTATAAAATGAGACCAAAATTTTGAAAATCGGATAGAAACTGTGGTCACAGTGAGCGATCAAACTCGGAGATCTGCCAAGGAAATGGACGGGTTTTAGACAAATCCATGTCTACGCCTCCTAGACACCATAAAATATAGCATTTGCATAGAAAGTACTACATATTTATACTTGACGAAAAGTGCACAATCACAGCTTTAAGATGAGACCAAAATCTTGACATTCGAATTAAAATCGTGGCCACAGTAAGCGATCAAAGCTGAAAATCTGCACAAAAAACGCACGTGTTCCAGGGACAGCCATTTACATGCCTCCTACATGGTAGATAATGTGCCTAAAATATTTTCCGACCATGAAAATACTCATTTGGGTTAAGCCTTTAAACTAAAAATTATAAAACCGAAATTCGCACGTTTAAGGGGAGAAAAATCGATTTAAAGTTTTGGGGTAGTGACACGGGAAAAATTAGAAAATTTTTGGCTTTCAGCCACTAAAACTACCCTAAAACTTTTCCAAAGTATCACGAATTTATACTTTTTGGAAAATTCAGACGCTGATCTATCTACTGATAGCAAAATAATGCAAATCCGTTGGAAAACCTGACCACAGCAATACCATAAAGGGAAAAAGTTTCCAAAACCTGCCCCCCTAAAAAATACTATCTCGCTTATTAGACCACTTAGAAAAACAGTTTTTGTTTTGATTTGTTTCTTTACACTTATTTATTACTTCAAAACAATGAAAAAAATTTTTTCAATCGCACATGGCTTTTCATGCAGACAAGTTTGTTTTTTCACTGTATTCCTATTTCAACCCAGATAAAACATAGTGTTCTTAAGCAAAGTACTACAAATTTGTATTCGACGTAAACAACAGAGTCACAGCTATAAAATGAGACCAAAATTTCAAAATCGGATAGAAACTGTGGTCACAGTGAGCGATCAAACTCGGAGATCTGCCAAGGAAATGGACGGGTTTTAGACAAATCCATGTCTACGCCTCCTAGACACCATAAAATATAGCATTTGCATAGAAAGTACTACAAATTTATACTTGACGAAAAGTGCACAATCACAGCTTTAAGATGAGACCAAAATCTTGACATTCGAATTAAAATCGTGGCCACAGTAAGCGATCAAAGCTGAAAATCTGCACAAAAAACGCACGTGTTCCAGGAACAGCCATTTACATGCCTCCTACATGGTAGATAATGTGCCTAAAATATTTTCCGACCATGAAAATACTCATTTGGGTTAAGCCTTTAAACTAAAAATTATAAAACCGAAATTCACACGTTTAAGGGGAGAAAAATCGATTTAAAGTTTTGGGGTAGTGACACGGGAAAAATTAGAAAATTTTTGGCTTTCAGCCACTAAAACTACCCTAAAACTTTTCCAAAGTATCACAAATTTATACTTTTTGGAAAATTCAGACGCTGATCTATCTACTGATAGCAAAATAATGCAAATCGGTTGGAAAACCTGACCACAGCAATGCCATAAAGGGAAAAAGTTTCCAAAACCTGCCCCCCTAAAATATACTATCTCGTTTATTAGACCACTTAGAAAAACAGTTTTTGTTTTGATTTGTTTCTTTACACTTATGTATTACTTCAAAACAATGAAAAAAATTTTTTCAATCGCACATGGCTTTTCATGCAGACAAGTTTGTTTTTTCACTGTATTCCTATTTCAACCCAGATAAAACATAGTGTTCTTAAGCAAAGTACTACAAATTTGTATTCGACGTTAACAACAGAGTCACAGCTATAAAATGAGACCAAAATTTTGAAAATCGGATAGAAACTGTGGTCACAGTGAGCGATCAAACTCGGAGATCTGCCAAGGAAATGGACGGGTTTTAGACAAATCCATGTCTACGCCTCCTAGACACCATAAAATATAGCATTTGCATAGAAAGTACTACAAATTTATACTTGACGAAAAGTGCACAATCACAGCTTTAAGATGAGACCAAAATCTTGACATTCGAATTAAAATCGTGGCCACAGTAAGCGATCAAAGCTGAAAATCTGCACAAAAAACGCACGTGTTCCAGGAACAGCCATTTACATGCCTCCTACATGGTAGATAATGTGCCTAAAATATTTTCCGACCATGAAAATACTCATTTGGGTTAAGCCTTTAAACTAAAAATTATAAAACCGAAATTCGCACGTTTAAGGGGAGAAAAATCGATTTAAAGTTTTGGGGTAGTGACACGGGAAAAATTAGAAAATTTTTGGCTTTCAGCCACTAAAACTACCCTAAAACTTTTCCAAAGTATCACAAATTTATACTTTTTGGAAAATTCAGACGCTGATCTATCTACTGATAGCAAAATAATGCAAATCGGTTGGAAAACCTGACCACAGCAATGCCATAAAGGGAAAAAGTTTCCAAAACCTGCCCCCCTAAAAAATACTATCTCGTTTATTAGACCACTTAGAAAAACAGTTTTTGTTTTGATTTGTTTCTTTACACTTATGTATTACTTCAAAACAATGAAAAAAATTTTTTCAATCGCACATGGCTTTTCATGCAGACAAGTTTGTTTTTTCACTGTATTCCTATTTCAACCCAGATAAAACATAGTGTTCTTAAGCAAAGTACTATAAATTTGTATTCGACGTAAACAACAGAGTCACAGCTATAAAATGAGACCAAAATTTTGAAAATCGGATAGAAACTGTGGTCACAGTGAGCGATCAAACTCGGAGATCTGCCAAGGAAATGGACGGGTTTTAGACAAATCCATGTCTACGCCTCCTAGACACCATAAAATATAGCATTTGCATAGAAAGTACTACAAATTTATACTTGACGAAAAGTGCACAATCACAGCTTTAAGATGAGACCAAAATCTTGACATTCGAATTAAAATCGTGGCCACAGTAAGCGATCAAAGCTGAAAATCTGCACAAAAACGCACGTGTTCCAGGAACAGCCATTTACATGCCTCCTACATGGTAAATAATGTGCCTAAAATATTTTCCGACCATGAAAATACTCATTTGGGTTAAGCCTTTAAACTAAAAATTATAAAACCGAAATTCGCACGTTTAAGGGGAGAAAAATCGATTTAAAGTTTTGGGGTAGTGACACGGGAAAAATTAGAAAATTTTTGGCTTTCAGCCACTAAAACTACCCTAAAACTTTTCCAAAGTATCACAAATTTATACTTTTTGGAAAATTCAGACGCTGATCTATCTACTGATAGCAAAATAATGCAAATCGGTTGGAAAACCTGACCACAGCAATGCCATAAAGGGAAAAAGTTTCCAAAACCTGCCCCCCTAAAAAATACTATCTCGCTTATTAGACCACTTAGAAAAACAGTTTTTGTTTTGATTTGTTTCTTTACACTTATTTATTACTTCAAAACAATGAAAAAAATTTTTTCAATCGCACATGGCTTTTCATGCAGACAAGTTTGTTTTTTCACTGTATTCCTATTTCAACCCAGATAAAACATAGTGTTCTTAAGCAAAGTACTACAAATTTGTATTCGACGTAAACAACAGAGTCACAGCTATAAAATGAGACCAAAATTTTGAAAATCGGATAGAAACTGTGGTCACAGTGAGCGATCAAACTCGGAGATCTGCCAAGGAAATGGACGGGTTTTAGACAAATCCATGTCTACGCCTCCTAGACACCATAAAATATAGCATTTGCATAGAAAGTACTACAAATTTATACTTGACGAAAAGTGCACAATCACAGCTTTAAGATGAGACCAAAATCTTGACATTCGAATTAAAATCGTGGCCACAGTAAGCGATCAAAGCTGAAAATCTGCACAAAAAACGCACGTGTTCCAGGAACAGCCATTTACATGCCTCCTACATGGTAGATAATGTGCCTAAAATATTTTCCGACCATGAAAATACTCATTTGGGTTAAGCCTTTAAACTAAAAATTATAAAACCGAAATTCGCACGTTTAAGGGGAGAAAAATCGATTTAAAGTTTTGGGGTAGTGACACGGGAAAAATTAGAAAATTTTTGGCTTTCAGCCACTAAAACTACCCTAAAACTTTTCCAAAGTATCACAAATTTATACTTTTTGGAAAATTCAGACGCTGATCTATCTACTGATAGCAAAATAATGCAAATCGGTTGGAAAACCTGACCACAGCAATGCCATAAAGGGAAAAAGTTTCCAAAACCTGCCCCCCTAAAAAATACTATCTCGCTTATTAGACCACTTAGAAAAACAGTTTTTGTTTTGATTTGTTTCTTTACACTTATTTATTACTTCAAAACAATGAAAAAAATTTTTTCAATCGCACATGGCTTTTCATGCAGACAAGTTTGTTTTTTCACTGTATTCCTATTTCAACCCAGATAAAACATAGTGTTCTTAAGCAAAGTACTACAAATTTGTATTCGACGTAAACAACAGAGTCACAGCTATAAAATGAGACCAAAATTTTGAAAATCGGATAGAAACTGTGGTCACAGTGAGCGATCAAACTCGGAGATCTGCCAAGGAAATGGACGGGTTTTAGACAAATCCATGTCTACGCCTCCTAGACACCATAAAATATAGCATTTGCATAGAAAGTACTACAAATTTATACTTGACGAAAAGTGCACAATCACAGCTTTAAGATGAGACCAAAATCTTGACATTCGAATTAAAATCGTGGCCACAGTAAGCGATCAAAGCTGAAAATCTGCACAAAAAACGCACGTGTTCCAGGAACAGCCATTTACATGCCTCCTACATGGTAGATAATGTGCCTAAAATATTTTCCGACCATGAAAATACTCATTTGGGTTAAGCCTTTAAACTAAAAATTATAAAACCGAAATTCGCACGTTTAAGGGGAGAAAAATCGATTTAAAGTTTTGGGGTAGTGACACGGGAAAAATTAGAAAATTTTTGGCTTTCAGCCACTAAAACTACCCTAAAACTTTTCCAAAGTATCACAAATTTATACTTTTTGGAAAATTCAGACGCTGATCTATCTACTGATAGCAAAATAATGCAAATCGGTTGGAAAACCTGACCACAGCAATGCCATAAAGGGAAAAAGTTTCCAAAACCTGCCCCCCTAAAATATACTATCTCGTTTATTAGACCACTTAGAAAAACAGTTTTTGTTTTGATTTGTTTCTTTACACTTATGTATTACTTCAAAACAATGAAAAAAATTTTTTCAATCGCACATGGCTTTTCATGCAGACAAGTTTGTTTTTTCACTGTATTCCTATTTCAACCCAGATAAAACATAGTGTTCTTAAGCAAAGTACTACAAATTTGTATTCGACGTAAACAACAGAGTCACAGCTATAAAATGAGACCAAAATTTTGAAAATCGGATAGAAACTGTGGTCACAGTGAGCGATCAAACTCGGAGATCTGCCAAGGAAATGGACGGGTTTTAGACAAATCCATGTCTACGCCTCCTAGACACCATAAAATATAGCATTTGCATAGAAAGTACTACAAATTTATACTTGACGAAAAGTGCACAATCACAGCTTTAAGATGAGACCAAAATCTTGACATTCGAATTAAAATCGTGGCCACAGTAAGCGATCAAAGCTGAAAATCTGCACAAAAAACGCACGTGTTCCAGGAACAGCCATTTACATGCCTCCTACATGGTAGATAATGTGCCTAAAATATTTTCCGACCATGAAAATACTCATTTGGGTTAAGCCTTTAAACTAAAAATTATAAAACCGAAATTCGCACGTTTAAGGGGAGAAAAATCGATTTAAAGTTTTGGGGTAGTGACACGGGAAAAATTAGAAAATTTTTGGCTTTCAGCCACTAAAACTACCCTAAAACTTTTCCAAAGTATCACAAATTTATACTTTTTGGAAAATTCAGACGCTGATCTATCTACTGATAGCAAAATAATGCAAATCGGTTGGAAAACCTGACCACAGCAATGCCATAAAGGGAAAAAGTTTCCAAAACCTGCCCCCCTAAAATATACTATCTCGTTTATTAGACCACTTAGAAAAACAGTTTTTGTTTTGATTTGTTTCTTTACACTTATGTATTACTTCAAAACAATGAAAAAAATTTTTTCAATCGCACATGGCTTTTCATGCAGACAAGTTTGTTTTTTCACTGTATTCCTATTTCAACCCAGATAAAACATAGTGTTCTTAAGCAAAGTACTACAAATTTGTATTCGACGTAAACAACAGAGTCACAGCTATAAAATGAGACCAAAATTTTGAAAATCGGATAGAAACTGTGGTCACAGTGAGCGATCAAACTCGGAGATCTGCCAAGGAAATGGACGGGCTTTAGACAAATCCATGTCTACGCCTCCTAGACACCATAAAATATAGCATTTGCATAGAAAGTACTACAAATTTATACTTGACGAAAAGTGCACAATCACAGCTTTAAGATGAGACCAAAATCTTGACATTCGAATTAAAATCGTGGCCACAGTAAGCGATCAAAGCTGAAAATCTGCACAAAAACGCACGTGTTCCAGGAACAGCCATTTACATGCCTCCTACATGGTAGATAATGTGCCTAAAATATTTTCCGACCATGAAAATACTCATTTGGGTTAAGCCTTTAAACTAAAAATTATAAAACCGAAATTCGCACGTTTAAGGGGAGAAAAATCGATTTAAAGTTTTGGGGTAGTGACACGGGAAAAATTAGAAAATTTTTGGCTTTCAGCCACTAAAACTACCCTAAAACTTTTCCAAAGTATCACAAATTTATACTTTTTGGAAAATTCAGACGCTGATCTATCTACTGATAGCACAATAATGCAAATCGGTTGGAAAACCTGACCACAGCAATGCCATAAAGGGAAAAAGTTTCCAAAACCTGCCCCCCTAAAAAATACTATCTCGTTTATTAGACCACTTAGAAAAACAGTTTTTGTTTTGATTTGTTTCTTTACACTTATGTATTACTTCAAAACAATGAAAAAAATTTTTTCAATCGCACATGGCTTTTCATGCAGACAAGTTTGTTTTTTCACTGTATTCCTATTTCAACCCAGATAAAACATAGTGTTCTTAAGCAAAGTACTACAAATTTGTATTCGACGTAAACAACAGAGTCACAGCTATAAAATGAGACCAAAATTTTGAAAATCGGATAGAAACTGTGGTCACAGTGAGCGATCAAACTCGGAGATTTGCCAAGGAAATGGACGGGTTTTAGACAAATCCATGTCTACGCCTCCTAGACACCATAAAATATAGCATTTGCATAGAAAGTACTACAAATTTATACTTGACGAAAAGTGCACAATCACAGCTTTAAGATGAGACCAAAATCTTGACATTCGAATTAAAATCGTGGCCACAGTAAGCGATCAAAGCTGAAAATCTGCACAAAAAACGCACGTGTTCCAGGAACAGCCATTTACATGCCTCCTACATGGTAGATAATGTGCCTAAAATATTTTCCGACCATGAAAATACTCACTTGGGTTAAGCCTTCAAACTAAAAATTATAAAACCGAAATTCGCACGTTTAAGGGGAGAAAAATCGATTTAAAGTTTTGGGGTAGTGACACGGGAAAAATTAGAAAAGTTTTGGCTTTCAGCCACTAAAACCACCCTGAAACTTTTCCAAAGTATCACAAATTTATACTTTTTGGAAAATTCAGACGCTGATCTATCTACTGATAGCAAAATAATGCAAATCGGTTGGAAAACCTGACCACAGCAATGCCATAAAGGGAAAAAGTTTCCAAAACCTGCCCCCCTAAAATATACTATCTCGCTTATTAGACCACTTAGAAAAACAGTTTTTGTTTTGATTTGTTTCTTTACACTTATGTATTACTTCAAAACAATGAAAAAAAATTTTTCAATCGCACATGGCTTTTCATGCAGACAAGTTTGTTTTTTCACTGTATTCCTATTTCAACCCAGATAAAACATAGTGTTCTTAAGCAAAGTACTACAAATTTGTATTCGACGTAAACAACAGAGTCACAGCTATAAAATGAGACCAAAATTTTGAAAATCGGATAGAAACTGTGGTCACAGTGAGCGATCAAACTCGGAGATCTGCCAAGGAAATGGACGGGTTTTAGACAAATCCATGTCTACGCCTCCTAGACACCATAAAATATAGCATTTGCATAGAAAGTACTACAAATTTATACTTGACGAAAAGTGCACAATCACAGCTTTAAGATGAGACCAAAATCTTGACATTCGAATTAAAATCGTGGCCACAGTAAGCGATCAAAGCTGAAAATCTGCACAAAAAACGCACGTGTTCCAGGAACAGCCATTTACATGCCTCCTACATGGTAGATAATGTGCCTAAAATATTTTCCGACCATGAAAATACTCATTCGGGTTAAGCCTTTAAACTAAAAATTTTAAAACCGAAATTCGCACGTTTAAGGGGAGAAAAATCGATTTAAAGTTTTGGGGTAGTGACACGGGAAAAATTAGAAAATTTTTGGCTTTCAGCCACTAAAACTACCCTAAAACTTTTCCAAAGTATCACAAATTTATACTTTTTGGAAAATTCAGACGCTGATCTATCTACTGATAGCAAAATAATGCAAATCGGTTGGAAAACCTGACCACAGCAATGCCATAAAGGGAAAAAGTTTCCAAAACCTGCCCCCCTAAAATATACTATCTCGCTTATTAGACCACTTAGAAAAACAGTTTTTGTTTTGATTTGTTTCTTTACACTTATTTATTACTTCAAAACAATGAAAAAAAATTTTTCAATCGCACATGGCTTTTCATGCAGACAAGTTTGTTTTTTCACTGTATTCCTATTTCAACCCAGATAAAACATAGTGTTCTTAAGCAAAGTACTACAAATTTGTATTCGACGTAAACAACAGAGTCACAGCTATAAAATGAGACCAAAATTTTGAAAATCGGATAGAAACTGTGGTCACAGTGAGCGATCAAACTCGGAGATCTGCCAAGGAAATGGACGGGCTTTAGACAAATCCATGTCTACGCCTCCTAGACACCATAAAATATAGCATTTGCATAGAAAGTACTACAAATTTATACTTGACGAAATGTGCACAATCACAGCTTTAAGATGAGACCAAAATCTTGACATTCGAATTAAAATCGTGGCCACAGTAAGCGATCAAAGCTGAAAATCTGCACAAAAAACGCACGTGTTCCAGGAACAGCCATTTACATGCCTCCTACATGGTAGATAATGTGCCTAAAATATTTTCCGACCATGAAAATACTCATTCGGGTTAAGCCTTTAAACTAAAAATTATAAAACCGAAGTTCGCACGTTTAAGGGGAGAAAAATCGATTTAAAGTTTTGGGGTAGTGACACGGGAAAAATTAGAAAATTTTTGGCTTTCAGCCACTAAAACTACCCTAAAACTTTTCCAAAGTATCACAAATTTATACTTTTTGGAAAATTCAGACGCTGATCTATCTACTGATAGCAAAATAATGCAAATCGGTTGGAAAACCTGACCACAGCAATGCCATAAAGGGAAAAAGTTTCCAAAGCCTGCCCCCCTAAAATATACTATCTCGCTTATTAGACCACTTAGAAAAACAGTTTTTGTTTTGATTTGTTTCTTTACACTTATATATTACTTCAAAACAATGAAAAAAATTTTTTCAATCGCACATGGCTTTTCATGCAGACAAGTTTGTTTTTTCACTGTATTCCTATTTCAACCCAGATAAAACATAGTGTTCTTAAGCAAAGTACTACAAATTTGTATTCGACGTAAACAACAGAGTCACAGCTATAAAATGAGACCAAAATTTTGAAAATCGGATAGAAACTGTGGTCACAGTGAGCGATCAAACTCGGAGATCTGCCAAGGAAATGGACGGGCTTTAGACAAATCCATGTCTACGCCTCCTAGACACCATAAAATATAGCATTTGCATAGAAAGTACTACAAATTTATACTTGGCGAAAAGTGCACAATCACAGCTTTAAGATGAGACCAAAATCTTGACATTCGAATTAAAATCGTGGCCACAGTAAGCGATCAAAGCTGAAAATCTGCACAAAAACGCACGTGTTCCAGGAACAGCCATTTACATGCCTCCTACATGGTAGATAATGTGCCTAAAATATTTTCCGACCATGAAAATACTCATTCGGGTTAAGCCTTTAAACTAAAAATTTTAAAACCGAAATTCGCACGTTTAAGGGGAGAAAAATCGATTTAAAGTTTTGGGGTAGTGACACGGGAAAAATTAAAAAATTTTTGGCTTTCAGCCACTAAAACTACCCTAAAACTTTTCCAAAGTATCACAAATTTATACTTTTTGGAAAATTCAGACGCTGATCTATCTACTGATAGCAAAATAATGCAAATCGGTTGGAAAACCTGACCACAGCAATGCCATAAAGGGAAAAAGTTTCCAAAACCTGCCCCCCTAAGATATACTATCTCGCTTATTAGACCACTTAGAAAAACAGTTTTTGTTTTGATTTGTTTCTTTACACTTATGTATTACTTCAAAACAATGAAAAAAATTTTTTCAATCGCACATGGCTTTTCATGCAGACAAGTTTGTTTTTTCACTGTATTCCTATTTCAACCCAGATAAAACATAGTGTTCTTAAGCAAAGTACTACAAATTTGTATTCGACGTAAACAACAGAGTCACAGCTATAAAATGAGACCAAAATTTTGAAAATCGGATAGAAACTGTGGTCACAGTGAGCGATCAAACTCGGAGATCTGCCAAGGAAATGGACGGGTTTTAGACAAATCCATGTCTACGCCTCCTAGACACCATAAAATATAGCATTTGCATAGAAAGTACTACAAATTTATACTTGACGAAAAGTGCACAATCACAGCTTTAAGATGAGACCAAAATCTTGACATTCGAATTAAAATCGTGGCCACAGTAAGCGATCAAAGCTGAAAATCTGCACAAAAAACGCACGTGTTCCAGGAACAGCCATTTACATGCCTCCTACATGGTAGATAATGTGCCTAAAATATTTTCCGACCATGAAAATACTCATTCGGGTTAAGCCTTTAAACTAAAAATTATAAAGCCGAAGTTCGCACGTTTAAGGGGAGAAAAATCGATTTAAAGTTTTGGGGTAGTGACACGGGAAAAATTAGAAAATTTTTGGCTTTCAGCCACTAAAACTACCCTAAAACTTTTCCAAAGTATCACAAATTTATACTTTTTGGATAATTCAGACGCTGATCTATCTACTGATATCAAAATAATGCAAATCGGTTGGAAAACCTGACCACAGCAATGCCATAAAGGGAAAAAGTTTCCAAAGCCTGCCCCCCTAAAATATACTATCTCGCTTATTAGACCACTTAGAAAAACAGTTTTTGTTTTGATTTGTTTCTTTACACTTATATATTACTTCAAAACAATGAAAAAAATTTTTTCAATCGCACATGGCTTTTCATGCAGACAAGTTTGTTTTTTCACTGTATTCCTATTTCAACCCAGATAAAACATAGTGTTCTTAAGCAAAGTACTACGAATTTGTATTCGACGTAAACAACAGAGTCACAGCTATAAAATGAGACCAAAATTTTGAAAATCGGATAGAAACTGTGGTCACAGTGAGCGATCAAACTCGGAGATCTGCCAAGGAAATGGACGGGTTTTAGACAAATCCATGTCTACGCCTCCTAGACACCATAAAATATAGCATTTGCATAGAAAGTACTACAAATTTATACTTGACGAAAAGTGCACAATCACAGCTTTAAGATGAGACCAAACTCTTGACATTCGAATTAAAATCGTGGCCACAGTAAGCGATCAAAGCTGAAAATCTGCACAAAAAACGCACGTGTTCCAGGAACAGCCATTTACATGCCTCCTACATGGTAGATAATGTGCCTAAAATATTTTCCGACCATGAAAATACTCATTTGGGTTAAGCCTTTAAACTAAAAATTATAAAACCGAAATTCGCACGTTTAAGGGGAGAAAAATCGATTTAAAGTTTTGGGGTAGTGACACGGGAAAAATTCGAAAATTTTTGGCTTTCAGCCACTAAAACTACCCTAAAACTTTTCCAAAGTATCACAAATTTATACTTTTTGGAAAATTCAGACGCTGATCTATCTACTGATAGCAAAATAATGCAAATCGGTTGGAAAACCTGACCACAGCAATGCCATAAAGGGAAAAAGTTTCCAAAACCTGCCCCCCTAAAACATACTATCTCGTTTATTAGACCACTTAGAAAAACAGTTTTTGTTTTGATTTGTTTCTTTACACTTATGTATTACTTCAAAACAATGAAAAAAAATTTTTCAATCGCACATGGCTTTTCATGCAGACAAGTTTGTTTTTTCACTGTATTCCTATTTCAACCCAGATAAAACATAGTGTTCTTAAGCAAAGTACTACAAATTTGTATTCGACGTAAACAACAGAGTCACAGCTATAAAATGAGACCAAAATTTTGAAAATCGGATAGAAACTGTGGTCACAGTGAGCGATCAAACTCGGAGATCTGCCAAGGAAATGGACGGGTTTTAGACAAATCCATGTCTACGCCTCCTAGACACCATAAAATATAGCATTTGCATAGAAAGTACTACAAATTTATACTTGACGAAAAGTGCACAATCACAGCTTTAAGATGAGACCAAAATCTTGACATTCGAATTAAAATCGTGGCCACAGTAAGCGATCAAAGCTGAAAATCTGCACAAAAAACGCACGTGTTCCAGGAACAGCCATTTACATGCCTCCTACATGGTAGATAATGTGCCTAAAATATTTTCCGACCATGAAAATACTCATTTGGGTTAAGCCTTTAAACTAAAAATTATAAAACCGAAATTCGCACGTTTAAGGGGAGAAAAATCGATTTAAAGTTTTGGGGTAGTGACACAGGAAAATTAGAAAATTTTTGGCTTTCAGCCACTAAAACTACCCTAAAACTTTTCCAAAGTATCACAAATTTATACTTTTTGGAAAATTCAGACGTTGATCTATCTACTGATAGCAAAATAATGCAAATCGGTTGGAAAACCTGACCACAGCAATGCCATAAAGGGAAAAAGTTTCCAAAACCTGCCCCCCTAAAATATACTATCTCGCTTATTAGACCACTTAGAAAAACAGTTTTTGTTTTGATTTGTTTCTTTACACTTATGTATTACTTCAAAACAATGAAAAAAATTTTTTCAATCGCACATGGCTTTTCATGCAGACAAGTTTGTTTTTTCACTGTATTCCTATTTCAACCCAGATAAAACATAGTGTTCTTAAGCAAAGTACTACGAATTTGTATTCGACGTAAACAACAGAGTCACAGCTATAAAATGAGACCAAAATTTTGAAAATCGGATAGAAACTGTGGTCACAGTGAGCGATCAAACTCGGAGATCTGCCAAGGAAATGGACGGGTTTTAGACAAATCCATGTCTACGCCTCCTAGACACCATAAAATATAGCATTTGCATAGAAAGTACTACAAATTTATACTTGACGAAAAGTGCACAATCACAGCTTTAAGATGAGACCAAACTCTTGACATTCGAATTAAAATCGTGGCCACAGTAAGCGATCAAAGCTGAAAATCTGCACAAAAAACGCACGTGTTCCAGGAACAGCCATTTACATGCCTCCTACATGGTAGATAATGTGCCTAAAATATTTTCCGACCATGAAAATACTCATTTGGGTTAAGCCTTTAAACTAAAAATTATAAAACCGAAATTCGCACGTTTAAGGGGAGAAAAATCGATTTAAAGTTTTGGGGTAGTGACACGGGAAAAATTCGAAAATTTTTGGCTTTCAGCCACTAAAACTACCCTAAAACTTTTCCAAAGTATCACAAATTTATACTTTTTGGAAAATTCAGACGCTGATCTATCTACTGATAGCAAAATAATGCAAATCGGTTGGAAAACCTGACCACAGCAATGCCATAAAGGGAAAAAGTTTCCAAAACCTGCCCCCCTAAAACATACTATCTCGTTTATTAGACCACTTAGAAAAACAGTTTTTGTTTTGATTTGTTTCTTTACACTTATGTATTACTTCAAAACAATGAAAAAAAATTTTTCAATCGCACATGGCTTTTCATGCAGACAAGTTTGTTTTTTCACTGTATTCCTATTTCAACCCAGATAAAACATAGTGTTCTTAAGCAAAGTACTACAAATTTGTATTCGACGTAAACAACAGAGTCACAGCTATAAAATGAGACCAAAATTTTGAAAATCGGATAGAAACTGTGGTCACAGTGAGCGATCAAACTCGGAGATCTGCCAAGGAAATGGACGGGTTTTAGACAAATCCATGTCTACGCCTCCAAGACACCATAAAATATAGCATTTGCATAGAAAGTACTACAAATTTATACTTGACGAAAAGTGCACAATCACAGCTTTAAGATGAGACCAAAATCTTGACATTCGAATTAAAATCGTGGCCACAGTAAGCGATCAAAGCTGAAAATCTGCACAAAAAACGCACGTGTTCCAGGAACAGCCATTTACATGCCTCCTACATGGTAGATAATGTGCCTAAAATATTTTCCGACCATGAAAATACTCATTTGGGTTAAGCCTTTAAACTAAAAATTATAAAACCGAAATTCGCACGTTTAAGGGGAGAAAAATCGATTTAAAGTTTTGGGGTAGTGACACGGGAAAAATTAGAAAATTTTTGGCTTTCAGCCACTAAAACTACCCTAAAACTTTTCCAAAGTATCACAAATTTATACTTTTTGGAAAATTCAGACGCTGATCTATCTACTGATAGCAAAATAATGCAAATCGGTTGGAAAACCTGACCACAGCAATGCCATAAAGGGAAAAAGTTTCCAAAACCTGCCCCCCTAAAATATACTATCTCGCTTATTAGACCACTTAGAAAAACAGTTTTTGTTTTGATTTGTTTCTTTACACTTATGTATTACTTCAAAACAATGAAAAAAAATTTTTCAATCGCACATGGCTTTTCATGCAGACAAGTTTGTTTTTTCACTGTATTCCTATTTCAACCCAGATAAAACATAGTGTTCTTAAGCAAAGTACTACAAATTTGTATTCAACGTAAACAACAGAGTCACAGCTATAAAATGAGACCAAAATTTTGAAAATCGGATAGAAACTGTGGTCACAGTGAGCGATCAAACTCGGAGATCTGCCAAGGAAATGGACGGGTCTTAGACAAATCCATGTCTACGCCTCCTAGACACCATAAAATATAGCATTTGCATAGAAAGTACTACAAATTTATACTTGACGAAAAGTGCACAATCACAGCTTTAAGATGAGACCAAAATCTTGACATTCGAATTAAAATCGTGGCCACAGTAAGCGATCAAAGCTGAAAATCTGCACAAAAAATGCACGTGTTCCAGGAACAGCCATTTACATGCCTCCTACATGGTAGATAATGTGCCTAAAATATTTTCCGACCATGAAAATACTCATTTGGGTTAAGCCTTTAAACTAAAAATTATAAAACCGAAATTCGCACGTTTAAGGAGAGAAAAATCGATTTAAAGTTTTGGGGTAGTGACACGGGAAAAATTAGAACATTTTTGGCTTTCAGCCACTAAAACTACCCTAAAACTTTTCCAAAGTATCACAAATTTATACTTTTTGGAAAATTCAGACGCTGATCTATCTACTGATAGCAAAATAATGCAAATCGGTTGGAAAACCTGACCACAGCAATGCCATAAAGGGAAAAAGTTTCCAAAACCTGCCCCCCTAAAAAATACTATCTCGCTTATTAGACCACTTAGAACAACAGTTTTTGTTTTGATTTGTTTCTTTACACTTATGTATTACTTCAAAACAATGAAAAAAATTTTTTCAATCGCACATGGCTTTTCATGCAGACAAGTTTGTTTTTTCACTGTATTCCTATTTCAACCCAGATAAAACATAGTGTTCTTAAGCAAAGTACTACAAATTTGTATTCAACGTAAACAACAGAGTCACAGCTATAAAATGAGACCAAAATTTTGAAAATCGGATAGAAACTGTGGTCACAGTGAGCGATCAAACTCGGAGATCTGCCAAGGAAATGGACGGGTTTTAGACAAATCCATGTCTACGCCTCCTAGACACCATAAGATATAGCATTTGCATAGAAAGTACTACAAATTTATACTTGACGAAAAGTGCACAATCACAGCTTTAAGATGAGACCAAAATCTTGACATTCGAATTAAAATCGTGGCCACAGTAAGCGATCAAAGCTGAAAATCTGCACAAAAAACGCACGTGTTCCATGAACAGCCATTTACATGCCTCCTACATGGTAGATAATGTGCCTAAAATATTTTCCGACCATGAAAATACTCATTTGGGTTAAGCCTTTAAACTAAAAATTATAAAACCGAAATTCGCACGTTTAAGGGGAGAAAAATCGATTTAAAGTTTTGGGGTAGTGACACGGGAAAAATTAGAAAATTTTTGGCTTTCAGCCACTAAAACTACCCTAAAACTTTTCCAAAGTATCACAAATTTATACTTTTTGGAAAATTCAGACGCTGATCTATCTACTGATAGCAAAATAATGCAAATCGGTTGGAAAACCTGACCACAGCAATGCCATAAAGGGAAAAAGTTTCCAAAACCTGCCCCCCCAAAATATACTATCTCGCTTATTAGACCACTTAGAAAAACAGTTTTTGTTTTGATTTGTTTCTTTACACTTATGTATTACTTCAAAACAATGAAAAAAATTTTTTCAATCGCACATGGCTTTTCATGCAGACAAGTTTGTTTTTTCACTGTATTCCTATTTCAACCCAGATAAAACATAGTGTTCTTAAGCAAAATACTACAAATTTGTATTCGACGTAAACAACAGAGTCACAGCTATAAAATGAGACCAAAATTTTGAAAATCGGATAGAAACTGTGGTCACAGTGAGCGATCAAACTCGGAGATCTGCCAAGGAAATGGACGGGTTTTAGACAAATCTATGTCTACGCCTCCTAGACACCATAAAATATAGCATTTGCATAGAAAGTACTACAAATTTATACTTGACGAAAAGTGCACAATCACAGCTTTAAGATGAGACCAAAATCTTGACATTCGAATTAAAATCGTGGCCACAGTAAGCGATCAAAGCTGAAAATCTGCACAAAAAACGCACGTGTTCCAGGAACAGCCATTTACATGCCTCCTACATGGTAGATAATGTGCCTAAAATATTTTCCGACCATGAAAATACTCATTTGGGTTAAGCCTTTAAACTAAAAATTATAAAACCGAAATTCACACGTTTAAGGGGAGAAAAATCGATTTAAAGTTTTGGGGTAGTGACACGGGAAAAATTAGAAAATTTTTGGCTTTCAGCCACTAAAACTACCCTAAAACTTTTCCAAAGTATCACAAATTTATACTTTTTGGAAAATTCAGACGCTGATCTATCTACTGATAGCAAAATAATGCAAATCGGTTGGAAAACCTGACCACAGCAATGCCATAAAGGGAAAAAGTTTCCAAAACCTGCCCCCCTAAAATATACTATCTCGCTTATTAGACCACTTAGAAAAACAGTTTTTGTTTTGATTTGTTTCTTTACACTTATGTATTACTTCAAAACAATGAAAAAAAATTTTTCAATCGCACATGGCTTTTCATGCAGACAAGTTTGTTTTTTCACTGTATTCCTATTTCAACCCAGATAAAACATAGTGTTCTTAAGCAAAGTACTACAAATTTGTATTCAACGTAAACAACAGAGTCACAGCTATAAAATGAGACCAAAATTTTGAAAATCGGATAGAAACTGTGGTCACAGTGAGCGATCAAACTCGGAGATCTGCCAAGGAAATGGACGGGTCTTAGACAAATCCATGTCTACGCCTCCTAGACACCATAAAATATAGCATTTGCATAGAAAGTACTACAAATTTATACTTGACGAAAAGTGCACAATCACAGCTTTAAGATGAGACCAAAATCTTGACATTCGAATTAAAATCGTGGCCACAGTAAGCGATCAAAGCTGAAAATCTGCACAAAAAATGCACGTGTTCCAGGAACAGCCATTTACATGCCTCCTACATGGTAGATAATGTGCCTAAAATATTTTCCGACCATGAAAATACTCATTTGGGTTAAGCCTTTAAACTAAAAATTATAAAACCGAAATTCGCACGTTTAAGGAGAGAAAAATCGATTTAAAGTTTTGGGGTAGTGACACGGGAAAAATTAGAACATTTTTGGCTTTCAGCCACTAAAACTACCCTAAAACTTTTCCAAAGTATCACAAATTTATACTTTTTGGAAAATTCAGACGCTGATCTATCTACTGATAGCAAAATAATGCAAATCGGTTGGAAAACCTGACCACAGCAATGCCATAAAGGGAAAAAGTTTCCAAAACCTGCCCCCCTAAAAAATACTATCTCGCTTATTAGACCACTTAGAACAACAGTTTTTGTTTTGATTTGTTTCTTTACACTTATGTATTACTTCAAAACAATGAAAAAAATTTTTTCAATCGCACATGGCTTTTCATGCAGACAAGTTTGTTTTTTCACTGTATTCCTATTTCAACCCAGATAAAACATAGTGTTCTTAAGCAAAGTACTACAAATTTGTATTCAACGTAAACAACAGAGTCACAGCTATAAAATGAGACCAAAATTTTGAAAATCGGATAGAAACTGTGGTCACAGTGAGCGATCAAACTCGGAGATCTGCCAAGGAAATGGACGGGTTTTAGACAAATCCATGTCTACGCCTCCTAGACACCATAAAATATAGCATTTGCATAGAAAGTACTACAAATTTATACTTGACGAAAAGTGCACAATCACAGCTTTAAGATGAGACCAAAATCTTGACATTCGAATTAAAATCGTGGCCACAGTAAGCGATCAAAGCTGAAAATCTGCACAAAAAACGCACGTGTTCCATGAACAGCCATTTACATGCCTCCTACATGGTAGATAATGTGCCTAAAATATTTTCCGACCATGAAAATACTCATTTGGGTTAAGCCTTTAAACTAAAAATTATAAAACCGAAATTCGCACGTTTAAGGGGAGAAAAATCGATTTAAAGTTTTGGGGTAGTGACACGGGAAAAATTAGAAAATTTTTGGCTTTCAGCCACTAAAACTACCCTAAAACTTTTCCAAAGTATCACAAATTTATACTTTTTGGAAAATTCAGACGCTGATCTATCTACTGATAGCAAAATAATGCAAATCGGTTGGAAAACCTGACCACAGCAATGCCATAAAGGGAAAAAGTTTCCAAAACCTGCCCCCCCAAAATATACTATCTCGCTTATTAGACCACTTAGAAAAACAGTTTTTGTTTTGATTTGTTTCTTTACACTTATGTATTACTTCAAAACAATGAAAAAAATTTTTTCAATCGCACATGGCTTTTCATGCAGACAAGTTTGTTTTTTCACTGTATTCCTATTTCAACCCAGATAAAACATAGTGTTCTTAAGCAAAATACTACAAATTTGTATTCGACGTAAACAACAGAGTCACAGCTATAAAATGAGACCAAAATTTTGAAAATCGGATAGAAACTGTGGTCACAGTGAGCGATCAAACTCGGAGATCTGCCAAGGAAATGGACGGGTTTTAGACAAATCTATGTCTACGCCTCCTAGACACCATAAAATATAGCATTTGCATAGAAAGTACTACAAATTTATACTTGACGAAAAGTGCACAATCACAGCTTTAAGATGAGACCAAAATCTTGACATTCGAATTAAAATCGTGGCCACAGTAAGCGATCAAAGCTGAAAATCTGCACAAAAAACGCACGTGTTCCAGGAACAGCCATTTACATGCCTCCTACATGGTAGATAATGTGCCTAAAATATTTTCCGACCATGAAAATACTCATTTGGGTTAAGCCTTCAAACTAAAAATTATAAAACCGAAATTCACACGTTTAAGGGGAGAAAAATCGATTTAAAGTTTTGGGGTAGTGACACGGGAAAAATTAGAAAATTTTTGGCTTTCAGCCACTAAAACTACCCTAAAACTTTTCCAAAGTATCACAAATTTATACTTTTTGGAAAATTCAGACGCTGATCTATCTACTGATAGCAAAATAATGCAAATCGGTTGGAAAACCTGACCACAGCAATGCCATAAAGGGAAAAAGTTTCCAAAACCTGCCCCCCTAAAATATACTATCTCGCTTATTAGACCACTTAGAAAAACAGTTTTTGTTTTGATTTGTTTCTTTACACTTATGTATTACTTCAAAACAATGAAAAAAATTTTTTCAATCGCACATGGCTTTTCATGCAGACAAGTTTGTTTTTTCACTGTATTCCTATTTCAACCCAGATAAAACATAGTGTTCTTAAGCAAAGTACTACAAATTTGTATTCGACGTAAGCGACAGAGTCACAGCTATAAAATGAGACCAAAATTTTGAAAATCGGATAGAAACTGTGGTCACAGTGAGCGATCAAACTCGGAGATCTGCCAAGGAAATGGACGGGTTTTAGACAAATCCATGTCTACGCCTCCTAGACACCATAAAATATAGCATTTGCATAGAAAGTACTACAAATTTATACTTGACGAAAAGTGCACAATCACAGCTTTAAGATGAGACCAAAATCTTGACATTCGAATTAAAATCGTGGCCACAGTAAGCGATCAAAGCTGAAAATCTGCACAAAAAACGCACGTGTTCCAGGAACAGCCATTTACATGCCTCCTACATGGTAGATAATGTGCCTAAAATATTTTCCGACCATGAAAACACTCATTTGGGTTAAGCCTTTAAACTAAAAATTATAAAACCGAAATTCGCACGTTTAAGGGGAGAAAAATCGATTTAAAGTTTTGGGGTAGTGACACGGGAAAAATTAGAAAATTTTTGGCTTTCAGCCACTAAAACTACCCTAAAACTTTTCCAAAGTATCACAAATTTATACTTTTTGGAAAATTCAGACGCTGATCTATCTACTGATAGCAAAATAATGCAAATCGGTTGGAAAACCTGACCACAGCAATGCCATAAAGGGAAAAAGTTTCCAAAACCTGCCCCCCTAAAATATACTATCTCGCTTATTAGACCACTTAGAAAAACAGTTTTTGTTTTGATTTGTTTCTTTACACTTATGTATTACTTCAAAACAATGAAAAAATTTTTTTCAATCGCACATGGCTTTTCATGCAGACAAGTTTGTTTTTTCACTGTATTCCTATTTCAACCCAGATAAAACATAGTGTTCTTAAGCAAAGTACTACAAATTTGTATTCGACGTAAACAACAGAGTCACAGCTATAAAATGAGACCAAAATTTTGAAAATCGGATAGAAACTGTGGTCACAGTGAGCGACCAAACTCGGAGATCTGCCAAGGAAATGGACGGGTTTTAGACAAATCCATGTCTACGCCTCCTAGACACCATAAAATATAGCATTTGCATAGAAAGTACTACAAATTTATACTTGACGAAAAGTGCACAATCACAGCATTAAGATGAGATCAAAATCTTGACATTCGAATTAAAATCGTGGCCACAGTAAGCGATCAAAGCTGAAAATCTGCACAAAAAACGCACGTGTTCCAGGAACAGCCATTTACATGCCTCCTACATGGTAGATAATGTGCCTAAAATATTTTCCGACCATGAAAATACTCATTTGGGTTAAGCCTTTAAACTAAAAATTATAAAACCGAAATTCGCACGTTTAAGGGGAGAAAAATCGATTTAAAGTTTTGGGGTAGTAACACGGGGAAAATTAGAAAATTTTTGGCTTTCAGCCACTAAAACTACCCTAAAACTTTTCCAAAGTATCACAAATTTATACTTTTTGGAAAATTCAGACGCTGATCTATCTACTGATAGCAAAATAATGCAAATCGGTTGGAAAACCTGACCACAGCAATGCCATAAAGGGAAAAAGTTTCCAAAACCTGCCCCCCTAAAATATACTATCTCGCTTATTAGACCACTTAGAAAAACAGTTTTTGTTTTGATTTGTTTCTTTACACTTATGTATTACTTCAAAACAATGAAAAAAATTTTTTCAATCGCACATGGCTTTTCATGCAGACAAGTTTGTTTTTTCACTGTATTCCTATTTCAACCCAGATAAAACATAGTGTTCTTAAGCAAAGTACTACAAATTTGTATTCGACGTAAACAACAGAGTCACAGCTATAAAATGAGACCAAAATTTTGAAAATCGGATAGAAACTGTGGTCACAGTGAGCCATCAAACTCGGAGATCTGCCAAGGAAATGGACGGGTTTTAGACAAATCCATGTCTACGCCTCCTAGACACCATAAAATATAGCATTTGCATAGAAAGTACTACAAATTTATACTTGACGAAAAGTGCACAATCACAGCTTTAAGATGAGACCAAAATCTTGACATTCGAATTAAAATCGTGGCCACAGTAAGCGATCAAAGCTGAAAATCTGCACAAAAAACGCACGTGTTCCAGGAACAGCCATTTACATGCCTCCTACATGGTAGATAATGTGCCTAAAATATTTTCCGACCATGAAAATACTCATTTGGGTTAAGCCTTTAAACTAAAAATTATAAAACCGAAATTCGCACGTTTAAGGGGAGAAAAATCGATTTAAAGTTTTGGGGTAGTGACATGGGAAACATTAGAAAATTTTTGGCTTTCAGCCACTAAAACTACCCTAAAACTTTTCCAAAGTATCAAAAATTTATACTTTTTGGAAAATTCAGACGCTGATCTATCTACTGATAGCAAAATAATGCAAATCGGTTGGAAAACCTGACCACAGCAATGCCATAAAGGGAAAAAGTTTCCAAAACCTGCCCCCCTAAAATATACTATCTCGCTTATTAGACCACTTAGAAAAACAGTTTTTGTTTTGATTTGTTTCTTTACACTTATGTATTACTTCAAAACAATGAAAAAAAATTTTTCAATCGCACATGGCTTTTCATGCAGACAAGTTTGTTTTTTCACTGTATTCCTATTTCAACCCAGATAAAACATAGTGTTCTTAAGCAAAGTACTACAAATTTGTATTCAACGTAAACAACAGAGTCACAGCTATAAAATGAGACCAAAATTTTGAAAATCGGATAGAAACTGTGGTCACAGTGAGCGATCAAACTCGGAGATCTGCCAAGGAAATGGACGGGTTTTAGACAAATCCATGTCTACGCCTCCTAGACACCATAAAATATAGCATTTGCATAGAAAGTACTACAAATTTATACTTGACGACTGTTTTTCTAAGTGGTCTAATAAGCGAGATAGTATATTTTAGGGGGGCAGGTTTTGGAAACTTTTTCCCTTTATGGCATTGCTGTGGTCAGGTTTTCCAACCGATTTGCATTATTTTGCTATCAGTAGATAGATCAGCGTCTGAATTTTCCAAAAATTATAAATTTGTGATACTTTGGAAAAGTTTTAGGGTAGTTTTAGTGGCTGAAAGCCAAAAATTTTCTAATTTTTCCCGTGTCACTACCCCAAAACTTTAAATCGATTTTTCTCCCCTTAAACGTGCGAATTTCGGTTTTATAATTTTTAGTTTAAAGGCTTAACCCAAGTGAGTAATTTCATGGTCGGAAAATATTTTAGGCACATTATCTACCATGTAGGAGGCATGTAAATGGCTGTTCCTGGAACACGTGCGTTTTTTGTGCAGATTTTCAGCTTTGATCGCTTACTGTGGCCACGATTTTAATTCGAATGTCAAGATTTTGGTCTCATCTTAAAGCTGTGATTGTGCACTTTTCGTCAAGTATAAATTTGTAGTACTTTCTATGCAAATGCTATATTTTATGGTGTCTAGGAGGCGTAGACATGGATTTGTCTAAAACCCGTCCATTTCCTTGGCAGATCTCCGAGTTTGATGGCTCACTGTGACCACAGTTTCTATCCGATTTTCAAAATTTTGGTCTCATTTTATAGCTGTGACTCTGTTGTTTACGTCGAATACAAATTTGTAGTACTTTGCTTAAGAACACTATGTTTTATCTGGGTTGAAATAGGAATACAGTGAAAAAACAAACTTGTCTGCATGAAAAGCCATGTGCGATTGAAAAAATTTTTTTCATTGTTTTGAAGTAATACATAAGTGTAAAGAAACAAATCAAAACAAAAACTGTTTTTCTAAGTGGTCTAATAAGCGAGATAGTATATTTTAGGGGGGCAGGTTTTGGAAACTTTTTCCCTTTATGGCATTGCTGTGGTCAGGTTTTCCAACCGATTTGCATTATTTTGCTATCAGTAGATAGATCAGCGTCTGAATTTTCCAAAAAGTATAAATTTGTGATACTTTGGAAAAGTTTTAGGGTAGTTTTAGTGGCTGAAAGCCAAAAATTTTCTAATTTTCCCCGTGTTACTACCCCAAAACTTTAAATCGATTTTTCTCCCCTTAAACGTGCGAATTTCGGTTTTATAATTTTTAGTTTAAAGGCTTAACCCAAATGAGTATTTTCATGGTCGGAAAATATTTTAGGCACATTATCTACCATGTAGGAGGCATGTAAATGGCTGTTCCTGGAACACGTGCGTTTTTTGTGCAGATTTTCAGCTTTGATCGCTTACTGTGGCCACGATTTTAATTCGAATGTCAAGATTTTGGTCTCATCTTAAAGCTGTGATTGTGCACTTTTCGTCAAGTATAAATTTGTAGTACTTTCTATGCAAATGCTATATTTTATGGTGTCTAGGAGGCGTAGACATGGATTTGTCTAAAACCCGTCCATTTCCTTGGCAGATCTCCGAGTTTGATCGCTCACTGTGACCACAGTTTCTATCCGATTTTCAAAATTTTGGTCTCATTTTATAGCTGTGACTCTGTTGTTTACGTTGAATACAAATTTGTAGTACTTTGCTTAAGAACACTATGTTTTATCTGGGTTGAAATAGGAATACAGTGAAAAAACAAACTTGTCTGCATGAAAAGCCATGTGCGATTGAAAAAATTTTTTTCATTGTTTCTTTACACTTATGTATTACTTCAAAACCATGAAAAAAATTTTTTCAATCGCACATGGCTTTTCATGCAGACAAGTTTGTTTTTTCACTGTATTCCTATTTCAACCCAGATAAAACATAGTGTTCTTAAGCAAAGTACTTCAAATTTGTATTCAACGTAAACAACAGAGTCACAGCTATAAAATGAGACCAAAATTTTGAAAATCGGATAGAAACTGTGGTCACAGTGAGCGATCAAACTCGGAGATCTGCCAAGGAAATGGACGGGTTTTAGACAAATCCATGTCTACGCCTCCTAGACACCATAAAATATAGCATTTGCATAGAAAGTACTACAAATTTATACTTGACGAAAAGTGCACAATCACAGCTTTAAGATGAGACCAAAATCTTGACATTCGAATTAAAATCGTGGCCACAGTAAGCGATCAAAGCTGAAAATCTGCACAAAAAACGCACGTGTTCCAGGAACAGCCATTTACATGCCTCCTACATGGTAGATAATGTGCCTAAAATATTTTCCGACCATGAAAATACTCATTTGGGTTAAGCCTTTAAACTAAAAATTATAAAACCGAAATTCGCACGTTTAAGGGGAGAAAAATCGATTTAAAGTTTTGGGGTAGTGACATGGGAAAAATTAGAAAATTTTTGGCTTTCAGCCACTAAAACTACCCTAAAACTTTTCCAAAGTATCACAAATTTATACTTTTTGGAAAATTCAGACGCTGATCTATCTACTGATAGCAAAATAATGCAAATCGGTTGGAAAACCTGACCACAGCAATGCCATAAAGGGAAAAAGTTTCCAAAACCTGCCCCCCTAAAAAATACTATCTCGCTTATTAGACCACTTAGAAAAACAGTTTTTGTTTTGATTTGTTTTTTTACACTTATGTATTACTTCAAAACAATGAAAAAAATTTTTTCAATCGCACATGGCTTTTCATGCAGACAAGTTTGTTTTTTCACTGTATTCCTATTTCAACCCAGATAAAACATAGTGTTCTTAAGCAAAATACTACAAATTTGTATTCGACGTAAACAACAGAGTCACAGCTATAAAATGAGACCAAAATTTTGAAAATCGGATAGAAACTGTGGTCACAGTGAGCGATCAAACTCGGAGATCTGCCAAGGAAATGGACGGGTTTTAGACAAATCCATGTCTGCGCCTCCTAGACACCATAAAATATAGCATTTGCATAGAAAGTACTACAAATTTATACTTGACGAAAAGTGCACAATCACAGCTTTAAGATGAGACCAAAATCTTGACATTCGAATTAAAATCGTGGCCACAGTAAGCGATCAAAGCTGAAAATCTGCACAAAAAACGCACGTGTTCCAGGAACAGCCATTTACATGCCTCCTACATGGTAGATAATGTGCCTAAAATATTTTCCGACCATGAAAATACTCATTTGGGTTAAGCCTTTAAACTAAAAATTATAAAACCGAAATTCGCACGTTTAAGGGGAGAAAAATCGATTTAAAGTTTTGGGGTAGTGACACGGGAAAAATTAGAAAATGTTTGGCTTTCAGCCACTAAAACTACCCTAAAACTTTTCCAAAGTATCACAAATTTATACTTTTTGGAAAATTCAGACGCTGATCTATCTACTGATAGCAAAATAATGCAAATCGGTTGGAAAACCTGACCACAGCAATGCCATAAAGGGAAAAAGTTTCCAAAACCTGCCCCCCTAAAATATACTATCTCGCTTATTAGACCACTTAGAAAAACAGTTTTTGTTTTGATTTGTTTCTTTACACTTATGTATTACTTCAAAACAATGAAAAAAATTTTTTCAATCGCACATGGCTTTTCATGCAGACAAGTTTGTTTTTTCACTGTATTCCTATTTCAACCCAGATAAAACATAGTGTTCTTAAGCAAAATACTACAAATTTGTATTCGACGTAAACAACAGAGTCACAGCTATAAAATGAGACCAAAATTTTGAAAATCGGATAGAAACTGTGGTCACAGTGAGCGATCAAACTCGGAGATCTGCCAAGGAAATGGACGGGTTTTAGACAAATCCATGTCTGCGCCTCCTAGACACCATAAAATATAGCATTTGCATAGAAAGTACTACAAATTTATACTTGACAAAAAGTGCACAATCACAGCTTTAAGATGAGACCAAAATCTTGACATTCGAATTAAAATCGTGGCCACAGTAAGCGATCAAAGCTGAAAATCTGCACAAAAAACGCACGTGTTCCAGGAACAGCCATTTACATGCCTCCTACATGGTAGATAATGTGCCTAAAATATTTTCCGACCATGAAAATACTCATTTGGGTTAAGCCTTTAAACTAAAAATTATAAAACCGAAATTCGCACGTTTAAGGAGAGAAAAATCGATTTAAAGTTTTGGGGTAGTGACACGGGAAAAATTAGAAAATTTTTGGCTTTCAGCCACTAAAACTACCCTAAAACTTTTCCAAAGTATCACAAATTTATACTTTTTGGAAAATTCAGACGCTGATCTATCTACTGATAGCAAAATAATGCAAATCGGTTGGAAAACCTGACCACAGCAATGCCATAAAGGGAAAAAGTTTCCAAAACCTGCCCCCCTAAAAAATACTATCTCGCTTATTAGACCACTTAGAAAAACAGTTTTTGTTTTGATTTGTTTCTTTACACTTATGTATTACTTCAAAACAATGAAAAAAATTTTTTCAATCGCACATGGCTTTTCATGCAGACAAGTTTGTTTTTTCACTGTATTCCTATTTCAACCCAGATAAAACATAGTGTTCTTAAGCAAAGTACTACAAATTTGTATTCGACGTAAACAACAGAGTCACAGCTATAAAATGAGACCAAAATTTTGAAAATCGGATAGAAACTGTGGTCACAGTGAGCCATCAAACTCGGAGATCTGCCAAGGAAATGGACGGGTTTTAGACAAATCCATGTCTACGCCTCCTAGACACCATAAAATATAGCATTTGCATAGAAAGTACTACAAATTTATACTTGACGAAAAGTGCACAATCACAGCTTTAAGATGAGACCAAAATCTTGACATTCGAATTAAAATCGTGGCCACAGTAAGCGATCAAAGCTGAAAATCTGCACAAAAAACGCACGTGTTCCAGGAACAGCCATTTACATGCCTCCTACATGGTAGATAATGTGCCTAAAATATTTTCCGATCATGAAAATACTCACTTGGGTTAAGCCTTTAAACTAAAAATTATAAAACCGAAATTCGCACGTTTAAGGGGAGAAAAATCGATTTAAAGTTTTGGGGTAGTGACACGGGAAAAATTAGAAAATTTTTGGCTTTCAGCCACTAAAACTACCCTAAAACTTTTCCAAAGTATCACAAATTTATAATTTTTGGAAAATTCAGACGCTGATCTATCTACTGATAGCAAAATAATGCAAATCGGTTGGAAAACCTGACCACAGCAATGCCATAAAGGGAAAAAGTTTCCAAAACCTGCCCCCCTAAATATTACTATCTCGCTTATTAAACCACTTAGAAAAACAGTTTTTGTTTTGATTTGTTTCTTTACACTTATGTATTACTTCAAAACAATGAAAAAAATTTTTTCAATCGCACATGGCTTTTCATGCAGACAAGTTTGTTTTTTCACTGTATTCCTATTTCAACCCAGATAAAACATAGTGTTCTTAAGCAAAGTACTACAAATTTGTATTCGACGTAAACAACAGAGTCACAGCTATAAAATGAGACCAAAATTTTGAAAATCGGATAGAAACTGTGGTCACAGTGAGCGATCAAACTCGGAGATCTGCCAAGGAAATGGACGGGTTTTAGACAAATCCATGTCTACGCCTCCTAGACACCATAAAATATAGCATTTGCATAGAAAGTACTACAAATTTATACTTGACGAAAAGTGCACAATCACAGCTTTAAGATGAGACCAAAATCTTGACATTCGAATTAAAATCGTGGCCACAGTAAGCGATCAAAGCTGAAAATCTGCACAAAAAACGCACGTGTTCCAGGAACAGCCATTTACATGCCTCCTACATGGTAGATAATGTGCCTAAAATATTTTCCGACCATGAAAATACTCATTTGGGTTAAGCCTTTAAACTAAAAATTATAAAACCGAAATTCGCACGTTTAAGGGGAGAAAAATCGATTTAAAGTTTTGGGGTAGTGACACGGGAAAAATTAGAAAATTTTTGGCTTTCAGCCACTAAAACTACCCTAAAACTTTTCCAAAGTATCACAAATTTATACTTTTTGGAAAATTCAGACGCTGATCTATCTACTGATAGCAAAATAATGCAAATCGGTTGGAAAACCTGACCACAGCAATGCCATAAAGGGAAAACGTTTCCAAAACCTGCCCCCCTAAAATATACTATCTCGCTTATTAGACCACTTAGAAAAACAGTTTTTGTTTTGATTTGTTTCTTTACACTTATGTATTACTTCAAAACAATGAAAAAAAATTTTTCAATCGCACATGGCTTTTCATGCAGACAAGTTTGTTTTTTCACTGTATTCCTATTTCAACCCAGATAAAACATAGTGTTCTTAAGCAAAGTACTACAAATTTGTATTCGACGTAAACAACAGAGTCACAGCTATAAAATGAGACCAAAATTTTGAAAATCGGATAGAAACTGTGGTCACAGTGAGCCATCAAACTCGGAGATCTGCCAAGGAAATGGACGGGTTTTAGACAAATCCATGTCTACGCCTCCTAGACACCATAAAATATAGCATTTGCATAGAAAGTACTACAAATTTATACTTGACGAAAAGTGCACAATCACAGCTTTAAGATGAGACCAAAATCTTGACATTCGAATTAAAATCGTGGCCACAGTAAGCGATCAAAGCTGAAAATCTGCACAAAAAACGCACGTGTTCCAGGAACAGCCATTTACATGCCTCCTACATGGTAGATAATGTGCCTAAAATATTTTCCGACCATGAAAATACTCATTTGGGTTAAGCCTTTAAACTAAAAATTATAAAACCGAAATTCGCACGTTTAAGGGGAGAAAAATCGATTTAAAGTTTTGGGGTAGTGACACGGGAAAAATTAGAAAATTTTTGGCTTTCAGCCACTAAAACTACCCTAAAACTTTTCCAAAGTATCACAAATTTATACTTTTTGGAAAATTCAGACGCTGATCTATCTACTGATAGCAAAATAATGCAAATCGGTTGGAAAACCTGACCACAGCAATGCCATAAAGGGAAAAGTTTCCAAAACCTGCCCCCCTAAAATATACTATCTCGCTTATTAGACCACTTAGAAAAACAGTTTTTGTTTTGATTTGTTTCTTTACACTTATGTATTACTTCAAAACAATGAAAAAAATTTTTTCAATCGCACATGGCTTTTCATGCAGACAAGTTTGCTTTTTCACTGTATTCCTATTTCAACCCAGATAAAACATAGTGTTCTTAAGCAAAGTACTACAAATTTGTATTCAACGTAAACAACAGAGTCACAGCTATAAAATGAGACCAAAATTTTGAAAATCGGATAGAAACTGTAGTCACAGTGAGCGATCAAACTCGGAGATCTGCCAAGGAAATGGACGGGTTTTAGACAAATCCATGTCTACGCCTCCTAGACACCATAAAATATAGCATTTGCATAGAAAGTACTACAAATTTATACTTGACGAAAAGTGCACAATCACAGCTTTAAGATGAGACCAAAATCTTGACATTCGAATTAAAATCGTGGCCACAGTAAGCGATCAAAGCTGAAAATCTGCACAAAAAACGCACGTGTTCCAGGAACAGCCATTTACATGCCTCCTACATGGTAGATAATGTGCCTAAAATATTTTCCGACCATGAAAATACTCATTTGGGTTAAGCCTTTAAACTAAAAATTATAAAACCGAAATTCGCACGTTTAAGGGGAAAAAAATCGATTTAAAGTTTTGGGGTAGTGACACGGGAAAAATTAGAAAATTTTTGGCTTTCAGCCACTAAAACTACCCTAAAACTTTTCCAAAGTATCACAAATTTATACTTTTTGGAAAATTCAGACGCTGATCTATCTACTGATAGCAAAATAATGCAAATCGGTTGGAAAACCTGACCACAGCAATGCCATAAAGGGAAAAAGTTTCCAAAACCTGCCCCCCTAAAAAATACTATCTCGCTTATTAGACTAAAACTACCCTAAAACTTTTCCAAAGTATCACAAATTTATTATTTTTGGAAAATTCAGACGCTGATCTATCTACTGATAGCAAAATAATGCAAATCGGTTGGAAAACCTGACCACAGCAATGCCATAAAGGGAAAAAGATATACTATCTCGCTTATTAGATCACTTAGAAAAACAGTTTTTGTTTTGATTTGTTTCTTTACACTTATGTATTACTTCAAAACAATGAAAAACATTTTTTCAATCGCACATGGCTTTTCATGCAGATAAGTTTGTTTTTTCACTGTATTCCTATTTCAACCCAGATAAAACATAGTGTTCTTAAGCAATGTACTACAAATTTGTATTCAACGTCAACAACAGAGTCACAGCTATAAAAGGAGACCAAAATTTTGAAAATCGGATAGAAACTGTGGTCACAGTGAGCGATCAAACTCGGAGATCTGCCAAGGAAATGGACGGGTTTTAGACAAATCCATGTCTACGCCTCCTAGACACCATAAAATATAGCATTTGCATAGAAAGTACTACAAATTTATACTTGACGAAAAGTGCACAATCACAGCTTTAAGATGAGACCAAAATCTTGACATTCGAATTAAAATCGTGGCCACAGTAAGCGATCAAAGCTGAAAATCTGCACAAAAAACGCACGTGTTCCAGGAACAGCCATTTACATGCCTCCTACATGGTAGATAATGTGCCTAAAATATTTTCCGACCATGAAAATACTCATTTGGGTTAAGCCTTTAAACTAAAAATTATAAAACCGAAATTCGCACGTTTAAGGGGAGAAAAATCGATTTAAAGTTTTGGGGTAGTGACACGGGAAAAATTAGAAAATTTTTGGCTTTCAGCCACTAAAACTACCCTAAAACTTTTCCAAAGTATCACAAATTTATACTTTTTGGAAAATTCAGACGCTGCTCTATCTACTGATAGCAAAATAATGCAAATCGGTTGGAAAACCTGACCACAGCAATGCCATAAAGGGAAAAAGTTTCCAAAACCTGCCCCCCTAAAATATACTATCTCGCTTATTAGACCACTTAGAAAAACAGTTTTTGTTTTGATTTGTTTCTTTACACTTATGTATTACTTCAAAACAATGAAAAAAATTTTTTCAATCGCACATGGCTTTTCATGCAGACAAGTTTGTTTTTTCACTGTATTCCTATTTCAACCCAGATAAAACATAGTGTTCTTAAGCAAAGTACTACAAATTTGTATTCGACGTAAACAACAGAGTCACAGCTATAAAATGAGACCAAAATTTTGAAAATCGGATAGAAACTGTGGTCACAGTGAGCGATAAAACTCGGAGATCTGCCAAGGAAATGGACGGGTTTTAGACAAATCCATGTCTACGCCTCCTAGACACCATAAAATATAGCATTTGCATAGAAAGTACTACAAATTTACACTTGACGAAAAGTGCACAATCACAGCTTTAAGATGAGACCAAAATCTTGACATTCGAATTAAAATCGTGGCCACAGTAAGCGATCAAAGCTGAAAATCTGCACAAAAAACGCACGTGTTCCAGGAACAGCCATTTACATGCCTCCTACATGGTAGATAATGTGCCTAAAATATTTTCCGACCATGAAAATACTCATTTGGGTTAAGCCTTTAAACTAAAAATTATAAAACCGAAATTCGCACGTTTAAGGGGAGAAAAATCGATTTAAAGTTTTGGGGTAGTGACACGGGAAAAATTAGAAAATTTTTGGCTTTCAGCCACTAAAACTATCCTAAAACTTTTCCAAAGTATCACAAATTTATACTTTTTGGAAAATTCAGACGCTGATCTATCTACTGATAGCAAAATAATGCAAATCGGTTGGAAAACCTGACCACAGCAATGCCATAAAGGGAAAAAGTTTCCAAAACCTGCCCCCCTAAAATATACTATCTCGCTTATTAGACCACTTAGAAAAACAGTTTTTGTTTTGATTTGTTTCTTTACACTTATGTATTACTTCAAAACAATGAAAAAAATTTTTTCAATCGCACATGGCTTTTCATGCAGACAAGTTTGTTTTTTCACTGTATTCCTATTTCAACCCAGATAAAACATAGTGTTCTTAAGCAAAGTACTACAAATTCGTATTTGACGTCAACAACAGAGTCACAGCTATAAAATGAGACCAAAATTTTGAAAATCGGATAGAAACTGTGGTCACAGTGAGCGATCAAACTCGGAGATCCGCCAAGGAAATGGACGGGTTTTAGACAAATCCATGTCTACGCCTCCTAGACACCATAAAATATAGCATTTGCATAGAAAGTACTACAAATTTATACTTGACGAAAAGTGCACAATCACAGCTTTAAGATGAGACCAAAATCTTGACATTCGAATTAAAATCGTGGCCACAGTAAGCGATCAAAGCTGAAAATCTGCACAAAAAACGCACGTGTTCCAGGAACAGCCATTTACATGCCTCCTACATGGTAGATAATGTGCCTAAAATATTTTCCGACCATGAAAATACTCATTTGGGTTAAGCCTTTAAACTAAAAATTATAAAACCGAAATTCGCACGTTTAAGGGGAGAAAAATCGATTTAAAGTTTTGGGGTAGTGACACGGGAAAAATTAGAAAATTTTTGGCTTTCAGCCACTAAAACTACCCTAAAACTTTTCCAAAGTATCACAAATTTATACTTTTTGGAAAATTCAGACGCTGATCTATCTACTGATAGCAAAATAATGCAAATCGGTTGGAAAACCTGACCACAGCAATGCCATAAAGGGAAAAAGAAATACTATCTCGCTTATCAGACCACTTAGAAAAACAGTTTTTGTTTTGATTTGTTTCTTTACACTTATGTATTACTTCAAAACAATGAAAAAAATTTTTTCAATCGCACATGGCTTTTCATGCAGACAAGTTTGTTTTTGACAAATCTGCACAAAAAACGCACGTGTTCCAGGAACAGCCATTTACATGCCTCCTACATGGTAGATATTGTGCCTAAAATATTTTCCGACCATGAGAATACTCATTTGGGTTAAGCCTTTAAACTAAAAATTATAAAACCGAAATTCGCACGTTTAAGGGGAGAAAAATCGATTTAAAGTTTTGGGGTAGTGACACGGGAAAAATTAGAAAATTTTTGGCTTTCAGCCACTAAAACTACCCTAAAACTTTTCCAAAGTATCACAAATTTATACTTTTTGGAAAATTCAGACGCTGATCTATCTACTGATAGCAAAATAATGCAAATCGGTTGGAAAACCTGACCACAGCAATACCATAAAGGGAAAAAGTTTCCAAAACCTGCCCCCCTAAAAAATACTATCTCGCTTATTAGACTAAAACTACCCTAAAACTTTTCCAAAGTATCACAAATTTATACTTTTTGGAAAATTCAGACGCTGATCTATCTACTGATAGCAAAATAATGCAAATCGGTTGGAAAACCTGACCACAGCAATGCCATAAAGGGAAAAAGAAATACTATCTCGCTTATTAGATCACTTAGAAAAACAGTTTTTGTTTTGATTTGTTTCTTTACACTTATGTATTACTTCAAAACAATGAAAATTATTTTTTCAATCGCACATGGCTTTTCATGCAGACAAGTTTGTTTTTTCACTGTATTCCTATTTCAACCCAGATAAAACATAGTGTTCTTAAGCAAAGTACTACGAATTTGTATTCAACGTAAACAACAGAGTCACAGCTATAAAAGGAGACCAAAATTTTGAAAATCGGATAGAAACTGTGGTCACAGTGAGCGATCAAACTCGGAGATCTGCCAAGGAAATGGACGGGTTTTAGACAAATCCATGTCTACGCCTCCTAGACACCATAAAATATAGCATTTGCATAGAAAGTACTACAAATTTATACTTGACGAAAAGTGCACAATCACAGCTTTAAGATGAGACCAAAATCTTGACATTCGAATTAAAATCGTGGCCACAGTAAGCGATCAAAGCTGAAAATCTGCACAAAAAATGCACGTGTTCCAGGAACAGCCATTTACATGCCTCCTACATGGTAGATAATGTGCCTAAAATATTTTCCGACCATGAAAATACTCTTTTGGGTTAAGCCTTTAAACTAAAAATTATAAAACCGAAATTCGCACGTTTAAGGGGAGAAAAATCGATTTAAAGTTTTGGGGTAGTGACACGGGAAAAATTAAAAAATGTTTGGCTTCCAGCCACTAAAACTACCCTAAAACTTTTCCAAAGTATCACAAATTTATACTTTTTGGAAAATTCAGACGCTGATCTATCTACTGATAGCAAAATAATGCAAATCGGTTGGAAAACCTGACCACAGCAATGCCATAAAGGGAAAAAGTTTCCAAAACCTGCCCCCCTAAAATATACTATCTCGCTTATTAGACCACTTAGAAAAACAGTTTTTGTTTTGATTTGTTTCTTTACACTTATGTATTACTTCAAAACAATGAAAAAAAATTTTTCAATCGCACATGGCTTTTCATGCAGACAAGTTTGTTTTTTCACTGTATTCCTATTTCAACCCAGATAAAACATAGTGTTCTTAAGCAAAGTACTACAAATTTGTATTCAACGTAAACAACAGAGTCACAGCTATAAAATGAGACCAAAATTTTGAAAATCGGATAGAAACTGTAGTCACAGTGAGCGATCAAACTCGGAGATCTGCCAAGGAAATGGACGGGTTTTAGACAAATCCATGTCAAAGTCAAAGTCAAAAGCGCTTTATTTAATACTCATCGTTATAAATTTTAAAAGAATATAAAGCAAATTCCAAATAATAACAATCAAAAAACTTAATGGCCCAAATGGCTCTCTAAATTTGTACGTTATCATAAACTCATTTCATCAAAAAAAAAAAAAAAACTATAGCAAATGCAATTAATTACGATTATTACATATTTTTACAATTCAATTGGAAAAAGGAGAAAAAACCAACCAACACTATCCAAAAATTATTTATAATTAATACACAACAGTGAAACTTTGATCCTACACCTAATATGTTGTAACTTATTTCTAATAAAATACAATCAAAAAAACTTTATCTTATACTAAAAATACTATAACAATGTTCCTAACCTAAGTGTTTTATCTTATCTCTAACGGAATATAGTAAACATTACATATACCTAACCTATACCTGATTTTAACAAAAATATATAACAATACTAAATGTAGCAATAATGAGCTGAAACTCAAAAACTAAATAACGAAAAACACCAAAACTGAAAACAAACACGAAAAATTTAGACATTGTCATTCAGCCACCAATACCTGGATTGCGCCGTCTCAACTCGATCAGCTTCAACGAATCTAGCAAATGAGTATCTCCATTGAAATCGTTGGTCTCGTGAACTCAAATTCGGAGGATATTTTATCTTCTTATTGGTGGCCCGTCGATATATGTGATATATGACTGGGACGCCGTCAGAATCAAAAACATATCCATTCATGTCCAAATACACGAATGCTTCTGGAGGAATGAAGCCAGTAGCGAGGCAAGTCGCTATATACCCGTCTGTAGGGTGGAACGGCTGTGAAATCCAAGGGTTTTCACTCACAGTCACAGATCTTGCGATATGATTCCGAAGAAGTTTCAATATGAAGATATCGACTCTAGTCACTTCAGCAGTTTGATAAATTCTTCTATTCGATATATAATGTTTCCAATCCGTCTCAGGCTTTCTGTACAAACCAGTACATGCACGAAGACATTTCCTTTCGAAAACTCTTAATTTTTCCATAGTACTAGCACTCTGGTTGTACCAGATCTGACATCCATAGGTCAAAACTGGTCTAACCAGTGTCTTGTAACAGATAATTTTGACCTTTTGATCAATGTATCTGGAATGAAAGAGTTTTCGAAGGGCCATGACTACTTTAAGTGCTTTACTGAGCATGATTTTCACATGTTCAGTATAGTACAGATACTGATCGAGATAAACACCGAGGTATCGAACACAGGATTTATGTGGAATTCGTTCTGAACTACCCTCGCCAGCCATGATGTGGAAATCTTTCCAATTACGTTTCAGGTCTTGACTGACCCCCTGCAGCGTTGTCCGAAACAAGATTGTTTCACACTTCTGCGCATTGATTTTCATTCGCCAATTGTCAGTGTACAGCTGTACATCATTGAACATTTTTTGGAGATTGCTCTGAACTATTGTAGCTTTTCGGTCAGCCGTGTAGATGATCAGATCATCAGCAAACGGTACCAATGATCGCTTTGGCGAGACGTTAAAATCAAAGCCGTTCAATAGCTTGCGAATAAAGATTGAGAAGAGCAGAGGCGCAGTAACTGTTCCCTGCTGTAGACCATTCAAGACCTTGAACTCGCGCATTGTTGTCAGATTTCCATCGGTTACAACAAACGATTTCCCGTATAACATATTACACATCATGGCGACAAGGTGTCTGGGGAACTTGTCCTGAAGAAGTTTAAAAATAAGTCCATCTAACCATACCGTATCAAAGGCTTTCTCCATATCAATGAGACATGCTCCAACACATTGTCTATCATTTAGTTTCCAACAGATGTCTGAGGTTACTTTCGTTATTGCATGTGTGGTCGAATGCCTGGCACGAAAACCAAATTGGCAATTCGGCATCAACTCATTTTCCTCAATGTGGGCGTTTAATGCTCTGTTGAGTATCACTTCAAACACCTTGCTGATGTTAGGCAGCAAGCTGATTGGGCGATAGCTTTTCGGGCATGAAGATTCTTTTCCTTTCTTCAAGATCGGAAATACCTTAGCCTTTTTCCACTCATTTGAGAAATATGAATTGCTCAACATGTTGTTGAACAATATGCAATAGTTCCTAATAGCAACCTCAGGCAAATGTCGGAGAACTACATTTGGAATACCATCATTACCACATGATTTCTTGTTGTTTATCTTGCGAAATATGAAACACAAGTCTTCATAGTTGACAAAATAATCAATAAGATTCAAGCTCGGTATGAGGTCAGATGTTAATGTTTCATTGAAATGAAGAATTGATTGGCCGTTCAGGCTTGATTTGAAGTCGGAAACTTTTGCTTCAACGACCTCTGAAAATATTTCGTTCCCTCTCTCAGGGTTTGGTAGATGAACCAATTCAAAATGTGTTCCAATCAGGGCAAGTTTATCCAATCCTTCACAAATAATCCTGTTTCCATTTCTATCCGGAGTCGTACTATCAATTTCGATACCAGCCCTATCGAGAAGATTTATCTCATCACTAGTGACTTCAAGATTCGATACCTTCACTCGAGACTTCTTGCGGAATATGCTATTCACTTTCGCGAACACGCCGTCTGGGTTCTGTGGGCTAATACCCCTCAATTTTTCCGCCCATTGATTGCTGACCTCACTCCTGAAGTATGACCGGATTAAGTTCCGGACATTCTTCAGATGTAATTTCAACAAAGACAACGAGGGATGGTTGTAGTCCAAAAATCGTCGATAAATATTGTTGACGCGTGTGAGAAGGAGGCTTTTCAATCTTTTCAACCTTGCGATGGTTGGTGTTTCATATCCTTTCATATTGTTTCGATGTTTAATCTTGGGAACTACTTTCTCAATCGTTTCCAACGTCAGCTTCTCTAACTTCGACAAATAGACATCTATTTCATCGTTAGTTAGATTTCTGTCATTAGGAACCATTGAGCAAGAGTTGCCGCCATCAGAAGGGGGACATTGCTTCTGGTACTCCCGATTAAACTTCTTTTGAAACTTTCCCCAGTCTGGTTTTTTGAAATTCAACCGATGATTTTCATGTTGAACTGGAATGAGGAAGAAATCATCCCTGTGATGATTGATTTCCATTACGATTGCGTTATGGTCGCTATCATAAGGAAGCACCTGCAGTTTCCGTTGAGGACTATTAAAGTTGAATTCGAGTCTTGCGTCAGCAATGCAAAGGTCCAAATATGAATTTGTCCTAGGGTATGTTGGGAACTCCGACCCATATAGATTGCACCTGTATTCAATTTGGTTCTCTGTTATCCACGATTTCAGGAATACACCTCTTGGATTATTGGTGGCGTTCAGCCATGATGTATGCTTGGCGTTCAGGTCACCAGCAAGAATATAATAGTTATGCAGCCTGTTCAATTCAAGTATTTTGAACAAGGAATTGAGTTCCTCCTTGAGCTTGAGAACAGTTCCACCAGTTGCATAGGCAGAGATAACGAAGAGGTTATCCCCACCTGGCAGTGAGATTTTGATAACAGACACTTCAAGAGATTCAAAGCTTTTGAATTCGACTTTTTCAATATTTTGGAAACAATAGGGTCTTCGTACCAATATCCCGGTGCCACCTCCCCCATCACCTATTACCCTATCGTTTCTTACGAATTCAAAATCCTTGAATGTCATGAAGTGCCTTTAAACTAAAAATTATAAAACCGAAATTCGCACGTTTAAGGGGAGAAAAATCGATTTAAAGTTTTGGGGTAGTGACACGGGAAAAATTAGAAAATTTTTGGCTTTCAGCCACTAAAACTACCCTAAAACTTTTCCAAAGTATCACAAATTTATACTTTTTGGAAAATTCAGACGCTGATCTATCTACTGATAGCAAAATAATGCAAATCGGTTGGAAAACCTGACCACAGCAATGCCATAAAGGGAAAAAGTTTCCAAAACCTGCCCCCCTAAAATATACTATCTCGCTTATTAGACCACTTAGAAAAACAGTATTTGTTTTGATTTGTTTCTTTACACTTATGTATTACTTCAAAACAATGAAAAAAATTTTTTCAATCGCACATGGCTTTTCATGCAGACAAGTTTGTTTTTTCACTGTATTCCTATTTCAACCCAGATAAAACATAGTGTTCTTAAGCAAAGTACTACGAATTTGTATTCAACGTAAACAACAGAGTCACAGCTATAAAATGAGACCAAAATTTTGAAGATCGGATAGAAACTGTGGTCACAGTGAGCGATCAAACTCGGAGATCTGCCAAGGAAATGGACGGGTTTTAGACAAATCCATGTCTACGCCTCCTAGACACCATAAAATATAGCATTTGCATAGAAAGTACTTCAAATTTATACTTGACGAAAAGTGCACAATCACAGCTTTAAGATGAGACCAAAATCTTGACATTCGAATTAAAATCGTGGCCACAGTAAGCGATCAAAGCTGAAAATCTGCACAAAAAACGCACGTGTTCCATGAACAGCCATTTACATGCCTCCTACATGGTAGATAATGTGCCTAAAATATTTTCCGACCATGAAAATACTCATTCGGGTTAAGCCTTTCAACTTAAAAATTATAAAACCGAAATTCGCACGTTTAAGGGGAGAAAAATCGATTTAAAGTTTTGGGGTAGTGACACGGGAAAAATTAGAAAATTTTTGGCTTTCAGCCACTAAAACTACCCTAAAACTTTTCCAAAGTATCACAAATTTATACTTTTTGGAAAATTCAGACGTTGATCTATCTACTGATAGCAAAATAATGCAAATCGGTTGGAAAACCTGACCACAGCAATGCCATAAAGGGAAAAAGTTTCCAAAACCTGCCCCCCTAAAAAATACTATCTCGCTTATTAGACCACTTAGAAAAACAGTTTTTGTTTTGATTTGTTTCTTTACACTTATGTATTACTTCAAAATAATGAAAAAAATTTTTTCAATCGCACATGGCTTTTCATGCAGACAAGTTTGTTTTTTCACTGTATTCCTATTTCAACCCAGATAAAACATAGTGTTCTTAAGCAAAGTACTACAAATTTGTATTCAACGTAAACAACAGAGTCACAGCTATAAAATGAGACCAAAATTTTGAAGATCGGATAGAAACTGTGGTCACAGTGAGCGATCAAACTCGGAGATCTGCCAAGGAAATGGACGGGTTTTAGACAAATCCATGTCTACGCCTCCTAGACACCATAAAATATAGCATTTGCATAGAAAGTACTTCAAATTTATACTTGACGAAAAGTGCACAATCACAGCTTTAAGATGAGACCAAAATCTTGACATTCGAATTAAAATCGTGGCCACAGTAAGCGATCAAAGCTGAAAATCTGCACAAAAAACGCACGTGTTCCATGAACAGCCATTTACATGCCTCCTACATGGTAGATAATGTGCCTAAAATATTTTCCGACCATGAAAATACTCATTCGGGTTAAGCCTTTCAACTAAAAATTATAAAACCGAAATTCGCACGTTTAAGGGGAGAAAAATCGATTTAAAGTTTTGGGGTAGTGACACGGGAAAAATTAGAAAATTTTTGGCTTTCAGCCACTAAAACTACCCTAAAACTTTTCCAAAGTATCACAAATTTATACTTTTTGGAAAATTCAGACGTTGATCTATCTACTGATAGCAAAATAATGCAAATCGGTTGGAAAACCTGACCACAGCAATGCCATAAAGGGAAAAAGTTTCCAAAACCTGCCCCCCTAAAAAATACTATCTCGCTTATTAGACCACTTAGAAAAACAGTTTTTGTTTTGATTTGTTTCTTTACACTTATGTATTACTTCAAAATAATGAAAAAAATTTTTTCAATCGCACATGGCTTTTCATGCAGACAAGTTTGTTTTTTCACTGTATTCCTATTTCAACCCAGATAAAACATAGTGTTCTTAAGCAAAGTACTACGAATTTGTATTCAACGTAAACAACAGAGTCACAGCTATAAAATGAGACCAAAATTTTGAAGATCGGATAGAAACTGTGGTCACAGTGAGCGATCAAACTCGGAGATCTGCCAAGGAAATGGACGGGTTTTAGACAAATCCATGTCTACGCCTCCTAGACACCATAAAATATAGCATTTGCATAGAAAGTACTACAAATTTATACTTGACGAAAAGTGCACAATCACAGCTTTAAGATGAGACCAAAATCTTGACATTCGAATTAAAATCGTGGCCACAGTAAGCGATCAAAGCTGAAAATCTGCACAAAAAACGCACGTGTTCCAGGAACAGCCATTTACATGCCTCCTACATGGTAGATAATGTGCCTAAAATATTTTCCGACCATGAAAATACTCATTTGGGTTAAGCCTTTAAACTAAAAATTATAAAACCGAAATTCGCACGTTTAAGGGGAGAAAAATCGATTTAAAGTTTTGGGGTAGTGACACGGGAAAAATTAGAAAATTTTTGGCTTTCAGCCACTAAAACTACCCTAAAACTTTTCCAAAGTATCACAAATTTATACTTTTTGGAAAATTCAGACGCTGATCTATCTACTGATAGCAAAATAATGCAAATCGGTTGGAAAACCTGACCACAGCAATGCCATAAAGGGAAAAAGTTTCCAAAACCTGCCCCCCTAAAATATACTATCTCGCTTATTAGACCACTTAGAAAAACAGTATTTGTTTTGATTTGTTTCTTTACACTTATGTATTACTTCAAAACAATGAAAAAAATTTTTTCAATCGCACATGGCTTTTCATGCAGACAAGTTTGTTTTTTCACTGTATTCCTATTTCAACCCAGATAAAACATAGTGTTCTTAAGCAAAGTACTACGAATTTGTATTCAACGTAAACAACAGAGTCACAGCTATAAAATGAGACCAAAATTTTGAAGATCGGATAGAAACTGTGGTCACAGTGAGCGATCAAACTCGGAGATCTGCCAAGGAAATGGACGGGTTTTAGACAAATCCATGTCTACGCCTCCTAGACACCATAAAATATAGCATTTGCATAGAAAGTACTTCAAATTTATACTTGACGAAAAGTGCACAATCACAGCTTTAAGATGAGACCAAAATCTTGACATTCGAATTAAAATCGTGGCCACAGTAAGCGATCAAAGCTGAAAATCTGCACAAAAAACGCACGTGTTCCATGAACAGCCATTTACATGCCTCCTACATGGTAGATAATGTGCCTAAAATATTTTCCGACCATGAAAATACTCATTCGGGTTAAGCCTTTCAACTAAAAATTATAAAACCGAAATTCGCACGTTTAAGGGGAGAAAAATCGATTTAAAGTTTTGGGGTAGTGACACGGGAAAAATTAGAAAATTTTTGGCTTTCAGCCACTAAAACTACCCTAAAACTTTTCCAAAGTATCACAAATTTATACTTTTTGGAAAATTCAGACGTTGATCTATCTACTGATAGCAAAATAATGCAAATCGGTTGGAAAACCTGACCACAGCAATGCCATAAAGGGAAAAAGTTTCCAAAACCTGCCCCCCTAAAAAATACTATCTCGCTTATTAGACCACTTAGAAAAACAGTTTTTGTTTTGATTTGTTTCTTTACACTTATGTATTACTTCAAAATAATGAAAAAAATTTTTTCAATCGCACATGGCTTTTCATGCAGACAAGTTTGTTTTTTCACTGTATTCCTATTTCAACCCAGATAAAACATAGTGTTCTTAAGCAAAGTACTACAAATTTGTATTCAACGTAAACAACAGAGTCACAGCTATAAAATGAGACCAAAATTTTGAAGATCGGATAGAAACTGTGGTCACAGTGAGCGATCAAACTCGGAGATCTGCCAAGGAAATGGACGGGTTTTAGACAAATCCATGTCTACGCCTCCTAGACACCATAAAATATAGCATTTGCATAGAAAGTACTTCAAATTTATACTTGACGAAAAGTGCACAATCACAGCTTTAAGATGAGACCAAAATCTTGACATTCGAATTAAAATCGTGGCCACAGTAAGCGATCAAAGCTGAAAATCTGCACAAAAAACGCACGTGTTCCATGAACAGCCATTTACATGCCTCCTACATGGTAGATAATGTGCCTAAAATATTTTCCGACCATGAAAATACTCATTCGGGTTAAGCCTTTCAACTAAAAATTATAAAACCGAAATTCGCACGTTTAAGGGGAGAAAAATCGATTTAAAGTTTTGGGGTAGTGACACGGGAAAAATTAGAAAATTTTTGGCTTTCAGCCACTAAAACTACCCTAAAACTTTTCCAAAGTATCACAAATTTATACTTTTTGGAAAATTCAGACGTTGATCTATCTACTGATAGCAAAATAATGCAAATCGGTTGGAAAACCTGACCACAGCAATGCCATAAAGGGAAAAAGTTTCCAAAACCTGCCCCCCTAAAAAATACTATCTCGCTTATTAGACCACTTAGAAAAACAGTTTTTGTTTTGATTTGTTTCTTTACACTTATGTATTACTTCAAAATAATGAAAAAAATTTTTTCAATCGCACATGGCTTTTCATGCAGACAAGTTTGTTTTTTCACTGTATTCCTATTTCAACCCAGATAAAACATAGTGTTCTTAAGCAAAGTACTACAAATTTGTATTCAACGTAAACAACAGAGTCACAGCTATAAAATGAGACCAAAATTTTGAAGATCGGATAGAAACTGTGGTCTCAGTGAGCGATCAAACTCGGAGATCTGCCAAGGAAATGGACGGGTTTTAGACAAATCCATGTCTACGCCTCCTAGACACCATAAAATATAGCATTTGCATAGAAAGTACTAAAAATTTATGCTTGACGAAAAGTGCACAATCACAGCTTTAAGATGAGACCAAAATCTTGACATTCGAATTAAAATCGTGGCCACAGTAAGCGATCAAAGCTGAAAATCTGCACAAAAAACGCACGTGTTCCAGGAACAGCCATTTACATGCCTCCTACATGGTAGATAATGTGCCTAAAATATTTTCCGACCATGAAAATACTCATTTGGGTTAAGCCTTTAAACTAAAAATTATAAAACCGAAATTCGCACGTTTAAGGGGAGAAAAATCGATTTAAAGTTTTGGGGTAGTGACACGGGAAAAATTAGAAAATTTTTGGCTTTCAGCCACTAAAACTACCCTAAAACTTTTCCAAAGTATCACAAATTTATACTTTTTGGAAAATTCAGACGTTGATCTATCTACTGATAGCAAAATAATGCAAATCGGTTGGAAAACCTGACCACAGCAATGCCATAAAGGGAAAAAGTTTCCAAAACCTGCCCCCCTAAAAAATACTATCTCGCTTATTAGACCACTTAGAAAAACAGTTTTTGTTTTGATTTGTTTCTTTACACTTATGTATTACTTCAAAACAATGAAAAAAATTTTTTCAATCGCACATGGCTTTTCATGCAGACAAGTTTGTTTTTTCACTGTATTCCTATTTCAACCCAGATAAAACATAGTGTTCTTAAGCAAAGTACTACAAATTTGTATTCAACGTAAACAACAGAGTCACAGCTATAAAATGAGACCAAAATTTTGAAAATCGGATAGAAACTGTGGTCACAGTGAGCGATCAAACTCGGAGATCTGCCAAGGAAATGGACGCGTTTTAGACAAATCCATGTCTACGCCTCCTAGACACCATAAAATATAGCATTTGCATAGAAAGTACTACAAATTTATACTTGACGAAAAGTGCACAATCACAGCTTTAAGATGAGACCAAAATCTTGACATTCGAATTAAAATCGTGGCCACAGTAAGCGATCAAAGCTGAAAATCTGCACAAAAAACGCACGTGTTCCAGGAACAGCCATTTACATGCCTCCTACATGGTAGATAATGTGCCTAAAATATTTTCCGACCATGAAAATACTCATTTGGTTAAGCCTTTAAACTAAAAATTATAAAACCGAAATTCGCACGTTTAAGGGGAGAAAAATCGATTTAAAGTTTTGGGGTAGTGACACGGGAAAAATTAGAAAATTTTTGGCTTTCAGCCACTAAAACTACCCTAAAACTTTTCCAAAGTATCACAAATTTATACTTTTTGGAAAATTCAGACGCTGATCTATCTACTGATAGCAAAATAATGCAAATCGGTTGGAAAACCTGACCACAGCAATGCCATAAAGGGAAAAAGTTTCCAAAACCTGCCCCCCTAAAATATACTATCTCGCTTATTAGACCACTTAGAAAAACAGTTTTTGTTTTGATTTGTTTCTTTACACTTATGTATTACTTCAAAACAATGAAAAAAATTTTTTCAATCGCACATGGCTTTTCATGCAGACAAGTTTGTTTTTTCACTGTATTCCTATTTCAACCCAGATAAAACATAGTGTTCTTAAGCAAAGTACTACAAATTTGTATTCAACGTAAACAACAGAGTCACAGCTATAAAATGAGACCAAAATTTTGAAAATCGGATAGAAACTGTGGTCACAGTGAGCGATCAAACTCGGAGATCTGCCAAGGAAATGGACGGGTTTTAGACAAATCCATGTCTACGCCTCCTAGACACCATAAAATATAGCATTTGCATAGAAAGTACTACAAATTTATACTTGACGAAAAGTGCACAATCACAGCTTTAAGATGAGACCAAAATCTTGACATTCGAATTAAAATCGTGGCCACAGTAAGCGATCAAAGCTGAAAATCTGCACAAAAAACGCACGTGTTCCAGGAACAGCCATTTACATGCCTCCTACATGGTAGATAATGTGCCTAAAATATTTTCCGACCATGAAAATACTCATTCAGGTTAAGCCTTTAAACTTAAAATTATAAAACCGAAATTCGCACGTTTAAGGGGAGAAAAATCGATTTAAAGTTTTGGGGTAGTGACACGGGAAAAAGTAGAAAATTTTTGGCTTTCAGCCACTAAAACTACCCTAAAACTTTTCCAAAGTATCACAAATTTATACTTTTTGGAAAATTCAGACGCTGATCTATCTACTGATAGCAAAATAATGCAAATCGGTTGGAAAACCTGACCACAGCAATGCCATAAAGGGAAAAAGTTTCCAAAACCTGCCCCCCTAAAAAATACTATCTCGCTTATTAGACCACTTAGAAAAACAGTTTTTGTTTTGACTTGTTTCTTTACACTTATGTATTACTTCAAAACAATGAAAAAAAATTTTTCAATCGCACATGGCTTTTCATGCAGACAAGTTTGTTTTTTCACTGTATTCCTATTTCAACCCAGATAAAACATAGTGTTCTTAAGCAAAGTACTACAAATTTGTATTCAACGTAAACAACAGAGTCACAGCTATAAAATGAGACCAAAATTTTGAAAATCGGATAGAAACTGTGGTCACAGTGAGCGATCAAACTCGGAGATCTGCCAAGGAAATGGACGGGTTTTAGACAAATCCATGTCTACGCCTCCTAGACACCATAAAATATAGCATTTGCATAGAAAGTACTACAAATTTATACTTGACGAAAAGTGCACAATCACAGCTTTAAGATGAGACCAAAATCTTGACATTCGAATTAAAATCGTGGCCACAGTAAGCGATCAAAGCTGAAAATCTGCACAAAAAACGCACGTGTTCCAGGAACAGCCATTTACATGCCTCCTACATGGTAGATAATGTGCCTAAAATATTTTCCGACCATGAAAATACTCATTTGGGTTGAGCCTTTAAACTAGAAATTATAAAACCGAATTTCGCACGTTTAAGGGGAGAAAAATCGATTTAAAGTTTTGGGGTAGTGACACGGGAAAAATTAGAAAATTTTTGGCTTTCAGCCACTAAAACTACCCTAAAACTTTTCCAAAGTATCACAAATTTATACTTTTTGGAAAATTCAGACGCTGATCTATCTACTGATAGCAAAATAATGCAAATCGGTTGGAAAACCTGACCACAGCAATGCCATAAAGGGAAAAAGTTTCCAAAACCTGCCCCCCTAAAATATACTATCTCGCTTATTAGACCACTTAGAAAAACAGTTTTTGTTTTGATTTGTTTCTTTACACTTATGTATTACTTCAAAACAATGAAAAAAATTTTTTCAATCGCACATGGCTTTTCATGCAGACAAGTTTGTTTTTTCACTGTATTCCTATTTCAACCCAGATAAAACATAGTGTTCTTAAGCAAAGTACTACAAATTTATATTCAACGTAAACAACAGAGTCACAGCTATAAAATGAGACCAAAATTTTGAAAATCGGATAGAAACTGTGGTCACAGTGAGCGATCAAACTCGGAGATCTGCCAAGGAAATGGACGGGTTTTAGACAAATCCATGTCTACGCCTCCTAGACACCATAAAATATAGCGTTTGCATAGAAAGTACTACAAATTTATACTTGACGAAAAGTGCACAATCACAGCTTTAAGATGAGACCAAAATCTTGACATTCGAATTAAAATCGTGGCCACAGTAAGCGATCAAAGCTGAAAATCTGCACAAAAAACGCACGTGTTCCAGGAACAGCCATTTACATGCCTCCTACATGGTAGATAATGTGCCTAAAATATTTTCCGACCATGAAAATACTCATTTGGTTAAGCCTTTAAACTAAAAATTATAAAACCGAAATTCGCACGTTTAAGGGGAGAAAAATCGATTTAAAGTTTTGGGGTAGTGACACGGGAAAAATTAGAAAATTTTTGGCTTTCAGCCACTAAAACTACCCTAAAACTTTTCCAAAGTATCACAAATTTATACTTTTTGGAAAATTCAGACGTTGATCTATCTACTGATAGCAAAATAATGCAAATCGGTTGGAAAACCTGACCACAGCAATGCCATAAAGGGAAAAAGTTTCCAAAACCTGCCCCCCTAAAATATACTATCTCGCTTATTAGACCACTTAGAAAAACAGTTTTTGTTTTGATTTGTTTCTTTACACTTATGTATTACTTCAAAACAATGAAAAAAATTTTTTCAATCGCACATGGCTTTTCATGCAGACAAGTTTGTTTTTTCACTGTATTCCTATTTCAACCCAGATAAAACATAGTGTTCTTAAGCAAAGTACTACAAATTTGTATTCAACGTAAACAACAGAGTCACAGCTATAAAATGAGACCAAAATTTTGAAAATCGGATAGAAACTGTGGTCACAGTGAGCGATCAAACTCGGAGATCTGCCAAGGAAATGGACGGGTTTTAGACAAATCCATGTCTACGCCTCCTAGACACCATAAAATATAGCATTTGCATAGAAAGTACTACAAATTTATACTTGACGAAAAGTGCACAATCACAGCTTTAAGATGAGACCAAAATCTTGACATTCGAATTAAAATCGTGGCCACAGTAAGCGATCAAAGCTGAAAATCTGCACAAAAAACGCACGTGTTCCAGGAACAGCCATTTACATGCCTCCTACATGGTAGATAATGTGCCTAAAATATTTTCCGACCATGAAAATACTCATTCAGGTTAAGCCTTTAAACTTAAAATTATAAAACCGAAATTCGCACGTTTAAGGGGAGAAAAATCGATTTAAAGTTTTGGGGTAGTGACACGGGAAAAAGTAGAAAATTTTTGGCTTTCAGCCACTAAAACTACCCTAAAACTTTTCCAAAGTATCACAAATTTATACTTTTTGGAAAATTCAGACGCTGATCTATCTACTGATGGCAAAATAATGCAAATCGGTTGGAAAACCTGACCACAGCAATGCCATAAAGGGAAAAAGTTTCCAAAACCTGCCCCCCTAAAAAATACTATCTCGCTTATTAGACCACTTAGAAAAACAGTTTTTGTTTTGACTTGTTTCTTTACACTTATGTATTACTTCAAAACAATGAAAAAAATTTTTTCAATCGCACATGGCTTTTCATGCAGACAAGTTTGTTTTTTCACTGTATTCCTATTTCAACCCAGATAAAACATAGTGTTCTTAAGCAAAGTACTACAAATTTGTATTCAACGTAAACAACAGAGTCACAGCTATAAAATGAGACCAAAATTTTGAAAATCGGATAGAAACTGTGGTCACAGTGAGCGATCAAACTCGGAGATCTGCCAAGGAAATGGACGGGTTTTAGACAAATCCATGTCTACGCCTCCTAGACACCATAAAATATAGCATTTGCATAGAAAGTACTACAAATTTATACTTGACGAAAAGTGCACAATCACAGCTTTAAGATGAGACCAAAATCTTGACATTCGAATTAAAATCGTGGCCACAGTAAGCGATCAAAGCTGAAAATCTGCACAAAAAACGCACGTGTTCCAGGAACAGCCATTTACATGCCTCCTACATGGTAGATAATGTGCCTAAAATATTTTCCGACCATGAAAATACTCATTTGGGTTGAGCCTTTAAACTAGAAATTATAAAACCGAATTTCGCACGTTTAAGGGGAGAAAAATCGATTTAAAGTTTTGGGGTAGTGACACGGGAAAAATTAGAAAATTTTTGGCTTTCAGCCACTAAAACTACCCTAAAACTTTTCCAAAGTATCACAAATTTATACTTTTTGGAAAATTCAGACGCTGATCTATCTACTGATAGCAAAATAATGCAAATCGGTTGGAAAACCTGACCACAGCAATGCCATAAAGGGAAAAAGTTTCCAAAACCTGCCCCCCTAAAATATACTATCTCGCTTATTAGACCACTTAGAAAAACAGTTTTTGTTTTGATTTGTTTCTTTACACTTATGTATTACTTCAAAACAATGAAAAAAATTTTTTCAATCGCACATGGCTTTTCATGCAGACAAGTTTGTTTTTTCACTGTATTCCTATTTCAACCCAGATAAAACATAGTGTTCTTAAGCAAAGTACTACAAATTTATATTCAACGTAAACAACAGAGTCACAGCTATAAAATGAGACCAAAATTTTGAAAATCGGATAGAAACTGTGGTCACAGTGAGCGATCAAACTCGGAGATCTGCCAAGGAAATGGACGGGTTTTAGACAAATCCATGTCTACGCCTCCTAGACACCATAAAATATAGCGTTTGCATAGAAAGTACTACAAATTTATACTTGACGAAAAGTGCACAATCACAGCTTTAAGATGAGACCAAAATCTTGACATTCGAATTAAAATCGTGGCCACAGTAAGCGATCAAAGCTGAAAATCTGCACAAAAAACGCACGTGTTCCAGGAACAGCCATTTACATGCCTCCTACATGGTAGATAATGTGCCTAAAATATTTTCCGACCATGAAAATACTCATTTGGTTAAGCCTTTAAACTAAAAATTATAAAACCGAAATTCGCACGTTTAAGGGGAGAAAAATCGATTTAAAGTTTTGGGGTAGTGACACGGGAAAAATTAGAAAATTTTTGGCTTTCAGCCACTAAAACTACCCTAAAACTTTTCCAAAGTATCACAAATTTATACTTTTTGGAAAATTCAGACGTTGATCTATCTACTGATAGCAAAATAATGCAAATCGGTTGGAAAACCTGACCACAGCAATGCCATAAAGGGAAAAAGTTTCCAAAACCTGCCCCCCTAAAATATACTATCTCGCTTATTAGACCACTTAGAAAAACAGTTTTTGTTTTGATTTGTTTCTTTACACTTATGTATTACTTCAAAACAATGAAAAAAATTTTTTCAATCGCACATGGCTTTTCATGCAGACAAGTTTGTTTTTTCACTGTATTCCTATTTCAACCCAGATAAAACATAGTGTTCTTAAGCAAAGTACTACAAATTTGTATTCAACGTAAACAACAGAGTCACAGCTATAAAATGAGACCAAAATTTTGAAAATCGGATAGAAACTGTGGTCACAGTGAGCGATCAAACTCGGAGATCTGCCAAGGAAATGGACGGGTTTTAGACAAATCCATGTCTACGCCTCCTAGACACCATAAAATATAGCATTTGCATAGAAAGTACTACAAATTTATACTTGACGAAAAGTGCACAATCACAGCTTTAAGATGAGACCAAAATCTTGACATTCGAATTAAAATCGTGGCCACAGTAAGCGATCAAAGCTGAAAATCTGCACAAAAAACGCACGTGTTCCAGGAACAGCCATTTACATGCCTCCTACATGGTAGATAATGTGCCTAAAATATTTTCCGACCATGAAAATACTCATTTGGTTAAGCCTTTAAACTAAAAATTATAAAACCGAAATTCGCACGTTTAAGGGGAGAAAAATCGATTTAAAGTTTTGGGGTAGTGACACGGGAAAAATTAGAAAATTTTTGGCTTTCAGCCACTAAAACTACCCTAAAACTTTTCCAAAGTATCACAAATTTATACTTTTTGGAAAATTCAGACGTTGATCTATCTACTGATAGCAAAATAATGCAAATCGGTTGGAAAACCTGACCACAGCAATGCCATAAAGGGAAAAAGTTTCCAAAACCTGCCCCCCTAAAATATACTATCTCGCTTATTAGACCACTTAGAAAAACAGTTTTTGTTTTGATTTGTTTCTTTACACTTATGTATTACTTCAAAACAATGAAAAAAATTTTTTCAATCGCACATGGCTTTTCATGCAGACAAGTTTGTTTTTTCACTGTATTCCTATTTCAACCCAGATAAAACATAGTGTTCTTAAGCAAAGTACTACAAATTTGTATTCAACGTAAACAACAGAGTCACAGCTATAAAATGAGACCAAAATTTTGAAAATCGGATAGAAACTGTGGTCACAGTGAGCGATCAAACTCGGAGATCTGCCAAGGAAATGGACGGGTTTTAGACAAATCCATGTCTACGCCTCCTAGACACCATAAAATATAGCATTTGCATAGAAAGTACTACAAATTTATACTTGACGAAAAGTGCACAATCACAGCTTTAAGATGAGACCAAAATCTTGACATTCGAATTAAAATCGTGGCCACAGTAAGCGATCAAAGCTGAAAATCTGCACAAAAAACGCACGTGTTCCAGGAACAGCCATTTACATGCCTCCTACATGGTAGATAATGTGCCTAAAATATTTTCCGACCATGAAAATACTCATTTGGTTAAGCCTTTAAACTAAAAATTATAAAACCGAAATTCGCACGTTTAAGGGGAGAAAAATCGATTTAAAGTTTTGGGGTAGTGACACGGGAAAAATTAGAAAATTTTTGGCTTTCAGCCACTAAAACTACCCTAAAACTTTTCCAAAGTATCACAAATTTATACTTTTTGGAAAATTCAGACGTTGATCTATCTACTGATAGCAAAATAATGCAAATCGGTTGGAAAACCTGACCACAGCAATGCCATAAAGGGAAAAAGTTTCCAAAACCTGCCCCCCTAAAATATACTATCTCGCTTATTAGACCACTTAGAAAAACAGTTTTTGTTTTGATTTGTTTCTTTACACTTATGTATTACTTCAAAACAATGAAAAAAATTTTTTCAATCGCACATGGCTTTTCATGCAGACAAGTTTGTTTTTTCACTGTATTCCTATTTCAACCCAGATAAAACATAGTGTTCTTAAGCAAAGTACTACAAATTTGTATTCAACGTAAACAACAGAGTCACAGCTATAAAATGAGACCAAAATTTTGAAAATCGGATAGAAACTGTGGTCACAGTGAGCGATCAAACTCGGAGATCTGCCAAGGAAATGGACGGGTTTTAGACAAATCCATGTCTACGCCTCCTAGACACCATAAAATATAGCATTTGCATAGAAAGTACTACAAATTTATACTTGACGAAAAGTGCACAATCACAGCTTTAAGATGAGACCAAAATCTTGACATTCGAATTAAAATCGTGGCCACAGTAAGCGATCAAAGCTGAAAATCTGCACAAAAAACGCACGTGTTCCAGGAACAGCCATTTACATGCCTCCTACATGGTAGATAATGTGCCTAAAATATTTTCCGACCATGAAAATACTCATTCAGGTTAAGCCTTTAAACTTAAAATTATAAAACCGAAATTCGCACGTTTAAGGGGAGAAAAATCGATTTAAAGTTTTGGGGTAGTGACACGGGAAAAAGTAGAAAATTTTTGGCTTTCAGCCACTAAAACTACCCTAAAACTTTTCCAAAGTATCACAAATTTATACTTTTTGGAAAATTCAGACGCTGATCTATCTACTGATAGCAAAATAATGCAAATCGGTTGGAAAACCTGACCACAGCAATGCCATAAAGGGAAAAAGTTTCCAAAACCTGCCCCCCTAAAAAATACTATCTCGCTTATTAGACCACTTAGAAAAACAGTTTTTGTTTTGACTTGTTTCTTTACACTTATGTATTACTTCAAAACAATGAAAAAAATTTTTTCAATCGCACATGGCTTTTCATGGAGACAAGTTTGTTTTTTCACTGTATTCCTATTTCAACCCAGATAAAACATAGTGTTCTTAAGCAAAGTACTACAAATTTGTATTCAACGTAAACAACAGAGTCACAGCTATAAAATGAGACCAAAATTTTGAAAATCGGATAGAAACTGTGGTCACAGTGAGCGATCAAACTCGGAGATCTGCCAAGGAAATGGACGGGTTTTAGACAAATCCATGTCTACGCCTCCTAGACACCATAAAATATAGCATTTGCATAGAAAGTACTACAAATTTATACTTGACGAAAAGTGCACAATCACAGCTTTAAGATGAGACCAAAATCTTGACATTCGAATTAAAACCGTGGCCACAGTAAGCGATCAAAGCTGAAAATCTGCACAAAAAACGCACGTGTTCCAGGAACAGCCATTTACATGCCTCCTACATGGTAGATAATGTGCCTAAAATATTTTCCGACCATGAAAATACTCATTTGGGTTAAGCCTTTAAACTAAAAATTATAAAACCGAAATTCGCACGTTTAAGGGGAGCAAAATCGATTTAAAGTTTTGGGGTAGTGACACGGGAAAAATTAGAAAATTTTTGGCTTTCAGCCACTAAAACTACCCTAAAACTTTTCCAAAGTATCACAAATTTATACTTTTTGGAAAATTCAGACGTTGATCTATCTACTGAAAGCAAAATAATGCAAATCGGTTGGAAAACCTGACCACAGCAATGCCATAAAGGGAAAAAGTTTCCAAAACCTGCCCCCCTAAAAAATACTATCTCGCTTATTAGACCACTTAGAAAAACAGTTTTTGTTTTGATTTGTTTCTTTACACTTATGTATTACTTCAAAACAATGAAAAAAAATTTTTCAATCGCACATGGCTTTTCATGCAGACAAGTTTGTTTTTTCACTGTATTCCTATTTCAACCCAGATAAAACATAGTGTTCTTAAGCAAAGTACTACAAATTTGTATTCAACGTAAACAACAGAGTCACAGCTATAAAATGAGACCAAAATTTTGAAAATCGGATAGAAACTGTGGTCACAGTGAGCGATCAAACTCGGAGATCTGCCAAGGAAATGGACGCGTTTTAGACAAATCCATGTCTACGCCTCCTAGACACCATAAAATATAGCATTTGCATAGAAAGTACTACAAATTTATACTTGACGAAAAGTGCACAATCACAGCTTTAAGATGAGACCAAAATCTTGACATTCGAATTAAAATCGTGGCCACAGTAAGCGATCAAAGCTGAAAATCTGCACAAAAAACGCACGTGTTCCAGGAACAGCCATTTACATGCCTCCTACATGGTAGATAATGTGCCTAAAATATTTTCCGACCATGAAAATACTCATTTGGTTAAGCCTTTAAACTAAAAATTATAAAACCGAAATTCGCACGTTTAAGGGGAGAAAAATCGATTTAAAGTTTTGGGGTAGTGACACGGGAAAAATTAGAAAATTTTTGGCTTTCAGCCACTAAAACTACCCTAAAACTTTTCCAAAGTATCACAAATTTATACTTTTTGGAAAATTCAGACGTTGATCTATCTACTGATAGCAAAATAATGCAAATCGGTTGGAAAACCTGACCACAGCAATGCCATAAAGGGAAAAAGTTTCCAAAACCTGCCCCCCTAAAATATACTATCTCGCTTATTAGACCACTTAGAAAAACAGTTTTTGTTTTGATTTGTTTCTTTACACTTATGTATTACTTCAAAACAATGAAAAAAATTTTTTCAATCGCACATGGCTTTTCATGCAGACAAGTTTGTTTTTTCACTGTATTCCTATTTCAACCCAGATAAAACATAGTGTTCTTAAGCAAAGTACTACAAATTTGTATTCAACGTAAACAACAGAGTCACAGCTATAAAATGAGACCAAAATTTTGAAAATCGGATAGAAACTGTGGTCACAGTGAGCGATCAAACTCGGAGATCTGCCAAGGAAATGGACGGGTTTTAGACAAATCCATGTCTACGCCTCCTAGACACCATAAAATATAGCATTTGCATAGAAAGTACTACAAATTTATACTTGACGAAAAGTGCACAATCACAGCTTTAAGATGAGACCAAAATCTTGACATTCGAATTAAAATCGTGGCCACAGTAAGCGATCAAAGCTGAAAATCTGCACAAAAAACGCACGTGTTCCAGGAACAGCCATTTACATGCCTCCTACATGGTAGATAATGTGCCTAAAATATTTTCCGACCATGAAAATACTCATTCAGGTTAAGCCTTTAAACTTAAAATTATAAAACCGAAATTCGCACGTTTAAGGGGAGAAGAATCGATTTAAAGTTTTGGGGTAGTGACACGGGAAAAAGTAGAAAATTTTTGGCTTTCAGCCACTAAAACTACCCTAAAACTTTTCCAAAGTATCACAAATTTATACTTTTTGGAAAATTCAGACGCTGATCTATCTACTGATAGCAAAATAATGCAAATCGGTTGGAAAACCTGACCACAGCAATGCCATAAAGGGAAAAAGTTTCCAAAACCTGCCCCCCTAAAAAATACTATCTCGCTTATTAGACCACTTAGAAAAACAGTTTTTGTTTTGATTTGTTTCTTTACACTTATGTATTACTTCAAAACAATGAAAAAAATTTTTTCAATCGCACATGGCTTTTCATGCAGACAAGTTTGTTTTTTCACTGTATTCCTATTTCAACCCAGATAAAACATAGTGTTCTTAAGCAAAGTACTACAAATTTGTATTCAACGTAAACAACAGAGTCACAGCTATAAAATGAGACCAAAATTTTGAAAATCGGATAGAAACTGTGGTCACAGTGAGCGATCAAACTCGGAGATCTGCCAAGGAAATGGACGGGTTTTAGACAAATCCATGTCTACGCCTCCTAGACACCATAAAATATAGCATTTGCATAGAAAGTACTACAAATTTATACTTGACGAAAAGTGCACAATCACAGCTTTAAGATGAGACCAAAATCTTGACATTCGAATTAAAATCGTGGCCACAGTAAGCGATCAAAGCTGAAAATCTGCACAAAAAACGCACGTGTTCCAGGAACAGCCATTTACATGCCTCCTACATGGTAGATAATGTGCCTAAAATATTTTCCGACCATGAAAATACTCATTTGGGTTAAGCCTTTAAACTAAAAATTATAAAACCGAAATTCGCACGTTTAAGGGGAGAAAAATCGATTTAAAGTTTTGGGGTAGTGACACGGGAAAAATTAGAAAATTTTTGGCTTTCAGCCACTAAAACTACCCTAAAACTTTTCCAAAGTATCACAAATTTATACTTTTTGGAAAATTCAGACGTTGATCTATCTACTGATAGCAAAATAATGCAAATCGGTTGGAAAACCTGACCACAGCAATGCCATAAAGGGAAAAAGTTTCCAAAACCTGCCCCCCTAAAAAATACTATCTCGCTTATTAGACCACTTAGAAAAACAGTTTTTGTTTTGATTTGTTTCTTTACACTTATGTATTACTTCAAAACAATGAAAAAAATTTTTTCAATCGCACATGGCTTTTCATGCAGACAAGTTTGTTTTTTCACTGTATTCCTATTTCAACCCAGATAAAACATAGTGTTCTTAAGCAAAGTACTACAAATTTGTATTCAACGTAAACAACAGAGTCACAGCTATAAAATGAGACCAAAATTTTGAAAATCGGATAGAAACTGTGGTCACAGTGAGCGATCAAACTCGGAGATCTGCCAAGGAAATGGACGGGTTTTAGACAAATCCATGTCTACGCCTCCTAGACACCATAAAATATAGCATTTGCATAGAAAGTACTACAAATTTATACTTGACGAAAAGTGCACAATCACAGCTTTAAGATGAGACCAAAATCTTGACATTCGAATTAAAATCGTGGCCACAGTAAGCGATCAAAGCTGAAAATCTGCACAAAAAACGCACGTGTTCCAGGAACAGCCATTTACATGCCTCCTACATGGTAGATAATGTGCCTAAAATATTTTCCGACCATGAAAATACTCATTCAGGTTAAGCCTTTAAACTTAAAATTATAAAACCGAAATTCGCACGTTTAAGGGGAGAAAAATCGATTTAAAGTTTTGGGATAGTGACATGGGAAAAATTAGAAAATTTTTTGCTTTCAGCCACTAAAACTACCCTAAAACTTTTCCAAAGTATCACAAATTTATACTTTTTGGAAAATTCAGACGCTGATCTATCTACTGATAGCAAAATAATGCAAATCGGTTGGAAAACCTGACCACAGCAATGCCATAAAGGGAAAAAGTTTCCAAAACCTGCCCCCCTAAAAAATACTATCTCGCTCATTAGACCACTTAGAAAAACAGTTTTTGTTTTGATTTGTTTCTTTACACTTATGTATTACTTCAAAACAATGAAAAACATTTTTTCAATCGCACATGGCTTTTCATGCAGACAAGTTTGTTTTTTCACTGTATTCCTATTTCAACCCAGATAAAACATAGTGTTCTTAAGCAAAGTACTACAAATTTGTATTTGACGTAAACAACAGAGTCACAGCTATAAAATGAGACCAAAATTTTGAAGATCGGATAGAAACTGTGGTCACAGTGAGCGATCAAACTCGGAGATCTGCCAAGGAAATGGACGGGTTTTAGACAAATCCATGTCTACGCCTCCTAGACACCATAAAATATAGCATTTGCATAGAAAGTACTACAAATTTATACTTGACGAAAAGTGCACAATCACAGCTTTAAGATGAGACCAAAATCTTGACATTCGAATTAAAATCGTGGCCACAGTAAGCGATCAAAGCTGAAAATCTGCACAAAAAACGCACGTGTTCCAGGAACAGCCATTTACATGCCTCCTACATGATAGATAATGTGCCTAAAATATTTTCCGACCATGAAAATACTCATTCGGGTTAAGCCTTTAAACTTAAAATTATAAAACCGAAATTCGCACGTTTAAGGGGAGAAAAATCGATTTAAAGTTTTGGGGTAGTGACACGGGAAAAATTAGAAAATTTTTGGCTTTCAGCCACTAAAACCACCCTAAAACTTTTCCAAAGTATCACAAATTTATACTTTTTGGAAAATTCAGACGCTGATCTATCTACTGATAGCAAAATAATGCAAATCGGTTGGAAAACCTGACCACAGCAATGCCATAAAGGGAAAAAGTTTCCAAAACCTGCCCCCCTAAAATATACTATCTCGCTTATTAGACCACTTAGAAAAACAGTTTTTGTTTTGATTTGTTTCTTTACACTTATGTATTACTTCAAAACAATGAAAAAAATTTTTTCAATCGCACATGGCTTTTCATGCAGACAAGTTTGTTTTTTCACTGTATTCCTATTTCAACCCAGATAAAACATAGTGTTCTTAAGCAAAGTACTACAAATTTGTATTCAACGTAAACAACAGAGTCACAGCTATAAAATGAGACCAAAATTTTGAAAATCGGATAGAAACTGTGGTCACAGTGAGCGATCAAACTCGGAGATCTGCCAAGGAAATGGACGGGTTTTAGACAAATCCATGTCTACGCCTCCTAGACACCATAAAATATAGCATTTGCATAGAAAGTACTACAAATTTATACTTAACGAAAAGTGCACAATCACAGCTTTAAGATGAGACTAAAATCTCCACATTCGAATTAAAATCGTGGCCACAGTAAGCGATCAAAGCTGAAAATCTGCACAAAAAACGCACGTGTTCCAGGAACAGCCATTTAAATGCCTCCTACATGATAGATAATGTGCCTAAAATATTTTCCGACCATGAAAATACTCATTCGGGTTTAGCCTTTAAACTAAAAATTATAAAACCGAAATTCGCACGTTTAAGGGGAGAAAAATCGATTTAAAGTTTTGGGGTAGTGACACGGGAAAAATTAGAAAATTTTTGGCTTTCAGCCACTAAAACTACCCTAAAACTTTTCCAAAGTATCTCAAATTTATACTTTTAGGAAAATTCAGACGCTGATCCATCTACTGATAGCAAAATAATGCAAATCGGTTGGAAAACCTGACCACAGCAATGCCATAAAGGGAAAAAGTTTCCAAAACCTGCCCCCCTAAAAAATACTATCTCGCTTATTAGACCACTTAGAAAAACAGTTTTTGTTTTGATTTGTTTCTTTACACTTATGTATTACTTCAAAACAATGAAAAAAATTTTTTCAATCGCACATGGCTTTTCATGCAGACAAGTTTGTTTTTTCACTGTATTCCTATTTCAACCCAGATAAAACATAGTGTTCTTAAGCAAAGTACTACAAATTTGTATTCAACGTAAACAACAGAGTCACAGCTAGAAAATGAGACCAAAATTTTGAAAATCGGATAGAAACTGTGGTCACAGTGAGCGATCAAACTCGGAGATCTGCCAAGGAAATGGACGGGTTTTTAGACAAATCCATGTCTACGCCTCCTAGACACCATAAAATATAGCATTTGCATAGAAAGTACTACAAATTTATACTTGACGAAAAGTGCACAATCACAGCTTTAAGATGAGACCAAAATCTTGACATTCGAATTAAAATCGTGGCCACAGTAAGCGATCAAAGCTGAAAATCTGCACAAAAAACGCACGTGTTCCAGGAACAGCCATTTACATGCCTCCTACATGATAGATAATGTGCCTAAAATATTTTCCGACCATGAAAATACTCATTCGGGTTAAGCCTTTAAACTTAAAATTATAAAACCGAAATTCGCACGTTTAAGGGGAGAAAAATCGATTTAAAGTTTTGGGGTAGTGACACGGGAAAAATTAGAAAATTTTTGGCTTTCAGCCACTAAAACCACCCTAAAACTTTTCCAAAGTATCACAAATTTATACTTTTTGGAAAATTCAGACGCTGATCTATCTACTGATAGCAAAATAATGCAAATCGGTTGGAAAACCTGACCACAGCAATGCCATAAAGGGAAAAAGTTTCCAAAACCTGCCCCCCTAAAATATACTATCTCGCTTATTAGACCACTTAGAAAAACAGTTTTTGTTTTGATTTGTTTCTTTACACTTATGTATTACTTCAAAACAATGAAAAAAATTTTTTCAATCGCACATGGCTTTTCATGCAGACAAGTTTGTTTTTTCACTGTATTCCTATTTCAACCCAGATAAAACATAGTGTTCTTAAGCAAAGTACTACAAGTTTGTATTCAACGTAAACAACAGAGTCACAGCTATAAAATGAGACCAAAATTTTGAAGATCGGATAGAAACTGTGGTCACAGTGAGCGATCAAACTCGGAGATCTGCCAAGGAAATGGACGGGTTTTAGACAAATCCATGTCTACGCCTCCTAGACACCATAAAATATAGCATTTGCATAGAAAGTACTACAAATTTATACTTGACGAAAAGTGCACAATCACAGCTTTAAGATGAGACCAAAATCTTGACATTCGAATTAAAATCGTGGCCACAGTAAGCGATCAAAGCTGAAAATCTGCACAAAAAACGCACGTGTTCCAGGAACAGCCATTTACATGCCTCCTACATGGTAGATAATGTGCCTAAAATATTTTCCGACCATGAAAATACTCATTTGGGTTAAGCCTTTAAACTTAAAATTATAAAACCGAAATTCGCACGTTTAAGGGGAGAAAAATCGATTTAAAGTTTTGGGGTAGTGACACGGGAAAAATTAGAAAATTTTTGGCTTTCAGCCACTAAAACTACCCTAAAACTTTTCCAAAGTATCACAAATTTAAATCTGGAAAATTCAGAGGCTGATCTATCTACTGATAGCAAAATAATGCAAATCGGTTGGAAAACCTGACCACAGCAATGCCATAAAGGGAAAAAGTTTCCAAAACCTGCCCCCCTAAAAAATACTATCTCGCTTATTAGACCACTTAGAAAAACAGTTTTTGTTTTGATTTTACAATTATGTATTATACTTCAAAACAATGAAAAAAAGTTTTTCAATCGCACATGGCTTTTCATGCAGACAAGTTTGTTTTTTCACTGTATTCCTACTTCAACCCAGATAAAACATAGTGTTCTTAAGCAAAGTACTGCAGATTTGTATTCGACGTAAACAACAGAGTCACAGCTATAAAATGAGACCAAAATTTTGAAAATCGGATAGAAACTGTGGTCACAGTGGGCGATCAAACTCGGAGATCTGCCAAGGAAATGGACGGGTTTTAGACAAATCCATGTCCACGCCTCCTAGACACCATAAAATATAGCATTTGCATAGAAAGTACTACAAATTTATACTTGACGAAAAGTGCACAATCACAGCTTTAAGATGAGACCAAAATCTTGACATTCGAATTAAAATCGTGGCCACAGTAAGCGATCAAAGCTGAAAATCTGCACAAAAAACGCACGTGTTCCAGGAACAGCCATTTACATGCCTCCTACATGGTAGATAATGTGCCTAAAATATTTTCCGACCATGAAAATACTCATTTGGGTTAAGCCTTTAAACTAAAAATTATAAAACCGAAATTCGCACGTTTAAGGGGAGAAAAATCGATTTAAAGTTTTGGGGTAGTGACACGGGAAAAATTAGAAAATTTTTGGCTTTCAGCCACTAAAACTACCCTAAAACTTTTCCAAAGTATCACAAATTTATACTTTTTGGAAAATTCAGACGCTTATCTAGCTACTGATAGCAAAATAATGCAAATCGGTTGGAAAACCTGACCACAGCAATGCCATAAAGGGAAAAAGTTTCCAAAACCTGCCCCCCTAAAATATACTATCTCGCTTATTAGACCACTTAGAAAAACTGTTTTTGTTTTGATTTGTTTCTTTACAATTATGTATTACTTCAAAGATAATGTGCCTAAAATATTTTCCGACCATGAAAATACTGATTTGGGTTAAGCCTTTAAACTAAAAATTATAAAACCGAATTTCGCACGTTTAAGGGGAGAAAAATCGATTTAAAGTTTTGGGGTAGTGACACGGGAAAAATTAGAAAATTTTTGGCTTTCAGCCACTAAAACTACCCTAAAACTTTTCCAAAGTATCACAAATTTATTTTTTTTGGAAAATTCAGACGCTGATCTAGCTACTGATAGCAAAATAATGCAAATCGGTTGGAAAACCTGACCACAGCAATGCCATAAAGGGAAAAAGTTTCCAAAACCTGCCTCCCTAAAATAAACTATCTCTAAACAGTTTTTGTTTTGATTTGTTTCTTTACACTTATGTATTACTTCAAAACAATGAAAAAAATTTTTTCAATCGCACATGGCTTTTCATGCAGACAAGTTTGTTTTTTCACTGTATTCCTATTTCAACCCAGATAAAACATAGTGTTCTTAAGCAAAGTACTACAAATTTGTATTCGACGTAAACAACAGAGTCACAGCTATAAAATGAGACCAAAATTTTGAAAATCGGATAGAAACTGTGGTCACAGTGAGCGATCAAACTCGGAGATCTCCCAAGGAAATGGACGGGTCTTAGACAAATCCATGTCTACGCCCCTCCTAGACACCATAAAATATAGCATTTGCATAGAAAGTACTACAAATTTTTACTTGACGAAAAGTGCACAATCACAGCTTTAAGATGAGACCAAAATCTTGACATTCGAATTAAAATCGTGGCCACAGTGAGCGATCAAAGCTGAAAATCTGCACAAAAAACGCACGTGTTCCAGGAACAGCCATTTACATGCCTCCTACATGGTAGATAATGTGCCTAAAATATTTTCTGACCATGAAAATACTCATTTGGGTTAAGCCTTTAAACTAAAAATTATAAAACCGAAATTCGCACGTTTAAGGGGAGAAAAATCGATTTAAAGTTTTGGAGTAGTGACACGGAAAAAATTAGAAAATTTTTGGCTTTCAGCCACTAAAACTACCCTAAAACTTTTCCAAAGTATCACAAATTTATACTTTTTGGAAAATTCAGACGCTGATCCATCTACTGATAGCAAAATAATGCAAATCGGTTGGAAAACCTGACCACAGCAATGCCATAAAGGGAAAACGTTTCCAAAACCTGCCCCCCTAAAATATACTATCTCGCTTATTAGACAACTTAGAAAAACAGTTTTTGTTTTGATTTGTTTCTTTACACTTATGTATTACTTCAAAACAATGAAAAAAATTTTTTCAATCGCACATGGCTTTTCATGCAGACAAGTTTGTTTTTTCACTGTATTCCTATTTCAACCCAGATAAAACATAGTGTTCTTAAGCAAAGTACTACAAATTTGTATTCAACGTAAACAACAGAGTCACAGCTATAAAATGAGACCAAAATTTTGAAAATCGGATAGAAACTGTGGTCACAGTGAGCGATCAAACTCGGAGATCTGCCAAGGAAATGGACGGGTTTTAGACAAATCCATGTCTACGCCTCCTAGACACCATAAAATATAGCATTTGCATAGAAAGTACTACAAATTTATACTTGACGAAAAGTGCACAATCACAGCTTTAAGATGAGACCAAAATCTTGACATTCGAATTAAAATCGTGGCCACAGTAAGCGATCAAAGCTGAAAATCTGCACAAAAAACGCACGTGTTCCAGGAACAGCCATTTACATACCTCCTACATGGTAGATAATATGCCTAAAATATTCTCCGACCATGAAAATACTCATTTGGGTTAAGCCTTTAAACTAAAAATTATAAAACCGAAATTCGCACGTTTAAGGGGAGAAAAATCGATTTAAAGTTTTGGGGTAGTGACACGGGAAAAATTAGAAAATTTTTGGCTTTCAGCCACTAAAACTACCCTAAAACTTTTCCAAAGTATCACAAATTTATACTTTTTGGAAAATTCAGACGCTGATCTATCTACTGATAGCAAAATAATGCAAATCGGTTGGAAAACCTGACCACAGCAATGCCATAAAGGGAAAAAGTTTCCAAAACCTGCCCCCCTAAAATATACTATCTCGCTTATTAGACCACTTAGAAAAACAGTTTTTGTTTTGATTTGTTTCTTTACACTTATGTATTACTTCAAAACAATGAAAAAATTTTTTTCAATCGCACATGGCTTTTCATGCAGACAAGTTTGTTTTTTCACTGTATTCCTATTTCAACCCAGATAAAACATAGTGTTCTTAAGCAAAGTACTACAAATTTGTATTCGACGTAAACAACAGAGTCACAGCTATAAAATGAGACCAAAATTTTGAAAATCGGATAGAAACTGTGGTCACAGTGAGCGATCAAACTCGGAGATCTGCCAAGGAAATGGACGGGTTTTAGACAAATCCATGTCTACGCCTCCTAGACACCATAAAATATAACATTTGCATAGAAAGTACTACAAATTTATACTTGACAAAAAGTGCACAATCACAGCTTTAAGATGAGACCAAAATCTTGACATTCGAATTAAAATCGTGGCCACAGTAAGCGATCAAAGCTGAAAATCTGCACAAAAAACGCACGTGTTCCAGGAACAGCCATTTACATGCCTCCTACATGGTAGATAATGTGCCTAAAATATTTTCCGACCATGAAAATACTCATTTGGGTTAAGCCTTTAAACCAAAAATTCTAAAACCGAAATTCGCACGTTTAAGGGGAGAAAAATCGATTTAAAGTTTTGGGGTAGTGACACGGGAAAAATTAGAAAATTTTTGGCTTTCAGCCACTAAAACTACCCTAACACTTTTCCAAAGTATCACAAATTTATACTTTTTGGAAAATTCAGACGCTGATCTATCTACTGATAGCAAAATAATGCAAATCGGTTGGAAAACCTGACCACAGCAATGCCATAAAGGGAAAAAGTTTCCAAAATCTGCCCCCTAAAAAATACTATCCCGCTTATTAGACCACTTAGAAAAACAGTTTTTGTTTTGATTTGTTTCTTTACACTTATGTATTACTTCAAAACAATGAAAAAAATTTTTTCAATCGCACATGGCTTTTCATGCAGAAAAGTTTGTTTTTTCACTGTATTCCTATTTCAACCCAGATAAAACATAGTGTTCTTAAGCAAAGTACTACAAATTTGTATTCAACGTAAACAACAGAGTCACAGCTATAAAATGAGACCAAAATTTTGAAAATCGGATAGAAACTGTGGGTACAGTGAGCGATCAAACTCGGAGATCTGCCAAGGAAATGGACGGGTTTTAGACAAATCCATGTCTACGCCTCCTAGACACCATAAAATATAGCATTTGCATAGAAAGTACTACAAATTTATACTTGACGAAAAGTGCACAATCACAGCTTTAAGATGAGACCAAAATCTTGACATTCGAATTAAAAACGTGGCCACAGTAAGCGATCAAAGCTGAAAATCTGCACAAAAAACGCACGTGTTCCAGGAACAGCCATTTACATGCCTCCTACATGGTAGATAATGTGCCTAAAATATTTTCCGACCATGAAAATACTCATTTGGGTTAAGCCTTTAAACCAAAAATTCTAAAACCGAAATTCGCACGTTTAAGGGGAGAAAAATCGATTTAAAGTTTTGGGGTAGTGACACGGGAAAAATTAGAAAATTTTTGGCTTTCAGCCACTAAAACTACCCTAAAACTTTTCCAAAGTATCACAAATTTATACTTTTTGGAAAATTCAGACGCTGATCTATCTACTGATAGCAAAATAATGCAAATCGGTTGGAAAACCTGACCACAGCAATGCCATAAAGGGAAAAAGTTTCCAAAACCCGCCCCCCTAAAATATACTATCTCGCTTATTAGACCACTTAGAAAAACAGTTTTTGTTTTGATTTGTTTCTTTACACTTATGTATTACTTCAAAACAATGAAAAAAATTTTTTCAATCGCACATGGCTTTTCATGCAGACAAGTTTGTTTTTTCACTGTATTCCTATTTCAACCCAGATAAAACATAGTGTTCTTAAGCAAAGTACTACAAATTTGTAATCAACGTAAACAACAGAGTCACAGCTATAAAATGAGACCAAAATTTTGAAAATCGGATAGAAACTGTGGTCACAGTGAGCGATCAAACTCGGAGATCTGCCAAGGAAATGGACGGGTTTTAGACAAATCCATGTCTACGCCTCCTAGACACCATAAAATATAGCATTTGCATAGAAAGTACTACAAATTTATACTTGACGAAAAGTGCACAATCACAGCTTTAAGATGAGACCAAAATCTTGACATTCGAATTAAAATCGTGGCCACAGTAAGCGATCAAAGCTGAAAATCTGCACAAAAAACGCACGTGTTCCAGGAACAGCCATTTACATGCCTCCTACATGGTAGATAATGTGCCTAAAATATTTTCCGACCATGAAAATACTCATTTCGGTTAAGCCTTTAAACCAAAAATTCTAAAACCGAAATTCGCACGTTTAAGGGGAGAAAAATCGATTTAAAGTTTTGGGGTAGTGACACGGGAAAAATTAGAAAATTTTTGGCTTTCAGCCACTAAAACTACCCTAAAACTTTTCCAAAGTATCACAAATTTATACTTTTTGGAAAATTCAGACGCTGATCTATCTACTGATAGCAAAATAATGCAAATCGGTTGGAAAACCTGACCACAGCAATGCCATAAAGGGAAAAAGTTTCCAAAACCTGCCCCCCTAAAATATACTATCTCGCTTATTAGACCACTTAGAAAAACAGTTTTTGTTTTGATTTGTTTCTTTACACTTATGTATTACTTCAAAACAATGAAAAAAATTTTTTCAATCGCACATGGCTTTTCATGCAGACAAGTTTGTTTTTTCACTGTATTCCTATTTCAACCCAGATAAAACATAGTGTTCTTAAGCAAAGTACTACAAATTTGTATTCAACGTAAACAACAGAGTCACAGCTATAAAATGAGACCAAAATTTTGAAAATCGGATAGAAACTGTGGGTACAGTGAGCGATCAAACTCGGAGATCTGCCAAGGAAATGGACGGGTTTTAGACAAATCCATGTCTACGCCTCCTAGACACCATAAAATATAGCATTTGCATAGAAAGTACTACAAATTTATACTTGACGAAAAGTGCACAATCACAGCTTTAAGATGAGACCAAAATCTTGACATTCGAATTAAAAACGTGGCCACAGTAAGCGATCAAAGCTGAAAATCTGCACAAAAAACGCACGTGTTCCAGGAACAGCCATTTACATGCCTCCTACATGGTAGATAATGTGCCTAAAATATTTTCCGACCATGAAAATACTCATTTGGGTTAAGCCTTTAAACCAAAAATTCTAAAACCGAAATTCGCACGTTTAAGGGGAGAAAAATCGATTTAAAGTTTTGGGGTAGTGACACGGGAAAAATTAGAAAATTTTTGGCTTTCAGCCACTAAAACTACCCTAAAACTTTTCCAAAGTATCACAAATTTATACTTTTTGGAAAATTCAGACGCTGATCTATCTACTGATAGCAAAATAATGCAAATCGGTTGGAAAACCTGACCACAGCAATGCCATAAAGGGAAAAAGTTTCCAAAACCCGCCCCCCTAAAATATACTATCTCGCTTATTAGACCACTTAGAAAAACAGTTTTTGTTTTGATTTGTTTCTTTACACTTATGTATTACTTCAAAACAATGAAAAAAATTTTTTCAATCGCACATGGCTTTTCATGCAGACAAGTTTGTTTTTTCACTGTATTCCTATTTCAACCCAGATAAAACATAGTGTTCTTAAGCAAAGTACTACAAATTTGTATTCAACGTAAACAACAGAGTCACAGCTATAAAATGAGACCAAAATTTTGAAAATCGGATAGAAACTGTGGGTACAGTGAGCGATCAAACTCGGAGATCTGCCAAGGAAATGGACGGGTTTTAGACAAATCCATGTCTACGCCTCCTAGACACCATAAAATATAGCATTTGCATAGAAAGTACTACAAATTTATACTTGACAAAAAGTGCACAATCACAGCTTTAAGATGAGACCAAAATCTTGACATTCGAATTAAAATCGTGGCCACAGTAAGCGATCAAAGCTGAAAATCTGCACAAAAAACGCACGTGTTCCAGGAACAGCCATTTACATGCCTCCTACATGGTAGATAATGTGCCTAAAATATTTTCCGACCATGAAAATACTCATTTGGGTTAAGCCTTTAAACTAAAAATTATAAAACCGAAATTCGCACGTTTAAGGGGAGAAAAATCGATTTAAAGTTTTGGGGTAGTGACACGGGAAAAATTAGAAAATTTTTGGCTTTCAGGCACTAAAACTACCCTAAAACTTTTCCAAAGTATCACAAATTTATACTTTTTGGAAAATTCAGACGCTGATCCATCTACTGATAGCAAAATAATGCAAATCGGTTGGAAAACCTGACCACAGCAATGCCATAAAGGGAAAAAGTTTCCAAAACCTGCCCCCCTAAAATATACTATCTCGCTAATTAGACCACTTAGAAAAACAGTTTTTGTTTTGATTTGTTTCTTTACACTTATGTATTACTTCAAAACAATGAAAAAATTTTTTTCAATCGCACATGGCTTTTCATGCAGACAAGTTTGTTTTTTCACTGTATTCCTATTTCAACCCAGATAAAACATAGTGTTCTTAAGCAAAGTACTACAAATTTGTATTCGACGTAAACAACAGAGTCACAGCTATAAAATGAGACCAAAATTTTGAAAATCGGATAGAAACTGTGGTCACAGTGAGCGATCAAACTCGAAGATCTGCCAAGGAAATGGACGGGTTTTAGACAAATCCATGTCTACGCCTCCTAGACACCATAAAATATAGCATTTGCATAGAAAGTACCACAAATTTATACTTGACGAAAAGTGCACAATCACAGCTTTAAGATGAGACCAAAATCTTGACATTCGAATTAAAATCGTGGCCACAGTAAGCGATCAAAGCTGAAAATCTGCACAAAAAACGCACGTGTTCCAGGAACAGCCATTTACATGCCTCCTACATGGTAGATAATGTGCCTAAAATATTTTCCGACCATGAAAATACTCACTTGGGTTAAGCCTTTAAACTAAAAATTATAAAACCGAAATTCGCACGTTTAAGGGGAGAAAAATCGATTTAAAGTTTTGGGGTAGTGACACGGGAAAAATTAGAAAATTTTTGGCTTTCAGCCACTAAAACTACCCTAAAACTTTTCCAAAGTATCACAAATTTATACTTTTTGGAAAATTCAGACGCTGATCTATCTACTGATAGCAAAATAATGCAAATCGGTTGGAAAACCTGACCACAGCAATGCCATAAAGGGAAAAGTTTCCAAAACCTGCCCCCCAAAAAAAAAATACTATCTCGCTTATTAGACCACTTAGACAAACAGTTTTTGTTTTGATTTGTTTCTTTACACTTATGTATTACTTCAAAACAATGAAAAAAATTTTTTCAATCGCACATGGCTTTTCATGCAGACAAGTTTGTTTTTTCACTGTATTCCTATTTCAACCCAGATAAAACATAGTGTTCTTAAGCAAAGTACTACAAATTTGTATTCAACGTAAACAACAGAGTCACAGCTATAAAATGAGACCAAAATTTTGAAAATCGGATAGAAACTGTGGGTACAGTGAGCGATCAAACTCGGAGATCTGCCAAGGAAATGGACGGGTTTTAGACAAATCCATGTCTACGCCTCCTAGACACCATAAAATATAGCATTTGCATAGAAAGTACTACAAATTTATACTTGACAAAAAGTGCACAATCACAGCTTTAAGATGAGACCAAAATCTTGACATTCGAATTAAAATCGTGGCCACAGTAAGCGATCAAAGCTGAAAATCTGCACAAAAAACGCACGTGTTCCAGGAACAGCCATTTACATGCCTCCTACATGGTAGATAATGTGCCTAAAATATTTTCCGACCATGAAAATACTCATTTGGGTTAAGCCTTTAAACTAAAAATTATAAAACCGAAATTCGCACGTTTAAGGGGAGAAAAATCGATTTAAAGTTTTGGGGTAGTGACACGGGAAAAATTAGAAAATTTTTGGCTTTCAGGCACTAAAACTACCCTAAAACTTTTCCAAAGTATCACAAATTTATACTTTTTGGAAAATTCAGACGCTGATCCATCTACTGATAGCAAAATAATGCAAATCGGTTGGAAAACCTGACCACAGCAATGCCATAAAGGGAAAAAGTTTCCAAAACCTGCCCCCCTAAAATATACTATCTCGCTAATTAGACCACTTAGAAAAACAGTTTTTGTTTTGATTTGTTTCTTTACACTTATGTATTACTTCAAAACAATGAAAAAATTTTTTTCAATCGCACATGGCTTTTCATGCAGACAAGTTTGTTTTTTCACTGTATTCCTATTTCAACCCAGATAAAACATAGTGTTCTTAAGCAAAGTACTACAAATTTGTATTCGACGTAAACAACAGAGTCACAGCTATAAAATGAGACCAAAATTTTGAAAATCGGATAGAAACTGTGGTCACAGTGAGCGATCAAACTCGAAGATCTGCCAAGGAAATGGACGGGTTTTAGACAAATCCATGTCTACGCCTCCTAGACACCATAAAATATAGCATTTGCATAGAAAGTACTACAAATTTATACTTGACGAAAAGTGCACAATCACAGCTTTAAGATGAGACCAAAATCTTGACATTCGAATTAAAATCGTGGCCACAGTAAGCGATCAAAGCTGAAAATCTGCACAAAAAACGCACGTGTTCCAGGAACAGCCATTTACATGCCTCCTACATGGTAGATAATGTGCCTAAAATATTTTCCGACCATGAAAATACTCACTTGGGTTAAGCCTTTAAACTAAAAATTATAAAACCGAAATTCGCACGTTTAAGGGGAGAAAAATCGATTTAAAGTTTTGGGGTAGTGACACGGGAAAAATTAGAAAATTTTTGGCTTTCAGCCACTAAAACTACCCTAAAACTTTTCCAAAGTATCACAAATTTATACTTTTTGGAAAATTCAGACGCTGATCTATCTACTGATAGCAAAATAATGCAAATCGGTTGGAAAACCTGACCACAGCAATGCCATAAAGGGAAAAGTTTCCAAAACCTGCCCCCCCAAAAAAAATATACTATCTCGCTTATTAGACCACTTAGACAAACAGTTTTTGTTTTGATTTGTTTCTTTACACTTATGTATTACTTCAAAACAATGAAAAAAATTTTTTCAATCGCACATGGCTTTTCATGCAGACAAGTTTGTTTTTTCACTGTATTCCTATTTCAACCCAGATAAAACATAGTGTTCTTAAGCAAAGTACTACAAATTTGTATTCAACGTAAACAACAGAGTCACAGCTATAAAATGAGACCAAAATTTTGAAAATCGGATAGAAACTGTGGGTACAGTGAGCGATCAAACTCGGAGATCTGCCAAGGAAATGGACGGGTTTTAGACAAATCCATGTCTACGCCTCCTAGACACCATAAAATATAGCATTTGCATAGAAAGTACTACAAATTTATACTTGACAAAAAGTGCACAATCACAGCTTTAAGATGAGACCAAAATCTTGACATTCGAATTAAAATCGTGGCCACAGTAAGCGATCAAAGCTGAAAATCTGCACAAAAAACGCACGTGTTCCAGGAACAGCCATTTACATGCCTCCTACATGGTAGATAATGTGCCTAAAATATTTTCCGACCATGAAAATACTCATTTGGGTTAAGCCTTTAAACTAAAAATTATAAAACCGAAATTCGCACGTTTAAGGGGAGAAAAATCGATTTAAAGTTTTGGGGTAGTGACACGGGAAAAATTAGAAAATTTTTGGCTTTCAGGCACTAAAACTACCCTAAAACTTTTCCAAAGTATCACAAATTTATACTTTTTGGAAAATTCAGACGCTGATCCATCTACTGATAGCAAAATAATGCAAATCGGTTGGAAAACCTGACCACAGCAATGCCATAAAGGGAAAAAGTTTCCAAAACCTGCCCCCCTAAAATATACTATCTCGCTAATTAGACCACTTAGAAAAACAGTTTTTGTTTTGATTTGTTTCTTTACACTTATGTATTACTTCAAAACAATGAAAAAATTTTTTTCAATCGCACATGGCTTTTCATGCAGACAAGTTTGTTTTTTCACTGTATTCCTATTTCAACCCAGATAAAACATAGTGTTCTTAAGCAAAGTACTACAAATTTGTATTCGACGTAAACAACAGAGTCACAGCTATAAAATGAGACCAAAATTTTGAAAATCGGATAGAAACTGTGGTCACAGTGAGCGATCAAACTCGAAGATCTGCCAAGGAAATGGACGGGTTTTAGACAAATCCATGTCTACGCCTCCTAGACACCATAAAATATAGCATTTGCATAGAAAGTACTACAAATTTATACTTGACGAAAAGTGCACAATCACAGCTTTAAGATGAGACCAAAATCTTGACATTCGAATTAAAATCGTGGCCACAGTAAGCGATCAAAGCTGAAAATCTGCACAAAAAACGCACGTGTTCCAGGAACAGCCATTTACATGCCTCCTACATGGTAGATAATGTGCCTAAAATATTTTCCGACCATGAAAATACTCACTTGGGTTAAGCCTTTAAACTAAAAATTATAAAACCGAAATTCGCACGTTTAAGGGGAGAAAAATCGATTTAAAGTTTTGGGGTAGTGACACGGGAAAAATTAGAAAATTTTTGGCTTTCAGCCACTAAAACTACCCTAAAACTTTTCCAAAGTATCACAAATTTATACTTTTTGGAAAATTCAGACGCTGATCTATCTACTGATAGCAAAATAATGCAAATCGGTTGGAAAACCTGACCACAGCAATGCCATAAAGGGAAAAAGTTTCCAAAACCTGCCCCCCTAAAATATACTATCTCGCTTATTAGACCACTTAGAAAAACAGTTTTTGTTTTGATTTGTTTCTTTACACTTATGTATTACTTCAAAACAATGAAAAAATTTTTTTCAATCGCACATGGCTTTTCATGCAGACAAGTTTGTTTTTTCACTGTATTCCTATTTCAACCCAGATAAAACATAGTGTTCTTAAGCAAAGTACTACAAATTTGTATTCGACGTAAACAACAGAGTCACAGCTATAAAATGAGACCAAAATTTTGAAAATCGGATAGAAACTGTGGTCACAGTGAGCGATCAAACTCGGAGATCTGCCAAGGAAATGGACGGGTTTTAGACAAATCCATGTCTACGCCTCCTAGACACCATAAAATATAGCATTTGCATAGAAAGTACTACAAATTTATACTTGACGAAAAGTGCACAATCACAGCTTTAAGATGAGACCAAAATCTTGACATTCGAATTAAAAACGTGGCCACAGTAAGCGATCAAAGCTGAAAATCTGCACAAAAAACGCACGTGTTCCAGGAACAGCCATTTACATGCCTCCTACATGGTAGATAATGTGCCTAAAATATTTTCCGACCATGAAAATACTCATTTGGGTTAAGCCTTTAAACCAAAAATTCTAAAACCGAAATTCGCACGTTTAAGGGGAGAAAAATCGATTTAAAGTTTTGGGGTAGTGACACGGGAAAAATTAGAAAATTTTTGGCTTTCAGCCACTAAAACTACCCTAAAACTTTTCCAAAGTATCACAAATTTATACTTTTTGGAAAATTCAGACGCTGATCTATCTACTGATAGCAAAATAATGCAAATCGGTTGGAAAACCTGACCACAGCAATGCCATAAAGGGAAAAAGTTTCCAAAACCCGCCCCCCTAAAATATACTATCTCGCTTATTAGACCACTTAGAAAAACAGTTTTTGTTTTGATTTGTTTCTTTACACTTATGTATTACTTCAAAACAATGAAAAAAATTTTTTCAATCGCACATGGCTTTTCATGCAGACAAGTTTGTTTTTTCACTGTATTCCTATTTCAACCCAGATAAAACATAGTGTTCTTAAGCAAAGTACTACAAATTTGTATTCAACGTAAACAACAGAGTCACAGCTATAAAATGAGACCAAAATTTTGAAAATCGGATAGAAACTGTGGGTACAGTGAGCGATCAAACTCGGAGATCTGCCAAGGAAATGGACGGGTTTTAGACAAATCCATGTCTACGCCTCCTAGACACCATAAAATATAGCATTTGCATAGAAAGTACTACAAATTTATACTTGACAAAAAGTGCACAATCACAGCTTTAAGATGAGACCAAAATCTTGACATTCGAATTAAAATCGTGGCCACAGTAAGCGATCAAAGCTGAAAATCTGCACAAAAAACGCACGTGTTCCAGGAACAGCCATTTACATGCCTCCTACATGGTAGATAATGTGCCTAAAATATTTTCCGACCATGAAAATACTCATTTGGGTTAAGCCTTTAAACTAAAAATTATAAAACCGAAATTCGCACGTTTAAGGGGAGAAAAATCGATTTAAAGTTTTGGGGTAGTGACACGGGAAAAATTAGAAAATTTTTGGCTTTCAGGCACTAAAACTACCCTAAAACTTTTCCAAAGTATCACAAATTTATACTTTTTGGAAAATTCAGACGCTGATCCATCTACTGATAGCAAAATAATGCAAATCGGTTGGAAAACCTGACCACAGCAATGCCATAAAGGGAAAAAGTTTCCAAAACCTGCCCCCCTAAAATATACTATCTCGCTAATTAGACCACTTAGAAAAACAGTTTTTGTTTTGATTTGTTTCTTTACACTTATGTATTACTTCAAAACAATGAAAAAATTTTTTTCAATCGCACATGGCTTTTCATGCAGACAAGTTTGTTTTTTCACTGTATTCCTATTTCAACCCAGATAAAACATAGTGTTCTTAAGCAAAGTACTACAAATTTGTATTCGACGTAAACAACAGAGTCACAGCTATAAAATGAGACCAAAATTTTGAAAATCGGATAGAAACTGTGGTCACAGTGAGCGATCAAACTCGAAGATCTGCCAAGGAAATGGACGGGTTTTAGACAAATCCATGTCTACGCCTCCTAGACACCATAAAATATAGCATTTGCATAGAAAGTACCACAAATTTATACTTGACGAAAAGTGCACAATCACAGCTTTAAGATGAGACCAAAATCTTGACATTCGAATTAAAATCGTGGCCACAGTAAGCGATCAAAGCTGAAAATCTGCACAAAAAACGCACGTGTTCCAGGAACAGCCATTTACATGCCTCCTACATGGTAGATAATGTGCCTAAAATATTTTCCGACCATGAAAATACTCACTTGGGTTAAGCCTTTAAACTAAAAATTATAAAACCGAAATTCGCACGTTTAAGGGGAGAAAAATCGATTTAAAGTTTTGGGGTAGTGACACGGGAAAAATTAGAAAATTTTTGGCTTTCAGCCACTAAAACTACCCTAAAACTTTTCCAAAGTATCACAAATTTATACTTTTTGGAAAATTCAGACGCTGATCTATCTACTGATAGCAAAATAATGCAAATCGGTTGGAAAACCTGACCACAGCAATGCCATAAAGGGAAAAGTTTCCAAAACCTGCCCCCCAAAAAAAAATACTATCTCGCTTATTAGACCACTTAGACAAACAGTTTTTGTTTTGATTTGTTTCTTTACACTTATGTATTACTTCAAAACAATGAAAAAAATTTTTTCAATCGCACATGGCTTTTCATGCAGACAAGTTTGTTTTTTCACTGTATTCCTATTTCAACCCAGATAAAACATAGTGTTCTTAAGCAAAGTACTACAAATTTGTATTCAACGTAAACAACAGAGTCACAGCTATAAAATGAGACCAAAATTTTGAAAATCGGATAGAAACTGTGGGTACAGTGAGCGATCAAACTCGGAGATCTGCCAAGGAAATGGACGGGTTTTAGACAAATCCATGTCTACGCCTCCTAGACACCATAAAATATAGCATTTGCATAGAAAGTACTACAAATTTATACTTGACAAAAAGTGCACAATCACAGCTTTAAGATGAGACCAAAATCTTGACATTCGAATTAAAATCGTGGCCACAGTAAGCGATCAAAGCTGAAAATCTGCACAAAAAACGCACGTGTTCCAGGAACAGCCATTTACATGCCTCCTACATGGTAGATAATGTGCCTAAAATATTTTCCGACCATGAAAATACTCATTTGGGTTAAGCCTTTAAACTAAAAATTATAAAACCGAAATTCGCACGTTTAAGGGGAGAAAAATCGATTTAAAGTTTTGGGGTAGTGACACGGGAAAAATTAGAAAATTTTTGGCTTTCAGGCACTAAAACTACCCTAAAACTTTTCCAAAGTATCACAAATTTATACTTTTTGGAAAATTCAGACGCTGATCCATCTACTGATAGCAAAATAATGCAAATCGGTTGGAAAACCTGACCACAGCAATGCCATAAAGGGAAAAAGTTTCCAAAACCTGCCCCCCTAAAATATACTATCTCGCTAATTAGACCACTTAGAAAAACAGTTTTTGTTTTGATTTGTTTCTTTACACTTATGTATTACTTCAAAACAATGAAAAAATTTTTTTCAATCGCACATGGCTTTTCATGCAGACAAGTTTGTTTTTTCACTGTATTCCTATTTCAACCCAGATAAAACATAGTGTTCTTAAGCAAAGTACTACAAATTTGTATTCAACGTAAACAACAGAGTCACAGCTATAAAATGAGACCAAAATTTTGAAAATCGGATAGAAACTGTGGTCACAGTGAGCGATCAAACTCGAAGATCTGCCAAGGAAATGGACGGGTTTTAGACAAATCCATGTCTACGCCTCCTAGACACCATAAAATATAGCATTTGCATAGAAAGTACTACAAATTTATACTTGACGAAAAGTGCACAATCACAGCTTTAAGATGAGACCAAAATCTTGACATTCGAATTAAAATCGTGGCCACAGTAAGCGATCAAAGCTGAAAATCTGCACAAAAAACGCACGTGTTCCAGGAACAGCCATTTACATGCCTCCTACATGGTAGATAATGTGCCTAAAATATTTTCCGACCATGAAAATACTCGCTTGGGTTAAGCCTTTAAACTAAAAATTATAAAACCGAAATTCGCACGTTTAAGGGGAGAAAAATCGATTTAAAGTTTTGGGGTAGTGACACGGGAAAAATTAGAAAATTTTTGGCTTTCAGCCACTAAAACTACCCTAAAACTTTTCCAAAGTATCACAAATTTATACTTTTTGGAAAATTCAGACGCTGATCTATCTACTGATAGCAAAATAATGCAAATCGGTTGGAAAACCTGACCACAGCAATGCCATAAAGGGAAAAGTTTCCAAAACCTGCCCCCCAAAAAAAAATATACTATCTCGCTTATTAGACCACTTAGACAAACAGTTTTTGTTTTGATTTGTTTCTTTACACTTATGTATTACTTCAAAACAATGAAAAAAATTTTTTCAATCGCACATGGCTTTTCATGCAGACAAGTTTGTTTTTTCACTGTATTCCTATTTCAACCCAGATAAAACATAGTGTTCTTAAGCAAAGTACTACAAATTTGTATTCAACGTAAACAACAGAGTCACAGCTATAAAATGAGACCAAAATTTTGAAAATCGGATAGAAACTGTGGGTACAGTGAGCGATCAAACTCGGAGATCTGCCAAGGAAATGGACGGGTTTTAGACAAATCCATGTCTACGCCTCCTAGACACCATAAAATATAGCATTTGCATAGAAAGTACTACAAATTTATACTTGACAAAAAGTGCACAATCACAGCTTTAAGATGAGACCAAAATCTTGACATTCGAATTAAAATCGTGGCCACAGTAAGCGATCAAAGCTGAAAATCTGCACAAAAAACGCACGTGTTCCAGGAACAGCCATTTACATGCCTCCTACATGGTAGATAATGTGCCTAAAATATTTTCCGACCATGAAAATACTCATTTGGGTTAAGCCTTTAAACTAAAAATTATAAAACCGAAATTCGCACGTTTAAGGGGAGAAAAATCGATTTAAAGTTTTGGGGTAGTGACACGGGAAAAATTAGAAAACTTTTGGCTTTCAGCCACTAAAACTACCCTAAAACTTTTCCAAAGTATCACAAATTTATACTTTTTGGAAAATTCAGACGCTGATCTATCTACTGATAGCAAAATAATGCAAATCGGTTGGAAAACCTGACCACAGCAATGCCATAAAGGGAAAAAGTTTCCAAAACCTGCCCCCCTAAAATATACTATCTCGCTTATTAGACCACTTAGAAAAACAGTTTTTGTTTTGATTTGTTTCTTTACACTTATGTATTACTTCAAAACAATGAAAAAAATTTTTTCAATCGCACATGGCTTTTCATGCAGACAAGTTTGTTTTTTCACTGTATTCCTATTTCAACCCAGATAAAACATAGTGTTCTTAAGCAAAGTACTACAAATTTGTATTCGACGTAAACAACAGAGTCACAGCTATAAAATGAGACCAAAATTTTGAAAATCGGATAGAAACTGTGGTCACAGTGAGCGATCAAACTCGGAGATCTGCCAAGGAAATGGACGGGTTTTAGACAAATCCATGTCTACGCCTCCTAGACACCATAAAATATAGCATTTGCATAGAAAGTACTACAAATTTATACTTGACGAAAAGTGCACAATCACAGCTTTAAGATGAGACCAAAATCTTGACATTCGAATTAAAATCGTGGCCACAGTAAGCGATCAAAGCTGAAAATCTGCACAAAAAACGCACGTGTTCCAGGAACAGCCACTTACATGCGTCCTACATGGTAGATAATGTGCCTAAAATATTTTCCGACCATGAAAATACTCATTCGGGTTAAGCCTTTAAACTTAAAAATTATAAAACCGAAATTCGCACGTTTAAGGGGAAAAAAATCGATTTAAAGTTTTGGGGTAGTGATACGGGAAAAATTAGAAAATTTTTGGCTTTCAGCCACTAAAACTACCCTAAAACTTTTCCAAAGTATCACAAATTTATACTTTTTGGAAAATTCAGACGCTGATCTATCTACTGATAGCAAAATAATGCAAATCGGTTGGAAAACCTGACCACAGCAATGCCATAAAGGGAAAAAGTTTCCAAAACCTGCCCCCCTAAAATATACTATCTCGCTTATTAGACCACTTAGAAAAACAGTTTTTGTTTTGATTTGTTTCTTCACACTTATGTATTACTTCAAAACAATGAAAAAAATTTTTTCAATCGCACATGGCTTTTCATGCAGACAAGTTTGTTTTTTCACTGTATTCCTATTTCAACCCAGATAAAACATAGTGTTCTTAAGCAAAGTACTACAAATTTGTTATCAACGTAAACAACAAAGTCACAGCTATAAAATGAGACCAAAATTTTGAAAATCGGATAGAAACTGTGGTCACAGTGAGCGATCAAACTCGGAGATCTGCCAAGGAAATGGACGGGTTTTAGACAAATCCATGTCTACGCCTCCTAGACACCATAAAATATAGCATTTGCATAGAAAGTACTACAAATTTATACTTGACGAAAAGTGCACAATCACAGCTTTAAGATGAGACCAAAATCTTGACATTCGAATTAAAAACGTGGCCACAGTAAGCGATCAAAGCTGAAAATCTGCACAAAAAACGCACGTGTTCCAGGAACAGCCATTTACATGCCTCCTACATGGTAGATAATGTGCCTAAAATATTTTCCGACCATGAAAATACTCATTTGGGTTAAGCCTTTAAACTAAAAATTATAAAACCGAAATTCGCACGTTTAAGGGGAGAAAAATCGATTTAAAGTTTTGGGGTAGTGACACGGGAAAAATTAGAAAATTTTTGGCTTTCAGCCACTAAAACTACCCTAAAACTTTTCCAAAGTATCACAAATTTATACTTTTTGGAAAATTCAGACGCTGATCTATCTACTGATAGCAAAATAATGCAAATCGGTTGGAAAACCTGACCACAGCAATGCCATAAAGGGAAAAAGTTTCCAAAATCTGCCCCCCTAAAATATACTATCTCGCTTATTAGACCACTTAGAAAAACAGTTTTTGTTTTGATTTGTTTCTTTACACTTATGTATTACTTCAAAACAATGAAAAACATTTTTTCAATCGCACATGGCTTTTCATGCAGACAAGTTTGTTTTTTCACTGTATTCCTATTTCAACCCAGATAAAACATAGTGTTCTTAAGCAAAGTACTACAAATTTGTATTCAACGTAAACAACAGAGTCACAGCTATAAAATGAGACCAAAATTTTGAAAATCGGATAGAAACTGTGGTCACAGTGAGCGATCAAACTCGGAGATCTGCCAAGGAAATGGACGGGTCTTAGACAAATCCATGTCTACGCTTCCTAGACACCATAAAATATAGCATTTGCATAGAAAGTACTACAAATTTATACTTGACGAAAAGTGCACAATCACAGCTTTAAGATGAGACCAAAATCTTGACATTCGAATTAAAATCGTGGCCACAGTAAGCGATCAAAGCTGAAAATCTGCACAAAAAACGCACGTGTTCCAGGAACAGCCATTTACATGCCTCCTACATGGTAGATAATGTGCCTAAAATATTTTCCGACCATGAAAATACTCATTTGGGTTAAGCCTTTAAACTAAAAATTATAAAACCGAAATTCGCACGTTTAAGGGGAGAAAAATCGATTTAAAGTTTTGGGGTAGTGACACGGGAAAAATTAGAAAATTTTTGGCTTTCAGCCACTAAAACTACCCTAAAACTTTTCCAAAGTATCACAAATTTATACTTTTTGGAAAATTCAGACGCTGATCTATCTACTGATAGCAAAATAATGCAAATCGGTTGGAAAACCTGACCACAGCAATGCCATAAAGGGAAAAAGTTTCCAAAACCTGCCCCCCTAAAAAATACTATCTCGCTAATGAGACCACTTAGAAAAACAGTTTTTGTTTTGATTTGTTTCTTTACACTTATGTATTACTTCAAAACAATGAAAAAAATTTTTTCAATCGCACATGGCTTTTCATGCAGACAAGTTTGTTTTTTCACTGTATTCCTATTTCAACCCAGATAAAACATAGTGTTCTTAAGCAAAGTACTACAAATTTGTATTCGACGTAAACAACAGAGTCACAGCTATAAAATGAGACCAAAATTTTGAAAATCGGATAGAAACTGTGGTCACAGTGAGCGATCAAACTCGGAGATCTGCCAAGGAAATGGACGGGTTTTAGACAAATCCATGTCTACGCCTCCTAGACACCATAAAATATAGCATTTGCATAGAAAGTACTACAAATTTATACTTGACGAAAAGTGCACAATCACAGCTTTAAGATGAGACCAAAATCTTGACATTCGAATTAAAAACGTGGCCACAGTAAGCGATCAAAGCTGAAAATCTGCACAAAAAACGCACGTGTTCCAGGAACAGCCATTTACATGCCTCCTACATGGTAGATAATGTGCCTAAAATATTTTCCGACCATGAAAATACTCATTTGGGTTAAGCCTTTAAACTAAAAATTATAAAACCGAAATTCGCACGTTTAAGGGGAGAAAAATCGATTTAAAGTTTTGGGGTAGTGACACGGGAAAAATTAGAAAATTTTTGGCTTTCAGCCACTAAAACTACCCTAAAACTTTTCCAAAGTATCACAAATTTATACTTTTTGGAAAATTCAGACGCTGATCTATCTACTGATAGCAAAATAATGCAAATCGGTTGGAAAACCTGACCACAGCAATGCCATAAAGGGAAAAAGTTTCCAAAATCTGCCCCCCTAAAATATACTATCTCGCTTATTAGACCACTTAGAAAAACAGTTTTTGTTTTGATTTGTTTCTTTACACTTATGTATTACTTCAAAACAATGAAAAACATTTTTTCAATCGCACATGGCTTTTCATGCAGACAAGTTTGTTTTTTCACTGTATTCCTATTTCAACCCAGATAAAACATAGTGTTCTTAAGCAAAGTACTACAAATTTGTATTCGACGTAAACAACAGAGTCACAGCTATAAAATGAGACCAAAATTGTGAAAATCGGATAGAAACTGTGGTCACAGTGAGCGATCAAACTCGGAGATCTGCCAAGGAAATGGACGGGTCTTAGACAAATCCATGTCTACGCCTCCTAGACACCATAAAATATAGCATTTGCATAGAAAGTACTACAAATTTATACTTGACGAAAAGTGCACAATCACAGCTTTAAGATGAGACCAAAATCTTGACATTCGAATTAAAATCGTGGCCACAGTAAGCGATCAAAGCTGAAAATCTGCACAAAAAACGCACGTGTTCCAGGAACAGCCATTTACATGCCTCCTACATGGTAGATAATGTGCCTAAAATATTTTCCGACCATGAAAATACTCATTTGGGTTAAGCCTTTAAACTAAAAATTATAAAACCGAAATTCGCACGTTTAAGGGGAGAAAAATCGATTTAAAGTTTTGGGGTAGTGACACGGGAAAAATTAGAAAATTTTTGGCTTTCAGCCACTAAAACTACCCTAAAACTTTTCCAAAGTATCACAAATTTATACTTTTTGGAAAATTCAGACGCTGATCTATCTACTGATAGCAAAATAATGCAAATCGGTTGGAAAACCTGACCACAGCAATGCCATAAAGGGAAAAAGTTTCCAAAACCTGCCCCCCTAAAAAATACTATCTCGCTAATGAGACCACTTAGAAAAACAGTTTTTGTTTTGATTTGTTTCTTTACACTTATGTATTACTTCAAAACAATGAAAAAAATTTTTTCAATCGCACATGGCTTTTCATGCAGACAAGTTTGTTTTTTCACTGTATTCCTATTTCAACCCAGATAAAACATAGTGTTCTTAAGCAAAGTACTACAAATTTGTATTCGACGTAAACAACAGAGTCACAGCTATAAAATGAGACCAAAATTTTGAAAATCGGATAGAAACTGTGGTCACAGTGAGCGATCAAACTCGGAGATCTGCCAAGGAAATGGACGGGTTTTAGACAAATCCATGTCTACGCCTCCTAGACACCATAAAATATAGCATTTGCATAGAAAGTACTACAAATTTATACTTGACGAAAAGTGCACAATCACAGCTTTAAGATGAGACCAAAATCTTGACATTCGAATTAAAAACGTGGCCACAGTAAGCGATCAAAGCTGAAAATCTGCACAAAAAACGCACGTGTTCCAGGAACAGCCATTTACATGCCTCCTACATGGTAGATAATGTGCCTAAAATATTTTCCGACCATGAAAATACTCATTTGGGTTAAGCCTTTAAACTAAAAATTATAAAACCGAAATTCGCACGTTTAAGGGGAGAAAAATCGATTTAAAGTTTTGGGGTAGTGACACGGGAAAAATTAGAAAATTTTTGGCTTTCAGCCACTAAAACTACCCTAAAACTTTTCCAAAGTATCACAAATTTATACTTTTTGGAAAATTCAGACGCTGATCTATCTACTGATAGCAAAATAATGCAAATCGGTTGGAAAACCTGACCACAGCAATGCCATAAAGGGAAAAAGTTTCCAAAATCTGCCCCCCTAAAATATACTATCTCGCTTATTAGACCACTTAGAAAAACAGTTTTTGTTTTGATTTGTTTCTTTACACTTATGTATTACTTCAAAACAATGAAAAACATTTTTTCAATCGCACATGGCTTTTCATGCAGACAAGTTTGTTTTTTCACTGTATTCCTATTTCAACCCAGATAAAACATAGTGTTCTTAAGCAAAGTACTACAAATTTGTATTCGACGTAAACAACAGAGTCACAGCTATAAAATGAGACCAAAATTTTGAAAATCGGATAGAAACTGTGGTCACAGTGAGCGATCAAACTCGGAGATCTGCCAAGGAAATGGACGGGTTTTAGACAAATCCATGTCTACGCCTCCTAGACACCATAAAATATAGCATTTGCATAGAAAGTACTACAAATTTATACTTGACGAAAAGTGCACAATCACAGCTTTAAGATGAGACCAAAATCTTGACATTCGAATTAAAATCGTGGCCACAGTAAGCGATCAAAGCTGAAAATCTGCACAAAAAACGCACGTGTTCCAGGAACAGCCATTTACATGCCTCCTACATGGTAGATAATGTGCCTAAAATATTTTCCGACCATGAAAATACTCATTTGGGTTAAGCCTTTAAACTAAAAATTATAAAACCGAAATTCGCACGTTTAAGGGGAGAAAAATCGATTTAAAGTTTTGGGGTAGTGACACGGGAAAAATTAGAAAATTTTTGGCTTTCAGCCACTAAAACTACCCTAAAACTTTTCCAAAGTATCACAAATTTATACTTTTTGGAAAATTCAGACGCTGATCTATCTACTGATAGCAAAATAATGCAAATCGGTTGGAAAACCTGACCACAGCAATGCCATAAAGGGAAAAAGTTTCCAAAATCTGCCCCCCTAAAATATACTATCTCGCTTATTAGACCACTTAGAAAAACAGTTTTTATTTTGATTTGTTTCTTAACACTTATGTATTACTTCAAAACAATGAAAAAAATTTTTTCAATCGCACATGGCTTTTCATGCAGACAAGTTTGTTTTTTCACTGTATTCCTATTTCAACCCAGATAAAACATAGTGTTCTTAAGCAAAGTACTACAAATTTGTATTCGACGTTAACAACAGAGTCACAGCTATAAAATGAGACCAAAATTTTGAAAATCGGATAGAAACTGTGGTCACAGTGAGCAATCAAACTCGGAGATCTGCCAAGGAAATGGACGGGTTTTAGACAAGTCCATGTCTACGCCTCCTAGACACCATAAAATATAGCATTTGCATAGAAAGTACTACAAATTTATACTTGACGAAAAGTGCACAATCACAGCTTTAAGATGAGACCAAAATCTTGACATTCGAATTAAAATCGTGGCCACAGTAAGCAATCAAAGCTGGAAATCTGCACAAAAAACGCACGTGTTCCAGGAACAGCCATTTACATGCCTCCTACATGGTAGATAATGTGCCTAAAATATTTTCCGACCATGAAAATACTCATTTGGGTTAAGCCTTTAAACTAAAAATTATAAAACCGAAATTCGCACGTTTAAGGGGAGAAAAATCGATTTAAAGTTTTGGGGTAGTGACACGGGAAAAATTAGAAAATTTTTGGCTTTCAGCCACTAAAACTACCCTAACACTTTTCCAAAGTATCACAAATTTATACTTTTTGGAAAATTCAGACGCTGATCTATCTACTGATAGCAAAATAATGCAAATCGGTTGGAAAACCTGACCACAGCAATGCCATAAAGGGAAAAAGTTTCCAAAACCTGCCCCCCTAAAATATACTATCTCGCTTATTAGACCACTTAGAAAAACAGTTTTTGTTTTGATTTGTTTCTTTACACTTATGTATTACTTCAAAACAATGAAAAAAATTTTTTCAATCGCACATGGCTTTTCATGCAGACAAGTTTGTTTTTTCACTGTATTCCTATTTCAACCCAGATAAAACATAGTGTTCTTAAGCAAAGTACTACAAATTTGTATTCAACGTAAACAACAGAGCCACAGCTATAAAATGAGACCAAAATTTTGAAAATCGGATAGAAACTGTGGTCACAGTGAGCGATCAAACTCGGAGATCTGCCAAGGAAATGGACGGGTCTTAGACAAATCCATGTCTGCGCCTCCTAGACACCATAAAATATAGCATTTGCATAGAAAGTACTACAAATTTATACTTGACGAAAAGTGCACAATCACAGCTTTAAGATGAGACCAAAATCTTGACATTCGAATTAAAATCGTGGCCACAGTAAGCGATCAAAGCTGAAAATCTGCACAAAAAACGCACGTGTTCCAGGAACAGCCATTTACATGCCTCCTACATGGTAGATAATGTGCCTAAAATATTTTCCGACCATGAAAATACTCATTTGGGTTAAGCCTTTAAACTAAAAATTATAAAACCGAAATTCGCACGTTTAAGGGGAGAAAAATCGATTTAAAGTTTTGGGGTAGTGACACGAGAAAAATTAGAAAATTTTTGGCTTTCAGCCACTAAAACTACCCTAAAACTTTTCCAAAGTATCACAAATTTATACTTTTTGGAAAATTCAGACGCTGATCTATCTACTGATAGCAAAATAATGCAAATCGGTTGGAAAACCTGACCACAGCAATGCCATAAAGGGAAAAAGTTTCCAAAACCTGCCCCCCTAAAATATACTATCTCGCTTATTAGACCACTTAGAAAAACAGTTTTTGTTTTGATTTGTTTCTTCACACTTATGTATTACTTCAAAACAATGAAAAAAATTTTTTCAATCGCACATGGCTTTTCATGCAGACAAGTTTGTTTTTTCACTGTATTCCTATTTCAACCCAGATTAAACATAGTGTTTTTAAGCAAAGTACTACAAATTTGTATTCAACGTAAACAACAGAGTCACAGCTATAACATGAGACCAAAATTTTGAAAATCGGATAGAAACTGTGGTCACAGTGAGCGATCAAACTCGGAGATCTGCCAAGGAAATGGACGGGTTTTAGACAAATCCATGTCTACGCCTCCTAGACACCATAAAATATAGCATTTGCATAGAAAGTACTACAAATTTATACTTGACGAAAAGTGCACAATCACAGCTTTAAGATGAGACCAAAATCTTGACATTCGAATTAAAATCGTGGCCACAGTAAGCGATCAAAGCTGAAAATCTGCACAAAAAACGCACGTGTTCCAGGAACAGCCATTTACATGCCTCCTACATGGTAGATAATGTGCCTAAAATATTTTCCGACCATGAAAATACTCATTTGGGTTAAGCCTTTAAACTAAAAATTATAAAACCGAAATTCGCACGTTTAAGGGGAGAAAAATCGATTTAAAGTTTTGGGGTAGTGACACGGGAAAAATTAGAAAATTTTTGGCTTTCAGCCACTAAAACTACCCTAAAACTTTTCCAAAGTATCACAAATTTATACTTTTTGGAAAATTCAGACGCTGATCTATCTACTGATAGCAAAATAATGCAAATCGGTTGGAAAACCTGACCACAGCAATGCCATAAAGGGAAAAAGTTTCCAAAACCTGCCCCCCTAAAATATACTATCTCGCTAATTAGACCACTTAGAAAAACAGTTTTTGTTTTGATTTGTTTCTTTACACTTATGTATTACTTCAAAACAATGAAAAAAATTTTTTCAATCGCACATGGCTTTTCATGCAGACAAGTTTGTTTTTTCACTGTATTCCTATTTCAACCCAGATAAAACATAGTGTTCTTAAGCAAAGTACTACAAATTTGTATTCAACGTGAACAACAGAGTCACAGCTATAAAATGAGACCAAAATTTTGAAAATCGGATAGAAACTGTGGTCACAGTGAGCGATCAAACTCGGAGATCTGCCAAGGAAATGGACGGGTTTTAGACAAATCCATGTCTACGCCTCCTAGACACCATAAAATATAGCATTTGCATAGAAAGTACTACAAATTTATACTTGACGAAAAGTGCACAATCACAGCTTTAAGATGAGACCAAAATCTTGACATTCGAATTAAAATCGTGGCCACAGTAAGCGATCAAAGCTGAAAATCTGCACAACAAACGCACGTGTTCCAGGAACAGCCATTTACATGCCTCCTACATGGTAGATAATGTGCCTAAAATATTTTCCGACCATGAAAATACTCATTTGGGTTAAGCCTTTAAACTAAAAATTATAAAACCGAAATTCGCACGTTTAAGGGGAGAAAAATCGATTTAAAGTTTTGGGGTAGTGACACGGGAAAAATTAGAAAATTTTTGGCTTTCAGCCACTAAAACTACCCTAAAACTTTTCCAAAGTATCACAAATTTATACTTTTTGGAAAATTCAGACGCTGATCTATCTACTGATAGCAAAATAATGCAAATCGGTTGGAAAACCTGACCACAGCAATGCCATAAAGGGAAAAAGTTTCCAAAACCTGCCCCCCTAAAATATACTATCTCGCTTATTAGACCACTTAGAAAAACAGTTTTTGTTTTGATTTGTTTCTTCACACTTATGTATTACTTCAAAACAATGAAAAAAAATGTTTCAATCGCACATGGCTTTTCATGCAGACAAGTTTGTTTTTTCACTGTATTCCTATTTCAACCCAGATAAAACATAGTGTTCTTAAGCAAAGTACTACAAATTTGTATTCAACGTAAACAACAGAGTCACAGCTATAACATGAGACCAAAAATCGGATAGAAACTGTGGTCACAGTGAGCGATCAAACTCGGAGATCTGCCAAGGAAATGGACGGGTCTTAGACAAATCCATGTCTACGCCTCCTAGACACCATAAAATATAGCATTTGCATAGAAAGTACTACAAATTTATACTTGACGAAAAGTGCACAATCACAGCTTTAAGATGAGACCAAAATCTTGACATTCGAATTAAAATCGTGGCCACAGTAAGCGATCAAAGCTGAAAATCTGCACAAAAAACGCACGTGTTCCAGGAACAGCCATTTACATGCCTCCTACATGGTAGATAATGTGCCTAAAATATTTTCCGACCATGAAAATACTCATTTGGGTTAAGGCTTTAAACTAAAAATTATAAAACCGAAATTCGCACGTTTAAGGGGAGAAAAATCGATTGAAAGTTTTGGGGTAGTGACACGGGAAAAATTAGAAAATTTTTGGCTTTCAGCCACTAAAACTACCCTAAAACTTTTCCAAAGTATCACAAATTTATACTTTTTGGAAACCTCAGACGCTGATCTATCTACTGATAGCAAAATAATGCAAATCGGTTGGAAAACCTGACCACAGCAATGCCATAAAGGGAAAAAGTTTCCAAAACCTGCCCCCCTAAAATATACTATCTCGCTTATTAGACCACTTAGAAAAACAGTTTTTGTTTTGATTTGTTTCTTTACACTTAGAAAAACAGTTTTTGTTTTGATTTGTTTCTTCACACTTATGTATTACTTCAAAACAATGAAAAAAAAATGTTTCAATCGCACATGGCTTTTCATGCAGACAAGTTTGTTTTTTCACTGTATTCCTATTTCAACCCAGATAAAACATAGTGTTCTTAAGCAAAGTACTACAAATTTGTATTCAACGTAAACAACAGAGTCACAGCTATAACATGAGACCAAAATTTTGAAAATCGGATAGAAACTGTGGTCACAGTGAGCGATCAAACTCGGAGATCTGCCAAGGAAATGGACGGGTCTTAGACAAATCCATGTCTACGCCTCCTAGACACCATAAAATATAGCATTTGCATAGAAAGTACTACAAATTTATACTTGACGAAAAGTGCACAATCACAGCTTTAAGATGAGACCAAAATCTTGACATTCGAATTAAAATCGTGGCCACAGTAAGCGATCAAAGCTGAAAATCTGCACAAAAAACGCACGTGTTCCAGGAACAGCCATTTACATGCCTCCTACATGGTAGATAATGTGCCTAAAATATTTTCCGACCATGAAAATACTCATTTGGGTTAAGCCTTTAAACTAAAAATTATAAAACCGAAATTCGCACGTTTAAGGGGAGAAAAATCGATTGAAAGTTTTGGGGTAGTGACACGGGAAAAATTAGAAAATTTTTGGCTTTCAGCCACTAAAACTACCCTAAAACTTTTCCAAAGTATCACAAATTTATACTTTTTGGAAACCTCAGACGCTGATCTATCTACTGATAGCAAAATAATGCAAATCGGTTGGAAAACCTGACCACAGCAATGCCATAAAGGGAAAAAGTTTCCAAAACCTGCCCCCCTAAAATATACTATCTCGCTTATTAGACCACTTAGAAAAACAGTTTTTGTTTTGATTTGTTTCTTTACACTTATGTATTACTTCAAAACAATGAAAAAAATTTTTTCAATCGCACATGGCTTTTCATGCAGACAAGTTTGTTTTTTCAGTGTATTCCTATTTCAACCCAGATAAAACATAGTGTTCTTAAGCAAAGTACTACAAATTTGTATCCAACGTAAACAACAGAGTCACAGCTATAAAATGAGGCCAACATTTTGAAAATCGGATAGAAACTGTGGTCACAGTGAGCGATCAAACTCGGAGATCTGCCAAGGAAATGGACGGGTTTTAGACAAATCCATGTCTACGCCTCCTAGACACCATAAAATATAGCATTTGCATAGAAAGTACTACAAATTTATACTTGACGAAAAGTGCACAATCACAGCTTTAAGATGAGACCAAAATCTTGACATTCGAATTAAAATCGTGGCCACAGTAAGCGATCAAAGCTGAAAATCTGCACAAAAAACGCACGTGTTCCAGGAACAGCCATTTACATGCCTCCTACATGGTAGATAATGTGCCTAAAATATTTTCCGACCATGAAAATACTCATTTGGGTTAAGCCTTTAAACTAAAAATTATAAAACCGAAATTCGCACGTTTAAGGGGAGAAAAATCGATTTAAAGTTTTGGGGTAGTGACACGGGAAAAATTAGAAAATTTTTGGCTTTCAGCCACTAAAACTACCCTAAAACTTTTCCAAAGTATCACAAATTTATACTTTTTGGAAAATTCAGACGCTGATCTATCTACTGATAGCAAAATAATGCAAATCGGTTGGAAAACCTGACCACAGCAATGCCATAAAGGGAAAAAGTTTCCAAAACCTGCCCCCCTAAAAAATACTATCTCGCTTATTAGACCACTTAGAAAAACAGTTTTTGTTTTGATTTGGTTCTCAACACTTATGTATTACTTCAAAACAATGAAAAAAATTTTTTCAATCGCACATGGCTTTTCATGCAGACAAGTTTGTTTTTTCACTGTATTCCTATTTCAACCCAGATAAAACATAGTGTTCTTAAGCAAAGTACTACGAATTTGTATTCAACGTTAACAACAGAGTCACAGCTATAAAATGAGACCAAAATTTTGAAAATCGGATAGAAACTGTGGTCACAGTGAACGATCAAACTCGGAGATCTGCCAAGGAAATGGACGGGTTTTAGACAAATCCATGTCTACGCCTCCTAGACACCATAAAATATAGCATTTGCATAGAAAGTACTACAAATTTATACTTGACGAAAAGTGCACAATCACAGCTTTAAGATGAGACCAAAATCTTGACATTCGAATTAAAATCGCGGCCACAGTAAGCGATCAAAGCTGAAAATCTGCACAAAAAACGCACGTGTTCCAGGAATAGCCATTTACATGCCTCCTACATGGTAGATAATGTGCCTAAAATATTTTCCGACCATGAAAATACTCATTTGGGTTAAGCCTTAAAGTACTTCAAATTCATATTCAACGTAAACAACAGAGTCACAGCTATAAAATGAGACCAAAATTTTGAAAATCGGATAGAAACTGTGGTCACAGTGAGCGATCAAACTCGGAGATCTGCCAAGCAAATGGACGGGTTTTAGACAAATCCATGTCTACGCCTCCTAGACACCATAAAATATAGCATTTGCATAGAAAGTACTACAAACTTATACTTGACGAAAAGTGCACAATCACAGCTTTAAGATTAGACCAAAATCTTGACATTCGAATTAAAATCGTGGCCACAGTAAGCGATCAAAGCTGAAAATCTGCACAAAAATCGCACGTGTTCCAGGAACAGCCATTTACATGCCTCCTACATGGTAGATAATGTGCCTAAAATATTTTCCGACCATGAAAATACTCATTTGGGTTAAGCCTTTAAACTAAAAATTATAAAACCGAAATTCGCACGTTTAAGGGGAGAAAAATCGATTTAAAGTTTTGGGGTAGTGACACGGGAAAAATTAGAAAATTTTTGGCTTTCAGCCACTAAAACTACCCTAAAACTTTTCCAAAGTATCACAAATTTATACTTTTTGGAAAATTCAGACGCTGATCTATCTACTGATAGCAAAATAATGCAAATCGGTTGGAAAACCTGACCACAGCAATGCCATAAAGGGAAAAAGTTTCCAAAACCTGCCCCCCCTAAAATATACTATCTCGCTTATTAGACCACTTAGAAAAACAGTTTTTGTTTTGATTTGTTTCTTTACACTTATGTATTACTTCAAAACAATGAAAAAAAATTTTTCAATCGCACATGGCTTTTCATGCAGACAAGTTTGTTTTTTCACTGTATTCCTATTTCAACCCAGATAAAACATAGTGTTCTTAAGCAAAGTACTACAAATTTGTATTCAACGTAAACAACAGAGTCACAGCTATAAAATGAGACCAAAATTTTGAAAATCGGATAGAAACTGTGGTCACAGTGAGCGATCAAACTCGGAGATCTGCCAAGGAAATGGACGGGTTTTAGACAAATCCATGTCTACGCCTCCTAGACACCATAAAATATAGCATTTGCATAGAAAGTACTACAAATTTATACTTGACGAAAAGTGCACAATCACAGCTTTAAAATGAGACCAAAATCTTGACATTCGAATTAAAATCGTGGCCACAGTAAGCGATCAAAGCTGAAAATCTGCACAAAAAACGCACATGTTCCAGGAACAGCCATTTACATGCCTCCTACATGGTAGATAATGTGCCTAAAATATTTTCCGACCATGAAAATACTCATTTGGGTTAAGCCTTTAAACTAAAAGTTATAAAACCGAAATTCGCACGTTTAAGGGGAGAAAAATCGATTTAAAGTTTTGGGGTAGTGACACGGGAAAAATTAGAAAATTTTTGGCTTTCAGCCACTAAAACTACCCTAAAACTTTTCCAAAGTATCACAAATTTATACTTTTTGGAAAATTCAGACGCTGATCTATCTACTGATAGCAAAATAATGCAAATCGGTTGGAAAACCTGACCACAGCAATGCCATAAAGGGAAAAAGTTTCCAAAACCTGCCCCCCTAAAAAATACTATCTCGCTTATTAGACCACTTAGAAAAACAGTTTTTATTTTGATTTGTTTCTTTACACTTATGTATTACTTCAAAACAATGAAAAAAATTTTTTCAATCGCACATGGCTTTTCATGCAGACAAGTTTGTTTTTTCACTGTATTCCTATTTCAACCCAGATAAAACATAGTGTTCTTAAGCAAAGTACTACAAATTTGTATTCGACGTAAACAACAGAGTCACAGCTATAAAATGAGACCAAAATTTTGAAAATCGGATAGAAACTGTGGTCACAGTGAGCGATCAAACTCGGAGATCTGCCAAGGAAATGGACGGGTTTTAGACAAATCCATGTCTACGCCTCCTAGACACCATAAAATATAGCATTTGCATAGAAAGTACTACAAATTTATACTTGACGAAAAGTGCACAATCACAGCTTTAAGATGAGACCAAAATCTTGACATTCGAATTAAAATCGTGGCCACAGTAAGCGATCAAAGCTGAAAATCTGCACAAAAAACGCACGTGTTCCAGGAACAGCCATTTACATGCCTCCTACATGGTAGATAATGTGCCTAAAATATTTTCCGACCATGAAAATACTCATTTGGGTTAAGCCTTTAAACTAAAAATTATAAAACCGAAATTCGCACGTTTAAGGGGAGAAAAATCGATTTAAAGTTTTGGGGTAGTGACACGGGAAAAATTAGAAAATTTTTGGCTTTCAGCCACTAAAACTACCCTAAAACTTTTCCAAAGTATCACAAATTTATACTTTTTGGAAAATTCAGACGCTGATCTATCTACTGATAGCAAAATAATGCAAATCGGTTGGAAAACCTGACCACAGCAATGCCATAAAGGGAAAAAGTTTCCAAAACCTGCCCCCCTAAAATATACTATCTCGCTTATTAGACCACTTAGAAAAACAGTTTTTGTTTTGATTTGTTTCTTTACATTTATGTATTACTTCAAAACAATGAAAAAATTTTTTTCAATCGCACATGGCTTTTCATGCAGACAAGTTTGTTTTTTCACTGTATTCCTATTTCAACCCAGATAAAACATAGTGTTCTTAAGCAAAGTACAACAAGTTTGTAATCAACGTAAACAACAGAGTCACAGCTATAAAATGAGACCAAAATTTTGAAAATCGGATAGAAACTGTGGTCACAGTGAGCGATCAAACTCGGAGATCTGCCAAGGAAATGGACGGATTTTAGACAAATCCATGTCTACGTCTCCTAGACACCATAAAATATAGCATTTGCATAGAAAGTACTACAAATTTATACTTGACGGAAAGTGCACAATCACAGCTTTAAGATGAGACCAAAATCTTGACATTCGAATTAAAATCGTGAAAATTTTTGGCTTTCAGCCACTAAAACTACCCTAAAACTTTTCCAAAGTATCACAAATTTATACTTTTTGGAAAATTCAGGCGCTGATCTATCTACTGATAGCAAAATAATGCAAATCGGTTGGAAAACCTGACCACAGCAATGCCATAAAGGGAAAAGTTTCCAAAACCTGCCCCCCTAAAATATACTATCTCGCTTATTAGACCACTTAGAAAAACAGTTTTTGTTTTGATTTGTTTCTTTGCACTTATGTATTACTTCAAAACAATGAAAAAATTTTTTTCAATCGCACATGGCTTTTCATGCAGACAAGTTTGTTTTTTCACTGTATTCCTATTTCAACCCAGACAAAACATAGTGTTCTTAAGCAAAGTACTACAAATTTGTATTCAACGTAAACAACAGAGTCACAGCTATAAAATGAGACCAAAATTTTGAAAATCGGATAGAAACTGTGGTCACAGTGAGCGATCAAACTCGGAGATCTGCCAAGGAAATGGACGGGTTTTAGACAAATCCATGTCTACACCTCCTAGACACCATAAAATATAGCATTTGCATAGAAAGTACTACAAATTTATACTTGACGGAAAGTGCACAATCACAGCTTTAAGATGAGACCAAAATCTTGAAATTCGAATTAAAATCGTGAAAATTTTTGGCTTTCAGCCACTAAAACTACCCTAAAACTTTCCCAAAGTATCACAAATTTATACTTTTTGGAAAATTCAGACGCTGATCTATCTACTGATAGCAAAATAATGCAAATCGGTTGGAAAACCTGACCACAGCAATGCCATAAAGGGAAAAGTTTCCAAAACCTGCCCCCCTAAAATATACTATCTCGCTTATTAGACCACTTAGAAAAACAGTTTTTGTTTTGATTTGTTTCTTTGCACTTATGTATTACTTCAAAGCAATGAAAAAATTTTTTTCAATCGCACATGGCTTTTCATGCAGACAAGTTTGTTTTTTCACTGTATTCCTATTTCAACCCAGACAAAACATAGTGTTCTTAAGCAAAGTACTACAAATTTGTATTCAACGTAAACAACAGAGTCACAGCTATAAAATGAGACCAAAATTTTGAAAATCGGATAGAAACTGTGGTCACAGTGAGCGATCAAACTCGGAGATCTGCCAAGGAAATGGACGGGTTTTAGACAAATCCATGTCTACGCCTCCTAGACACCATAAAATATAGCATTTGCATAGAAAGTACTACAAATTTATACTTGACGAAAAGTGCTCAATCACAGCTTTAAGATGAGACCAAAATCTTGACATTCGAATTAAAATCGTGGCCACAGTAAGCGATCAAAGCTGAAAATCTGCACAAAAAACGCACGTGTTCCAGGAACAGCCATTTACATGCCTCCTACATGGTAGATAATGTGCCTAAAATATTTTCCGACCATGAAAATACTCATTTGGGTTAAGCCTTTAAACTAAAAATTATAAAACCGAAATTCGCACGTTTAAGGGGAGAAAAATCGATTTAAAGTTTTGGGGTAGTGACACGGGAAAAATTAGAAAATTTTTGGCTTTCAGCCACTAAAACTACCCTAAAACTTTTCCAAAGTATCACAAATTTATACTTTTTGGAAAATTCAGACGCTGATCTATCTACTGATAGCAAAATAATGCAAATCGGTTGGAAAACCTGACCACAGCAATGCCATAAAGGGAAAAAGTTTCCAAAACCTGCCCCCCTAAAAAATACTATCTCGCTTATTAGACCACTTAGAAAAACAGTTTTTGTTTTGATTTGTTTCTTTACACTTATGTATTACTTCAAAACAATGAAAAAATTTTTTTCAATCGCACATGGCTTTTCATGCAGACAAGTTTGTTTTTTCACTGTATTCCTATTTCAACCCAGATAGACTATAGTCTTCTTAAGCAAAGTACTACAAATTTGTATTCGACGTAAACAACAGAGTCACAGCTATAAAATGAGACCAAAATTTTGAAAATCGGATAGAAACTGTGGTCACAGTGAGCGATCAAACTCGGAGATCTGCCAAGGAAATGGACGGGTTTTAGACAAATCCATGTCTACGCCTCCTAGACACCATAAAATATAGCATTTGCATAGAAAGTACTACAAATTTATACTTGACGAAAAGTGCACAATCACAGCTTTAAGATGAGACCAAAATCTTGACATTCGAATTAAAATCGTGGCCACAGTAAGCGATCAAAGCTGAAAATCTGCACAAAAAACGCACGTGTTCCAGGAACAGGCATTTACATGCCTCCTACATGGTAGATAATGTGCCTAAAATATTTTCCGACCATGAAAATACTCATTTGGGTTAAGCCTTTAAACTAAAAATTATAAAACCGAAATTCGCACGTTTAAGGGGAGAAAAATCGATTTAAAGTTTTGGGGTAGTGACACGGGAAAAATTAGAAAATTTTTGGCTTTCAGCCACTAAAACTACCCTAAAACTTTTCCAAAGTATCACAAATTTATACTTTTTGGAAAATTCAGACGCTGATCTATCTACTGATAGCAAAATAATGCAAATCGGTTGGAAAACCTGACCACAGCAATGCCATAAAGGGAAAAAGTTTCCAAAACCTGCCCCCCTAAAATATACTATCTCGCTTATTAGACCACTTAGAAAAACAGTTTTTGTTTTGATTTGTTTCTTTACACTTATGTATTACTTCAAAACAATGAAAAACATTTTTCAATCGCACATGGCTTTTCATGCAGACAAGTTTGTTTTTTCACTGTATTCCTATTTCAACCCAGATAAAACATAGTGTTCTTAAGCAAAGTACTACAAATTTGTATTCAACGTAAACAACAGAGTCACAGCTATAAAATGAGACCAAAATTTTGAAAATCGGGTAGAAACTGTGGTCACAGTGAGCGACCAAACTCGGAGATCTGCCAAGGAAATGGACGGCTTTTAGACAAATCCATGTCTACGCCTCCTAGACACTATAAAATATAGCATTTGCATAGAAAGTACTACAAATTTATACTTGACGAAAAGTGCACAATCACAGCTTTAAGATGAGACCAAAATCTTGACATTCGAATTAAAATCGTGGCCACAGTAAGCGATCAAAGCTGAAAATCTGCACAAAAAACGCACGTGTTCCAGGAACAGCCATTTACATGCCTCCTACTAAAAATTATAAAACTAAAAATTATAAAACCGAAATTCGCACGTTTAAGGGGAGAAAAATCGATTTAAAGTTTTGGGGTAGTGACACGGGAAAAATTAGAAAATTTTTGGCTTTCAGCCACTAAAACTACCCTAAAACTTTTCCAAAGTATCACAAATTTATACTTTTTGGAAAATTCAGACGCTGATCTATCTACTGATAGCAAAATAATGCAAATCGGTTGGAAAACCTGACCACAGCAATGCCATAAAGGGAAAAAGTTTCCAAAACCTGCCCCCCTAAAATATACTATCTCGCTTATTAGACCACTTAGAAAAACAGTTTTTGTTTTGATTTGTTTCTTTACACTTATGTATTACTTCAAAACAATGAAAAACATTTTTTCAATCGCACATGGCTTTTCATGCAGACAAGTTTGTTTTTTCACTGTATTCCTATTTCAACCCAGATAAAACATAGTGTTCTTAAGCAAAGTACCACAAATTTGTATTCAACGTAAACAACAGAGTCACAGCTATAAAATGAGACCAAAATTTTGAAAATCGGATAGAAACTGTGGTCGCAGTGAGCGACCAAACTCGGAGATCTGCCAAGGAAATGGACGGCTTTTAGACAAATCCATGTCTACGCCTCCTAGACACCATAAAATATAGCATTTGCATAGCAAGTACTACAAATTTATACTTGACGAAAAGTGCACAATCACAGCTTTAAGATGAGACCAAAATCTTGACATTCGAATTAAAATCGTGGCCACAGTAAGCGATCAAAGCTGAAAATCTGCACAAAAAACGCACGTGTTCCAGGAACAGCCATTTACATGCCTCCTACATGGTAGATAATGTGCCTAAAATATTTTCCGACCATGAAAATACTCATTTGGGTTAAGCCTTTAAACTAAAAATTATAAAACCGAAATTCGCACGTTTAAGGGGAGAAAAATCGATTTAAAGTTTTGGGGTAGTGACACGGGAAAAATTAGAAAATTTTTGGCTTTCAGCCACTAAAACTACCCTAAAACTTTTCCAAAGTATCACAAATTTATACTTTTTGGAAAATTCAGACGCTGATCTATCTACTGATAGCAAAATAATGCAAATCGGTTGGAAAACCTGACCACAGCAATGCCATAAAGGGAAAAAGTTTCCAAAACCTGCCCCCCTAAAATATACTATCTCGCTTATCAGACCACTTAGAAAAACAGTTTTTGTTTTGATTTGTTTCTTTACACTTATGTATTACTTCAAAACAATGAAAAACATTTTTTCAATCGCACATGGCTTTTCATGCATACAAGTTTGTTTTTTCACTGTATTCCTATTTCAACCCAGATAAAACATAGTGTTCTTAAGCAAAGTACTACAAATTTGTATTCAACGTAAACAACAGAGTCACAGCTATAAAATGAGACCAAAATTTTGAAAATCGGATAGAAACTGTGGTCACAGTGAGCGACCAAACTCGGAGATCTGCCAAGGAAATGGACGGCTTTTAGACAAATCCATGTCTACGCCTCCTAGACACCATAAAATATAGCATTTGCATAGAAAGTACTACAAATTTATACTTGACGAAAAGTGCACAATCACAGCTTTAAGATGAGACCAAAATCTTGACATTCGAATTAAAATCGTGGCCACAGTAAGCGATCAAAGCTGAAAATCTGCACAAAAAACGCACGTGTTCCAGGAACAGATATTTACATGCCTCCTACATGGTAGATAATGTGCCTAAAATATTTTCCGACCATGAAAATACTCATTTGGGTTAAGCCTTTAAACTAAAAATTATAAAACCGAAATTCGCACGTTTAAGGGGAGAAAAATCGATTTAAAGTTTTGGGGTAGTGACACGGGAAAAATTAGAAAATTTTTGGCTTTCAGCCACTAAAACTACCCTAAAACTTTTCCAAAGTATCACAAATTTATACTTTTTGGAAAATTCAGACGCTGATCTATCTACTGATAGCAAAATAATGCAAATCGGTTGGAAAACCTGACCACAGCAATGCCATAAAGGGAAAAAGTTTCCAAAACCTGCCCCCCTAAAAAATACTATCTCGCTTATTAGACCACTTAGAAAAACAGTTTTTGTTTTGATTTGTTTCTTTACACTTATGTATTACTTCAAAACAATGAAAAAAATTTTTTCAATCGCATATGGCTTTTCATGCAGACAAGTTTGTTTTTTCACTGTATTCCTTTTTCAACCCAGATAAAACATAGTGTTCTTAAGCAAAGTACTACAAATTTGTATTCAACGTAAACAACAGAGTCACAGCTATAAAATGAGACAAAAATTTTGAAAATCGGATAGAAACTGTGGTCACAGTGAGCGATCAAACTCGGAGATCTGCCAAGGAAATGGACGGGTTTTAGACAAATCCATGTCTACGCCTCCTAGACACCATAAAATATAGCATTTGCATAGAAAGTACTACAAATTTATACTTGACGAAAAGTGCACAATCACAGCTTTAAGATGAGACCAAAATCTTGACATTCGAATTAAAATCGTGGCCACAGTAAGCGATCAAAGCTGAAAATCTGCACAAAAAACGCACGTGTTCCAGGAACAGCCATTTACATGCCTCCTACATGGTAGATAATGTGCCTAAAATATTTTCCGACCATGAAAATACTCATTTGGGTTAAGCCTTTAAACTAAAAATTATAAAACCGAAATTCGCACGTTTAAGGGGAGAAAAATCGATTTAAAGTTTTGGGGTAGTGACACGGGAAAAATTAGAAAATTTTTGGCTTTCAGCCACTAAAACTACCCTAAAACTTTTCCAAAGTATCACAAATTTATACTTTTTGGAAAATTCAGACGCTGATCTATCTACTGATAGCAAAATAATGCAAATCGGTTGGAAAACCTGACCACAGCAATGCCATAAAGGGAAAAAGTTTCCAAAACCTGCCCCCCTAAAACATACTATCTCGCTTATTAGACCACTTAGAAAAACAGTTTTTGTTTTGATTTGTTTCTTTACACTTATGTATTACTTCAAAACAATGAAAAAAAATTTTTCAATCGCACATGGCTTTTCATGCAGACAAGTTTGTTTTTTCACTGTATTCCTATTTCAACCCAGATAAAACATAGTGTTCTTAAGCAAAGTACTACAAATTTGTATTCAACGTAAACAACAGAGTCACAGCTATAAAATGAGACCAAAATTTTGAAAATCGGATAGAAACTGTGGTCACAGTGAGCGACCAAACTCGGAGATCTGCCAAGGAAATGGACGGCTTTTAGACAAATCCATGTCTACGCCTCCTAGACACCATAAAATATAGCATTTGCATAGAAAGTACTACAAATTTATACTTGACGAAAAGTGCACAATCACAGCTTTAAGATGAGACCAAAATCTTGACATTCGAATTAAAATCGTGGCCACAGTAAGCGATCAAAGCTGAAAATCTGCACAAAAAACGCACGTGTTCCAGGAACAGATATTTACATGCCTCCTACATGGTAGATAATGTGCCTAAAATATTTTCCGACCATGAAAATACTCATTTGGGTTAAGCCTTTAAACTAAAAATTATAAAACCGAAATTCGCACGTTTAAGGGGAGAAAAATCGATTTAAAGTTTTGGGGTAGTGACACGGGAAAAATTAGAAAATGTTTGGCTTTCAGCCACTAAAACTACCCTAAAACTTTTCCAAAGTATCACAAATTTATACTTTTTTGGAAAATTCAGACGCTGATCTATCTACTGATAGCAAAATAATGCAAATCGGTTGGAAAACCTGACCACAGCAATGCCATAAAGGGAAAAAGTTTCCAAAACCTGCCCCCCTAAAATATACTATCTCGCTTATTAGACCACTTAGAAAAACAGTTTTTGTTTTGATTTGTTTCTTTAAACTTATGTATTACTTCAAAACAATGAAAAAAATTTTTTCAATCGCATATGGCTTTTCATGCAGACAAGTTTGTTTTTTCACTGTATTCCTTTTTCAACCCAGATAAAACATAGTGTTCTTAAGCAAAGTACTACAAATTTGTATTCAACGTTAACAACAGAGTCACAGCTATAAAATGAGACCAAAATTTTGAAAATCGGATAGAAACTGTGGTCACAGTGAGCGACCAAACTCGGAGATCTGCCAAGGAAATGGACGGCTTTTAGACAAATCCATGTCTACGCCTCCTAGACACCATAAAATATAGCATTTGCATAGAAAGTACTACAAATTTATACTTGACGAAAAGTGCACAATCACAGCTTTAAGATGAGACCAAAATCTTGACATTCGAATTAAAATCGTGGCCACAGTAAGCGATCAAAGCTGAAAATCTGCACAAAAAACGCACGTGTTCCAGGAACAGCCATTTACATGCCTCCTACATGGTAGATAATGTGCCTAAAATATTTTCCGACCATGAAAATACTCATTTGGGTTAAGCCTTTAAACTAAAAATTATAAAACCGAAATTCGCACGTTTAAGGGGAGAAAAATCGATTTAAAGTTTTGGGGTAGTGACACGGGAAAAATTAGAAAATTTTTGGCTTTCAGCCACTAAAACTACCCTAAAACTTTTCCAAAGTATCACAAATTTATACTTTTTGGAAAATTCAGACGCTGATCTATCTACTGATAGCAAAATAATGCAAATCGGTTGGAAAACCTGACCACAGCAATGCCATAAAGGGAAAAAGTTTCCAAAACCTGCCCCCCTAAAATATACTATCTCGCTTATTAGACCACTTAGAAAAACAGTTTTTGTTTTGATTTGTTTCTTTACACTTATGTATTACTTCAAAACAATGAAAAAAATTTTTTCAATCGCACATGGCTTCTCATGCAGACAAGTTTGTTTTTTCACTGTATTCCTATTTCAACCCAGATAAAACATAGTGTTCTTAAGCAAAGTACTACAAATTTGTATTCAACGTAAACAACAGAGTCACAGCTATAAAATGAGACCAAAATTTTGAAAATCGGATAGAAACTGTGGTCACAGTGAGCGACCAAACTCGGAGATCTGCCAAGGAAATGGACGGCTTTTAGACAAATCCATGTCTACGCCTCCTAGACACCATAAAATATAGCATTTGCATAGAAAGTACTACATATTTATACTTGACAAAAAGTGCACAATCACAGCTTTAAGATGAGACCAAAATCTTGACATTCGAATTAAAATCGTGGCCACAGTAAGCGATCAAAGCTGAAAATCTGCACAAAAAACGCACGTGTTCCAGGAACAGCCATTTACATGCCTCCTACATGGTAGATAATGTGCCTAAAATATTTTCCGACCATGAAAATACTCATTTGGGTTAAGCCTTTAAACTAAAAATTATAAAACCGAAATTCGCACGTTTAAGGGGAGAAAAATCGATTTAAAGTTTTGGGGTAGTGACACGGAAAAAATTAGAAAATTTTTGGCTTTCAGCCACTAAAACTACCCTAAAACTTTTCCAAAGTATCACAAATTTATACTTTTTGGAAAATTCAGACGCTGATCTATCTACTGATAGCAAAATAATGCAAATCGGTTGGAAAACCTGACCACAGCAATGCCATAAAGGGAAAAAGTTTCCAAAACCTGCCCCCCTAAAATATACTATCTCGCTTATTAGACCACTTAGAAAAACAGTTTTTGTTTTGATTTGTTTCTTTACACTTATGTATTACTTCAAAACAATTAAAAACATTTTTTCAATCGCACATGGCTTTTCATGCAGACAAGTTTGTTTTTTCACTGTATTCCTATTTCAACCCAGATAAAACATAGTGTTCTTAAGCAAAGTACTACAAATTTGTATTCAACGTAAACAACAGAGTCACAGCTATAAAATGAGACCAAAATTTTGAAAATCGGATAGAAACTGTGGTCACAGTGAGCGACCAAACTCGGAGATCTGCCAAGGAAATGGACGGGTTTTAGACAAATCCATGTCTACGCCTCCTAGACACCATAAAATATAGCATTTGCATAGAAAGTACTACAAATTTATACTTGACGAAAAGTGCACAATCACAGCTTTAAGATGAGACCAAAATCTTGACATTCGAATTAAAATCGTGGCCACAGTAAGCGATCAAAGCTGAAAATCTGCACAAAAAACGCACGTGTTCCAGGAACAGCCATTTACATGCCTCCTACATGGTAGATAATGTGCCTAAAATATTTTCCGACCATGAAAATACTCATTTGGGTTAAGCCTTTAAACTAAAAATTATAAAACCGAAATTCGCACGTTTAAGGGGAGAAAAATCGATTTAAAGTTTTGGGGTAGTGACACGGAAAAAATTAGAAAATTTTTGGCTTTCAGCCACTAAAACTACCCTAAAACTTTTCCAAAGTATCACAAATTTATACTTTTTGGAAAATTCAGACGCTGATCTATCTACTGATAGCAAAATAATGCAAATCGGTTGGAAAACCTGACCACAGCAATGCCATAAAGGGAAAAAGTTTCCAAAACCTGCCCCCCTAAAATATACTATCTCGCTTATTAGACCACTTAGAAAAACAGTTTTTGTTTTGATTTGTTTCTTTACACTTATGTATTACTTCAAAACAATTAAAAACATTTTTTCAATCGCACATGGCTTTTCATGCAGACAAGTTTGTTTTTTCACTGTATTCCTATTTCAACCCAGATAAAACATAGTGTTCTTAAGCAAAGTACTACAAATTTGTATTCAACGTAAACAACAGAGTCACAGCTATAAAATGAGACCAAAATTTTGAAAATCGGATAGAAACTGTGGTCACAGTGAGCGACCAAACTCGGAGATCTGCCAAGGAAATGGACGGCTTTTAGACAAATCCATGTCTACGCCTCCTAGACACCATAAAATATAGCATTTGCATAGAAAGTACTACATATTTATACTTGACAAAAAGTGCACAATCACAGCTTTAAGATGAGACCAAAATCTTGACATTCGAATTAAAATCGTGGCCACAGTAAGCGATCAAAGCTGAAAATCTGCACAAAAAACGCACGTGTTCCAGGAACAGCCATTTACATGCCTCCTACATGGTAGATAATGTGCCTAAAATATTTTCCGACCATGAAAATACTCATTTGGGTTAAGCCTTTAAACTAAAAATTATAAAACCGAAATTCGCACGTTTAAGGGGAGAAAAATCGATTTAAAGTTTTGGGGTAGTGACACGGAAAAAATTAGAAAATTTTTGGCTTTCAGCCACTAAAACTACCCTAAAACTTTTCCAAAGTATCACAAATTTATACTTTTTGGAAAATTCAGACGCTGATCTATCTACTGATAGCAAAATAATGCAAATCGGTTGGAAAACCTGACCACAGCAATGCCATAAAGGGAAAAAGTTTCCAAAACCTGCCCCCCTAAAATATACTATCTCGCTTATTAGACCACTTAGAAAAACAGTTTTTGTTTTGATTTGTTTCTTTACACTTATGTATTACTTCAAAACAATTAAAAACATTTTTTCAATCGCACATGGCTTTTCATGCAGACAAGTTTGTTTTTTCACTGTATTCCTATTTCAACCCAGATAAAACATAGTGTTCTTAAGCAAAGTACTACAAATTTGTATTCAACGTAAACAACAGAGTCACAGCTATAAAATGAGACCAAAATTTTGAAAATCGGATAGAAACTGTGGTCACAGTGAGCGACCAAACTCGGAGATCTGCCAAGGAAATGGACGGCTTTTAGACAAATCCATGTCTACGCCTCCTAGACACCATAAAATATAGCATTTGCATAGAAAGTACTACAAATTTATACTTGACGAAAAGTGCACAATCACAGCTTTAAGATGAGACCAAAATCTTGACATTCGAATTAAAATCGTGGCCACAGTAAGCGATCAAAGCTGAAAATCTGCACAAAAAAAGCACGTGTTCCAGGAACAGCCATTTACATGCCTCCTACATGGTAGATAATGCGCCTAAAATATTTTCCGACCATGAAAATACTCATTTGGGTTAAGCCTTTAAACTAAAAATTATAAAACCGAAATTCGCACGTTTAAGGGGAGAAAAATCGATTTAAAGTTTTGGGGTAGTGACACGGGAAAAATTAGAAAATTGTTGGCTTTCAGCCACTAAAACTACCCTAAAACTTTTCCAAAGTATCACAAATTTATACTTTTTGGAAAATTCAGACGCTGATCTATCTACTGATAGCAAAATAATGCAAATCGGTTGGAAAACCTGACCACAGCAATGCCATAAAGGGAAAAAGTTTCCAAAACCTGCCCCCCTAAAATATACTATCTCGCTTATTAGACCACTTAGAAAAACAGTTTTTGTTTTGATTTGTTTCTTTACACTTATGTATTACTTCAAAACAATGAAAAACATTTTTTCAATCGCACATGGCTTTTCATGCAGACAAGTTTGTTTTTTCACTGTATTCCTATTTCAACCCAGATAAAACATAGTGTTCTTAAGCAAAGTACTACAAATTTGTATTCAACGTAAACAACAGAGTCACAGCTATAAAATGAGACCAAAATTTTGAAAATCGGATAGAAACTGTGGTCACAGTGAGCGACTAAACTCGGACATCTGCCAAGGAAATGGACGGGTTTTAGACAAATCCATGTCTACGCCTCCTAGACACCATAAAATATAGCATTTGCATAGAAAGTACTACAAATTTATACTTGACGAAAAGTGCACAATCACAGCTTTAAGATGAGACCAAAATCTTGACATTCGAGTTAAAATCGTGGCCACAGTAAGCGATCAAAGCTGAAAATCTGCACAAAAAACGCACGTGTTCCAGGAACAGCCATTTACATGCCTCCTACATGGTAGATAATGTGCCTAAAATATTTTCCGACCATGAAAATACTCATTTGGGTTTAGCCTTTAAACTAAAAATTATAAAACCGAAATTCGCACGTTTAAGGGGAGAAAAATCGATTTAAAGTTTTGGGGTAGTGACACGGGAAAAATTAGAAAATTTTTGGCTTTCAGCCACTAAAACTACCCTAAAACTTTTCCAAAGTATCACAAATTTATACTTTTTGGAAAATTCAGACGCTGATCTATCTACTGATAGCAAAATAATGCAAATCGGTGGGAAAACCTGACCACAGCAATGCCATAAAGGGAAAAAGTTTCCAAAACCTGCCCCCCTAAAATATACTATCTCGCTTATTAGACCACTTAGAAAAACAGTTTTTGTTTTGATTTGTTTCTTTACAATTATGTATTACTTCAAAACAATGAAAAACATTTTTTCAATCGCACATGGCTTTTCATGCAGACAAGTTTGTTTTTTCACTGTATTCCTATTTCAACCCAGATAAAACATAGTGTTCTTAAGCAAAGTACTACAAATTTGTATTCAACGTAAACAACAGAGTCACAGCTATAAAATGAGACCAAAATTTTGAAAATCGGATAGAAACTGTGGTCACAGTGAGCGACCAAACTCGGACATCTGCCAAGGAAATGGACGGCTTTTAGACAAATCCATGTCTACGCCTCCTAGACACCATAAAATATAGCATTTGCATAGAAAGTACTACAAATTTATACTTGACGAAAAGTGCACAATCACAGCTTTAAGATGAGACCAAAATCTTGACATTCGAATTAAAATCGTGGCCACAGTAAGCGATCAAAGCTGAAAATCTGCACAAAAAACGCACGTGTTCCAGGAACAGCCATTTACATGCCTCCTACATGGTAGATAATGTGCCTAAAATATTTTCCGACCATGAAAATACTCATTTGGGTTAAGCCTTTAAACTAAAAATTATAAAACCGAAATTCGCACGTTTAAGGGGAGAAAAATCGATTTAAAGTTTTGGGGTAGTGACACGGGAAAAATTAGAAAATTTTTGGCTTTCAGCCACTAAAACTACCCTAAAACTTTTCCAAAGTATCACAAATTTATACTTTTTGGAAAATTCAGACGCTGATCTATCTACTGATAGCAAAATAATGCAAATCGGTTGGAAAACCTGACCACAGCAATGCCATAAAGGGAAAAAGTTTCCAAAACCTGCCCCCCTAAAATATACTATCTCGCTTATTAGACCACTTAGAAAAACAGTTTTTGTTTTGATTTGTTTCTTTACACTTATGTATTACTTCAAAACAATGAAAAACATTTTTTCAATCGCACATGGCTTTTCATGCAGACAAGTTTGTTTTTTCACTGTATTCCTATTTCAACCCAGATAAAACATAGTGTTCTTAAGCAAAGTACTACAAATTTGTATTCAACGTAAACAACAGAGTCACAGCTATAAAATGAGACCAAAATTTTGAAAATCGGATAGAAACTGTGGTCACAGTGAGCGACTAAACTCGGACATCTGCCAAGGAAATGGACGGGTTTTAGACAAATCCATGTCTACGCCTCCTAGACACCATAAAATATAGCATTTGCATAGAAAGTACTACAAATTTATACTTGACGAAAAGTGCACAATCACAGCTTTAAGATGAGACCAAAATCTTGACATTCGAGTTAAAATCGTGGCCACAGTAAGCGATCAAAGCTGAAAATCTGCACAAAAAACGCACGTGTTCCAGGAACAGCCATTTACATGCCTCCTACATGGTAGATAATGTGCCTAAAATATTTTCCGACCATGAAAATACCCATTTGGGTTTAGCCTTTAAACTAAAAATTATAAAACCGAAATTCGCACGTTTAAGGGGAGAAAAATCGATTTAAAGTTTTGGGGTAGTGACACGGGAAAAATTAGAAAATGTTTGGCTTTCAGCCACTAAAACTACCCTAAAACTTTTCCAAAGTATCACAAATTTATACTTTTTGGAAAATTCAGACGCTGATCTATCTACTGATAGCAAAATAATGCAAATCGGTGGGAAAACCTGACCACAGCAATGCCATAAAGGGAAAAAGTTTCCAAAACCTGCCCCCCTAAAATATACTATCTCGCTTATTAGACCACTTAGAAAAACAGTTTTTGTTTTGATTTGTTTCTTTACACTTATGTATTACTTCAAAACAATGAAAAACATTTTTTCAATCGCACATGGCTTTTCATGCAGACAAGTTTGTTTTTTCACTGTATTCCTATTTCAACCCAGATAAAACATAGTGTTCTTAAGCAAAGTACTACAAATTTGTATTCAACGTAAACAACAGAGTCACAGCTATAAAATGAGACCAAAATTTTGAAAATCGGATAGAAACTGTGGTCACAGTGAGCGACTAAACTCGGACATCTGCCAAGGAAATGGACGGGTTTTAGACAAATCCATGTCTACGCCTCCTAGACACCATAAAATATAGCATTTGCATAGAAAGTACTACAAATTTATACTTGACGAAAAGTGCACAATCACAGCTTTAAGATGAGACCAAAATCTTGACATTCGAATTAAAATCGTGGCCACAGTAAGCGATCAAAGCTGAAAATCTGCACAAAAAACGCACGTGTTCCAGGAACAGCCATTTACATGCCTCCTACATGGTAGATAATGTGCCTAAAATATTTTCCGACCATGAAAATACTCATTTGGGTTAAGCCTTTAAACTAAAAATTATAAAACCGAAATTCACACGTTTAAGGGGAGAAAAATCGATTTAAAGTTTTGGGGTAGTGACACGGGAAAAATTAGAAAATTTTTGGCTTTCAGCCACTAAAACTACCCTAAAACTTTTCCAAAGTATCACAAATTTATACTTTTTGGAAAATTCAGACGCTGATCTATCTACTGATAGCAAAATAATGCAAATCGGTTGGAAAACCTGACCACAGCAATGCCATAAAGGGAAAAAGTTTCCAAAACCTGCCCCCCTAAAACATACTATCTCGCTTATTAGACCACTTAGAAAAACAGTTTTTGTTTTGATTTGTTTCTTTACACTTATGTATTACTTCAAAACAATGAAAAAAAATTTTTCAATCGCACATGGCTTTTCATGCAGACAAGTTTGTTTTTTCACTGTATTCCTATTTCAACCCAGATAAAACATAGTGTTCTTAAGCAAAGTACTACAAATTTGTATTCAACGTAAACAACAGAGTCACAGCTATAAAATGAGACCAAAATTTTGAAAATCGGATAGAAACTGTGGTCACAGTGAGCGACCAAACTCGGAGAACTGCCAAGGAAATGGACGGCTTTTAGACAAATCCATGTCTACGCCTCCTAGATACCATAAAATATAGCATTTGCATAGAAAGTACTACAAATTTATACTTGACGAAAAGTGCACAATCACAGCTTTAAGATGAGACCAAAATCTTGACATTCGAATTAAAATCGTGGCCACAGTAAGCGATCAAAGCTGAAAATCTGCACAAAAAACGCACGTGTTCCAGGAACAGCCATTTACATGCCTCCTACATCGTAGATAATGTGCCTAAAATATTTTCCGACCATGAAAATACTCATTCGGGTTAAGCCTTTAAACTAAAAATTATAAAACCGAAATTCGCACGTTTAAGGGGAGAAAAATCGATTTAAAGTTTTGGGGTAGTGACACGGGAAAAATTAGAAAATTTTTGGCTTTCAGCCACTAAAACTACCCTAAAACTTTTCCAAAGTATCACAAATTTATACTTTTTGGAAAATTCAGACGCTGATCTATCTACTGATAGCAAAATAATGCAAATCGGTTGGAAAACCTGACCACAGCAATGCCATAAAGGGAAAAAGTTTCCAAAACCTGCCCCCCTAAATTATACTATCTCGCTTAGACCACTTAGAAAAACAGTTTTTGTTTTGATTTGTTTCTTTACACTTATGTATTACTTCAAAACAATGAAAAACATTTTTCAATCGCACATGGCTTTTCATGCAGACAAGTTTGTTTTTTCACTGTATTCCTATTTCAACCCAGATAAAACATAGTGTTCTTAAGCAAAGTACTACAAATTTGTATTCAACGTAAACAACAGAGTCACAGCTATAAAATGAGACGAAAATTTTGAAAATCGGATAGAAACTGTGGTCACAGTGAGCGACCAAACTCGGAGATCTGCCAAGGAAATGGACGGGTTTTAGACAAATCCATGTCTACGCCTCCTAGACACCATAAAATATAGCATTTGCATAGAAAGTACTACAAATTTATACTTGACGAAAAGTGCACAATCACAGCTTTAAGATGAGACCAAAATCTTGACATTCGAATTAAAATCGTGGCCACAGTAAGCGATCAAAGCTGAAAATCTGCACAAAAAACGCACGTGTTCCAGGAACAGCCATTTACATGCCTCCTACATGGTAGATAATGTGCCTAAAATATTTTCCGACCATGAAAATACTCATTTGGGTTAAGCCTTTAAACTAAAAATTATAAAACCGAAATTCGCACGTTTAAGGGGAGAAAAATCGATTTAAAGTTTTGGGGTAGTGACACGGGAAAAATTAGAAAATTTTTGGCTTTCAGCCACTAAAACTACCCTAAAACTTTTCCAAAGTATCACAAATTTATACTTTTTGGAAAATTCAGACGCTGATCTATCTACTGATAGCAAAATAATGCAAATCGGTTGGAAAACCTGACCACAGCAATGCCATAAAGGGAAAAAGTTTCCAAAACCTGCCCCCCTAAAATATACTATCTCGCTTATTAGACCACTTAGAAAAACAGTTTTTGTTTTGATTTGTTTCTTTATACTTATGTATTACTTCAAAACAATGAAAAACATTTTTTCAATCGCACATGGCTTTTCATGCAGACAAGTTTGTTTTTTCACTGTATTCCTATTTCAACCCAGATAAAACATAGTGTTCTTAAGCAAAGTACTACAAATTTGTATTCAACGTAAACAACAGAGTCACAGCTATAAAATGAGACCAAAATTTTGAAAATCGGATAGAAACTGTGGTCACAGTGAGCGACCAAACTCGGAGATCTGCCAAGGAAATGGACGGCTTTTAGACAAATCCATGTCTACGCCTCCTAGACACCATCAAATATAGCATTTGCATAGAAAGTACTACAAATTTATACTTGACGAAAAGTGCACAATCACAGCTTTAAGATGAGACCAAAATCTTGACATTCGAATTAAAATCGTGGCCACAGTAAGCGATCAAAGCTGAAAATCTGCACAAAAAACGCACGTGTTCCAGGAACAGCCATTTACATGCCTCCTACATGGTAGATAATGTGCCTAAAATATTTTCCGACCATGAAATTACTCATTTGGGTTAAGCCTTTAAACTTAAAAATTATAAAACCGAAATTCGCACGTTTAAGGGGAGAAAAATCGATTTAAAGTTTTGGGGTAGTGACACGGGAAAAATTAGAAAATTTTTGGCTTTCAGCCACTAAAACTACCCTAAAACTTTTCCAAAGTATCACAAATTTATACTTTTTGGAAAATTCAGACGCTGATCTATCTACTGATAGCAAAATAATGCAAATCGGTTGGAAAACCTGACCACAGCAATGCCATAAAGGGAAAAAGTTTCCAAAACCTGCCCCCCTAAAAAATACTATCTCGCTTAGACCACTTAGAAAAACAGTTTTTGTTTTGATTTGTTTCTTTACACTTATGTATTACTTCAAAACAATGAAAAACATTTTTTCAATCGCACATGGCTTTTCATGCAGACAAGTTTGTTTTTTCACTGTATTCCTATTTCAACCCAGATAAAACATAGTGTTCTTAAGCAAAGTACTACAAATTTGTATTCAACGTGAACAACAGAGTCACAGCTATAAAATGAGACCAAAATTTTGAAAATCGGATAGAAACTGTGGTCACAGTGAGCGATCAAACTCGGAGATCTGCCAAGGAAATGGACGGGTTTTAGACAAATCCATGTCTACGCCTCCTAGACACCATAAAATATAGCATTTGCATAGAAAGTACTACAAATTTATACTTGACGAAAAGTGCACAATCACAGCTTTAAGATGAGACCAAAATCTTGACATTCGAATTAAAATCGTGGCCACAGTAAGCGATCAAAGCTGAAAATCTGCACAAAAATGCACGTGTTCCAGGAACAGATATTTACATGCCTCCTACATGGTAGATAATGTGCCTAAAATATTTTCCGACCATGAAAATACTCATTTGGGTTAAGCCTTTAAACTAAAAATTATAAAACCGAAATTCGCACGTTTAAGGGGAGAAAAATCGATTTAAAGTTTTGGGGTAGTGACACGGGAAAAATTAGAAAATTTTTGGCTTTCAGCCACTAAAACTACCCTAAAACTTTTCCAAAGTATCACAAATTTATACTTTTTGGAAAATTCAGACGCTGATCTATCTACTGATAGCAATATAATGCAAATCGGTTGGAAAACCTGACCACAGCAATGCCATAAAGGGAAAAAGTTTCCAAAACCTGCCCCCCTAAAAAATACTATCTCGCTTATTAGACCACTTAGAAAAACAGTTTTTGTTTTGATTTGTTTCTTTAAACTTATGTATTACTTCAAAACAATGAAAAAAATTTTTTCAATCGCATATGGCTTTTCATGCAGACAAGTTTGTTTTTTCACTGTATTCCTTTTTCAACCCAGATAAAACATAGTGTTCTTAAGCAAAGTACTACAAATTCGTATTCAACGTTAACAACAGAGTCACAGCTATAAAATGAGACCAAAATTTTGAAAATCGGATAGAAACTGTGGTCACAGTGAGCGATCAAACTCGGAGATCTGCCAAGGAAATGGACGGGTTTTAGACAAATCCATGTCTACGCCTCCTAGACACCATAAAATATAGCATTTGCATAGAAAGTACTACAAATTTATACTTGACGAAAAGTGCACAATCACAGCTTTAAGATGAGACCAAAATCTTGACATTCGAATTAAAATCGTGGCCACAGTAAGCGATCAAAGCTGAAAATCTGCACAAAAAACGCACGTGTTCCAGGAACAGCCATTTACATGCCTCCTACATAGTAGATAATGTGCCTAAAATATTTTCCGACCATGAAAATACTCATTTGGGTTAAGCCTTTAAACTAAAAATTATAAAACCGAAATTCGCACGTTTAAGGGGAGAAAAATCGATTTAAAGTTTTGGGGTAGTGACACGGGAAAAATTAGAAAATTTTTGGCTTTCAGCCACTAAAACTACCCTAAAACTTTTCCAAAGTATCACAAATTTATACTTTTTGGAAAATTCAGACGCTGATCTATCTACTGATAGCAAAATAATGCAAATCGGTTGGAAAACCTGACCACAGCAATGCCATAAAGGGAAAAAGTTTCCAAAACCTGCCCCCCTAAAATATACTATCTCGCTTATTAGACCACTTAGAAAAACAGTTTTTGTTTTGATTTGTTTCTTTACACTTATGTATTACTTCAAAACAATGAAAAACATTTTTTCAATCGCACATGGCTTTTCATGCAGACAAGTTTGTTTTTTCACTGTATTCCTATTTCAACCCAGATAAAACATAGTGTTCTTAAGCAAAGTACTACAAATTTGTATTCAACGTAAACAACAGAGTCACAGCTATAAAATGAGACCAAAATTTTGAAAATCGGATAGAAACTGTGGTCACAGTGAGCGACCAAACTCGGAGATCTGCCAAGGAAATGGACGGCTTTTAGACAAATCCATGTCTACGCCTCCTAGACACCATAAAATATAGCATTTGCATAGAAAGTACTACAAATTTATACTTGACGAAAAGTGCACAATCACAGCTTTAAGATGAGACCAAAATCTTGACATTCGAATTAAAATCGTGGCCACAGTAAGCGATCAAAGCTGAAAATCTGCACAAAAAACGCACGTGTTCCAGGAACAGCCATTTACATGCCTCCTACATGGTAGATAATGTGCCTAAAATATTTTCCGACCATGAAAATACTCATTTGGGTTAAGCCTTTAAACTAAAAATTATAAAACCGAAATTCGCACGTTTAAGGGGAGAAAAATCGATTTAAAGTTTTGGGGTAGTGACACGGGAAAAATTAGAAAATTTTTGGCTTTCAGCCACTAAAACTACCCTAAAACTTTTCCAAAGTATCACAAATTTATACTTTTTGGAAAATTCAGACGCTGATCTATCTACTGATAGCAAAATAATGCAAATCGGTTGGAAAACCTGACCACAGCAATGCCATAAAGGGAAAAAGTTTCCAAAACCTGCCCCCCTAAAATATACTATCTCGCTTATTAGACCACTTAGAAAAACAGTTTTTGTTTTGATTTGTTTCTTCACACTTATGTATTACTTCAAAACAATGAAAAACATTTTTTCAATCGCATATGGCTTTTCATGCAGACAAGTTTGTTTTTTCACTGTATTCCTTTTTCAACCCAGATAAAACATAGTGTTCTTAAGCAAAGTACTACAAATTTGTATTCAACGTAAACAACAGAGTCACAGCTATAAAATGAGACGAAAATTTTGAAAATCGGATAGAAACTGTGGTCACAGTGAGCGATCAAACTCGGAGATCTGCCAAGGAAATGGACGGGTTTTAGACAAATCCATGCCTACGCCTCCTAGACACCATAAAATATAGCATTTGCATAGAAAGTACTACAAATTTATACTTGACGAAAAGTGCACAATCACAGCTTTAAGATGAGACCAAAATCTTGACATTCGAATTAAAATCGTGGCCACAGTAAGCGATCAAAGCTGAAAATCTGCACAAAAAACGCACGTGTTCCAGGAACAGCCATTTACATGCCTCCTACATGGTAGATAATGTGCCTAAAATATTTTCCGACCATGAAAATACTCATTTGGGTTAAGCCTTTAAACTAAAAATTATAAAACCGAAATTCGCACGTTTAAGGGGAGAAAAATCGATTTAAAGTTTTGGGGTAGTGACACGGGAAAAATTAGAAAATTTTTGGCTTTCAGCCACTAAAACTACCCTAAAACTTTTCCAAAGTATCACAAATTTATACTTTTTGGAAAATTCAGACGCTGATCTATCTACTGATAGCAAAATAATGCAAATCGGTTGGAAAACCTGACCACAGCAATGCCATAAAGGGAAAAAGTTTCCAAAACCTGCCCCCCTAAAATATACTATCTCGCTTATTAGACCACTTAGAAAAACAGTTTTTGTTTTGATTTGTTTCTTTACACTTATGTATTACTTCAAAACAATGAAAAACATTTTTTCAATCGCACATGGCTTTTCATGCAGACAAGTTTGTTTTTTCACTGTATTCCTATTTCAACCCAGATAAAACATAGTGTTCTTAAGCAAAGTACTACAAATTTGTATTCAACGTAAACAACAGAGTCACAGCTATAAAATGAGACCAAAATTTTGAAAATCGGATAGAAACTGTGGTCACAGTGAGCGACCAAACTCGGAGATCTGCCAAGGAAATGGACGGCTTTTAGACAAATCCATGTCTACGCCTCCTAGACACCATAAAATATAGCATTTGCATAGAAAGTACTACAAATTTATACTTGACGAAAAGTGCACAATCACAGCTTTAAGATGAGACCAAAATCTTGACATTCGAATTAAAATCGTGGCCACAGTAAGCGATCAAAGCTGAAAATCTGCACAAAAAACGCACGTGTTCCAGGAACAGCCATTTACATGCCTCCTACATGGTAGATAATGTGCCTAAAATATTTTCCGACCATGAAAATACTCATTTGGGTTAAGCCTTTAAACTAAAAATTATAAAACCGAAATTCGCACGTTTAAGGGGAGAAAAATCGATTTAAAGTTTTGGGGTAGTGACACGGGAAAAATTAGAAAATTTTTGGCTTTCAGCCACTAAAACTACCCTAAAACTTTTCCAAAGTATCACAAATTTATACTTTTTGGAAAATTCAGACGCTGATCTATCTACTGATAGCAAAATAATGCAAATCGGTTGGAAAACCTGACCACAGCAATGCCATAAAGGGAAAAAGTTTCCAAAACCTGCCCCCCTAAAATATACTATCTCGCTTATTAGACCACTTAGAAAAACAGTTTTTGTTTTGATTTGTTTCTTCACACTTATGTATTACTTCAAAACAATGAAAAACATTTTTTCAATCGCATATGGCTTTTCATGCAGACAAGTTTGTTTTTTCACTGTATTCCTTTTTCAACCCAGATAAAACATAGTGTTCTTAAGCAAAGTACTACAAATTTGTATTCAACGTAAACAACAGAGTCACAGCTATAAAATGAGACGAAAATTTTGAAAATCGGATAGAAACTGTGGTCACAGTGAGCGATCAAACTCGGAGATCTGCCAAGGAAATGGACGGGTTTTAGACAAATCCATGCCTACGCCTCCTAGACACCATAAAATATAGCATTTGCATAGAAAGTACTACAAATTTATACTTGACGAAAAGTGCACAATCACAGCTTTAAGATGAGACCAAAATCTTGACATTCGAATTAAAATCGTGGCCACAGTAAGCGATCAAAGCTGAAAATCTGCACAAAAAACGCACGTGTTCCAGGAACAGATATTTACATGCCTCCTACATGGTAGATAATGTGCCTAAAATATTTTCCGACCATGAAAATACTCATTTGGGTTAAGCCTTTAAACTAAAAATTATAAAACCGAAATTCGCACGTTTAAGGGGAGAAAAATCGATTTAAAGTTTTGGGGTAGTGACACGGGAAAAATTAGAAAATTTTTGGCTTTCAGCCACTAAAACTACCCTAAAACTTTTCCAAAGTATCACAAATTTATACTTTTTGGAAAATTCAGACGCTGATCTATCTACTGATAGCAAAATAATGCAAATCGGTTGGAAAACCTGACCACAGCAATGCCATAAAGGGAAAAAGTTTCCAAAACCTGCCCCCCTAAAATATACTATCTCGCTTATTAGACCACTTAGAAAAACAGTTTTTGTTTTGATTTGTTTCTTTACACTTATGTATTACTTCAAAACAATGAAAAACATTTTTTCAATCGCACATGGCTTTTCATGCAGACAAGTTTGTTTTTTCACTGTATTCCTATTTCAACCCAGATAAAACATAGTGTTCTTAAGCAAAGTACTACAAATTTGTATTCAACGTAAACAACAGAGTCACAGCTATAAAATGAGACCAAAATTTTGAAAATCGGATAGAAACTGTGGTCACAGTGAGCGACCAAACTCGGAGATCTGCCAAGGAAATGGACGGCTTTTAGACAAATCCATGTCTACGCCTCCTAGACACCATAAAATATAGCATTTGCATAGAAAGTACTACAAATTTATACTTGACGAAAAGTGCACAATCACAGCTTTAAGATGAGACCAAAATCTTGACATTCGAATTCAAATCGTGGCCACAGTAAGCGATCAAAGCTGAAAATCTGCACAAAAAACGCACGTGTTCCAGGAACAGCCATTTACATGCCTCCTACATGGTAGATAATGTGCCTAAAATATTTTCCGACCATGAAAATACTCATTTGGGTTAAGCCTTTAAACTAAAAATTATAAAACCGAAATTCGCACGTTTAAGGGGAGAAAAATCGATTTAAAGTTTTGGGGTAGTGACACGGGAAAAATTAGAAAATTTTTGGCTTTCAGCCACTAAAACTACCCTAAAACTTTTCCAAAGTATCACAAATTTATACTTTTTGGAAAATTCAAACGCTGATCTATCTACTGATAGCAAAATAATGCAAATCGGTTGGAAAACCTGACCACAGCAATGCCATAAAGGGAAAAAGTTTCCAAAACCTGCCCCCCTAAAACATACTATCTCGCTTATTAGACCACTTAGAAAAACAGTTTTTGTTTTGATTTGTTTCTTTAAACTTATGTATTACTTCAAAACAATGAAAAAAAATTTTTCAATCGCACATGGCTTTTCATGCAGACAAGTTTGTTTTTTCACTGTATTCCTATTTCAACCCAGATAAAACATAGTGTTCTTAAGCAAAGTACTACAAATTTGTATTCAACGTAAACAACAGAGTCACAGCTATAAAATGAGACGAAAATTTTGAAAATCGGATAGAAACTGTGGTCACAGTGAGCGATCAAACTCGGAGATCTGCCAAGGAAATGGACGGGTTTTAGACAAATCCATGTCTACGCCTCCTAGACACCATAAAATATAGCATTTGCATAGAAAGTACTACAAATTTATACTTGACGAAAAGTGCACAATCACAGCTTTAAGATGAGACCAAAATCTTGACATTCGAATTAAAATCGTGGCCACAGTAAGCGATCAAAGCTGAAAATCTGCACAAAAAACGCACGTGTTCCAGGAACAGCCATTTACATGCCTCCTACATGGTAGATAATGTGCCTAAAATATTTTCCGACCATGAAAATACTCATTTGGGTTAAGCCTTTAAACTAAAAATTATAAAACCGAAATTCGCACGTTTAAGGGGAGAAAAATCGATTTAAAGTTTTGGGGTAGTGACACGGGAAAAATTAGAAAATTTTTGGCTTTCAGCCACTAAAACTACCCTAAAACTTTTCCAAAGTATCACAAATTTATACTTTTTGGAAAATTCAGACGCTGATCTATCTACTGATAGCAAAATAATGCAAATCGGTTGGAAAACCTGACCACAGCAATGCCATAAAGGGAAAAAGTTTCCAAAACCTGCCCCCCTAACACATACTATCTCGCTTATTAGACCACTTAGAAAAACAGCTTTTGTTTTGATTTGTTTCTTTACACTTATGTATTACTTCAAAACAATGAAAAAAAATTTTTCAATCGCACATGGCTTTTCATGCAGACAAGTTTGTTTTTTCACTGTATTCCTATTTCAACCCAGATAAAACATAGTGTTCTTAAGCAAAGTACTACAAATTTGTATTCAACGTAAACAACAGAGTCACAGCTATAAAATGAGACCAAAGTTTTGAAAATCGGATAGAAACTGTGGTCACAGTGAGCGACCAAACTCGGAGATCTGCCAAGGAAATGGACGGCTTTTAGACAAATCCATGTCTACGCCTCCTAGACACCATAAAATATAGCATTTGCATAGAAAGTACTACAAATTTATACTTGACGAAAAGTGCACAATCACAGCTTTAAGATGAGACCAAAATCTTGACATTCGAATTAAAATCGTGGCCACAGTAAGCGATCAAAGCTGAAAATCTGCACAAAAAACGCACGTGTTCCAGGAACAGCCATTTACATGCCTCCTACATGGTAGATAATGTGCCTAAAATATTTTCCGACCATGAAAATACTCATTTGGGTTAAGCCTTTAAACTAAAAATTATAAAACCGAAATTCGCACGTTTAAGGGGAGAAAAATCGATTTAAAGTTTTGGGGTAGTGACACGGGAAAAATTAGAAAATTTTTGGCTTTCAGCCACTAAAACTACCCTAAAACTTTTCCAAAGTATCACAAATTTATACTTTTTGGAAAATTCAGACGCTGATCTATCTACTGATAGCAAAATAATGCAAATCGGTTGGAAAACCTGACCACAGCAATGCCATAAAGGGAAAAAGTTTCCAAAACCTGCCCCCCTAACACATACTATCTCGCTTATTAGACCACTTAGAAAAACAGCTTTTGTTTTGATTTGTTTCTTTACACTTATGTATTACTTCAAAACAATGAAAAAAAATTTTTCAATCGCACATGGCTTTTCATGCAGACAAGTTTGTTTTTTCACTGTATTCCTATTTCAACCCAGATAAAACATAGTGTTCTTAAGCAAAGTACTACAAATTTGTATTCAACGTAAACAACAGAGTCACAGCTATAAAATGAGACCAAAGTTTTGAAAATCGGATAGAAACTGTGGTCACAGTGAGCGACCAAACTCGGAGATCTGCCAAGGAAATGGACGGGTTTTAGACAAATCCATGTCTACGCCTCCTAGACACCATAAAATATAGCATTTGTATAGAAAGTACTACAAATTTATACTTGACGAAAAGTGCACAATCACAGCTTTAAGATGAGACCAAAATCTTGACATTCGAATTAAAATCGTGGCCACAGTAAGCGATCAAAGCTGAAAATCTGCACAAAAAACGCACGTGTTCCAGGAACAGCCATTTACATGCCCCCTACATGGTAGATAATGTGCCTAAAATATTTTCCGACCATGAAAATACTCATTTGGGATAAGCCGTTAAACTTAAAAATTATAAAACCGAAATTCGCACGTTTAAGGGGAGAAAAATCGATTTAAAGTTTTGGGGTAGTGACACGGGAAAAATTAGAAAATTTTTGGCTTTCAGCCACTAAAACTACCCTACAACTTTTCCAAAGTATCACAAATTTATACTTTTTGGAAAATTCAGACGCTGATCTATCTACTGATAGCAAAATAATGCAAATCGGTTGGAAAACCTGACCACAGCAATGCCATAAAGGGAAAAAGTTTCCAAAACCTGCCCCCCTAAAAAATACTATCTCGCTTATTAGACCACTTAGAAAAACAGTTTTTGTTTTGATTTGTTTCTTTAAACTTATGTATTACTTCAAAACAATGAAAAAAATTTTTTCAATCGCATATGGCTTTTCATGCAGACAAGTTTGTTTTTTCACTGTATTCCTTTTTCAACCCAGATAAAACATAGTGTTCTTAAGCAAAGTACTACAAATTTGTATTCAACGTAAACAACAGAGTCACAGCTATAAAATGAGACGAAAATTTTGAAAATCGGATAGAAACTGTGGTCACAGTGAGCGATCAAACTCGGAGATCTGCCAAGGAAATGGACGGGTTTTAGACAAATCCATGTCTACGCCTCCTAGACACCATAAAATATAGCATTTGCATAGAAAGTACTACAAATTTATACTTGACGAAAAGTGCACAATCACAGCTTTAAGATGAGACCAAAATCTTGACATTCGAATTAAAATCGTGGCCACAGTAAGCGATCAAAGCTGAAAATCTGCACAAAAAACGCACGTGTTCCAGGAACAGCCATTTACATGCCTCCTACATGGTAGATAATGTGCCTAAAATATTTTCCGACCATGAAAATACTCATTTGGGTTAAGCCTTTAAACTAAAAATTATAAAACCGAAATTCGCACGTTTAAGGGGAGAAAAATCGATTCAAAGTTTTGGGGTAGTGACACGGGAAAAATTAGAAAATTTTTGGCTTTCAGCCACTAAAACTACCCTAAAACTTTTCCAAAGTATCACAAATTTATACTTTTTGGAAAATTCAGACGCTGATCTATCTACTGATAGCAAAATAATGCAAATCGGTTGGAAAACCTGACCACAGCAATGCCATAAAGGGAAAAAGTTTCCAAAACCTGCTCCCCTAAAAAATACTATCTCGCTTATTAGACCACTTAGAAAAACAGTTTTTGTTTTGATTTGTTTCTTTACACTTATGTATTACTTCAAAACAATGAAAAAAAATTTTTCAATCGCACATGGCTTTTCATGCAGACAAGTTTGTTTTTTCACTGTATTCCTATTTCAACCCAGATAAAACATAGTGTTCTTAAGCAAAGTACTACAAATTTGTATTCAACGTAAACAACAGAGTCACAGCTATAAAATGAGACGAAAATTTTGAAAATCGGATAGAAACTGTGGTCACAGTGAGCGATCAAACTCGGAGATCTGCCAAGGAAATGGACGGGTTTTAGACAAATCCATGTCTACGCCTCCTAGACACCATAAAATATAGCATTTGCATAGAAAGTACTACAAATTTATACTTGACGAAAAGTGCACAACCACAGCTTTAAGATGAGACCAAAATCTTGACATTCGAATTAAAATCGTGGCCACAGTAAGCGATCAAAGCTGAAAATCTGCACAAAAAACGCACGTGTTCCAGGAACAGCCATTTACATGCCTCCTACATGGTAGATAATGTGCCTAAAATATTTTCCGACCATGAAAATACTCATTTGGGTTAAGCCTTTAAACTAAAAATTATAAAACCGAAATTCGCACGTTTAAGGGGAGAAAAATCGATTTAAAGTTTTGGGGTAGTGACACGGGAAAAATTAGAAAATTTTTGGCTTTCAGCCACTAAAACTACCCTAAAACTTTTCCAAAGTATCACAAATTTATACTTTTTGGAAAATTCAGACGCTGATCTATCTACTGATAGCAAAATAATGCAAATCGGTTGGAAAACCTGACCACAGCAATGCCATAAAGGGAAAAAGTTTCCAAAACCTGCCCCCCTAAAATATACTATCTCGCTTATTAGACCACTTAGAAAAACAGTTTTTGTTTTGATTTGTTTCTTTACACTTATGTATTACTTCAAAACAATGAAAAACATTTTTTCAATCGCACATGGCTTTTCATGCAGACAAGTTTGTTTTTTCACTGTATTCCTATTTCAACCCAGATAAAACATAGTGTTCTTAAGCAAAGTACTACAAATTTGTATTCAACGTAAACAACAGAGTCACAGCTATAAAATGAGACGAAAATTTTGAAAATCGGATAGAAACTGTGGTCACAGTGAGCGATCAAACTCGGAGATCTGCCAAGGAAATGGACGGGTTTTAGACAAATCCATGTCTACGCCTCCTAGACACCATAAAATATAGCATGTGCATAGAAAGTACTACAAATTTATACTTGACGAAAAGTGCACAATCACAGCTTTAAGATGAGACCAAAATCTTGACATTCGAATTAAAATCGTGGCCACAGTAAGCGATCAAAGCTGAAAATCTGCACAAAAAACGCACGTGTTCCAGGAACAGCCATTTACATGCCTCCTACATGGTAGATAATGTGCCTAAAATATTTTCCGACCATGAAAATACTCATTTGGGTTAAGCCTTTAAACTAAAAATTATAAAACCGAAATTCGCACGTTTAAGGGAAGAAAAATCGATTTAAAGTTTTGGGGTAGTGACACGGGAAAAATTAGAAAATTTTTGGCTTTCAGCCACTAAAACTACCCTAAAACTTTTCCAAAGTATCACAAATTTATACTTTTTGGAAAATTCAGACGCTGATCTATCTACTGATAGCAAAATAATGCAAATCGGTTGGAAAACCTGACCACAGCAATGCCATAAAGGGAAAAAGTTTCCAAAACCTGCCCCCCTAAAATATACTATCTCGCTTATTAGACCACTTAGAAAAACAGTTTTTGTTTTGATTTGTTTCTTTACACTTATGTATTACTTCAAAACAATGAAAAACATTTTTTCAATCGCACATGGCTTTTCATGCAGACAAGTTTGTTTTTTCACTGTATTCCTATTTCAACCCAGATAAAACATAGTGTTCTTAAGCAAAGTACTACAAATTTGTATTCAACGTAAACAACAGAGTCACAGCTATAAAATGAGACGAAAATTTTGAAAATCGGATAGAAACTGTGGTCACAGTGAGCGACCAAACTCGGAGATCTGCCAAGGAAATGGACGGGTTTTAGACAAATCCATGTCTACGCCTCCTAGACACCATAAAATATAGCATTTGCATAGAAAGTACTACAAATTTATACTTGACGAAAAGTGCACAATCACAGCTTTAAGATGAGACCAAAATCTTGACATTCGAATTAAAATCGTGGCCACAGTAAGCGATCAAAGCTGAAAATCTGCACAAAAAACGCACGTGTTCCAGGAACAGCCATTTACATGCCTCCTACATGGTAGATAATGTGCCTAAAATATTTTCCGACCATGAAAATACTCATTTGGGTTAAGCCTTTAAACTAAAAATTATAAAACCGAAATTCGCACGTTTAAGGGGAGAAAAATCGATTTAAAGTTTTGGGGTAGTGACACGGGAAAAATTAGAAAATTTTTGGCTTTCAGCCACTAAAACTACCCTAAAACTTTTCCAAAGTATCACAAATTTATACTTTTTGGAAAATTCAGACGCTGATCTATCTACTGATAGCAAAATAATGCAAATCGGTTGGAAAACCTGACCACAGCAATGCCATAAAGGGAAAAAGTTTCCAAAACCTGCGCCCCTAAAATATACTATCTCGCTTATTAGACCACTTAGAAAAACAGTTTTTGTTTTGATTTGTTTCTTTACACTTATGTATTACTTCAAAACAATGAAAAAAAATTTTTCAATCGCACATGGCTTTTCATGCAGACAAGTTTGTTTTTTCACTGTATTCCTATTTCAACCCAGATAAAACATAGTGTTCTTAAGCAAAGTACTACAAATTTGCATTTAACGTAAACAACAGAGTCACAGCTATAAAATGAGACCAAAATTTTGAAAATCGGATAGAAACTGTGGTCACAGTGAGCGATCAAACTCGGAGATCTGCCAAGGAAATGGACGGGTTTTAGACAAATCCATGTCTACGCCTCCTAGACACCATAAAATATAGCATTTGCATAGAAAGTACTACAAATTTATACTTGACGAAAAGTGCACAATCACAGCTTTAAGATGAGACCAAAATCTTGACATTCGAATTAAAATCGTGGCCACAGTAAGCGATCAAAGCTGAAAATCTGCACAAAAACTGCACGTGTTCCAGGACAAGCCATTTACATGCCTCCTACATGGTAGATAATGTGCCTAAAATATTTTCCGACCATGAAAATACTCATTTGGGTTAAGCCTTTAAACTAAAAATTATAAAACAGAAATTCGCACGTTTAAGGGGAGAAAAATCGATTTAAAGTTTTGGGGTAGTGACACGGGAAAAATTAGAAAATTTTTGGCTTTCAGCCACTAAAACTACCCTAAAACTTTTCCAAAGTATCACAAATTTATACTTTTTGGAAAATTCAGACGCTGATCTATCTACTGATAGCAAAATAATGCAAATCGGTTGGAAAACCTGACCACAGCAATGCCATAAAGGGAAAAAGTTTCCAAAACCTGCCCCCCTAAAATATACTATCTCGCTTATTAGACCACTTAGAAAAACAGTTTTTGTTTTGATTTGTTTCTTTACACTTATGTATTACTTCAAAACAATGAAAAACATTTTTTCAATCGCACATGGCTTTTCATGCAGACAAATTTGTTTTTTCACTGTATTCCTATTTCAACCCAGATAAAACATAGTGTTCTTAAGCAAAGTACTACAAATTTGTATACAACGTAAACAACAGAGTCACAGCTATAAAATGAGACCAAAATTTTGAAAATCGGATAGAAACTGTGGTCACAGTGAGCGACCAAACTCGGAGATCTGCCAAGGAAATGGACGGGTTTTAGACAAATCCATGTCTACGCCTCCTAGACACCATAAAATATAGCATTTGCATAGAAAGTACTACAAATTTATACTTGACGAAAAGTGCACAATCACAGCTTTAAGATGAGACCAAAATCTTGACATTCGAATTAAAATCGTGGCCACAGTAAGCGATCAAAGCTGAAAATCTGCACAAAAAACGCACGTGTTCCAGGAACAGCCATTTACATGCCTCCTACATGGTAGATAATGTGCCTAAAATATTTTCCGACCATGAAAATACTCATTTGGGTTAAGCCTTTAATCTAAAAATTATAAAACCGAAATTCGCACGTTTAAGGGGAGAAAAATCGATTTAAAGTTTTGGGGTAGTGACACGGGAAAAATTAGAAAATTTTTGGCTTTCAGCCACTAAAACTACCCTACAACTTTTCCAAAGTATCACAAATTTATACTTTTTGGAAAATTCAGACGCTGATCTATCTACTGATAGCAAAATAATGCAAATCGGTTGGAAAACCTGACCACAGCAATGCCATAAAGGGAAAAAGTTTCCAAAACCTGCCCCCCTAAAACATACTATCTCGCTTATTAGACCACTTAGAAAAACAGTTTTTGTTTTGATTTGTTTCTTTACACTTATGTATTACTTCAAAACAATGAAAAAAAATTTTTCAATCGCACATGGCTTTTCATGCAGACAAGTTTGTTTTTTCACTGTATTCCTATTTCAACCCAGATAAAACATAGTGTTCTCAAGCAAAGTACTACAAATTTGTATTCAACGTAAACAACAGAGTCACAGCTATAAAATGAGACGAAAATTTTGAAAATCGGATAGAAACTGTGGTCACAGTGAGCGATCAAACTCGGAGATCTGCCAAGGAAATGGACGGGTCTTAGACAAATCCATGTCTACGCCTCCTAGACACCATAAAATATAGCATTTGCATAGAAAGTACTACAAATTTATACTTGACGAAAAGTGCACAATCACAGCTTTAGGATGAGACCAAAATCTTGACATTCGAATTAAAATCGTGGCCACAGTAAGCGATCAAAGCTGAAAATCTGCACAAAAAACGCACGTGTTCCAGGAACAGCCATTTACATGCCTCCTACATGGTAGATAATGTGCCTAAAATATTTTCCGACCATGAAAATACTCATTTGGGTTAAGCCTTTAAACTAAAAATTATAAAACCGAAATTCGCACGTTTAAGGGGAGAAAAATCGATTTAAAGTTTTGGGGTAGTGACACGGGAAAAATTAGAAAATTTTTGGCTTTCAGCCACTAAAACTACCCTACAACTTTTCCAAAGTATCACAAATTTATACTTTTTGGAAAGTTCAGACGCTGATCTATCTACTGATAGCAAAATAATGCAAATCGGTTGGAAAACCTGACCACAGCAATGCCATAAAGGGAAAAAGTTTCCAAAACCTGCCCCCCTAAAAAATACTATCTCGCTTATTAGACCACTTAGAAAAACAGTTTTTGTTTTGATTTGTTTCTTTACACTTATGTATTACTTCAAAACAATGAAAAAAATTTTTCAATCGCACATGGCATTTCATGCAGACAAGTTTGTTTTTTCACTGTATTCCTATTTCAACCTAGACAAAACATAGTGTTCTTAAGCAAAGTACTACAAATTTGTATACAACGTAAACAACAGAGTCACAGCTATAAAATGAGACCCAAATTTTGAAAATCGGATAGAAACTGTGGTCACAGTGAGCGATCAAACTCGGAGATCTGCCAAGGAAATGGACGGCTTTTAGACAAATCCATGTCTACGCTTCCTAGACACCATAAAATATAGCATTTGCATAGAAAGTACTACAAATTTATACTTGACGAAAAGTGCACAATCACAGCTTTAAGATGAGACCAAAATCTTGACAATCGAATTAAAATCGTGGCCACAGTAGGCGATCAAAGCTGAAAATCTGCACAAAAAACGCACGTGTTCCAGGAACAGCCATTTACATGCCTCCTACATGGTAGATAATGCGCCTAAAATATTTTCCGACCATGAAAATACTCATTTGGGTTAAGCCTTTAAACTAAAAATTATAAAACCGAAATTCGCACGTTTAAGGGGAGAAAAATCGATTTAAAGTTTTGGGGTAGTGACACGGGAAAAATTAGAAAATTTTTGGCTTTCAGCCACTAAAACTACCCTAAAACTTTTCCAAAGTATCACAAATTTATACTTTTTGGAAAACTCAGACGCTGATCTATCTACTGATAGCAAAATAATGCAAATCGGTTGGAAAACCTGACCACAGCAATGCCATAAAGGGAAAAAGTTTCCAAAACCTGCCCCCCTAAAATATACTATCTCGCTTATTAGACCACTTAGAAAAACAGTTTTTGTTTTGATTTGTTTCTTTACACTTATGTATTACTTCAAAACAATGAAAAAAATTTTTCAATCGCACATGGCATTTCATGCAGACAAGTTTGTTTTTTCACTGTATTCCTATTTCAACCCAGATAAAACATAGTGTTCTTAAGCAAAGTACTACGAATTTGTATTCAACGTAAACAACAGAGTCACAGCTATAATATGAGACGAAAATTTTGAAAATCGGATAGAAACTGTGGTCACAGTGAGCGATCAAACTCGGAGATCTGCCAAGGAAATGGACGGGTTTTAGACAAATCCATGTCTACGCCTCCTAGACACCATAAAATAAAGCATTTGCATAGAAAGTACTACAAATTTATACTTGACGAAAAGTGCACAATCACAGCTTTAAGATGAGACCATAATCTTGACATTCGAATTAAAATCGTGGCCACAGTAAGCGATCAAAGCTGAAAATCTGCACAAAAAATGCACGTGTTCCAGGAACAGCCATTTACATGCCTCCTACATGGTAGATAATGTGCCTAAAATATTTTCCGACCATGAAAATACTCATTTGGGTTAAGCCTTTAAACAAAAAATTATAAAACCGAAGTTCGCACGTTTAAGGGGAGAAAAATCGATTTAAAGTTTTGGGGTAGTGACACGGGAAAAATTAGAAAATTTTTGGCTTTCAGCCACTAAAACTACCCTAAAACTTTTCCAAAGTATCACAAATTTATACTTTTTGGAAAATTCAGACGCTGATCTATCTACTGATAGCAAAATAATGCAAATCGGTTGGAAAACCTGACCACAGCAATGCCATAAAGGGAAAAAGTTTCCAAAACCTGCCCCCCTAAAACATACTATCTCGCTTATTAGACCACTTAGAAAAACAGTTTTTGTTTTGATTTGTTTCTTTACACTTATGTATTACTTCAAAACAATGAAAAAAAATTTTTCAATCGCACATGACTTTTCATGCAGACAAGTTTGTTTTTTCACTGTATTCCTATTTCAACCCAGATAAAACATAGTGTTCTTAAGCAAAGTACTACAAATTTGTATACAACGTAAACAACATAGTCACAGCTATAAAATGAGACCAAAATTTTGAAAATCGGATAGAAACTGTGGTCACAGTGAGCGATCAAACTCGGAGATCTGCCAAGGAAATGGACGGGTTTTAGACAAATCCATGTCTACGCCTCCTAGACACCATAAAATATAGCATTTGCATAGAAAGTACTACAAATTTATACTTGACGAAAAGTGCACAATCACAGCTTTAAGATGAGACCAAAATCTTGACATTCGAATTAAAATCGTGGCCACAGTAAGCGATCAAAGCTGAAAATCTGCACAAAAAACGCACGTGTTCCAGGAACAGCCATTTACATGCTTCCTACATGGTAGATAATGTGCCTAAAATATTTTCCGACCATGAAAATACTCATTTGGGTTAAGCCTTTAAACTAAAAATTATAAAACCGAAATTCGCACGTTTAAGGGGAGAAAAATCGATTTAAAGTTTTGGGGTAGTGACATGGGAAAAATTAGAAAATTTTTGGCTTTCAGCCACTAAAACTACCCTAAAACTTTTCCAAAGTATCACAAATTTATACTTTTTGGACAATTCAGACGCTGACCTATCTACTGATAGCAAAATAATGCAAATCGGTGGGAAAACCTGACCACAGCAATGCCATAAAGGGAAAAAGTTTCCAAAACTTGCCCCCCTAAAATATACTATCTCGCTTATTAGACCACTTAGAAAAACAGTTTTTGTTTTGATTTGTTTCTTTACACTTATGTATTGCTTCAAAACAATGAAAAAAATTTTTTCAATCGCACATGGCTTTTCATGCAGACAAGTTTGTTTTTTCACTGTATTCCTATTTCAACCCAGATAAAACATAGTGTTCTTAAGCAAAGTACTACAAATTTGTATTCAACGTAAACAACAGAGTCACAGCTATAAAATGAGACCAAAATTTTGAAAATCGGATAGAAACTGTGGTCACAGTGAGCGATCAAACTCGGAGATCTGCCAAGGAAATGGACGGGTCTTAGACAAATCCATGTCTACGCCTCCTAGACACCATAAAATATAGCATTTGCATAGAAAGTACTACAAATTTATACCTGACGAAAAGTGCACAATCACAGCTTTAAGATGAGACCAAAATCTTGACATTCGAATTAAAATCGTGGCCACAGTAAGCGATCAAAGCTGAAAATCTGCACAAAAAACGCACGTGTTCCAGGAACAGCCATTTACATGCCTCCTACATGGTAGATAATGTGCCTAAAATATTTTCCGACCATGAAAATACTCATTTGGGTTAAGCCTTTAAACTAAAAATTATAAAACCGAAATTCGCACGTTTAAGGGGAGAAAAATCGATTTAAAGTTTTGGGGTAGTGACACGGGAAAAATTAGAAAATTTTTGGCTTTCAGCCACTAAAACTACCCTAAAACTTTTCCAAAGTATCACAAATTTATACTTTTTGGAAAATTCAGACGCTGATCTATCTACTGATAGCAAAATAATGCAAATCGGTTGGAAAACCTGACCACAGCAATGCCATAAAGGGAAAAAGTTTCCAAAACCTGCCCCCCTAAAACATACTATCTCGCTTATTAGACCACTTAGAAAAACAGTTTTTGTTTTGATTTGTTTCTTTACACTTATGTATTACTTCAAAACAATGAAAAAAATTTTTTCAATCGCACATGGCTTTTCATGCAGACAAGTTTGTTTTTTCACTGTATTCCTATTTCAACCCAGATAAAACATAGTGTTCTTAAGCAAAGTACTACAAATTTGTATTCAACGTAAACAACAGAGTCACAGCTATAAAATGAGACCAACATTTTGAAAATCGGATAGAAACTGTGGTCACAGTGAGCGATCAAACTCGGAGATCTGCCAAGGAAATGGACGGGTCTTAGACAAATCCATGTCTACGCCTCCTAGACACCATAAAATATAGCATTTGCATAGAAAGTACTACAAATTTATACCTGACGAAAAGTGCACAATCACAGCTTTAAGATGAGACCAAAATCTTGACATTCGAATTAAAATCGTGGCCACAGTAAGCGATCAAAGCTGAAAATCTGCACAAAAAACGCACGTGTTCCAGGAACAGCCATTTACATGCCTCCTACATGGTAGATAATGTGCCTAAAATATTTTCCGACCATGAAAATACTCATTTGGGTTAAGCCTTTAAACTAAAAATTATAAAACCGAAATTCGCACGTTTAAGGGGAGAAAAATCGATTTAAAGTTTTGGGGTAGTGACACGGGAAAAATTAGAAAATTTTTGGCTTTCAGCCACTAAAACTACCCTAAAACTTTTCCAAAGTATCACAAATTTATACTTTTTGGAAAATTCAGACGCTGATCTATCTACTGATAGCAAAATAATGCAAATCGGTTGGAAAACCTGACCACAGCAATGCCATAAAGGGAAAAAGTTTCCAAAACCTGCCCCCCTAAAAAATACTATCTCGCTTATGAGACCACTTAGAAAAACAGTTTTTGTTTTGATTTGTTTCTTTACACTTATGTATTACTTCAAAACAATGAAAAACATTTTTTCAATCGCACATGGCTTTTCATGCAGACAAGTTTGTTTTTTCACTGTATTCCTATTTCAACCCAGATAAAACATAGTGTTCTTAAGCAAAGTACTACAAATTTGTATTCAACGTAAACAACAGAGTCACAGCTATAAAATGAGACCAACATTTTGAAAATCGGATAGAAACTGTGGTCACAGTGAGCGATCAAACTCGGAGATCTGCCAAGGAAATGGACGGCTTTTAGACAAATCCATGTCTACGCCTCCTAGACACCATAAAATATAGCATTTGCATAGAAAGTACTACAAATTTATACTTGACGAAAAGTGCACAATCACAGCTTTAAGATGAGACCAAAATCTTGACATTCGAATTAAAATCGTGGCCACAGTAAGCGATCAAAGCTGAAAATCTGCACAAAAAACGCACGTGTTCCAGGAACAGCCATTTACATGCCTCCTACATGGTAGATAATGTGCCTAAAATATTTTTCGACCATGAAAATACTCATTCGGGTTAAGCCTTTAAACTAAAAATTATAAAACCGAAATTCGCACGTTTAAGGGGAGAAAAATCGATTTAAAGTTTTGGGGTAGTGACACGGGAAAAATTAGAAAATTTTTGGCTTTCAGCCACTAAACTACCCTAAAACCTTTTCCAAAGTATCACAAATTTATACTTTTTGGAAAATTCAGACGCTGATCTATCTACTGATAGCAAAATAATGCAAATCGGTTGGAAAACCTGACCACAGCAATGCCATAAAGGGAAAAAGTTTCCAAAACCTGCCCCCCTAAAAAATACTATCTCGCTTATTAGACCACTTAGAAAAACAGTTTTTGTTTTGATTTGTTTCTTTACACTTATGTATTACTTCAAAACAATGAAAAAAAATTTTTCAATCGCACATGGCTTTTCATGCAGACAAGTTTGTTTTTTCACTGTATTCCTATTTCAACCCAGATAAAACATAGTGTTCTTAAGCAAAGTACTACGAATTTGTATTCAACGTAAACAACAGAGTCACAGCTATAAAATGAGACCAAAATTTTGAAAATCGGATAGAAACTGTGGTCACAGTGAGCGACCAAACTCGGAGATCTGCCAAGGAAATGGACGGCTTTTAGACAAATCCATGTCTACGCCTCCTAGACACCATAAAATATAGCATTTGCATAGAAAGTACTACAAATTTATACTTGACGAAAAGTGCACAATCACAGCTTTAAGATGAGACCAAAATCTTGACATTCGAATTAAAATCGTGGCCACAGTAAGCGATCAAATATGGAAATCTGCACAAAAAACGCACGTGTTCCAGGAACAGCCATTTACATGCCTCCTACATGGTAGATAATGTGCCTAAAATATTTTCCGACCATGAAAATACTCATTTGGGTTAAGCCTTTAAACTATAAATTATAAAACCGAAACTCGCACGTTTAAGGGGAAAATTAGAAAATTTTTGGCTTTCAGCCACTAAAACTACCCTAAAACTTTTCCAAAGTATCACAAATTTATACTTTTTGGAAAATTCAGACGCTGATCTATCTACTGATAGCAAAATAATGCAAATCGGTTGGAAAACCTGACCACAGCAATGCCATAAAGGGAAAAAGTTTCCAAAACCTGCCCCCCTAAAATATACTATCTCGCTTATTAACCACTTAGAAAAACAGTTTTTGTTTTGATTTGTTTCTTTACACTTATGTATTACTTCAAAACAATGAAAAAAATTTTTTCAATCGCACATGGCTTTTCATGCAGACAAGTTTGTTTTTTCACTGTATTCCTATTTCAACCCAGATAAAACATAGTGTTCTTAAGCAAAGTACTACAAATTTGCATACAACGTAAACAACAGAGTCACAGCTATAAAATGAGACCAAAATTTTGAAAATCGGATAGAAACTGTGGTCACTGTGAGCGATCAAACTCGGAGATCTGCCAAGGAAATGGACGGGTTTTAGACAAATCCATGTCTACGCCTCCTAGACACCATAAAATATAGCATTTGCATAGAAAGTACTACAAATTTATACTTGACGAAAAGTGCACAATCACAGCTTTAAGATGAGACCAAAATCTTGACATTCGAATTAAAATCGTGGCCACAGTAAGCGATCAAAGCTGAAAATCTGCACAAAAAACGCACGTGTTCCAGGAACAGCCATTTACATGCCTCCTACATGGTAGATAATGTGCCTAAAATATTTTCCGACCATGAAAATACTCATTCGGGTTAAGCCTTTAAACTAAAAATTATAAAACCGAAATTCGCACGTTTAAGGGGAGAAAAATCGATTTAAAGCTTTGGGGTAGTGACACGGGAAAAATTAGAAAATTTTTGGCTTTCAGCCACTAAAACTACCCTAAAACTTTTCCAAAGTATCACAAATTTATACTTTTTGGAAAATTCAGACGCTGATCTATCTACTGATAGCAAAATAATGCAAATCGGTTGGAAAATCTGACCACAGCAATGCCATAAAGGGAAAAAGTTTCCAAAACCTGCCCCCCTAAAATATACTATCTCGCTTATTACACCACTTAGAAAAACAGTTTTTGTTTTGATTTGTTTCTTTACACTTATGTATTACTTCAAAACAATGAAAAACATTTTTTCAATCGCACATGGCTTTTCATGCAGACAAGTTTGTTTTTTCACTGTATTCCTAGTTCAACCCAGATAAAACATAGTGTTCTTAAGCAAAGTACTACAAATTTGTATTCAACGTAAACAACAGAGTCACAGCTATAAAATGAGACCAAAATTTTGAAAATCGGACAGAAACTGTGGTCACAGTGAGCGATCAAACTCGGAGATCTGCCAAGGAAATGGACGGGTTTTAGACAAATCCATGTCTACGCCTCCTAGACACCATAAAATATAGCATTTACATAGAAAGTACTACAACTTTAAACTTGACGAAAAGTGCACAATCACAGCTTTAAGATGAGACCAAAATCTTGACATTCGAATAAAAATCGTGGCCACAGTAAGCGATCAAAGCTGAAAATCTGCACAAAAAACGCACGTGTTCCAGGAACAGCCATTGACATGCCTCCTACATGGTAGATAATGTGCCCAAAATATTTTCCGACCATGAAAATACTCATTTGGGTTAAGCCTTTAAACTAAAAATTATAAAACCGAAATTCGCACGTTTGAGGGGAGAAAAATCGATTTAAAGTTTTGGGGTAGTGACACGGGAAAAATTAGAAATTTTTTGGCTTTCAGCCACTAAAACTACCCTAAAACTTTTCCAAAGTATCACAAATTTATACTTTTTGGAAAATTCAGACGCTGATCTATCTACTGATAGCAAAATAATGCAAATCGGTTGGAAAACCTGACCACAGCAATGCCATAAAGGGAAAAAGTTTCCAAAACCTGCCCCCCTAAAATATACTATCTCGCTTATTAGACCACTTAGAAAAACAGTTTTTGTTTTGATTTGTTTCTTTACACTTATGTATTACTTCAAAACAATGAAAAACATTTTTTCAATCGCACATGGCTTTTCATGCAGACAAGTTTGTTTTTTCACTGTATTCCTATTTCAACCCAGATAAAACATAGTGTTCTTAAGCAAAGTACTACAAATTTGTATTCGACGTAAACAACAGAGTCACAGCTATAAAATGAGACCAAAATTTTGAAAATCGGATAGAAACTGTGGTCACAGTGAGCGATCAAACTCGGAGATCTGCCAAGGAAATGGACGGGTTTTAGACAAATCCATGTCTACGCCTCCTAGACACCATAAAATATAGCATTTGCATAGAAAGTACTACAAATTTATACTTGACGAAAAGTGCACAATCACAGCTTTAAGATGAGACCAAAATCTTGACATTCGAATTAAAATCGTGGCCACAGTAAGCGATCAAAGCTGAAAATCTGCACAAAAAACGCACGTGTTCCAGGAACAGCCATTTACATGCCTCCTACATGGTAGATAATGTGCCTAAAATATTTTCCGACCATGAAAATACTCATTTGGGTTAAGCCTTTAAACTAAAAATTATAAAACCGAAATTCGCACGTTTAAGGGGAGAAAAATCGATTTAAAGTTTTGGGGTAGTGACACGGGAAAAATTAGAAAATTTTTGGCTTTCAGCCACTAAAACTACCCTACAACTTTTCCAAAGTATCACAAATTTATACTTTTTGGAAAATTCAGACGCTGATCTATCTACTGATAGCAAAATAATGCAAATCGGTTGGAAAACCTGACCACAGCAATGCCATAAAGGGAAAAAGTTTCCAAAACCTGCCCCCCTAAAACATACTATCTCGCTTATTAGACCACTTAGAAAAACAGTTTTTGTTTTGATTTGTTTCTTTACACTTATGTATTACTTCAAAACAATGAAAAAAAATTTTTCAATCGCACATGGCTTTTCATGCAGACAAGTTTGTTTTTTCACTGTATTCCTATTTCAACCCAGATAAAACATAGTGTTCTTAAGCAAAGTACTACAAATTTGTATTCAACGTAAACAACAGAGTCACAGCTATAAAATGAGACCAAAATTTTGAAAATCGGATAGAAACTGTGGTCACAGTGAGCGATCAAACTCGGAGATCTGCCAAGGAAATGGACGGGTCTTAGACAAATCCATGTCTACGCCTCCTAGACACCATAAAATATAGCATTTGCATAGAAAGTACTACAAATTTATACTTGACGAAAAGTGCACAATCACAGCTTTAAGATGAGACCAAAATCTTGACATTCGAATTAAAATCGTGGCCACAGTAAGCGATCAAAGCTGAAAATCTGCACAAAAAACGCACGTGTTCCAGGAACAGCCATTTACATGCCTCCTACATGGTAGATAATGTGCCTAAAATATTTTCCGACCATGAACATACTCATTTGGGTTAAGCCTTTAAACTAAAAATTATAAAACCGAAATTCGCACGTTTAAGGGGAGAAAAATCGATTTAAAGTTTTGGGGTAGTGACACGGGAAAAATTAGAAAATTTTTGGCTTTCAGCCACTAAAACTACCCTAAAACTTTTCCAAAGTATCACAAATTTATACTTTTTGGAAAATTCAGACGCTGATCTATCTATTGATAGCAAAATAATGCAAATCGGTTGGAAAACCTGACCACAGCAATGCCATAAAGGGAAAAAGTTTCCAAAACCTGCCCCCCTAAAACATACTATCTCGCTTATTAGACCACTTAGAAAAACAGTTTTTGTTTTGATTTGTTTCTTTACACTTATGTATTACTTCAAAACAATGAAAAAAATTTTTTCAATCGCACATGGCTTTTCATGCAGACAAGTTTGTTTTTTCACTGTATTCCTATTTCAACCCAGATAAAACATAGTGTTCTTAAGCAAAGTACTACAAATTTGTATTCAACGTAAACAACAGAGTCACAGCTATAAAATGAGACCAAAATTTTGAAAATCGGATAGAAACTGTGGTCACAGTGAGCGATCAAACTCGGAGATCTGCCAAGGAAATGGACGGGTTTTAGACAAATCCATGTCTACGCCTCCTAGACACCATAAAATATAGCATTTGCATAGAAAGTACTACAAATTTATACTTGACGAAAAGTGCACAATCACAGCTTTAAGATGAGACCAAAATCTTGACATTCGAATTAAAATCGTGGCCACAGTAAGCGATCAAAGCTGAAAATCTGCACAAAAAACGCACGTGTTCCAGGAACAGCCATTTACATGCCTCCTACATGGTAGATAATGTGCCTAAAATATTTTCCGACCATGAAAATACTCATTTGGGTTAAGCCTTTAAACTAAAAATTATAAAACCGAAATTCGCACGTTTAAGGGGAGAAAAATCGATTTAAAGTTTTGGGGTAGTGACACGGGAAAAATTAGAAAATTTTTGGCTTTCAGCCACTAAAACTACCCTAAAACTTTTCCAAAGTATCACAAATTTATACTTTTTGGAAAATTCAGACGCTGATCTATCTACTGATAGCAAAATAATGCAAATCGGTTGGAAAACCTGACCACAGCAATGCCATAAAGGGAAAAAGTTTCCAAAACCTGCCCCCCTAAAATATACTATCTCGCTTATTAGACCACTTAGAAAAACAGTTTTTGTTTTGATTTGTTTCTTTACACTTATGTATTACTTCAAAACAATGAAAAAAATTTTTTCAATCGCACATGGCTTTTCATGCAGACAAGTTTGTTTTTTCACTATATTCCTATTTCAACCCAGATAAAACATAGTGTTCTTAAGCAAAGTACTACAAATTTGTATACAACGTAAACAACAGAGTCACAGCTATAAAATGAGACCAAAATTTTGAAAATCGGATAGAAACTGTGGTCACAGTGAGCAATCAAACTCGGAGATCTGCCAAGGAAATGGACGGGTCTTAGACAAATCCATGTCTACGCCTCCTAGACACCATAAAATATAGCATTTGCATAGAAAGTACTACAAATTTATACTTGACGAAAAGTGCACAATCACAGCTTTAAGATGAGACCAAAATCTTGACATTCGAATTAAAATCGTGGCCACAGTAAGCCATCAAAGCTGAAAATCTGCACAAAAACGCACGTGTTCCAGGAACAGCCATTTACATGCCTCCTACATGGTAGATAATGTGCCTAAAATATTTTCCGACCATGAAAATACTCATTTGGGTTAAGCCTTTAAACTAAAAATTATAAAACCGAAATTCGCACGTTTAAGGGGAGAAAAATCGATTTAAAGTTTTGGGGTAGTGACACGGGAAAAATTAGAAAATTTTTGGCTTTCAGCCACTAAAACTACCCTAAAACTTTTCCAAAGTATCACAAATTTATACTTTTTAGAAAATTCAGACGCTGATCTATCTACTGATAGCAAAATAATGCAAATCGGTTGGAAAACCTGACCACAGCAATGCCATAAAGGGAAAAAGTTTCCAAAACCTGCCCCCCTAAAATATACTATCTCGCTTATTAGACCACTTAGAAAAACAGTTTTTGTTTTGATTTGTTTCTTTACACTTATGTATTACTTCAAAACAATGAAAAAAATTTTTTCAATCGCACATGGCTTTTCATGCAGACAAGTTTGTTTTTTCACTGTATTCCTATTTCAACCCAGATAAAACATAGTGTTCTTAAGCAAAGTACTACAAATTTGTATTCAACGTAAACAACAGAGTCACAGCTATAAAATGAGACCAAAATTTTGAAAATCGGATAGAAACTGTGGTCACAGTGAACGATCAAACTCGGAGATCTGCCAAGGAAATGGACGGGTCTTAGACAAATCCATGTCTACGCCTCCTAGACACCATAAAATATAGCATTTGCATAGAAAGTACTACAAATTTATACTTGACGAAAAGTGCACAATCACAGCTTTAAGATGAGACCAAAATCTTGACATTCGAATTAAAATCGTGGCCACAGTAAGCGATCAAAGCTGAAAATCTGCACAAAAAACGCACGTGTTCCAGGAACAGCCATTTATATGCCTCCTACATGGTAGATAATGTGCCTAAAATATTTTCCGACCATGAAAATACTCATTTGGGTTAAGCCTTTAAACTAAAAATTATAAAACCGAAATTCGCACGTTTAAGGGGAGAAAAATCGATTTAAAGTTTTGGGGTAGTGACACGGGAAAAATTAGAAAATTTTTGGCTTTCAGCCACTAAAACTACCCTAAAACTTTTCCAAAGTATCACAAATTTATACTTTTTGGAAAATTCAGACGCTGATCCATCTACTGATAGCAAAATAATGCAAATCGGTTGGAAAACCTGACCACAGCAATGCCATAAAGGGAAAAAGTTTCCAAAACCTGCCCCCCTAAAATATACTATCTCGCTTATTAGACCACTTAGAAAAACAGTTTTTGTTTTGATTTGTTTCTTTACACTTATGTATTACTTCAAAACAATGAAAAAAATTTTTTCAATCGCACATGGCTTTTCATGCAGACAAGTTTGTTTTTCCACTGTATTCCTATTTCAACCCAGATAAAACATAGTGTTCTTAAGCAAAGTACTAAAAATTTGTATTCAACGTAAACAACAGAGTCACAGCTATAAAATGAGACCAAAATTTTGAAAATCGGATAGAAACTGTGGTCACAGTGAGCGATCAAACTCGGAGATCTGCCAAGGAAATGGACGGGTTTTAGACAAATCCATGTCTACGCCTCCTAGACACAATAAAATATAGCATTTGCATAGAAAGTACTACAAATTTATACTTGACGAAAAGTGCACAATCACAGCTTTAAGATGAGACCAAAATCTTGACATTCGAATTAAAATCGTGGCCACAGTAAGCGATCAAAGCTGAAAATCTGCACAAAAAACGCACGTGTTCCAGGAACAGCCATTTACATGCCTCCTACATGGTAGATAATGTGCCTAAAATATTTTCCGACCATGAAAATACTCATTTGGGTTAAGCCTTTAAACTAAAAATTATAAAACCGAAATTCGCACGTTTAAGGGGAGAAAAATCGATTTAAAGTTTTGGGGTAGTGACACGGGAAAAATTAGAAAATTTTTGGCTTTCAGCCACTAAAACTACCCTAAAACTTTTCCAAAGTATCACAAATTTATACTTTTTGGAAAATTCAGACGCTGATCTATCTACTGATAGCAAAATAATGCAAATCGGTTGGAAAACCTGACCACAGCAATGCCATAAAGGGAAAAAGTTTCCAAAACCTGCCCCCCTAAAACATACTATCTCGCTTATTAGACCACTTAGAAAAACAGTTTTTGTTTTGATTTGTTTCTTTACACTTATGTATTACTTCAAAACAATGAAAAAAAATTTTTCAATCGCACATGGCTTTTCATGCAGACAAGTTTGTTTTTTCACTGTATTCCTATTTCAACCCAGATAAAACATAGTGTTCTTAAGCAAAGTACTACAAATTTGTATACAACGTAAACAACAGAGTCACAGCTATAAAATGAGACCAAAATTTTGAAAATCGGATAGAAACTGTGGTCACAGTGAGCGATCAAACTCGGAGATCTGCCAAGGAAATGGACGGGTTTTAGACAAATCCATGTCTACGCCTCCTAGACACCATAAAATATAGCATTTGCATAGAAAGTACTACAAATTTATACTTGACGAAAAGTGCACAATCACAGCTTTAAGATGAGACCAAAATCTTGACATTCGAATTAAAATCGTGGCCACAGTAAGCGATCAAAACTGAAAATCTGCACAAAAAACGCACGTGTTCCAGGAACAGCCATTTACATGCCTCCTACATGGTAGATAATGTGCCTTAAATATTTTCCGACCATGAAAATACTCATTTGGGTTAAGCCTTTAAACTAAAAATTATAAAACCGAAATTCGCACGTTTAAGGGGAGAAAAATCGATTTAAAGTTTTGGGGTAGTGACACGGGAAAAATTAGAAAATTTTTGGCTTTCAGCCACTAAAACTACCCTAAAACTTTTCCAAAGTATCACAAATTTATACTTTTTGGAAAATTCAGACGCTGATCTATCTACTAATAGCAAAATAATGCAAATCGGTTGGAAAACCTGACCACAGCAATGCCATGAAGGGAAAAAGTTTCCAAAACCTGCCCCCCTAAAAAATACTATCTCGCTTATTAGACCACTTAGAAAAACAGTTTTTGTTTTGATTTGTTTCTTTACACTTATGTATTACTTCAAAACAATGAAAAAAATTTTTTCAATCGCACATGGCTTTTCATGCAGACAAGTTTGTTTTTTCACTGTATTCCTATTTCAACCCAGATAAAACATAGTGTTCTTAAGCAAAGTACTACAAATTTGTATTCAACGTAAACAACAGAGTCACAGCTATAAAATGAGACCAAAATTTTGAAAATCGGATAGAAACTGTGGTCACAGTGAGCGATCAAACTCGGAGATCTACCAAGGAAATGGACGGGTTTTAGACAAATCCATGTCTACGCCTCCTAGACACCATAAAATATAGCATTTGCATAGAAAGTACTACAAATTTATACTTGACGAAAAGTGCACAATCACAGCTTTAAGATGAGACCAAAATCTTGACATTCGAATTAAAATCGTGGCCACAGTAAGCGATCAAAGCTGAAAATCTGCACAAAAAACGCACGTGTTCCAGGAACAGCCATTTACATGCCTCCTACATGGTAGATAATGTGCCTAAAATATTTTCCGACCATGAAAATACTCATTTGGGTTAAGCCTTTAAACTAAAAATTATAAAACCGAAATTCGCACGTTTAAGGGGAGAAAAATCGATTTAAAGTTTTGGGGTAGTGACACGGGAAGAATTAGAAAATTTTTGGCTTTTAGCCACTAAAACTACCCTAAAACTTTTCCAAAGTATCACAAATTTATACTTTTTGGAAAATTCAGACGCTGATCTATCTACTGATAGCAAAATAATGCAAATCGGTTGGAAAACCTGACCACAGCAATGCCATAAAGGGAAAAAGTTTCCAAAACCTGCCCCCCTAAAATATACTATCTCGCTTATTAGACCACTTAGAAAAACAGTTTTTGTTTTGATTTGTTTCTTTACACTTATGTATTACTTCAAAACAATGAAAAAAATTTTTGCAATCGCACATGGCTTTTCATGCAGACAAGTTTGTTTTTTCACTGTATTCCTATTTCAACCCAGATAAAACATAGTGTTCTTAAGCAAAGTACTACAAATTTGTATACAACGTAAACAACAGAGTCACAGCTATAAAATGAGACCAAAATTTTGAAAATCGGATAGAAACTGTGGTCACAGTGAGCGATCAAACTCGGAGATCTGCCAAGGAAATGGACGGGTTTTAGACAAATCCATGTCTACGCCTCCTAGACACCATAAAATATAGCATTTGCATAGAAAGTACTACAAATTTATATTTGACGAAAAGTGCACAATCACAGCTTTAAGATGAGACCAAAATCTTGACATTCGAATTAAAATCGTGGCCACAGTAAGCGATCAAAGCTGAAAATCTGCACAAAAAACGCACGTGTTCCAGGAACAGCCATTTACATGCCTCCTACATGGTAGATAATGTGCCTAAAATATTTTCCGACCATGAAGATACTCATTTGGGTTAAGCCTTTAAACTAAAAATTATAAAACCGAAATTCGCACGTTTAAGGGGAGAAAAATCGATTTAAAGTTTTGGGGTAGTGACACGGGAAAAATTAGAAAATTTTTGGCTTTCAGCCACTAAAACTACCCTAAAACTTTTCCAAAGTATCACAAATTTATACTTTTTGGAAAATTCAGACGCTGATCTATCTACTGATAGCAAAATAATGCAAATCGGTTGGAAAACCTGACCACAGCAATGCCATAAAGGGAAAAAGTTTCCAAAACCTGCCCCCCTAAAATATACTATCTCGCTTATTAGACCACTTAGAAAAACAGTTTTTGTTTTGATTTGTTTCTTTACACTTATGTATTACTTCAAAACAATGAAAAAAATTTTTTCAATCGCACATGGCTTTTCATGCAGACAAGTTTGTTTTTTCGCTGTATTCCTATTTCAACCCAGATAAAACATAGTGTTCTTAAGCAAAGTACTACAAATTTGTATTCGACGTAAACAACATAGTCACAGCTATAAAATGAGACCAAAATTTTGAAAATCGGATAGAAACTGTGGTCACAGTGAGCGATCAAACTCGGAGATCTGCCAAGGAAATGGACGGGTTTTAGACAAATCCATGTCTACGCCTCCTAGACACCATAAAATATAGCATTTGCATAGAAAGTACTACAAATTTATACTTGACGAAAAGTGCACAATCACAGCTTTAAGATGAGACCAAAATCTTGACATTCGAATTAAAATCGTGGCCACAGTAAGCGATCAAAGCTGAAAATCTGCACAAAAAACGCACGTGTTCCAGGAACAGCCATTTACATGCCTCCTACATGGTAGATAATGTGCCTAAAATATTTTCCGACCATGAAAATACTCATTTGGGTTAAGCCTTTAAACTAAAAATTATAAAACCGAAATTCGCACGTTTAAGGGGAGAAAAATCGATTTAAAGTTTTGGGGTAGTGACACGGGAAAAATTAGAAAATTTTTGGCTTTCAGCCACTAAAACTACCCTAAAACTTTTCCAAAGTATCACAAATTTATACTTTTTGGAAAATTCAGACGCTGATCTATCTACTGATAGCAAAATAATGCAAATCGGTTGGAAAACCTGACCACAGCAATGCCATAAAGGGAAAAAGTTTCCAAAACCTGCCCCCCTAAAACATACTATCTCGCTTATTAGACCACTTAGAAAAACAGTTTTTGTTTTGATTTGTTTCTTTACACTTATGTATTACTTCAAAACAATGAAAAAAATTTTTTCAATCGCACATGGCTTTTCATGCAGACAAGTTTGTTTTTTCACTGTATTCCTATTTCAACCCAGATAAAACATAGTGTTCTTAAGCAAAGTACTACAAATTTGTATTCAACGTAAACAACAGAGTCACAGCTATAAAATGAGACCAAAATTTTGAAAATCGGATAGAAACTGTGGTCACAGTGAGCGATCAAACTCGGAGATCTGCCAAGGAAATGGACGGGTTTTAGACAAATCCATGTCTATGCCTCCTAGACACCATAAAATATAGCATTTGCATAGAAAGTACTACAAATTTATACTTGACGAAAAGTGCACAATCACAGCTTTAAGATGAGACCAAAATCTTGACATTCGAATTAAAATCGTGGCCACAGTAAGTGATCAAAGCTGAAAATCTGCACAAAAAACGCACGTGTTCCAGGAACAGCCATTTACATGCCTCCTACATGGTAGATAATGTGCCTAAAATATTTTCCGACCATGAAAATACTCATTTGGGTTAAGCCTTTAAACTAAAAATTATAAAACCGAAATTCGCACGTTTAAGGGGAGAAAAATCGATTTAAAGTTTTGGGGTAGTGACACGGGAAAAAATTAGAAAATTTTTGGCTTTCAGCCACTAAAACTACCCTAAAACTTTTCCAAAGTATCACAAATTTATACTTTTTGGAAAATTCAGACGCTGATCTATCTACTGATAGCAAAATAATGCAAATCGGTTGGAAAACCTGACCACAGCAATGCCATAAAGGGAAAAAGTTTCCAAAACCTGCCCCCCTAAAATATACTATCTCGCTTATTAGACCACTTAGAAAAACAGTTTTTGTTTTGATTTGTTTCTTTACACTTATGTATTACTTCAAAACAATGAAAAAAATTTTTTCAATCGCACATGGCTTTTCATGCAGACAAGTTTGTTTTTTCACTGTATTCCTATTTCAACCCAGATAAAACATAGTGTTCTTAAGCAAAGTACTACAAATTTGTATTCGACGTAAACAACAGAGTCACAGCTATAAAATGAGACCAAAATTTTGAAAATCGGATAGAAACTGTGGTCACAGTGAGCGATCAAACTCGGAGATCTGCCAAGGAAATGGACGGGTCTTAGACAAATCCATGTCTACGCCTCCTAGACACCATAAAATATAGCATTTGCATAGAAAGTACTACAAATTTATACTTGACGAAAAGTGCACAATCACAGCTTTAAGATGAGACCAAAATCTTGACATTCGAATTAAAATCGTGGCCACAGTAAGCGATCAAAGCTGAAAATCTGCACAAAAAACGCACGTGTTCCAGGAACAGCCATTTATATGCCTCCTACATGGTAGATAATGTGCCTAAAATATTTTCCGACCATGAAGATACTCATTTGGGTTAAGCCTTTAAACTAAAAATTATAAAACCGAAATTCGCACGTTTAAGGGGAGAAAAATCGATTTAAAGTTTTGGGGTAGTGACACGGGAAAAATTAGAAAATTTTTGGCTTTCAGCCACTAAAACTACCCTAAAACTTTTCCAAAGTATCACAAATTTATACTTTTTGGAAAATTCAGACGCTGATCTATCTACTGATAGCAAAATAATGCAAATCGGTTGGAAAACCTGACCACAGCAATGCCATAAAGGGAAAAAGTTTCCAAAACCTGCCCCCCTAAAACATACTATCTCGCTTATTAGACCACTTAGAAAAACAGTTTTTGTTTTGATTTGTTTCTTTACACTTATGTATTACTTCAAAACAATGAAAAAAATTTTTCAATCGCACATGGCTTTTCATGCAGACAAGTTTGTTTTTTCACAGTATTCCTATTTCAACCCAGATAAAACATAGTGTTCTTAAGCAAAGTACTACAAATTTGTATTCAACTTAAACAACAGAGTCACAGCTATAAAATGAGACCAAAATTTTGAAAATCGGATAGAAACTGTGGTCACAGTGAGCGATCAAACTCGGAGATCTGCCAAGGAAATGGACGGGTTTTAGACAAATCCATGTCTACGCCTCCTAGACACCATAAAATATAGCATTTGCATAGAAAGTACTACAAATTTATACTTGACGAAAAGTGCACAATCACAGCTTTAAGATGAGACCAAAATCTTGACATTCGAATTAAAATCGTGGCCACAGTAAGCGATCAAAGCTGAAAATCTGCACAAAAAACGCACGTGTTCCAGGAACAGCCATTTACATGCCTCCTACATGGTAGATAATGTGCCTAAAATATTTTCCGACCATGAAAATACCCATTTGGGTTAAGCCTTTAAACTAAAAATTATAAAACCGAAATTCGCACGTTTAAGGGGAGAAAAATCGATTTAAAGTTTTGGGGTAGTGACACGGGAAAAATTAGAAAATTTTTGGCTTTCAGCCACTAAAACTACCCTAAAACTTTTCCAAAGTATCACAAATTTATACTTTTTGGAAAATTCAGACGCTGATCTATCTACTGATAGCAAAATAATGCAAATCGGTTGGAAAACCTGACCACAGCAATGCCATAAAGGGAAAAAGTTTCCAAAACCTGCCCCCCTAAAAAATACTATCTCGCTTATTAGACCACTTAGAAAAACAGTTTTTGTTTTGATTTGTTTCTTTACACTTATGTATTACTTCAAAACAATGAAAAAAATTTTTTCAATCGCACATGGCTTTTCATGCAGACAAGTTTGTTTTTTCACTGTATTCCTATTTCAACCCAGATAAAACATAGTGTTCTTAAGCAAAGTACTACAAATTTGTATTCAAAGTAAACAACAGAGTCACAGCTATAAAATGAGACCAAAATTTTGAAAATCGGATAGAAACTGTGGTCACAGTGAGCGATCAAACTCGGAGATCTGCCAAGGAAATGGACGGGTCTTAGACAAATCCATGTCTACGCCCCCTAGACACCATAAAATATAGCATTTGCATAGAAAGTACTACAAATTTATACTTGACGAAAAGTGCACAATCACAGCTTTAAGATGAGACCAAAATCTTGACATTCGAATTAAAATCGTGGCCACAGTAAGTGATCAAAGCTGAAAATCTGCACAAAAAACGCACGTGTTCCAGGAACAGCCATTTACATGCCTCCTACATGGTAGATAATGTGCCTAAAATATTTTCCGACCATGAAAATACTCATTTGGGTTAAGCCCTTAAACTAAAAATTATAAAACCGAAATTCGCACGTTTAAGGGGAGAAAAATCGATTTAAAGTTTTGGGGTAGTGACACGGGAAAAATTAGAAAATTTTTGGCTTTCAGCCACTAAAACTACCCTAAAACTTTTCCAAAGTATCACAAATTTATACTTTTTGGAAAATTCAGACGCTGATCTATCTACTGATAGCAAAATAATGCAAATCGGTTGGAAACCCTGACCACAGCAATGCCATAAAGGGAAAAAGTTTCCAAAACCTGCCCCCCTAAAATATACTATCTCGCTTATTAGACCACTTAGAAAAACAGTTTTTGTTTTGATTTGTTTCTTTACACTTATGTATTACTTCAAAACAATGAAAAAAATTTTTTCAATCGCACATGGCTTTTCATGCAGACAAGTTTGTTTTTTCACTGTATTCCTATTTCAACCCAGATAAAACATAGTGTTCTTAAGCAAAGTACTACAAATTTGTATTCAACGTAAACAACAGAGTCACAGCTATAAAATGAGACCAAAATTTTGAAAATCGGATAGAAACTGTGGTCACAGTGAGCGATCAAACTCGGAGATCTGCCAAGGAAATGGACGGGTGTTAGACAAATCCATGTCTACGCCTCCTAGACACCATAAAATATAGCATTTGCATAGAAAGTACTACAAATTTATACTTGACGAAAAGTGCACAATCACAGCTTTAAGATGAGACCAAAATCTTGACATTCGAATTAAAATCGTGGCCACAGTAAGCGATCAAAGCTGAAAATCTGCACAAAAAACGCACGTGTTCCAGGAACAGCCATTTACATGCCTCCTACATGGTAGATAATGAGCCTAAAATATTTTCCGACCATGAAAATACCCATTTGGGTTAAGCCTTTAAACTAAAAATTATAAAACCGAAATTCGCACGTTTAAGGGGAGAAAAATCGATTTAAAGTTTTGGGGTAGTGACACGGGAAAAATTAGAAAATTTTTGGCTTTCAGCCACTAAAACTACCCTAAAACTTTTCCAAAGTATCACAAATTTATACTTTTTGGAAAATTCAGACGCTGATCTATCTACTGATAGCAAAATAATGCAAATCGGTTGGAAAACCTGACCACAGCAATGCCATAAAGGGAAAAAGTTTCCAAAACCTGCCCCCCTAAAATATACTATCTCGCTTATTAGACCACTTAGAAAAACAGTTTTTGTTTTGATTTGTTTCTTTACACTTATGTATTACTTCAAAACAATGAAAAAAATTTTTTCAATCGCACATGGCTTTTCATGCAGACAAGTTTGTTTTTTCACTGTATTCCTATTTCAACCCAGATAAAACATAGTGTTCTTAAGCAAAGTACTACAAATTTGTATTCAAAGTAAACAACAGAGTCACAGCTATAAAATGAGACCAAAATTTTGAAAATCGGATAGAAACTGTGGTCACAGTGAGCGATCAAACTCGGAGATCTGCCAAGGAAATGGACGGGTCTTAGACAAATCCATGTCTACGCCCCCTAGACACCATAAAATATAGCATTTGCATAGAAAGTACTACAAATTTATACTTGACGAAAAGTGCACAATCACAGCTTTAAGATGAGACCAAAATCTTGACATTCGAATTAAAATCGTGGCCACAGTAAGTGATCAAAGCTGAAAATCTGCACAAAAAACGCACGTGTTCCAGGAACAGCCATTTACATGCCTCCTACATGGTAGATAATGTGCCTAAAATATTTTCCGACCATGAAAATACTCATTTGGGTTAAGCCCTTAAACTAAAAATTATAAAACCGAAATTCGCACGTTTAAGGGGAGAAAAATCGATTTAAAGTTTTGGGGTAGTGACACGGGAAAAATTAGAAAATTTTTGGCTTTCAGCCACTAAAACTACCCTAAAACTTTTCCAAAGTATCACAAATTTATACTTTTTGGAAAATTCAGACGCTGATCTATCTACTGATAGCAAAATAATGCAAATCGGTTGGAAACCCTGACCACAGCAATGCCATAAAGGGAAAAAGTTTCCAAAACCTGCCCCCCTAAAATATACTATCTCGCTTATTAGACCACTTAGAAAAACAGTTTTTGTTTTGATTTGTTTCTTTACACTTATGTATTACTTCAAAACAATGAAAAAAATTTTTTCAATCGCACATGGCTTTTCATGCAGACAAGTTTGTTTTTTCACTGTATTCCTATTTCAACCCAGATAAAACATAGTGTTCTTAAGCAAAGTACTACAAATTTGTATTCAACGTAAACAACAGAGTCACAGCTATAAAATGAGACCAAAATTTTGAAAATCGGATAGAAACTGTGGTCACAGTGAGCGATCAAACTCGGAGATCTGCCAAGGAAATGGACGGGTGTTAGACAAATCCATGTCTACGCCTCCTAGACACCATAAAATATAGCATTTGCATAGAAAGTACTACAAATTTATACTTGACGAAAAGTGCACAATCACAGCTTTAAGATGAGACCAAAATCTTGACATTCGAATTAAAATCGTGGCCACAGTAAGCGATCAAAGCTGAAAATCTGCACAAAAAACGCACGTGTTCCAGGAACAGCCATTTACATGCCTCCTACATGGTAGATAATGAGCCTAAAATATTTTCCGACCATGAAAATACCCATTTGGGTTAAGCCTTTAAACTAAAAATTATAAAACCGAAATTCGCACGTTTAAGGGGAGAAAAATCGATTTAAAGTTTTGGGGTAGTGACACGGGAAAAATTAGAAAATTTTTGGCTTTCAGCCACTAAAACTACCCTAAAACTTTTCCAAAGTATCACAAATTTATACTTTTTGGAAAATTCAGACGCTGATCTATCTACTGATAGCAAAATAATGCAAATCGGTTGGAAAACCTGACCACAGCAATGCCATAAAGGGAAAAAGTTTCCAAAACCTGCCCCCCTAAAATATACTATCTCGCTTATTAGACCACTTAGAAAAACAGTTTTTGTTTTGATTTGTTTCTTTACACTTATGTATTACTTCAAAACAATGAAAAAAATTTTTTCAATCGCACATGGCTTTTCATGCAGACAAGTTTGTTTTTTCACTGTATTCCTATTTCAACCCAGATAAAACATAGTGTTCTTAAGCAAAGTACTACAAATTTGTATTCAACGTAAACAACAGAGTCACAGCTATAAAATGAGACCAAAATTTTGAAAATCGAATAGAAACTGTGGTCACAGTGAGCGATCAAACTCGGAGATCTGCCAAGGAAATGGACGGGTGTTAGACAAATCCATGTCTACGCCTCCTAGACACCATAAAATATAGCATTTGCATAGAAAGTACTACAAATTTATACTTGACGAAAAGTGCACAATCACAGCTTTAAGATGAGACCAAAATCTTGACATTCGAATTAAAATCGTGGCCACAGTAAGCGATCAAAGCTGAAAATCTGCACAAAAAACGCACGTGTTCCAGGAACAGCCATTTACATGCCTCCTACATGGTAGATAATGTGCCTAAAATATTTTCCGACCATGAAAATACTCATTTGGGTTAAGCCTTTAAACTAAAAATTATAAAACCGAAATTCGCACGTTTAAGGGGAGAAAAATCGATTTAAAGTTTTGGGGTAGTGACACGGGAAAAATTAGAAAATTTTTGGCTTTCAGCCACTAAAACTACCCTAAAACTTTTCCAAAGTATCACAAATTTATATTTTTTGGAAAATTCAGACGCTGATCTATCTACTGATAGCAAAATAATGCAAATCGGTTGGAAAACCTGACCACAGCAATGCCATAAAGGGAAAAAGTTTCCAAAACCTGCCCCCCTAAAATATACTATCTCGCTTATTAGACCACTTAGAAAAACAGTTTTTGTTTTGATTTGTTTCTTTACACTTATGTATTACTTCAAAACAATGAAAAAAATTTTTTCAATCGCACATGGCTTTCCATGCAGACAAGTTTGTTTTTTCACTGTATTCCTATTTCAACCCAGATAAAACATAGCGTTCTTAAGCAAAGTACTACAAATTTGTATTCAACGTAAACAACAGAGTCACAGCTATAAAATGAGACCAAAATTTTGATAATCGGATAGAAACTGTGGTCACAGTGAGCGATCAAACTCGGAGATCTACCAAGGAAATGGACGGGTTTTGGACAAATCCATGTCTACGCCTCTCAGACACCATAAAATATAGCGTTTGCATAGAAAGTACTACAAATTTATACTTGACGAAAAGTGCACAATTACAGCTTTAAGATGAGACCAAAATCTTGACATTCGAATTAAAATCGTGGCCACAGTAAGCAATCAAAGCTGAAAATCTGCACAAAAAACGCACGTGTTCCAGGAACAGCCATTTACATGCCTCCTACATGGTAGATAATGTGCCTAAAATATTTTCCGACCATGAAAATACTCATTTGGGTTAAGCCCTTAAACTAAAAATTATAAAACCGAAATTCGCACGTTTAAGGGGAGAAAAATCGATTTAAAGTTTTGGGGTAGTGACACGGGAAAAATTAGAAAATTTTTGGCTTTCAGCCACTAAAACTACCCTAAAACTTTTCCAAAGTATCACAAATTTATGCTTTTTGGAAAATTCAGACGCTGATCTATCTACTGAGAGCAAAATAATGCAAATCGGTTGGAAAACCTGACCACAGCAATGCCATAAAGGGAAAAAGTTTCCAAAACCTGCCCCCCTAAAATATACTATCTCGCTTATTAGACCACTTAGAAAAACAGTTTTTGTTTTGATTTGTTTCTTTACACTTATGTATTACTTCAAAACAATGAAAAAAATTTTTTCAATCGCACATGGCTTTTCATGCAGACAAGTTTGTTTTTTCACTGTATTCCTATTTCAACCCAGATAAAACATAGTGTTCTTAAGCAAAGTACTACAAATTTGTATACAACGTAAACAACAGAGTCACAGCTATAAAATGAGACCAAAATTTTGAAAATCGGATAGAAACTGTGGTCACAGTGAGCGATCAAGCTCGGAGATCTGCCAAGGAGAAGGACTCGTTTTAGACAAATCCATGTTTACGCCTCCTAGACACCATAAAATATAGCATTTGCATAGAAAGTACTACAAATTTATACTTGACGAAAAGTGCACAATCACAGCTTTAGGATGAGACCAAAATCTTGACATTCGAATTAAAATCGTGGCCACAGTAAGCGATCAAAACTGAAAATCTGCACAAAAAACACACGTGTTCCAGGAACAGCCATTTACATGCCTCCTACATGGTAGATAATGTGCCTAAAATATTTTCCGACCATGAAAATACTCATTTGGGTTCAGCCTTTAAACTAAAAACTATAAAACCGAAATTCGCACGTTTAAGGGGAGAAAAATCGATTTAAAGTTTTGGGGTAGTGACACGGGAAAAATTAGAAAATTTTTGGCTTTCAGCCACTAAAACTACCCTAAAACTTTTCCAAAGTATCACAAATTTATACTTTTTGGAAAATTCAGACGCTGATCTATCTACTGATAGCAAAATAATGCAAATCGGTTGGAAAACCTGACCACAGCAATGCCATAAAGGGAAAAAGTTTCCAAAACCTGCCCCCCTAAAAACTACTATCTCGCTTATTAGACCACTTAGAAAAACAGTTTTTGTTTTGATTTGTTTCTTTACACTTATGTATTACTTCAAAACAATGAAAAAAATTTTTTCAATCGCACATGGCTTTTCATGCAGACAAGTTTGTTTTTTCACTGTATTCCTATTTCAACCCAGATAAAACATAGTGTTCTTAAGCAAAGTACTACAAATTTGTATTCAACGTAAACAACAGAGTCACAGCTATAAAATGAGACCAAAATTTTGAAAATCGGATAGAAACTGTGGTCACAGTGAGCGATCAAGCTCGGAGATCTGCCAAGGAGAAGGACTCGTTTTAGACAAATCCATGTTTACGCCTCCTAGACACCATAAAATATAGCATTTGCATAGAAAGTACTACAAATTTATACTTGACGAAAAGTGCACAATCACAGCTTTAAGATGAGACCAAAATCTTGACATTCGAATTAAAATCGTGGCCACAGTAAGCGATCAAAGCTGAAAATCTGCACAAAAAACGCACGTGTTCCAGGAACAGCCATTTACATGCCTCCTACATGGTAGATAATGTGCCTAAAATATTTTCCGACCATGAAAATACTCATTTGGGTTAAGCCTTTAAACTAAAAATTATAAAACCGAAATTCGCACGTTTAAGGGGAGAAAACTCGATTTAAAGTTTTGGGGTAGTGACACGGGAAAAATTAGAAAATTTTTGGCTTTCAGCCACTAAAACTACCCTAAAACTTTTCCAAAGTATCACAAATTTATACTTTTTGGACAATTCAGACGCTGATCTATCTACTGATAGCAAAATAATGCAAATCGGTTGGAAAACCTGACCACAGCAATGCCATAAAGGGAAAAAGTTTCCAAAACCTGCCCCCCAAAATATACTATCTCGCTTATTAGACCACTTAGAAAAACAGTTTTTGTTTTGATTTGTTTCTTTACACTTATGTATTACTTCAAAACAATGAAAAAAATTTTTTCAATCGCACATGGCTTTTCATGCAGACAAGTTTGTTTTTTCACTGTATTCCTATTTCAACCCAGATAAAACATAGTGTTCTTAAGCAAAGTACTACAAATTTGTATTCAACGTAAACAACAGAGTAACAGCTATAAAATGAGACCAAAATTTTGAAAATCGGATAGAAACTGTGGTCACAGTGAGCGATCAAACTCGGAGATCTGCCAAGGAAATGGACGGGTCTTAGACAAATCCATGTCTACGCCTCCTAGACACCATAAAATATAGCATTTGCATAGAAAGTACTACAAATTTATACTTGACGAAAAGTGCACAATCACAGCTTTAAGATGAGACCAAAATCTTGACATTCGAATTAAAATCGTGGCGACAGTAAGCGATCAAAGCTGAAAATCTGCACAAAAAACGCACGTGTTCCAGGAACAGCCATTTACATGCCTCCTACATGGTAGATAATGTGCCTAAAATATTTTCCGACCATGAAAATACTCATTTGGGTTAAGCCTTTAAACTAAAAATTATAAAACCGAAATTCGCACGTTTAAGGGGAGAAAACTCGATTTAAAGTTTTGGGGTAGTGACACGGGAAAAATTAGAAAATTTTTGGCTTTCAGCCACTAAAACTACCCTAAAACTTTTCCAAAGTATCACAAATTTATACTTTTTGGACAATTCAGACGCTGATCTATCTACTGATAGCAAAATAATGCAAATCGGTTGGAAAACCTGACCACAGCAATGCCATAAAGGGAAAAAGTTTCCAAAACCTGCCCCCCTAAAATATACTATCTCGCTTATTAGACCACTTAGAAAAACAGTTTTTGTTTTGATTTGTTTCTTTACACTTATGTATTACTTCAAAACAATGAAAAAAAATTTTTCAATCGCACATGGCTTTTCATGCAGACAAGTTTGTTTTTTCACTGTATTCCTATTTCAACCCAGATAAAACATAGTGTTCTTAAGCAAAGTACTACAAATTTGTATTCAACGTAAACAACAGAGTAACAGCTATAAAATGAGACCAAAATTTTGAAAATCGGATAGAAACTGTGGTCACAGTGAGCGATCAAACTCGGAGATCTGCCAAGGAAATGGACGGGTCTTAGACAAATCCATGTCTACGCCTCCTAGACACCATAAAATATAGCATTTGCATAGAAAGTACTACAAATTTATACTTGACGAAAAGTGCACAATCACAGCTTTAAGATGAGACCAAAATCTTGACATTCGAATTAAAATCGTGGCGACAGTAAGCGATCAAAGCTGAAAATCTGCACAAAAAACGCACGTGTTCCAGGAACAGCCATTTACATGCCTCCTACATGGTAGATAATGTGCCTAAAATATTTTTGTATTTGTATTCAACGTAAACAACAGAGTCACAGCTATAAAATGAGACCAAAATTTTGAAAATCGGATAGAAACTGTGGTCACAGTGAGCGATCAAACTCGGAGATCTGCCAAGGAAATGGACGGGTCTTAGACAAATCCATGTCTACGCCTCCTAGACAGCATAAAATATAGCATTTGCATAGAAAGTACTACAAATTTATACTTGACGAAAAGTGCACAATCACAGCTTTAAGATGAGACCAAAATCTTGACATTCGAATTAAAATCGTGGCCACAGTAAGCGATCAAAGCTGAAAATCTGCACAAAAAACGCACGTGTTCCAGGAACAGCCATTTACATGCCTCCTACATGGTAGATAATGTGCCTAAAATATTTTCCGACCATGAAAATACTCGTTTGGGTTAAGCCTTTAAACTAAAAATTATAAAACCGAAATTCGCACGTTTAAGGGGAGAAAAATCGATTTAAAGTTTTGGGGTAGTGACACGGGAAAAATTAGAAAATTTTTGGCTTTCAGCCACTAAAACTACCCTAAAACTTTTCCAAAGTATCACAAATTTATACTTTTTGGAAAATTCAGACGCTGATCTATCTACTGATAGCAAAATAATGCAAATCGGTTGGAAAACCTGACCACAGCAATGCCATAAAGGGAAAAAGTTTCCAAAACCTGCCCCCCTAAAATATACTATCTCGCTTATTAGACCACTTAGAAAAACAGTTTTTTTTTTGATTTGTTTCTTCACACTTATGTATTACTTCAAAACAATGAAAAAAATTTTTTCAATCGCACATGGCTTTTCATGCAGACAAGTTTGTTTTTTCACTGTATTCCTATTTCAACCCAGATAAAACATAGTGTTCTTAAGCAAAGTACTACAAATTTGTATTCAACGTAAACAACAGAGTCACAGCTATAAAATGAGACCAAAATTTTGAAAATCGGATAGAAACTGTGGTCACAGTGAGCGATCAAACTCGGAGATCTGCCAAGGAAATGGACGGGTTTTAGACAAATCCATGTCTACGCCTCCTAGACACCATAAAATATAGCATTTGCATAGAAAGTACTACAAATTTATACTTGACGAAAAGTGCACAATCACAGCTTTAAGATGAGACCAAAATCTTGACATTCGAATTAAAATCGTGGCCACAGTAAGCGATCAAAGCTGAAAATCTGCACAAAAAACGCACGTGTTCCAGGAACAGCCATTTACATGCCTCCTACATGGTAGATAATGTGCCTAAAATATTTTCCGACCATGAAAATACTCATTTGGGTTAAGCCTTTAAACTTAAAATTATAAAACCGAAATTCGCACGTTTAAGGGGAGAAAAATCGATTTAAAGTTTTGGGGTAGTGACACGGGAAAAATTAGAAAATTTTTGGCTTTCAGCCACTAAAACTACCCTAAAACTTTTCCAAAGTATCACAAATTTATACTTTTTGGAAAATTCAGACGCCGATCTATCTACTGATAGCAAAATAATGCAAATCGGTTGGAAAACCTGACCACAGCAATGCCATAAAGGGAAAAAGTTTCCAAAACCTGCCCCCCTAAAATATACTATCTCGCTTATTAGACCACTTAGAAAAACAGTTTTTGTTTTGATTTGTTTCTTTACACTTATGTATTACTTCAAAACAATGAAAAAAATTTTTTCAATCGCACATGGCTTTTCATGCAGACAAGTTTGTTTTTTCACTGTATTCCTATTTCAACCCAGATAAAACATAGTGTTCTTAAGCAAAGTACTACAAATTTGTATTCAACGTAAACAACAGAGTCACAGCTATAAAATGAGACGAAAATTTTGAAAATCGGATAGAAACTGTGGTCACAGTGAGCGATCAAACTCGGAGATCTGCCAAGGAAATGGACGGGTTTTAGACAAATCCATGTCTACGCCTCCTAGACACCATAAAATATAGCATTTGCATAGAAAGTACTACAAATTTATACTTGACGAAAAGTGCACAATCACAGCTTTAAGATGAGACCAAAATCTTGACATTCGAATTAAAATCGTGGCGACAGTAAGCGATCAAAGCTGAAAATCTGCACAAAAAACGCACGTGTTCCAGGAACAGCCATTTACATGCCTCCTACATGGTAGATAATGTGCCTAAAATATTTTTGTATTTGTATTCAACGTAAACAACAGAGTCACAGCTATAAAATGAGACCAAAATTTTGAAAATCGGATAGAAACTGTGGTCACAGTGAGCGATCAAACTCGGAGATCTGCCAAGGAAATGGACGGGTCTTAGACAAATCCATGTCTACGCCTCCTAGACACCATAAAATATAGCATTTGCATAGAAAGTACTACAAATTTATACTTGACGAAAAGTGCACAATCACAGCTTTAAGATGAGACCAAAATCTTGACATTCGAATTAAAATCGTGGCGACAGTAAGCGATCAAAGCTGAAAATCTGCACAAAAAACGCACGTGTTCCAGGAACAGCCATTTACATGCCTCCTACATGGTAGATAATGTGCCTAAAATATTTTCCGACCATGAAAATACTCATTTGGGTTAAGCCTTTAAACTAAGAATTATAAAACCGAAATTCGCACGTTTAAGGGGAGAAAACTCGATTTAAAGTTTTGGGGTAGTGACACGGGAAAAATTAGAAAATTTTTGGCTTTCAGCCACTAAAACTACCCTAAAACTTTTCCAAAGTATCACAAATTTATACTTTTTGGACAATTCAGACGCTGATCTATCTACTGATAGCAAAATAATGCAAATCGGTTGGAAAACCTGACCACAGCAATGCCATAAAGGGAAAAAGTTTCCAAAACCTGCCCCCCTAAAATATACTATCTCGCTTATTAGACCACTTAGAAAAACAGTTTTTGTTTTGATTTGTTTCTTTACACTTATGTATTACTTCAAAACAATGAAAAAAAATTTTTCAATCGCACATGGCTTTTCATGCAGACAAGTTTGTTTTTTCACTGTATTCCTATTTCAACCCAGATAAAACATAGTGTTCTTAAGCAAAGTACTACAAATTTGTATTCAACGTAAACAACAGAGTAACAGCTATAAAATGAGACCAAAATTTTGAAAATCGGATAGAAACTGTGGTCACAGTGAGCGATCAAACTCGGAGATCTGCCAAGGAAATGGACGGGTCTTAGACAAATCCATGTCTACGCCTCCTAGACACCATAAAATATAGCATTTGCATAGAAAGTACTACAAATTTATACTTGACGAAAAGTGCACAATCACAGCTTTAAGATGAGACCAAAATCTTGACATTCGAATTAAAATCGTGGCGACAGTAAGCGATCAAAGCTGAAAATCTGCACAAAAAACGCACGTGTTCCAGGAACAGCCATTTACATGCCTCCTACATGGTAGATAATGTGCCTAAAATATTTTTGTATTTGTATTCAACGTAAACAACAGAGTCACAGCTATAAAATGAGACCAAAATTTTGAAAATCGGATAGAAACTGTGGTCACAGTGAGCGATCAAACTCGGAGATCTGCCAAGGAAATGGACGGGTCTTAGACAAATCCATGTCTACGCCTCCTAGACACCATAAAATATAGCATTTGCATAGAAAGTACTACAAATTTATACTTGACGAAAAGTGCACAATCACAGCTTTAAGATGAGACCAAAATCTTGACATTCGAATTAAAATCGTGGCCACAGTAAGCGATCAAAGCTGAAAATCTGCACAAAAAACGCACGTGTTCCAGGAACAGCCATTTACATGCCTCCTACATGGTAGATAATGTGCCTAAAATATTTTCCGACCATGAAAATACTCGTTTGGGTTAAGCCTTTAAACTAAAAATTATAAAACCGAAATTCGCACGTTTAAGGGGAGAAAAATCGATTTAAAGTTTTGGGGTAGTGACACGGGAAAAATTAGAAAATTTTTGGCTTTCAGCCACTAAAACTACCCTAAAACTTTTCCAAAGTATCACAAATTTATACTTTTTGGAAAATTCAGACGCTGATCTATCTACTGATAGCAAAATAATGCAAATCGGTTGGAAAACCTGACCACAGCAATGCCATAAAGGGAAAAAGTTTCCAAAACCTGCCCCCCTAAAATATACTATCTCGCTTATTAGACCACTTAGAAAAACAGTTTTTTTTTTGATTTGTTTCTTCACACTTATGTATTACTTCAAAACAATGAAAAAAATTTTTTCAATCGCACATGGCTTTTCATGCAGACAAGTTTGTTTTTTCACTGTATTCCTATTTCAACCCAGATAAAACATAGTGTTCTTAAGCAAAGTACTACAAATTTGTATTCAACGTAAACAACAGAGTCACAGCTATAAAATGAGACCAAAATTTTGAAAATCGGATAGAAACTGTGGTCACAGTGAGCGATCAAACTCGGAGATCTGCCAAGGAAATGGACGGGTTTTAGACAAATCCATGTCTACGCCTCCTAGACACCATAAAATATAGCATTTGCATAGAAAGTACTACAAATTTATACTTGACGAAAAGTGCACAATCACAGCTTTAAGATGAGACCAAAATCTTGACATTCGAATTAAAATCGTGGCCACAGTAAGCGATCAAAGCTGAAAATCTGCACAAAAAACGCACGTGTTCCAGGAACAGCCATTTACATGCCTCCTACATGGTAGATAATGTGCCTAAAATATTTTCCGACCATGAAAATACTCATTTGGGTTAAGCCTTTAAACTTAAAATTATAAAACCGAAATTCGCACGTTTAAGGGGAGAAAAATCGATTTAAAGTTTTGGGGTAGTGACACGGGAAAAATTAGAAAATTTTTGGCTTTCAGCCACTAAAACTACCCTAAAACTTTTCCAAAGTATCACAAATTTATACTTTTTGGAAAATTCAGACGCTGATCTATCTACTGATAGCAAAATAATGCAAATCGGTTGGAAAACCTGACCACAGCAATGCCATAAAGGGAAAAAGTTTCCAAAACCTGCCCCCCTAAAATATACTATCTCGCTTATTAGACCACTTAGAAAAACAGTTTTTGTTTTGATTTGTTTCTTTACACTTATGTATTACTTCAAAACAATGAAAAAAATTTTTTCAATCGCACATGGCTTTTCATGCAGACAAGTTTGTTTTTTCACTGTATTCCTATTTCAACCCAGATAAAACATAGTGTTCTTAAGCAAAGTACTACAAATTTGTATTCAACGTAAACAACAGAGTCACAGCTATAAAATGAGACCAAAATTTTGAAAATCGGATAGAAACTGTGGTCACAGTGAGCGATCAAACTCGGAGATCTGCCAAGGAAATGGACGGGTTTTAGACAAATCCATGTCTACGCCTCCTAGACACCATAAAATATAGCATTTGCATAGAAAGTACTACAAATTTATACTTGACGAAAAGTGCACAATCACAGCTTTAAGATGAGACCAAAATCTTGACATTCGAATTAAAATCGTGGCCACAGTAAGCGATCAAAGCTGAAAATCTGCACAAAAAACGCACGTGTTCCAGGAACAGCCATTTACATGCCTCCTACATGGTAGATAATGTGCCTAAAATATTTTCAGACCATGAAAATACTCATTTGGGTTAAGCCTTTAAACTAAAAATTATAAAACCGAAATTCGCACGTTTAAGGGGAGAAAAATCGATTTAAGTTTTGGGGTAGTGACACGGGAAAAATTAGAAAATTTTTGGCTTTCAGCCACTAAAACTACCCTAAAACTTTTCCAAAGTATCACAAATTTATACTTTTTGGACAATTCAGACGCTGATCTATCTACTGATAGCAAAATAATGCAAATCGGTTGGAAAACCTGACCACAGCAATGCCATAAAGGGAAAAAGTTTCCAAAACCTGCCCCCCTAAAAACTACTATCTCGCTTATTAGACCACTTAGAAAAACAGTTTTTGTTTTGATTTGTTTCTTTACACTTATGTATTACTTCAAAACAATGAAAAAAATTTTTTCAATCGCACATGGCTTTCCATGCAGACAAGTTTGTTTTTTCACTGTATTCCTATTTCAACCCAGATAAAACATAGTGTTCTTAAGCAAAGTACTACAAATTTGTATTCAACGTAAACAACAGAGTCACAGCTATAAAATGAGACCAAAATTTTGAAAATCGGATAGAAACTGTGGTCACAGTGAGCGATCAAACTCGGAGATCTGCCAAGGAAATGGACGGGTTTTAGACAAATCCATGTCTACGCCTCCTAGACACCATAAAATATAGCATTTGCACAGAAAGTACTACAAATTTATACTTGACGAAAAGTGCACAATCACAGCTTTAAGATGAGACCAAAATCTTGACATTCGAATTAAAATCGTGGCCACAGTAAGCGATCAAAGCTGAAAATCTGTACAAAAAACGCACGTGTTCCAGGAACAGCCATTTACATGCCTCCTACATGGTAGATAATGTGCCTAAAATATTTTCCGACCATGAAAATACTCATTTGGGTTAAGCCTTTAAACTAAAAATTATAAAACCGAAATTCGCACGTTTAAGGGGAGAAAAATCGATTTAAAGTTTTGGGGTAGTGACACGGGAAAAATTAGAAAATTTTTGGCTTTCAGCCACTAAAACTACCCTAAAACTTTTCCAAAGTATCACAAATTTATACTTTTTGGAAAATTCAGACGCTGATCTATCTACTGATAGCAAAATAATGCAAATCGGTTGGAAAACCTGACCACAGCAATGCCATAAAGGGAAAAAGTTTCCAAAACCTGCCCCCCTAAAATATACTATCTCGCTTATTAGACCACTTAGAAAAACAGTTTTTGTTTTGATTTGTTTCTTTACACTTATGTATTACTTCAAAACAATGAAAAACATTTTTTCAATCGCACATGGCTTTTCATGCAGACAAGTTTGTTTTTTCACTGTATTCCTATTTCAACCCAGATAAAACATAGTGTTCTTAAGCAAAGTACTACAAATTTGTATTCAACGTGAACAACAGAGTCACAGCTATAAAATGAGACCAAAATTTTGAAAATCGGATAGAAACTGTGGTCACAGTGAGCGATCAAACTCGGAGATCTGCCAAGGAAATGGACGGGTCTTAGACAAATCCATGTCTACGCCTCCTAGACAGCATAAAATATAGCATTTGCATAGAAAGTACTACAAATTTATACTTGACGAAAAGTGCACAATCACAGCTTTAAGATGAGACCAAAATCTTGACATTCGAATTAAAATCGTGGCCACAGTAAGCGATCAAAGCTGAAAATCTGCACAAAAAACGCACGTGTTCCAGGAACAGCCATTTACATGCCTCCTACATGGTAGATAATGTGCCTAAAATATTTTCCGACCATGAAAATACTCATTTGGGTAAAGCCTTTAAACTAAAAATTATAAAACCGAATTTCGCACGTTTAAGGGGAGAAAAATCGATTTAAAGTTTTGGGGTAGTGACACGGGAAAAAATTAGAAAATTTTTGGCTTTCAGCCACTAAAACTACCCTAAAACTTTTCCAAAGTATCACAAATTTATACTTTTTGGAAAATTCAGACGCTGATCTATCTACTGATAGCAAAATAATGCAAATCGGTTGGAAAACCTGACCACAGCAATGCCATAAAGGGAAAAAGTTTCCAAAACTTGCCCCCCTAAAATATACTATCTCGCTTATTAGACCACTTAGAAAAACAGTTTTTGTTTTGATTTGTTTCTTTACACTTATGTATTACTTCAAAACAATGAAAAACATTTTTTCAATCGCACATGGCTTTTCATGCAGACAAGTTTGTTTTTTCACTGTATTCCTATTTCAACCCAGATAAAACATAGTGTTCTTAAGCAAAGTACTACAAATTTGTATTCAACGTAAACAACAGAGTCACAGCTATAAAATGAGACCAAAATTTTGAAAATCGGATAGAAACTGTGGTCACAGTGAGCGATCAAACTCGGAGATCTGCCAAGGAAATGGACGGGTTTTAGACAAATCCATGTCTACGCCTCCTAGACACCATAAAATATAGCATTTGCATAGAAAGTACTACAAATTTATACTTGACGAAAAGTGCACAATCACAGCTTTAAGATGAGACCAAAAACCTAGACATTCGAATTAAAATTGTGGCCACAGTAAGCGATCAAAGCTGAAAATCTGCACAAAAAACGCACGTGTTCCAGGAACAGCCATTTACATGCCTCCTACATGGTAGATAATGTGCCTAAAATATTTTCCGACCATGAAAATACTCATTTGGGTTAAGCCTTTAAACTAAAAATTATAAAACCGAAATTCGCACGTTTAAGGGGAGAAAAATCGATTTAAAGTTTTGGGGTAGTGACACGGGAAAAATTAGAAAATTTTTGGCTTTCAGCCACCAAAACTACCCTAAAACTTTTCCAAAGTATCACAAATTTATACTTTTTGGATAATTCAGACGCTGATCTATCTACTGATAGCAAAATAATGCAAATCGGTTGGAAAACCTGACCACAGCAATGCCATAAAGGGAAAAAGTTTCCAAAACCTGCCCCCCTAAAAAATACTATCTCGCTTATTAGACCACTTAGAAAAACAGTTTTTGTTTTGATTTGTTTCTTTACACTTATGTATTACTTCAAAACAATGAAAAAAATTTTTTCAATCGCACATGGCTTTTCATGCAGACAAGTTTGTTTTTTCACTGTATTCCTATTTCAACCCAGATAAAACATAGTGTTCTTAAGCAAAGTACTACAAATTTGTATTCGACGTAAACAACAGAGTCACAGCTATAAAATGAGACCAAAATTTTGAAAATCGGATAGAAACTGTGGTCACAGTGAGCGATCAAACTCGGAGACCTGCCAAGGAAATGGACGGGTTTTAGACAAATCCATGTCTACGCCTCCTAGACACCATAAAATATAGCATTTGCATAGAAAGTACTACAAATTTATACTTGACGAAAAGTGCACAATCACAGCTTTAAGATGAGACCAAAATCTTGACATTCGAATTAAAATCGTGGCCACAGTAAGCGATCAAAGCTGAAAATCTGCACAAAAAACGCACGTGTTCCAGGAACAGCCATTTACATGCCTCCTACATGGTAGATAATGTGCCTAAAATATTTTCCGACCATGAAAATACTCGTTTGGCTTAAGCCTTTAAACTAAAAATTATAAAACCGAAATTCGCACGTTTAAGGGGAGAAAAATCGATTTAAAGTTTTGGGGTGGTAACACGGGAAAAATTAGAAAATTTTTGGCTTTCAGCCACTAAAACTACCCTAAAACTTTTCCAAAGTATCACAAATTTATACTTTTTGGAAAATTCAGACGCTGATCTATCTACTGATAGCAAAATAATGCAAATCGGTTGGAAAACCTGACCACAGCAATGCCATAAAGGGAAAAAGTTTCCAAAACCTGCCCCCCTAAAACATACTATCTCGCTTATTAGACCACTTAGAAAAACAGTTTTTGTTTTGATTTGTTTCTTTACACTTATGTATTACTTCAAAACAATGAAAAAAATTTTTCAATCGCACATGGCTTTTCATGCAGACAAGTTTGTTTTTTCACTGTATTCCTATTTCAACCCAGATAAAACATAGTGTTCTTAAGCAAAGTACTACGAATTTGTATTCAACGTAAACAACAGAGTCACAGCTATAAAATGAGACCAAAATTTTGAAAATCGGATAGAAACTGTGGTCACAGTGAGCGATCAAACTCGGAGATCTGCCAAGGAAATGGACGGGTTTTAGACAAATCCATGTCTACGCCTCCTAGACACCATAAAATATAGCATTTGCATAGAAAGTACTACAAATTTATACTTGACGAAAAGTGCACAATCACAGCTTTAAGATGAGACCAAAATCTTGACATTCGAATTAAAATCGTGGCCACAGTAAGCGATCAAAGCTGAAAATCTGCACAAAAAACGCACGTGTTCCAGGAACAGCCATTTACATGCCTCCTACATGGTAGATAATGTGCCTAAAATATTTTCCGACCATGAAAATACTCATTTGGGTTAAGCCTTTAAACTAAAAATTATAAAACCGAAATTCGCACGTTTAAGGGGAGAAAAATCGATTTAAAGTTTTGGGGTGGTGACACGGGAAAAATTAGAAAATTTTTGGCTTTCAGCCACTAAAACTACCCTAAAACTTTTCCAAAGTATCACAAATTTATACTTTTTGGAAAATTCAGACGCTGATCTATCTACTGATAGCAAAATAATGCAAATCGGTTGGAAAACCTGACCACAGCAATGCCATAAAGGGAAAAAGTTTCCAAAACCTGCCCCCCTAAAATATACTATCTCGCTTATTAGACCACTTAGAAAAACAGTTTTTGTTTTGATTTGTTTCTTTACACTTATGTATTACTTCAAAACAATGAAAAAAAATTTTTCAATCGCACATGGCTTTTCATGCAGACAAGTTTGTTTTTTCACTGTATTCCTATTTCAACCCAGATAAAACATAGTGTTCTTAAGCAAAGTACTACAAATTTGTATTCAACGTAAACAACAGAGTCACAGCTATAAAATGAGACCAAAATTTTGAAAATCGGATAGAAACTGTGGTCACAGTGAGCGATCAAACTCGGAGACCTGCCAAGGAAATGGACGGGTTTTAGACAAATCCATGTCTACGCCTCCTAGACACCATAAAATATAGCATTTGCATAGAAAGTACTACAAATTTATACTTGACGAAAAGTGCACAATCACAGCTTTAAGATGAGACCAAAATCTTGACATTCGAATTAAAATCGTGGCCACAGTAAGCGATCAAAGCTGAAAATCTGCACAAAAAACGCACGTGTTCCAGAAACAGCCATTTACATGCCTCCTACATGGTAGATAATGTGCCTAAAATATTTTCCGACCATGAAAATACTCGTTTGGGTTAAGCCTTTAAACTTAAAATTATAAAACCGAAATTCGCACGTTTAAGGGGAGAAAAATCGATTTAAAGTTTTGGGGTGGTAACACGGGAAAAATTAGAAAATTTTTGGCTTTCAGCCACTAAAACTACCCTAAAACTTTTCCAAAGTATCACAAATTTATACTTTTTGGAAAATTCAGACGCTGATCTATCTACTGATAGCAAAATAATGCAAATCGGTTGGAAAACCTGACCACAGCAATGCCATAAAGGGAAAAAGTTTCCAAAACCTGCCCCCCTAAAACATACTATCTCGCTTATTAGACCACTTAGAAAAACAGTTTTTGTTTTGATTTGTTTCTTTACACTTATGTATTACTTCAAAACAATGAAAAAAAATTTTTCAATCGCACATGGCTTTTCATGCAGACAAGTTTGTTTTTTCACTGTATTCCTATTTCAACCCAGATAAAACATAGTGTTCTTAAGCAAAGTACTACGAATTTGTATTCAACGTAAACAACAGAGTCACAGCTATAAAATGAGACCAAAATTTTGAAAATCGGATAGAAACTGTGGTCACAGTGAGCGATCAAACTCGGAGATCTGCCAAGGAAATGGACGGGTTTTAGACAAATCCATGTCTACGCCTCCTAGACACCATAAAATATAGCATTTGCATAGAAAGTACTACAAATTTATACTTGACGAAAAGTGCACAATCACAGCTTTAAGATGAGACCAAAATCTTGACATTCGAATTAAAATCGTGGCCACAGTAAGCGATCAAAGCTGAAAATCTGCACAAAAAACGCACGTGTTCCAGGAACAGCCATTTACATGCCTCCTACATGGTAGATAATGTGCCTAAAATATTTTCCGACCATGAAAATACTCATTTGGGTTAAGCCTTTAAACTAAAAATTATAAAACCGAAATTCGCACGTTTAAGGGGAGAAAAATCGATTTAAAGTTTTGGGGTAGTGACACGGGAAAAATTAGAAAATTTTTGGCTTTCAGCCACTAAAACTACCCTAAAACTTTTCCAAAGTATCACAAATTTATACTTTTTGGAAAATTCAGACGCTGATCTATCTACTGATAGCAAAATAATGCAAATCGGTTGGAAAACCTGACCACAGCAATGCCATAAAGGGAAAAAGTTTCCAAAACTTGCCCCCCTAAAAAATACTATCTCGCTTATTAGACCACTCAGAAAAACAGTTTTTGTTTTGATTTGTTTCTTTACACTTATGTATTACTTCAAAACAACGAAAAAAAATTTTTCAATCGCACATGGCTTTTCATGCAGACAAGTTTGTTTTTTCACTGTATTCCTATTTCAACCCAGATAAAACATAGTGTTCTTAAGCAAAGTACTACAAATTTGTATACAACGTAAACAACAGAGTCACAGCTATAAAATGAGACCAAAATTTTGAAAATCGGATAGAAACTGTGGTCACAGTGAGCGATCAAACTCGGAGATCTGCCAAGGAAATGGACGGGTTTTAGACAAATCCATGTCTACGCCTCCTAGACACCATAAAATATAGCATTTGCATAGAAAGTACTACAAATTTATACTTGACGAAAAGTGCACAATCACAGCTTTAAGATGAGACCAAAATCTTGACATTCGAATTAAAATCGTGGCCACAGTAAGCGATCAAAGCTGAAAATCTGCACAAAAAATGCACGTGTTCCAGGAACAGCCATTTACATGCCTCCTACATGGTAGATAATGTGCCTAAAATATTTTCCGACCATGAAAATACTCATTTGGGCTAAGCCTTTAAACTGAAAATTATAAAACCGAAATTCGCACGTTTAAGGGGAGAAAAATCGATTTAAAGTTTTGGGGTAGTGACACGGGAAAAATTAGAAAATTTTTGGCTTTCAGCCACTAAAACTACCCTAAAACTTTTCCAAAGTATCACAAATTTATACTTTTTGGAAAATTCAGACGCTGATCTATCTACTAATAGCAAAATAATGCAAATCGGTTGGAAAACCTGACCACAGCAATGCCATAAAGGGAAAAAGTTTCCAAAACCTGCCCCCCTAAAAAATACTATCTCGCTTATTAGACCACTTAGAAAAACAGTTTTTGTTTTGATTTGTTTCTTTACACTTATGTATTACTTCAAAACAATGAAAAAAATTTTTTCAATCGCACATGGCTTTTCATGCAGACAAGTTTGTTTTTTCACTGTATTCCTATTTCAACCCAGATAAAACAATGTGTTCTTAAGCAAAGTACTACAAATTTGTATTCAACGTAAACAACAGAGTCACAGCTATAAAATGAGACCAAAATTTTGAAAATCGGATAGAAACTGTGGTCACAGTGAGCGATCAAACTCGGAGATCTGCCAAGGAAATGGACGGGTTTTAGACAAATCCATGTCTACGCCTCCTAGACACCATAAAATATAGCATTTGCATAGAAAGTACTACAAATTTATACTTGACGAAAAGTGCACAATCACAGCTTTAAGATGAGACCAAAATCTTGACATTCGAATTAAAATCGTGGCCACAGTAAGCGATCAAAGCTGAAAATCTGCACAAAAAACGCACGTGTTCCAGGAACAGCCATTTACATGCCTCCTACATGGTAGATAATGTGCCTAAAATATTTTCCGACCATGAAAATACTCATTTGGGTTAAGCCTTTAAACTAAAAATTATAAAACCGAAATTCGCACGTTTAAGGGGAGAAAAATCGATTTAAAGTTTTGGGGTAATGACATGGGAAAAATTAGAAAATTTTTGGCTTTCAGCCACTAAAACTACCCTAAAACTTTTCCAAAGTATCACAAATTTATACTTTTTGGAAAATTCAGACGCTGATCTATCTACTTATAGCAAAATAATGCAAATCGGTTGGAAAACCTGACCACAGCAATGCCATAAAGGGAAAAAGTTTCCAAAACTTGCCCCCCTAAAAAATACTATCTCGCTTATTAGACCACTTAGAAAAACAGTTTTTGTTTTGATTTGTTTCTACACACTTATGTATTACTTCAAAACAATGAAGAACATTTTTTCAATCGCACATCGCTTTTCATGCAGACAAGTTTGGTTTTTCACTGTATTCTTATTTCAACCCAGATAAAACATAGTGTTCTTAAGCAAAGTACTACAAATTTGTATTCAACGTAAACAACAGAGTCACAGCTATAAAATGAGACCAAAATTTTGAAAATCGGATAGAAACTGTGGTCACAGTGAGCGATCAAACTCGGAGATCTGCCAAGGAAATGGACGGGTTTTAGAGAAATCCATGTCTACGCCTCCTAGACACCATAAAATATAGCATTTGCATAGAAAGTACTACAAATTTATACTTGACGAAAAGTGCACAATCACAGCTTTAAGATGAGACCAAAATCTTGACATTCGAATTAAAATCGTGGCCACAGTAAGCGATCAAAGCTGAAAATCTGCACAAAAAACGCACGTGTTCCAGGAACAGCCATTTACATGCCTCCTACATGGTAGATAATGTGCCTAAAATATTTTCCGACCATGAAAATACTCGTTTGGGTTAAGCCTTTAAACTGAAAATTATAAAACCGAAATTCGCACGTTTAAGGGGAGAAAAATCGATTTAAAGTTTTGGGGTAGTGACACGGGAAAAATTAGAAAATTTTTGGCTTTCAGCCACTAAAACTACCCTAAAACTTTTCCAAAGTATCATAAATTTATACTTTTTGGAAAATTCAGACCCTGATCTATCTACTGATAGCAAAATAATGCAAATCGGTTGGAAAACCTGACCACAGCAATGCCATAAAGGGAAAAAGTTTCCAAAACCTGCCCCCCTAAAAACTACTATCTCGCTTATTAGACCACTTAGAAAAACAGTTTTTGTTTTGATTTGTTTCTACACACTTATGTATTACTTCAAAACAATGAAAAAAATTTTTTCAATCGCACATGGCTTTTCATGCAGACAAATGATAAAACATAGTGTTCTTAAGCAAAGTACTACAAATTTGTATTCAACGTAAACAACAGAGTCACAGCTATAAAATGAGACCAAAATTTTGAAAATCGGATAGAAACTGTGGTCACAGTGAGCGATCAAACTCGGAGATCTGCCAAGGAAATGGACGGGTTTTAGACAAATCCATGTCTACGTCTCCTAGACACCATAAAATATAGCATTTGCATAGAAAGTACTACAAGTTTATACTTGACGAAAAGTGCACAATCACAGCTTTAAGATGAGACCAAAATCTTGACATTCGAATTAAAATCGTGGCCACAGTAAGCGATCAAAGCTGAAAATCTGCACAAAAAACGCACGTGTTCCAGGAACAGCCATTTACATGCCTCCTACATGGTAGATAATGTGCCTAAAATATTTTCCGACCATGAAAATACTCATTTGGGTTAAGCCTTTAAACTAAAAATTATAAAACCGAAATTCGCACGTTTAAGGGGAGAAAAATCGATTTAAAGTTTTGGGGTAGTGACACGGGAAAAATTAGAAAATTTTTGGCTTTCAGCCACTAAAACTACCCTAAAACTTTTCCAAAGTATCATAAATTTATACTTTTTGGAAAATTCAGACGCTGATCTATCTACTGATAGCAAAATAATGCAAATCGGTTGGAAAACCTGACCACAGCAATGCCATAAAGGGAAAAAGTTTCCAAAACCTGCCCCCCTAAAAACTACTATCTCGCTTATTAGACCACTTAGAAAAGCAGTTTTTGTTTTGATTTGTTTCTACACACTTATGTATTACTTCAAAACAATGAAAAAAATTTTTTCAATCGCACATGGCTTTTCATGCAGACAAATGATAAAACATAGTGTTCTTAAGCAAAGTACTACAAATTTGTATACAACGTAAACAACAGAGTCACAGCTATAAAATGAGACCAAAATTTTGAAAATCGGATAGAAACTGTGGTCACAGTGAGCGATCAAACTCGGAGATCTGCCAAGGAAATGGACGGGTTTTAGACAAATCCATGTCTACGCCTCCTAGACACCATAAAATATAGCATTTGCATAGAAAGTACTACAAATTTATACTTGACGAAAAGTGCACAATCACAGCTTTAAGATGAGACCAAAATCTTGACATTCGAATTAAAATCGTGGCCACAGTAAGCGATCAAAGCTGAAAATCTGCACAAAAAACGCACGTGTTCCAGGAACAGCCATTTACATGCCTCCTACATGGTAGATAATGTGCCTAAAATATTTTCCGACCATGAAAATACTCATTCGGGTTAAGCCTTTAAACTAAAAATTATAAAACCGAAATTCGCCCGTTTAAGGGGAGAAAAATCGATTTAAAGTTTTGGGGTAGTGACATGGGAAAAATTAGAAAATTTTTGGCTTTCAGCCACTAAAACTACCCTAAAACTTTTCCAAAGTATCACAAATTTATACTTTTTGGAAAATTCAGACGCTGATCTATCTACTTATAGCAAAATAATGCAAATCGGTTGGAAAACCTGACCACAGCAATGCCATAAAGGGAAAAAGTTTCCAAAACTTGCCCCCCTAAAAAATACTATCTCGCTTATTAGACCACTTAGAAAAACAGTTTTTGTTTTGATTTGTTTCTTTACACTTATGTATTACTTCAAAACAATGAAGAACATTTTTTCAATCGCACATCGCTTTTCATGCAGACAAGTTTGTTTTTTCACTGTATTCCTATTTCAACCCAGATAAAACATAGTGTTCTTAAGCAAAGTACTACAAATTTGTATTCAACGTAAACAACAGAGTCACAGCTATAAAATGAGACCAAAATTTTGAAAATCGGATAGAAACTGTGGTCACAGTGAGCGATCAAACTCGGAGATCTGCCAAGGAAATGGACGGGTCTTAGACAAATCCATGTCTACGCCTCCTAGACACCATAAAATATAGCATTTGCATAGAAAGTACTATAAATTTATACTTGACGAAAAGTGCACAATCACAGCTTTAAGATGAGACCAAAATCTTGACATTCGAATTAAAATCGTGGCCACAGTAAGCGATCAAAGCTGAAAATCTGCACAAAAAACGCACGTGTTCCAGGAACAGCCATTTACATGCCTCCTACATGGTAGATAATGTGCCTAAAATATTTTCCGACCATGAAAATACTCATTTGGGTTAAGCCTTTAAACTAAAAATTTATAAAACCGAAATTCGCACGTTTAAGGGGAGAAAAATCGATTTAAAGTTTCGGGGTAGTGACACGGGAAAAATTAGAAAATGTTTGGCTTTCAGCCACTAAAACTACCCTAAAACTTTTCCAAAGTATCACAAATTTATACTTTTTGGAAAATTGAGACGCTGATCTATCTACTGATAGCAAAATAATGCAAATCGGTTGGAAAACCTGACCACAGCAATGCCATAAAGGGAAAAAGTTTCCAAAACCTGCCCCCCTAAAATATACTATCTCGCTTATTACACCACTTAGAAAAACAGTTTTTGTTTTGATTTGTTTCTTTACACTTATGTATTACTTCAAAACAATGAAAAAAATTTTTTCAATCGCACATGGCTTTTCATGCAGACAAGTTTGTTTTTTCACTGTATTCCTATTTCAACCCAGATAAAACATAGTGTTCTTAAGCAAAGTACTACAAATTTGTATTCAGCGTAAACAACAGAGTCACAGCTATAAAATGAGACCAAAATTTTGAAAATCGGATAGAAACTGTGGTCACAGTGAGCGATCAAACTCGGAGATCTGCCAAGGAAATGGACGGGTTTTAGACAAATCCATGTCTACGCCTCCTAGACACCATAAAATATAGCATTTGCATAGAAAGTACTACAAATTTATACTTGACGAAAAGTGCACAATCACAGCTTTAAGATGAGACCAAAATCTTGACATTCGAATTAAAATCGTGGCCACAGTAAGCGATCAAAGCTGAAAATCTGCACAAAAAACGCACGTGTTCCAGGAACAGCCATTTACATGCCTCCTACATGGTAGATAATGTGCCTAAAATATTTTCCGACCATGAAAATACTCATTTGCGTTAAGCCTTTAAACTAAAAATTATAAAACCGAAATTCGCACGTTTAAGGGGAGAAAAATCGATTTAAAGTTTTGGGGTAGTGACACGGGAAAAATTAGAAAATTTTTGGCTTTCAGCCACTAAAACTACCCTAAAACTTTTCCAAAGTATCACAAATTTATACTTTTTGGAAAATTCAGACGCTGATCTATCTACTGATAGCAAAATAATGCAAATCGGTTGGAAAACCTGACCACAGCAATGCCATAAAGGGAAAAAGTTTCCAAAACCTGCCCCCCTAAAAAATACTATCTCGCTTATTAGACCACTTAGAAAAACAGTTTTTGTTTTGATTTGTTTCTTTACACTTATGTATTACTTCAAAACAATGAAAAAAATTTTTTCAATCGCACATGGCTTTTCATGCAGACAAGTTTGTTTTTTCACTGTATTCCTATTTCAACCCAGATAAAACATAGTGTTCTTAAGCAAAGTACTACAAATTTGTATTCAACGTAAACAACAGAGTCACAGCTATAAAATGAGACCAAAATTTTGAAAATCGGATAGAAACTGTGGTCACAGTGAGCGATCAAACTCGGAGATCTGCCAAGGAAATGGACGGGTTTTAGACAAATCCATGTCTACGCCTCCTAGACACCATAAAATATAGCATTTGCATAGAAAGTACTACAAATTTATACTTGACGAAAAGTGCACAATCACAGCTTTAAGATGAGACCAAAATCTTGACATTCGAATTAAAATCGTGGCCACAGTAAGCGATCAAAGCTGAAAATCTGCACAAAAAACGCACGTGTTCCAGGAACAGCCATTTACATGCCTCCTACATGGTAGATAATGTGCCTAAAATATTTTCCGACCATGAAAATACTCATTTGGGTTAAGCCTTTAAACTAAAAATTATAAAACCGAAATTCGCACGTTTAAGGGGAGAAAAATCGATTTAAAGTTTTGGGGTAGTGACACGGGAAAAATTAGAAAATTTTTGGCTTTCAGCCACTAAAACTACCCTAAAACTTTTCCAAAGTATCACAAATTTATACTTTTTGGAAAATTCAGACGCTGATCTATCTACTGATAGCAAAATAATGCAAATCAGTTGGAAAACCTGACCACAGCAATGCCATAAAGGGAAAAAGTTTCCAAAACCTGCCCCCCTAAAATATACTATCTCGCTTATTAGACCACTTAGAAAAACAGTTTTTGTTTTGATTTGTTTCTTTACACTTATGTATTACTTCAAAACAATGAAAAAAATTTTTTCAATCGCACATGGCTTTTCATGCAGACAAGTTTGTTTTTTCACTGTATTCCTATTTCAACCCAGATAAAACATAGTGTTCTTAAGCAAAGTACTACAAATTTGTATTCAACGTGAACAACAGAGTTACAGCTATAGAATGAGACCAAAATTTTGAAAATCGGATAGAAACTGTGGTCACAGTGAGCGATCAAACTCGGAGATCTGCCAAGGAAATGGACGGGTCTTAGACAAATCCATGTCTACGCCTCCTAGACACCATAAAATATAGCATTTGCATAGAAAGTACTACAAATTTATACTTGACGAAAAGTGCACAATCACAGCTTTAAGATGAGACCAAAATCTTGACATTCGAATTAAAATCGTGGCCACAGTAAGCGATCAAAGCTGAAAATCTGCACAAAAAACGCACGTGTTCCAGGAACAGCCATTTACATGCCTCCTACATGGTAGATAATGTGCCTAAAATATTTTCCGACCATGAAAATACTCATTTGGGTTAAGCCTTTAAACTAAAAATTATAAAACCGAAATTCGCACGTTTAAGGGGAGAAAAATCGATTTAAAGTTTTGGGGTAGTGACACGGGAAAAATTAGAAAATTTTTGGCTTTCAGCCACTAAAACTACCCTAAAACTTTTCCAAAGTATCACAAATTTATACTTTTTGGAAAATTCAGACGCTGATCTATCTACTGATAGCAAAATAATGCAAATCGGTTGGAAAACCTGACCACAGCAATGCCATAAAGGGAAAAAGTTTCCAAAACCTGCCCCCCTAAAAAATACTATCTCGCTTATTAGACCACTTAGAAAAACAGTTTTTGTTTTGATTTGTTTCTTTACACTTATGTATTACTTCAAAACAATGAAAAAAATTTTTTCAATCGCACATGGCTTTTCATGCAGACAAGTTTGTTTTTTCACTGTATTCCTATTTCAACCCAGATAAAACATAGTGTTCTTAAGCAAAGTACTACAAATTTGTATTCAACGTGAACAACAGAGTTACAGCTATAGAATGAGACCAAAATTTTGAAAATCGGATAGAAACTGTGGTCACAGTGAGCGATCAAACTCGGAGATCTGCCAAGGAAATGGACGGGTCTTAGACAAATCCATGTCTACGCCTCCTAGACACCATAAAATATAGCATTTGCATAGAAAGTACTACAAATTTATACTTGACGAAAAGTGCACAATCACAGCTTTAAGATGAGACCAAAATCTTGACATTCGAATTAAAATCGTGGCCACAGTAAGCGATCAAAGCTGAAAATCTGCACAAAAAACGCACGTGTTCCAGGAACAGCCATTTACATGCCTCCTACATGGTAGATAATGTGCCTAAAATATTTTCCGACCATGAAAATACTCATTTGGGTTAAGCCTTTAAACTAAAAATTATAAAACCGAAATTCGCACGTTTAAGGGGAGAAAAATCGATTTAAAGTTTTGGGGTAGTGACACGGGAAAAATTAGAAAATTTTTGGCTTTCAGCCACTAAAACTACCCTAAAACTTTTCCAAAGTATCACAAATTTATACTTTTTGGAAAATTCAGACGCTGATCTATCTACTGATAGCAAAATAATGCAAATCGGTTGGAAAACCTGACCACAGCAATGCCATAAAGGGAAAAAGTTTCCAAAACCTGCCCCCCTAAAAAATACTATCTCGCTTATTAGACCACTTAGAAAAACAGTTTTTGTTTTGATTTGTTTCTTTACACTTATGTATTACTTCAAAACAATGAAAAAAATTTTTTCAATCGCACATGGCTTTTCATGCAGACAAGTTTGTTTTTTCACTGTATTCCTATTTCAACCCAGATAAAACATAGTGTTCTTAAGCAAAGTACTACAAATTTGTATTCAACGTGAACAACAGAGTTACAGCTATAGAATGAGATCAAAATTTTGAAAATCGGATAGAAACTGTGGTCACAGTGAGCGATCAAACTCGGAGATCTGCCAAGGAAATGGACGGGTCTTAGACAAATCCATGTCTACGCCTCCTAGACACCATAAAATATAGCATTTGCATAGAAAGTACTACAAATTTATACTTGACGAAAAGTGCACAATCACAGCTTTAAGATGAGACCAAAATCTTGACATTCGAATTAAAATCGTGGCCACAGTAAGCGATCAAAGCTGAAAATCTGCACAAAAAACGCACGTGTTCCAGGAACAGCCATTTACATGCCTCCTACATGGTAGATAATGTGCCTAAAATATTTTCCGACCATGAAAATACTCATTTGGGTTAAGCCTTTAAACTAAAAATTATAAAACCGAAATTCGCACGTTTAAGGGGAGAAAAATCGATTTAAAGTTTTGGGGTAGTGACACGGGAAAAATTAGAAAATTTTTGGCTTTCAGCCACTAAAACTACCCTAAAACTTTTCCAAAGTATCACAAATTTATACTTTTTGGAAAATTCAGACGCTGATCTATCTACTGATAGCAAAATAATGCAAATCGGTTGGAAAACCTGACCACAGCAATGCCATAAAGGGAAAAAGTTTCCAAAACCTGCCCCCCTAAAAAATACTATCTCGCTTATTAGACCACTTAGAAAAACAGTTTTTGTTTTGATTTGTTTCTTTACACTTATGTATTACTTCAAAACAATGAAAAAAATTTTTTCAATCGCACATGGCTTTTCATGCAGACAAGTTTGTTTTTTCACTGTATTCCTATTTCAACCCAGATAAAACATAGTGTTCTTAAGCAAAGTACTACAAATTTGTATTCAACGTGAACAACAGAGTTACAGCTATAGAATGAGACCAAAATTTTGAAAATCGGATAGAAACTGTGGTCACAGTGAGCGATCAAACTCGGAGATCTGCCAAGGAAATGGACGGGTCTTAGACAAATCCATGTCTACGCCTCCTAGACACCATAAAATATAGCATTTGCATAGAAAGTACTACAAATTTATACTTGACGAAAAGTGCACAATCACAGCTTTAAGATGAGACCAAAATCTTGACATTCGAATTAAAATCGTGGCCACAGTAAGCGATCAAAGCTGAAAATCTGCACAAAAAACGCACGTGTTCCAGGAACAGCCATTTACATGCCTCCTACATGGTAGATAATGTGCCTAAAATATTTTCCGACCATGAAAATACTCATTTGGGTTAAGCCTTTAAACTAAAAATTATAAAACCGAAATTCGCACGTTTAAGGGGAGAAAAATCGATTTAAAGTTTTGGGGTAGTGACACGGGAAAAATTAGAAAATTTTTGGCTTTCAGCCACTAAAACTACCCTAAAACTTTTCCAAAGTATCACAAATTTATACTTTTTGGAAAATTCAGACGCTGATCTATCTACTGATAGCAAAATAATGCAAATCGGTTGGAAAACCTGACCACAGCAATGCCATAAAGGGAAAAAGTTTCCAAAACCTGCCCCCCTAAAATATACTATCTCGCTTATTAGACCACTTAGAAAAACAGTTTTTGTTTTGATTTGTTTCTTTATACTTATGTATTACTTCAAAACAATGAAAAAAATTTTTTCAATCGCACATGGCTTTCCATGCAGACAAGTTTGTTTTTTCACTGTATTCCTATTTCAACCCAGATAAAACATAGTGTTCTTAAGCAAAGTACTACAAATTTATATACAACGTAAACAACAGAGTCACAGCTATAAAATGAGACCAAAATTTTGAAAATCGGATAGAAACTGTGGTCACAGGGAGCGATCAAACTCGGAGATCTGCCAAGGAAATGGACGGGTCTTAGACAAATCCATGTCTACGCCTCCTAGACACCATAAAATATAGCATTTGCATAGAAAGTACTACAAATTTATACTTGACGAAAAGTGCACAATCACAGCTTTAAGATGAGACCAAAATCTTGACATTCGAATTAAAATCGTGGCCACAGTAAGCGATCAAAGCTGAAAGTCTGCACAAAAAACGCACGTGTTCCAGGAACAGCCATTTACATGCCTCCTACATGGTAGATAATGTGCCTAAAATATTTTTCGACCATGAAAATACTCATTTGGGTTAAGCCTTTAAACTAAAAATTATAAAACCGAAATTCGCACGTTTAAGGGGAGAAAAATCGATTTAAAGTTTTGGGGTAGTGACACGGGAAAAATTAGAAAATTTTTGGCTTTCAGCCACTAAAACTACCCTAAAACTTTTCCAAAGTATCACAAATTTATACTTTTTGGAAAATTCAGACGCTGATCTATCTACTGATAGCAAAATAATGCAAATCGGTTGGAAAACCTGACCACAGCAATGCCATAAAGGGAAAAAGTTTCCAAAACCTGCCCCCCTAAAAACTACTATCTCGCTTATTAGACCACTTAGAAAAACAGTTTTTGTTTTGATTTGTTTCTTTACACTTATGTATTACTTCAAAACAATGAAAAACATTTTTTCAATCGCACATGGCTTTTCATGCAGACAAGTTTGTTTTTTCACAGTATTCCTATTTCAACCCAGATAAAACATAGTGTTCTTAAGCAAAGTACTACAAATTTGTATTCAACGTAAACAACAGAGTCACAGCTATAAAATGAGACCAAAATTTTGAAAATCGGATAGAAACTGTGGTCACAGTGAGCGATCAAACTCGGAGATCTGCCAAGGAAATGGACGGGTTTTAGACAAATCCATGTCTACGCCTCCTAGACACCATAAAATATAGCATTTGCATAGAAAGTACTACAAATTTATACTTGACGAAAAGTGCACAATCACAGCTTTGAGATGAGACCAAAATCTTGACATTCGAATTAAAATCGTGGCCACAGTAAGCGATCAAAGCTGAAAATCTGCACAAAAAACGCAGGTGTTCCAGGAACAGCCATTTACATGCCTCCTACATGGTAGATAATGTGCCTAAAATATTTTCCGACCATGAAAATACTCATTTGGGTTAAGCCTTTAAACTAAAAATTATAAAACCGAAATTCGCACGTTTAAGGGGAGAAAAATCGATTTAAAGTTTTGGGGTAGTGACACGGAAAAAATTAGAAAATTTTTGGCTTTCAGCCACTAAAACTACCCTAAAACTTTTCCAAAGTATCATAAATTTATACTTTTTGGAAAATTCAGACGCTGATCTATCTACTGATAGCAAAATAATGCAAATCGGTTGGAAAACCTGACCACAGCAATGCCATAAAGGGAAAAAGTTTCCAAAACCTGCCCCCCTAAAATATACTATCTTGCTTATTAGACCACTTAGAAAAACAGTTTTTGTTTTGATTTGTTTCTTTACACTTATGTATTACTTCAAAACAATGAAAAAAATTTTTTCAATCGCACATGGCTTTTCATGCAGACAAGTTTGTTTTTTCACTGTATTCCTATTTCAACCCAGATAAAACATAGTGTTCTTAAGCAAAGTACTACAAATTTGTATTCAACGTAAACAACAGAGTCACAGCTATAAAATGAGACCAAAATTTTGAAAATCGGATAGAAACTGTGGTCACAGTGAGCGATCAAACTCGGAGATCTGCCAAGGAAATGGACGGGTTTTAGACAAATTCATGTCTACGCCTCCTAGACACCATAAAATATAGCATTTGCATAGAAAGTACTACAAATTTATACTTGACGAAAAGTGCACAATCACAGCTTTGAGATGAGACCAAAATCTTGACATTCGAATTAAAATCGTGGCCACAGTAAGCGATCAAAGCTGAAAATCTGCACAAAAAACGCACGTGTTCCAGGAACAGCCATTTACATGCCTCCTACATGGTAGATAATGTGCCTAAAATATTTTCCGACCATGAAAATACTCATTTGGGTTAAGCCTTTAAAGTAAAAATTATAAAACCGAAATTCGCACGTTTAAGGGGAGAAAAATCGATTTAAAGTTTTGGGGTAGTGACACGGGAAAAATTAGAAAATTTTTGGCTTTCAGCCACTGAATCTACCCTAAAACTTTTCCAAAGTATCACAAATTTATACTTTTTGGAAAATTCAGACGCTGATCTATCTACTGATAGCAAAATAATGCAAGTCGGTTGGAAAACCTGACCACAGCAATGCCATAAAGGGAAAAAGTTTCCAAAACCTGCCCCCCTAAAATATACTATCTCGCTTATTAGACCACTTAGAAAAACAGTTTTTGTTTTGATTTGTTTCTTTACACTTATGTATTACTTCAAAACAATGAAAAAAATTTTTTCAATCGCACATGGCTTTTCATGCAGACAAGTTTGTTTTTTCACTGTATTCCTATTTCAACCCAGATAAAACATAGTGTTCTTAAGCAAAGTACTACAAATTTGTATTCAACGTAAACAACAGAGTCACAGCTATAAAATGAGACCAAAATTTTGAAAATCGGATAGAAACTGTGGTCACAGTGAGCGATCAAACTCGGAGATCTGCCAAGGAAATGGACGGGTTTTAGACAAATCCATGTCTACGCCTCCTAGACACCATAAAATATAGCATTTGCATAGAAAGTACTACAAATTTATACTTGACGAAAAGTGCACAATCACAGCTTTAAGATGAGACCAAAATCTTGACATTCGAATTAAAATCGTGGCCACAGTAAGCGATCAAAGCTGAAAATCTGCACAAAAAACGCACGTGTTCCAGGAACAGCCATTTACATGCCTCCTACATGGTAGATAATGTGCCTAAAATATTTTCCGACCATGAAAATACTCATTTGGGTTAAGCCTTTAAACTAAAAATTATAAAACCGAAATTCGCACGTTTAAGGGGAGAAAAATCGATTTAAAGTTTTGGGGTAGTGACACGGGAAAAATTAGAAAATTTTTGGCTTTCAGCCACTAAAACTACCCTAAAACTTTTCCAAAGTATCACAAATTTATACTTTTTGGAAAATTCAGACGCTGATCTATCTACTGATAGCAAAATAATGCAAATCGGTTGGAAAACCTGACCACAGCAATGCCATAAAGGGAAAAAGTTTCCAAAACCTGCCCCCCTAAAAAATACTATCTCGCTTATTAGACCACTTAGAAAAACAGTTTTTGTTTTGATTTGTTTCTTTACACTTATGTATTACTTCAAAACAATGAAAAAAATTTTTTCAATCGCACATGGCTTTTCATGCAGACAAGTTTGTTTTTTCACTGTATTCCTATTTCAACCCAGATAAAACATAGTGTTCTTAAGCAAAGTACTACAAATTTGTATTCAACGTAAACAACAGAGTCACAGCTATAAAATGAGACCAAAATTTTGAAAATCGGATAGAAACTGTGGTCACAGTGAGCGATCAAACTCGGAGATCTGCCAAGGAAATGGACGGGTCTTAGACAAATCCATGTCTACGCCTCCTAGACACCATGAAATATAGCATTTGCATAGAAAGTACTACAAATTTATACTTGACGAAAAGTGCACAATCACAGCTTTAAGATGAGACCAAAATCTTGACATTCGAATTAAAATCGTGGCCACAGTAAGCGATCAAAGCTGAAAATCTGCACAAAAAACGCACGTGTTCCAGGAACAGCCATTTACATGCCTCCTACATGGTAGATAATGTGCCTAAAATATTTTCCGACCATGAAAATACTCATTTGGGTTAAGCCTTTAAACTAAAAATTATAAAACCGAAATTCGCACGTTTAAGGGGAGAAAAATCGATTTAAAGTTTTGGGGTAGTGACACGCGAAAAATTAGAAAATGTTTGGCTTTCAGCCACTAAAACTACCCTAAAACTTTTCCAAAGTATCACAAATTTATATTTTTGGAAAATTCAGACGCTGATCTATCTACTGATAGCAAAATAATGCAAATCGGTTGGAAAACCTGACCACAGCAATGCCATAAAGGGAAAAAGTTTCCAAAACCTGCCCCCCTAAAAAATACTATCTCGCTTATTAGACCACTTAGAAAAACAGTTTTTGTTTTGATTTGTTTCTTTACACTTATGTATTACTTCAAAACAATGAAAAAAATTTTTTCAAACGCACATGGCTTTTCATGCAGACAAGTTTGTTTTTTCACTGTATTCCTATTTCAACCCAGATAAAACATAGTGTTCTTAAGCAAAGTACTACAAATTTGTATTCAACGTAAACAACAGAGTCACAGCTATAAAATGAGACCAAAATTTTGAAAATCGGATAGAAACTGTGGTCACAGTGAGCGATCAAACTCGGAGATCTGCCAAGGAAATGGACGGGTTTTAGACAAATCCATGTCTACGCCTCCTAGACACCATAAAATATAGCATTTGCATAGAAAGTACTACAAATTTATACTTGACGAAAAGTGCACAATCACAGCTTTAAGATGAGACCAAAATCTTGACATTCGAATTAAAATCGTGGCCACAGTAAGCGATCAAAGCTGAAAATCTGCACAAAAAACGCACGTGTTCCAGGAACAGCCATTTACATGCCTCCTACATGGTAGATAATGTGCCTAAAATATTTTCCGACCATGAAAGTACTCATTTGGGTTAAGCCTTTAAACTAAAAATTATAAAACCGAAATTCGCACGTTTAAGGGGAGAAAAATCGATTTAAAGTTTTGGGGTAGTGACACGGGAAAAATTAGAAAATTTTTGGCTTTCAGCCACTAAAACTACCCTAAAACTTTTCCAAAGTATCACAAATTTATATTTTTGGAAAATTCAGACGCTGATCTATCTACTGATAGCAAAATAATGCAAATCGGTTGGAAAACCTGACCACAGCAATGCCATAAAGGGAAAAAGTTTCCAAAACCTGCCCCCCTAAAAAATACTATCTCGCTTATTAGACCACTTAGAAAAACAGTTTTTGTTTTGATTTGTTTCTTTACACTTATGTATTACTTCAAAACAATGAAAAAAATTTTTTCAAACGCACATGGCTTTTCATGCAGACAAGTTTGTTTTTTCACTGTATTCCTATTTCAACCCAGATAAAACATAGTGTTCTTAAGCAAAGTACTACAAATTTGTATTCAACGTAAACAACAGAGTCACAGCTATAAAATGAGACCAAAATTTTGAAAATCGGATAGAAACTGTGGTCACAGTGAGCGATCAAACTCGGAGATCTGCCAAGGAAATGGACGGGTTTTAGACAAATCCATGTCTACGCCTCCTAGACACCATAAAATATAGCATTTGCATAGAAAGTACTACAAATTTATACTTGACGAAAAGTGCACAATCACAGCTTTAAGATGAGACCAAAATCTTGACATTCGAATTAAAATCGTGGCCACAGTAAGCGATCAAAGCTGAAAATCTGCACAAAAAACGCACGTGTTCCAGGAACAGCCATTTACATGCCTCCTACATGGTAGATAATGTGCCTAAAATATTTTCCGACCATGAAAATACTCATTTGGGTTAAGCCTTTAAACTAAAAATTATAAAACCGAAATTCGCACGTTTAAGGGGAGAAAAATCGATTTAAAGTTTTGGGGTAGTGACACGGGAAAAATTAGAAAATTTTTGGCTTTCAGCCACTAAAACTACCCTAAAACTTTTCCAAAGTATCACAAATTTATACTTTTTGGAAAATTCAGACGCTGATCTATCTACTGATAGCAAAATAATGCAAATCGGTTGGAAAACCTGACCACAGCAATGCCATAACGGGAAAAAGTTTCCAAAACCTGCCCCCCTAAAAAATACTATCTCGCTTATTAGACCACTTAGAAAAACAGTTTTTGTTTTGATTTGTTTCTTTACACTTATGTATTACTTCAAAACAATGAAAAAAATTTTTTCAATCGCACATGGCTTTTCATGCAGACAAGTTTGTTTTTTCACTGTATTCCTATTTCAACCCAGATAAAACAAAGTGTTCTTAAGCAAAGTACTACAAATTTGTATTCAACGTAAACAACAGAGTCACAGCTATAAAATGAGACCAAAATTTTGAAAATCGGATAGAAACTGTGGTCACAGTGAGCGATCAAACTCGGAGATCTGCCAAGGAAATGGACGGGTCTTAGACAAATCCATGTCTACGCCTCCTAGACACCATGAAATATAGCATTTGCATAGAAAGTACTACAAATTTATACTTGACGAAAAGTGCACAATCACAGCTTTAAGATGAGACCAAAATCTTGACATTCGAATTAAAATCGTGGCCACAGTAAGCGATCAAAGCTGAAAATCTGCACAAAAAACGCACGTGTTCCAGGAACAGCCATTTACATGCCTCCTACATGGTAGATAATGTGCCTAAAATATTTTCCGACCATGAAAATACTCATTTGGGTTAAGCCTTTAAACTAAAAATTATAAAACCGAAATTCGCACGTTTAAGGGGAGAAAAATCGATTTAAAGTTTTGGGGTAGTGACACGCGAAAAATTAGAAAATGTTTGGCTTTCAGCCACTAAAACTACCCTAAAACTTTTCCAAAGTATCACAAATTTATATTTTTGGAAAATTCAGACGCTGATCTATCTACTGATAGCAAAATAATGCAAATCGGTTGGAAAACCTGACCACAGCAATGCCATAAAGGGAAAAAGTTTCCAAAACCTGCCCCCCTAAAAAATACTATCTCGCTTATTAGACCACTTAGAAAAACAGTTTTTGTTTTGATTTGTTTCTTTACACTTATGTATTACTTCAAAACAATGAAAAAAATTTTTTCAAACGCACATGGCTTTTCATGCAGACAAGTTTGTTTTTTCACTGTATTCCTATTTCAACCCAGATAAAACATAGTGTTCTTAAGCAAAGTACTACAAATTTGTATTCAACGTAAACAACAGAGTCACAGCTATAAAATGAGACCAAAATTTTGAAAATCGGATAGAAACTGTGGTCACAGTGAGCGATCAAACTCGGAGATCTGCCAAGGAAATGGACGGGTTTTAGACAAATCCATGTCTACGCCTCCTAGACACCATAAAATATAGCATTTGCATAGAAAGCACTACAAATTTATACTTGACGAAAAGTGCACAATCACAGCTTTAAGATGAGACCAAAATCTTGACATTCGAATTAAAATCGTGGCCACAGTAAGCGATCAAAGCTGAAAATCTGCACAAAAAACGCACGTGTTCCAGGAACAGCCATTTACATGCCTCCTACATGGTAGATAATGTGCCTAAAATATTTTCCGACCATGAAAATACTCACTTGGGTTAAGCCTTTAAACTAAAAATTATAAAACCGAAATTCGCACGTTTAAGGGGAGAAAAATCGATTTAAAGTTTTGGGGTAGTGACACGGGAAAAATTAGAAAATTTTTGGCTTTCAGCCACTAAAACTACCCTAAAACTTTTCCAAAGTATCACAAATTTATACTTTTTGGAAAATTCAGACGCTGATCTATCTACTGATAGCAAAATAATGCAAATCGGTTGGAAAACCTGACCACAGCAATGCCATAAAGGGAAAAAGTTTCCAAAACCTGCCCCCCTAAAAACTACTATCTCGCTTATTAGACCACTTAGAAAAACAGTTTTTGTTTTGATTTGTTTCTTTACACTTATGTATTACTTCAAAACAATGAAAAAAATTTTTTCAATCGCACATGGCTTTTCATGCAGACAAGTTTGTTTTTTCACTGTATTCCTATTTCAACCCAGATAAAACATAGTGTTCTTAAGCAAAGTACTACAAATTTGTATTCAACGTAAACAACAGAGTCACAGCTATAAAATGAGACCAAAATTTTGAAAATCGGATAGAAACTGTGGTCACAGTGAGCGATCAAACTCGGAGATCTGCCAAGGAAATGGACGGGTTTTAGACAAATCCATGTCTACGCCTCCTAGACACCATAAAATATAGCATTTGCATAGAAAGTACTACAAATTTATACTTGACGAAAAGTGCACAATCACAGCTTTAAGATGAGACCAAAATCTTGACATTCGAATTAAAATCGTGGCCACAGTAAGCGATCAAAGCTGAAAATCTGCACAAAAAACGCACGTGTTCCAGGAACAGCCATTTACATGCCTCCTACATGGTAGATAATGTGCCTAAAATATTTTCCGACCATGAAAATACTCATTTGGGTTAAGCCTTTAAACTAAAAATTATAAAACCGAAATTCGCACGTTTAAGGGGAGAAAAATCGATTTAAAGTTTTGGGGTAGTGACACGGGAAAAATTAGAAAATTTTTGGCTTTCAGCCACTAAAACTACCCTAAAACTTTTCCAAAGTATCACAAATTTATACTTTTTGGAAAATTCAGACGCTGATCTATCTACTGATAGCAAAATAATGCAAATCGGTTGGAAAACCTGACCACAGCAATACCATAAAGGGAAAAAGTTTCCAAAACCTGCCCCCCTAAAAAATACTATCTCGCTTATTAGACCACTTAGAAAAACAGTTTTTGTTTTGATTTGTTTCTTTACACTTATGTATTACTTCAAAACAATGAAAAAAATTTTTTCAATCGCACATGGCTTTTCATGCAGACAAGTTTGTTTTTTCACTGTATTCCTATTTCAACCCAGATAAAACATAGTGTTCTTAAGCAAAGTACTACAAATTTGTATTCAACGTAAACAACAGAGTCACAGCTATAAAATGAGACCAAAATTTTGAAAATCGGATAGAAACTGTGGTCACAGTGAGCGATCAAACTCGGAGATCTGCCAAGGAAATGGACGGGTTTTAGACAAATCCATGTCTACGCCTCCTAGACACCATAAAATATAGCATTTGCATAGAAAGTACTACAAATTTATACTTGACGAAAAGTGCACAATCACAGCTTTAAGATGAGACCAAAATCTTGACATTCGAATTAAAATCGTGGCCACAGTAAGCGATCAAAGCTGAAAATCTGCACAAAAAACGCACGTGTTCCAGGAACAGCCATTTACATGCCTCCTACATGGTAGATAATGTGCCTAAAATATTTTCCGACCATGAAAATACTCGTTTGGGTTAAGCCTTTAAACTAAAAATTATAAAACCGAAATTCGCACGTTTAAGGGGAGAAAAATCGATTTAAAGTTTTGGGGTAGTGACACGGGAAAAATTAGAAAATTTTTGGCTTTCAGCCACTAAAACTACCCTAAAACTTTTCCAAAGTATCACAAATTTATACTTTTTGGAAAATTCAGACGCTGATCTATCTACTGATAGCAAAATAATGCAAATCGGTTGGAAAACCTGACCACAGCAATACCATAAAGGGAAAAAGTTTCCAAAACCTGCCCCCCTAAAAAATACTATCTCGCTTATTAGACCACTTAGAAAAACAGTTTTTGTTTTGATTTGTTTCTTTACACTTATGTATTACTTCAAAACAATGAAAAAAATTTTTTCAATCGCACATGGCTTTTCATGCAGACAAGTTTGTTTTTTCACTGTATTCCTATTTCAACCCAGATAAAACATAGTGTTCTTAAGCAAAGTACTACAAATTTGTATTCAACGTAAACAACAGAGTCACAGCTATAAAATGAGACGAAAATTTTGAAAATCGGATAGAAACTGTGGTCACATTGAGCGATCAAACTCGGAGATCTGCCAAGGAAATGGACGGGTTTTAGACAAATCCATGTCTACGCCTCCTAGACACCATAAAATATAGCATTTGCATAGAAAGTACTACAAATTTATACTTGACGAAAAGTGCACAATCACAGCTTTAAGATGAGACCAAAATCTTGACATTCGAATTAAAATCGTGGCCACAGTAAGCGATCAAAGCTGAAAATCTGCACAAAAAACGCACGTGTTCCAGGAACAGCCATTTACATGCCTCCTACATGGTAGATAATGTGCCTTAAAATATTTTCCGACCATGAAAATACTCATTTGGGTTAAGCCTTTAAACTTAAAAATTATAAAACCGAAATTCGCACGTTTAAGGGGAGAAAAATCGATTTAAAGTTTTGGGGTAGTGACACGGGAAAAATTAGAAAATTTTTGGCTTTCAGCCACTAAAACTACCCTAAGACTTTTTCAAAGTATCACAAATTTATACTTTTTGGAAAATTCAGACGCTGATCTATCTACTGATAGCAAAATAATGCAAATCGGTTGGAAAACCTGACCACAGCAATGCCATAAAGGAAAAAAGTTTCCAAAACCTGCCCCCCTAAAAACTACTATCTCGCTTATTAGACCACTTAGAAAAACAGTTTTTGTTTTGATTTGTTTCTTTACACTTATGTATTACTTCAAAACAATGAAAAAATTTTTTTCAATCGCACATGGCTTTTCATGCAGACAAGTTTGTTTTTTCACTGTATTCCTATTTCAACCCAGATAAAACATAGTGTTCTTAAGCAAAGTACTACAAATTTGTATACAACGTAAACAACAGAGTCACAGCTATAAAATGAGACCAAAATTATGAAAATCGGATAGAAACTGTGGTCACAGTGAGCGATCAAACTCGGAGATCTGCCAAGGAAATGGACGGGTTTTAGACAAATCCATGTCTACGCCTCCTAGACACCATAAAATATATCATTTGCATAGAAAGTACTACAAATTTATACTTGACAAAAAGTGCACAATCACAGCTTTAAGATGAGACCAAAATCTTGACATTCGAATTAAAATCGTGGCCACAGTAAGCGATCAAAGCTGAAAATCTGCACAAAAAACGCACGTGTTCCAGGAACAGCCATTTACATGCCTCCTACATGGTAGATAATGTGCCTGAAATATTTTCCGACCATGAAAATACTCATTTGGGCTAAGCCTTAAAACTAAAAATTATAAAACCGAAATTCGCACGTTTAAGGGGAGAAAAATCGATTTAAAGTTTTGGGGTAGTGACACGGGAAAAATTAGAAAATTTTTGGCTTTCAGCCACTAAAACTACCCTAAAACTTTTCCAAAGTATCACAAATTTATACTTTTTGGAAAATTCAGACGCTGATCTATCTACTGATAGCAAAATAATGCAAATCGGTTGGAAAACCTGACCACAGCAATGCCATAAAGGGAAAAAGTTTCCAAAACCTGCCCCCCTAAAAAATACTATCTCGCTTATTAGACCACTTAGAAAAACAGTTTTTGTTTTGATTTGTTTCTTTACACTTATGTATTACTTCAAAACAATGAAAAAAATTTTTTTCAATCGCACATGGCTTTTCATGCAGACAAGTTTGTTTTTTCACTGTATTCCTATTTCAACCCAGATAAAACATAGTGTTCTTAAGCAAAGTACTACAAATTTGTATTCAACGTAAACAACAGAGTCACAGCTATAAAATGAGACCAAAATTTTGAAAATCGGATAGAAACTGTGGTCACAGTGAGCGATCAAACTCGGAGATCTGCCAAGGAAATGGACGGGTCTTAGACAAATCCATGTCTACGCCTCCTAGACACCATAAAATATAGCATTTGCATAGAAAGTACTACAAATTTATACTTGACGAAAAGTGCACAATCACAGCTTTAAGATGAGACCAAAATGTTGACATTCGAATTAAAATCGTGGCCACAGTAAGCGATCAAAGCTGAAAATCTGCACAAAAAACGCACGTGTTCCAGGAACAGCCATTTACATGCCTCCTACATGGTAGATAATGTGCCTGAAATATTTTCCGACCATGAAAATACTCATTTGGGCTAAGCCTTAAAACTAAAAATAATAAAACCGAAATTCGCACGTTTAAGGGGAGAAAAATCGATTTAAAGTTTTGGGGTAGTGACACGGGAAAAATTAGAAAATTTTTGGCTTTCAGCCACTAAAACTACCCTAAAACTTTTCCAAAGTATCACAAATTTATACTTTTTGGAAAATTCAGACGCTGATCCATCTACTGATAGCAAAATAATGCAAATCGGTTGGAAAACCTGACCACAGCAATGCCATAAAGGGGAAAAGTTTCCAAAACCTGCCCCCCTGAAATATACTATCTCGCTTATTAGACCACTTAGAAAAACAGTTTTTGTTTTGATTTGTTTCTTTACACTTATGTATTACTTCAAAACAATGAAAAAAATTTTTTCAATCGCACATGGCTTTTCATGCAGACAAGTTTGTTTTTTCACTGTATTCCTATTTCAACCCAGATAAAACATAGTGTTCTTAAGCAAAGTACTACAAATTTGTATTCAACGTAAACAACAGAGTCACAGCTATAAAATGAGACCAAAATTTTGAAAATCGGATAGAAACTGTGGTCACAGTGAGCGATCAAACTCGGAGATCTGCCAAGGAAATGGACGGGTCTTAGACAAATCCATGTCTACGCCTCCTAGACACCATAAAATATAGCATTTGCATAGAAAGTACTACAAATTTATACTTGACAAAAAGTGCACAATCACAGCTTTAAGATGAGACCAAAATCTTGACATTCGAATTAAAATCGTGGCCACAGTAAGTGATCAAAGCTGAAAATCTGCACAAAAAACGCACGTGTTCCAGGAACAGCCATTTACATGCCTCCTACATGGTAGATAATGTGCCTTAAAATATTTTCCGACCATGAAAATACTCATTTGGGTTAAGCCTTTAAACTAAAAATTATAAAACCGAAATTCGCACGTTTAAGGGGAGAAAAATCGATTTAAAGTTTTGGGGTAGTGACACGGGAAAAATTAGAAAATTTTTGGCTTTCAGCCACTAAAACTACCCTAAAACTTTTCCAAAGTATCACAAATTTATACTTTTTGGAAAATTCAGACGCTGATCTATCTACTGATAGCAAAATAATGCAAATCGGTTGGAAAACCTGACCACAGCAATGCCATAAAGGGAAAAAGTTTCCAAAACCTGCCCCCCTAAAAAATACTATCTCGCTTATTAGACCACTTAGAAAAACAGTTTTTGTTTTGATTTGTTTCTTTACACTTATGTATTACTTCAAAACAATGAAAAAAATTTTTTCAAACGCACATGGCTTTTCATGCAGACAAGTTTGTTTTTTCACTGTATTCCTATTTCAACCCAGATAAAACATAGTGTTCTTAAGCAAAGTACTACAAATTTGTATTCAACGTAAACAACAGAGTCACAGCTATAAAATGAGACCAAAATTTTGAAAATCGGATAGAAACTGTGGTCACAGTGAGCGATCAAACTCGGAGATCTGCCAAGGAAATGGACGGGTTTTAGACAAATCCATGTCTACGCCTCCTAGACACCATAAAATATAGCATTTGCATAGAAAGTACTACAAATTTATACTTGACGAAAAGTGCACAATCACAGCTTTAAGATGAGACCAAAATCTCGACATTCGAATTAAAATCGTGGCCACAGTAAGCGATCAAAGCTGAAAATCTGCACAAAAAACGCACGTGTTCCAGGAACAGCCATTTACATGCCTCCTACATGGTAGATAATGTGCCTAAAATATTTTCCGACCATGAAAATACTCATTTGGGTTAAGCCTTTAAACTAAAAATTATAAAACCGAAATTCGCACGTTTAAGGGGAGAAAAATCGATTTAAAGTTTTGGGGTAGTGACACGGGAAAAATTAGAAAATTTTTGGCTTTCAGCCACTAAAACTACCCTAAAACTTTTCCAAAGTATCACAAATTTATACTTTTTGGAAAATTCAGACGCTGATCTATCTACTGATAGCAAAATAATGCAAATCGGTTGGAAAACCTGACCACAGCAATGCCATAAGGGGAAAAAGTTTCCAAAACCTGCCCCCCTAAAATATACTATCTTGCTTATTAGACCACTTAGAAAAACAGTTTTTGTTTTGATTTGTTTCTTTACACTTATGTATTACTTCAAAACAATGAAAAAAATTTTTTCAATCGCACATGGCTTTTCATGCAGACAAGTTTGTTTTTTCACTGTATTCCTATTTCAACCCAGATAAAACATAGTGTTCTTAAGCAAAGTACTACAAATTTGTATTCAACGTAAACAACAGAGTCACAGCTATAAAATGAGACCAAAATTTTGAAAATCGGATAGAAACTGTGGTCACAGTGAGCGATCAAACTCGGAGATCTGCCAAGGAAATGGACGGGTTTTAGACAAATCCATGTCTACGCCTCCTAGACACCATAAAATATAGCATTTGCATAGAAAGTACTACAAATTTATACTTGACGAAAAGTGCACAATCACAGCTTTAAGATGAGACCAAAATCTTGACATTCGAATTAAAATCGTGGCCACAGTAAGCGATCAAAGCTGAAAATCTGCACAAAAAACGCACGTGTTCCAGGAACAACCATTTATATGCCTCCTACATGGTAGATAATGTGCCTGAAATATTTTCCGACCATGAAAATACTCATTTGGGCTAAGCCTTTAAACTAAAAATTATAAAACCGAAATTCGCACGTTTAAGGGGAGAAAAATCGATTTAAAGTTTTGGGGTAGTGACACGGGAAAAATTAGAAAATTTTTGGCTTTCAGCCACTAAAACTACCCTAAAACTTTTCCAAAGTATCACAAATTTATACTTTTTGGAAAATTCAGACGCTGATCTATCTACTGATAGCAAAATAATGCAAATCGGTTGGAAAACCTGACCACAGCAATGCCATAAAGGGAAAAAGTTTCCAAAGCCTGCCCCCCTAAAAAATACTATCTCGCTTATTAGACGACTTAGAAAAACAGTTTTTGTTTTGATTTGTTTCTTTACACTTATGTATTACTTCAAAACAATGAAAAAAATTTTTTCAATCGCACATGGCTTTCCATGCAGACAAGTTTGTTTTTTCACTGTATTCCTATTTCAACCCAGATAAAACATAGTGTTCTTAAGCAAAGTACTACAAATTTGTATTCAACGTAAACAACAGAGTCACAGCTATAAAATGAGACCAAAATTTTGAAAATCGGATAGAAACTGTGGTCACAGTGAGCGATCAAACTCGGAGATCTGCCAAGGAAATGGACGGGTCTTAGACAAATCCATGTCTACGCCTCCTAGACACCATAAAATATAGCATTTGCATGGAAAGTACTACAAATTTATACTTGACGAAAAGTGCACAATCACAGCTTTAAGATGAGACCAAAATCTTGACATTCGAATTAAAATCGTGGCCACAGTAAGCGATCAAAGCTGAAAATCTGCACAAAAAACGCACGTGTTCCAGGAACAGCCATTTACATGCCTCCTACATGGTAGATAATGTGCCTAAAATATTTTCCGACCATGAAAATACTCATTTGGGTTAAGCCTTTAAACTAAAAATTATAAAACCGAAATTCGCACGTTTAAGGGGAGAAAAATCGATTTAAAGTTTTGGGGTAGTGACACGGGAAAAATTAGAAAATGTTTGGCTTTCAGCCACTAAAACTACCCTAAAACTTTTCCAAAGTATCACAAATTTATACTTTTTGGAAAATTCAGACGCTGATCTATCTACTGATAGCAAAATAATGCAAATCGGTTGGAAAACCTGACCACAGCAATGCCATAAAGGGAAAAAGTTTCCAAAACCTGCCCCCCTAAAAAATACTATCTCGCTTATTAGACGACTTAGAAAAACAGTTTTTGTTTTGATTTGTTTCTTTACACTTATGTATTACTTCAAAACAATGAAAAAAATTTTTTCAATCGCACATGGCTTTTCATGCAGACAAGTTTGTTTTTTCACTGTATTCCTATTTCAACCCAGATAAAACATAGTGTTCTTAAGCAAAGTAGTACAAATTTGTATTCAACGTAAACAACAGAGTCACAGCTATAAAATGAGACCAAAATTTTGAAAATCGGATAGAAACTGTGGTCACAGTGAGCGATCAAACTCGGAGATCTGCCAAGGAAATGGACGGGTTTTAGACAAATCCATGTCTACGCCTCCTAGACACCATAAAATATAGCATTTGCATAGAAAGTACTACAAATTTATACTTGACGAAAAGTGCACAATCACAGCTTTAAGATGAGACCAAAATCTCGACATTCGAATTAAAATCGTGGCCACAGTAAGCGATCAAAGCTGAAAATCTGCACAAAAAACGCACGTGTTCCAGGAACAGCCATTTACATGCCTCCTACATGGTAGATAATGTGCCTAAAATATTTTCCGACCATGAAAATACTCATTTGGGTTAAGCCTTTAAAGTAAAAATTATAAAACCGAAATTCGCACGTTTAAGGGGAGAAAAATCGATTTAAAGTTTTGGGGTAGTGACACGGGAAAAATTAGAAAATTTTTGGCTTTCAGCCACTAAAACTACCCTAAAACTTTTCCAAAGTATCACAAATTTATACTTTTTGGAAAATTCAGACGCTGATCTATCTACTGATAGCAAAATAATGCAAATCGGTTGGAAAACCTGACCACAGCAATGCCATAAAGGGAAAAAGTTTCCAAAACCTGCCCCCCTAAAAAATACTATCTCGCTTATTAGACGACTTAGAAAAACAGTTTTTGTTTTGATTTGTTTCTTTACACTTATGTATTACTTCAAAACAATGAAAAAAATTTTTTCAATCGCACATGGCTTTTCATGCAGACAAGTTTGTTTTTTCACTGTATTCCTATTTCAACCCAGATAAAACATAGTGTTCTTAAGCAAAGTACTACAAATTTGTATTCAACGTAAACAACAGAGTCACAGCTATAAAATGAGACCAAAATTTTGAAAATCGGATAGAAACTGTGGTCACAGTGAGCGATCAAACTCGGAGATCTGCCAAGGAAATGGACGGGTTTTAGACAAATCCATGTCTACGCCTCCTAGACACCATAAAATATAGCATTTGCATAGAAAGTACTACAAATTTATACTTGACGAAAAGTGCACAATCACAGCTTTAAGATGAGACCAAAATCTTGACATTCGAATTAAAATCGTGGCCACAGTAAGTGATCAAAGCTGAAAATCTGCACAAAAAACGCACGTGTTCCAGGAACAGCCATTTACATGCCTCCTACATGGTAGATAATGTGCCTAAAATATTTTCCGACCATGAAAATACTCATTTGGGTTAAGCCTTTAAACTAAAAATTATAAAACCGAAATTCGCACGTTTAAGGGGAGAAAAATCGATTTAAAGTTTTGGGGTAGTGACACGGGAAAAATTAGAAAATGTTTGGCTTTCAGCCACTAAAACTACCCTAAAACTTTTCCAAAGTATCACAAATTTATACTTTTTGGAAAATTCAGACGCTGGTCTATCTACTGATAGCAAAATAATGCAAATCGGTTGGAAAACCTGACCACAGCAATGCCATAAAGGGAAAAAGTTTCCAAAACCTGCCCCCCTAAAAAATACTATCTCGCTTATTAGACCCCTTAGAAAAACAGTTTTTGTTTTGATTTGTTTCTTTACACTTATGTATTACTTCAAAACAATGAAAAAAATTTTTTCAATCGCACATGGCTTTTCATGCAGACAGGTTTGCTTTTTCACTGTATTCCTATTTCAACCCAGATAAAACATAGTGTTCTTAAGCAAAGTACTACAAATTTGTATTCAACGTAAACAACAGAGTCACAGCTATAAAATGAGACCAAAATTTTGAAAATCGGATAGAAACTGTGGTCACAGTGAGCGATCAAACTCGGAGATCTGCCAAGGAAATGGACGGGTCTTAGACAAATCCATGTCTACGCCTCCTAGACACCATAAAATATAGCATTTGCATAGAAAGTACTACAAATTTATACTTGACGAAAAGTGCACAATCACAGCTTTAAGATGAGACCAAAATCTTGACATTCGAATTAAAATCGTGGCCACAGTAAGCGATCAAAGCTGAAAATCTGCACAAAAAACGCACGTGTTCCAGGAACAGCCATTTATATGCCTCCTACATGGTAGATAATGTGCCTGAAATATTTTCCGACCATGAAAATACTCATTTGGGCTAAGCCTTTAAACTAAAAATTATAAAACCGAAATTCGCACGTTTAAGGGGAGAAAAATCGATTTAAAGTTTTGGGGTAGTGACACGGGAAAAATTAGAAAATTTTTGGCTTTCAGCCACTAAAACTACCCTAAAACTTTTCCAAAGTATCACAAATTTATACTTTTTGGAAAATTCAGACGCTGATCTATCTACTGATAGCAAAATAATGCAAATCGGTTGGAAAACCTGACCACAGCAATGCCATAAAGGGAAAAAGTTTCCAAAACCTGCCCCCCTAAAAACTACTATCTCGCTTATTAGACCACTTAGAAAAACAGTTTTTGTTTTGATTTGTTTCTTTACACTTATGTATTACTTCAAAACAATGAAAAAAATTTTTTCAATCGCACATGGCTTTTCATGCAGACAAGTTTGTTTTTACACTGTATTCCTATTTCAACCCAGATAAAACATAGTGTTCTTAAGCAAAGTACTACAAATTTGTATTCAACGTAAACAACAGAGTCACAGCTATAAAATGAGACCAAAATTTTGAAAATCGGATAGAAACTGTGGTCACAGTGAGCGATCAAACTCGGAGATCTGCCAAGGAAATGGACGGGTTTTAGACAAATCCATGTCTACGCCTCCTAGACACCATAAAATATAGCATTTGCATAGAAAGTACTACAAATTTATACTTGACGAAAAGTGCACAATCACAGCTTTAAGGTGAGACCAAAATCTTGACATTCGAATTAAAATCGTGGCCACAGTAAGCGATCAAAGCTGAAAATCTGCACAAAAAACGCACGTGTTCTAGGAACAGCCATTTACATGCCTCCTACATGGTAGATAATGTGCCTAAAATATTTTCCGACCATGAAAATACTCATTTGGGTTAAGCCTTTAAACTAAAAATTATAAAACCGAAATTCGCACGTTTAAAGGGAGAAAAATCGATTTAAAGTTTTGGGGTAGTGACACGGGAAAAATTAGAAAATTTTTGGCTTTCAGCCACTAAAACTACCCTAAAACTTTTCCAAAGTATCACAAATTTATACTTTTTGGAAAATTCAGACGCTGATCTATCTACTGATAGCAAAATAATGCAAATCGGTTGGAAAACCTGACCACAGCAATACCATAAAGGGAAAAAGTTTCCAAAACCTGCCCCCCTAAAATATACTATCTCGCTTATTAGACCACTTAGAAAAACAGTTTTTGTTTTGATTTGTTTCTTTACACTTATGTATTACTTCAAAACAATGAAAAAAATTTTTTCAATCGCACATGGCTTTTCATGCAGACAAGTTTGTTTTTTCACGGTATTCCTATTTCAACCCAGATAAAACATAGTGTTCTTAAGCAAAGTACTACGAATTTGTATTCGACGTAAACAACAGAGTCACAGCTATAAAATGAGACCAAAATTTTGAAAATCGGATAGAAACTGTGGTCACAGTGAGCGATCAAACTCGGAGATCTGCCAAGGAAATCGACGGGTCTTAGACAAATCCATGTCTACGCCTCCTAGACACCATAAAATATAGCATTTGCATAGAAAGTACTACAAATTTATACTTGACGAAAAGTGCACAATCACAGCTTTAAGATGAGACCAAAATCTTGACATTCGAATTAAAATCGTGGCCACAGTAAGCGATCAAAGCTGAAAATCTGCACAAAAAACGCACGTGTTCCAGGAACAGCCATTTACATGCCTCCTACATGGTAGATAATGTGCCTAAAATATTTTCCGACCATGAAGATACTCATTTGGGTTAAGCCTTTAAACTAAAAATTATAAAACCGAAATTCGCACGTTTAAGGGGAGAAAAATCGATTTAAAGTTTTGGGGTAGTGACACGGGAAAAATTAGAAAATTTTTGGCTTTCAGCCACTAAAACTACCCTAAAACTTTTCCAAAGTATCACAAATTTATACTTTTTGGAAAATTCAGACGCTGATCTATCTACTGATAGCAAAATAATGCAAATCGGTTGGAAAACCTGACCACAGCAATGCCATAAAGGGAAAAAGTTTCCAAAACTTGCCCCCCTAAAAAATACTATCTCGCTTATTAGACCACTTAGAAAAACAGTTTTTGTTTTGATTTGTTTCTTTACACTTATGTATTACTTCAAAACAATGAAAAAATTTTTTTCAATCGCACATGGCTTTTCATGCAGACAAGTTTGTTTTTTCACTGTATTCCTATTTCAACCCAGATAAAACATAGTGTTCTTAAGCAAAGTACTACAAATTTGTATACAACGTAAACAACAGAGTCACAGCTATAAAATGAGACCAAAATTTTGAAAATCGGATAGAAACTGTGGTCACAGTGAGCGATCAAACTCGGAGATCTGCCAAGGAAATGGACGGGTTTTAGACAAATCCATGTCTACGCCTCCTAGACACCATAAAATATAGCATTTGCATAGAAAGTACTACAAATTTATACTTGACGAAAAGTGCACAATCACAGCTTTAAGATGAGACCAAAATCTTGACATGCGAACTAAAATCGTGGCCACAGTAAGCGATCAAAGCTGAAAATCTGCACAAAAAACGCACGTGTTCCAGGAACAGCCATTTACATGCCTCCTACATGGTAGATAATGTGCCTAAAATATTTTCCGACCATGAAAATACTCATTTGGGCTAAGCCTTTAAACCAAAAATTATAAAACCGAAATTCGCACGTTTAAGGGGAGAAAAATCGATTTAAAGTTTTGGGGTAGTGACACGGGAAAAATTAGAAAATTTTTGGCTTTCAGCCACTAAAACTACCCTAAAACTTTTCCAAAGTATCACAAATTTATACTTTTTGGAAAATTCAGACGCTGATCTATCTACTGATAGCAAAATAATGCAAATCGGTTGGAAAACCTGACCACAGCAATGCCATAAAGGGAAAAAGTTTCCAAAACCTGCCCCCCTAAAAAATACTATCTCGCTTATTAAACCACTTAGAAAAACAGTTTTTGTTTTGATTTGTTTCTTTACACTTATGTATTACTTCAAAACAATGAAAAAAAATTTTTCAATCGCACATGGCTTTTCATGCAGACAAGTTTGTTTTTTCACTGTATTCCTATTTCAACCCAGATAAAACATAGTGTTCTTAAGCAAAGTACTACAAATTTGTATTCAACGTAAACAACAGAGTCACAGCTATAAAATGAGACCAAAATTTTGAAAATCGGATAGAAACTGTGGTCACAGTGAGCGATCAAACTCGGAGATCTGCCAAGGAAATGGACGGGTTTTAGACAAATCCATGTCTACGCCTCCTAGACACCATAAAATATAGCATTTGCATAGAAAGTACTACAAATTTATACTTGACGAAAAGTGCACAATCACAGCTTTAAGATGAGACCAAAATCTTGACATTCGAATTAAAATCGTGGCCACAGTAAGCGATCAAAGCTGAAAATCTGCACAAAAAACGCACGTGTTCCAGGAACAGCCATTTACATGCCTCCTACATGGTAGATAATGTGCCTAAAATATTTTCCGACCATGAAAATACTCATTTGGGTTAAGCCTTTAAACTAAAAATTATAAAACCGAAATTTGCACGTTTAAGGGGAGAAAAATCGATTTAAAGTTTTGGGGTAGTGACACGGGAAAAATTAGAAAATTTTTGGCTTTCAGCCACTAAAACTACCCTAAAACTTTTCCAAAGTATCACAAATTTATACTTTTTGGAAAATTCAGACGCTGATCTATCTACTGATAGCAAAATAATGCAAATCGGTTGGAAAACCTGACCACAGCAATGCCATAAAGGGAAAAAGTTTCCAAAACTTGCCCCCTAAAATATACTATCTCGCTTATTAGACCACTTAGAAAAACAGTTTTTGTTTTGATTTGTTTCTTTACACTTATGTATTACTTCAAAACAATGAAAAAAATTTTTTCAATCGCACATGGCTTTTCATGCAGACAAGTTTGTTTTTTCACTGTATTCCTATTTCAACCCAGATAAAACATAGTGTTCTTAAGCAAAGTACTACAAATTTGTATACAACGTAAACAACAGAGTCACAGCTATAAAATGAGACCAAAATTTTGAAAATCGGATAGAAACTGTGGTCACAGTGAGCGATCAAACTCGGAGATCTGCCAAGAAAATGGACGGGTTTTAGACAAATCCATGTCTACGCCTCCTAGACACCATAAAATATAGCATTTGCATAGAAAGTACTACAAATTTATACTTGACGAAAAGTGCACAATCACAGCTTTAAGATGAGACCAAAATCTTGACATTCGAATTAAAATCGTGGCCACAGTAAGCGATCAAAGCTGAAAATCTGCACAAAAAACGCACGTGTTCCAGGAACAGCCATTTACATGCCTCCTACATGGTAGATAATGTGCCTAAAATATTTTCCGACCATGAAAATACTCATTTGGGTTAAGCCTTTAAACTAAAAATTATAAAACCGAAATTCGCACGTTTAAGGGGAGAAAAATCGATCTAAAGTTTTGGGGTAGTGACACGGGAAAAATTAGAAAATGTTTGGCTTTCAGCCACTAAAACTACCCTAAAACTTTTCCAAAGTATCACAAATTTATGCTTTTTGGAAAATTCAGACGCTGATCTATCTACTGATAGCAAAATAATGCAAATCGGTTGGAAAACCTGACCACAGCAATGCCATAAAGGGAAAAAGTTTCCAAAACCTGCCCCCCTAAAAAATACTATCTCGCTTATTAGACCACTTAGAAAAACAGTTTTTGTTTTGATTTGTTTCTTTACACTTATGTATTACTTGAAAACAATGAAAAAAATTTTTTCAATCGCACATGGCTTTTCATGCAGACAAGTTTGTTTTTTCACTGTATTCCTATTTCAACCCAGATAAAACATAGTGTTCTTAAGCAAAGTACTACAAATTTGTATTCAACGTAAACAACAGAGTCACAGCTACAAAATGAGACCAAAATTTTGAAAATCGGATAGAAACTGTGGTCACAGTGAGCGATCAAACTCGGAGATCTGCCAAGGAAATGGACGGGTTTTAGACAAATCCATGTCTACGCCTCCTAGACACCATAAAATATAGCATTTGCATAGAAAGTACTACAAATTTATACTTGACGAAAAGTGCACAATCACAGATTTAAGATGAGACCAAAATCTTGACATTCGAATTAAAATCGTGGCCACAGTAAGCGATCAAAGCTGAAAATCTGCACAAAAAACGCACGTGTTCCAGGAACAGCCATTTACATGCCTCCTACATGGTAGAATATGTGCCCGACCATGAAAATACTCATTTGGGTTAAGCCTTTAAATTAAAAATTATAAAACCGAAATTCGCACGTTTAAGGGGAGAAAAATCGATTTAAAGTTTTGGGGTAGTGACACGGGAAAAATTAGAAAATTTTTGGCTTTCAGCAAATAAAACTACCCTAAAACTTTTCCAAAGTATCACAAATTTATACTTTTTGGAAAATTCAGACGCTGATCTATCTACTGATAGCAAAATAATGCAAATCGGTTGGAAAACCTGACCACAGCAATGCCATAAAGGGAAAAAGTTTCCAAAACCTGCCCCCCTGAAAAATACTATCTCGCTTATTAGACCACTTAGAAAAACAGTTTTTGTTTTGATTTGTTTCTTTACACTTATGTATTACTTCAAAACAATAAAAAAAATTTTTTCAATCGCACATGGCTTTTCATGCAGACAAGTTTGTTTTTTCACTGTATTCCTATTTCAACCCAGATAAAACATAGTGTTCTTAAGCAAAGTACTACAAATTTGTATTCAACGTGAACAACAGAGTCACAGCTATAAAATGAGACCAAAATTTTGAAAATCGGATAGAAACTGTGGTCACAGTGAGCGATCAAACTCGGAGATCTGCCAAGGAAATGGACGGGTTTTAGACAAATCCATGTCTACGCCTCCTAGACACCATAAAATATAGCATTTGCATAGAAAGTACTACAAATTTATACTTGACGAAAAGTGCACAATCACAGCTTTAAGATGAGACCAAAATCTTGACATTCGAATTAAAATCGTGGCCACAGTAAGCGATCAAAGCTGAAAATCTGCACAAAAAACGCACGTGTTCCAGGAACAGCCATTTACATGCCTCCTACATGGTAGATAATGTGCCTAAAATATTTTCCGACCATGAAGATACTCATTTGGGTTAAGCTTTTAAACTAAAAATTATAAAACCGAAATTCGCACGTTTAAGGGGAGAAAAATCGATTTAAAGTTTTGGGGTAGTGACACGGGAAAAATTAGAAAATTTTTGGCTTTCAGCCACTAAAACTACCCTAAAACTTTTCCAAAGTATCACAAATTTATACTTTTTGGAAAATTCAGACGCTGATCTATCTACTGATAGCAAAATAATGCAAATCGGTTGGAAAACCTGACCACAGCAATGCCATAAAGGGAAAAAGTTTCCAAAACCTGCCCCCCTAAAAACTACTATCTCGCTTATTAGACCACTTAGAAAAACAGTTTTTATTTTGATTTGTTTCTTTACACTTATGTATTACTTCAAAACAATGAAAAAATTTTTTTCAATCGCACATGGCTTTTCATGCAGACAAGTTTGTTTTTTCACTGTATTCCTATTTCAACCCAGATAAAACATAGTGTTCTTAAGCAAAGTACTACAAATTTGTATTCAACGTAAACAACAGAGTCACAGCTATAAAATGAGACCAAAATTTTGAAAATCGGATAGAAACTGTGGTCACAGTGAGCGATCAAACTCGGAGATCTGCCAAGGAAATGGACGGGTTTTAGACAAATCCATGTCTACGCCTCCTAGACACCATAAAATATAGCATTTGCATAGAAAGTACTACAAATTTATACTTGACAAAAAGTGCACAATCACAGCTTTAAGATGAGACCAAAATCTTGACATTCGAATTAAAATCGTGGCCACAGTAAGCGATCAAAGCTGAAAATCTGCACAAAAAACGCACGTGTTCCAGGAACAGCCATTTACATGCCTCCTACATGGTAGATAATGTGCCTAAAATATTTTCCGACCATGAAAATACTCACTTGGGTTAAGCCTTTAAACTAAAAATTATAAAACCGAAATTCGCACGTTTAAGGGGAGAAAAATCGATTTAAAGTTTTGGGGTAGTGACACGGAAAAAATTAGAAAATTTTTGGCTTTCAGCCACTAAAACTACCCTAAAACTTTTCCAAAGTATCACAAATTTATACTTTTTGGAAAATTCAGACGCTGATCTATCTACTGATAGCAAAATAATGCAAATCGGTTGGAAAACCTGACCACAGCAATGCCATAAAGGGAAAAAGTTTCCAAAACCTGCCCCCCTGAAATATACTATCTCGCTTATTACACCACTTAGAAAAACAGTTTTTGTTTTGATTTGTTTCTTTACACTTATGTATTACTTCAAAACAATGAAAAAACTTTTTCAATCGCACATGGCTTTTCATGCAGGCAAGTTTGTTTTTTCGCTGTATTCCTATTTCAACCCAGATAAAACATAGTGTTCTTAAGCAAAGTACTACAAATTTGTATTCAACGTAAACAACAGAGTCACAGCTATAAAATGAGACCAAAATTTTGAAAATCGGATAGAAACTGTGGTCACAGTGAGCGATCAAACTCGGAGATCTGCCAAGGAAATGGACGGGTTTTAGACAAATCCATGTCTACGCCTCCTAGACACCATAAAATATAGCATTTGCATAGAAAGTACTACAAATTTATACTTCACGAAAAGTGCACAATCACAGCTTTGAGATGAGACCAAAATCTTGACATTCGAATTAAAATCGTGGCCACAGTAAGCGATCAAAGCTGAAAATCTGCACAAAAAACGCACGTGTTCCAGGAACAGCCATTTACATGCCTCCTACATGGTAGATAATGTGCCTAAAATATTTTCCGACTATGAAAATACTCATTTGGGTTAAGCCTTTAAACTAAAAATTATAAAACCGAAATTCGCACGTTTAAGGGGAGAAAAATCGATTTAAAGTTTTGGGGTAGTGACACGGGAAAAATTAGAAAATTTTTGGCTTTCAGCCACTAAAACTACCCTAAAACTTTTCCAAAGTACCACAAATTTATACTTTTTGGAAAATTCAGACGCTGATCTATCTACTGATAGCAAAATAATGCAAATCGGTTGGAAAACCTGACCACAGCAATGCCATAAAGATAAAAAGTTTCCAAAACCTGCCCCCCTAAAATATACTATCTCGCTTATTAGACCACTTAGAAAAACAGTTTTTGTTTTGATTTGTTTCTTTACACTTATGTATTACTTCAAAACAATGAAAAAAATTTTTTCAATCGCACATGGCTTTTCATGCAGACAGGTTTGCTTTTTCACTGTATTCCTATTTCAACCCAGATAAAACATAGTGTTCTTAAGCAAAGTACTACAAATTTGTATTCAACGTAAACAACAGAGTCACAGCTATAAAATGAGACCAAAATTTTGAAAATCGGATAGAAACTGTGGTCACAGTGAGCGATCAAACTCGGAGATCTGCCAAGGAAATGGACGGGTTTTAGACAAATCCATGTCTACGCCTCCTAGACACCATAAAATATAGCATTTGCATAGAAAGTACTACAAATTTATACTTGACGAAAAGTGCACAATCACAGCTTTAAGATGAGACCAAAATCTTGACATTCGAATTAAAATCGTGGCCACAGTAAGCGATCAAAGCTGAAAATCTGCACAAAAAACGCACGTGTTCCAGGAACAGCCATTTACATGCCTCCTACATGGTAGATAATGTGCCTAAAATATTTTCCGACCATGAAAATACTCGTTTGGGTTAAGCCTTTAAACTAAAAATTATAAAACCGAAATTCGCACGCTTAAGGGGAGAAAAATCGATTTAAAGTTTTGGGGTAGTGACACGGGAAAAATTAGAAAATTTTTGGCTTTCAGCCACTAAAACTACCCTAAAACTTTTCCAAAGTATCACAAATTTATACTTTTTGGAAAATTCAGACGCTGATCTATCTACTGATAGCAAAATAATGCAAATCGGTTGGAGAACCTGACCACAGCAATGCCATAAAGGGATAAAGTTTCCAAAACTTGCCCCCCTAAAAAATACTATCTCGCTTATTAGACCACTTAGAAAAACAGTTTTTGTTTTGATTTGTTTCTTTACACTTATGTATTACTTGAAAACAATGAAAAAAATTTTTTCAATCGCACATGGCTTTTCATGCAGACAAGTTTGTTTTTTCACTGTATTCCTATTTCAACCCAGATAAAACATAGTGTTCTTAAGCAAAGTACTACAAATTTGTATTCAACGTAAACAACAGAGTCACAGCTATAAAATGAGACCAAAATTTTGAAAATCGGATAGAAACTGTGGTCACAGTGAGCGATCAAACTCGGAGATCTGCCAAGGAAATGGACGGGTTTTAGACAAATCCATGCCTACGCCTCCTAGACACCATAAAATATAGCATTTGCATAGAAAGTACTACAAATTTATACTTGACGAAAAGTGCACAATCACAGCTTTAAGATGAGACCAAAATCTTGACATTCGAATTAAAATCGTGGCCACAGTAAGCGATCAAAGCTGAAAATCTGCACAAAAAACGCACGTGTTCCAGGAACAGCCATTTACATGCCTCCTACATGGTAGATAATGTGCCTAAAATATTTTCCGACCATGACAATACTCGTTTGGGTTAAGCCTTTAAACTAAAAATTATAAAACCGAAATTCGCACGCTTAAGGGGAGAAAAATCGATTTAAAGTTTTGGGGTAGTGACACGGGAAAAATTAGAAAATTTTTGGCTTTCAGCCACTAAAACTACCCTAAAACTTTTCCAAAGTATCACAAATTTATACTTTTTGGAAAATTCAGACGCTGATCTATCTACTGATAGCAAAATAATGCAAATCGGTTGGAAAACCTGACCACAGCAATGCCATAAAGGGAAAAAGTTTCCAAAACCTGCCCCCCTAAAATATACTATCTCGCTTATTAGACCACTTAGAAAAACAGTTTTTGTTTTGATTTGTTTCTTTACACTTATGTATTACTTCAAAACAATGAAAAACATTTTTTCAATCGCACATGGCTTTTCATGCAGACAAGTTTGTTTTTTCACTGTATTCCTATTTCAACCCAGATAAAACATAGTGTTCTTAAGCAAAGTACTACAAATTTGTATTCGACGTAAACAACAGAGTCACAGCTATAAAATGAGACCAAAATTTTGAAAATCGGATAGAAACTGTGGTCACAGTGAGCGATCAAACTCGGATATCTGCCAAGGAAATGGACGGGTTTTAGACAAATCCATGTCTACGCCTCCTAGACACCATAAAATATAGCATTTGCATAGAAAGTACTACAAATTTATACTTGACGAAAAGTGCACAATCACAGCTTTAAGATGAGACCAAAATCTTGACATTCGAATTAAAATCGTGGCCACAGTAAGCGATCAAAGCTGAAAATCTGCACGAAAATCGCACGTGTTCCAGGAACAGCCATTTACATGCCTCCTACATGCTAGATAATGTGCCTAAAATATTTTCCGACCATGAAAATCTTCGTTTGGGTTAAGCCTTTAAACTAAAAATTATAAAACCGAAATTCGCACGTTTAAGGGGAGAAAAATCGATTTAAAGTTTTGGGGTAGTGACACGAGAAAAATTAGAAAATTTTTGGCTTTCAGCCACTAAAACTACCCTAAAACTTTTCCAAAGTATCACAAATTTATACTTTTTGGAAAATTCAGACGCTGATCTATCTACTGATAGCAAAATAATGCAAATCGGTTGGAAAACCTGACCACAGCAATGCCATAAAGGGAAAAAGTTTCCAAAACCTGCCCACTCAAAATATACTATCTCGCTTATTAAACCACTTAGAAAAACAGTTTTTGTTTTGATTTGTTTCTTTACACTTATGTATTACTTCAAAACAATGAAAAAAATTTTTTCAATCGCACATGGCTTTTCATGCAGACAAGTTTGTTTTTTCACTGTATTCCTATTTCAACCCAGATAAAACATAGTGTTCTTAAGCAAAGTACTACAAATTTGTATTCAACGTAAACAACAGAGTCACAGCTATAAAATGAGACCAAAATTTTGAAAATCGGATAGAAACTGTGGTCACAGTGAGCGATCAAACTCGGAGATCTGCCAAGGAAACGGACGGGTTTTAGACAAATCCATGTCTGCGCCTCCTAGACACCATAAAATATAGCATTTGCATAGAAAGTACTACAAATTTATTATTGACGAAAGTGCACAATCACAGCTTTAAGATGAGACCAAAATCTTGACATTCGAATTAAAATCGTGGCCACAGTAAGCGATCAAAGCTGAAAATCTGCACAAAAAACGCACGTGTTCCAGGAACAGCCATTTACATGCCTCCTACATGGTAGATAATGTGCCTAAAATATTTTCCGACCATGAAAATACTCATTTGGGTTAAGCCTTTAAACTAAAAATTATAAAACCGAAATTCGCACGTTTAAGGGGAGAAAAATCGATTTAAAGTTTTGGGGTAGTGACACGGGAAAAATTAGAAAATTTTTGGCTTTCAGCCACTAAAACTACCCTAAAACTTTTCCAAAGTATCACAAATTTATATTTTTGGAAAATTCAGACGCTGATGTATCTACTGATAGCAAAATAATGCAAATCGGTTGGAAAACCTGACCACAGCAATGCCATAAAGGGAAAAAGTTTCCAAAATCTGCCCCCCTAAAATATACTATCTCGCTTATTAGACCACTTAGAAAAACAGTTTTTGTTTTGATTTGTTTCTTTACACTTATGTATTACTTCAAAACAATGAAAAAAATTTTTTCAATCGCACATGGCTTTTCATGCAGACAAGTTTGTTTTTTCACTGTATTCCTATTTCAACCCAGATAAAACATAGTGTTCTTAAGCAAAGTACTACAAATTTGTATTCAACGTAAACAACAGAGTCACAGCTATAAAATGAGACCAAAATTTTGAAAATCGGATAGAAACTGTGGTCACAGTGAGCGATCAAACTCGGAGATCTGCCAAGGAAATGGACGGGTTTTAGACAAATCCATGTCTACGCCTCCTAGACACCATAAAATATAGCATTTGCATAGAAAGTACTACAAATTTATACTTGACGAAAAGTGCACAATCACAGCTTTAAGATGAGACCAAAATCTTGACATTCGAATTAAAATCGTGGCCACAGTAAGCGATCAAAGCTGAAAATCTGCACAAAAAACGCACGTGTTCCAGGAACAGCCATTTACATGCCTCCTACATGGTAGATAATGTGCCTAAAATATTTTCCGACCATGAAAATACTCATTTGGGTTAAGCCTTTAAACTAAAAATTATAAAACCGAAATTCGCACGTTTAAGGGGAGAAAAATCGATTTAAAGTTTTGGGGTAGTGACACGGGAAAAATTAGAAAATGTTTGGCTTTCAGCCACTAAAACTACCCTAAAACTTTTCCAAAGTATCACAAATTTATACTTTTTGGAAAATTCAGACGCTGATCTATCTACTGATAGCAAAATAATGCAAATCGGTTGGAAAACCTGACCACAGCAATGCCATAAAGGGAAAAAGTTTCCAAAACTTGCCCCCCTAAAAAATACTATCTCGCTTATTAGACCACTTAGAAAAACAGTTTTTGTTTTGTTTTGTTTCTTTACACTTATGTATTACTTCAAAACAATGAAAAACATTTTTTCAATCGCACATGGCTTTTCATGCAGACAAGTTTGTTTTTTCACTGTATTCCTATTTCAACCCAGATAAAAAATAGAGTTCTTAAGCAAAGTACTACAAATTTGTATTCAACGTAAACAACAGAGTCACAACTATAAAATGAGACCAAAATTTTGAAAATCGGATAGAAACTGTGGTCACAGTGAGCTGTGATTGTGCACTTTTCGTCAAGTATAAATTTGTAGTACTTTCTATGCAAATGCTATATTTTATGGTGTCTAGGAGGCGTAGACATGGATTTGTCTAAAACCCGTCTATTTCCTTGGCAGTTCTCCGAGTTTGAGAACTGCCAAGGAAATAGACGGGTTTTAGACAAATCCATGTCTACGCCTCCTAGACACCATAAAATATAGCATTTGCATAGAAAGTACTACAAATTTATACTTGACGAAAAGTGCACAATCACAGCTTTAAGATGAGACCAAAATCTTGACATTCGAATTAAAATCGTGGCCACAGTAAGCGATCAAAGCTGAAAATCTGCACAAAAAACGCACGTGTTCCAGGAACAGCCATTTACATGCCTCCTACATGGTAGATAATGTGCCCGACCATGAAAATACTCATTTGGGTTAAGCCTTTAAACTAAAAATTATAAAACCGAAATTCGCACGTTTAAGGGGAGAAAAATCGATCTAAAGTTTTGGGGTAGTGACACGGGAAAAATTAGAAAATTTTTGGCTTTCAGCCACTAAAACTACCCTAAAACTTTTCCAAAGTATCACAAATTTATACTTTTTGGAAAATTCAGACGCTGATCTATCTACTGATAGCAAAATAATGCAAATCGGTTGGAAAACCTGACCACAGCAATGCCATAAAGGGAAAAAGTTTCCAAAACCTGCCCCCCTAAAATATACTATCTCGCTTATTAGACCACTTAGAAAAACAGTTTTTGTTTTGATTTGTTTCTTTACACTTATGTATTACTTCAAAACAATGAAAAAAAATTTTTCAATCGCACATGGCTTTTCATGCAGACAAGTTTGTTTTTTCACTGTATTCCTATTTCAACCCAGATAAAACATAGTGTTCTTAAGCAAAGTACTACAAATTTGTATTCGACGTAAACAACAGAGTCACAGCTATAAAATGAGACCAAAATTTTGAAAATCGGATAGAAACTGTGGTCACAGTGAGCGATCAAACTCGGAGATCTGCCAAGGAAATGGACGGGTTTTAGACAAATCCATGTCTACGCCTCCTCGACACCATAAAATATAGCATTTGCATAGAAAGTACTACAAATTTATACTTGACGAAAAGTGCACAATCACAGCTTTAAGATGAGACCAAAATCTTGACATTCGAATTAAAATCGTGGCCACAGTAAGCGATCAAAGCTGAAAATCTGCACAAAAAACGCACGTGTTCCAGGAACAGCCATTTACATGCCTCCTACATGGTAGATAATGAGCCTAAAATATTTTCCGACCATGAAAATACTCATTTGGGTTAAGCCTTTAAACTAAAAATTATAAAACCGAAATTCGCACGTTTAAGGGGAGAAAAATCGATTTAAAGTTTTGGGGTAGTGACACGGGAAAAATTAGAAAATTTTTGGCTTTCGGCCACTAAAACTACCCTAAAACTTTTCCAAAGTATCACAAATTTATACTTTTTGGAAAATTCAGACGCTGATCTATCTACTGATAGCAAAATAATGCAAATCGGTTGGAAAACCTGACCACAGCAATGCCATAAAGGGAAAAAGTTTCCAAAACCTGCCCCCCTAAAATATACTATCTCGCTTATTAGACCACTTAGAAAAACAGTTTTTGTTTTGATTTGTTTCTTTATACTTATGTATTACTTCAAAACAATGAAAAAATTTTTTTCAATCGCACATGACTTTTCATGCAGACAAGTTTGTTTTTTCACTGTATTCCTATTTCAACCCAGATAAAACATAGTGTTCTTAAGCAAAGTACTACAAATTTGTATTCAACGTAAACAACAGAGTCACAGCTATAAAATGAGACCAAAATTTTGAAAATCGGATAGAAACTGTGGTCACAGTGAACGATCAAACTCGGAGATCTGCCAAGGAAATGGACAGGTTTTAGACAAATCCATGTCTACGCCTCCTAGGCACCATAAAATATAGCATTTGCATAGAAAGTACTACAAATTTATACTTGACGAAAAGTGCACAATCACAGCTTTAAGATGAGACCAAAATCTTGACATTCGAATTAAAATCGTGGCCACAGTAAGCGATCAAAGCTGAAAATCTGCACAAAAAACGCACGTGTTCCAGGAACAGCCATTTACATGCCTCCTACATGGTAGATAATGTGCCTGAAATATTTTCCGACCATGAAAATACTCATTTGGGTTAAGCCTTTAAACTAAAAATTATAAAACCGAAATTCGCACGTTTAAGGGGAGCAAAATCGATTTAAAGTTTTGGGGTAGTGACACGGGAAAAATTAGAAAATGTTTGGCTTTCAGCCACTAAAACTACCCTACAACTTTTCCAAAGTATCACAAATTTATACTTTTTGGAAAATTCAGACGCTGATCTATCTACTGATAGCAAAATAATGCAAATCGGTTGGAAAACCTGACCACAGCAATGCCATAAAGGGAAAAAGTTTCCAAAATCTGCCCCCCTAAAACATACTATCTCGCTTATTAGACCACTTAGAAAAACAGTTTTTGTTTTGATTTGTTTCTTTACACTTATGTATTACTTCAAAACAATGAAAAACATTTTTTCAATCGCACATGGCTTTTCATGCAGACAAGTTTGTTTTTTCACTGTATTCCTATTTCAACCCAGATAAAACATAGTGTTCTTAAGCAAAGTACTACAAATCTGTATTTGACGTAAACAACAGAGTCACAGCTATAAAATGAGACCAAAGTTTTGAAAATCGGATAGAAACTGTGGTCACAGTGAGCGATCAAATTCGGAGATCTGCCAAGGAAATGGACGGGTTTTAGACAAATCCATGTCTACGCCTCCTAGACACCATAAAATATAGCATTTGCATAGAAAGTACTACAAATTTATACTTGACGAAAAGTGCACAATCACAGCTTTAAGATGAGACCAAAATCTTGACATTCGAATTAAAATCGTGGCCACAGTAAGCGATCAAAGCTGAAAATCTGCACAAAAAACGCACGTGTTCCAGGAACAGCCATTTACATGCCTCCTACATGGTAGATAATGTGCCTAAAATATTTTCCGACCATGAAAATACTCATTTGGGTTAAGCCTTTAAACTAAAAACTATAAAACCGAAATTCGCACGTTTAAGGGGAGAAAAATCGATTTAAAGTTTTGGGGTAGTGACACGGGGAAAAATTAGAAAATTTTTGGCTTTCAGCCACGAAAACTACCCTACAACTTTTCCAAAGTATCACAAATTTATACTTTTTGGAAAATTCAGACGCTGATCTATCTACTGATAGCAAAATAATGCAAATCGGTTGGAAAACCTGACCACAGCAATGCCATAAAGGGAAAAAGTTTCCAAAACCTGCCCCCCTAAAATATACTATCTCGCTTATTAGACCACTTAGAAAAACAGTTTTTGTTTTGATTTGTTTCTTTACACTTATGTATTACTTCAAAACAATGAAAAAAATTTGTTCAATCGCACATGGCTTTTCATGCAGACAAGTTTGTTTTTTCACTGTATTCCTATTTCAACCCAGATAAAACATAGTGTTCGTAAGCAAAGTACCACAAATTTGTATTCAACGTAAACAACAGAGTCACAGCTATAAAATGAGACCAAAATTTTGAAAATCGGATAGAAACTGTGGTCACAGTGAGCGATCAAACTCAGAGATCTGCCAAGGAAATGGACGGGTTTTAGACAAATCCATGTCTACGCCTCCTAGACACCATAAAATATAGCATTTGCATAGAAAGCACTACAAATTTATACTTGACGAAAAGTGCACAATCACAGCTTTAAGGTGAGACCAAAATCTTGACATTCGAATTAAAATCGTGGCCACAGTAAGCGATCAAAGCTGAAAATCTGCACAAAAAACGCACGTGTTCCAGGAACAGCCATTTACATGCCTCCTACATGGTAGATAATGTGCCTAAAATATTTTCCGACCATGAAAATACTCATTTGGGTTAAGCCTTTAAACTAAAAATTATAAAACCGAAATTCGCACGTTTAAGGGGAGAAAAATCGATTTAAAGTTTTGGGGTAGTGACACGGGAAAAATTAGAAAATTTTTGGCTTTCAGCCACTAAAACTACCCTACAACTTTTCCAAAGTATCACAAATTTATACTTTTTGGAAAGTTCAGACGCTGATCTATCTACTGATAGCAAAATAATGCAAATCGGTTGGAAAACCTGACCACAGCAATGCCATAAAGGGAAAAAGTTTCCAAAACCTGCCCCCCTAAAATATACTATCTCGCTTATTAGACCACTTAGAAAAACAGTTTTTGTTTTGATTTGTTTCTTTACACTTATGTATTACTTCAAAATAATGAAAAACATTTTTTCAATCGCACATGGCTTTTCATGCAGACAAGTTTGTTTTTTCACTGTATTCCTATTTCAACCCAGATAAAACATAGTGTTCGTAAGCAAAGTACTACAAATCTGTATTTGACGTAAACAACAGAGTCACAGCTATAAAATGAGACCAAAATTTTGAAAATCGGATAGAAACTGTGGTCACAGTGAGCGATCAAACTCGGAGATCTGCCAAGGAAATGGACGGGTTTTAGACAAATCCATGTCTACGCCTCCTAGACACCATAAAATATAGCATTTGCATAGAAAGTACTACAAATTTATACTTGACGAAAAGTGCCCAATCACAGCTTTAAGATGAGACCAAAATCTTGACATTCGAATTAAAATCGTGGCCACAGTAAGCGATCAAAGCTGAAAATCTGCACAAAAAACGCACGTGTTCCAGGAACAGCCATTTACATGCCTCCTACATGGTAAATAATGTGCCCGACCATGAAAATACTCATTTGGGTTAAGCCTTTAAACTAAAAATTATAAAACCGAAATTCGCACGTTTAAGGGGAGAAAAATCGATCTAAAGTTTTGGGGTAGTGACACGGGAAAAATTAGAAAATTTTTGGCTTTCAGCCACTAAAACTACCCTAAAACTTTTCCAAAGTATCACAAATTTATACTTTTTGGAACATTCAGACGCTGATCTATCTACTGATAGCAAAATAATGCAAATCGGTTGGAAAACCTGACCACAGCAATGCCATAAAGGGAAAAAGTTTCCAAAACCTGCCCCCCTAAAAAATACTATCTCGCTTATTAGACCACTTAGAAAAACAGTTTTTGTTTTGATTTGTTTCTTTACACTTATGTATTACTTCAAAACAATGAAAAAAATTTTTTCAATCGCACATGGCTTTTTATGCAGACAAGTTTGTTTTTTCACTGTATTCCTATTTCAATCCAGATAAAACATAGTGTTCTTAAGCAAAGTACTACAAATTTGTATTCAACGTAAATAGCAGAGTCACAGCTATAAAATGAGACCAAAATTTTGAAAATCGGATAGAAACTGTGGTCACAGTGAACGATCAAACTCGGAGATCTGCCAAGGAAATGGACGGGTTTTAGACAAATCCATGTCTACGCCTCCTAGACACCATAAAATATAGCATTTGCATAGAAAGTACTACAAATTTATACTTGACGAAAAGTGCACAATCACAGCTTTAAGATGAGACCAAAATCTTGACATTCGAATTAAAATCGTGGCCACAGTAAGCGATCAAAGCTGAAAATCTGCACAAAAAACGCACGTGTTCTAGGAACAGCCATTTACATGCCTCCTACATGGTAGATAATGTGCCTAAAATATTTTCCGACCATGAAAATACTCATTTGGGTTAAGCCTTTAAACTAAAAATTATAAAACCGAAATTCGCACGTTTAAGGGGAGAAAAATCGATTTAAAGTTTTGGGGTAGTGACACGGGAAAAATTAGAAAATGTTTGGCTTTCAGCCACTAAAACTACCCTAAAACTTTTCCAAAGTATCACAAATTTATACTTTTTGGAAAATTCAGACGCTGATCTATCTACTGATAGCAAAATAATGCAAATCGGGTGGAAAACCTGACCACAGCAATGCCATAAAGGGAAAAAGTTTCCAAAACCTGCCCCCCTAAAATATACTATCTCGCTTATTAGACCACTTAGAAAAACAGTTTTTGTTTTGATTTGTTTCTTTACACTTATGTATTACTTCAAAACAATGAAAAAAATTTTTTCAATCGCACATGGCTTTTCATGCAGACAAGTTTGTTTTTTCACTGTATTCCTATTTCAACCCAGATAAAACATAGTGTTCTTAAGCAAAGTACTACAAATTTGTATTCGACGTAAACAACAGAGTCACAGCTATAAAATGAGACCAAAATTTTGAAAATCGGATAGAAACTGTGGTCACAGTGAGCGATCAAACTCGGAGATCTGCCAAGGAAATGGACGGGTCTTAGACAAATCCATGTCTACGCCTCCTAGACACCATAAAATAAAGCATTTGCATAGAAAGCACTACAAATTTATACTTGACGAAAAGTGCACAATCACAGCTTTAAGATGAGACCAAAATCTTGACATTCGAATTAAAATCGTGGCCACAGTAAGCGATCAAAGCTGAAAATCTGCACAAAAAACGCACGTGTTCCAGGAACAGCCATTTACATGCCTCCTACATGGTAGATAATGTGCCTAAAATATTGTCCGACCATGAAAATACTCATTCGGGTTAAGCCTTTAAACTAAAAATTATAAAACCGAAATTCGCACGTTTAAGGGGAGAAAAATCGATTTAAAGTTTTGGGGTAGTGACATGGGAAAAATTAGAAAATGTTTGGCTTTCAGCCACTAAAACTCCCCACAACTTTTCCAAAGTATCACAGATTTATATTTTTTGGAAAATTCAGACGCTGATCTATCTACTGATAGCAAAATAATGCAAATCAGTTGGAAAACCTGACCACAGCAATGCCATAAAGGGAAAAAGTTTCCAAAACCTGCCCCCCTAAAAAATACTATCTCGCTTATTAGACCACTTAGAAAAACAGTTTTTGTTTTGATTTGTTTCTTTACACTTATGTATTACTTCAAAACAATGAAAAACATTTTTTCAATCGCACATGGCTTTTCATGCAGACAAGTTTGTTTTTTCACTGTATTCCTATTTCAACCCAGATAAAACATAGTGTTCTTAAGCAAAGTACTACAAATTTGTATTCAACGTAAACAACAGAGTCACAGCTATAAAATGAGACCAAAATTTTGAAAATCGGATAGAAACTGTGGTCACAGTGAGCGATCAAACTCGGAGATCTGCCAAGGAAATGGACGGGTTTTAGACAAATCCATGTCTACGCCTCCTAGACACCATAAAATATAGCATTTGCATAGAAAGTACTACAAATTTATACTTGACGAAAAGTGCACAATCACAGCTTTAAGATGAGACCAAAATCTTGACATTCGAATTAAAATCGTGGCCACAGTAAGCGATCAAAGCTGAAAATCTGCACAAAAAACGCACGTGTTCTAGGAACAGCCATTTACATGCCTTCTGCATGGTAGATAATGTGCCTAAAATATTTTCCGACCATGAAAATACTCATTCGGGTTAAGCCTTTAAACTAAAAATTATAAAACCGAAATTCGCACGTTTAAGGGGAGAAAAATCGATTTAAAGTTTTGGGGTAGTGACACGGGAAAAATTAGAAAATTTTTGGCTTTCAGCCACTAAAACTACCCTAAAACTTTTCCAAAGTATCACAAATTTATACTTTTTGGAAAATTCAGACGCTGATCTATCTACTGATAGCAAAATAATGCAAATCGGTTGGAAAACCTGACCACAGCAATGCCATAAAGGGAAAAAGTTTCCAAAACCTGCCCCCCTAAAAACTACTATCTCGCTTATTAGACCACTTAGAAAAACAGTTTTTGTTTTGATTTGTTTCTTTACACTTACGTATTACTTCAAAACAATGAAAAAAATTTTTTCAATCGCACATGGCTTTTCATGCAGACAAGTTTGTTTTTTCACTGTATTCCTATTTCAACCCAGATAAAACATAGTGTTCTTAAGCAAAGTACTACAAATTTGTATTCAACGTAAACAACAGAGCCACAGCTATAAAATGAGACCAAAATTTTGAAAATCGGATAGAAACTGTGGTCACAGTGAGCGATCAAACTCGGAGATCTGCCAAGGAAATGGACGGGTTTTAGACAAATCCATGTCTACGCCTCCTAGAAACCATAAAATATAGCATTTGCATAGAAAGTACTACAAATTTATACTTGACGAAAAGTGCACAATCACAGCTTTAAGATGAGACCAAATTCTTGACATTCGAATTAAAATCGTGGCCACAGTAAGCGATCAAAGCTGAAAATCTGCACAAAAAACGCACGTGTTCCAGGAACAGCCATTTACATGCCTTCTCCATGGTAGATAATGTGCCTAAAATATTTTCCGACCATGAAAATACTCACTTGGGTTAAGCCTTTAAACTAAAAATTATAAAACCGAAATTCGCACGTTTAAGGGGAGAAAAATCGATTTAAAGTTTTGGGGTGGTGACACGGGAAAAATTAGAAAATGTTTGGCTTTCAGCCACTAAAACTACCCTAAAACTTTTCCAAAGTATCACAAATTTATACTTTTTGGAAAATTCAGACGCTGATCTATCTACTGATAGCAAAATAATGCAAATCGGTTGGAAAACCTGACCACAGCAATGCCATAAAGGGAAAAAGTTTCCAAAACCTGCCCCCCTAAAAACTACTATCTCGCTTATTAGACCACTTAGAAAAACAGTTTTTGTTTTGATTTGTTTCTTTACACTTATGTATTACTTCAAAACAATGAAAAAAATTTTTTCAATCGCACATGGCTTTTCATGCAGACAAGTTTGTTTTTTCACTGTATTCCTATTTCAACCCAGATAAAACATAGTGTTCTTAAGCAAAGTACTACAAATTTGTATTCAACGTAAACAACAGAGTCACAGCTATAAAATGAGACCAAAATTTTGCAAATCGGATAGAAACTGTGGTCACAGTGAGCGATCAAACTCGGAGATCTGTCAAGGAAATGGACGGGTTTTAGACAAATCCATGTCTACGCCTCCTAGACACCATAAAATATAGCATTTGCATAGAAAGTACTACAAATTTATACTTGACGAAAAGTGCACAATCACAGCTTTAAGATGAGACCAAAATCTTGACATTCGAATTAAAATCGTGGCCACAGTAAGCGATCAAAGCTGAAAATCTGCACAAAAAACGCACGTGTTCCAGGAACAGCCATTTACATGCCTCCTGCATGGTAGATAATGTGCCTAAAATATTTTCCGACCATGAAAATACTCATTTGGGTTAAGCCTTTAAACTAAAAATTATAAAACCGAAATTCGCACGTTTAAGGGGAGAAAAATCGATTTAAAGTTTTGGGGTAGTGACACGGGAAAAATTAGAAAATTTTTGGCTTTCAGCCACTAAAACTACCCTAAAACTTTTCCAAAGTATCACAAATTTATACTTTTTGGAAAATTCAGACGCTGATCTATCTACTGATAGCAAAATAATGCAAATCGGTTGGAAAACCTGACCACAGCAATGCCATAAAGGGAAAAAGTTTCCAAAACCTGCCCCCCTAAAAAATACTATCTCGCTTATTAGACCACTTAGAAAAACAGTTTTTGTTTTGATTTGTTTCTTTACACTTATGTATTACTTCAAAACAATGAAAAAAATTTTTTCAATCGCACATGGCTTTTCATGCAGACAAGTTTGTTTTTTCACTGTATTCCTATTTCAACCCAGATAAAACATAGTGTTCTTAAGCAAAGTACTACAAATTTGTATTCAACGTAAACAAAAGAGTCACAGCTATAAAATGAGACCAAAATTTTGAAAATCGGATAGAAACTGTGGTCACAGTGAGCGATCAAACTCGGAGATCTGCCAAGGAAATGGACGGGTTTTAGACAAATCCATGTCTACGCCTCCTAGACACCATAAAATATAGCATTTGCATAGAAAGTACTACAAATTCATACTTGACGAAAAGTGCACAATCACAGCTTTAAGATGAGACCAAAATCTTGACATTCGAATTAAAATCGTGGCCACAGTAAGCGATCAAAGCTGAAAATCTGCACAAAAAACGCACGTGTTCCAGGAACAGCCATTTACATGCCTCCTACATGGTAGATAATGTGCCTAAAATATTTTCCGACCATGAAAATACTCTTTTGGGTTAAGCCTTTAAACTAAAAATTATAAAACCGAAATTCGCACGTTTAAGGGGAGAAAAATCGATTTAAAGTTTTGGGGTAGTGACACGGGAAAAATTAGAAAATTTTTGGCTTTCAGCCACTAAAACTACCCTAAAACTTTTCCAAAGTATCACAAATTTATACTTTTTGGAAAATTCAGACGCTGATCTATCTACTGATAGCAAAATAATGCAAATCGGTTGGAAAACCTGACCACAGCAATGCCATAAAGGGAAAAAGTTTCCAAAACCTGCCCCCCTAAAATATACTATCTCGCTTATTAGACCACTTAGAAAAACAGTTTTTGTTTTGATTTGTTTCTTTACACTTATGTATTACTTCAAAACAATGAAAAACATTTTTTCAATCGCACATCGCTTTTCATGCAGACAAGTTTGTTTTTTCACTGTATTCCTATTTCAGCCCAGATAAAACATAGTGTTCTTAAGCAAAGTACTACAAATTTGTATTCGACGTAAACAACAGAGTCACAGCTATAAAATGAGACCAAAATTTTGAAAATCGGATAGAAACTGTGGTCACAGTGAGCGATCAAACTCGGAGATCCGCCAAGGAAATGGACGGGTTTTAGACAAATCCATGTCTACGCCTCCTAGACACCATAAAATATAGCATTTGCATAGAAAGTACTACAAATTTATACTTGACGAAAAGTGCACAATAACAGCTTTAAGATGAGACCAAAATCTTGACATTCGAATTAAAATCGTGGCCACAGTAAGCGATCAAAGCTGAAAATCTGCACAAAAAACGCACGTGTTCCAGGAACAGCCATTTACATGCCTCCTACATGGTAGATAATGTGCCTAAAATATTTTCCGACCATGAAAATACTCATTCGGGTTAAGCCTTTAAACTAAAAATTATAAAACCGAAATTCGCACGTTTAAGGGGAGAAAAATCGATTTAAAGTTTTGGGGTAGTGACACGGGAAAAATTAGAAAATTTTTGGCTTTCAGCCACTAAAACTACCCTAAAACTTTTCCAAAGTATCACAAATTTATACTTTTTGGAAAATTCAGACGCTGATCTATCTACTGATAGCAAAATAATGCAAATCGGTTGGAAAACCTGACCACAGCAATGCCATAAAGGGAAAAAGTTTCCAAAACCTGCCCCCCTAAAATATACTATCTCGCTTATTAGACCACTTAGAAAAACAGTTTTTGTTTTGATTTGTTTCTTTACACTTATGTATTACTTCAAAACAATGAAAAAAATTTTTTCAATCGCACATGGCTTTTCATGCAGACAAGTTTGTTTTTTCACTGTATTCCTATTTCAACCCAGATAAAACATAGTGTTCTTAAGCAAAGTACTACAAATTTGTATTCAACGTTAACAACAGAGTCACAGCTATAAAATGAGACCAAAATTTTGAAAATCGGATAGAAACTGTGGTCACAGTGAGCGATCAAACTCGGAGATCTGCCAAGGAAATGGACGGGTCTTAGACAAATCCATGTCCACGCCTCCTAGACACCATAAAATATAGCATTTGCATAGAAAGTACTACAAATTTATATTTGACGAAAAGTGCACAATCACAGCTTTAAGATGAGACCAAAATCTTGACATTCGAATTAAAATCGTGGCCACAGTAAGCGATCAAAGCTGAAAATCTGCACAAAAAACGCACGTGTTCCAGGAACAGCCATTTACATGCCTCCTACATGGTAGATAATGTGCCTAAAATATTTTCCGACCATGAAAATACTCATTGGCGTTAAGCCTTTAAACTAAAAATTATAAAACCGAAATTCGCACGTTTAAGGGGAGAAAAATCGATTTAAAGTTTTGGGGTAGTGACACGGGAAAAATAAGAAATTTTTTGGCTTTCAGCCACTAAAACTACCCTAAAACTTTTACAAAGTATCACAAATTTATACTTTTTGGAAAATTCAGACGCTGATCTATCTACTGATAGCAAAATAATGCAAATCGGTTGGAAAACCTGACCACAGCAATGCCATAAAGGGAAAAAGTTTCCAAAACCTGCCCCCCTAAAAACTACTATCTCGCTTATTCGACCACTTAGAAAAACAGTTTTTGTTTTGATTTGTTTCTTTACACTTATGTGTTACTTCAAAACAATGAAAAAAATGTTTTCAATCGCACATGGCTTTTCATGCAGACAAGTTTGTTTTTTCACTGTATTCCTATTTCAACCCAGATAAAACATAGTGTTCTTAAGCAAAGTACTACAAATTTGTATTCAACGTAAACAACAGAGTCACAGCTATAAAATGAGACCAAAATTTTTAAAATCGGATAGAAACTGTGGTCACAGTGAGCGATCAAACTCGGAAATCTGCCAAGGAAATGGACGGGTTTTAGACAAATCCATGTCTACGCCTCCTAGACACCATAAAATATAGCATTTGCACAGAAAGTACTACAAATTTATACTTGACGAAAAGTGCACAATCACAGCTTTAAGATGAGACCAAAATCTTGACATTCGAATTAAAATCGTGGCCACAGTAAGCGATCAAAGCTGAAAATCTGCACAAAAAACGCACGTGTTCCAGGAACAGCCATTTACATGCCTCCTACATGGTAGATAATGTGCCTAAAATATTTTCCGACCATGAAAATACTCATTTGGGTTAAGCCTTTAAACTAAAAATTATAAAACCGAAATTCGCACGTTTAAGGGGAGAAAAATCGATTTAAAGTTTTGGGGTAGTGACACGGGAAAAATTAGAAAATTTTTGGTTTTCAGCCACTAAAACTACCCTAAAACTTTTCCAAAGTATCACAAATTTATACTTTTTGGAAAATTCAGACGCTGATCTATCTACTGATAGCAAAATAATGCAAATCGGTTGGAAAACCTGACCACAGCAATGCCATAAAGGGAAAAAGTTTCCAAAACCTGCCCCCCTAAAATATACTATCTCGCTTATTAGACCACTTAGAAAAACAGTTTTTGTTTTGATTTGTTTCTTTACACTTATGTATTACTTCAAAACAATGAAAAAAATTTTTTCAATCGCACATGGCTTTTCATGCAGACAAGTTTGTTTTTTCACTGTATTCCTATTTCAACCCAGATAAAACATAGTGTTCTTAAGCAAAGTACTAGAAATTTGTATTCAACGTAAACAACAGAGTCACAGCTATAAAATGAGACCAAAATTTTGAAAATCGGATAGAAACTGAGGTCACAGTGAGCGATCAAACTCGGAGATCTGCCAAGGAAATGGACGGGTTTTAGACAAATCCATGTCTACGCCTCCTAGACACCATAAAATATAGCATTTGCATAGAAAGTACTACAAATTTATACTTGACGAAAAGTGCACAATCACAGCTTTAAGATGAGACCAAAATCTTGACATTCGAATTAAAATCGTGGCCACAGTAAGCGATCAAAGCTGAAAATCTGCACAAAAAACGCACGTGTTCCAGGAACAGCCATTTACATGCCTCCTACATGGTAGATAATGTGCCTAAAATATTTTCCGACCATGAAAATACTCACTTGGGTTAAGCCTTTAAACTAAAAATTATAAAACCGAAATTCGCACGTTTAAGGGGAGAAAAATCGATTTAAAGTTTTGGGGTAGTGACACGGGAAAAATTAGAAAATGTTTGGCTTTCAGCCACTAAAACTACCCTAAAACTTTTCCAAAGTATCACAAATTTATACTTTTTGGAAAATTCAGACGCTGATCTATCTACTGATAGCAAAATAATGCAAATCGGTTGGAAAACCTGACCACAGCAATGCCATAAAGGGAAAAAGTTTCCAAAACCTGCCCCCCTAAAAACTACTATCTCGCTTATTAGACCACTTAGAAAAACAGTTTTTGTTTTGATTTGTTTCTTTACACTTATGTATTACTTCAAAACAATGAAAAAAATTTTTTCAATCGCACATGGCTTTTCATGCAGACAAGTTTGTTTTTTCACTTTATTCCTATTTCAACCCAGATAAAACATAGTGTTCTTAAGCAAAGTACTACAAATTTGTATTCAACGTGAACAACAGAGTCACAGCTATAAAATGAGACCAAAATCTTGAAAATCGGATAGAAACTGTGGTCACAGTGAGCGATCAAACTCGGAGATCTGCCAAGGAAATGGACGGGTTTTAGACAAATCCATGTCTACGCCTCCTAGACACCATAAAATATAGCATTTGCACAGAAAGTACTTGACGAAAAGTGCACAATCACAGCTTTAAGATGAGACCAAAATCTTGAAAAATCGATTTAAAGTTTTGGGGTAGTGACACGGGAAAAATTAGAAAATTTTTGGCTGTCAGCCACTAAAACTACCCTAAAACTTTTCCAAAGTATCACAAATTTATACTTTTTGGAAAATTCAGACGCTGATCTATCTACTGATAGCAAAATAATGCAAATCGGTTGGAAAACCTGACCACAGCAATGCCATAAAGGGAAAAAGTTTCCAAAACCTGCCCCCCTAAAATATACTATCTCGCTTATTAGACCACTTAGAAAAACAGTTTTTGTTTTGATTTGTTTCTTTACACTTATGTGTTACTTCAAAACAATGAAAAAAATTTTTTCAATCGCACATGGCTTTTCATGCAGACAAGTTTGTTTTTTCACTGTATTCCTATTTCAACCCAGATAAAACATAGTGTTCTTAAGCAAAGTACTACGAATTTGTATTCAACGTGAACAACAGAGTCACAGCTATAAAATGAGACCAAAATTTTGAAAATCGGATAGAAACTGTGGTCACAGTGAGCGATCAAACTCGGAGATCTGCCAAGGAAATGGACGGGTTTTAGACAAATCCATGTCTACGCCTCCTAGACACCATAAAATATAGCATTTGCATAGAAAGTACTACAAATTTATACTTGACGAAAAGTGCACAATCACAGCTTTAAGATGAGACCAAAATCTTGACATTCGAATTAAAATCGTGGCCACAGTAAGCGATCAAAGCTGAAAATCTGCACAAAAAACGCACGTGTTCCAGGAACAGCCATTTACATGCCTCCTACATGGTAGATAATGTGCCTAAAATATTTTCCGACCATGAAAATACTCATTTGGGTTAAACTAAAAATTATAAAACCGAAATTCGCACGTTTAAGGGGAGAAAAATCGATTTAAAGTTTTGGGGTAGTGACACGGGAAAAATTAGAAAATTTTTGGCTTTCAGCCACTAAAACTACCCTAAAACTTTTCCAAAGTATCACAAATTTATACTTTTTGGAAAATTCAGACGCTGATCTATCTACTGATAGCAAAATAATGCAAATCGGTTGGAAAACCTGACCACAGCAATGCCATAAAGGGAAAAAGTTTCCAAAACCTGCCCCCCTGAAAACTACTATCTCGCTTATTAGACCACTTAGAAAAACAGTTTTTGTTTTGATTTGTTTCTTTACACTTATGTATTCCTTCAAAACAATGAAAAAATTTTTTTCAATCGCACATGGCTTTTCATGCAGACAAGTTTTTTTTTTCACTGTATTCCTATTTCAACCCAGATAAAACATAGTGTTCTTAAGCAAAGTACTACAAATTTGTATTCAACGTAAACAACAGAGTCACAGCTATAAAATGAGACCAAAATTTTGAAAATCGGATAGAAACTGTGGTCACAGTGAGCGATCAAACTCGGAGATCTGCCAAGGAAATGGACGGGTTTTAGACAAATCCATGTCTACGCCTCCTAGACACCATAAAATATAGCATTTGCATAGAAAGTACTACAAATTTATACTTGACGAAAAGTGCACAATCACAGCTTTAAGATGAGACCAAAATCTTGACATTCGAATTAAAATCGTGGCCACAGTAAGCGATCAAAGCTGAAAATCTGCACAAAAAACGCACGTGTTCCAGGAACAGCCATTTACATGCCTCCTACATGGTAGATAATGTGCCTAAAATATTTTCCGACCATGAAAATACTCATTTGGGTTAAGCCTTTAAACTAAAAATTATAAAACCGAAATTCGCACGTCTAAGGGGAGAAAAATCGATTTAAAGTTTTGGGGTAGTGACACGGTAAAAATTAGAAAATTTTTGGCTTTCAGCCACTAAAACTACCCTAAAACTTTTCCAAAGTATCACAAATTTATACTTTTTGGAAAATTCAGACGCTGATCTATCTACTGATAGCAAAATAATGCAAATCGGTTGGAAAACCTGACCACAGCAATGCCATAAAGGGAAAAAGTTTCCAAAACCTGCCCCCCTAAAATATACTATCTCGCTTATTAGACCACTTAGAAAAACAGTTTTTGTTTTGATTTGTTTGTTTACACTTATGTATTACTTCAAAACAATGAAAAATTTTTTTCAATCGCACATGGCTTTTCATGCAGACAAGTTTGTTTTTTCACTGTATTCCTATTTCAACCCAGATAAAACATAGTGTTCTTAAGCAAAGTACTACAAATTTGTATTCAACGTAAACAACAGAGTCACAGCTATAAAATGAGACCAAAATTTTGAAAATCGGATAGAAATTGTGGTCACAGTGAGCGATCAAACTCGGAGATCTGCCAAGGAAATGGACGGGTTTTAGACAAATCCATGTCTACGCCTCCTAGACACCATAAAATATAGCATTTGCATAGAAAGTACTACAAATTTATACTTGACGAAAAGTGCACAATCACAGCTTTAAGATGAGACCAAAATCTTGACATTCGAATTAAAATCGTGGCCACAGTAAGCGATCAAAGCTGAAAATCTGCACAAAAAACGCACGTGTTCCAGGAACAGCCATTTACATGCCTCCTACATGGTAGATAATGTGCCTAAAATATTTTCCGACCATGAAAATACTCATTTGGGTTAAGCCTTTAAACTAAAAATTATAAAACCGAAATTCGCACGTTTAAGGGGAGAAAAATCGATTTAAAGTTTTGGGGTAGTGACACGGGAAAAATTAGAAAATTTTTGGCTTTCAGCCACTAAAACTACCCTAAAACTTTTCCAAAGTATCACAAATTTATACTTTTTGGAAAATTCAGACGCTGATCTATCTACTGATAGCAAAATAATGCAAATCGGTTGGAAAACCTGACCACAGCAATGCCATAAAGGGAAAAAGTTTCCAAAACCTGCCCCCCTAAAATATACTATCTCGCTTATTAGACCACTTAGAAAAACAGTTTTTGTTTTGATTTGTTTCTTTACACTTATGTATTACTTCAAAACAATGAAAAAAATTTTTTCAATCGCACATGGCTTTTCATGCAGACCTGTTTGTTTTTTCACTGTATTCCTATTTCAACCCAGATAAAACATAGTGTTCTTAAGCAAAGTACTACAAATTTGTATTCAACGTAAACAACAGAGTCACAGCTATAAAATGAGACCAAAATTTTGAAAATCGGATAGAAACTGTGGTCACAGTGAGCGATCAAACTCGGAGATCTGCCAAGGAAATGGACGGGTTTTAGACAAATCCATGTCTACGCCTCCTAGACACCATAAAATATAGCATTTGCATAGAAAGTACTACAAATTTATACTTGACGAAAAGTGCACAATCACAGCTTTAAGATGAGACCAAAATCTTGACATTCGAATTAAAATCGTGGTCACAGTAAGCGATCAAAGCTGAAAATCTGCACAAAAAACGCACGTGTTCCAGGAACAGCCATTTACATGCCTCCTACATGGTAGATAATGTGCCTAAAATATTTTCCGACCATGAAAATACTCATTTGGGTTAAGCCTTTAAACTAAAAATTATAAAACCGAAATTCGCACGTTTAAGGGGAGAAAAATCGATTTAAAGTTTTGGGGTAGTGACACGGGAAAAATTAGAAAATTTTTGGCTTTCAGCCACTAAAACTACCCTAAAACTTTTCCAAAGTATCACAAATTTATACTTTTTGGAAAATTCAGACGCTGATCTATCTACTGATAGCAAAATAATGCAAATCGGTTGGAAAACCTGACCACAGCAATGCCATAAAGGGAAAAAGTTTCCAAAACCTGCCCCCCTAAAATATACTATCTCGCTTATTAGACCACTTAGAAAAACAGTTTTTGTTTTGATTTGTTTCTTTACACTTATGTATTACTTCAAAACAATGAAAAAAATTTTTTCAATCGCACATGGCTTTTCATGCAGAAAGTTTGTTTTTTCACTGTATTCCTATTTCAACCCAGATAAAACATAGTGTAGTACTACAAATTTGTATTCGACGTAAACAACAGAGTCACAGCTATAAAATGAGACCAAAATTTTGAAAATCGGATAGAAACTGTGGTCACAGTGAGCGATCAAACTCGGAGATCTGCCAAGGAAATGGACGGGTTTTAGACAAATCCATGTCTACGCCTCCTAGACACCGTAAAATATAGCATTTGCATAGAAAGTACTACAAATTTATACTTGACGAAAAGTGCACAATCACAGCTTTAAGATGAGACCAAAATCTTGACATTCGAATTAAAATCGTGGCCACAGTAAGCGATCAAAGCTGAAAGTCTGCACAAAAAACGCACGTGTTCCAGGAACAGCCATTTACATGCCTCCTACACGGTAGATAATGTGCCTAAAATATTTTCCGACCATGAAAATACTCACTTGGGTTAAGCCTTTAAACTAAAAATTATAAAACCGAAATTCGCACGTTTAAGGGGAGAAAAATCGATTTAAAGTTTTGGGGTAGTGACACGGGAAAAATTAGAAAATTTTTGGCTTTCAGCCACTAAAACTACCCTTAAACTTTTCCAAAGTATCACAAATTTATATTTTTTGGAAAATTCAGACGCTGATCTATCTACTGATAGCAAAATAATGCAAATCGGTTGGAAAGCCTGACCACAGCAATGCCATAAAGGGAAAAAGTTTCCAAAACCTGCCCCCCTAAAATATACTATCTCGCTTATTAGACCACTTAGAAAAACAGTTTTTGTTTTGATTTGTTTCTTTACACTTATGTATTACTTCAAAACAATGAAAAAAATTTTTTCAATCGCACATGGCTTTTCATGCAGACAAGTTTGTTTTTTCACTGTATTCCTATTTCAACCCAGATAAAACATAGTGTTCTTAAGCAAAGTACTACGAATTTGTATTCAACGTAAACAACAGAGTCACAGCTATAAAATGAGACCAAAATTTTGAAAATCGGATAGAAACTGTGGTCACAGTGAGCGATCAAACTCGGAGATCTGCCAAGGAAATGGACGGGTTTTAGACAAATCCATGTCTACGCCTCCTAGACACCATAAAATATAGCGTTTGCATAGAAAGTACTACAAATTTATACTTGACGAAAAGTGCACAATCACAGCTTTAAGATGAGACCAAAATCTTGACATTTGAATTAAAATCGTGGCCACAGTAAGCGATCAAAGCTGAAAATCTGCACAAAAAACGCACGTGTTCCAGGAACAGCCATTTACATGCCTCCTACATGGTAGATAATGTGCCTAAAATATTTTCCGACCATGAAAATACTCATTTGAGTTAAGCCTTTAAACTAAAAATTATAAAACCGAAATTCGCACGTTTAAGGGGAGAAAAATCGATTTAAAGTTTTGGGGTAGTGACACGGGAAAAATTAGAAAATTTTTGGCTTTCAGCCACTAAAACTACCCTACAACTTTTCCAAAGTATCACAAATTTATACTTTTTGGAAAATTCAGACGCTGATCTATCTACTGATAGCAAAATAATGCAAATCGGTTGGAAAACCTGACCACAGCAATGCCATAAAGGGAAAAAGTTTCCAAAACCTGCCCCTCTAAAATATACTATCTCGCTTATTAGACCACTTAGAAAAACAGTTTTTGTTTTGATTTGTTTCTTTACACTTATGTATTACTTCAAAACAATGAAAAAAATTTTTTCAATCGCACATGGCTTTTCATGCAGACAAGTTTGTTTTTTCACTGTATTCCTATTTCAACCCAGATAAAACATAGTGTTCTTAAGCAAAGTACTACGAATTTGTATTCAACGTAAACAACAGAGTCACAGCTATAAAATCAGACCAAAATTTTGAAAATCGGATAGAAACTGTGGTCACAGTGAGCGATCAAACTCGGAGATCTGCCAAGGAAATGGACGGGTTTTAGACAAATCCATGTCTACGCCTCCTAGACACCATAAAATATAGCATTTGCATAGAAAGTACTACAAATTTATACTTGACGAAAAGTGCCTAATCACAGCTTTAAGATGAGACCAAAATCTTGACATTCGAATTAAAATCGTGGCCACAGTAAGCGATCAAAGCTGAAAATCTGCACAAAAAACGCACGTGTTCCAGGAACAGCCATTTACATGCCTCCTACATGGTAGATAATGTGCCTAAAATATTTTCCGACTATGAAAATACTCATTTGGGTTAAGCCTTTAAACTAAAAATTATAAAACCGAAATTCGCACGTTTAAGGGGAGAAAAATCGATTTAAAGTTTTGGGGTAGTGACACGGGAAAAATTAGAAAATTTTTGGCTTTCAGCCACTAAAACTACCCTAAAACTTTTCCAAAGTATCACAAATTTATATTTTTTGGAAAATTCAGACGCTGATCTATCTACTGATAGCAAAATAATGCAAATCGGTTGGAAAACCTGACCACAGCAATGCCATAAAGGGAAAAAGTTTCCAAAACCTGCCCCCCTAAAATATACTATCTCGCTTATTAGACCACTTAGAAAAACAGTTTTTGTTTTGATTTGTTTCTTTACACTTATGTATTACTTCAAAACAATGAAAAAAAATTTTTCAATCGCACATGGCTTTTCATGCAGACAAGTTTGTTTTTTCACTGTATTCCTATTTCAACCCAGATAAAACATAGTGTTCTTAAGCAAAGTACTACGAATTTGTATTCAACGTAAACAACAGAGTCACAGCTATAAAATGAGACCAAAATTTTGAAAATCGGATAGAAACTGTGGTCACAGTGAGCGATCAAACTCGGAGATCTGCCAAGGAAATGGACGGGTTTTAGACAAATCCATGTCTACGCCTCCTAGACACCATAAAATATAGCATTTGCATAGAAAGTACTACAAATTTATACTTGACGAAAAGTGCACAATCACAGCTTTAAGATGAGACCAAAATCTTGACATTCGAATTAAAATCGTGGCCACAGTAAGCGATCAAAGCTGAAAATCTGCACAAAAAACGCACGTGTTCCAGGAACAGCCATTTACATGCCTCCTACATGGTAGATAATGTGCCTAAAATATTTTCCGACCATGAAAATACTTATTCGGGTTAAGCCTTTAAACTAAAAATTATAAAACCAAAATTCGCACGTTTAAGGGGAGAAAAATCGATTTAAAGTTTTGGGGTAGTGACACGGGAAAAATTGGAAAATTTTTGGCTTTCAGCCACTAAAACTACCCTAAAACTTTTCCAAAGTATCACAAATTTATACTTTTTGGAAAATTCAGACGCTGATCTATCTACTGATAGCAAAATAATGCAAATCGGTTGGAAAACCTGACCACAGCAATGCCATAAAGGGAAAAAGTTTCCAAAACCTGCCCCCCTAAAATATACTATCTCGCTTATTAGACCACTTAGAAAAACAGTTTTTGTTTTGATTTGTTTCTTTACACTTATGTATTACTTCAAAACAATGAAAAAAATGTTTTCAATCGCACATGGCTTTTCATGCAGACAAGTTTGTTTTTTCACTGTATTCCTATTTCAACCCAGATAAAACATAGTGTTCTTAAGCAAAGTACTACAAATTTGTATTCAACGTAAACAACAGAGTCACAGCTATAAAATGAGACCAAAATTTTGAAAATCGGATAGAAACTGTGGTCAGAGTGAGCGATCAAACTCGGAGATCTGCCAAGGAAATGGACGGGTTTTAGACAAATCCATGTCTACGCCTCCTAGACACCATAAAATATAGCATTTGCATAGAAAGTACTACAAATTTATACTTGACGAAAAGTGCCCAATCACAGCTTTAAGATGAGACCAAAATCTTGACATTCGAATTAAAATCGTGGCCACAGTAAGCGATCAAAGCTGAAAATCTGCACAAAAAACGCACGTGTTCCAGGAACAGCCATTTACATGCCTCCTACATGGTAGATAATGTGCCTAAAATATTTTCCGACCATGAAAATACTCATTTGGGTTAAGCCTTTAAACTAAAAATTATAAAACCGAAATTCGCACGTTTAAGGGGAGAAAAATCGATTTATAGTTTTGGGGTAGTGACACGGGAAAAATTAGAAAATTTTTGGCTTTCAGCCACTAAAACTACCCTAAAACTTTTCCAAAGTATCACAAATTTATACTTTTTGGAAAATTCAGACGCTGATTTATCTACTGATAGCAAAATAATGCAAATCGGTTGGAAAACCTGACCACAGCAATGCCATAAAGGGAAAAAGTTTCCAAAACCTGCCCCCCTAAAATATACTATCTCGCTTATTAGACCACTTAGAAAAACAGTTTTTGTTTTGATTTGTTTCTTTGCACTTATGTATTACTTCAAAACAATGAAAAAAATTTTTTCAATCGCACATGGCTTTTCATGCAGACAAGTTAGTTTTTTCACTGTATTCCTATTTCAACCCAGATAAAACATAGTGTTCTTAAGCAAAGTACTACGAATTTGTATTCAACGTAAACAACAGAGTCACAGCTATAAAATGAGACCAAAATTTTGAAAATCGGATAGAAACTGTGGTCACAGTGAGCGATCAAACTCGGAGATCTGCCAAGGAAATGGACGGGTTTTAGACAAATCCATGTCTACGCCTCCTAGACACCATAAAATATAGCATTTGCATAGAAAGTACTACAAATTTATACTTGACGAAAAGTGCACAATCACAGCTTTAAGATGAGACTAAAATCTTGACATTCGAATTAAAATCGTGGCCACAGTAAGCGATCAAAGCTGAAAATCTGCACAAAAAACGCACGTGTTCCAGGAACAGCCATTTACATGCCTCCTACATGGTAGATAATGTGCCTAAAATATTTTCCGACCATGAAAATACTCATTTGGGTTAAGCCTTTAAACTAAAAATTATAAAACCGAAATTCGCACGTTTAAGGGGAGAAAAATCGATTTAAAGTTTTGGGGTAGTGACACGGGAAAAATTAGAAAATTTTTGGCTTTCAGCCACTAAAACTACCCTAAAACTTTTCCAAAGTATCACAAATTTATACTTTTTGGTAAATTCAGACGCTGATCTATCTACTGATAGCAAAATAATGCAAATCGGTTGGAAAACCTGACCACAGCAATGCCATAAAGGGAAAAAGTTTCCAAAACCTGCCCCCCTAAAAAATACTATCTCGCTTATTAGACCACTTAAAAAAACAGTTTTTGTTTTGATTTGTTTCTTTACACTTATGTATTACTTCAAAACAATGAAAAAAATTTTTTCAATCGCACATGGCTTTTCATGCAGACAAGTTTGTTTTTTCACTGTATTCCTATTTCAACAAAGACAAAACATAGTGTTCTTAAGCAAAGTACTACAAATTTGTATTCAACGTAAACAACAGAGTCACAGCTATAAAATGAGACCAAAATTTTGAAAATCGGATAGAAACTGTGGTCACAGTGAGCCATCAAACTCGGAGATCTGCCAAGGAAATGGACGGGTTTTAGACAAATCCATGTCTACGCCTCCTAGACACCATAAAATATAGCATTTGCATAGAAAGTACTACAAATTTATACTTGACGAAAAGTGCACAATCACAGCTTTAAGATGAGACCAAAATCTTGACATTTGAATTAAAATCGTGGCCACAGTAAGCGATCAAAGCTGAAAATCTGCACAAAAAACGCACGTGTTCCAGGAACAGCCATTTACATGCCTCCTACATGGTAGATAATGTGCCTAAAATATTTTCCGACCATGAAAATACTCATTTGGGTTAAGCCTTTAAACTAAAAATTATAAAACCGAAATTCGCACGTTTAAGGGGAGAAAAATCGATTTAACGTTTTGGGGTAGTGACACGGGAAAAATTAGAAAATTTTTGGCTTTCAGCCACTAAAACTACCCTAAAACTTTTCCAAAGTATCACAAATTTATACTTTTTGGAAAATTCAGACGCTGATCTATCTACTGATAGCAAAATAATGCAAATCGGTTGGAAAACCTGACCACAGCAATGCCATAAAGGGAAAAAGTTTCCAAAACCTGCCCCCCTAAAATATACTATCTCGCTTATTAGACCACTTAGAAAAACAGTTTTTGTTTTGATTTGTTTCTTTACACTTATGTATTACTTCAAAACAATGAAAAAAAATTTTTCAATCGCACATGGCTTTTCATGCAGACAAGTTTGTTTTTTCACTGTATTCCTATTTCAACCCAGATAAAACATAGTGTTCTTAAGCAAAGTACTACAAATTTGTATTCAACGTAAACAACAGTGTCACAGCTATAAAATGAGACCAAAATTTTGAAAATCGGATAGAAACTGTGGTCACAGTGAGCGATCAAACTCGGAGATCTGCCAAGGAAATGGACGGGTTTTAGACAAATCCATGTCTACGCCTCCTAGACACCATAAAATATAGCATTTGCATAGAAAGTACTACAAATTTATACTTGACGAAAAGTGCACAATCACAGCTTTAAGATGAGACCAAAATCTTGACATTCGAATTAAAATCGTGGCCACAGTAAGCGATCAAAGCTGAAAATCTGCACAAAAAACGCACGTGTTCCAGGAACAGCCATTTACATGCCTCCTACATGGTAGATAATGTGCCTAAAATATTTTCCGACCATGAAAATACTCATTTGGGTTAAGCCTTTAAACTAAAAATTATAAAACCGAAATTCGCACGTTTAAGGGGAGAAAAATCGATTTAAAGTTTTGGGGTAGTGACACGGGAAAAATTAGAAAATTTTTGGCTTTCAGCCACTAAAACTACCCTAAAACTTTTCCAAAGTATCACAAATTTATACTTGTTGGTAAATTCAGACGCTGATCTATCTACTGATAGCAAAATAATGCAAATCGGTTGGAAAACCTGACCACAGCAATGCCATAAAGGGAAAAAGTTTCCAAAACCTGCCCCCCTAAAAAATACTATCTCGCTTATTAGACCACTTAGAAAAACAGTTTTTGTTTTGATTTGTTTCTTTACACTTATGTATTACTTCAAAACAATGAAAAAAATTTTTTCAATCGCACATGGCTTTTCATGCAGACAAGTTTGTTTTTTCACTGTATTCCTATTTCAACAAAGACAAAACATAGTGTTCTTAAGCAAAGTACTACAAATTTGTATTCAACGTAAACAACAGAGTCACAGCTATAAAATGAGACCAAAATTTTGAAAATCGGATAGAAACTGTGGTCACAGTGAGCGATCAAACTCGGAGATCTGCCAAGGAAATGGACGGGTTTTAGACAAATCCATGTCTACGCCTCCTAGACACCATAAAATATAGCATTTGCATAGAAAGTACTACAAATTTATACTTCACGAAAAGTGCACAATCACAGCTTTAAGATGAGATCAAAATCTTGACATTCGAATTAAAATCGTGGCCACAGTAAGCGATCAAAGCTGAAAATCTGCACAAAAAACGCACGTGTTCCAGGAACAGCCATTTACATGCCTCCTACATGGTAGATAATGTGCCTAAAATATTTTCCGACCATGAAAATACTCATTTGGGTTAAGCCTTTAAACTAAAAATTATAAAACCGAAATTCGCACGTTTAAGGGGAGAAAAATCGATTTAAAGTTTTGGGGTAGTGACACGGGAAAAATTAGAAAATTTTTGGCTTTCAGCCACTAAAACTACCCTAAAACTTTTCCAAAGTATCACAAATTTATACTTTTTGGAAAATTCAGACGCTGATCTATCTACTGATAGCAAAATAATGCAAATCGGTTGGAAAACCTGACCACAGCAATGCCATAAAGGGAAAAAGTTTCCAAAACCTGCCCCCCTAAAATATACTATCTCGCTTATTAGACCACTTAGAAAAACAGTTTTTGTTTTGATTTGTTTCTTTACACTTATGTATTACTTCAAAACAATGAAAAAAATTTTTTCAATCGCACATGGCTTTTCATGCAGACAAGTTTGTTTTTTCACTGTATTCCTATTTCAACAAAGACAAAACATAGTGTTCTTAAGCAAAGTACTACAAATTTGTATTCAACGTAAACAACAGAGTCACAGCTATAAAATGAGACCAAAATTTTCAAAATCGGATAGAAACTGTGGTCACAGTGAGCCATCAAACTCGGAGATCTGCCAAGGAAATGGACGGGTTTTAGACAAATCCATGTCTACGCCTCCTAGACACCATAAAATATAGCATTTGCATAGAAAGTACTACAAATTTATTATTGACGAAAAGTGCACAATCACAGCTTTAAGATGAGACCAAAATCTTGACATTCGAATTAAAATCGTGGCCACAGTAAGCGATCAAAGCTGAAAATCTGCACAAAAAACGCACGTGTTCCAGGAACAGCCATTTACATGCCTCCTACATGGTAGATAATGTGCCTAAAATATTTTCCGACCATGAAAATACTCATTTGGGTTAAGCCTTTAAACTAAAAATTATAAAACCGAAATTCGCACGTTTAAGGGGAGAAAAATCGATTTAAAGTTTTGGGGTAGTGACACGGGAAAAATTAGAAAATTTTTGGCTTTCAGCCACTAAAACTACCCTAAAACTTTTCCAAAGTATCACAAATTTATACTTTTTGGAAAATTCAGACGCTGATCTATCTACTGATAGCAAAATAATGCAAATCGGTTGGAAAACCTGACCACAGCAATGCCATAAAGGGAAAAAGTTTCCAAAACCTGCCCCCCTAAAATATACTATCTCGCTTATTAGACCACTTAGAAAAACAGTTTTTGTTTTGATTTGTTTCTTTACACTTATGTATTACTTCAAAACAATGAAAAAAATTTTTTCAATCGCACATGGCTTTTCATGCAGACAAGTTTGTTTTTTCACTGTATTCCTATTTCAACCCAGATAAAACATAGTGTTCTTAAGCAAAGTACTACAAATTTGTATTCAACGTAAACAACAGAGTCACAGCTATAAAATGAGACCAAAATTTTGAAAATCGGATAGAAACTGTGGTCACAGTGAGCGATCAAACTCGGAGATCTGCCAAGGAAATGGACGGGTTTTAGACAAATCTATGTCTACGCCTCCTAGACACCATAAAATATAGCATTTGCATAGAAAGTACTACAAGTTTATACTTGACGAAAAGTGCACAATCACAGCTTTAAGATGAGACCAAAATCTTGACATTCGAATTAAAATCGTGGCCACAGTAAGCGATCAAAGCTGAAAATCTGCACAAAAAACGCACGTGTTCCAGGAACAGCCATTTACATGCCTCCTACATGGTAGATAATGTGCCTAAAATATTTTCCGACCATGAAAATACTCATTTGGGTTAAGCCTTTAAACTAAAAATTATAAAACCGAAATTCGCACGTTTAAGAGGAGAAAAATCGATTTAAAGTTTTGGGGTAGTGACACGGGAAAAATTAGAAAATTTTTGGCTTTCAGCCACTAAAACTACCCTAAAACTTTTCCAAAGTATCACAAATTTATACTTTTTGGAAAATTCAGACGCTGATCTATCTACTGATAGCAAAATAATGCAAATCGGTTGGAAAACCTGACCACAGCAATGCCATAAAGGGAAAAAGTTTCCAAAACCTGCCCCCCTAAAAAATACTATCTCGCTTATTAGACCACTTAGAAAAACAGTTTTTGTTTTGATTTGTTTCTTTACACTTATGTATTACTTCAAAACAATGAAAAAAAATTTTTCAATCGCACATGGCTTTTCATGCAGACAAGTTTGTTTTTTCACTGTATTCCTATTTCAACCCAGATAAAACATAGTGTTCTTAAGCAAAGTACTACAAATTTGTATTCGACGTAAACAACAGAGTCACAGCTATAAAATGAGACCAAAATTTTGAAAATCGGATAGAAACTGTGGTCACAGTGAGCCATCAAACTCGGAGATCTGCCAAGGAAATGGACGGGTTTTAGACAAATCCATGTCTACGCCTCCTAGACACCATAAAATATAGCATTTGCATAGAAAGTACTACAAATTTATACTTGACGAAAAGTGCACAATCACAGCTTTAAGATGAGACCAAAATCTTGACATTCGAATTAAAATCGTGGCCACAGTAAGCGATCAAAGCTGAAAATCTGCACAAAAAACGCACGTGTTCCAGGAACAGCCATTTACATGCCTCCTACATGGTAGATAATGTGCCTAAAATATTTTCCGACCATGAAAATACTCATTCGGGTTAAGCCTTTAAACTAAAAATTATAAAACCGAAATTCGCACGTTTAAGGGGAGAAAAATCGATTTAAAGTTTTGGGGTAGTAACACGGGAAACTTTAGAAAATTTTTGGCTTTCAGCCACTAAAACTACCCTAAAACTTTTCCAAAGTATCACAAATTTATACTTTTTGGAAAATTCAGACGCTGATCTATCTACTGATAGCAAAATAATGCAAATCGGTTGGAAAACCTGACCACAGCAATACCATAAAGGGAAAAAGTTTCCAAAACCTGCCCCCCTAAAATATACTATCTCGCTTATTAGACCACTTAGAAAAACAGTTTTTGTTTTGATTTGTTTCTTTACACTTATGTATTACTTCAAAACAATGAAAAACATTTTTTCAATCGCACATGGCTTTTCATGCAGACAAGTTTGTTTTTTCACTGTATTCCTATTTCAACCCAGATAAAACATAGTGTTCTTAAGCAAAGTACTACAAATTTGTATTCGACGTAAACAACAGAGTCACAGCTATAAAATGAGACCAAAATTTTGAAAATCGGATAGAAACTGTGGTCACAGTGAGCGATCAAACTCGGAGATCTGCCAAGGAAATGGACGGGTTTTAGACAAATCCATGTCTACGCCTCCTAGACACCATAAAATATAGCATTTGCATAGAAAGTACTACAAATTTATACTTGACGAAAAGTGCACAATCACAGCTTTAAGATGAGACCAAAATCTTGACATTCGAATTAAAATCGTGGCCACAGTAAGCGATCAAAGCTGAAAATCTGCACAAAAAACGCACGTGTTCCAGGAACAGCCATTTACATGCCTCCTACATGGTAGATAATGTGCCTAAAATATTTTCCGACCATGAAAATACTCGTTTGGGTTAAGCCTTTAAACTAAAAATTATAAAACCGAAATTCGCACGTCTAAGGGGAGAAAAATCGATTTAAAGTTTTGGGGTAGTGACACGGGAAAAATTAGAAAATTTTTGGCTTTCAGCCACTAAAACTACCCTAAAACTTTTCCAAAGTATCACAAATTTATACTTTTTGGAAAATTCAGACGCTGATCCATCTACTGATAGCAAAATAATGCAAATCGGTTGGAAAACCTGACCACAGCAATGCCATAAAGGGAAAAAGTTTCCAAAACCTGCCCCCCTAAAATATACTATCTCGCTTATTAGACCACTTAGAAAAACAGTTTTTGTTTTGATTTGTTTCTTTACACTTATGTATTACTTCAAAACAATGAAAAAAATTTTTTCAATCGCACATGGCTTTTCATGCAGACAAGTTTGTTTTTTCACTGTATTCCTATTTCAACCCAGATAAAACATAGTGTTCTTAAGCAAAGTACTACAAATTTGTATTCAACGTAAACGACAGAGTCACAGCTATAAAATGAGACCAAAATTTTGAAAATCGGATAGAAACTATGGTCACAGTGAGCCATCAAACTCGGAGATCTGCCAAGGAAATGGACGGGTTTTAGACAAATCCATGTCTACGCCTCCTAGACACCATAAAATATAGCATTTGCATAGAAAGTACTACAAATTTATACTTGACGAAAAGTGCACAATCACAGCTTTAAGATGAGACCAAAATCTTGACATTCGAATTAAAATCGTGGCCACAGTAAGCGATCAAAGCTGAAAATCTGCACAAAAAACGCACGTGTTCCAGGAACAGCCATTTACATGCCTCCTACATGGTAGATAATGTGCCTAAAATATTTTCCGACCATGAAAATACTCATTTGGGTTAAGCCTTTAAACTAAAAATTATAAAACCGAAATTCGCACGTTTAAGGGGAGAAAAATCGATTTAAAGTTTTGGGGTAGTGACACGGGAAAAATTGGAAAATTTTTGGTTTCAGCCACTAAAACTACCCTAAAACTTTTCCAAAGTATCACAAATTTATACTTTTTGAAAAATTCAGACGCTGATCTATCTACTGATAGCAAAATAATGCAAATCGGTTGGAAAACCTGACCACAGCAATGCCATAAAGGGAAAAAGTTTCCAAAACCTGCCCCCCTAAAAAATACTATCTCGCTTATTAGACCACTTAGAAAAACAGTTTTTGTTTTGATTTGTTTCTTCACACTTATGTATTACTTCAAAACAATGAAAAAAATTTTTTCAATCGCACATGGCTTTTCATGCAGACAAGTTTGTTTTTTCACTGTATTCCTATTTCAACCCAGATAAAACATAGTGTTCTTAAGCAAAGTACTACAAATTTGTATTCAACGTAAACAACAGAGTCACAGCTATAAAATGAGACCAAAATTTTGAAAATCGGATAGAAACTGTGGTCACAGTGAGCGATCAAACTCGGAGATCTGCCAAGGAAATGGACGGGTTTTAGACAAATCCATGTCTACGCCTCCTAGACACCATAAAATATAGCATTTGCATAGAAAGTACTACAAATTTATACTTGACGAAAAGTGCACAATCACAGCTTTAAGATGAGACCAAAATCTTGACATTCGAATTAAAATCGTGGCCACAGTAAGCGATCAAAGCTGAAAATCTGCACAAAAAACGCACGTGTTCCAGGAACAGCCATTTACATGCCTCCTGCATGGTAGATAATGTGCCTAAAATATTTTCCGACCATGAAAATACTCATTTGGGTTAAGCCTTTAAACTAAAAATTATAAAACCGAAATTCGCACGTTTAAGGGGAGAAAAATCGATTTAAAGTTTTGGGGTAGTGACACGGGAAAAATTAGAAAATTTTTGGCTTTCAGCCACTAAAACTACCCTAAAACTTTTCCAAAGTATCACAAATTTATACTTTTTGGAAAATTCAGACGCTGATCTATCTACTGATAGCAAAATAATGCAAATCGGTTGGAAAACCTGACCACAGCAATGCCATAAAGGGAAAAAGTTTCCAAAACCTGCCCCCCTAAAATATACTATCTCGCTTATTAGACCACTTAGAAAAACAGTTTTTGTTTTGATTTGTTTCTTTACACTTATGTATTACTTCAAAACAATGAAAAAAATTTTTTCAATCGCACATGGCTTTTCATGCAGACAAGTTTGTTTTTTCACTGTATTCCTGTTTCAACCCAGATAAAACATAGTGTTCTTAAGCAAAGTACTACAAATTTGTATTCGACGTAAACAACAGTGTCACAGCTATAAAATGAGACCAAAATTTTGAAAATCGGATAGAAACTGTGGTCACAGTGAGCGATCAAACTCGGAGATCTGCCAATTTATACTTGACGAAAAGTGCACAATCACAGCTTTAAGATGAGACCAAAATCTTGACATTTGAATTAGAATCGTGGCCACAGTAAGCGATCAAAGCTGAAAATCTGCACAAAAAACGCACGTGTTCCAGGAACAGCCATTTACATGCCTCCTACATGGTAGATAATGTGCCGAAAATATTTTCCGACCATGAAAATACTCATTTGGGTTAAGCCTTTAAACTAAAAATTATAAAACCGAAATTCGCACGTTTAAGGGGAGAAAAATCGATTTAACGTTTTGGGGTAGTGACACGGGAAAAATTAGAAAATTTTTGGCTTTCAGCCACTAAAACTACCCTAAAACTTTTCCAAAGTATCACAAATTTATACTTTTTGGAAAATTCAGACGCTGATCTATCTACTGATAGCAAAATAATGCAAATCGGTTGGAAAACCTGACCACAGCAATGCCATAAAGGGAAAAAGTTTCCAAAACCTGCCCCCCTAAAATATACTATCTCGCTTATTAGACCACTTAGAAAAACAGTTTTTGTTTTGATTTGTTTCTTTACACTTATGTATTACTTCAAAACAATGAAAAAAATTTTTTCAATCGCACATGGCTTTTCATGCAGACAAGTTTGTTTTTTCACTGTATTCCTATTTCAACCCAGATAAAACATAGTGTTCTTAAGCAAAGTACTACAAATTTGTATTCGACGTAAACAACAGTGTCACAGCTATAAAATGAGACCAAAATTTTGAAAATCGGATAGAAACTGTGGTCACAGTGAGCGATCAAACTCGGAGATCTGCCAAGGAAATGGACGGGTTTTAGACAAATCCATGTCTACGCCTCCTAGACACCATAAAATATAGCATTTGCATAGAAAGTACTACAAATTTATACTTGACGAAAAGTGCACAATCACAGCTTTAAGATGAGACCAAAATCTTGACATTCAAATTAAAATCGTGGCCACAGTAAGCGATCAAAGCTGAAAATCTGCACAAAAAACGCACGTGTTCCAGGAACAGCCATTTACATGCCTCCTGCATGGTAGATAATGTGCCTAAAATATTTTCCGACCATGAAAATACTCATTTGGGTTAAGCCTTTAAACTAAAAATTATAAAACCGAAATTCGCACGTTTAAGGGGAGAAAAATCGATTTAAAGTTTTGGGGTAGTGACACGGGAAAAATTAGAAAATTTTTGGCTTTCAGCCACTAAAACTACCCTAAAACTTTTCCAAAGTATCACAAATTTATACTTTTTGGAAAATTCAGACGCTGATCTATCTACTGATAGCAAAATAATGCAAATCGGTTGGAAAACCTGACCACAGCAATGCCATAAAGGGAAAAAGTTTCCAAAACCTGCCCCCCTAAAATATACTATCTCGCTTATTAGACCACTTAGAAAAACAGTTTTTGTTTTGATTTGTTTCTTTACACTTATGTATTACTTCAAAACAATGAAAAAAATTTTTTCAATCGCACATGGCTTTTCATGCAGACAAGTTTGTTTTTTCACTGTATTCCTATTTCAACCCAGATAAAACATAGTGTTCTTAAGCAAAGTACTACAAATTTGTATTTGACGTAAACAACAGAGTCACAGCTATAAAATGAGACCAAAATTTTGAAAATCGGATAGAAACTGTGGTCACAGTGAGCGATCAAACTCGGAGATCTGCCAAGGAAATGGACGGGTTTTAGACAAATCCATGTCTACGCCTCCTAGACACCATAAAATATAGCATTTGCATAGAAAGTACTACAAATTTATACTTGACGAAAAGTGCACAATCACAGCTTTAAGATGAGACCAAAATCTTGACATTCGAATTAAAATCGTGGCCACAGTAAGCGATCAAAGCTGAAAATCTGCACAAAAAACGCACGTGTTCCAGGAACAGCCATTTACATGCCTCCTACATGGTAGATAATGTGCCTAAAATATTTTCCGACCATGAAAATACTCATTTGGGTTAAGCCTTTAAACTAAAAATTATAAAACCGAAATTCGCACGTTTAAGGGGAGAAAAATCGATTTAAAGTTTTGGGGTAGTGACACGGGAAAAATTAGAAAATTTTTGGCTTTCAGCCACTAAAACTACCCTAAAACTTTTCCAAAGTATCTCAAATTTATACTTTTTGGAAAATTCAGACGCTGATCTATCTACTGATAGCAAAATAATGCAAATCGGTTGGAAAACCTGACCACAGCAATGCCATAAAGGGAAAAAGTTTCCAAAACCTGCCCCCCTAAAATATACTATCTCGCTTATTAGACCACTTAGAAAAACAGTTTTTGTTTTGATTTGTTTCTTTACACTTATGTATTACTTCAAAACAATGAAAAAAATTTTTTGAATCGCACATGGCTTTTCATGCAGACAAGTTTGTTTTTTCACTGTATTCCTGTTTCAACCCAGATAAAACATAGTGTTCTTAAGCAAAGTACTACAAATTTGTATTCAACGTAAACAACAGAGTCACAGCTATAAAATGAGACCAAAATTTTGAAAATCGGATAGAAACTGTGGTCACAGTGAGCGATCAAACTCGGAGATCTGCCAAGGAAATGGACGGGTTTTAGACAAATCCATGTCTACGCCTCCTAGACACCATAAAATATAGCATTTGCATAGAAAGTACTACAAATTTATACTTGACGAAAAGTGCACAATCACAGCTTTAAGATGAGACCAAAATCTTGACATTCGAATTAAAATCGTGGCCACAGTAAGCGATCAAAGCTGAAAATCTGCACAAAAAACGCACGTGTTCCAGGAACAGCCATTTACATGCCTCCTACATGGTAGATAATGTGCCTAAAATATTTTCCGACCATGAAAATAATCATTTGGGTTAAGCCTTTAAACTAAAAATTATAAAACCGAAATTCGCACGTTTGAGGGGTGAAAAATCGATTTAAAGTTTTGGGGTAGTGACACGGAAAAAATTAGAAAATTTTTGGCTTTCAGCCACTAAAACTACCCTAAAACTTTTCCAAAGTATCACAAATTTATACTTTTTGGAAAATTCAGACGCTGATCTATCTACTGATAGCAAAATAATGCAAATCGGTTGGAAAACCTGACCACGGAAATGCCATAAAGGGAAAAAGTTTCCAAAACCTGCCCCCCTAAAAAATACTATCTCGCTTATTAGACTAAAACTACCCTAAAACTTTTCCAAAGTATCACAAATTTATACTTTTTGGAAAATTCAGACGCTGATCTATCTACTGATAGCAAAATAATAAAAATCGGTTGGAAAACCTGACCACAGCAATGCCATAAAGGGAAAAAGTTTCCAAAACCTGCCCCCCTAAAATATACTATCTCGCTTATTAGACCACTTAGAAAAACAGTTTTTGTTTTGATTTGTTTCTTTACACTTATGTATTACTTCAAAACAATGAAAAAAATTTTTTCAATCGCACATGGCTTTTCATGCAGACAAGTTTGTTTTTTCACTGTATTCCTATTTCAACCCAGATAAAACATAGTGTTCTTAAGGAAAGTACTACAAATTTGTATTCGACGTAAACAACAGAGTCACAGCTATAAAATGCGACCAAAATTTTGAAAATCGGATAGAAACTGTGGTCACAGTGAGCCATCAAACTCGGAGATCTGCCAAGGAAATGGACGGGTTTTAGACAAATCCATGTCTACGCCTCCTAGACACCATAAAATATAGCATTTGCATAGAAAGTACTACAAATTTATACTTGACGAAAAGTGCACAATCACAGCTTTAAGATGAGACCAAAATCTTGACATTCGAATTAAAATCGTGGCCACAGTAAGCGATCAAAGCTGAAAATCTGCACAAAAAACGCACGTGTTGCAGGAACAGCCATTTACATGCCTCCTACATGGTAGATAATGTGCCTAAAATATTTTCCGACCATGAAAATACTCATTTGGGTTAAGCCTTCAAACTAAAAATTATAAAACCGAAATTCGCACGTTTAAGGGGAGAAAAATCGATTTAAAGTTTTGGGGTAGTGACACGGGAAAAATTAGAAAATTTTTGGCTTTCAGCCACTAAAACTACCCTAAAACTTTTCCAAAGTATTACAAATTTATACTTTTTGGAAAATTCAGACGCTGATCTATCTACTGATAGCAAAATAATGCAAATCGGTTGGAAAACCTGACCACAGCAATGCCATAAAGGGAAAAAGTGTCCAAAACCTGCCCCCCTAAAAAATACTATCTCGCTTATTAGACCACTTAGAAAAACAGTTTTTGTTTTGATTTGTTTCTTTACACTTATGTATTACTTCAAAACAATGAAAAAAATTTTTTCAATCGCACATGGCTTTTCATGCAGACAAGTTTGTTTTTTCACTGTATTCCTATTTCAACCCAGATAAAACATAGTGTTCTTAAGCAAAGTACTACAAATTTGTATTCGACGTAAACAACAGAGTCACAGCTATAAAATGAGACCAAAATTTTGAAAATCGGATAGAAACTGTGGTCACAGTGAGCGATCAAACTCGGAGATCTGCCAAGGAAATGGACGGGTTTTAGACAAATCCATGTCTACGCCTCCTAGACACCATAAAATATAGCATTTGCATAGAAAGTACTACAAATTTATACTTGACGAAAAGTGCACAATCACAGCTTTAAGATGAGACCAAAATCTTGACATTCGAATTAAAATCGTGGCCACAGTAAGCGATCAAAGCTGAAAATCTGCACAAAAAACGCACGTGTTCCAGGAACAGCCATTTACATGCCTCCTACATGGTAGATAATGTGCCTAAAATATTTTCCGACCATGCAAATACTCATTTGGGTTAAGCCTTTAAACTAAAAATTATAAAACCGAAATTCGCACGTTTAAGGGGAGAAAAATCGATTTAAAGTTTTGGGGTAGTGACACGGGAAAAATTAGAAAATTTTTGGCTTTCAGCCACTAAAACTACCCTAAAACTTTTCCAAAGTATCACAGATAAAACATAGTGTTCTTAAGCAAAGTACTACAAGTTTGTATTCGACGTAAACAACAGTGTCACAGCTATAAAATGAGACCAAAATTTTGAAAATCGGATAGAAACTGTGGTCACAGTGAGCGATCAAACTCGGAGATCTGCCAATTTATACTTGACGAAAAGTGCACAATCACAGCTTTAAGATGAGACCAAAATCTTGACATTTGAATTAAAATCGTGGCCACAGTAAGCGATCAAAGCTGAAAATCTGCACAAAAAACGCACGTGTTCCAGGAACAGCCATTTACATGCCTCCTACATGGTAGATAATGTGCCTAAAATATTTTCCGACCATGAAAATACTCTTTTGGGTTAAGCCTTTAAACTAAAAATTATAAAACCGAAATTCGCACGTTTAAGGGGAGAAAAATCGATTTAACGTTTTGGGGTAGTGACACGGGAAAAATTAGAAAATTTTTGGCTTTCAGCCACTAAAACTACCCTAAAACTTTTCCAAAGTATCACAAATTTATACTTTTTGGAAAATTCAGACGCTGATCTATCTACTGATAGCAAAATAATGCAAATCGGTTGGAAAACCTGACCACAGCAATGCCATAAAGGGAAAAAGTTTCCAAAACCTGCCCCCCTAAAAAATACTATCTCGCTTATTAGACCACTTAGAAAAACAGTTTTTGTTTTGATTTGTTTCTTTACACTTATGTATTACTTCAAAACAATGAAAAAAAATTTTTCAATCGCACATGGCTTTTCATGCAGACAAGTTTGTTTTTTCACTGTATTCCTATTTCAACCCAGATAAAACATAGTGTTCTTAAGCAAAGTACTACAAATTTGTATTCAACGTAAACAACAGTGTCACAGCTATAAAATGAGACCAAAATTTTGAAAATCGGATAGAAACTGTGGTCACAGTGAGCGATCAAACTCGGAGATCTGCCAAGGAAATGGACGGGTTTTAGACAAATCCATGTCTACGCCTCCTAGACACCATAAAATATAGCATTTGCATAGAAAGTACTACAAATTTATACTTGACGAAAAGTGCACAATCACAGCTTTAAGATGAGACCAAAATCTTGACATTTGAATTAAAATCGTGGCCACAGTAAGCGATCAAAGCTGAAAATCTGCACAAAAAACGCACGTGTTCCAGGAACAGCCATTTACATGCCTCCTACATGGTAGATAATGTGCCTAAAATATTTTCCGACCATGAAAATACTCATTTGGGTTAAGCCTTTAAACTAAAAATTATAAAACCGAAATTCGCACGTTTAAGGGGAGAAAAATCGATTTAAAGTTTTGGGGTAGTGACACGGGAAAAATTAGAAAATTTTTGGCCTTCAGCCACTAAAACTACCCTAAAACTTTTCCAAAGTATCACAAATTTATACTTTTTGGTAAATTCAGACGCTGATCTATCTACTGATAGCAAAATAATGCAAATCGGTTGGAAAACCTGACCACAGCAATGCCATAAAGGGAAAAAGTTTCCAAAACCTGCCCCCCTAAAAAATACTATCTCGCTTATTAGACCACTTAGAAAAACAGTTTTTGTTTTGATTTGTTTCTTTACACTTATGTATTACTTCAAAACAATGAAAAAAATTTTTTCAATCGCACATGGCTTTTCATGCAGACAAGTTTGTTTTTTCACTGTATTCCTATTTCAACAAAGACAAAACATAGTGTTCTTAAGCAAAGTACTACAAATTTGTATTCAACGTAAACAACAGAGTCACAGCTATAAAATGAGACCAAAATTTTGAAAATCGGATAGAAACTGTGGTCACAGTGAGCCATCTAACTCGGAGATCTGCCAAGGAAATGGACGGGTTTTAGACAAATCCATGTCTACGCCTCCTAGACACCATAAAATATAGCATTTGCATAGAAAGTACTACAAATTTATACTTGACGAAAAGTGCACAATCACAGCTTTAAGATGAGACCAAAATCTTGACATTTGAATTAAAATCGTGGCCACAGTAAGCGATCAAAGCTGAAAATCTGCACAAAAAACGCACGTGTTCCAGGAACAGCCATTTACATGCCTCCTACATGGTAGATAATGTGCCTAAAATATTTTCCGACCATGAAAATACTCATTTGGGTTAAGCCTTTAAACTAAAAATTATAAAACCGAAATTCGCACGTTTAAGGGGAGAAAAATCGATTTAAAGTTTTGGGGTAGTGACACGGGAAAAATTAGAAAATTTTTGGCTTTCAGCCACTAAAACTACCCTAAAACTTTTCCAAAGTATCACAAATTTATACTTTTTGGAAAATTCAGACGCTGATCTATCTACTGATAGCAAAATAATGCAAATCGGTTGGAAAACCTGACCACAGCAATGCCATAAAGGGAAAAAGTTTCCAAAACCTGCCCCCCTAAAATATACTATCTCGCTTATTAGACCACTTAGAAAAACAGTTTTTGTTTTGATTTGTTTCTTTACACTTATGTATTACTTCAAAACAATGAAAAAAAATTTTTCAATCGCACATGGCTTTTCATGCAGACAAGTTTGTTTTTTCACTGTATTCCTATTTCAACCCAGATAAAACATAGTGTTCTTAAGCAAAGTACTACAAATTTGTATTCGACGTAAACAACAGTGTCACAGCTATAAAATGAGACCAAAATTTTGAAAATCGGATAGAAACTGTGGTCACAGTGAGCGATCAAACTCGGAGATCTGCCAATTTATACTTGACGAAAAGTGCACAATCACAGCTTTAAGATGAGACCAAAATCTTGACATTCGAATTAAAATCGTGGCCACAGTAAGCGATCAAAGCTGAAAATCTGCACAAAAAACGCACGTGTTGCAGGAACAGCCATTTACATGCCTCCTACATGGTAGATAATGTGCCTAAAATATTTTCCGACCATGAAAATACTCATTCGGGTTAAGCCTTTAAACTAAAAATTATAAAACCGAAATTCGCACGTTTAAGGGGAGACAAATCGATTTAAAGTTTTGGGGTAGTGACACGGGAAAAATTAGAAAATTTTTGGCTTTCAGCCACTAAAACTACCCTAAAACTTTTCCAAAGTATCACAAATTTATACTTTTTGGAAAATTCAGACGCTGATCTATCTACTGATAGCAAAATAATGCAAATCGGTTGGAAAACCTGACCACAGCAATGCCATAAAGGGAAAAAGTTTCCAAAACCTGCCCCCCTAAAATATACTATCTCGCTTATTAGACCACTTAGAAAAACAGTTTTTGTTTTGATTTGTTTCTTTACACTTATGTATTACTTCAAAACAATGAAAAAAATCTTTTCAATCGCACATGGCTTTTCATGCAGACAAGTTTGTTTTTTCACTGTATTCCTATTTCAACCCAGATAAAACATGATGTTCTTAAGCAAAGTACTACAAATTTGTATTCGACGTAAACAACAGAGTCACAGCTATAAAATGAGACCAAAATTTTGAAAATCGGATAGAAACTGTGGTCACAGTGAGCGATCAAACTCGGAGATCTGCCAAGGAAATGGACGGGTTTTAGACAAATCCATGTCTACGCCTCCTAGACACCATAAAATATAGCATTTGCATAGAAAGTACTACAAATTTATACTTGACGAAAAGTGCACAATCACAGCTTTAAGATGAGACCAAAATCTTGACATTCGAATTAAAATCGTGGCCACAGTAAGCGATCAAAGCTGAAAATCTGCACAAAAAACGCACGTGTTCCAGGAACAGCCATTTACATGCCTCCTACATGGTAGATAATGTGCCTAAAATATTTTCCGACCATGAAAATACTCATTAGGGTTAAGCCTTTAAACTAAAAATTATAAAACCGAAATTCGCACCTTTAAGGGGAGAAAAATCGATTTAAAGTTTTGGGGTAGTGACACGGGAAAAATTAGAAAATTTTTGGCTTTCAGCCACTAAAACTACCCTAAAACTTTTCCAAAGTATCACAAATTTATACTTTTCAAAAATTCAGACGCTGATCTATCTACTGATAGCAAAATAATGCAAATCGGTTGGAAAACCTGACCACAGCAATGCCATAAAGGGAAAAAGTTTCCAAAACCTGCCCCCCTAAAATATACTATCTCGCTTATTAGACCACTTAGAAAAACAGTTTTTGTTTTGATTTGTTTCTTTGCACTTATGTATTACTTCAAAACAATGAAAAAAATTTTTTCAATCGCACATGGCTTTTCATGCAGACAAGTTTGTTTTTTCACTGTATTCCTATTTCAACCCAGATAAAACATAGTGTTCTTAAGCAAAGTACTACAAATTGGTATTCAACGTAAACAACAGAGTCACAGCTATAAAATGAGACCAAAATTTTGAAAATCGGATAGAAACTGTGGTCACAGTGAGCGATCAAACTCGGAGATCTGCCAAGGAAATGGACGGGTTTTAGACAAATCCATGTCTACGCCTCCTAGACACCATAAAATATAGCATTTGCATAGAAAGTACTACAAATTTATACTTGACGAAAAGTGCACAATCACAGCTTTAAGATGAGACCAAAATCTTGACATTCGAATTAAAATCGTGGCCACAGTAAGCGATCAAAGCTGAAAATCTGCACAAAAAACGCACGTGTTCCAGGAACAGCCATTTACATGCCTCCTACATGGTAGATAATGTGCCTAAAATATTCCGACCATGAAAATACTCATTTGGGTTAAGCCTTTAAACTAAAAATTATAAAACCGAAATTCGCACGTTTAAGGGGAGAAAAATCGATTTAAGGTTTCGGGGTAGTGACACGGGAAAAATTAGAAAATTTTTGGCTTTCAGCCACTAAAACTACCCTAAAAATTTTCCAAAGTATCACAAATTTATACTTTTTGAAAAATTCAGACGCTGATCTATCTACTGATAGCAAAATAATGCAAATCGGTTGGAAAACCTGACCACAGCAATGCCATAAAGGGAAAAAGTTTCCAAAACCTGCCCCCCTAAAAAATACTATCTCGCTTATTAGACCACTTAGAAAAACAGTTTTTGTTTTGATTTGCTTCTTTACACTTATGTATTACTTCAAAACAATGAAAAAATTTTTTTCAATCACACATGGCTTTTCATGCAGACAAGTTTGTTTTTTCACTGTATTCCTATTTCAACCCAGATAAAACATAGTGTTCTTAAGCAAAGTACTACAAATTTGTATTCAACGTAAACAACAGAGTCACAGCTATAAAATGAGACCAAAATTTTGAAAATCGGATAGAAACTGTGGTCACAGTGAGCGATCAAACTCGGAGATCTGCCAAGGAAATGGACGGGTTTTAGACAAATCCATGTCTACGCCTCCTAGACACCATAAAATATAGCATTTGCATAGAAAGTACTACAAATTTATACTTGACGAAAAGTGCACAATCACAGCTTTAAGATGAGACCAAAATCTTGACATTCGAATTAAAATCGTGGCCACAGTAAGCGATCAAAGCTAAAAATCTGCACAAAAAACGCACGTGTTCCAGGAACAGCCATTTACATGCCTCCTACATGGTAGATAATGTGCCTAAAATATTTTCCGACCATGAAAATACTCATTTGGGTTAAGCCTTTAAACTAAAAATTATAAAACCGAAATTCGCACGTTTAAGGGGAGAAAAATCGATTTAAAGTTTTGGGGTAGTGACACGGGAAAAATTAGAAAATTTTTGGCTTTCAGCCACTAAAACTACCCTAAAACTTTTCCAAAGTATCACAAATTTATACTTTTTGGAAAATTCAGACGCTGATCCATCTACTGATAGCAAAATAATGCAAATCGGTTGGAAAACCTGACCACAGCAATGCCATAAAGGGAAAAAGTTTCCAAAACCTGCCCCCCTAAAATATCCTATCTCGCTTATTAGACCACTTAGAAAAACAGTTTTTGTTTTGATTTGTTTCTTTACACTTATGTATTACTTCAAAACAATGAAAAAAATTTTTTCAATCGCACATGGCTTTTCATGCAGACAAGTTTGTTTTTTCACTGTATTCCTATTTCAACCCAGATAAAACATAGTGTTCTTAAGCAAACTACTACGAATTTGTATTCAACGTAAACAACAGAGTCACAGCTATAAAATGAGACCAAAATTTTGAAAATCGGATAGAAACTGTGGTCACAGTGAGCGATCAAACTCGGAGATCTGCCAAGGAAATGGACGGGTTTTAGACAAATCCATGTCTACGCCTCCTAGACACCATAAAATATAGCATTTGCATAGAAAGTACTACAAATTTATACTTGACGAAAAGTGCACAATCACAGCTTTAAGATGAGACCAAAATCTTGACATTCGAATTAAAATCGTGGCCACAGTAAGCGATCAAAGCTGAAAATCTGCACAAAAAACGCACGTGTTCCAGGAACAGCCATTTACATGCCTCCTACATGGTAGATAATGTGCCTAAAATATTTTCCGACCATGAAAATACTCATTTGGGTTAAGCCTTTAAACTAAAAATTATAAAACCGAAATTCGCACGTTTAAGGGGAGAAAAATCGATTTAAAGTTTTGGGGTAGTGACACGGGAAAAATTAGAAAATTTTTGGCTTTCAGCCACTAAAACTACCCTAAAACTTTTCCAAAGTATCACAAATTTATACTTTTTGGAAAATTCAGACGCTGATCCATCTACTGATAGCAAAATAATGCAAATCGGTTGGAAAACCTGACCACAGCAATGCCATAAAGGGAAAAAGTTTCCAAAACCTGCCCCCCTAAAATATACTATCTCGCTTATTAGACCACTTAGAAAAACAGTTTTTGTTTTGATTTGTTTCTTTACACTTATGTATTACTTCAAAACAATGAAAAAAAATTTTTCAATCGCACATGGCTTTTCATGCAGACAAGTTTGTTTTTTCACTGTATTCCTATTTCAACCCAGATAAAACATAGTGTTCTTAAGCAAAGTACTACGAATTTGTATTCAACGTAAACAACAGAGTCACAGCTATAAAATGAGACCAAAATTTTGAAAATCGGATAGAAACTGTGGTCACAGTGAGCGATCAAACTCGGAGATCTGCCAAGGAAATGGACGGGTTTTAGACAAATCCATGTCTACGCCTCCTAGACACCATAAAATATAGCATTTGCATAGAAAGTACTACAAATTTATACTTGACGAAAAGTGCACAATCACAGCTTTAAGATGAGACCAAAATCTTGACATTCGAATTAAAATCGTGGCCACAGTAAGCGATCAAAGCTGAAAATCTGCACAAAAAACGCACGTGTTCCAGGAACAGCCATTTACATGCCTCCTACATGGTAGATAATGTGCCTAAAATATTTTCCGACCATGAAAATACTCATTTGGGTTAAGCCTTTAAACTAAAAATTATAAAACCGAAATTCGCACGTTTAAGGGGAGAAAAATCGATTTAAAGTTTTGGGGTAGTGACACGGGAAAAATTAGAAAATTTTTGGCTTTCAGCCACTAAAACTACCCTAAAACTTTTCCAAAGTATCACAAATTTATACTTTTTGGAAAATTCAGACGCTGATCCATCTACTGATAGCAAAATAATGCAAATCGGTTGGAAAACCTGACCACAGCAATGCCATAAAGGGAAAAAGTTTCCAAAACCTGCCCCCCTAAAATATACTATCTCGCTTATTAGACCACTTAGAAAAACAGTTTTTGTTTTGATTTGTTTCTTTACACTTATGTATTACTTCAAAACAATGAAAAAAATTTTTTCAATCGCACATGGCTTTTCATGCAGACAAGTTTGTTTTTTCACTGTATTCCTATTTCAACCCAGATAAAACATAGTGTTCTTAAGCAAAGTACTACGAATTTGTATTCAACGTAAACAACAGAGTCACAGCTATAAAATGAGACCAAAATTTTGAAAATCGGATAGAAACTGTGGTCACAGTGAGCGATCAAACTCGGAGATCTGCCAAGGAAATGGACGGGTTTTAGACAAATCCATGTCTACGCCTCCTAGACACCATAAAATATAGCATTTGCATAGAAAGTACTACAAATTTATACTTGACGAAAAGTGCACAATCACAGCTTTAAGATGAGACCAAAATCTTGACATTCGAATTAAAATCGTGGCCACAGTAAGCGATCAAAGCTAAAAATCTGCACAAAAAACGCACGTGTTCCAGGAACAGCCATTTACATGCCTCCTACATGGTAGATAATGTGCCTAAAATATTTTCCGACCATGAAAATACTCATTTGGGTTAAGCCTTTAAACTAAAAATTATAAAACCGAAATTCGCACGTTTAAGGGGAGAAAAATCGATTTAAAGTTTTGGGGTAGTGACACGGGAAAAATTAGAAAATTTTTGGCTTTCAGCCACTAAAACTACCCTAAAACTTTTCCAAAGTATCACAAATTTATACTTTTTGGAAAATTCAGACGCTGATCCATCTACTGATAGCAAAATAATGCAAATCGGTTGGAAAACCTGACCACAGCAATGCCATAAAGGGAAAAAGTTTCCAAAACCTGCCCCCCTAAAATATCCTATCTCGCTTATTAGACCACTTAGAAAAACAGTTTTTGTTTTGATTTGTTTCTTTACACTTATGTATTACTTCAAAACAATGAAAAAAATTTTTTCAATCGCACATGGCTTTTCATGCAGACAAGTTTGTTTTTTCACTGTATTCCTATTTCAACCCAGATAAAACATAGTGTTCTTAAGCAAAGTACTACGAATTTGTATTCAACGTAAACAACAGAGTCACAGCTATAAAATGAGACCAAAATTTTGAAAATCGGATAGAAACTGTGGTCACAGTGAGCGATCAAACTCGGAGATCTGCCAAGGAAATGGACGGGTTTTAGACAAATCCATGTCTACGCCTCCTAGACACCATAAAATATAGCATTTGCATAGAAAGTACTACAAATTTATACTTGACGAAAAGTGCACAATCACAGCTTTAAGATGAGACCAAAATCTTGACATTCGAATTAAAATCGTGGCCACAGTAAGCGATCAAAGCTAAAAATCTGCACAAAAAACGCACGTGTTCCAGGAACAGCCATTTACATGCCTCCTACATGGTAGATAATGTGCCTAAAATATTTTCCGACCATGAAAATACTCATTTGGGTTAAGCCTTTAAACTAAAAATTATAAAACCGAAATTCGCACGTTTAAGGGGAGAAAAATCGATTTAAAGTTTTGGGGTAGTGACACGGGAAAAATTAGAAAATTTTTGGCTTTCAGCCACTAAAACTACCCTAAAACTTTTCCAAAGTATCACAAATTTATACTTTTTGGAAAATTCAGACGCTGATCCATCTACTGATAGCAAAATAATGCAAATCGGTTGGAAAACCTGACCACAGCAATGCCATAAAGGGAAAAAGTTTCCAAAACCTGCCCCCCTAAAATATACTATCTCGCTTATTAGACCACTTAGAAAAACAGTTTTTGTTTTGATTTGTTTCTTTACACTTATGTATTACTTCAAAACAATGAAAAAAATTTTTTCAATCGCACATGGCTTTTCATGCAGACAAGTTTGTTTTTTCACTGTATTCCTATTTCAACCCAGATAAAACATAGTGTTCTTAAGCAAAGTACTACGAATTTGTATTCAACGTAAACAACAGAGTCACAGCTATAAAATGAGACCAAAATTTTGAAAATCGGATAGAAACTGTGGTCACAGTGAGCGATCAAACTCGGAGATCTGCCAAGGAAATGGACGGGTTTTAGACAAATCCATGTCTACGCCTCCTAGACACCATAAAATATAGCATTTGCATAGAAAGTACTACAAATTTATACTTGACAAAAAGTGCACAATCACAGCTTTAAGATGAGACCAAAATCTTGACATTCGAATTAAAATCGTGGCCACAGTAAGCGATCAAAGCTGAAAATCTGCACAAAAAACGCACGTGTTCCAGGAACAGATATTTACATGCCTCCTACATGGTAGATAATGTGCCTAAAATATTTTCCGACCATGAAAATACTCATTTGGGTTAAGCCTTTAAGCTAAAAATTATAAAACCGAAATTCACACGTTTAAGGGGAGAAAAATCGATTTAAAGTTTTGGGGTAGTGACAAGGGAAAAATTAGAAAATTTTTATCTTTCAGCCACTAAAACTCCCTAAAACTTTTCCAAAGTATCACAAATTTATACTTTTTGGAAAACTCAGACGCTGATCTATCTACTGATAGCAAAATAATGCAAATCGGTTGGAAAACCTGACCACAGCAATGCCATAAAGGGAAAAAGTTTCCAAAACCTGCCCCCCTAAAATATACTATCTCGCTTATTAGACCACTTAGAAAAACAGTTTTTGTTTTGATTTGTTTCTTTACACTTATGTATTACTTCAAAATAATGAAAAAAATCTTTTCAATCGCACATGGCTTTTCATGCAGACAAGTTTGTTTTTTCACTGTATTCCTATTTCAACCCAGATAAAACATAGTGTTCTTAAGCAAAGTACTACAAATTTGTATTCAACGTAAACAACAGAGTCACAGCTATAAAATGAGACCAAAATTTTGAAAATCGGATAGAAACTGTGGTCACAGTGAACGATCAAACTCGGAGATCTGCCAAGGAAATGGACGGGTTTTAGACAAATCCATGTCTACGCCTCCTAGACACCATAAAATATAGCATTTGCATAGAAAGTACTACAAATTTATACTTGACGAAAAGTGCACAATCACAGCTTTAAGATGAGACCAAAATCTTGACATTCGAATTAAAATCGTGGCCACAGTAAGCGATCAAAGCTGAAAATCTGCACAAAAAACGCACGTGTTCCAGGAACAGCCATTTACATGCCTCCTACATGGTAGATAATGTGCCTAAAATATTTTCCGACCATGAAAATACTCATTTGGGTTAAGCCTTTAAACTAAAAATTATAAAACCGAAATTCGCACGTTTAAGGGGAGAAAAATCGATTTAAAGTTTTTGGGGTAGTGACACGGGAAGAATTAGAAAATTTTTGGCTTTCAGCCACTAAAACTACCCTAAAACTTTTCCAAAGTATCACAAATTTATACTTTTTGGAAAATTCAGACGCTGATCTATCTACTGATAGCAAAATAATGCAAACCGGTTGGAAAACCTGACCACAGCAATGCCATAAAGGGAAAAAGTTTCCAAAACCTGCCCCCCTAAAATATACTATCTCGCTTATTAGACCACTTAGAAAAACAGTTTTTGTTTTGATTTGTTTCTTTACACTTATGTATTACTTCAAAATAATGAAAAAAATCTTTTCAATCGCACATGGCTTTTCATGCAGACAAGTTTGTTTTTTCACTGTATTCCTATTTCAACCCAGATAAAACATAGTGTTCTTAAGCAAAGTACTACAAATTTGTATTCGACGTAAACAACAGAGTCACAGCTATAAAATGAGACCAAAATTTTGAAAATCGGATAGAAACTGTGGTCACAGTGAGCGATCAAACTCGGAGATCTGCCAAGGAAATGGACGGGTTTTAGACAAATCCATGTCTACGCCTCCTAGACACCATAAAATATAGCATTTGCATAGAAAGTACTACAAATTTATACTTGACGAAAAGTGCACAATCACAGCTTTAAGATGAGACCAAAATCTTGACATTCGAATTAAAATCGTGGCCACAGTAAGCGATCAAAGCTGAAAATCTGCACAAAAAACGCACGTGTTCCAGGAACAGCCATTTACATGCCTCCTACATGGTAGATAATGTGCCTAAAATATTTTCCGACCATGAACATACTCATTTGGGTTAAGCCTTTAAACTAAAAATTATAAAACCGAAATTCGCACGTTTAAGGGGAGAAAAATCGATTTAAGGTTTTGGGGTAGCGACACGGGAAAAATTAGAAAATTTTTGGCTTTCAGCCACTAAAACTACCCTAAAACTTTTCCAAAGTATCACAAATTTATACTTTTTGGAAAATTCAGACGCTGATCTATCTACTGATAGCAAAATAATGCAAATCGGTTAAAAACCTGACCACAGCAATGCCATAAAGGGAAAAAGTTTCCAAAACCTGCCCCCCTAAAACATACTATCTCGCTTATTAGACCACTTAGAAAAACAGTTTTTGTTTTGATTTGTTTCTTTACACTTATGTATTACTTCAAAACAATGAAAAACATTTTTTCAATCGCACATGGCTTTTCATGCAGACAAGTTTGTTTTTTCACTGTATTCCTATTTCAACCCAGATAAAACATAGTGTTCTTAAGCAAAGTACTACAAATTTGTATTCAACGTAAACAACAGAGTCACAGCTATAAAATGAGACCAAAATTTTGAAAATCGGATAGAAACTGTGGTCACAGTGAGCGATCAAACTCGGAGATCTGCCAAGGAAATGGACGGGCTTTTCATGCAGACAAGTTTGTTTTTTCACTGTATTCCTATTTCAACCCAGATAAAACATAGTGTTCTTAAGCAAAGTACGACAAATTTGTATTCAACGTAAACAACAGAGTCACAGCTATAAAATGAGACCAAAATTTTGAAAATCGGATAGAAACTGTGGTCACAGTGAGCGATCAAACTCGGAGATCTGCCAAGGAAATGGACGGGTTTTAGACAAATCCATGTCTACGCCTCCTAGACACCATAAAATATAGCATTTGCATAGAAAGTACTACAAATTTATACTTGACGAAAAGTGCAAAATCACAGCTTTAAGATGAGACCAAAATCTCGACATTCGAATTAAATTCGTGGCCACAGTAAGCGATCAAAGCTGAAAATCTGCACAAAAAACGCACGTGTTCCAGGAACAGCCATTTACATGCCTCCTACATGGTAGATAATGTGCCTAAAATATTTTCCGACCATGAAAATACTCACTTGGGTTAAGCCTTTAAACTAAAAATTATAAAACCGAAATTCGCACGTTTAAGGGGAGAAAAATCGATTTAAAGTTTTGGGGTAGTGACACGGGATATATTAGAAAATTTTTGGCTTTCAGCCACTAAAACTACCCTAAAAATTTTCCAAAGTATCACATTATATTTTTTGGAAAATTCAGACGCTGATCTATCTACTGATAGCAAAATAATGCAAATCGGTTGGAAAACCTGACCACAGCAATGCCATAAAGGGAAAAAGTTTCCAAAATCTGCCCCCCTAAAACATACTATCTCGCTTATTAGACCACTTAGAAAAACAGTTTTTGTTTTGATTTGTTTCTTTACACTCATGTATTACTTCAAAACAATGAAAACAATTTTTTCAATCGCACATGGCTTTTCATGCAGACAAGTTTGTTTTTTCACTGTATTCCTATTTCAACCCAGATAAAACATAGTGTTCTTAAGCAAAGTACTACAAATTTGTATTCAACGTAAACAACAGAGTCACAGCTATAAAATGAGACCAAAATTTTGAAAATCGGATAGAAACTGTGGTCACAGTGAACGATCAAACTCGGAGATCTGCCAAGGAAATGGACGGGTTTTAGACAAATCCATGTCTACGCCTCCTAGACACCATAAAATATAGCATTTGCATAGAAAGTACTACAAATTTATACTTGACGAAAAGTGCACAATCACAGCTTTAAGATGAGACCAAAATCTTGACATTCGAATTAAAATCGTGGCCACAGTAAGCGATCAAAGCTGAAAATCTGCACAAAAAACGCACGTGTTCCAGGAACAGCCATTTACATGCCTCCTACATGGTAGATAATGTGCCTAAAATATTTTCCGACCATGAACATACTCATTTGGGTTAAGCCTTTAAACTAAAAATTATAAAACCGAAATTCGCACGTTTAAGGGGAGAAAAATCGATTTAAGGTTTTGGGGTAGTGACACGGGAAAAATTAGAAAATGTTTGGCTTTCAGCCACTAAAACTACCCTAAAACTTTTCCAAAGTATCACAAATTTATACTTCTTGGAAAATTCAGACGCTGATCTATCTACTGATAGCAAAATAATGCAAATCGGTTGGAAAACCTGACCACAGCAATGCCATAAAGGGAAAAAGTTTCCAAAACCTGCCCCCCTAAAATATACTATCTCGCTTATTAGACCACTTAGAAAAACAGTTTTTGTTTTGATTTGTTTCTTTACACTTATGTATTACTTCAAAACAATGAAAAACATTTTTTCAATCGCATATGGCTTTTCATGCAGACAAGTTTGTTTTTTCACTGTATTCCTATTTCAACCCAGATAAAACATAGTGTTCTTAAGCAAAGTACTACAAATTTGTATTCGACGTGAACAACAGAGTCACAGCTATAAAATGAGACCAAAATTTTGAAAATCGGATAGAAACTGTGGTCACAGTGAGCGATCAAACTCGGAGATCTGCCAAGGAAATGGACGGGTTTTAGACAAATCCATGTCTACGCCTCCTAGACACCATAAAATATAGCATTTGCATAGAAAGTACTACAAATTTATACTTGACGAAAAGTGCAAAATCACAGCTTTAAGATGAGACCAAAATCTCGACATTCGAATTAAAATCGTGGCCACAGTAAGCGATCAAAGCTGAAAATCTGCACAAAAAACGCACGTGTTCCAGGAACAGCCATTTACATGCCTCCTACATGGTAGATAATGTGCCTAAAATATTTTCCGACCATGAAAATACTCATTTGGGTTAAGCCTTTAAACTAAAAATTATAAAACCGAAATTCGCACGTTTAAGGGGAGAAAAATCGATTTAAAGTTTTGGGGTAGTGACACGGGAAAAATTAGAAAATTTTTATCTTTCAGCCACTAAAACTACCCTAAAACTTTTCCAAAGTATCACAAATTTATACTTTTTGAAAAATTCAGACCCTGATCTATCTACTGATAGCAAAATAATGCAAATCGGTTGGAAAACCTGACCACAGCAATGCCATAAAGGGAAAAAGTTTCCAAAACCTGCCCCCCTAAAATATACTATCTCGCTTATTAGACCACTTAGAAAAACAGTTTTTGTTTTGATTTGTTTCTTTACACTTATGTATTACTTCAAAACAATGAAAAAAATTTTTTCAATCGCACATGGCTTTTCATGCAGACAAGTTTGTTTTTTCACTGTATTCCTATTTCAACCCAGATAAAACATAGTGTTCTTAAGCAAAGTACTACAAATTTGTATTCAACGTAAACAACAGAGTCACAGCTATAAAATGAGACCAAAATTTTGAAAATCGGATAGAAACTGTGGTCACAGTGAGCGATCAAACTCGGAGATCTGCCAAGGAAATGGACGGGTTTTAGACAAATCCATGTCTACGCCTCCTAGACACCATAAAATATAGCATTTGCATAGAAAGTACTACAAATTTATACTTGACGAAAAGTGCACAATCACAGCTTTAAGATGAGACCAAAATCTTGACATTCGAATTAAAATCGTGGCCACAGTAAGCGATCAAAGCTGAAAATCTGCACAAAAAACGCACGTGTTCCAGGAACAGCCATTTACATGCCTCCTAGATGGTAGATAATGCGCCTAAAATATTTTCCGACCATGAAAATACTCATTTGGGTTAAGCCTTTAAACTAAAAATTATAAAACCGAAATTCGCACGTTTAAGGGGAGAAAAATCGATTTAAAGTTTTGGGGTAGTGACACGGGAAAAATTAGAAAATTTTTGGCTTTCAGCCACTAAAACTACCCTTAAACTTTTCCAAAGTATCACAAATTTATACTTCTTGGAAAATTCAGACGCTGATCTATCTACTGATAGCAAAATAATGCAAATCGGTTGGAAAACCTGACCACAGCAATGCCATAAAGGGAAAAAGTTTCCAAAACCTGCCCCCCTAAAATATACTATCTCGCTTATTAGACCACTTAGAAAAACAGTTTTTGTTGTGATTTGTTTCTTTACACTTATGTATTACTTCAAAACGATGAAAAACATTTTTTCAATCGCACATGGCTTTTCATGCAGACAAGTTTGTTTTTTCACTGTATTCCTATTTCAACCCAGATAAAACATAGTGTTCTTAAGCAAAGTACTACAAATTTGTATTCGACGTAAACAACAAAGTCACAGCTATAAAATGAGACCAAAATTTTGAAAATCGGATAGAAACTGTGGTCCAAGTGAGCGATCAAACTCGGAGATCTGCCAAGGAAATGGACGGGTTTTAGACAAATCCATGTCTACGCCTCCTAGACACCATAAAATATAGCATTTGCATAGAAAGTACTACAAATTTATACTTGACGAAAAGTGCACAATCACAGCTTTAAGATGAGACCAAAACCTTGACAATCGAATTAAAATCGTGGCCACAGTAAGCGATCAAAGCTGAAAATATGCACAAAAAACGCACGTGTTCCAGGAACAGATATTTACATGCCTCCTACATGGTAGATAATGTGCCTAAAATATTTTCCGACCATGAAAATACTCATTTGGGTTAAGCCTTTAAACTAAAAATTATAAAACCGAAATTCGCACGTTTAAGGGGAGAAAAATCGATTTAAAGTTTTGGGGTAGTGACACGGAAAAAATTAGAAAATTTTTGGCTTTCAGCCATTAAAACTACCCTAAAACTTTTCCAAAGTATCACAAATTTATACTTTTTGGAAAATTCAGACGCTGATCCATCTACTGATAGCAAAATAATGCAAATCGGTTGGAAAACCTGACCACAGCAATGCCATAAAGGGAAAAAGTTTCCAAAACCTGCCCCCCTAAAATATACTATCTCGCTTATTAGACCACTTAGAAAAACAGTTTTTGTTTTGATTTGTTTCTTTACACTTATGTATTACTTCAAAACAATGAAAAAAAATTTTTCAATCGCACATGGCTTTTCATGCAGACAAGTTTGTTTTTTCACTGTATTCCTATTTCAACCCAGATAAAACATAGTGTTCTTAAGCAAAGTACTAGAAATTTGTATTCAACGTAAACAACAGAGTCACAGCTATAAAATGAGACCAAAATTTTGAAAATCGGATAGAAACTGTGGTCACCGTGAGCGATCAAACTCGGAGATCTGCCAAGGAAATGGACGGGTTTTAGACAAATCCATGTCTACGCCTCCTAGACACCATAAAATATAGCATTTGCATAGAAAGTACTACAAATTTATACTTGACGAAAAGTGCACAATCACAGCTTTAAGTTGAGACCAAAATCTTGACATTCGAATTAAAATCGTGGCCACAGTAAGCGATCAAAGCTGAAAATCTGCACAAAAAACGCACGTGTTCCAGGAACAGCCATTTACATGCCTCCTACATGGTAGATAATGTGCCTAAAATATTTTCCGACCATGAAAATACTCATTTGGGTTAAGCCTTTAAACTAAAAATTATAAAACCGAAATTCGCACGTCTAAGGGGAGAAAAATCGATTTAAAGTTTTGGGGTAGTGACACGGGAAAAATTAGAAAATTTTTGGCTTTCAGCCACTAAAACTACCCTAAAACTTTTCCAAAGTATCACAAATTTATACTTTTTGGAAAATTCAGACGCTGATCTATCTACTGATAGCAAAATAATGCAAATCGGTTGGAAAACCTGACCACAGCAATGCCATAAAGGGAAAAAGTTTCCAAAACCTGCCCCCCTAAAAAATACTATCTCGCTTATTAGACCACTTAGAAAAACAGTTTTTGTTTTGATTTGTTTCTTTACACTTATGTATTACTTCAAAACAATGAAAAAAATTTTTTCAATCACACATGGCTTTTCATGCAGACAAGTTTGTTTTTTCACTGTATTCCTATTTCAACCCAGATAAAACATAGTGTTCTTAAGCAAAGTACTACAAATTTGTATTAAACGTAAACAACAGAGTCACAGCTATAAAATGAGACCAAAATTTTGAAAATCGGATAGAAACTGTGGTCACAGTGAGCGATCAAACTCGGAGATCTGCCAAGGAAATGGACGGGTTTTAGACAAATCCATGTCTACGCCTCCTAGACACCATAAAATATAGCATTTGCATAGAAAGTACTACAAATTTATACTTGACGAAAAGTGCACAATCACAGCTTTAAGATGAGACCAAAATCTTGACATTCGAATTAAAATCGTGGCCACAGTAAGCGATCAAAGCTGAAAATCTGCACAAAAAACGCACGTGTTCCAGGAACAGCCATTTACATGCCTCCTACATGGTAGATAATGTGCCTAAAATATTTTCCGACCATGAAAATACTCATTTGGGTTGAGCCTTTAAACTAAAAATTATAAGACCGAAATTCGCACGTTTAAGGGGAGAAAAATCGATTTAAAGTTTTGGGGTAGTGACACGGGAAAAATTAGAAAATTTTTGGCTTTCAGCCACTAAAACTACCCTAAAACTTTTCCAAAGTATCACAAATTTATACTTTTTGGAAAATTCAGACGCTGATCTATCTACTGATAGCAAAATAATGCAAATCGGTTGGAAAACCTGACCACAGCAATGCCATAAAGGGAAAAAGTTTCCAAAACCTGCCCCCCTAAAAAATACTATCTCGCATATTAGACCACTTAGAAAAACAGTTTTTGTTTTGATTTGTTTCTTTACACTTATGTATTACTTCAAAACAATGGAAAAAATTTTTTGAATCGCACATGGCTTTTCATGCAGACAAGTTTGTTTTTTCTCTGTATTCCTTTTTCAACCCAGATAAAACATAGTGTTCTTAAGCAAAGTACTACGAATTTGTATTCAACGTAAGCAACAGAGTCACAGCTATAAAATGAGACCAAAATTTTGAAAATCGGATAGAAACTGTGGTCACAGTGAGCGATCAAACTCGGAGATCTGCCAAGGAAATGGACGGGTTTTAGACAAATCCATGTCTACGCCTCCTAGACACCATAAAATATAGCATTTGCATAGAAAGTACTACAAATTTATACTTGACGAAAAGTGCACAATCACAGCTTTAAGATGAGACCAAAATCTTGACATTCGAATTAAAATCATGGCCACAGTAAGCGATCAAAGCTGAAAATCTGCACAAAAAACGCACGTGTTCCAGGAACAGCCATTTACATGCCTCCTACATGGTAGATAATGTGCCTAAAATATTTTCCGACCATGAAAATACTCATTTGGGTTGAGCCTTTAAACTAAAAATTATAAAACCGAAATTCGCACGTTTAAGGGGAGAAAAATCGATTTAAAGTTTTGGGGTAGTGACACGGGAAAAATTAGAAAATTTTTGGCTTTCAGCCACTAAAACTACCCTAAAACTTTTCCAAAGTATCACAAATTTATACTTTTCGGAAAATTCAGACGCTGATCTATCTACTGATAGCAAAATAATGCAAATCGGTTGGAAAACCTGACCACAGCAATGCCATAAAGGGAAAAAGTTTCCAAAACCTGCCCCCCTAAAATATACTATCTCGCTTATTAGACCACTTAGAAAAACAGTTTTTGTTTTGATTTGTTTCTTTACACTTATGTATTACTTCAAAACAATGAAAAAAATTTTTTCAATCGCACATGGCTTTTCATGCAGACAAGTTTGTTTTTTCACTGTATTCCTATTTCAACCCAGATAAAACATAGTGTTCTTAAGCAAAGTACTAGAAATTTGTATTCAACGTAAACAACAGAGTCACAGCTATAAAATGAGACCAAAATTTTGAAAATCGGATAGAAACTGTGGTCACAGTGAGCGATCAAACTCGGAGATCTGCCAAGGAAATGGACGGGTTTTAGACAAATCCATGTCTACGCCTCCTAGACACCATAAAATATAGCATTTGCATAGAAAGTACTACAAATTTATACTTGACGAAAAGTGCACAATCACAGCTTTAAGATGAGACCAAAATCTTGACATTCGAATTAAAACCGTGGCCACAGTAAGCGATCAAAGCTGAAAATCTGCACAAAAAACGCACGTGTTCCAGGAAAAGCCATTTACATGCCTCCTACATGGTAGATAATGAGCCTAAAATATTTTCCGACCATGAAAATACTCATTTGGGTTAAGCCTTTAAACTAAAAATTATAAAACCGAAATTCGCACGTTTAAGGGGAAAATTCAGACGCTGATCTATCTACTGATAGCAAAATAATGCAAATCGGTTGGAAAACCTGACCACAGTAATGCCATAAAGGGAAAAAGTTTCCAAAACCTGCCCCCCTAAAATATACTATCTCGCTTATTAGACCACTTAGAAAAACAGTTTTTGTTTTGATTTGTTTCTTTACACTTATGTATTACTTCAAAACAATGAAAAAATTTTTTTCAATCGCACATGGCTTTTCATGCAGACAAGTTTGTTTTTTCACTGTATTCCTATTTCAACCCAGATAAAACATAGTGTTCTTAAGCAAAGTACTACAAATTTGTATTCAACGTAAACAACAGAGTCACAGCTATAAAATGAGACCAAAATTTTGAAAATCGGATAGAAACTGTGGTCACAGTGAGCGATCAAACTCGGAGATCTGCCAAGGAAATGGACGGGTTTTAGACAAATCCATGTCTACGCCTCCTAGACACCATAAAATATAGCATTTGCATAGAAAGTCCTACAAAATTATACTTGACAAAAAGTGCACAATCACAGCTTTAAGATGAGACCAAAATCTTGACATTCGAATTAAAATCGTGGCCACAGTAAGCGATCAAAGCTGAAAATCTGCACAAAAAACGCACGTGTTCCAGGAACAGCCATTTACATGCCTCCTACATGGTAGATAATGTGCCTAAAATATTTTCCGACCATGAAAATACTCATTTGGGTTAAGCCTTTAAACTAAAAATTATAAAACCGAAATTCGCACGTTTAAGGGGAGAAAAATCGATTTAAAGTTTTGGGGTAGTGACACGGGAAAAATTAGAAAATTTTTGGCTTTCAGCCACTAAAACTACCCTAAAACTTTTCCAAAGTATCACAAATTTATACTTTTTGGAAAATTCAGACGCTGATCTATCTACTGATAGCAAAATAATGCAAATCGGTTGGAAAACCTGACCACAGCAATGCCATAAAGGGAAAAAGTTTCCAAAACCTGCCCCCCTAAAATATACTATCTCGCTTATTAGACCACTTAGAAAAACAGTTTTTGTTTTGATTTGTTTCTTTACACTTATGTATTACTTCAAAACAATGAAAAAAATTTTTTCAATCGCACATGGCTTTTCATGCAGACAAGTTTGTTTTTTCACTGTATTCCTATTTCAACCCAGATAAAACATAGTGTTCTTAAGCAAAGTACTACAAATTTGTATTCAACGTAAACAACAGAGTCACAGCTATAAAATGAGACCAAAATTTTGAAAATCGGATAGAAACTGTGGTCACAGTGAGCGATCAAACTCGGAGATCTGCCAAGGAAATGGACGGGTTTTAGACAAATCCATGTCTACGCCTCCTAGACACCATAAAATATAGCATTTGCATAGAAAGTACTACAAATTTATACTTGACGAAAAGTGCACAATCACAGCTTTAAGTTGAGACCAAAATCTTGACATTCGAATTAAAATCGTGGCCACAGTAAGCGATCAAAGCTGAAAATCTGCACAAAAAACGCACGTGTTCCAGGAACAGCCATTTACATGCCTCCTACATGGTAGATAATGTGCCTAAAATATTTTCCGACCATGAAAATACTCATTCGGGTTAAGCCTTTAAACTAAAAATTATAAAACCGAAATTCGCACGTCTAAGGGGAGAAAAATCGTTTTAAAGTTTTGGGGTAGTGACACGGGAAAAATTAGAAAATTTTTGGCTTTCAGCCACTAAAACTACCCTAAAACTTTTCCAAAGTATCACAAATTTATACTTTTTGGAAAATTCAGACGCTGATCTATCTACTGATAGCAAAATAATGCAAATCGGTTGGAAAACCTGACCACAGCAATGCCATAAAGGGAAAAAGTTTCCAAAACCTGCCCCCCTAAAAAATACTATCTCGCTTATTAGACCACTTAGGAAAACAGTTTTTGTTTTGATTTGTTTCTTTACACTTATGTATTACTTCAAAACAATGAAAAAAATTTTTTCAATCACACATGGCTTTTCATGCAGACAAGTTTGTTTTTTCACTGTATTCCTATTTCAACCCAGATAAAACATAGTGTTCTTAAGCAAAGTACTACAAATTTGTATTCAACGTAAACAACAGAGTCACAGCTATAAAATGAGACCAAAATTTTGAAAATCGGATAGAAACTGTGGTCACAGTGAGCGATCAAACTCGGAGATCTGCCAAGGAAATGGACGGGTTTTAGACAAATCCATGTCTACGCCTCCTAGACACCATAAAATATAGCATTTGCATAGAAAGTACTACAAATTTATACTTGACGAAAAGTGCACAATCACAGCTTTAAGTTGAGACCAAAATCTTGACATTCGAATTAAAATCGTGGCCACAGTAAGCGATCAAAGCTGAAAATCTGCACAAAAAACGCACGTGTTCCAGGAACAGCCATTTACATGCCTCCTACATGGTAGATAATGTGCCTAAAATATTTTCCGACCATGAAAATACTCATTTGGGTTAAGCCTTTAAACTAAAAATTATAAAACCGAAATTCGCACGTTTAAGGGGAGAAAAATCGATTTAAAGTTTTGGGGTAGTGACACGGGAAAAATTAGAAAATGTTTGGCTTTCAGCCACTAAAACTACCCTAAAACTTTTCCAAAGTATCACAAATTTATTTTTTTTGGAAAATTCAGACGCTGATCTATCTATTGATAGCAAAATAATGCAAATCGGTTGGAAAACCTGACCACAGCAATGCCATAAAGGGAAAAAGTTTCCAAAACCTGCCCCCCTAAAATATACTATCTCGCTTATTAGACCACTTAGAAAAACAGTTTTTGTTTTGATTTGTTTCTTTACACTTATGTATTACTTCAAAACAATGAAAAAAAATTTTTCAATCGCACATGGCTTTTCATGCAGACAAGTTTGTTTTTTCACTGTATTCCTATTTCAACCCAGATAAAACATAGTGTTCTTAAGCAAAGTACTACAAATTTGTATTCAACGTAAACAACAGAGTCACAGCTATAAAATGAGACCAAAATTTTGAAAATCGGATAGAAACTGTGGTCACCGTGAGCGATCAAACTCGGAGATCTGCCAAGGAAATGGACGGGTTTTAGACCAATCCATGTCTACGCCTCCTAGACACCATAAAATATAGCATTTGCATAGAAAGTACTACAAATTTATACTTGACGAAAAGTGCACAATCACAGCTTTAAGATGAGACCAAAATCTTGACATTCGAATTAAAATCGTGGCCACAGTAAGCGATCAAAACTGAAAATCTGCACACAAAACGCACGTGTTCCAGGAACAGCCATTTACATGCCTCCTACATGGTAGATAATGTGCCTAAAATATTTTCCGACCATGAAAATACTCATTCGGGTTAAGCCTTTAAACTAAAAATTATAAAACCGAAATTCGCACGTTTAAGGGGAGAAAAATCGATTTAAAGTTTTGGGGTAGTGACACGGGAAAAATTAGAAAATTTTTGGCTTTCAGCCACTAAAACTGCCCTAAAACTTTTCCAAAGTATCACAAATTTATACTTTTTGGAAAATTCAGACGCTGATCTATCTACTGATAGCAAAATAATGCAAATCGGTTGGAAAACCTGACCACAGCAATGCCATAAAGGGAAAAAGTTTCCAAAACCTGCCCCCCTAAAATATACTATCTCGCTTATTAGACCACTTAGAAAAACAGTTTTTGTTTTGATTTGTTTCTTTACACTTATGTATTACTTCAAAACAATGAAAAAAATTTTTTCAATCGCACATGGCTTTTCATGCAGACAAGTTTGTTTTTTCACTGTATTCCTATTTCAACCCAGATAAAACATAGTGTTCTTAAGCAAAGTACTACAAATTTGTATTCAACGTAAACAACAGAGTCACAGCTATAAAATGAGACCAAAATTTTGAAAATCGGATAGAAACTGTGGTCACAGTGAGCGATCAAACTCGGAGATCTGCCAAGGAAATGGACGGGTTTTAGACAAATCCATGTCTACGCCTCCTAGACACCATAAAATATAGCATTTGCATAGAAAGTACTACATATTTATACTTGACGAAAAGTGCACAATCACAGCTTTAAGTTGAGACCAAAATCTTGACATTCGAATTAAAATCGTGGCCACAGTAAGCGATCAAAGCTGAAAATCTGCACAAAAAACGCACGTGTTCCAGGAACAGCCATTTACATGCCTCCTACATGGTAGATAATGTGCCTAAAATATTTTCCGACCATGAAAATACTCACTTGGGTTAAGCCTTTAAACTAAAAATTATAAAACCGAAATTCGCACGTTTAAGGGGAGAAAAATCGATTTAAAGTTTTGGGGTAGTGACACGGGAAAAATTAGAAAATTTTTGGCTTTCAGCCACTAAAACTACCCTAAAACTTTTCCAAAGTATCACAAATTTATTTTTTTTGGAAAATTCAGACGCTGATCTATCTATTGATAGCAAAATAATGCAAATCGGTTGGAAAACCTGACCACAGCAATGCCATAAAGGGAAAAAGTTTCCAAAACCTGCCCCCCTAAAATATACTATCTCGCTTATTAGACCACTTAGAAAAACAGTTTTTGTTTTGATTTGTTTCTTTACACTTATGTATTACTTCAAAACAATGAAAAACATTTTTTCAATCGCACATGGCTTTTCATGCAGACAAGTTTGTTTTTTCACTGTATTCCTATTTCAACCCAGATAAAACATAGTGTTCTTAAGCAAAGTACTACAAATTTGTATTCAACGTAAACAACAGAGTCACAGCTATAAAATGAGACCAAAATTTTGAAAATCGGATAGAAACTGTGGTCACAGTGAGCGATCAAACTCGGAGATCTGCCAAGGAAATGGACGGGTTTTAGACAAATCCATGTCTACGCCTCCTAGACACCATAAAATATAGCATTTGCATAGAAAGTACTACAAATTTATACTTGACGAAAAGTGCACAATCACAGCTTTAAGGTGAGACCAAAATCTTGACATTCGAATTAAAATCGTGGCCACAGTAAGCGATCAAAGCTGAAAATCTGCACAAAAAACGCACGTGTTCCAGGAACAGCCATTTACATGCCTCCTACATGGTAGAAAATGTGCCTAAAATATTTTCCGACCATGAAAATACTCATTTGGGTTAAGCCTTTAAACTAAAAATTATAAAACCGAAATTCGCACGTTTAAGGGGAGAAAAATCGATTTAAAGTTTTGGGGTAGTGACACGGGAAAAATTAGAAAATTTTTGGCTTTCAGCCACTAAAACTGCCCTAAAACTTTTCCAAAGTATCACAAATTTATACTTTTTGGAAAATTCAGACGCTGATCTATCTACTGATAGCAAAATAATGCAAATCGGTTAAAAACCTGACCACAGCAATGCCATAAAGGGAAAAAGTTTCCAAAACCTGCCCCCCTAAAATATACTATCTCGCTTATTAGACCACTTAGAAAAACAGTTTTTGTTTTGATTTGTTTCTTTACACTTATGTATTACTTCAAAACAATGAAAAAAATTTTTTCAATCGCACATGGCTTTTCATGCAGACAAGTTTGTTTTTTCACTGTATTCCTATTTCAACCCAGATAAAACATAGTGTTCTTAAGCAAAGTACTACAAATTTGTATTCAACGTAAACAACAGAGTCACAGCTATAAAATGAGACCAAAATTTTGAAAATCGGATAGAAACTGTGGTCACAGTGAGCGATCAAACTCGGAGATCTGCCAAGGAAATGGACGGGTTTTAGACAAATCCATGTCTACGCCTCCTAGACACCATAAAATATAGCATTTGCATAGAAAGTACTACAAATTTATACTTGACGAAAAGTGCACAATCACAGCTTTAAGATGAGACCAAAATCTTGACATTCGAATTAAAATCGTGGCCATAGTAAGCGATCAAAGCTGAAAATCTGCACAAAAAACGCACATGTTCCAGGAACAGCCATTTACATGCCTCCTACATGGTAGATAATGTGCCTAAAATATTTTCCGACCATGAAAATACTCATTTGGGTTAAGCCTTTAAACTAAAAATTATAAAACCGAAATTCGCACGTTTAAGGGGAGAAAAATCGATTTAAAGTTTTGGGGTAGTGACACGGGAAAAATTAGAAAATTTTTGGCTTTCAGCCACTAAAACTGCCCTAAAACTTTTCCAAAGTATCACAAATTTATACTTTTTGGAAAATTCAGACGCTGATCTATCTACTGATAGCAAAATAATGCAAATCGGTTGGAAAACCTGACCACAGCAATGCCATAAAGGGAAAAAGTTTCCAAAACCTGCCCCCCTAAAATATACTATCTCGCTTATTAGACCACTTAGAAAAACAGTTTTTGTTTTGATTTGTTTCTTTACACTTATGTATTACTTCAAAACAATGAAAAAATTTTTTTCAATCGCACATGGCTTTTCATGCAGACAAGTTTGTTTTTTCACTGTATTCCTATTTCAACCCAGATAAAACATAGTGTTCTTAAGCAAAGTACTACAAATTTGTATTCGACGTAAACAACAGAGTCACAGCTATAAAATGAGACCAAAATTTTGAAAATCGGATAGAAACTGTGGTCACAGTGAGCGATCAAACTCGGAGATCTGCCAAGGAAATGGACGGGTTTTAGACAAATCCATGTCTACGCCTCCTAGACACCATAAAATATAGCATTTGCATAGAAAGTACTACAAATTTATACTTGACGAAAAGTGCACAATCACAGCTTTAAGATGAGACCAAAATCTTGACATTCGAATTAAAATCGTGGCCACAGTAAGCGATCAAAGCTGAAAATCTGCACAAAAAACGCACGTGTTCCAGGAACAGCCATTTACATGCCTCCTACCTGGTAGATAATGTGCCTAAAATATTTTCCGACCATGAAAATACTCATTCGGGTTAAGCCTTTAAACTAAAAATTATAAAACCGAAATTCGCACGTTTAAGGGGAGAAAAATCGATTTAAAGTTTTGGGGTAGTGACACGGGAAAAATTAGAAAATTTTTGGCTTTCAGCCACTAAAACTACCCTAAAACTTTTCCAAAGTATCACAAATTTATACTTTTTGGAAAATTCAGACGCTGATCTATCTACTGATAGCAAAATAATGCAAATCGGTTGGAAAACCTGACCACAGCAATGCCATAAAGGGAAAAAGTTTCCAAAACCTGCCCCCCTAAAATATACTACCTCGCTTATTAGACCACTTAAAAAAACAGTTTTTGTTTTGATTTGTTTCTTTACACTTATGTATTACTTCAAAACAATGAAAAAAATTTTTTCAATCGCACATGGCTTTTCATGCTGACAAGTTTGTTTTTTCACTGTATTCCTTTTTCAACCCAGATAAAACATAGTGTTCTTAAGCAAAGTACTACAAATTTGTATTCGACGTAAACAACAGAGTCACAGCTATAAAATCAGACCAAAATTTTGAAAATCGGATAGAAACTGTGGTCACAGTGAGCGATCAAACTCGGAGATCTGCCAAGGAAATGGACGGGTTTTAGACAAATCCATGTCTACGCCTCCTAGACACCATAAAATATAGCATTTGCATAGAAAGTACTACAAATTTATACTTGACGAAAAGTGCACAATCACAGCTTTAAGATGAGACCAAAATCTTGACATTCGAATTAAAATCGTGGCCACAGTAAGCGATCAAAGCTGAAAATCTGCACAAAAAACGCACGTGTTCCAGGAACAGCCATTTACATGCCTCCTACATGGTAGATAATGTGCCTAAAATATTTTCCGACCATGAAAATACTCACTTCGGTTAAGCCTTTAAACTAAAAATTATAAAACCGAAACTCGCACGTTTAAGAGGAGAAAAATCGATTTAAAGTTTTGGGGTAGTGACACGGGAAAAATTAGAAAATTTTTGGCTTTCAGCCACTAAAACTACCCTAAAACTTTTCCAAAGTATCACAAATTTATACTTTTTGGAAAATTCAGACGCTGATCTATCTACTGATAGCAAAATAATGCAAATCGGTTGGAAAACCTGACCACAGCAATGCCATAAAGGGAAAAAGTTTCCAAAACCTGCCCCCCTAAAATATGCTATCTCGCTTATTAGACCACTTAGAAAAACAGTTTTTGTTTTGATTTGTTTCTTTACACTTATGTATTACTTCAAAACAATGAAAAAAATTTTTTCAATCGCACATGGCTTTTCATGCTGACAAGTTTGTTTTTTCACTGTATTCCTATTTCAACCCAGATAAAACATAGTGTTCTTAAGCAAAGTACTACAAATTTGTATTCGACGTAAACAACAGAGTCACAGCTATAAAATGAGACCAAAATTTTGAAAATCGGATAGAAACTGTGGTCACAGTGAGCGATCAAACTCGGAGATCTGCCAAGGAAATGGACGGGTTTTAGACAAATCCATGTCTACGCCTCCTAGACACCATAAAATATAGCATTTGCATAGAAAGTACTACAAATTTATACTTGACGAAAAGTGCACAATCACAGCTTTAAGATGAGACCAAAATCTTGACATTCGAATTAAAATCGTGGCCACAGTAAGCGATCAAAGCTGAAAATCTGCACAAAAAACGCACGTGTTCCAGGAACAGCCATTGACATGCCTCCTACATGGTAGATAATGCGTCTAAAATATTTTCCGACCATGAAAATACTCATTTGGGTTAAGCCTTTAAACTAAAAATTATAAAACCGAAATTCGCACCTTTAAGGGGAGAAAAATCGATTTAAAGTTTTGGGGTAGTGACACGGGAAAAATTAGAAAATTTTTGGCTTTCAGCCACTAAAACTGCCCTAAAACTTTTCCAAAGTATCACAAATTTATACTTTTTGGAAAATTCAGACGCTGATCTATCTACTGATAGCAAAATAATGCAAATCGGTTGGAAAACCTGACCACAGCAATGCCATAAAGGGAAAAAGTTTCCAAAACCTGCCCCCCTAAAATATACTATCTCGCTTATTAGACCACTTAGAAAAACAGTTTTTGTTTTGATTTGTTTCTTTACACTTATGTATTACTTCAAAACAATGAAAAAAATTTTTTCAATCGCACATGGCTTTTCATGCAGACAAGTTTGTTTTTTCACTGTATTCCTATTTCAACCCAGATAAAACATAGTGTTCTTAAGCAAAGTACTACAAATTTGTATACAACGTAAACAACAGAGTCACAGCTATAAAATGAGACCAAAATTTTGAAAATCGGATAGAAACTGTGGTCACAGTGAGCGATCAAACTCGGAGATCTGCCAAGGAAATGGACGGGTTTTAGACAAATCCATGTCTACGCCTCCTAGACACCATAAAATATAGCATTTGCATAGAAAGTACTACAAATTTATACTTGACGAAAAGTGCACAATCACAGCTTTAAGATGAGACCAAAATCTTGACATTCGAATTAAAATCGTGGCCACAGTAAGCGATCAAAGCTGAAAATCTGCACAAAAAACGCACGTGTTCCAGGAACAGCCATTTACATGCCTCCTACATGGTAGATAATGTGCCTAAAATATTTTCCGACCATGAAAATACTCACTTCGGTTAAGCCTTTAAACTAAAAATTATAAAACCGAAACTCGCACGTTTAAGAGGAGAAAAATCGATTTAAAGTTTTGGGGTAGTGACACGGGAAAAATTAGAAAATTTTTGGCTTTCAGCCACTAAAACTACCCTAAAACTTTTCCAAAGTATCACAAATTTATACTTTTTGGAAAATTCAGACGCTGATCTATCTACTGATAGCAAAATAATGCAAATCGGTTGGAAAACCTGACCACAGCAATGCCATAAAGGGAAAAAGTTTCCAAAACCTGCCCCCCTAAAATATGCTATCTCGCTTATTAGACCACTTAGAAAAACAGTTTTTGTTTTGATTTGTTTCTTTACACTTATGTATTACTTCAAAACAATGAAAAAAATTTTTTCAATCGCACATGGCTTTTCATGCTGACAAGTTTGTTTTTTCACTGTATTCCTATTTCAACCCAGATAAAACATAGTGTTCTTAAGCAAAGTACTACAAATTTGTATTCGACGTAAACAACAGAGTCACAGCTATAAAATGAGACCAAAATTTTGAAAATCGGATAGAAACTGTGGTCACAGTGAGCGATCAAACTCGGAGATCTGCCAAGGAAATGGACGGGTTTTAGACAAATCCATGTCTACGCCTCCTAGACACCATAAAATATAGCATTTGCATAGAAAGTACTACAAATTTATACTTGACGAAAAGTGCACAATCACAGCTTTAAGATGAGACCAAAATCTTGACATTCGAATTAAAATCGTGGCCACAGTAAGCGATCAAAGCTGAAAATCTGCACAAAAAACGCACGTGTTCCAGGAACAGCCATTGACATGCCTCCTACATGGTAGATAATGCGTCTAAAATATTTTCCGACCATGAAAATACTCATTTGGGTTAAGCCTTTAAACTAAAAATTATAAAACCGAAATTCGCACCTTTAAGGGGAGAAAAATCGATTTAAAGTTTTGGGGTAGTGACACGGGAAAAATTAGAAAATTTTTGGCTTTCAGCCACTAAAACTGCCCTAAAACTTTTCCAAAGTATCACAAATTTATACTTTTTGGAAAATTCAGACGCTGATCTATCTACTGATAGCAAAATAATGCAAATCGGTTGGAAAACCTGACCACAGCAATGCCATAAAGGGAAAAAGTTTCCAAAACCTGCCCCCCTAAAATATACTATCTCGCTTATTAGACCACTTAGAAAAACAGTTTTTGTTTTGATTTGTTTCTTTACACTTATGTATTACTTCAAAACAATGAAAAAAATTTTTTCAATCGCACATGGCTTTTCATGCAGACAAGTTTGTTTTTTCACTGTATTCCTATTTCAACCCAGATAAAACATAGTGTTCTTAAGCAAAGTACTACAAATTTGTATACAACGTAAACAACAGAGTCACAGCTATAAAATGAGACCAAAATTTTGAAAATCGGATAGAAACTGTGGTCACAGTGAGCGATCAAACTCGGAGATCTGCCAAGGAAATGGACGGGTTTTAGACAAATCCATGTCTACGCCTCCTAGACACCATAAAATATAGCATTTGCATAGAAAGTACTACAAATTTATACTTGACGAAAAGTGCACAATCACAGCTTTAAGATGAGACCAAAATCTTGACATTCGAATTAAAATCGTGGCCACAGTAAGCGATCAAAGCTGAAAATCTGCACAAAAAACGCACGTGTTCCAGGAACAGCCATTTACATGCCTCCTACATGGTAGATAATGTGCCTAAAATATTTTCCGACCATGAAAATACTCATTCGGGTTAAGCCTTTAAACTAAAAATTATAAAACCGAAATTCGCACGTTTAAGGGGAGAAAAATCGATTTAAAGTTTTGGGGTAGTGACACGGGAAAAATTAGAAAATTTTTATCTTTCAGCCACTAAAACTACCCTAAAACTTTTCCAAAGTATCACAAGTTTATACTTTTTGGAAAATTCAGACGCTGATCTATCTACTGATAGCAAAATAATGCAAATCGGTTGGAAAACCTGACCACAGCAATGCCATAAAGGGAAAAAGTTTCCAAAACCTGCCCCCCTAAAATATACTATCTCGCTTATTAGACCACTTAGAAAAACAGGTTTTGTTTTGATTTGTTTCTTTACACTTATGTATTACTTCAAAACAATGAAAAACATTTTTTCAATCGCACATGGCTTTTCATGCAGACAAGTTTGTTTTTTCACTGTATTCCTATTTCAACCCAGATAAAACATAGTGTTCTTAAGCAAAGTACTACAAATTTGTATTCGACGTAAACAACAGAGTCGCAGCTATAAAATGAGACCAAAATTTTGAAAATCGGATAGAAACTGTGGTCACAGTGAGCGATCAAACTCGGAGATCTGCCAAGGAAATGGACGGGTTTTAGACAAATCCATGTCTACGCCTCCTAGACACCATAAAATATAGCATTTGCATAGAAAGTACTACAAATTTATACTTGACGAAAAGTGCACAATCACAGCTTTAAGATGAGACCAAAATCTTGACATTCGAATTAAAATCGTGGCCACAGTAAGCGATCAAAGCTGAAAATCTGCACAAAAAACGCACGTGTTCCAGGAACAGCCATTTACATGCCTCCTACATGGTAGATAATGTGCCTAAAATATTTTCCGACCATGAAAATACTCATTTGGGTTAAGCCTTTAAACTAAAAATTATAAAACCGAAATTCGCACGTTTAAGGGGAGAAAAATCGATTTAAAGTTTTGGGGTAGTGACACGGGAAAAATTAGAAAATTTTTGGCTTTCAGCCACTAAAACTACCCTAAAACTTTTCCAAAGTATCACAAATTTATACTTTTTGGAAAATTCAGACGCTGATCTATCTACTGATAGCAAAATAATGCAAATCGGTTGGAAAACCTGACCACAGCAATGCCATAAAGGGAAAAAGTTTCCAAAACCTGCCCCCCTAAAATATACTATCTCGCTTATTAGACCACTTAGAAAAACAGTTTTTGTTTTGATTTGTTTCTTTACACTTATGTATTACTTCAAAACAATGAAAAACATTTTTTCAATCGCACATGGCTTTTCATGCAGACAAGTTTGTTTTTTCACTGTATTCCTATTTCAACCCAGATAAAACATAGTGTTCTTAAGCAAAGTACTACAGATTTGTATTCGACGTAAACAACAGAGTCACAGCTATAAAATGAGACCAAAATTTTGAAAATCGGATAGAAACTGTGGTCACAGTGAGCGATCAAACTCGGAGATCTGCCAAGGAAATGGACGGGTTTTAGACAAATCCATGTCTACGCCTCCTAGACACCATAAAATATAGCATTTGCATAGAAAGTACTACAAATTTATACTTGACGAAAAGTGCACAATCACAGCTTTAAGATGAGACTAAAATCTTGACATTCGAATTAAAATCGTGGCCACAGTAAGCGATCAAAGCTGAAAATCTGCACAAAAAACGCACGTGTTCCAGGAACAGCCATTTACATGCCTCCTACATGGTAGATAATGTGCCTAAAATATTTTCCGACCATGAAAATACTCATTTGGGTTAAGCCTTTAAACTAAAAATTATAAAACCGAAATTCGCACGTTTAAGGGGAGAAAAATCGATTTAAAGTTTTGGGGTAGTGACACGGGAAAAATTAGAAAATTTTTGGCTTTCAGCCACTAAAACTACCCTAAAACTTTTCCAAAGTATCACAAATTTATACTTTTTGGAAAATTCAGACGCTGATCTATCTACTGATAGCAAAATAATGCAAATCGGTTGGAAAACCTGACCACAGCAATGCCATAAAGGGAAAAAGTTTCCAAAACCTGCCCCCCTAAAATATACTATCTCGCTTATTAGACCACTTAGAAAAACAGTTTTTGTTTTGATTTGTTTCTTTACACTTATGTATTACTTCAAAACAATGAAAAAAATTTTTTCAATCGCACATGGCTTTTCATGCAGACAAGTTTGTGTTTTCACTGTATTCCTATTTCAACCCAGATAAAACATAGTGTTCTTAAGCAAAGTACTACAAATTTGTATTCGACGTAAACAACAGAGTCACAGCTATAAAATGAGACCAAAATTTTGAAAATCGGATAGAAACTGTGGTCACAGTGAGCGATCAAACTCGGAGATCTGCCAAGGAAATGGACGGGTTTTAGACAAATCTATGTCTACGCCTCCTAGACACCATAAAATATAGCATTTGCATAGAAAGTACTACAAATTTATACTTGACGAAAAGTGCACAATCACAGCTTTAAGATGAGACCAAAATCTTGACATTCGAATTAAAATCGTGGCCACAGTAAGCGATCAAAGCTGAAAATCTGCACAAAAAACGCACGTGTTCCAGGAACAGCCATTTACATGCCTCCTACATGGTAGATAATGAGCCTAAAATATTTTCCGACCATGAAAATACTCATTTGGGTTAAGCCTTTAAACTAAAAATTATAAAACCGAAATTCGCACGTTTAAGGGGAGAAAAATCGATTTAAAGTTTTGGGGTAGTGACACGGGAAAAATTAGAAAATTTTTGGCTTTCAGCCACTAAAACTGCCCTAAAACTTTTCCAAAGTATCACAAATTTATACTTTTTGGAAAATTCAGACGCTGATCTATCTACTGATAGCAAAATAATGCAAATCGGTTGGAAAACCTGACCACAGCAATGCCATAAAGGGAAAAAGTTTCCAAAACCTGCCCCCCTAAAATATACTATCTCGCTTATTAGACCACTTAGAAAAACAGTTTTTGTTTTGATTTGTTTCTTTACACTTATGTATTACTTCAAAACAATGAAAAAAATTTTTTCAATCGCACATGGCTTTTCATGCAGACAAGTTTGTTTTTTCACTGTATTCCTATTTCAACCCAGATAAAACATAGTGTTCTTAAGCAAAGTACTACGAATTTGTATTCGACGTAAACAACAGAGTCACAGCTATAAAATGAGACCAAAATTTTGAAAATCGGATAGAAACTGTGGTCACAGTGAGCGATCAAACTCGGAGATCTGCCAAGGAAATGGACGGGTTTTAGACAAATCCATGTCTACGCCTCCTAGACACCATAAAATATAGCATTTGCATAGAAAGTACTACAAATTTATACTTGACGAAAAGTGCACAATCACAGCTTTAAGATGAGACCAAAATCTTGACATTCGAATTAAAATCGTGGCCACAGTAAGCGATCAAAGCTGAAAATCTGCACAAAAAACGCACGTGTTCCAGGAACAGCCCTTTACATGCCTCCTACATGGTAGATAATGTGCCTAAAATATTTTCCGACCATGAAAATACTCATTTGGGTTAAGCCTTTAAACTAAAAATTATAAAACCGAAACTCGCACGTTTAAGGGGAGAAAAATCGATTTAAAGTTTTGGGGTAGTGACACGGGAAAAATTTGAAAATTTTTGGCTTTCAGCCACTAAAACTACCCTAAAACTTTTCCAAAGTATCACAAATTTATACTTTTTGGAAAATTCAGACGCTGATCTATCTACTGATAGCAAAATAATGCAAATCGGTTGGAAAACCTGACCACAGCAATGCCATAAAGGGAAAAAGTTTCCAAAACCTGCCCCCCTAAAATATGCTATCTCGCTTATTAGACCACTTAGAAAAACAGTTTTTGTTTTGATTTGTTTCTTTACACTTATGTATTACTTCAAAACAATGAAAAACATTTTTTCAATCGCACATGGCTTTTCATGCAGACAAGTTTGTTTTTTCACTGTATTCCTATTTCAACCCAGATAAAACATAGTGTTCTTAAGCAAAGTACTACAAATTTGTATTCAACGTAAACAACAGAGTCACAGCTATAAAATGAGACCAAAATTTTGAAAATCGGATAGAAACTGTGGTCACAGTGAGCGATCAAACTCGGAGATCTGCCAAGGAAATGGACGGGTTTTAGACAAATCCATGTCTACGCCTCCTAGACACCATAAAATATAGCATTTGCATAGAAAGTACTACAAATTTATACTTGACGAAAAGTGCACAATCACAGCTTTAAGATGAGACTAAAATCTTGACATTCGAATTAAAATCGTGGCCACAGTAAGCGATCAAAGCTGAAAATCTGCACAAAAAACGCACGTGTTCCAGGAACAGCCATTTACATGCCTCCTACATGGTAGATAATGTGCCTAAAATATTTTCCGACCATGAAAATACTCATTTGGGTTAAGCCTTTAAACTAAAAATTATAAAACCGAAATTCGCACGTTTAAGGGGAGAAAAATCGATTTAAAGTTTTGGGGTAGTGACACGGGAAAAATTAGAAAATTTTTGGCTTTCAGCCACTAAAACTACCCTAACTACCCTAAAACTTTTCCAAAGTATCACAAATTTATACTTTTTGGAAAATTCAGACGCTGATCTATCTACTGATAGCAAAATAATGCAAATCGGTTGGAAAACCTGACCACAGCAATGCCATAAAGGGAAAAAGTTTCCAAAACCTGCCCCCCTAAAATATACTATCTCGCTTATTAGACCACTTAGAAAACAGTTTTTGTTTTGATTTGTTTCTTTACACTTATGTATTACTTCAAAACAATGAAAAAAATTTTTTCAATCGCACATGGCTTTTCATGCTGACAAGTTTGTTTTTTCACTGTATTCCTATTTCAACCCAGATAAAACATAGTGTTCTTAAGCAAAGTACTACGAATTTGTATTCAACGTAAGCAACAGAGTCACAGCTATAAAATGAGACCAAAATTTTGAAAATCGGATAGAAACTGTGGTCACAGTGAGCGATCAAACTCGGAGATCTGCCAAGGAAATGGACGGGTTTTAGACAAATCCATGTCTACGCCTCCTAGACACCATAAAATATAGCATTTGCATAGAAAGTACTACAAATTTATACTTGACGAAAAGTGCACAATCACAGCTTTAAGATGAGACCAAAATCTTGACATTCGAATTAAAATCGTGGCCACAGTAAGCGATCAAAGCTGAAAATCTGCACAAAAAACGCACGTGTTCCAGGAACAGCCATTTACATGCCTCCTACATGGTAGATAATGAGCCTAAAATATTTTCCGACCATGAAAATACTCATTTGGGTTAAGCCTTTAAACTAAAAATTATAAAACCGAAATTCGCACGTTTAAGGGGAGAAAAATCGATTTAAAGTTTTGGGGTAGTGACACGGGAAAAATTAGAAAATTTTTGGCTTTCAGCCACTAAAACTGCCCTAAAACTTTTCCAAAGTATCACAAATTTATACTTTTTGGAAAATTCAGACGCTGATCTATCTACTGATAGCAAAATAATGCAAATCGGTTGGAAAACCTGACCACAGCAATGCCATAAAGGGAAAAAGTTTCCAAAACCTGCCCCCCTAAAACATACTATCTCGCTTATTAGACCACTTAGAAAAACAGTTTTTGTTTTGATTTGTTTCTTTACACTTATGTATTACTTCAAAACAATGAAAAAAATTTTTTCAATCGCACATGGCTTTTCATGCAGACAAGTTTGTTTTTTCACTGTATTCCTATTTCAACCCAGATAAAACATAGTGTTCTTAAGCAAAGTACTACAAATTTGTATTCAACGTAAACAACAGAGTCACAGCTATAAAATGAGACCAAAATTTTGAAAATCGGATAGAAACTGTGGTCACAGTGAGCGATCAAACTCGGAGATCTGCCAAGGAAATGGACGGGTTTTAGACAAATCCATGTCTACGCCTCCTAGACACCATAAAATATAGCATTTGCATAGAAAGTACTACAAATTTATACTTGACGAAAAGTGCACAATCACAGCTTTAAGATGAGACTAAAATCTTGACATTCGAATTAAAATCGTGGCCACAGTAAGCGATCAAAGCTGAAAATCTGCACAAAAAACGCACGTGTTCCAGGAACAGCCATTTACATGCCTCCTACATGGTAGATAATGTGCCTAAAATATTTTCCGACCATGAAAATACTCATTTGGGTTAAGCCTTTAAACTAAAAATTATAAAACCGAAATTCGCACGTTTAAGGGGAGAAAAATCGATTTAAAGTTTTGGGGTAGTGACACGGGAAAAATTAGAAAATTTTTGGCTTTCAGCCACTAAAACTACCCTAAAACTTTTCCAAAGTATCACAAATTTATACTTTTTGGAAAATTCAGACGCTGATCTATCTACTGATAGCAAAATAATGCAAATCGGTTGGAAAACCTGACCACAGCAATGCCATAAAGGGAAAAAGTTTCCAAAACCTGCCCCCCTAAAATATACTATCTCGCTTATTAGACCACTTAGAAAAACAGTTTTTGTTTTGATTTGTTTCTTTACACTTATGTATTACTTCAAAACAATGAAAAACATTTTTTCAATCGCATATGGCTTTTCATGCAGACAAGTTTGTTTTTTCACTGTATTCCTATTTCAACCCAGATAAAACATAGTGTTCTTAAGCAAAGTACTACAAATTTGTATTCGACGTAAACAACAGAGTCACAGCTATAAAATGAGACCAAAATTTTGAAAATCGGATAGAAACTGTGGTCACAGTGAGCGATCAAACTCGGAGATCTGCCAAGGAAATGGACGGGTTTTAGACAAATCCATGTCTACGCCTCCTAGACACCATAAAATATAGCATTTGCATAGAAAGTACTACAAATTTATACTTGACGAAAAGTGCACAATCACAGCTTTAAGATGAGACTAAAATCTTGACATTCGAATTAAAATCGTGGCCACAGTAAGCGATCAAAGCTGAAAATCTGCACAAAAAACGCACGTGTTCCAGGAACAGCCATTTACATGCCTCCTACATGGTAGATAATGTGCCTAAAATATTTTCCGACCATGAAAATACTCATTTGGGTTAAGCCTTTAAACTAAAAATTATAAAACCGAAATTCGCACGTTTAAGGGGAGAAAAATCGATTTAAAGTTTTGGGGTAGTGACACGGGAAAAATTAGAAAATTTTTGGCTTTCAGCCACTAAAACTACCCTAACTACCCTAAAACTTTTCCAAAGTATCACAAATTTATACTTTTTGGAAAATTCAGACGCTGATCTATCTACTGATAGCAAAATAATGCAAATCAGTTGGAAAACCTGACCACAGCAATGCCATAAAGGGAAAAAGTTTCCAAAACCTGCCCCCCTAAAATATACTATCTCGCTTATTAGACCACTTAGAAAAACAGTTTTTGTTTTGATTTGTTTCTTTACACTTATGTATTACTTCAAAACAATGAAAAAAAATTTTTCAATCGCACATGGCTTTTCATGCAGACAAGTTTGTTTTTTCACTGTATTCCTATTTCAACCCAGATAAAACATAGTGTTCTTAAGCAAAGTACTACAAATTTGTATTCGACGTAAACAACAGAGTCACAGCTATAAAATGAGACCAAAATTTTGAAAATCGGATAGAAACTGTGGTCACAGTGAGCGATCAAACTCGGAGATCTGCCAAGGAAATGGACGGGTTTTAGACAAATCCATGTCTACGCCTCCTAGACACCATAAAATATAGCATTTGCATAGAAAGTACTACAAATTTATACTTGACGAAAAGTGCACAATCACAGCTTTAAGATGAGACCAAAATCTTGACATGCGAACTAAAATCGTGGCCACAGTAAGCGATCAAAGCTGAAAATCTGCACAAAAAACGCACGTGTTCCAGGAACAGCCATTTACATGCCTCCTACATGGTAGATAATGTGCCTAAAATATTTTCCGACCATGAAAATACTCATTTGGGTTGAGCCTTTAAACTAAAAATTATAAAACCGAAATTCGCACGTTTAAGGGGAGAAAAATCGATTTAAAGTTTTGGGGTAGTGACACGGGAAAAATTAGAAAATTTTTGGCTTTCAGTCACTAAAACTACCCTAAAACTTTTCCAAAGTATCACAAATTTATACTTTTTGGAAAATTCAGACGCTGATCTATCTACTGATAGCAAAATAATGCAAATCGGTTGGAAAACCTGACCACAGCAATGCCATAAAGGGAAAAAGTTTCCAAAACCTGCCCCCCTAAAATATACTATCTCGCTTATTAGACCACTTAGAAAAACAGTTTTTGTTTTGATTTGTTTCTTTACACTTATGTATTACTTCAAAACAATGAAAAACATTTTTTCAATCGCACATGGCTTTTCATGCAGACAAGTTTGTTTTTTCACTGTATTCCTATTTCAACCCAGATAAAACATAGTGTTCTTAAGCAAAGTACTACAAATTTGTATTCGACGTAAACAACAGAGTCACAGCTATAAAATGTGACCAAAATTTTGAAAATCGGATAGAAACTGTGGTCACAGTGAGCGATCAAACTCGGAGATCTGCCAAGGAAATGGACGGGTTTTAGACAAATCCATGTCTACGCCTCCTAGACACCATAAAATATAGCATTTGCATAGAAAGTACTACAAATTTATACTTGACGAAAAGTGCACAATCACAGCTTTAAGATGAGACCAAAATCTTGACATTTGAATTAAAATCGTGGCCACAGTAAGCGATCAAAGCTGAAAATCTGCACAAAAAACGCACGTGTTCCAGGAACAGCCATTTACATGCCTCCTACATGGTAGATAATGTGCCTAAAATATTTTCCGACCATGAAAATACTCATTTGGGTTAAGCCTTTAAACTAAAAATTATAAAACCGAAATTCGCACGTTTAAGGGGAGAAAAATCGATTTAAAGTTTTGGGGTAGTGACACGGGAAAAATTAGAAAATTTTTGGCTTTCAGCCACTAAAACTACCCTAAAACTTTTCCAAAGTATCACAAATTTATACTTTTTGGAAAATTCAGACGCTGATCTATCTACTGATAGCAAAATAATGCAAATCGGTTGGAAAACCTGACCACAGCAATACCATAAAGGGAAAAAGTTTCCAAAACCTGCCCCCCTAAAATATACTATCTCGCTTATTAGACCACTTAGAAAAACAGTTTTTGTTTTGATCTGTTTCTTTACACTTATGTATTACTTCAAAACAATGAAAAAAATTTTTTCAATCGCACATGGCTTTTCATGCAGACAAGTTTGTTTTTTCACTGTATTCCTATTTCAACCCAGATAAAACATAGTGTTCTTAAGCAAAGTACTACAAATTTGTATTCGACGTAAACAACAGAGTCACAGCTATAAAATGAGACCTAAATTTTGAAAATCGGATAGAAACTGTGGTCACAGTGAGCGATCAAACTCGGAGATCTGCCAAGGAAATGGACGGGTTTTAGACAAATCCATGTCTACGCCTCCTAGACACCATAAAATATAGCATTTGCATAGAAAGTACTACAAATTTATACTTGACGAAAAGTGCACAATCACAGCTTTAAGATGAGACCAAAATCTTGACATTCGAATTAAAATCGTGGCCACAGTAAGCGATCAAAGCTGAAAATCTGCACAAAAAACGCACGTGTTCTAGGAACAGCCATTTACATGCCTTCTACATGGTAGATAATGCGCCTAAAATATTTTCCGACCATGAAAATACTCATTCGGGTTAAGCCTTTAAACTAAAAATTATAAAACCGAAATTCGCACGTTTAAGGGGAGAAAAATCGATTTAAAGTTTTGGGGTAGTGACACGGGAAAAATTAGAAAATTTTTGGCTTTCAGCCACTAAAACTACCCTAAAACTTTTCCAAAGTATCACAAATTTATATTTTTTGGAAAATTCAGACGCTGATCCATCTACTGATAGCAAAATAATGCAAATCGGTTGGAAAACCTGACCACAGCAATGCCATAAAGGGAAAAAGTTTCCAAAACCTGCCCCCCTAAAATATACTATCTCGCTTATTAGACCACTTAGAAAAACAGTTTTTGTTTTGATTTGTTTCTTTACACTTATGTATTACTTCAAAACAATGAAAAAAATGTTTTCAATCGCACATGGCTTTTCATGCAGACAAGTTTGTTTTTTCACTGTATTCCTATTTCAACCCAGATAAAACATAGTGTTCTTAAGCAAAGTACTACAAATTTGTATTCGACGTAAACAACAGAGTCACAGCTATAAAATGAGACCAAAATTTTGAAAATCGGATAGAAACTGTGGTCACAGTGAGCGATCAAACTCGGAGATCTGCCAAGGAAATGGACGGGTTTTAGACAAATCCATGTCTACGCCTCCTAGACACCATAAAATATAGCATTTGCATAGAAAGTACTACAAATTATACTTGACGAAAAGTGCACAATCACAGCTTTAAGATGAGACCAAAATCTTGACATTCGAATTAAAATCGTGGCCACAGTAAGCGATCAAAGCTGAAAATCTGCACAAAAAACGCACGTGTTCCAGGAACAGCCATTTACATGCCTCCTACATGGTAGATAATGTGCCTAAAATATTTTCCGACCATGAAAATACTCATTTGGGTTAAGCCTTTAAACTAAAAATTATAAAACCGAAATTCGCACGTTTAAGGGGAGAAAAATCGATTTAAAGTTTTGGGGTAGTGACACGGGAAAACTTAGAAAATTTTTGGCTTTCAGCCACTAAAACTACCCTAAAACTTTTCCAAAGTGTCACAAATTTATACTTTTTGGAAAATTCAGACGCTGATCTATCTACTGATAGCAAAATAATGCAAATCGGTTGGAAAACCTGACCACAGCAATGCCATAAAGGGAAAAAGTTTCCAAAACCTGCCCCCCTAAAATATACTATCTCGCTTATTAGACCACTTAGAAAAACAGTTTTTGTTTTGATTTGTTTCTTTACACTTATGTATTACTTCAAAGCAATGAAAAAAATTTTTTCAATCGCACATGGCTTTTCATGCAGACAAGTTTGTTTTTTCACTGTATTCTTATTTCAACCCAGATAAAACATAGTGTTCTTAAGCAAAGTACTACAAATTTGTATTCGGCGTAAACAACAGAGTCACAGCTATAAAATGAGACCAAAATTTTGAAAATCGGATAGAAACTGTGGTCACAGTGAGCGATCAAACTCGGAGATCTGCCAAGAAAATGGACGGGTTTTAGACCAATCCATGTCTACGCCTCCTAGACACCATAAAATATAGCATTTGCATAGAAAGTACTACAAATTTATACTTGACGAAAAGTGCACAATCACAGCTTTAAGATGAGACCAAAATCTTGACATTCGAATTAAAATCGTGGCCACAGTAAGCGATCAAAGCTGAAAATCTGCACAAAAAACGCACGTGTTCCAGGAACAGCCATTTACATGCCTCCTACATGGTAGATAATGTGCCTAAAATATTTTCCGACCATGAAAATACTCATTTGGGTTAAGCCTCTAAACTAAAATTTATAAAACCGAAATTCGCACGTTTAAGGGGAGAAAAATCGATTTAAAGTTTTGGGGTAGTGACACGGGAAAAATTAGAAAATTTTTGGCTTTCAGCCACTAAAACTACCCTAACACTTTTCCAAAGTATCACAAATTTATACTTTTTGGAAAATTCAGACGCTGATCCATCTACTGATAGCAAAATAATGCAAATCGGTTGGAAAACCTGACCACAGCAATGCCATAAAGGGAAAAAGTTTCCAAAACCTGCCCCCCTAAAATATACTATCTCGCTTATTAGACCACTTAGAAAAACAGTTTTTGTTCTGATTTGTTTCTTTACACTTATGTATTACTTCAAAACAATGAAAAAAATTTTTTCAATCGCACATGGCTTTTCATGCAGACAAGTTTGTTTTTTCACTGTATTCCTATTTCAACCCAGATAAAACATAGTGTGGTACTACAAATTTGTATTCGACGTAAACAACAGAGTCACAGCTATAAAATGAGACCAAAATTTTGAAAATCGGATAGAAACTGTGGTCACAGTGAGCGATCAAACTCGGAGATCTGCCAAGGAAATGGACGGGTTTTAGACCAATCCATGTCTACGCCTCCTAGACACCATAAAATATAGCACTTGCATAGAAAGTACTACAAATTTATACTTGACGAAAAGTGCACAATCACAGCTTTAAGATGAGACCAAAATCTTGACATTCGAATTAAAATCGTGGCCACAGTAAGCGATCAAAGCTGAAAATCTGCACAAAAAACGCACGTGTTCCAGGAACAGCCATTTACATGCCTCCTACATGGTAGATAATGTGCCTAAAATATTTTCCGACCATGAAAATACTCATTTGGGTTGAGCCTTTAAACTAAAAATTATAAGACCGAAATTCGCACGTTTAAGGGGAGAAAAATCGATTTAAAGTTTTGGGGTAGTGACACGGGAAAAATTAGAAAATTTTTGGCTTTCAGCCACTAAAACTACCCTAAAACTTTTCCAAAGTATCACAAATTTATACTTTTTGGAAAATTCAGACGCTGATCTATCTACTGATAGCAAAATAATGCAAATCGGTTGGAAAACCTGACCACAGCAATGCCATAAAGGGAAAAAGTTTCCAAAACCTGCCCCCCTAAAAAATACTATCTCGCATATTAGACCACTTAGAAAAACAGTTTTTGTTTTGATTTGTTTCTTTACACTTATGTATTACTTCAAAACAATGGAAAAAATTTTTTGAATCGCACATGGCTTTTCATGCAGACAAGTTTGTTTTTTCACTGTATTCCTATTTCAACCCAGATAAAACATAGTGTTCTTAAGCAAAGTACTACAAATTTGTATTCGGCGTAAACAACAGAGTCACAGCTATAAAATGAGACCAAAATTTTGAAAATCGGATAGAAACTGTGGTCACAGTGAGCGATCAAACTCGGAGATCTGCCAAGAAAATGGACGGGTTTTAGACCAATCCATGTCTACGCCTCCTAGACACCATAAAATATAGCATTTGCATAGAAAGTACTACAAATTTATACTTGACGAAAAGTGCACAATCACAGCTTTAAGATGAGACCAAAATCTTGACATTCGAATTAAAATCGTGGCCACAGTAAGCGATCAAAGCTGAAAATCTGCACAAAAAACGCACGTGTTCCAGGAACAGCCATTTACATGCCTCCTACATGGTAGATAATGTGCCTAAAATATTTTCCGACCATGAAAATACTCATTTGGGTTAAGCCTCTAAACTAAAATTTATAAAACCGAAATTCGCACGTTTAAGGGGAGAAAAATCGATTTAAAGTTTTGGGGTAGTGACACGGGAAAAATTAGAAAATTTTTGGCTTTCAGCCACTAAAACTACCCTAACACTTTTCCAAAGTATCACAAATTTATACTTTTTGGAAAATTCAGACGCTGATCCATCTACTGATAGCAAAATAATGCAAATCGGTTGGAAAACCTGACCACAGCAATGCCATAAAGGGAAAAAGTTTCCAAAACCTGCCCCCCTAAAATATACTATCTCGCTTATTAGACCACTTAGAAAAACAGTTTTTGTTCTGATTTGTTTCTTTACACTTATGTATTACTTCAAAACAATGAAAAAAATTTTTTCAATCGCACATGGCTTTTCATGCAGACAAGTTTGTTTTTTCACTGTATTCCTATTTCAACCCAGATAAAACATAGTGTTCTTAAGCAAAGTACTACAAATTTGTATTCAACGTAAACAACAGAGTCACAGCTATAAAATGAGACCAAAATTTTGAAAATCGGATAGAAACTGTGGTCACAGTGAGCGATCAAACTCGGAGATCTGCCAAGGAAATGGACGGGTTTTAGACAAATCCATGTCTACGCCTCCTAGACACCATAAAATATAGCATTTGCATAGAAAGTACTACAAATTTATACTTGACGAAAAGTGCACAATCACAGCTTTCAGATGAGACCAAAATCTTGACATTCGAATTAAAATCGTGGCCACAGTAAGCGATCAAAGCTGAAAATCTGCACAAAAAACGCACGTGTTCCAGGAACAGCCATTTACATGCCTCCTACATGGTAGATAATGTGCCTAAAATATTTTCCGACCATGAAAATACTCATTTGGGTTAAGCCTTTAAACTAAAATTATAAAACCGAAATTCGCACGTTTAAGGGGAGAAAAATCGATTTAAAGTTTTGGGGTAGTGACACGGGAAAAATTAGAAAATTTTTGGCTTTCAGCCACTAAAACTACCCTAAAACTTTTCCAAAGTATCACAAATTTATACTTTTTGGAAAATTCAGACGCTGATCCATCTACTGATAGCAAAATAATGCAAATCGGTTGGAAAACCTGACCACAGCAATGCCATAAAGGGAAAAAGTTTCCAAAACCTGCCCCCCTAAAATATACTATCTCGCTTATTAGACCACTTAGAAAAACAGTTTTTGTTTTGATTTGTTTCTTTACACTTATGTATTACTTCAAAACAATGAAAAAAAATTTTTCAATCGCACATGGCTTTTCATGCAGACAAGTTTGTTTTTTCACTGTATTCCTATTTCAACCCAGATAAAACATAGTGTTCTTAAGCAAAGTACTACGAATTTGTATTCGACGTAAACAACAGAGTCACAGCTATAAAATGAGACCAAAATTTTGAAAATCGGATAGAAACTGTGGTCACAGTGAGCGATCAAACTCGGAGATCTGCCAAGGAAATGGACGGGTTTTAGACAAATCCATGTCTACGCCTCCTAGACACCATAAAATATAGCATTTGCATAGAAAGTACTACAAATTTATACTTGACGAAAAGTGCACAATCACAGCTTTCAGATGAGACCAAAATCTTGACATTCGAATTAAAATCGTGGCCACAGTAAGCGATCAAAGCTGAAAATCTGCACAAAAAACGCACGTGTTCCAGGAACAGCCATTTACATGCCTCCTACATGGTAGATAATGTGCCTAAAATATTTTCCGACCATGAAAATACTCATTTGGGTTAAGCCTTTAAACTAAAATTATAAAACCGAAATTCGCACGTTTAAGGGGAGAAAAATCGATTTAAAGTTTTGGGGTAGTGACACGGGAAAAATTAGAAAATTTTTGGCTTTCAGCCACTAAAACTACCCTTAAACTTTTCCAAAGTATCACAAATTTATACTTTTTGGAAAATTCAGACGCTGATCTATCTACTGATAGCAAAATAATGCAAATCGGTTGGAAAACCTGACCACAGCAATGCCATAAAGGGAAAAAGTTTCCAAAACCTGCCCCCCTAAAAAATACTATCTCGCTTATTAGACCACTTAGAAAAACAGTTTTTGTTTTGATTTGTTTCTTTACACTTATGTATTACTTCAAAACAATGAAAAAAAATTTTTCAATCGCACATGGCTTTTCATGCAGACAAGTTTGTTTTTTCACTGTATTCCTATTTCAACCCAGATAAAACATAGTGTGGTACTACAAATTTGTATTCGACGTAAACAACAGAGTCACAGCTATAAAATGAGACCAAAATTTTGAAAATCGGATAGAAACTGTGGTCACAGTGAGCGATCAAACTCGGAGATCTGCCAAGGAAATGGACGGGTTTTAGACAAATCCATGTCTACGCCTCCTAGACACCATAAAATATAGCATTTGCATAGAAAGTACTACAAATTTATACTTGACGAAAAGTGCACAATTACAGCTTTAAGATGAGACCAAAATCTTGACATTCGAATTAAAATCGTGGCCACAGTAAGCGATCAAAGCTGGAAATCTGCACAAAAAACGCACGTGTTCCAGGAACAGCCATTTACATGCCTCCTACATGGTAGATAATGTGCCTAAAATATTTTCCGACCATGAAAATACTCATTTGGGTTAAGCCTTTAAACTAAAAATTATAAAACCGAAATTCGCACGTTTAAGGGGAGAAAAATCGATTTAAAGTTTTGGGGTAGTGACACGGGAAAAATTAGAAAATTTTTGGCTTTCAGCCACTAAAACTACCCTTAAACTTTTCCAAAGTATCACAAATTTATACTTTTTGGAAAATTCAGACGCTGATCCATTTACTGATAGCAAAATAATGCAAATCGGTTGGAAAACCTGACCACAGCAATGCCATAAAGGGAAAAAGTTTCCAAAACCTGCCCCCCTAAAATATACTATCTCGCTTATTAGACCACTTAGAAAAACAGTTTTTGTTTTGATTTGTTTCTTTACACTTATGTATTACTTCAAAACAATGAAAAAAAATTTTTCAATCGCACATGGCTTTTCATGCAGACAAGTTTGTTTTTTCACTGTATTCCTATTTCAACCCAGATAAAACATAGTGTTCTTAAGCAAAGTACTACAAATTTGTATTCAACGTAAACAACAGAGTCACAGCTATAAAATGAGACCAAAATTTTGAAAATCGGATAGAAACTGTGGTCACAGTGAGTGATCAAACTCGGAGATCTGCCAAGGAAATGGACGGGTTTTAGACAAATCCATGTCTACGCCTCCTAGACACCAAAAAATATAGCATTTGCATAGAAAGTACTACAAATTTATACTTGACGAAAAGTGCACAATCACAGCTTTAAGATGAGACCAAAATCTTGACATTCGAATTAAAATCGTGGCCACAGTAAGCGATCAAAGCTGAAAATCTGCACAAAAAGCGCACGTGTTCCAGGAACAGCCATTTACATGCCTCCTAGATGGTAGATAATGTGCCTAAAATATTTTCCGACCATGAAAATACTCATTTGGGTTAAGCCTTTAAACTAAAAATTATAAAACCGAAATTCGCACGATTAAGGGGGAGAAAAATCGATTTAAAGTTTTGGGGTAGTGACACGGGAAAAATTAGAAAATTTTTGGCTTTCAGCCACTAAAACTACCCTTAAACTTTTCCAAAGTATCACAAATTTATACTTTTTGGAAAATTCAGACGCTGATCTATCTACTGATAGCAAAATAATGCAAATCGGTTGGAAAACCTGACCACAGCAATGCCATAAAGGGAAAAAGTTTCCAAAACCTGCCCCCCTAAAATATACTATCTCGCTTATTAGACCACTTAGAAAAACAGTTTTTGTTGTGATTTGTTTCTTTACACTTATGTATTACTTCAAAACAATGAAAAAAAATTTTTCAATCGCACATGGCTTTTCATGCAGACAAGTTTGTTTTTTCACTGTATTCCTATTTCAACCCAGATAAAACATAGTGTTCTTAAGCAAAGTACTACAAATTTGTATTCAACGTAAACAACAGAGTCACAGCTATAAAATGAGACCAAAATTTTGAAAATCGGATAGAAACTGTGGTCACAGTGAGCGATCAAACTCGGAGATCTGCCAAGGAAATGGACGGGTTTTAGACAAATCCATGTCTACGCCTCCTAGACACCATAAAATATAGCATTCGCATAGAAAGTACTACAAATTTACACTTGACGAAAAGTGCACAATCACAGCTTTAAGATGCGACCAAAATCTTGACATTCGAATTAAAATCGTGGCCACAGTAAGCGATCAAAGCTGAAAATCTGCACAAAAAACGCACGTGTTCCAGGAACAGCCATTTACATGCCTCCTACATGGTAGATAATGTGCCTAAAATATTTTCCGACCATGAAAATACTCATTTGGGTTAAGCCTCTAAACTAAAAATTATAAAACCGAAATTCGCACGTGATTTGTTTCTTTACACTTATGTATTACTTCAAAACAATGAAAAAAATTTTTTCAATCGCACATGGCTTTTCATGCAGACAAGTTTGTTTTTTCACTGTATTCCTATTTCAACCCAGATAAAACATAGTGTTCTTAAGCAAAGTACTACAAATTTGTATTCAACGTAAACAACAGAGTCACAGCTATAAAATGAGACCAAAATTTTGAAAATCGGATAGAAACTGTGGTCACAGTGAGCGATCTAACTCGGAGATCTGCCAAGGAAATGGACGGGTTTTAGACCAATCCATGTCTACGCCTCCTAGACACCATAAAATATAGCATTTGCATAGAAAGTACTACAAATTTATACTTGACGAAAAGTGCACAATCACAGCTTTAAGATGAGACCAAAATCTTGACATTCGAATTAAAATCGTGGCCACAGTAAGCGATCAAAGCTGAAAATCTGCACAAAAAACGCACGTGTTCCAGGAACAGCCATTTACATGCCTCCTACATGGTAGATAATGTGCCTAAAATATTTTCCGACCATGAAAATACTCATTTGGGTTAAGCCTTTAAACTAAAAATTATAAAACCGAAATTCGCACGTTTAAGGGGAGAAAAATCGATTTAAAGTTTTGGGGTAGTGACACGGGAAAAATTAGAAAATTTTTGGCTTTCAGCCACTAAAACTACCCTAAAGCTTTTCCAAAGTATCATAAATTTATACTTTTTGGAAAATTCAGACGCTGATCTATCTACTGATAGCAAAATAATGCAAATCGGTTGGAAAACCTGACCACAGCAATGCCATAAAGGAAAAAAGTTTCCAAAGCCTGCCCCCCTAAAAAATACTATCTCGCTTATTAGACCACTTAGAAAAAGAGTTTTTGTTTTGATTTGTTTCTTTACACTTACGTATTACTTCAAAACAATGAAAAAAATTTTTCAATCGCACATGGCTTTTTATGCAGACAAGTTTGTTTTTTCACTGTATTCCTATTTCAACCCAGATAAAACATAGTGTTCTTAAGCAAAGTACAACAAATTTGTATTCAACGTAAACAACAGAGTCACAGCTATAAAATGAGACCAAAATTTTGAAAATCGGATAGAAACTGTGGTCACAGTGAGCGATCAAACCCGGAGATCTGCCAAGGAAATGGACGGGTTTTAGACAAATCCATGTCTACGCCTCCGAGACACCATAAAATATAGCATTTGCATAGAAAGTACTACAAATTTATACTTGACAAAAAGTGCACAATCACAGCTTTAAGATGAGACCAAAATCTTGACATTCGAATTAAAATTGTGGCCACAGTAAGCGATCAAAGCTGAAAATCTGCACAAAAAACGCACGTGTTCCAGGAACAGCCATTTACATGCCTCCTACATGGTAGATAATGTGCCTAAAATATTTTCCGACCATGAAAATACTCACTTCGGTTAAGCCTTTAAACTAAAAATTATAAAACCGAAATTCGCACGTTTAAGGGGAGAAAAATCGATTTAAAGTTTTGGGGTAGTGACACGGGAAAAATTAGAAAATTTTTGGCTTTCAGCCACTAAAACTACCCTAAAACTTTTCCAAAGTATCACAAATTTATACTTTCTGGAAAATTCAGACGCTGATCCATCTACTGATAGCAAAATAATGCAAATCGGTTGGAAAACCTGACCACAGCAATGCCATAAAGGAAAAAAGTTTCCAAAGCCTGCCCCCCTAAAAAATACTATCTCGCTTATTAGACCACTTAGAAAAACAGTTTTTGTTTTGATTTGTTTCTTTACACTTATGTATTACTTCAAAACAATGAAAAAAATTTTTTCAATCGCACATGGCTTTTCATGCAGACAAGTTTGTTTTTTCACTGTATTCCTATTTCAACCCAGATAAAACATAGTGTTCTTAAGCAAAGTACTACAAATTTGTATTCAACGTAAACAACAGAGTCACAGCTATAAAATGAGACCAAAATTTTGAAAATCGGATAGAAACTGTGGTCACAGTGAGCGATCAAACTCGGAGATCTGCCAAGGAAATGGACGGGTTTTAGACAAATCCATGTCTACGCCTCCTAGACACCATAAAATATAGCATTTGCATAGAAAGTACTACAAATTTATACTTGACGAAAAGTGCACAATCACAGCTTTAAGATGAGACCAAAATCTTGACATTCGAATTAAAATCGTGGCCACAGTAAGCGATCAAAGCTGAAAATCTGCACAAAAAACGCACGTGTTCCAGGAACAGCCATTTACATGCCTCCTACATGGTAGATAATGTGCCTAAAATATTTTCCGACCATGAAAATACTCATTTGGGTTAAGCCTTTAAACTAAAAATTATAAAACCGAAATTCGCACGTTTAAGGGGAGAAAAATCGATTTAAAGTTTTGGGGTAGTGACACGGGAAAAATTAGAAAATTTTTGGCTTTCAGCCACTAAAACTACCCTAAAGCTTTTCCAAAGTATCATAAATTTATACTTTTTGGAAAATCCAGACGCTGATCTATCTACTGATAGCAAAATAATGCAAATCGGTTGGAAAACCTGACCACAGCAATGCCATAAAGGAAAAAAGTTTCCAAAGCCTGCCCCCCTAAAAAATACTATCTCGCTTATTAGACCACTTAGAAAAAGAGTTTTTGTTTTGATTTGTTTCTTTACACTTACGTATTACTTCAAAACAATGAAAAAAATTTTTCAATCGCACATGGCTTTTTATGCAGACAAGTTTGTTTTTTCACTGTATTCCTATTTCAACCCAGATAAAACATAGTGTTCTTAAGCAAAGTACAACAAATTTGTATTCAACGTAAACAACAGAGTCACAGCTATAAAATGAGACCAAAATTTTGAAAATCGGATAGAAACTGTGGTCACAGTGAGCGATCAAACCCGGAGATCTGCCAAGGAAATGGACGGGTTTTAGACAAATCCATGTCTACGCCTCCGAGACACCATAAAATATAGCATTTGCATAGAAAGTACTACAAATTTATACTTGACAAAAAGTGCACAATCACAGCTTTAAGATGAGACCAAAATCTTGACATTCGAATTAAAATTGTGGCCACAGTAAGCGATCAAAGCTGAAAATCTGCACAAAAAACGCACGTGTTCCAGGAACAGCCATTTACATGCCTCCTACATGGTAGATAATGTGCCTAAAATATTTTCCGACCATGAAAATACTCACTTCGGTTAAGCCTTTAAACTAAAAATTATAAAACCGAAATTCGCACGTTTAAGGGGAGAAAAATCGATTTAAAGTTTTGGGGTAGTGACACGGGAAAAATTAGAAAATTTTTGGCTTTCAGCCACTAAAACTACCCTAAAACTTTTCCAAAGTATCACAAATTTATACTTTCTGGAAAATTCAGACGCTGATCCATCTACTGATAGCAAAATAATGCAAATCGGTTGGAAAACCTGACCACAGCAATGCCATAAAGGAAAAAAGTTTCCAAAGCCTGCCCCCCTAAAAAATACTATCTCGCTTATTAGACCACTTAGAAAAACAGTTTTTGTTTTGATTTGTTTCTTTACACTTATGTATTACTTCAAAACAATGAAAAAAATTTTTTCAATCGCACATGGCTTTTCATGCAGACAAGTTTGTTTTTTCACTGTATTCCTATTTCAACCCAGATAAAACATAGTGTTCTTAAGCAAAGTACTACAAATTTGTATTCAACGTAAACAACAGAGTCACAGCTATAAAATGAGACCAAAATTTTGAAAATCGGATAGAAACTGTGGTCACAGTGAGCGATCAAACTCGGAGATCTGCCAAGGAAATGGACGGGTTTTAGACAAATCCATGTCTACGCCTCCTAGACACCATAAAATATAGCATTTGCATAGAAAGTACTACAAATTTATACTTGACGAAAAGTGCACAATCACAGCTTTAAGATGAGACCAAAATCTTGACATTCGAATTAAAATCGTGGCCACAGTAAGCGATCAAAGCTGAAAATCTGCACAAAAAACGCACGTGTTCCAGGAACAGCCATTTACATGCCTCCTACATGGTAGATAATGTGCCTAAAATATTTTCCGACCATGAAAATACTCATTTGGGTTAAGCCTTTAAACTAAAAATTATAAAACCGAAATTCGCACGTTTAAGGGGAGAAAAATCGATTTAAAGTTTTGGGGTAGTGACACGGGAAAAATTAGAAAATTTTTGGCTTTCAGCCACTAAAACTACCCTAAAGCTTTTCCAAAGTATCATAAATTTATACTTTTTGGAAAATTCAGACGCTGATCTATCTACTGATAGCAAAATAATGCAAATCGGTTGGAAAACCTGACCACAGCAATGCCATAAAGGAAAAAAGTTTCCAAAGCCTGCCCCCCTAAAAAATACTATCTCGCTTATTAGACCACTTAGAAAAAGAGTTTTTGTTTTGATTTGTTTCTTTACACTTACGTATTACTTCAAAACAATGAAAAAAATTTTTCAATCGCACATGGCTTTTTATGCAGACAAGTTTGTTTTTTCACTGTATTCCTATTTCAACCCAGATAAAACATAGTGTTCTTAAGCAAAGTACAACAAATTTGTATTCAACGTAAACAACAGAGTCACAGCTATAAAATGAGACCAAAATTTTGAAAATCGGATAGAAACTGTGGTCACAGTGAGCGATCAAACCCGGAGATCTGCCAAGGAAATGGACGGGTTTTAGACAAATCCATGTCTACGCCTCCGAGACACCATAAAATATAGCATTTGCATAGAAAGTACTACAAATTTATACTTGACAAAAAGTGCACAATCACAGCTTTAAGATGAGACCAAAATCTTGACATTCGAATTAAAATTGTGGCCACAGTAAGCGATCAAAGCTGAAAATCTGCACAAAAAACGCACGTGTTCCAGGAACAGCCATTTACATGCCTCCTACATGGTAGATAATGTGCCTAAAATATTTTCCGACCATGAAAATACTCACTTCGGTTAAGCCTTTAAACTAAAAATTATAAAACCGAAATTCGCACGTTTAAGGGGAGAAAAATCGATTTAAAGTTTTGGGGTAGTGACACGGGAAAAATTAGAAAATTTTTGGCTTTCAGCCACTAAAACTACCCTAAAACTTTTCCAAAGTATCACAAATTTATACTTTCTGGAAAATTCAGACGCTGATCCATCTACTGATAGCAAAATAATGCAAATCGGTTGGAAAACCTGACCACAGCAATGCCATAAAGGAAAAAAGTTTCCAAAGCCTGCCCCCCTAAAAAATACTATCTCGCTTATTAGACCACTTAGAAAAACAGTTTTTGTTTTGATTTGTTTCTTTACACTTATGTATTACTTCAAAACAATGAAAAAAATTTTTTCAATCGCACATGGCTTTTCATGCAGACAAGTTTGTTTTTTCACTGTATTCCTATTTCAACCCAGATAAAACATAGTGTTCTTAAGCAAAGTACTACAAATTTGTATTCAACGTAAACAACAGAGTCACAGCTATAAAATGAGACCAAAATTTTGAAAATCGGATAGAAACTGTGGTCACAGTGAGCGATCAAACCCGGAGATCTGCCAAGGAAATGGACGGGTTTTAGACAAATCCATGTCTACGCCTCCTAGACACCATAAAATATAGCATTTGCATAGAAAGTACTACAAATTTATACTTGACAAAAAGTGCACAATCACAGCTTTAAGATGAGACCAAAATCTTGACAATCGAATTAAAATTGTGGCCACAGTAAGCGATCAAAGCTGAAAATCTGCACAAAAAACGCACGTGTTCCAGGAACAGCCATTTACATGCCTCCTACATGGTAGATAATGTGCCTAAAATATTTTCCGACCATATAAATACTCACTTCGGTTAAGCCTTTAAACTAAAAATTATAAAACCGAAATTCGCACGTTTAAGGGGAGAAAAATCGATTTAAAGTTTTGGGGTAGTGACACGGGAAAAATTAGAAAATTTTTGGCTTTCAGCCACTAAAACTACCCTAAAACTTTTCCAAAGTATCACAAATTTATACTTTCTGGAAAATTCAGACGCTGATCCATCTACTGATAGCAAAATAATGCAAATCGGTTGGAAAACCTGACCACAGCAATGCCATAAAGGGAAAAAGTTTCCAAAGCCTGCCCCCCAAAAAAATACTATCTCGCTTATTAGACCACTTAGAAAAACAGTTTTTGTTTTGATTTGTTTCTTTACACTTACGTATTACTTCAAAACAATGAAAAAATTTTTTCAATCGCACATGGCTTTTTATGCAGACAAGTTTGTTCTTTCACTGTATTCCTATTTCAACCCAGATAAAACATAGTGTTCTTAAGCAAAGTACAACAAATTTGTATTCAACATTAACAACAGAGTCACAGCTATAAAATAAGACCAAAATTTTGAAAATCGGATAGAAACTGTGGTCACAGTGAGCGATCAAACCCGGAGATCTGCCAAGGAAATGGACGGGTTTTAGACAAATCCATGTCTACGCCTCCTAGACACCATAAAATATAGCATTTGCATAGAAAGTACTACAAATTTATACTTGACGAAAAGTGCACAATCACAGCTTTAAGATGAGACCAAAATCTTGACAATCGAATTAAAATTGTGGCCACAGTATGCGATCAAAGCTGAAAATCTGCACAAAAAACGCACGTGTTCCAGGAACAGCCATTTACATCCTCCTACATGGTAGATAATGTGCCTAAAATATTTTCCGACCATGAAAATACTCACTTCGGTTAAGCCTTTAAACTAAAAATTATAAAACCGAAATTCGCACGTTTAAGGGGAGAAAAATCGATTTAAAGTTTTGGGGTACTGACACGGGAAAAATTAGAAAATTTTTGGCTTTCAGCCACTAAAACTACCCTAAAACTTTTCCAAAGTATCAAAAATTTATATTTTTTGGAAAATTCAGACGCTGATCTATCTATTGATAGCAAAATAATGCAAATCGGTTGGAAAATCTGACCACAGCAATGCCATAAAGGGAAAAAGTTTCATAAAACCTGCCCCCCTAAAATACACTATCTCGCTTATTAGACCACTTAGAAGAACAGTTTTTGTTTTGATTTGTTTCTTTACACTTATGTATTACTTCAAAACAATGAAAAAAATTTTTTCAATCGCACATGGCTTTTTATGCAGACAAGTTTGTTTTTTTCACTGTATTCCTATTTCAACCCAGATAAAGCATAGTGTTCTTAAGCAAAGTATTCAACGTAAACAACAGAGTCACAGCTATCAAATGAGACCAAAATTTTGAAAATCGGATAGAAACTGTGGTCACAGTGAGCGATCAAACCCGGAGATCTGCCAAGGAAATGGACGGGTTTTAGACCAATCCATGAACAGCTAGTGTTAAAGTGGGTCAGTACGTACGGCGTACCTTGTCAACTACATTCGGATCAAGACTGAAACTTTGAGTCACTGGTTTTTGGCGAAATATGTGAGCTGCTGGGAATACAGAAAGCGAAGAGAACACAGCTGCATCCCCAACCCGATGAAATGGTTTAGCGTTTCAAAGGCACACTCAATAAACTCCTGGCCAATATGGTTGACGAGAACCAAAGGGACTGGGACCGGTACATCCCATTATTTTTGATGGCATATGGAGCTGCCAAACATGCATCGATGGGCGAAGCCCCAGCCAAAAACATTTTTGGAAATACTTTTCATCTGCCGGCTAATGTAAAGCTCGGAACACCCCCTGAGAAACCCCAAACGATCTCGGAGTACGCAAGTGAGCTGATGCAACGGTATAAACAGATACATCGAACAGTACGAAAACACCTCGAATGGGCTACTGACCGCATGAAAGCCAGGTATAATCTAAAAGCAAATTCTACTGGCATCCAGTAAGATGACTTAGTGTGTCTATATAACCCACAACGGCGGGAGGGTAGGTCTCCGAAGTTGCAGCATGATTCGGAGGGATCAAATCGAGCTTTAAAGCGAATCAACGACGTCGTATATCGCATACAGGAACACCGTAAGCAGAGAGCCAAACTGAAAATCGTGCATCTGGACCGTCTTGCCCCATATTACATCCAGGGAGCCTTGGCTACAACTGGCGACACATCTTTGCGGGACGAAAAGAACTGACGTAGGGGACATAATTCTGCGAACTACTGTCGCAATTGTTGTCGTAACTGTTAATAAAATCATGATCAACATTGATTGAAAAGAAGCAACCAAGAAAAGTAAACAAATGACGTCAAAAGCGTGTACTCGAAAGTAGATCCATGATCAATATCTGAACAAACAAGTGAAACAAGTGACGTCACTGCGTGTATTCAGAATTTCTCGAATATCCCAGGTAGTTCTCGTCAGAATATTCGCCAATATACGAGAAATTAATTGAAAGACTAGAGACCCTATATAAAGCCGAACTGAATGAATGGGGGGTATAGCGATAGTAAACTGCGATAAGAATAGACCGCAAATTAAAGGCGATAATGATTGATAGTGAAATAAATGATTTTCGTGATATATTTCAAGACAATTGAAACATAAATTGATAGACAAGTGAGCTGTAGGAAAATTAATTGCTGTGCATTCCTAGTAAATAAACTCTTTTAACTTAATTTAAAAGACAGTAAGTTTTTACTTTCCCGGGACATGAAACTTATCGGCAGCGATCCGTGACACGCGGCAATATGAAAAGCTTGAGCTTGGCCCTTTTCCCAACACATACCTGGTTTTTCAATTGAGATTTAGCAGCCTCATCCTTTAATTTAATTTTAAATGTTTTTTTTTTTCAACTTAATACTTAATATTGTTAATATTATTGAATTTCTTTTTGTTTTAACTTTTTCTCGTAATTTTAATTTTCATTAATTTTCTTTTCTTTTTGTTTTGTTCCATTTTGTAATTGGATTGTGTTTAATCTGTGGAATTTAAATAATTAAATAGTCTCAGTGATATCATACTTATCTTTCATTGCATCCGTATATAATTAAACAATTTTTTGTGTGGTCAATTATCAACCGACTTCCTAACGAAAAAAGGTTATCAATTCATCACGCATATATTTTTTTTTTTGTTGCTCTTTTTTATGTATGTTCACGCATAACTTTTGAACGGTGATAGATAGAAGAGTCCTGTCATCGGCAAATGATACGTCTTTCTTCCTGTTAGGTCACATTTAAAGGATAAAAAATTCAAGTAGCAGCAAAGGACTTTTATCGTTAAAACAAAAAAATTTCCGACTTTCACCCCGATTTTTCAGCATAACTGATCGACGCGTGTAAGGTTTTTGACTGTAGAGGTTTCAAATGAAGGACAACATGTTGATCTAAAATGTATCGATACAGAATTTTAATCCATTCAAGGACTCTTTAGATATAAACAGTTCAATATGATACATTGGTGTCGAGAAATTGAATTTAAATGATCTTTCGTACCAAAAGTGCCAATTATTTGACACTCTTCAAGGATTTGATGGAGACACGGAATCCTTTGGTGACGGATAGTAAAAATGATCAATATCCTTAATCTTCTGCTCGAATGTTAAATTTTAGTCAATCATTTCTACCGGAAATAATCAATAAATGAATTCTTAATGTAGCATTAATACAATTCAACAATATTTAGAGGAAAAATTTTAGGATGCTTCTCTCTTCCGCATTCATTCTTTGCTTACTGATGAACTTCGTAAAGAATCCTTCTTACTTCCTTAGACATATTACACACAGGATTTATTAAATTCCCCGAAGAAATTATGAGGATTGAGTGACTGCAAATTATAGAGTTAACCGCCATTTGAAAATTGATTCGTTACTTTCTAGATAATAGATATTATACATATGTCCAGAAATCTGAAATTGGTGATTTCCATACTAAAGACTGGCGAGAATCGCGACGTTAAAGGACGATACTATTCCTTCTATAACTGATTATAACTTTCAAGCTGAACATGAAAATACATAGTCGAGTTTCCATTGAATAACAGGGTTGACTTTTCATGAAACATTCATGAATATATATATATATATATATATATATATATATATATATATATATATATATATATATATATATATATATGTATACTACTGTGTCCAAAAAATAAGGTGACATTTGAATTTAAACTGCGCGCGTCGAAGGGCTTAGAGAATTATTTTTTTGGGTTGGTAGTACTGTCAGTGACATCTAAGTCAAATATACATGTCAAAATATTCATTAGTGTTTGAAATACGCGTCGTTTTGTGAGCTGCTAAAAGTGAGTTTTTCGTTTTTTGCGATGTCGAAATTTGTTGAAGTTGCATTACATTTTGTTTGCGGAATCAATTTTCTACTGTGGATACGTTGAGGTTGGTGCAGAAACCCTTTGGTGATGAGGCTATGTCTAAAAAAAATATTTACAAGTGGTATAGTGAGTTCCAAGCCGGCCGCAAACGTGTCGAAGACAAAGAGCATCCTGGGCGACCATCAACCTCTTCTCTTCTTCGATTATCGTGGTGTTGTGCATTATGAATTACCTTCGCCAAGCCAAACAGTCAACAAGGAACATTATTTGAACTTTATGCCTCGTTTGCGTAACGCTATCCGCCTAAAAAGGCCGGAATTGTGGAAAGACAATTCTTGGTTTTTACACCACGATAATGCACCATCCCATACTGCACTCGTAATTGGTGATTATTTCGCCAAAAACTTAGCCCATCTCGTTCCAAAACCACTGTATTCACCTGACTTCTGGCTGTTCAGCAAGCTCAAAAAATCGCCCCAAGGACACCATTTTGATACGATAGAGGAGATTCAAGCCGCAGCGAAGACGGAATCGACAACTATCCCGGAAACGACGCGTATCTCAAACACTAATGACTATTTTGACATGTCAATTTGACATAGATGTCACTGATAGTACTACCAACCTAAAAAAAATAATTCTCCAAATCCTTCGACGCGCGCAGTTTAAATTCAAATGTCAACTTATTTTATGGTCACAGTAGATATATATGTATATATCTTCTTCTTCTTCTTCTTCTTCTTCTTAGCACTACAGCCCTTCTTGGGCCTTCGCTTCCTGCAAACAGCGCCTCCACCTGCCTCGGTCCATTGAACGCGTCCTCCAATTTCGAAATCCAAGCAGCGATGAACTGTCTTCGTCGACAGAGTCAGAAAGGCGTTTCCTCGGTTTCCCCACTGACCTCCGGCCTTCAGTTCTCCCACCGAATGCACTCATGTGGCCAGCCCATTGCAGTTTCCGCAGTCTTACAATCGTCAAGACCTCAGGCTCGACAAAAATTTCATACAGCTCATAGTTGTATCGAATTCACCATTGGTCCCCATCTAGCTTCTCTCCGATTATTCACCTCAGAAACCGTCGCTCAAAGGCGTTCAATATATTTGCGGATGCTTGGGTTGGAATCCATGTTTCACACCCATAGCATAACGCAGGTCTTGTCACAGATTTGTATACTGGGTGTTCAGAATTGTCCGCCAATCCATCGCTGAATACCTGAAACAAAAAAACACACAAAGAATCGTTTTCTTTTATATTCAAATTAGAAAACTTACCTGAATTGGATGTTGTTGACACTCACAATCAACATTGACAGATGTTCTGACATCTGATTGTCAACAGTTACTGAAGATCACGGTGATGATTTTATCAGAAACGATATATTGTGAATTTAGAATTACGATATTGTCAGTTTGAAATTCACTGATAGCGAATTAGAAAGTACCGAATTCCTTTGTTTGAAAATTGCGGTATAGTGAAAATCTGTTCATATATTATCTCATTAGTTGGTTGAAGGTGAATGTGAACGGTCAAAGTAAAGAACAAAGACAAAAAAGTCAATCAGTAAATTTTATAGTTGAAATTAAATTAATAAGATAACGAGTTGTGTTTGAATTTAAGTTATAAATAAATTAAAGTGAAATAAATAGTAATTTGTTTTCAATTCAAAGTGTTTATATCCGGAACATTTTTGGTCCGTCGAGCCGGATATAATTTCTTGTCAATTAGAACATACATATGTGTTTAAACAATCTGCTCCGTGGTATTATTTAATTTCCGGGCCGCGTGGTGAATTAAACCCAGGACATATGGTTAACGGCAAGGAGGTCTGGTAAGTCCTTTTCCATTTTCCTTATTTGTCCTTTGTTTGAAAGTTTCATACTGCTGGGCGTCAAAGAGACGAAAATATAAAGTTGTGTCGAATTTTATTTATGATACATAACTATTGGGAAAGTTTAATACTGTTGTGCGTCAAAGAGACGAAAATATAAACGTTGTGTCGAATTTTATTTATGATACATAACTATTTGGAAAGTTTAATACTGTTGTGCGTCAAAGGGACGAAAATATAAACGTTATTTTGAATTTTATTTATTATACATAACTGTTTGGAAAGTTTCATACTGCTGTGCGTTAAAGAAATGAAATTATAAACGTTATTTCGAATTTTATTTATTATACATAACTGTTTGAAAGTTTTTCAATTCTGAGCGTTAAAAGACGCCAAGCAAACTTTGTTTGCAGTGTTGGATATAATTGTGATAGCTGGTGATTGCTTCAATTTTAATTTTGAACAGTTGGTGTTTAAAACCGCACGAATTAAACTGTGCAAAGTGTTCGACGTAGTATTCAAACACTTACATAAGCAACATCGACTGTTTGAATAATAGTGACCGAATATTGATCATAAGAAATAGCATATTACAGGTCAAATTTGGTCGTCACAGACAAGAAATTGTAAGCCGAACGCAATCTGCCGACTTTAACACGTACTCTTCCTAGTACAGTATTTTAAAACTACGGCAAGCACCAAAAATGGAACGTTTAGTAGCGCAACAAGACGTACTAAACGAGCAAATACGTAAAATGTATAATAATTTCCGAAAGGATTCCAAAGCCCGTAAAACGTTGGCGTACGTCAATAAACTAATACAACGGGTACAAGAGGTCCGTCGATCATTTATTCAAACTCATGATCAAATATTCGCATTGGTTCAAGGGAAGGAAGATTTGACACGGGAATATTTTACGGAAAATGTGTATGTTACCTTCGAAGAGTTCAATTTGAATTTCGAAACGGAATTGGAGGAATTGCGTATAGAGCATGAATCGCAAGGAATGCAAGGCAATCAGAATACACAAAGTCAACCCTCGAAAGCTTCAGAAGAGACAGACGTTCGACTCCCTAGAATAAATTTACCCAAATTCAGTGGGGGATACAGTGATTGGACAGCATTCAAGGACCTATTCACATCGTTAATTCACAGCAAAACAAATATCGCCAAAGTGGAAAAGTTGCACTATCTGAAATGTAGTCTTGCAGGAGAAGCCGAGCAGCTACTGAAACATTATTCAGTCACCGATGACAATTACGACTCGGCATGGAAGCTTCTATTAGAACGATACGATGACAAACAGGTCCTCCTGAACGTGCAGCTGAAAAGATTACTAACGTTAAGCAACGCTAATGAATCTGCTTCGTCAATAAAGCTACTACTGGATAGAACGCTTGATTGTGTTCAAGCAATAAATAACTTAAAAATTGACGATAAGTGGGATGCGATGTTGATTCATCTCACAACACAACGTTTGGCAACTGATTCACGCCAATTGTGGGAACAACAGCAAGCCTCTCTTCCTGAACCACCGTCATTTCAAAGGCTGAAGGATTTCATGCAATCTCGTTTCAGAGCGTTGGAGGCTGCTGGAGTGGATAAACAAAGACCAAACAGAACTGTTCATAATGTATTGATAAGTAAGACAGGTCAACGATTGAATTGTACCCTCTGCAAGGGTTCACATCATCTCAGACAATGTACAGAGTTTCAACAAGCTAGTCACTCAATAAAATTTGATACGGTTAAAAGGAATGGCTTATGTCTGAATTGTTTGGAAAAGGGACACTTGGTTGGGCAATGCCCGAGCAAAACTAGATGCTTTCGCTGTAAGAAAGCACATCACACGCTACTTCACAGGTCTGAAATGACAAGCAATACCGACGTCAGTCATCGAACATACATGTCACCTAGATACGAAACTCAGGGATCGAGTTCTGGAATTTTCAATGAGCAACAACGAATGGCAGCACCTGATGAACAACCCACAATGGCATTTACACATAGCACACAATCACAGATGTTGGATGGATCCGGAAACCTCTTATCGAATAAATCACCAACAGCCGCTACAATGGACACTCCGATTTTGGACAATATGCAAACGGTATTATTAGCGACAGTTTTAGTGAACGTAGAGACTTCAAATGGAGACATGACACTCCGTGCTTTACTAGATCAAGGGTCACAAACGTCAATAATTTCGGAATGCGCAGCCCAAAGATTAGGACTTAAGCGAAGATCCACAAACACCACTATAGCAGGCATTGGGAAATCAAAGGGTATTTCGACAAATGGAAAATTGAGAATGAAGTTATATCTCAGAAATAACGAACATTTGACCATAAAAGCTATCATCTTAAACAAATTGACTAACTTTATTCCATCACATACTATTTCTACGTCCATTAGAAAACAAATTGAACACTTAGACCTCGCTGATCCTCACTTTGATAGACCCAGCAAAATTGATCTGCTATTAGGAGCAGACATTTATGCACAAATAATCCTCGGAGGTATTAGGAATTTGGAACAAGGGCCAGTGCTCCAATTTACCAAATTGGGCTGGATAATATCTGGTAAAGTTGACATAGGCGACACCCAAATATTACATACATTTGCAATTGAAACAAACCGAAACTTAGAAATCAGCGAAGAATTAAAGAGATTTTGGGAAATTGAAGAAGTCGGAACAAGCCGAGTCATGACGCAGGAAGAAGAAGCTTGCGAGCAACACTATCGAACTCACGTACAAAGGGAGTCAAACGGACGATATCAGGTCCGATTACCTTTCAAAAATATGGATTGCCAGCATCAGTTAGGAACCTCTAGAACAAGCGCAGTAACAAGCCTATTGAAACTAGAAAAACGCTTTGCCGTGAACAAAGAACTTTATGCAGAATACTCAACCGTAATTCAGGAATACATCAACTTGGGCCACATGAAGGAAGTTCCTTATTGTGAAGAGTCAGTTTTCGAAGCTGGAAGGAAAATCACCACAGCCAATTTTCTCCCACATCACGCTGTATATAAAGAAAGTACTTCAACCAAATTACGCGTAGTGTTTGACGCGTCGAGGAAAACGAGTTCTGGAGTGTCACTCAACGATATTTTGTTGACTGGACCATCTATTCAAAAGAGCATGACGTCAATCATCATCCGATGGAGGTTGAAGCAGTTTGCAATGATGGCTGACATCACAAAGATGTATAGACAGGTGAACATGCATCCTCAAGATGCGAATTTTCAAAAGATTGTCTGGAGATCTCAACCGAATGAACCAATTAAAGACTACTGCCTTACAACAGTGACTTTTGGAACCACGTCTGCCCCATTTCTTGCAATACGCACGCTAAACCAACTGGCGATGGACGGAAAAGAAAAATTTCCTGTTGCTTGCGAATCGGTACTAAACGAATTTTATGTGGATGATTTGCTATCCGGAGGACATAGCCTACAAGAATGCATCATCAAAAGAAATCAATTGACTGAATTATTGAGCTCTGGTGGTTTTCAATTACGAAAATGGATAGCAAATAACAAACAAATTTTGCAAGGAGTCCCAACACAGGATATAGAGATGAAGGAAGCAATCGACTTTGATATGGATCGAGGGTACAAATCGTTAGGAGTTATGTGGTTTCCATTGACGGATTACTTCACGTATCGACTGAAGAAGCGTGAACAACTAACAACGTACACAAAACGCGCTATTCTATCAGAAATAGCACGTCTATATGATCCGCTAGGCTGGATAGCACCTATCATAATAGTGGCGAAAATATTACTTCAAAGTCTTTGGTTGTCTGGGCAAAACTGGGATGACCCAATACCAAGTCACCTAAACACAGAATGGATTACTTTGTGGACGCAGCTACCTGCAATTGAACGTATTAAAATAACAAGATGGGTGACATATCAACCAGACACACTTGTATCTCTCCATGGATTCTGTGACGCTTCTCAAAGGGCTTACGCGGCTGCGGTTTACTTAGTCACACAATCAGGTCCAACGATCACCTCTCATCTTCTTGCAGCCAAAACCAAGGTGGCACCAGTAAAACCAGTGACTCTTCCTCGTTTAGAGTTATGTGGAGCAGTATTATTGTCTCGGTTAGTAAAGGAAGTCACAACGGCATTAGAATTGGAAAAGATATCCACCTGGTTATGGACCGACTCGGAGATTGTTTTAGCTTGGTTGAGAGGTCATCCCACCCGATGGTCTATCTTCGTCAGCAATAGAACGGCTAACATTGTCGAAAACGTTGGCAACGTGCCGTGGCGTCATGTGCCGTCAAAATACAATCCAGCTGATGTAGCTTCAAGGGGAATTAAACCCGACGAGCTGGTCAATAATAAACTATGGTGGCACGGACCAAGCTGGTTAACTGCACCGATCGATGATTGGCCTGAAAATAAAGATATACCATCAACTGATATCGAGCAACGTAAACGTACGATGGTTAATATTGGAATAATAAAGGACAATTTTTTGGATGATCTATTGAAAAAATACTCGACACTAACAAGGTTAATAAGAATCACCGCTTATTGTTTTCGTGCGATTAAACCGAAATTGAATCGACTCATCCCTCAAACATATCTCACTAGCGATGAACTAAAACATGCTTTTGAATTCTGGGTCAGACATGCTCAACGAACGGAATGCTCGGCAGAGTTACTAAATCTTCAAAAATTGAAACCAGTTGGAAATAAAGGCCAATTAGCTAATCTGAATCCATTTATAGATAAAAAGGGCATAATGAGGGTTGGAGGTCGCCTACAACACGTTCAACTCTCTTTCGATGAAAAATATCCAATAATCTTACCTCAGAGTGGAAAATTTACGGAACTAATTCTAAATCAGATACACCAATCAACAATGCATGGACAAACGCAGTTAATGCTAAATAATTTGAGAAGAAAATTCTGGCTAATAAACGGACGCAAACAAATTAAAAAATTCATACACCGGTGTGTCCGCTGTTTTCGTGCTAATGCAAAGGGTTTGACGCAACTAATGGGAGATCTACCAGAAGCTCGAGTAACTATATCACGCCCGTTCACACACACAGGTATCGATTTCTGTGGCCCATTCAATCTCAAAGATCGCCGTGGAAGAGGATGCAAAATATCAAAGGGCTATGTGGCAATATTTATCTGCCTGGCTGTGAAGGCTATACATATAGAAGTCGTTAGTGATCTTTCTACACCAACATTTTTAGCAACGCTGCACAGATTCATGGCAAGAAGAGGAGTTTGCAAACACATTTATTCCGATTGTGGGACAAATTTTGTTGGAGCAGCTGCTGAACTAAAAATCATTATGAAAATAAATGCTGATGTGGCTGAGACCTTAGCAAATGATGGAGTAAAATGGCATTTCAATCCACCAGCTTCCCCTCATTTTGGTGGGCTCTGGGAAGCCGGAGTGCGTTCAATTAAATTGCATTTACGTCGAATAGTAGGCAACGTACCTTTAACATATGAAGAGCTTTCTACAGTGTTAGTTAAAATAGAAGCTTGTCTCAACTCTCGTCCTTTATGCCCTCTAAATGACGACCCTAGTGATATCACTGCATTGACTCCAGCCCATTTTCTCATTGGTGATATTATGGGAGTACCACCTGAAAGGGAATTCGAAATGGCCAATATCAATCACTTAGACCGATGGCAACTGACTCAAAAACTTACCCAAGATTTTTGGAAACGATGGCAAAAGGAATACTTGAGTCGTCTCCAACGTCGGCCGAAATGGTTAATTACAGAAACCAACGTGAAAGTTGGTGATTTATGCATCTTAAAGGATGAGAAGCTGCCATCCTACCGATGGCCTTTAGCTCGGATCACGCAAGTACATCCGGGTCCCGATGCAATAGTACGCGTTGTTACGGTTTGGGTAAATGGCAAAACATACAAACGATCCATCACAAAAATAGCATTACTGCCTATACAACGATCGACACCAGCACAATATACATCATAGCCAAAAATTCCAATTTATCACTTCCTCGTTTCCCAACCTTTCCATCAATTTCCCATGTTTTCAGAACCGATTTGCCGTAACCACTACGAGCATAGCCGCAAACTACAGCGCGATGATGGTGTAGGTGGACGCCCAGCATAAGGTGGGATAACTTCACCATGCCAATGCATCGAACCACAGATCCAAACTTAAAGAACACTGAACCAAACATCCGAGCCTAATTGACATCAAAGGTATATCAAATAATAAAACTATCAAACTAATGCTTACATTTACAGGAACTGCACTCAAGAGTAAAGGCTGATGAGAGTTTTCAATAAACTCCTCATCCGGGGGAGTATGTTCAGAATTGTCCGCCAATCCATCGCTGAATACCTGAAACAAAAAAAACACACAAAGAATCGTTTTCTTTTATATTCAAATTAGAAAACTTACCTGAATTGGATGTTGTTGACACTCACAATCAACATTGACAGATGTTCTGACATCTGATTGTCAACAGTTACTGAAGATCACGGTGATGATTTTATCAGAAACGATATATTGTGAATTTAGAATTACGATATTGTCAGTTTGAAATTCACTGATAGCGAATTAGAAAGTACCGAATTCCTTTGTTTGAAAATTGCGGTATAGTGAAAATCTGTTCATATATTATCTCATTAGTTGGTTGAAGGTGAATGTGAACGGTCAAAGTAAAGAACAAAGACAAAAAAGTCAATCAGTAAATTTTATAGTTGAAATTAAATTAATAAGATAACGAGTTGTGTTTGAATTTAAGTTATAAATAAATTAAAGTGAAATAAATAGTAATTTGTTTTCAATTCAAAGTGTTTATATCCGCAACACTGGGAGATTTGTTTTCCTGTTTCTGCAACCTGTATTCTTTGGCGTATTTCGTCTCTTTCATTGCCCGTTTTCATTATTTTGGTCCCTAAATACACAAATCCGCCAAAAAATTTTGATACTGTATTCGCCAAGTGAGATGTTTTGTGTATTTCGGGTATGTTTCCTCGACTGCGTCATGAGCTTTGTTTTAGTTTCATTGATTTGAAGCCCTACTAGATTTGCTTTGCTGTCGAGATTCAGGAAGAGTTCTTTGACAGTTGTTAATGACCGTGACAAAATGTTGATGTCGTCCACATAGGCGTCTACTTGGCTCGACTTGTATAGTAATGTACCTCGTGCATCGACAGGTAGCTTTCGTATGACGTACTCCAGAGCCAAATTGAATAGCAATGGGGCTAGCCCATCTCCCTGTTTTAGTCCGATATTTGTGTCAAAGGCATCAGTGGGTTGGTTATTGATGCGGACTTGGGAGGTCGTCGACGTCATTGTAATTGGTAAGACGGACTAATTTGGTTGAGATGCCAAAGCAAAGCATTATTTGGTACAGTACGTTACGATCAATACTGTCGTATGCTTGCTGAGAGTCAACGAAAATTTGGTGTACGTCTATGTTGAACTCTCAGCACTTCTCAAGTACCTGCTTGACTGTGAACAATTGGTCTATTTTTGATCTACCTGCGCTAAAACCACCTCGATACTCTCCAATAATACTTTCAGAAAATATTTTGTACGCCGTACAAAGTAGTGATATGCCTCTATAATTTTCGCACTGTAGCTTGTCACCTTTCTTGTGGATAGGGAATATAATTGATTGGCTCAACTTTTTTGGCATAAGTTCTTGTTGCCAAATGTGCTGGATGACTTTGCGAATAGCTTTATGAACACTACTGCCACCATATTTGATGAGCTCCAGTGGAATCTCATCGGTGGGCTTTGATGGTGGGACAAACTTCATCCAGAGTTGGTGGGGCCAATGGAAGCTCTCCGCAGACTTCTATAGGCTTCGATGTTCTGGAACTGTACGGAGAATTAAAGAGGTTCTTGAAATATGATGCCCATCTTTCCTTCATCTTGGTTTCATTTGTGATGATATTGCCGATGTTATCACGACAGAGCGTGGTTTTTGGCTGATAACTACGCTTCAGGCTTTTCACTACTTTGTATGCTTGTCTTGTGTTGTTGCTCGATAGGCTTACATTTATATTTCTCGATTGGTCGTCAAGGTATTTTCTTTTCTTTTCATAGTGTTCTCTCTTTGTCCTGGTTTTTCTACGTATTCTTTGTACCCCTGATTCTTTTGATCTAAAGCCTTCTGGCGCCCATCATCGAACAAATCATTTCTCTTGCGCCGGATTTGACCAGTCTTTCTTGCGCCGGATTTGACCGGTCGAGGCGTGAACATTAACCAGCCAGATTTTGAAGAATTTCGCTTTTATACGGATTGTACACAACCGTTCATTGGTTGTCTTAAATCAATAACGTGAGATTTGAACTCCCTATCTACAATGGAGGCCACTCCGAATTCTCGTTTTCCAGTAGGCTTCCCACTTTTGAATATTGTGTACGATCTCATGTCTTGAATGTGATTTCCAACCGAATTCGTTTCCTGGGCTGCCTATTGTAAATGGTCCTTAACAGAGCCAGGATAATTGAGTGGTCTGACATTCCAGGATCCAATGACATAGGCCTTTTTTCGTTTGCGAAGTCGTTGCCGTGTGTCCAATCCGTTCCGAGGTCCATATGCAGGTTTCGCAACGTTTAAAGGTTTTTCAGGGATGAGAAGCTAGCCCGTCGCCCAACCTCCATTCCGGCGGTATGATTATTGCTTCGATTCCATTATCAGGCGCGAAAGATTCACCTTCACTCTCTTGCGTCCTCACAAAGGAGGTGTAAGTAGGATTTAGTAGCAGAGCTGTAGATGTATTTACAGTTATTAGCATTTCTCGGCATCTAATGTTACATTATTGGGGAACCAGTAATTCCGATGTGCACCCCGAGAGCATTTACTACAATTTAATTGGGGGTTTGGGATGAGAAATCATGGAAGTTATGGGTTTGGGGAAACAAGGAGTTCCCTCCTTCTTTCTCAAACGGGCTTGGGACCGTCTACGGTGGAATTAGACAAATTGAATGTTATTTCCAAATTTATATTAAATCACCAAGAATTGGCAGAATCACACCAATTATTCCAAAATCAAAATATTAATGTAACTTACATCAAGCATGTGTACGAGTTATTAAGCTTCCAGGCCTATTCCAATAGAAAAAACATAATTTTCAACATCAATGTCCCTATAGTATCAAACGAAACCTAAACCCTATTTCATATTGTCACCTTACCAATAGAGAAAACCAAAACAATCCCCACTTCATCTCAAACTCCCAAAATGTCCAAAATCTTGACGAAAAATGCCAAGACGTTAAAAGGGGCTTTTATTGCAAACGCAACCAGCACTGGAAACCGATCGAAGGGTCCAACCAAGTGCATAGCGAAGATCCTCAGGAACGAACCAGCCCAATGCAAACTACACAATCGACAAAACGACGTGGAAATTTTCCAACCAGTACCAAATCACCTCGTTTCCATAAGCATCCCCGAAACCGTCATCAACACAACCTGCCGACCAAATCCCATCGAAATTACAGGGACACTACTCATCCGATTTCGAGATTGTCAGATCACAATAAACGGGATCACATATGACGCTAGATCAAGAACCCATTGGGATGAGATAAATATTTATTCAACAATCTTCAACGAAATCAATTTCACGCAATCTAATATTCCTAAAATTGAACTTGAACAACTAGGAAAACTACAAATTCTCACGAAACCAACTTACCTACATATATGTTGGAAAGTTACGCTATTTAACTGTCGAAGCGAGCGGACGTGCGCGTATATTGTGCGGTATAAATTCATTAACTGTTTAAGAATTCCGACTTCATAGTTAAGTTTCGATAAGTTTTAATAGCCAACTTTGCGCAATTTGCAGTTCGAACTTTTGTCGTGCCCCAGTTATTAAAATCGAAGATTTCAGTGATAGCTCTAAAACATCGAATAATGAACGAATATATTAAAGAAGCATTGAAAGTGGAAAATATAGATAATTAAATATAATCATGAAATGTGTACGCGTAGTTACTGACTAAGTGACCTAGATACCGCGCGTGTGTTTACAGTTTACAGTTTTGCAAGTACATCGATTGTTCAATTGTTCAATTTTTAAACGTTCAATTTTTAATTGGGTCAAAGAATTATTTTATGAGACCTTGACCAATTTTTGTTTTGTTTTGTGTGCATAAGTGTAACATTGTAACATTTAGATTTGTTTTTTATACTGACCTTGACTGTGAAAAAAAAAAATTGTTTTGTGTGCATATTAGTAAAATTTGAACTTTTCATACTGATCTTGACTGTGGAAAAGAATTTTAACTCTGTAATTCGTGGAACATTTTTATATATAATGATTGTAAAGTGCAGTCTGCCGAATTGTATTGCATTTGACAATACTTTCAAATATGTTACGTGCAGAGCTTTCTGTAATCGTAAATTACATGGAGCGTGTATGGATGCCCCAAGAGATTGGTACCATCCCTACATGGATAACAATTTCATCTGCTCTGACTGCCAAGGTTTTGATACCTTTTGAAAGCGCGTCGATTCGGGAAAATATATCTACCATTCAAAAACACAACAAGGATGAATATGTCAAGAAATCATCGTTATTTCAAGCAAGAGCGTTGGAGCTGTTAGAAAAACATGAGGTGATTCTCAATAATATCGCGACGTCAGTTGGAAGTTCGAAGAAGGAAGATTCGGAGATTTTGTCTTAGGTGAGAAGGATTGAGGATAGTTTAAGCACAATGGCAGAAGGGATGCAGCGATTTAGTCAGCATAACACGATTGTTGGAAATTCACATAAAACGACATCAAGTGAACCGATCAGTGAAAACTTACCTGAAAAAACAACGACTAAATCGAAAGAATCACTACAGGTACCTTCATACGCTCCAGAATCGGAATTTGTGTATAAACTGGGAACTTTCTGGTCGGAAGAAGGTTGGAAGAAAAGAATTGAACGGCTAAATCGTGTGAACTCAAATAATGACCTATGTTTCACAAATGGTCAGTCACAGTACAGAATTTTCTTCATGCAGAAAGCTCCGAAAAACTGGAATGCAACTGAAATTCAGGAGATCATTGAAAACGACCTTATGATCAAAGGTTGCAAAGTTGAAATTATGCCTCAGAAGAACAAACGTAAGCCCCGATTCAAAGTTTTTATTCCATCGAGATATGCCTGGTTGTTCTCCAACATGATGAAAAGAAGCGGTAGCTACTCCTGGAATGGTATGGTATTTAAGCAGTGGAGAACCATCAGCAGCTCAACATCGCCTAATTTTAGCTTTAAATACCAAAAAGTATATACATCCACTAATCTTTCTTATTGTACTAACCAAATTTTACCCATGATTATTTCAGAACTATCCTTACCACCTAATTCATTGCAAGGTACTGCTGTTATTACAAATAAGGTGGCATTGGCAACACAAGACGACTCTAACAATAGTAGCGTGTCACATAAAATAGTTAACTTAGAGTCGGACGATGACCGAAATGTCTCCAAATCCATTGAAACCCTCGCCATGGCGGAGAAATCCTCTCAACAACAATCGAAATATAAAAATTGTATCCGTGGCGAGGTTCAAGTAACATCTTCTTTGGGCTCAATACACCTTCCACAGTCTGTTCCCCAAGATAGCAATAAATCCTTTTTAGACCCACTTTGCCCACCTTCAGTAAAGGCCACGATCAACTCTGGAGTTGATTTAGAAAATAGGTACCTATTGTCGAGATTCAGAGATCACAAAGTCTATGAATGTGTACGACTCTTTTTGGCATACATGCATAAAGCGCCCGATACAACATGTATTGATGGAAAAACAAAGACTAGTCTCAAGGTCATAATACAAAGAGAAGGTCTCCCTGTGGATTTTGGTTCTCTTCGAGGAATGTATTTTCGCTTCCATGAAGAGCTGGGAGTCACGGCAGATCAAGCGAAAAAAGATCTTGAAACATTTGCGTCGCATGTAAGTTCGAATTACATCTCCTCACTTCAAAGGACTAGGGAACAATACAACAAATTTTTTCGTCCCCAATAAGAAGCCTGTTCAGCAAAGCCTTAAATTATTTTACCACGATTGCAGTGGTATCCGATCGAAATTAAACCAATCATTCCTTGACGCAAAATCTTGCCATTTTAAAATCCTATCTCTGACAGAAACTTGGCTAAATGATGCACATAAAAATGAAGAGATTCTTGACAGTGATTGGACCATCTTTAGAGACGATCGAGACTTTCGCAGGTCGAGAAAAATGGAAATGAAGTATTTTCAAAGTGAAGGGTACAAATAATAAGCCTAATAAATTGTTTCGTTATTTTATTGTGATGTTGTACCGATCGCAGGTATCGTCGTAACACACATTCGACATTAAAGGTTTTCTAATTCGAATTTTAGATCGTTAGTTATTCACAAAAATCTAAAAAAGTACTGCACAGTTATAGAAAAAGATGACAGTGTGCGAATATGAAAAAATCAGTATTTTCGCGAGTCACCAATTTGTCTGAGAAGTTTGGAATTTTCTGGTCGCAACAAATACTTGTAAAACTCGGAACAAGAAAATTGTTTGAAATTGAACTTCACGGGCACAATATCTCGCACAGTTTTGACGCTGAGTCTATTCCTTTCTTTTGTCCATTGAGCCTCTATCAAAGAAAAAATTCTTTCACAGTTCGCATTGTGACCTGGTATTGAGAAAAAAAATGATGCGATCCTCAAAATTTTAGTAAAACAGTCAGTGCATGAATTCGACGCGAAGAATTCACAGATTTTATCATTACAATTTTTTCTAAAAAATTCGAGATCGGCAGTAGACTGTTTTTTCTCTATGAACCTGATCAAGTTCATGGTTTGATCAAAAATTTTAGTATCATCAATCTGAACTCCTTTTCCCGCCAGATAGTCAACGGTGTCCTCAATGCATTCGTAGGTCAATAGGCATTCCATTTTGAAATCCAGCCATTGGAAAATCTGGAATGATACTTGGATGAGCTATACTATATTATACCTAAATTTCAAAATCATATCTTCCAACATGCATAAGTTCATGAAATCAATAGTGAATTTACCCGAAATTCTGACAGAGATGCAGTCCATTTCAACAAATAATTCTCAGCTTCTTCGTAGACAGTCATCGTATTTTGAATGAAGTCATCGCATTCCCTATCTTTCCCTTCGGCTCTCAGGTCCGACAGAGTTTTTCTGACAGGAATTGGAAGAAATTTGTGTACAATTCTGTCACGCATCGATTGAGCCACATCATCAACAATATTGAGAATCTCAACGACATTGTTGTTTTCTTGCTCCAATTTTCTAATTTTGTCGTAGAAAACGGACATCAAGGAATGTACGAAAAAAAGATAACATTCCGCGAAATCATGATGAAAAAAGTTCTCAAGCATCTTCGGGGGTTTTTCTTCAGACAAGAAATACGATTTCAGTGACGGGAACATAGACAATAATCGTTCGACAACTGGCAAAAGACTCAGCCACCGAGTTTTGCTGTGATAAAGAAGATCTCTATATGCTATGTTGACGAAATCACAAAAATCTTTGAGTGTCTCAGTCCGAACAGTGTGAATCGAGAAAAATTGATAAATCTTGAAGGCAAGCGAATCGATATCGAACAATTTATATCGACTTAAGCCATGCTGGGCCGAATTGTGAAGGATGTGCGCTGAGCAGCCGATACCCAGGATATTAGGATTGATATCCTTCTTTATGATGGCGTGGATGTTGTTGCTGCCTCCACGATTGAGACCACCAAAATTAGAATTCGTGTTGTCAGCAGTGTAGCATGTGAGTTTTGGTTTGATAACATGGCCATCAGCAACATTTTCGAGAGCTTTTGCGACAGTGTCCGCTTTTTCGTTTGTCGTTTCGATGAGGTCCAACATTCGAACTTGGATTCCTTTTTGGGTGTAATCGAAAAATTGGGCAACGATTGGAAACAACTTTATATGGCCGTGGTTGCTTGTGTCCGTAGATATACTGACATATAAAGCTCTCGCCAGTTGATTATCGACGTTTTCAATCACGTGAGGTGCAATCACATTGCACAAAATGGCCTCAGTTTTGGTTCGGGCACATGTCATTTTTTGCACGATTTCCGAATCCCCGAAAATTTCACGAAGCAAAACCGATGTGCAGTCTTGGGAACGGAAGGATTGATGATGCACGGTGACATGAAATGCGAAGGCTCCTTCGCATGCATGTATTTTCTCTTCTAAACGGGTGAATCGAGGTATCATGAAATTGGCTGCCGATCTTGTCGTTGAATTCTGTTGGACATTTTCCTTATGCTTTTTGGTATTGAGATGTTGGTCCAACTAAGTCGTCCCTGACAATCGCAAAAAAATTCTGTTGTGGACTACGAACCCATTATACTTCAATATGAAAAGTATCGGGTCTGAGAGGCATTACTTAGAAACTTTTAATTTTTATTTAACAAAGACCAAAGTCCAAAACCGAAAAACAAAGAAAAAGAGAAGCATTAGGTTCCATACGCATCAGAAAAAAGAAGAAAAAAGAAAATAAGTTACCACTTACCACTGTTAGCAACAGAAACATTCTATCTACAAACAACACACTCTGCAACTGTATCGTTGTCGGTCTTACGGTAGCAGGAGTATTTTCCTTCTTGTTTTCCTAATAAATCAGGAACGTGACATTTTCGTCGCGACATTCTGAATGTTTTTGCTGGAACGTAAGCAAAACAAACGCCCTTCTCACTGACACAGAGTTGCACGGACAGTACACGCACTTACACCCACACGCGCGCGAGCCATGAAGAGACAAGGCTTGTGAATTGTGATTTGTGATCCGGCATTCGCTGGCCAAGTTGCGTACGCTTACGTCGACTGAAACGCGCCAATTTCAAATCGTTTGCATCAGTAAATACGTCCTCCAGAATTGCTGACTTTTCTTAGTTTGTAGATAATGATAAAAAACGTGGAAAAAAATGTTGCATTTCGCAGAAATTTTCGGGAAATTGCGGCATTTCGTACATGGTCAAAAATATAGTACATTCGTGTTATTTTAAAAATAAAATAGTACACTAGTACATCGAGCTGAAATATAGTACCTGTACTATTAAAATAGTACGTCTGGTCACCCTAACTATGTCCCTCCAAATTCTTCCGAAATCGTCTACAACGAAGTCGTCGAAACCTTTTCTTCTCTAACTGCATCTATTAAATAAGATGATATAATAATAATCACTGGCGACTTTAATCGACCGAATCTGAAATTCGTAAATGACGAAGCCGATAATCGTCTTCTCCCAATCAATCTTCTTGACAGTCAGGATTATAATTTGATGAGTACTTTTCATGGCAACGATTTGCAGAAAATCGCTCCGAAACCCAACCAAAATGGAAATTGGTTAGACCTAATTTTTACTAATGAATATGACGATGTAGTGGTCAATCAAACTGATGACAAAGAGAACCATTTTTGTAACAGCCTTCATCACTCTGCACTTAATATTGATACTTCCATTCCTGACATTTCTAACCCTATTTCATACAATTCATCAATTGTATACGACTTTCGTAATGCTGATTATGAAAGTATCAATAAACATCTTATCGCTGTTGATTGGACTGGTACACTTTCGACGTCAGCAATGATATTAAATCAAAATATAATGAGCTTGCCATTGAATTTCAAACAAAATCTCGAGAAGCATATGAAGTATATGTTAATTTTATCGGTGAAAATATTATTAAAGACCCAAAAAAGATCTTTGATTTTGTAAATATCAAGCATAAGACTCAAGGCTACCCTTCATCTATGTTTTTCAAGGATTCAGTTTCTTGTTCCCCAGAGCAAATTTGTGAGTTTTTTGCAAATTACTTTCAAGAAGTTTATTGTAACCCTGAGAACCCATTAAATCCCGTTTCGGAAATGACTCCAACGACATTGATTAACGAAGTTTCAATTTTTGAGGAAGAAATCGCTCATGCGATTGCCAATTTGGATGCCAATAAGGGACCTGGCCCCGATCTTATTCTCCCTAGTTTTCTTATTCAATGCAAAGACCAATTAACCAGGCCATTCTCCATCATTTTCAACAAATCACTCTCTAGTGGCATCTTTCCTTCTTACTGAAAATCTTCTTACTTAATACCGATACATAAGAAGAATGATAAACGGTGTATTCAAAATTATAGAGGTATTGCTATATTATCATCCATTCCAAAGCTTTTTGAACAAATATTTTGCATCAAGATCTCCCCTATTATAGAGCCGCGGCTTAATGAAGAGCAGCATGGGTTCAGAAAAAATAGATCTACTACCACCAATCTCCTCATCATGACATCAAGTATTCTGTGTGAGATGGAAAAGGGTCTCCAGATTGATGCAATATATACAGATTTTAGCAAAGCATTTGATCATGTAAATCATGAAGTTTTCATTTGCAAGCTCCGTAATTTTGGAATTACTCGTCGTTTACTCAATTGGATCCATTCTTACCTTAAAGACCGCACTCAAGTTGTCAAATTTCAAGGACGATTATCGAAACAAATTCATGTCCTCTCTGGGGTTCCTCAAGGAAGTCATCTTGGGCTTCTTCTATTTAATGTTTTCATATCTGATCTCTCAGCAATTTTACATGATGTACCTCATCTTTTTCTTTAATGCAGATGACCTTAAAGTTTACCAAGTCATATCATCTCTATCCGATATGATGTTTCTCCAGTCCAAGCTTAACATTCTCTCTGAATGGTGTTACAACAATCACCTCTCTTTAAACTTGGAAAAATGCCAGGAGATAAGTTTTGCAAGAAAACGGAGCCTTCTTCTGTTTGATTATCACATCAACAACACAACACTTAATAGAGTCGATAACATTGCGGACCTTGGTGTTGTTCTGGACCAAAAGCTTCGTTTTAAACTTCAGTATGATGGAGTAGTATCCAGGGCTAATAAAATGCTAGGATTCATCAAACGAAGAGCTAAAGAATTCAAGAATATTTGGGTTACTAAATCACTATACGTCTCATTTGTACGCCCTATTCTTGAATATGCCAGCCTGATTTGGAGCCCTGTTTTTGATATTCACGCTGACAGGTTAGAATCGGTCCCGAAACAATTTCTTCTTTTTGCCCTCAGATCCCTTTACGACCCTAGAAACTTCCACAGCCTACCATCATATAACTTTCGATTCCATGTGCTAAATATGGCATCACTAGATTCTAGGAGAATGATGATGTCTCCATATCTAGCATTCGATGTCCTCAGAGACATATTAAAGTTCAATATATAACAAAAAAAATTAGTCTGAATGAACCCCTAAGACACTACTTACTGTAGGTCGCCATCACACTACTTATGCGGACAATGAGCCAATAAACAGATGTTGTAAGGCATTCAACAAGTTTAGTAAATATTACTCCCCGTCCATTTCCAAAACCACATATAAAAATAATATCCTAAAATCCTTTCATTCCTCAATATAATTTGTATAATTGTGCGTAAAAATTAATGTATCATGAAAATGTATTGTTTACAAGGTTTTTTTTTGTGTAGTAATTTTATATTATAAGGTTATGTCTTGTTTGGCAAAATAAATAAAAAGAATATCTTTTCGCAGTTATCAGCAATGCCGTTGGACCAATCATCATCATGATCATCAAAGTCAAAGTCAAAGTTAAAAGCGCTTTATTTAATACTAATCGTTATAAATTTTTAAAAGAACATAAAGCAAATTCCAAACAATAAAACTATAAAAAACTTAATGGCCCGAATGGCTCTCTAAATTTATACGTTATCAGTTAAACACATTTAATGAAAAAAATACACTTGCAAATTTAAATTAATTAAGATTATTTCATATTTTTTGATTCAATTGGAAAAAGGAGAAAAAAACCAACCAGCATTATTCAAAAATTACTTATATTACCAACACAACAATGAACTTATATCCTATACCTCATATGTTACACCCTAATCCTAAATAAGTTCAATCAAAAAAAAACAAAAAAAACGTTACCTTATATTGAAACCTATACCTAAATTATAATACAAATAAACAACAACACTAGATGTAGCAATAATGAGATGAATCTAAAAAACTAAGTAACGAGAAAAAGCACAAAACGGAAAATAAACACGAATAATTTAGACATTGTCATTCAGCCACCAATACCTAGATTGCTCCATCTCAGCTCGACCAGCCTCAACGAATCTAGCAAATGAGTATCTCCATTGGAATTGTTGGTCTCGTGAACTCAGATTCGGAGGATATTTTATCTTCTTATCGGTGGCCCGTCGGTATATGTGATATATGATTCGGACGCCATCAGAATCAAAAATATATCGATTCATGTCCAAATACACGAATGCTTCTGGAGGAACGAAGCCAGTAGTGAGGCAAGTCACAATATACCCGTCTGTAGGGTGGAACGGCTGTGAAATCCAAGGGTTTTCACTCACAGTTACAGATCTTGCGATATGATCCCGAAGAAGTTTCAATATGAAGATATCGACTCTTGTCACTTGAGCGGTTTGATAAATTTTTCTATTCGATATATAGTGCTTCCAATCCGTCTCAGGCTTTCTGTACAAACCAGTACATGCACGAAGACATTTCCTTTCGAAAACTCTTAATCTTTCCATTGTACTAGCACTCTGGTTGTACCAGATCTGGCATCCGTATGTCAAAACAGGTCTAACCAGTGTCTTGTAACAAATAACTTTGACTTTTTGATCAATGTATCTAGAATGAAAGAGTCGCCGAAGGGCCATGACTACTTTAAGTGCCTTACTGAGCATGATTTTCACATGTTCAGTGTAGTACAGATACTGATCGAGATGAACACCGAGGTATCGAACACAGGATTTATGTGGAACCCGTTCTGAACTACCCTCACCAGCCATAATGTGGAAATCCTTCCAATTACGTTTCAGGTCTTGACTGGCCCCCTGCAGCGTTGTCCGAGACAAGATTGTTTCGCACTTCTGCGTATTGATTTTCATTCGCCAATTGTCGGTGTAGAGCTGCACATCATTAAACATTTTTTGAAGATTGCTCTGAACTATTGTAGCTTTTCGGTCTGCCGTAAAGATGATCAGATCATCAGCAAACGCTACCAATGATCGCGTTGGCGAGACATTAAAATCAAAGCTGTTCATTAACTTGTGAATGAATATTGAGAAAAGCAGGGGCGCAGTAACTGTTCCCTGCTGTAGACCATTCAAGACCTTGAATTCGCGCATTGTTGTCAGATTTCCATCAGTTACAACAAACGATTTCCCGTATAACATATTACACATCATGGCGACAAGGTGTCTGGGGAACCTGTCCTGAAGAAGTTTGAAAACTAGTCCGTATCGAAGGCTTTCTCCATATCAATGAAACATGCTCCAACACATTCTTTGTTGTTTAGTTTCCAACAGATGTCTGAGGTTACTTTCGTTATTGCATGTATGGTCGAATGCCTGGCACGAAAACCAAATTGGCAATTCGGCATCAACTCATATTTCTCAATGTGGGCGTTTAATGCTCTGTTGAGTATCACTTCAAACACCTTGCTGATGTTAGGCAGCAAGCTGATTGGGCGATAGCTATTAGGGCATGAAGATTCTTTTCCTTTCTTCAAGATCGGAAATACCTTAGCTTTTTTCCACTCATTTGGGAAATATGAATTGTTCAACATGTTGTTGAACAATATGCAATTATTCCTAATAGCAACCTCAGGCAAATGTCGGAGAACTATATTTGGAATACCGTCAGTACCATATGATTTTTTGTTGTTTATTCTGCGAAATATGAAACACAAGTCTTCATAGCTGACAAAATAATCAATAAGATTCAAGCTCGGTATGAGGTCAGATGTTAATGTTTCATCGAAATGAAGAATTGATTGGCCGTTCAGGCTTGATTTGAAGTCGGAAACTTTTGCTTCAACGACCTCCGAAAATATTTGATTCCTTCTCTCTGGGTTTGGCAGATGAACCAATTCAAAATGTGTTCCAATCAGGGCAAGTTTCTGCAATCCATCACATATAATCCTGTTTCCATTCCTATCCGGAGTCGTACTATCAATTTCGATACCAGTTCTATCGAGAAGATTTATCTCATCACTAGTGACTTCAAGATTCGATACCTTCACTCGAGACTTCCTGCGGAATAAGCTATTCACTTTCGCGAAAACGCTATCTGGGTCCTGTGGGCTAATACCCCTCAGTTTTTCCGCCCATTGATTGCTGACCTCACTCCTGAAGTATGAACGGATTAAGTTCCGGACATTCTTCAGGTGTAATTTCAACAAAGCCAACGAGGGATGGTTGTAGTCCAAAAATCGTCGATAAATATTGTTGACGCGTGTGAGAAGAAGGCTTTTCAATCTTTTCAACCTTGCGATGGTTGGTGTTTCATATCCTTCCATATTGTTTCGATGTTTAATCTTGGAAACTACTTTCTCAATCGTTTCCAACGTCAGCTTCTCTAACTTCGACAAATAGAGATCTATTTCATCGTCAGTTAGATTTCTGTTATTAGGAACCATTGAGCAAGCGTTGCCATCATCAGAAGGAGGACATTGCTTCTGGTACTCCCGATTAAACTTCTTTTGAAACTTTCCCCAGTCTGTTTTTTTTGAAATTCAACCAATGATTTTCATGTTGAACAGGAATGAGGAAGAAAACATCCCTTTGATGATTGATTTCCATTACGATTGCGTTATGGTCGCTATCGTAAGGAAGCACCTGCAGTTTCCGTTGAGGACTATTAAAGCTGAATTCAAGTCTTGCGTCAGCAATGCAGAGGTCCAAATATGAATTTGTCCTAGGGTATGTTGGGAGCTCCGACCCATATAGGTTGCACCTGTATTCAATTTGGTTCTCTGTTATCCATGATTTCGGGAATACACCTCTTGGATTATTGGTGGCGTTTAGCCATGATGTATGCTTGGCATTCAGGTCACCGGCAAAAATATAATAATTATGCAGCCTGTTCAATTCGAGTATTTCAAACAAGGAATTGAGTTCCTCCTTGAACTTGAGAACATTTTGACCAGTTGCATAGGCAGAGATAACGAAGAGGTTATCCCCACCTGGCAGTGAAATTTTGATGACGGACACTTCAAGAAATTCAAAGTTTTTGAATTCGACTTTTTCAATATTTTGGAAACAATAGGGTCTTCTAACCAATATGCCGGTGCCACCTCCCCCATCACCTATTACCCGTTCGTTTCTTACGAATGCAAAATCTTTGAATTCCATGGAATGCCATGAATTGAGGTGGGTTTCAGTGAGAAGTATGATGTCAGGCTTTTGCTTAACAACAAATTCAAGGAGATAATCACGTCGATGTATAGCAACGATAGAGTTGACGTTGATCGATATGAGGCGAAGCCTATCCATGGGAATATGACTGGATGACAAGTTATTGTTAGGCATTTGAAAGACCTAAACGCTGAAAAGCAAAGTTAATTTTTGAATCTTGTTTGTCGATTCTCTCCGATAAAGAATTAAGTTGCTGGTAAATTTTGAGAAGCAGCTCATTATTGCCACTTACATTATTTACATTATTTCCAGCATTTTCTGCTGGTCCTCTAGCGGCGAGTGCAAATGATACTCCGGGCTTGACGAAGTTGGAAGGTATGATATTCCCGTGTACTTGTGTTTGCTTTGGAGCAAATTTAACTTTTGCATCTTGATATCGGGAGCATCCTCGATATGATGCTGGGTGACCAAAAACACCGCAGTTAACGCAGTTTAATTTTTCTTTAGGCTCCGTCTGAGCCAATTTGCACTCACCGGGAGCATGAACGTCTTTGCATTTAACGCAACGATAGTGCATGGCACAATTGGCAGCCGAATGTCCAAATCTTTGACACCGGTAACACTGGTTGACTTCTCTTTTCTGGAGGCGTTCCCACCTCACCACTCTGAAATTTAAGTACCTTATTTGTTGAAGGGCACTTGGACTGCTCTCATTTGCAATTTGTACCAGGTAAAGTGGTAAATTCTTCCTTTCTATGGTCGACCTTCTTGTCGCAAAGGCTTTGACTGAAACAAAATCAATTTCTGGTGCAGCCTCCTTGAGCACCTGAAGAAGATCGACCGTATCCTCTCCGCTGTCCAAACCCTTCAACAAGAAGGTCTGATTCTTTTCACTTTTTGGGGTATAGGTGAAGTGTGGAACCTCCCCAGAAATCAGCGCATCTTTGGCTGACTTGAAATCAACCAGTGATTTCGTCCTTATAGTTAATTTTTCGGCATTAACTCTTTTGATTTCGAAATTGGCCAGTTTATTTTTGGCTGCCAATAGCCGAACCATATCTTTCCCGGTTTGTCCGAACACGTTGATTGGCGGAACTTTTTCTGTCTTGTTGGAAGCTTTTTCAGAGGCACCAGCAGAACTGCGTGCTGGTTTTTTCTCCTTATTTTTGTTCTTTAAATATTGAATGAAATTAACGTCATTATCTTGATTAAAATTACCTCTGATGTTTTCTTCGATTTCCATATCTTCGGTTAATCCCTCCAGCGCTGCAAAATAATTTCGGCTTTCGTTGGTGCCACCAGCACTTAGAACTTGCTCTGGATTTACTTGCTTTGCACTTTTCTTCGGCTTTGTTACCTGTTGCCATTGATTTTGTGGCTGCGTCTTTTGAGGCTTCATCCCTTGCTTGAAAAGATCCTTGAGAGACTGTATCTCTTGCCTTAGTTCATCATTTTCTTTCTGCAATTTGGCCATTTGTTGATTATCCGCTATTATTTGCAGCTTGCACCCTCCATATACGGAGTTTTCTTCGTTATGTTTTCTTTTAGTGATTGTCGCCAGTTTCGTATTCGTCGTTTCCCCAGGCTGCCCCAACGGTGGGAAGCCGTCGGGCTCCTCCATACCAGCGGCGAAATTTTCTTTGTGAATTTGTTTTTCGTTACCAATCGAAGTAAAAATATTCGATAGAAATTTCCTGAGTCGATTACTTCGACAATATAAGATTTTTTCCGATAAAAATTAACTTCGGACTAACGTTTTTAAAAAATTAATTTAATTTTTTTTCATCATCATGATCATCATCCTCTGTGTGATGATATCCCAAAGCGACATGTTATCCTCTAGCCGACACCTTCAACCAAGGGGGGAGGAGCTACGGTATCACCTTCAACATCAGCATCATGTTTCCGACCATGAACCCAAAACAGGTGCAAACACCTCACATGTACCCAACGTTCCCACGAGCCAGTGAGCAACCTTATATTCATCTAGAATTGCGTCCGGATTTTTTCGGTATCTTAAGCACTTTTTCGAATAAATGTAAAATGCGGTTTTAGAAAATAAGTTGAGTAGTATGTTAATTTAACTTTCGAGTAGCAAATACTAAAATACTAATACTAAAGATTAAATCTTTGTTTTTTTACGGTATTTGAATACTTGTAACTTTAATTCGCGCGTGGACAGAGGTGTCTACTGGAATTTCGCTGCAACCCACTACCGAATTCTCACAAATTTTGATCGTGGGTTCTTCTTGAAACACTTTTTAACGCCATCCCGAATTAATTTTCGTTGCTATGGAATCATTTAACAGCCAGAAATAATAATAGAATGATTAGGTAAATGTAATTTTGCGGAACCCTTGTGACTTCTCCACGGAACCCCTATGTTCCGTGGATCAGTGATAGCATACTTATCCTTCATAGCGTTCGTACATAATTAAACAATTATTTGTACGGTCAATTATTTTGAGTATTTGATATCCGCAGGCCAATTCTCTTTTTTCTTGTTCACTCAAAAAAGCAATGCTTTGCAGAAAGATTTTTTTGTGTATTCAATGAATTCGTAACTCAAAATCATAATCAAAAATTTTATTTTTCGCTGCTGAAAAAAAAAGTGTTTGAAAATCAAAATCATTTTCATTGAAGCTTTTCTATCTCGTATGTTAGTGCATAAAGACAATTTATAGCACCTGTGGATTGCAAAATTTTCCTCTACTCTATCTCCTTGACTTCAAACTTGATCCTCTTCTGCTGTTTACAGACAATTGCTTGCACACAAATGACACCAACATTTCCCAATGCAAAGCGCAGAATCGAGTCCGAGAAAAGCGTGCACCTGTATCTGAAAACAAGCAGATACTAGTACGACTTGTTAGTCGCTTTGTAACGAGCTACGTAGTACTACGCATTCTTTCGATTTTTCCAATCCCGTGTTGCTTCTTAAATCCTTCAACAAATATGGTTTAGTAGATTTTCGCCTGAATAATAAAGTTTTATTGAATATTTTCTAGTCATTTAGGACTCATAATAGTCGTCCTTTGAAATTCGCGAGATGTCCGTCGAGTGCCGCGGTTGTGCATTGTGAGAACGATGAAATTAGATGCAATCCGCTATTTCGCACGCACTAAAGTGTCGTAGAGTGAAAACCAATATCAAATCGATTGTCATTATGAATAGTGGACTTGGCGCTGTGGTTGAATCATTCTAGGTAGGTTTATGACTTGATTTAATGCTAATGGTATTACATCACTTACAAGCTCATTCCAGTGAGGCTTGAATTAATTATATGAAGTTCAATATTCATCTGTTGGATCTGAACTCGTTCAAAGTAATCTGCTTATTAAGGACATTTCTAATTGGTGGTTTTATTGGATGCACTTTGAATTGTTTTTAATTGTCGCTTTTAGAATGTAGTGTTATGGGTTTTTAATGAAAGTGTTGAAGGATTTGAAGTGTGAGTCAACGTTTGAATAAGGCAATCAAGACAAATTTGTAATTCTTATAAGAAAATAATATACACAAATAAAGTTCGTTTAGGAAAATTAAGATATATTTATGATTGTATGATTATTTTTGAAGACAATGGATTGACGCATATTTGTTCTCCATACTTGTCTTCCAATCTTTCGGCCGGAAACCTAAAATTCGCAAGAACAAACATTTTTGATGATCGATAAGACTAGTAAAATGCTCTCATAGAATATCATCGATACTCCAACAACACAAAGTGGCATTGCATTTGTAAAAATTCATCAAGGACATCTTGACATGATTCATGTCAAATTCGCATTTTGCAAGAAAAAGATTATATTTGCATCAGATATATAACTTTCGAGTGAAGCCAGCCCTTATCGCCTTGTTTTGAAGAATTTTTAAGATTACCTGTATCTTTCGAAATTGGTAACATACTTCCGATGAATAAGTACTACATGAAGACTAGTATGTCCCTTCATGCGTAGTAGAATTCGTTCAGTATTAGTAAAAAAGTTTAATCACATTAGTGCATCAGTGCCATAAGGAACACATCGACTTTCAGTGGGGACAAGAAGTTGAAATTTAAAATTTGGCGGGAGAAATGCTAAAGAAAAATTAATGTGTAATCTGATTTATTTGTTTTACATACACAATATTTATAGAATATATCTAGATGTATGTTATGTATAATTATTTTTATATATGAAGGCCAAACCTCGACTCGGGCTGCTGCGCCGTAAAGGATGTTTATATATAAAGTATATTCATATGTATATATATATATATATATATATATATATATATATATATATATATATATATATATATATATAAAGGGTGGTCCAACCATAATGCACGATGTTAATTGTGAGTCACATATTAACGTCAAATTTTTCGCCCAACTTAATTTGACATTTCTTTGTTTCAGCTTGGAGATGTACACAATTAAGCAGCGAGTAAAGGTTGTTGAAGCCTTTTATGAAAATGAGCGTTCAAATCAAAATGCATTTGGTGATTTTATCGGGCAGCATAATCGACCAAATGTGTCCACAATCGGGAGAATTGTGCGCAAATTTTAGTAAACCAGATCTGAAGGAAATGTGAAATCACTTGTGCATGCTCGCCCGGTTTGTTCAGCGGAAAACATTGCTTTTGTTCACGATAGTGTGGCGGAAGAGCCATCAACCTCAACTCGTCGTCTTGCCCAACAATTGAACATCTCACGAACATCACTAATGCGAATTTTGAGTAAAGATTTGAATTTACACGCTAACAAGGTTCAATTGACTCAAGAGCTGAAGCCTACTGACCATTTCAATTGTCGATAATACGCCAAATGGTTGGTTGAACAGACAGAAGGGAATGATGACTTTACAAAGAAAATCATCTTCAGCGACGAGGCACACTTTCACCTCAAAGGATTCGTTAACAAGTAGAATTGCCGCATTTGGGCAAATGAGAATCCACGCGTGATTATTGAAAAAACGATGCATTCACAAAGAGTGACTGTTTGTTGCGGTTTATGGGCTGGTGGAGTCATCGGGCCGTACTTCTTCGAAAATGAGGACGGCAAAGCAGTTACCGTGAATGATGTTCGCTATTGCGAGATGAGAACGGACAAATTGTGGCCAGGAATTGAGGTTATTGATCTGGATGATATGTGGTTCGAATAGCATGATGCCACTTGGGACACAGCCAACGAAACAATGGCTCTTTTGCGTTGGGCGAGAAATTCAATGGCCGTGTTATCTCAGGTTGCGGCGAAGTTAATTGGCCGCCATGATCATGTGATTTGACACCGTTGGACTTCTTTCTCTGGGGATATTTAAAAGAAAAAGTGTAGGTCAATAAGTCAAGAACAATTCAAGAGCTAAAGAATCACTTTTATTCTCTGTAGCATATCTCAATCACAACCGACACGCAATTCTAAAACTGAATTTTTCATTCAACAGCCCCATTGATTCCCGCGTAATTCACTTATCTCCTTCCTTTCTAACAAAAATCGAGACGAGATCCGCGAAATAATATTTCGCATCCACCCGCATGAAAAACTCCTATCTTTCCCTCCTCACGCCACCTTTACCGCTCGTTATCTCTCATTGAGTCACGCTTCGTATGAATTCCGCTTAACTTGACGAGCCACTTCATGGCGGTAACGGTAAATTCTCGTTGCAACAATCTAGCGATTGCTTCGCTGGATTGTGTCGCAATGAGGTCGCCATTATAGATTTTTATTTGTTAAGTTTTCATTTTTTTCGGAAAAACTTTTTATCGATAATATGTTACGAGAGCCATGTGGCTTCCTGCTTCACAAATGAAGCTTCACCGACATCAAATAATTTAATGTGCCAACTACAAAAAAAAAGAAAGATCAGGGTGGGTCATGATGTCTCTGGTGAAAACAGAAGTTTTTCGTTGTGACTTACGTATATATTTATATATACATAGTCCTGCCATAAGTTCTGTCACATAATTTTTCACATTGGCAACACCTTTATTTTATGAGTGATATTTCAATATCGGCCAGTTTTATAAACGTCATAATGTTGTTGACACTTGATGGTCATTTAAAGTTTGTTCGCTAACGTGTGAAGATGGAATGGGGTGTAAATGAAAACCGAATTGCAGTGATTACACAACATGAGTGTGGAAAATCTGCGAGTGAAATTTTCAAGTTGTTTTGCCCGTTTAAAATAACGCAAAGATTTGTGTATCGTGCGATCCAGAGATATAACGAGATCTAGACTATTGAAGATCGATCTCGTTCTGGACGTCCGCCTGATGTACGTTCTTCTGCTGCCATCAAAGCGGTCGAGAGTCGAATTCGTCGAAATCCGCTTCGTAAACAACGAATCATGGCTCGAGAGATGAACATCTCCACCCGAAGTATGTCTCGCATCATAAAATCGGACCTCGGGATGAGTGCCTTTCGACGATCAACGGGACATTTGCTGACTAAGCAGTTGAAGCAAATTAGGAGCACCAGATCGAAAGAGCTCCTTCGGCGGTACGGCAACAACAAATATCGAGAAATTTTATTTACCGATGAAAAAATTTTTACGGTGGAGGAACATTTCAACCGCCAAAATGATAAGGTGTATGCCCACAGCTCCAGAGAAGCCCGAGATGTTGCCACTAAGGTACAGCGAGGACATCATTCAGCATCGGTCATGGTATGGTGGAGTGTCAGCTACGAAGGGGTCACCGAGCTTCATTTTTGCGAAAAAGGCGTAAAAACTGCAGCGAAAAATTATCAAACGGACCTCCTGGAGGGATGTGTGAAGCCGCTGAACTCTACGCTATTCAACAACCGACCTTGGGTTTTCCAGCAACATTCTGCGCCAGCCCACAAAGCTCGAACCACACAAGCGTGGTTGGAAACCAATATTCCAGAGTTTATAAGGGCTCCGGAATGGCCTTCTGGGAGCCCAGATTTGAATCCCCTGGACTACAAACTGTGGGTGGAGTTAGAGTCCATGGTGTGCACGAGATGACACCCAAATATCGAGAGCCTTAAGCGGTCTTTAATAGAAGCAGTAGCAAATTTTCTGCTAGAAACAGTGCGTACTGCTATCGATGACTGGCCCAACAGATTAAAGAGCTGTGTAAAGGCTAAAGGCGGCCACTTTGAATAATTTCACCTTTGTCAAAAACTCTTTTTCATTTATACAAAAATTGCCCATATACGTGTGACAGAACTTATGGCACGACTAAGTATATATATATATATATATATATATATATATATATATATATATATATATATATATATATATATATATATATATATTGGGTCTATAACTGAATTCGTGCGGTCTTTTTTTCAAAATTTGAACGTTTATTTAAGAAAAATATTGTACAATAGTATTATTCAAAGTATTGCCCATCTGAAGCTATGACCTTTTTCCATCTTTCTGGCAATTCGTGGATCCCATCTCAAAAGAACTGCGCCGGCTTAGCAGCCAAGAATGAATCAAGCCAATTTTTGATATCCTGCCCTGATGTGAACCGTATTCCAGTGAGGGCGTTCTGCATCGATCGGAACAAATGGTAGTCAGAAGGGGCAAGATTTGGGCTATAAGGCGGGTGGGGTAAAACTTCCCATCCACTGTTTTCCAAATAGTTCTTAACCGGAAACCGGCCGAGCGTTGTCATGATGGAAAATTATTGCCTCGTGTCTGGTCGCATATTCCGGGCGTTTTTTGGCTACTGCCCTCTTCAAATGGATTAAATGTGTTTGGTAGCGTGCTCCATTGATAGTCTCACCTAGTTTTAGCAGCTCGTAATACAGCACACATTTCTGATCCCACCAAATACAGAGCATTACCTTCGCGCCATGGATATTCGGCTTCGCCGTTGATTTGGCTGGTTGGCTGGGTTTCACATATAATTTTTTGCACTTGGGGTTGTCATAATGGATCCATTTTTCACCAACAGACACAATTCGATGCAAAAATGACTTCTTCTTGTTACGATCCAGCAGCATTTCGTACATGCAAAACCACCTTTCGACGTCTCTCGGCTTGAGTTCATGTGGAACCCAATTCCCTTGCTTTTAAATATATCCAGCTGCTTTTAAACGTTTTGAAATGGCCGCTTGAGTGACACCCAAAGATTTTGCGAGCTCTTCTTGTGTTTGGCAACAATCTTCATCAATTAATGCTTCCAGTTCTTCATCTTCAAACTTTTTTGGCTGCCCAGAACGTTCATCGTCTTCCAAGCAAAAATCACTACTTTTAAATCGGGCAAACCACTTTTGGCAGGTTCGCTCAGCTAGAGCATGTTCATCATAAACTTCCACCAAAATACGATGACTTTCGGCAGCAGTTTTCTTCATATTAAAGTGATGAAGAAGAATTCCCCGCAAAAACACTTTTTCAGGAACAAAGTTCGACAAATTTTAGTGAAAAAAAATTATTGTTGTTAACGCTTCAAATAAATGGCATACACTGAAAAGACGTACAATGGTAATAGCTTTCCAATGCAGGTTCGGAATATTGGAACGATGTAATATTATACAAGTTACGCCATCTCTTAGCAAACCGCACGAATTTAGTTATAAATATATATGAGAATTTGTTTAAAGAGGGGACCGAAAAGGAATATGATTTAGAAATAAGAATTTAAAATCAAAAGGCCACATAAATCGAAAAATGAGGGGCGCAGGAAGTATTAATACGCCAAGCTTGATAGGTGTATTTCCCATAGACCGACCAAGGGAAAGACAAAAAGGTATAAAATTTAATTTAATAAAGGGGCATAGCTGGGTTTATGAGGCTGGCTAAGCTCCACTCAACATAGTCCACTCAATATAAAATATTCCAAGTGTTAAAATTAATTGTGTATATATATATACTCGTATATATATATATATATATATATATATATATATATATATATATATATATATATATATATATATATATATATGTGTGTGTGTATATATATATATATGTATATATATATATATATATACATATATATATATATATATATATATATATATATATATATATATATATATATATATATATATATATATATATATATATGTAGGAACGATATCGGATAAAACATTTGAATATTTTTGTGATTGACTGTATTAGCAATGACGTTTCATAATGGACCTACTTTCTGTTGGAAATGTACTTGACAGAGAAATGACTTGACGGGAGTCTCTCGCGGATGCGCGTCACGGAAAATATGTTGAAATTATTCCTTGAAGTTTCTGCCTATTTGTTTTAATAAAACGTTTAAAACCCACAAGTGGCGCATTTCTTTATTTGCTCCTTCCATTCGGATCCCTACAAGTGGGGGCTCAACCGGAATTCGCCAAAAAATGGAGTAACTATTGAAATGAAAATAGAAGTAAAAGTAGACGAAAGTTCTAGACGGTTTTGGTGCAAGAAGATTTCGTGTCCATACGTGTTCGATAGACGGCGACGCGTTCAAGGACAAGTAGACGGTTTTGGTGCAAGAAGATTTCGTGTCCATACGTGTTCGATAGACGGCGACGCGTTCAAGGACAAATAGACGGTTTTTCTGCAAGAAGATTTCGTGTCCATACGTGTTCGATAGACGGCGACGCGTTCAAGGACAAGTAGACGGTTTTGCTGCAAGAAGATTTCGTGTCCATACGTGTTCGATAGACGGCGACACGTTCAAGGACAAGTAGACGGTTTTGCTGCAAGAAGATTTCGTGTCCATACGTGTTCGATAGACGGCGACGCGTTCAAAGACAAGTAGACGGTTTTGGTGCAAGAAGATTTCGTGTCCATACGTGTTCGATAGACGGCGACGCGTTCAAGGACAAATAGACGGTTTTTCTGCAAGAAGATTTCGTGTCCATACGTGTTCGATAGACGGCGACGCGTTCAAGGACAAGTAGACGGTTTTGCTGCAAGAAGATTTCGTGTCCATACGTGTTCGATAGACGGCGACGCGTTCAAGGACAAATAGACGGTTTTGCTGCAAGAAGATTTCGTGTCCATACGTGTTCGATAGACGGCGACGCGTTCAAGGACAAGTAGACGGTTTTGGTGCAAGAAGATTCCGTGTCTATACGTGTTCGGTGGACGACGACGCGATCAAGACGAAAACAAAGAGTAAATTGTTCGGAAGATTATTATTTAATATGCCGGATGAAGAAAGCGAAGTACCAACGGGAAGCAAAGCGGTGCTACGCGAACGACTGAGGAGCTCAGTGGCCGTTGCTAAGATGGATATGGATTCGTTGACTGTGGAAGAAATCAGGGAACGATTGCGTACTTTGGAGTTGCCAGTCAGCGGAAAAAAGGCAGTTTTACGTGAACGATTACGTGCTGCGACGATGTCAGAGAACGAGGACGACGAGGAAGAGGAAGTGGCTGCAAGTGAAATTGACCGAACGCCCTCTGAATGTAGTGCGGTGTCTTTTAGGCAAACAATGTTGTCATATCGCGATGTTGAAGACTCGCTGGAAACATTTAGTGGCGATAAATACCAAAATATTGAAAGATGGTTAAAAAAACTTTCAAGAAACCGCGGAAATGTGTGGGTGGAATGATATGCAACGAGTAGTGTACGCGAAGAAATCGTTGCGTGGATCAGCGAAATTGTTTGTCGGTTTTGAGTGCTCCGCAAAATCATGGGATCAATTACGTAGCTCGCTGTGTGTAAAATTCGGACAGATAGCTAATAGCAAAGACATTCACAAACCAATTGACTGAAATTCGAAAGTTGCCGAGTGAAAGTTCGAACGAATATGTTTATCGTGTCTTAGATATCGCGAGTCACGCCGAGATCGAGTTGGAGGCCAAGATACAATACATCATTGACGGTATTCCAGACGATGAGCGTAATAAAACAATTTTATATGGTGCGAGCTCGATAAAGGAATTACGACAAAAATTAATTCAATACGAGGCTATAAAATCGCGAATAAAATCAAAGTATCCGTTACGTGAAAAAAAAAAATACCGGATACTAAGTCTGGCAAACGCTGTTTTAACTGTGGAAATTCCAATCATCTCGGTAAAGACTATCCTGATAAAAGGAAGGGAACAAAGTGCTTCTCATGTGGTGATTTTGGCCATGTTGCAAGCAAGTGTCCAACCCCGCGAGTGAACATCCCGAAGGTTAAATGTGATGCGTTAAAATTAGCGGATATGAAGACTTATAAAGACATACAAATATGCAAAAGAACAATTCGTGCAGTTTTTGATTCGGGTAGTGATCTCCATTTAATAAAACGTAGTATCTATGACGGACTAGACGCTCCATGTCTTGAGAAAAATTATGTTAGATTTGGTGGCATTGGCTCTGGCAGTCAGCAAACTCTTGGTCATTTTACCACGACGGTTACAATAGACGGTGTTCGTTTAACCCTTACGATTCATGTAGTGCCGGATTCGACTTTCCCATATAACTTGTTGCTTGGTGGTGAATTATCGGAGTTCGTAGAAATAACAATAAAAAATCGGAGTGCTACTGTAAGAATTGTAGGCGAAAATAACTCCGAAGCAGCTCAACAATCAGCAAAGAATGAGAAGGATATAATAATCGACAACGCCAATCAACAACCGGAAGAAGTCGTCAGTCAACAAGGAGCGAATGACGAAAGCGTTTACGATCACTTGAAAACTTTAAGTGTCAGCCCAGATCCAGACGAGTGTGAAGTTGACCTGTGCCATATCAATGACTCATCTATAAAAGCGGAAGTCAAAAATCTCATCGAAGCGTATATACCAAACAAAATAAAAGAGACAGGAATCGAGATGCGCTTGGTTCTTAACGACGAAGTTCCGATTCACCAAGGTCCGCGACGACTGTCGGACAAACAACGGAAGGTTGTAGCAGACATAGTCAATGATTGGATGAGAGAGGGTATCGTGCGATATAGCTCTTCGCCATATGCATCTCCCATCGTGTTGGTTGAGAAGAAGAACGGAGACGCCAGATTATGCGTGGATTACAGAATGTTGAACAAGAAAATTATTCGCGACCCATATCCGCTTCCGCTAATAGAAGACCAGCTAGACCAATTACAAGACTCGACGGTTTTCACCACGCTCGATTTGAAAAACGCATTTTTCCAAGTACCTGTAGAGAAGGAGAGTGTGAAATACACAGCCTTTGTGACACCTGACGGACAATTTGAATTTCTTCGAGTACCTTTTGGTCTGAGTAATTCACCAGCTGTTTTCCAAAGGCATGTTAAAACTATTTATCGGGAATTGATTGCGAAAGGCGTCGTTTTGACCTACTTGGATGACATTATTATCCCGGCACGGAGTGAAGCAGAAAGTCTAGAAAAACTGAGAAAAGTTTTAGAAATATCGAGTGATTTCGGCGTCATGATAAACTGGAGTAAGTGTGATTTCATGGCCAAACGAGTCGAATACTAAGGGTACATCCCTGAAAATGGTACAATCAAACCATCACCGAAGAAGACGACAGCAGTCTCGATGTTCCCAACGCCTAAAACCGTTAAGGACGTTCGAAGCTTTTTAGGTTTGACGGGTGCATTCCGCAAATTCATAGCCAACTATGCAGTAATTGCGCGACCTATATCCAATTTATTATAAGATGGAGTCTCTTTCGAGTTTGGCGTGGAGCAAAAGAACGCGTTCGAGCAGTTGAAAACTGCACTGATAACAAACCCAGTTTTGAGGTTGTATAAGACGGGAGCACCAACAGAACTACACACCGACGCATCTAAGGACGGATTAGGTGCCATTCTTATGCAGAAAGATTCGGAAGATGGAATGATGCATCCTATTCATTATGCCAGCTGGAAGACGACCCCAACTCAATCAAGATATACTAGCTACGAATTGGAAACTCTGGCAATAGTGCAAGCATTGAAGAAATTCCGTGTATATCTGCTGAGCGCACAATTTAAAATAGTGACGGATTGTCAAGCATTCGCAAGAACGATGGCGAAAAAGATTTGTGTCTTCGAGTTTCACGTTGGGCAATGTTATTGGAAGAGTTCAACTACATTGTGGAGCATCGGTCGGGATCATTAATGAAGTATGTAGATGCATTAAGCAGATATCCTGCAGACGTATGTGTTCTTCAGCGAATGGACAACATCATTCTGGAACAGATTAAAAATGAGCAACGTAACGACGAACAGCTGATTAAAATATTGGAAGATGGCAATAACAAGAAGACGCTCGAATCCACGTTGAAAGGGAATGTTTTATATCGTGAGATGGACGGAAAGACTCTGTTAGTTGTACCAAATACGATGCAGCACGACATTATCAGGCGTTGCCACGAACAAGGACATTTTGGTTGGAAGAAAACCGAGTATATAGTGCTACAAGAATATTGGTTCCCTCAGATGCGCAAAAAAATCGAGAAGTTTATAACAAACCGCGTAAACTGTATTCTTGCGGAACGAAAGCAAGGCAAGACGGAAGGATTTTTGAACACCATCGACAAAGGCGATAAACCGCTGCAGACATACCATATTGACCATCTAGGACCAATGCCGTCGACGAACAAGAGCTATAACCATTTGTTTGTAATCGTTGATGCTTTCTCCAAATTTGTTTGGCTGTATCCGACCAAATCAACTACCGCCGATGAAGTAATTGGTAGGTTGCAGAGGCAATCCACTATTTTTGGAAATCCTAGACGAATAATTTCCGATCGAGGGGCATCTTTCACATCAAAAGCGTTCGAGGAATACTGTCGCCAAGAGGGAATTCACCATGTGCGAACGACAACGGGAGTTCCTCGCGGAAACGGTCAGATTGAGCGAATCAATCGAATTGTAATACCGATTCTTACGAAATTATCCATTGATAATCCTGCGACATGGTATAAACATGTAGAAAAAGTTCAGCAGCAGATCAATGCGGCCTACAGTAGAAGTATTGGTATGAGTCCTTTTGAAGTAATGTTTGGACAGACAATGCATCTAAGTAACAACGATGAACTACGAGCTGGAAATCATGAACTGTTTCCAGGACCATCGATCGGCTCTCCGGCAAGAAGCGCTTCAAAACATTTCGAAACTCCAACAGGAAAACAGGCGTAATTACAACCAGAGGCGTAAGGTGGCACGAAAGTATAAAGACGGAGACTTAGTAGCCATACGAAGAACTCAATTCGGAGCTGGTTTGAAGGTGCATTCCAAGTTACTCGGACCATACAAAGTAACCGCCGTTCTAAAGAAAGATCGTTATCGGGTGAAAAAGGTCGGCGAGCACGAAGGGCCGAATGAGACGGGGACCTCAGCTGACAACCTAAAGCCCTATCCGACGTCGATCGATTCCATTGCTGACGGGTTTCGCGGATTCGAAGACAGCAGCATCGAGGGCGATGCATAGGTCAGGACGGCCGATCTGTAGGAACGATATCGGATAAAACATTTGAATATTTTTGTGATTGACTGTATTAGCAATGACGTTTCATAATGGACCTACTTTCTGTTGGAAATGTACTTGACAGAGAAGTGACTTGACGGGAGCCTCTCGCGGATGCGCGTCACGGAAAATATGTTTAAATTATTCCTTGAAGTTTCTGCCTATTTGTTTTAATAAAACGTTTAAAACCCACAAGTGGCGCATTTCTTTATTTGCTCCTTCCATTCGGATCCCTACATATATATATATATATATATATATATATATATATATATATATATATATATATATATATATATATATATATGCTGGCATTTACCAATCACCAAAATAAGAAAAATGCCATCAGCTATACTATTGAAGCACAAAGGCCGTTAATTGATCATCAAAATGGGAGGCCAATTAATAATACCGATCTTATAGGTCCTCCCAACAACAGGACTAGAAACCATTCAAGTAGTACTTTACTTGTTTGGCCTACGAGCCATGATCAAAACAAAGGAGGTAGCTTTGAACCTCGGGGGAGCTCCGCAATCTGTCATCAGAGGAAGAAGGTTCTTGATTCAGTTTTTAATTGAATAATACATTTATTGAAAATGGGTTCATAAGGAATACAAAATCAACTTAACTTCACTAGAAAATATAATGAAAACCAATTTGAGTAGCCATGAAATTGAAAACTGTCGGTCAGTACTATTTAACATTAAAAAAAAATTGACTAGCAGATACTATGAGACAAAAAAATTGAAAACTGGGAAAATTTAATTTATGAATATCAAGAAAAATATTGAAATTTATGACCCGTATAAAAGAAACTGAGAGAAACTAAAAGAGAAGTAAAAGGATAGAATAGAAAAGAAAAAATATGTTTATATATGTATATGGAATTTTGAAAATAGAAAAATATAATTAAATTAAAACTTACCCCGTCTTTGTCGCCGAGTGCTCACGAAGATACCAAGGCTGTACCTGAAAATAAAAGGACTACTTCTGTTTTTCATTTCTGTCATTTACCTTTTCTTTCTAGAAATAAAGCTTGACAGGGATTCTAAGAACACTTCAATAAAACAAAAGCATTTTAACGATCCTTCGGTATAATTTTTCTGTTCAGAATGCAACAATAACGTCCGTCTTCGATTTTAATAATACTCGTACATGGAGGCCTGTTTTGTAAACCTAATGTCATTCTTCCGTGAACGCCTTCACTTGTGTCAATCTCTATGATAATCCCCCATCGGAACACGGTTTGTAGTTACAACAACGTGAAATGCTTTCAAGCCAGATCTTAACTTATATCGTGCAGTTCGCGCATATTGTCCATTCCAGTGGCACTCATCGTGCATCAAGCAATGCTTTTTCCCTAAAGTTGTTGCCATCCAAGCTATCGAATGTAATGTCAGATGATGGCATATTTTGTAAAATGTTATTTTTTGCAAAAATTTACACTTTTCTTTTCATAATCCAAAAGATCGAAAGATTTGTGAACATTCATACCGTAATCGCGCGATAATTGCAGAAATTAATAAATCTTTTTCACAACTTCTCGACTCAAATTAAAATTCAGTTCAAACTCGCTTTCAGATAAACACGAAAATCAACTCAAATCGAATCAGATTACAATCCGTTTGCAAATCAATCAATGCGGCCGCAAAAAAAAAACGGCAAACATCCATCACCACTACAAAGCATAAGGATCCCTGACGGTTAACTTTATTATCAATAACTTTTAAGTCATTGCCGCACAAGAGACTTTGCTCGAATGTTATCACTAAATCATGGGAACAGCTCGTTGTGATTGTGGCCACTTCAACCACCAACCAAACTCCTCATTCAATTTCGATTTTCACGAATGTGAACCGGACAGTTTTTCGGGGACTTCGCCTCTACCGCAAATATAATAATTGTAGTGAGATGGGTAGATAAATGTCCGTATAAGACTGTAGCGATTGTCTGCTGCCTCGGTGAAAGAGGATGGTTGGATCCGCCGAGACTGGCCATGTCTGGGGATGCGTGAGTGCGCTGGCAGGCTAGCGTTGTAGTGTCATGGGGCGGGTTCATTTCCTCAGCACAAGATCCACGACAAAAGAATTTCGCATTCACGAATTAAGGCGATCTAATGCCGATCGACTGATGTCAAGGCCGAGGTAACCTACTAAGAGCTGAATTGTCTATAGCCAGTAACAAACTGGGCCAGAAGAACACAGAAGGACGTAAGAACAGACTTCGTCATTACCGACGATACTTATGGCCCGCAAATAAGAGTGGGGCATCCAAGTGGAAGCGGTGCAACCTCGCACCCTCCCAACCGGACAAAGATCCAAATGTAGACGTAGCCATATGTTTCCCATTCAAGTGAAAAACTCATACAAACATAATTTGCATGAATTTTTCCATTAAATGAGAAATATAAACCTGGCGAATTTATGTTATAGTCTTACGGTGGAATCACATAACACTATGCCATAAAAGGGCATGCAAGCGGAAGGCCACTCTACCCGGGCAAGAGCCCCAGTAACGCAAAAAAAGGGAGAAGTGCGCCCGATGGCTACCTTATTATAGTGAAGGGGCCGGCCAGCGTTGCGGATCCCATACCCGGTCAGGCTGAATGAAAGGAAAGACCGAAATCGGATTATTCAATTATCTATTCATTTTATTGCAAAAGAAAACATATAAGTTATAAACAAATTGAATGGAAAGTACTATAATTTCACTCTATCTCATCAATCAACCCGCATTCAATCGCTATAACTCTTGTTTTTAGGGTTTTGTATTGTACTAAAATACAAAACCCTATTGCAATCACGACCTCTGTCCGTCCGTCCGTCACAGCACTTTTTCTCTATAGAAGCTACAGCCATGAAACTAAGTAGAAATGTCAGAAGTGGTAACTTCTTGGTATTTCAAGGGTGGAAAATTTTTTCAAAGGGGTTTAATAGGGGTCTCCCCAAACAAGCAGGTGAACCCTCAAAAAAAAAATTCACCGTTGGCAGTCGAGTAGGGTGTCATTGGAAAGGTCTCAATGAGATCTTTTCAAAACAAGCCCTGAAATTGCTTTATCGGTACCGAGGAGCGCTGGGGAAGGGGAAATATACGAACGAACTCGTAAAACAAAATGGTAGCTGTTTTAAATGCGATTGAATAATTTTGAGTTATTTTTCCCCAACTTCAACGTTTAAGGTGTATCTTGAACACTTGATTCAATTTAATGAATGACTGAAGATGAGTACCTAAATTAATACTTATAAATGAAACAAGTCGCAGAGGCAGGAAAGAGCTCCTAGCAAAAGGGCTTTGAAACCATTCTAGGGTTCGAAAAAATAGGCCATGAATCGATGATTACAGTACAGGGGAGTGGCCCCTTAAAAAAAATCGAAGGTAGCCGATATGAGTATCAAATGAAAGTTCTTTATGAGAGCTTTTCAAAACAGTTCTTAAACTGACAGTTTTTGCTTCAGTGGAGGCACAGGGGGGGAAATACATGAAAAATTTGTTTCCTCCCTCGGGAATGCACACCTGCGATCTGAAAAATCTTAAGAAATTATCAAGGGAGATATTTATGGGTGTAACAATAACAAATACCTCAGAAGTCAAAATTCGTTTAACTTTGTCAATAATAGTATGATTCTCGAATTTCACATTTTCTCCAATAAAATCGTCTTTGACATGTTTCTTGATTTTATTCGTTGCTGGTTACTGCTTTTTGTAAGTTGAGTAGAAAACCCTTCTGACTTGAGCGTAGGTCTGTCTACCCAACTTTTTTTATTTTTCTTTTAATATTTTCTAGTCTTATTACTATTACATTTGGCATGGTAAACCAAAATGCATGCAATGATCGCGAAAAAAAAGCAAAAAGCATATATTTTACTCCAGTTAACATGATACAGAGTTTAATGTATTTCATATTTTGATTTCATAACCGTGCATATCAAATACATGATACCCAATATTTGGAGATTTTCATATCAGTTGTTTCGTTCAATCAACAAATTAAGCCAAAAAAAGAATTAATGTAAATAAATATATGTATGGTAAAAATTTATGAATGATAACAAACGAGTACTCACCACCATCCTCGCCGGACGCCCGCTGATGATGTGGTGATTACAATATCGCTGCAAACTAAATTATTATAATTCTTTTTTTTTTTGAATGAAAACATAAACAAATTAACTCGGCCAACATTCAATACTATTCCCCTTTTTTTCCAATTGGTGAATTCTAAAACATGCACGTGGTAACTGAATTCATATAAATTAAAACGCTTTTCCTTTGAATTTCCCTTTCTACTTCGACGCGTTTAATTTCTGATCGTGCTACAAAATGTGCAAACGCAGCGAAAGGATATTACTTGCCGTCCACGAAGGCACTGAATTCTCTCCCAAGTTGTTGGGGATTCCACAGCGAGACACCGAACTTACGTGAGCATCGCTTGCAATTCGAAATTATACTTTTGGTGAAAATTCAGAAGAAATCGTTAATGGCGCGTCTTTATTGAATTCGTGAAAAATTCAGCAGGAAACATATTAAACCTTTCCGGCACGCATGGATCAGTATAAATGACGCGATGCAAAATGTTAAAATCCGGGCTTTGAGTTTCTTCGCTAGAATATTTTCCCCTTCTCTTGCAGCACAGTCCAGACGATTTACTTCCACAAAACATGAAATTAAAAGTTTTAAGCTACTATATGTGTTATGGTGTATATCATATATTCTAATATATAAATATATATACTACTTTGCACCAACCAATGCTAAAGAATCTAAAGATAATTTCTTGCTTGCATTACTTTTCAATTATTATCGTTTCTGTACAAAGCCTTTTAGTAAAACGCGGAGAAACTTGATTAAATTGCTTTTACACATACTCGCAACACTGATCGGGGGATTTGGGTTTGCTATGCAACTTTTGGTGGTTTGCAGCCTTAAAAAATTCTTCGAGGATGCTATCACTAGTGTTGTGAAATGTCACAATGCTCCCCTGCACGAAACTGACTTAACAAACGCGACAACTTTTCAGCGAGCAAATGTCGTCGACCCACTGCACTTATTCGCACGACATTCATATCCGACATTCCGTTGCGAGAAATTGCGCCAAATCGAAATTAAGTAATTTCTGCAAATCGCACTTGTCACGAAGTTGTTTGCATTGATTACTTGTAGTTTATAATGACTCTAACACCACTCTTTCCTCGATCCGTCCCCAGTTTTCATTTATTTTCACGACTCACCCTACTGCTGATGACGCTGTTCTCCGACGTATTCGCGGTGACGATCCGTAACAGACTTCTCGCCTCCTTTCCAATGTCAAAGTAATCTGCACGCGGTGGTTATCTAGGGCTCAAGCAGATTTTCCTCTTCGCTTGTCCGTCGCCTTCCGTATCGTCACACCGCTACGGTGGATAAAGACGAGCCCCTTGCTCAGCCACTGTAGATTGCATTTGACAATGCAATCCGTGGAATGCTGTATTGTATCAGTGTTCTCATGTTAGAATTTTCAATTGCAGATTTTTGTTATTAAGTTAATAAAAAAACTAATAATATATAGAAAATTTTAATCATAATGAAAAGATAAATCTCATAAAGAATGTCAATGCAGAGAAAGTTTACGTTTAATATATAAAATAATATAAATTTATAATAAACAATCAAAAAGTTTTTTTTAAATATTATAATTTACAAAAATTTAACTTTGAGTAATGAAATTTTTCAAATATGCAATTGAAATTTCGGAAAAGTGTTATGCCGGTTTGTGGGCAGTTTGCTTAGGTGACTGCTAGATTACTACATAATATACTCGTAATTATCTATTTCCGACCATCTGGAATACAAATATGTTACAGTTCTCCACGCAACTTAAGCGAAATTTTCCGTTTTCTAACATACCACCTTGTATCATCTTCAAGAGCGATCCTCAACTCAAACAGTGTCTCTCGAATAACTGATTTTCTATTTTTTTCCAAAAACTAATGTCATCAAAAAAATTGTTCAAATTTAAAAAAAACAACAAAGCCTACTCCCTTTTTCTCAAATTTTTATTTAACCGTTATTACAAATGTTAGCGGTGATAATGGCGGGGTTTATTTTGGTTCAGCAATAATAATAATAAGTTACGTATGAGATTGAGGACCTTGCAGCAAAAGGGGGGCAGATCCAAATTTTGATCATTTACCGTTTTTTGCCTACAATTTGAAGAAAAAAGAATTGGGGTTATCGTTTGATGCATGAACGGGGCAGATCCGATTTAAAACAAGCGCGCTGTAACAAAATTAGTGTGTGCCACCCTATTTCGTTTGGTGCAAGAAGGCAGCTGATCCGGACCTGCCTCCTTTTTGCAGCCAACGATTCGGATGCATCATCTGTGACAATACAGTGCATGTTTTGAGTTTGGCCTAAACGGATAAGCGTTTTGCTTTGTATTTTATATATACTTTGAATGTGTCAAGTGTGCATAAAATGAGTGAGTCCGAACCGTTTAGTAGTGGATCATCTGATATTTACCAGCCTCCTAAGCACGACTCAAGTTCAAATGATCGTGATTTGTTAACATTCCAAAACCAAACTAGTGCAGATAACGATAAAGGTATGAATATTTCGGACGAATCTGATGTATATCATCCATGCCCATCAACGATTGGTGTAATCTAAAAAAAAGAAAAGCTGTAAATATTTCACAATGGAAACGCAATGTTATAAAGAAGGCTATTGCTACTGAGAAAAGCTACTTAAAGTATAAAGGCCACGAAAAGGAAGATAGAAAAACAGGACCGGATTGCTGTTGCAAAAAGTATAAATGTTTTGTTCAAATTAATGAAGAAATGCGAAAAATAATATTGAAAAATGTTAATAAATTCGGGGAAACTTGTATGCAAAACGTATATTTAGGAGGTCTTATTAAAAAGGAAAATGTTGACAGAGAGAGACCCAAAACTGGTACGAGGAAGAAACGGAGTTGTTCATTGTATTTGGAAACGGAAACATACAAGTTTGTCGTAATAGCTTTGCATCTATCCATGGAATCCCCTAAAAGCGAATAGGTAATATTTCCAAGGAGTATCGAGACCCTACTGTAATTTTATCCGCTAAACCTAAACATGGGAAACATCAAAATCAACCAAATCGTATTTCGAATGATTGGGTTTCCAAAGTTGACTCTCATATAAGAAGTTTTCCAGGACGCGAGTCTCACTACAGCAGAAATAAAAGCTCTCTTTATTCTCTATCACCCGAGTTAAATATTAAGAGGATGTACGATTTATGTTTGAAGTAGAATCAGCCTAGTCTCGAAGCACCTGCTAAGCCATTAGTATCCTTTGATTTTTACTACAGATACTTCAAACAAAATTTTAAATACAGCTTTATATCACCACGTTCAAATACATGCAAGAAGTGCGACATGTTGAATAACAAATTAAAAGATAAGACATTAGAGAGTGATGAAATCTGGCAAATATAGGTAGAAAAGAGTCTCCTCCAAGCCAAAGCTGAAACTTTTTTTGTTCATTTAAAAGAGAAGAGTCAACTTGCTATTTCTAATGACGAGTGTGAGGTGTTAATTTTTGTCTATCAGCAGAACATGCAATTAGCTAAAATTCCAGCAGGCGAAGCATTTTACTTTGGGCACATAGTTTTTATATCCACTCAGCAAAAACAAGCATCGCTCATTTTTATTTATATGATGAAACCATAGCTCGAAAATCACCAAACGATGTCGTATCTTTCATAAATCACTACATAGATAACATTTTATCAAGCACAGTTAAAATACTGTATTTATTCTCGGGTGATGCAGCAGCACAAAATAAGAACTCGACATTAGTTCAATATCTGTATACTCTTAAGAGGTGTTCATCTATTGAGAAGATTCGTTCATCGATTTCCTGAGCCAGGGCACAGCTTTTTGCCGTATGATTGGTGTTTTAGCGTAATAGAGAAGTTCAATAGTTCCGATTGCATTAAGCAAGCATCTAAAAATTTTAAATTTGTGAATGCGGATCAAAACATGATTCTCAACTTTAGTAAACACTTTGAAAGTCATTTTAAAAAAGTTATAACAAATGTAGAGCAGATACGGTTCAAAATATCTCAATATCGAATTTTTGAATACACCAAAGACCACATTCAAAGTATTGCAGTTAGTATTACTACTGGAACGCCTATGTTTTATAATTTTTCCTTAATGAGAAATGTACAAGCCAACTTATCGGTTCTACCTCAGCAACGGTTGTATGATAGTGCATTACTGTTGAAAACGGCTAATTACAAAGTTATTATGCAGCTGGTAAAGAACTATGTTCCTACAAATAAATTATATTTCTACAACGCCCTTAAAGTGAAGCTGTTGGACCGAATGATGACATTTCTCGCGAAGACGACGACGATCAAGCTGAATTTGACTTATAAATTCATAATTTTAGTTAAGCACTTGTTTGGTTTTGTTTTTCTTTAAATTTTTTTATCTTCCACATGCTGAGTTATAGTTCTTGAATTAAAAATAAAACCTTATATTTATGGATTTTATTATCCATGGTACGATATAACATAGGGTAGTATTTCTCTTGAACTTTGGTGCAAAACGGAGGCAGATCCAAATTTTAAACAAGTTGAGTAGACAGACCTATGCTCATGTCAAAAGGGTTTTGTACTTAACCTACAAAATGCAGTCACCAGCAACGAACAAAATCAAGAAACATGTAAAAGACGATTTTATTGGAGAAAGTATGAAATTCAAAGATCATACTATTCTTAACAAAGTTGAACGAATTTTGACTTCTGAGGTATTTGTTATTTTGTACTCATAAATAACTCTCTTGATAATTTTTTCAAATTTTTTAGATCACAGGTGTTCACGAAGGAGGTAACACACATTTTTCATGTAATTTACGATTAATGATACCATTAGCTGATCGGGGTCTCAAATATATTTTTAATACCTATCATTCCTGAAATTTTCATGCAAATCCTAGCAAAGCTGTAGTGTCTGAGTCGGTAAAAAGCGCAAAAGTGTCCATAGCCATATGCTTCCATAGTAATATAGTGCATATTGTTCCATACTAATACAGGAAAATTCAAATCACTATAACTTTGTTAAATACCATTCGATCTTTATTAAACTTCCAGGACAGATCAATCTTATAAATAGTCATCTGTGTACTGATTTAAGGGTATCCTTAAGATTTTATTCAAGAAAATATAAAATCGATAAATCATACTATTACTAACAAAATTGAGTGAATTTCAACTTCTCATGTATTTGTTGTTGTTGTACTCATAAAGGCCTACATTCGTGATTTTTTTCAGATTTTTCGGATGAAAGTTGTCCAATCGCGAGGGAGGGGTACGTGAAAAGTTCGTACATTTACCCTTCCCCTGCCCCCCTCGGTACCGATAAGGCAATTCTAAGACTTATTTTTAAAAAAAATCTCATTGAGACCTTTCGAATGACACCCTACTCGATTACCAATCGTGAAAAAAATTTTCTAAAGGGTCACCTCCCTATATGGAGAGACCCCCCCTTAAACACCTTCAAAAATTTTGCCACCCTTGAACTTTCAAGAAGTCACCACTTCCGACCTTTCCACAAAGTTTCATTGCTGTAGCTTCTGTAGTTTCGGAGAAAAAGTGCTGTGACATACAGACGGACGGACGGACAGACGGACATAGGTTGGAGTGAATATTGATAGATTTCAAAGTCCGTAAAGGACTGCAGCGATGGTCTGCTGCCTCGGCAGAGGAAGATGTAGGTATCCGCCGAGAATGCCCTTGTCTGGGGACGCGTGAATGCGCTGGCAGGCTAGCATTGCGGTGTCGTGGGGCGGGTTCATTCCCCCAGCACAAGGACCCACTACAAAAGAATTTCGCATTCACGAATTTCTGGGGTCAAAGAAAAGAAAGGTGACCGAAGTCGGAAAAATTGTAGGCAACCATACAGAGGGGAAATGACTCATTCAAAGAACAAGTGAAACAAGTAAAAATGGGCGGACTTGGGGTAACTTCGTCGTTACCCGACGAGGCTCATGGCCCACAAATAAGAGAGGGACAACCGGGTGGTGATGGTGCCCCCTCGCACCCACCCAACCGGATCAAAATCCATAAATGTTGCAGTTGCCAGGTATTTCTCTTCTGAGTGGAAAACTCATACAACATAACTTGCATGAGCCTTCCCATCAGAGGAGAAGTACCCCAGTGATCAATTTAAGTCATAGAGTTATGCAATTTGATTACATAACCCTATGCCATAAAAAGACACCTTGCTCGGGCCACGCAACCCGCGATAATACCTGAAACAAAAAGAGGTTAGTATGTGCCCGATGGCTGGCTCATATCTGGTGGTGAGAGCCTGCCACCGTACCGGGTCCTATACCCGGTCAGAAAGGTAAAAATGGAAAGACCGAAGGATCCATTTAACTCAACATTTCTTTATTCTAAACATACAAAAAAAATATATATTAAAATAAGCCAAAACAATAAATTTAACAAATTCAACTAAGGAAATTTGTTGTAAAACTAAGCTATAATAACGATATATGAATATATATACAGGGTGCGGCAGCATAACTTCCTTTTTTCAAAATTCAACAAAACAAATTTTCATCGCTTCAACGGTAAATGCACGCTCCGCACTGTTCCAACGCATGATAGCGACTAACCAAGGGATGAGCAAAACTTTAAAATCACCTCTCTCGAATGAGACTACTAGCGCCGCGCTATAACAGTTAGCACTTTAAGGGCGGGCATTTCAAAAAAGGAAGTTATGCTGCCGCACCCTGTATAACTATAATTTTTCCTAGTTTGAAAATAGTGAATTGCCGTTGTTCTTACGTTCGCGACAGGGTTGGGAAAAAGGTGTAAATTGTAACTTCGAAAATATTACGAATACTTTTTGGCCAAAAAGAGAGAACCAGATGATTACTCGTTCGTCAGAAGTATTTAGTATGGGAATTATTCCGGTGAGAACAACGATCAATTTTACAGAGGACGCTCTTATCAGAAACATACTCTTTAGATGCAAAACCTGTATGTGATTAACCTTTTAACAAGGATTATATAATCAAATTTAAAGACTTAAAATATAAAAAAAAATAACGAGAACTTAATTGTTTTAATAAAATCAAGAAAAACCAAAATTTAATCTTTTACTTACTTCCTACAAGGAGTACAAGTTCTTCTCCAACAAATTTGTGGAGATTGGTGAATACTCTGCGCCACCAAAAATGTGTATTGGCGAACGGCCGGAACACGAGTTGTGCCCGATCAATTATTATACAAATGTGTCATCTTATAAGTGAGAATCTGCATTTTATCGGGATCCAGCCCAATATTATCATCCACAATGCTATAGTGAGTTGGAGTTACAGTAACTTGGCGAACTGATTGAGATACTGAGACGAAATTATATCTCTCCGGAAGAGTGATAATATCATCAACAACTGTCCTCGGAGGCGGATTGTTTTGATTTAGGAAATATCGAGTCTTAATACGCTCGGAAACGATTACAAAAGCAAAATTTGAGGCTTTCCGCAACTCCAACTTGGGTAGAAATTTCAGTGAGACGTTTCCGGATTGTATAACTTTCAATCTTGCTACTTGATGGCATTGACCTTCACCAACACCATCTCTATAGAAAAGAATACGAGATGGCAAAAGTCCGCGCACATTACGATATTCTTCAACTGCTTTAACCACGTTCAAGGCAAGTTCAGGAGGTCCGGCACTTGCAAAACGTGAACCGGAAATACTTGCTGCCGAAAACTTCCACGGAACCAAACTCCGAGCACGTTTTCTTGTGGTGGAAACTCTCTGACTTGTAAATTATTACTGCTTATTTAAATCAGTTTTATCAATTTTTCATTTATCCATCACTTCTGATCTTGACGCAAAATTATATGACGCAGTCTTTATATCGTAATTTCTGACAAAACAATTGCAGCGGCGCACGAACAGATTTGCGTTTTATCAAATCCTTTCCACGAAACTTCGGAGCGTTACCCTTTAAAAGTAACTGTATTACCTTAGTTAAGATCAAATAATCGGAGTTTTAAAACTTGTTCACGTGTGCATCCAAAATAAACGGAAATTGTTTCCCATGGATCTTGAATTAGATGATTATGAGTAGAGGAAAGTTCCACATGAAGAAACGAAAATTGCTCCTCATTTGGCTGAGCGTAAATTGGTGCTGTTGAGAGTTCCTGTTTTATAGTTGGAACTTCTTCTAGTGAGAGTTTGTAGCCTTCGAAATCGGACTTGATAAAACTCCGATCTTGCCGTAACTCTATAAACTTTAGTGGCAATTAAACTTATTTTTGATTCTTCTTGCAAACAGTGTGTCGAATTTAATAACCGGCTTAATAAATTAAAAATTGTTTTCATTTAATAAACGTCACATACCAGAATAGTTCACTTATATGTCCCTTATCTTTTTCAGTGCTAATACGATGCAATATTATGTTAACACGTTTCTCTCCTGATACCATATCCAACCTTGCGACACGAATTATGAAATTCCTTTGGTCTGGTGAGATCTCCGACTTGAACACTACTTTCCATTCTGCAGTTCGAGTGCGATCTTCAGTATCGAAAAGGAGTATTTGATTGCATCCATCGCAAAGTAGTCAATATTTTCCAGAAAGGAACTTAAATGACACATTATAGTTCCCAGATTGTCTTGAAGATATTGATGGTAATTTGTAAACAGGACTGAGAGGCTTAGTTCGACCGGGTTCCAGGCAGTAGGAGCTTTTCTGAATGTTCCCGTGTCTAGGTAGAAGCAGATTTCACCATGTATTCACTGAAACTCGACCGACGCTAAAATAAATCGACACCCTTTTACACACGCACCGATTATTTTCTGAAATCATTTCTGTAATTACTTAAGTGAAACTATACATGTACCTTAACCTACCATTCGTGAATTCCCTCGAATTCACATTTTCTCTCGCGCACTGACAGCTAACGATATGCTCGTACAGGTTGAGCCCACGAGTCGCGATCGAGGCAATACAAATTTATGCATTGCTAAAGCACACTTATCGATGCAAATCTCTAAGAAATCGAAATGACTAATACTTTTGCGCTCGAACAAAAGAAATATCATTACCGTTGGAGCAATGTCAACCTGAGAGCTGCCAATCACAACCACCCACGTACGTCCAGTCACTGATGTTTGCCCTTCGACTCCATGCGTCGAAGAACATCGCAACACCTCACACCCATCTTTTGACGCAAGCCTCATGGTAGGTTGCATACGATTTTTTCCCATGTGTGGGTGCGCACAACTAATAGATACGAATAAACAGAATTGCTTCTTGGTGGTTGTTTATGTTTTAGCTAATATTATCATCATGCGGTTTCATTGATAAATTTGCATTCATTTCCAATGTAAAGAAACAATAATGGATAATGCGTAATAATATATCGTACTTTTCTTTGGTATCACGTTGATTTGAAGCAAAATCGGTGTGCGAGGCGTTTATTTATTTTGGATTATTTTTGAAAAAAGAAGACATTAGATGATTAGAAAAGAAAAATTTTACGCTGAATAATCATTAATGTCTACTTGTCGCCGTCTATCGCAATATGCGTTTAATCGATCTGTCTTCCTCTTTATAGTAATAATTTCAATTTTCCGGATCACCATGCTTTAGAGGTGACGGAGATAGGACAATTTTAGAGCAGTTTGATGGGGTAACTGCTCTATTACTACAAGGTCGTGATTGCAATAGGGTTTTGTATTTTAGTACAAACCCCTTAAAAATCGAAGTAATTCTTAAACTCATTTGTAAATCTTAAAAACTTGAGTAATATATGTAAAAATGTTCATATTAGTTGATATCATTAGCTCCAAAACATAAATATATTATTCCATTTTTAAAAACAGTTTTGAAAAATTAAATTAAAAACAGTTTTGAAAAATGGACTTTCCTCCCTGTTGCTGCAAGGTCCTCAATTGTTCCGCACTTATTGCGTTGTTATTATTATAAAACCGTCTTTTTTCCTGAAGGTCCCTCGAGCAGTTTTTCTAACAAACACACTTTTTCCTCTAATTTATACTAAAATTATTCATTTTAACGTAGTTTCCGCAAACAATAATGTGAAATTGAAATTTTTTGAATAGAGATATATAAATTTAGAGTATGCTTGGAGCCATTAAGTTTTATAATATTTTTTATGTTTTAAATTCGCTTTATATTTATTAAAATAAAGCATTATTTCAATTCCATACTTTCTACATAAAAGCTAATTAATTAACATTCTTTGAAGTACGTACATATTGATCGAATATTTTTTACATTTATTGTGAAGTTAAAAGCTCAAGTCGTGCAATCGTAACAAAGAAGAAACGATAAATTGTGCGACTCTGATTTCAACTTGAATGCATCTTTCACTATATTATAGTTAATATTTATATGCGAGTTGCTTTGATAACTTATTTGAATAAGAAATAATATGAGAGTATATTCTCTTTGTGCTGAATAAAGCAGTCAATTGCTGATTCAGTCTTATCAGTAAATGCAATTGGATTCAAGTACTATGGACTATCAGAAGCTTTTGAATAATGATGGGGGAATTGATTTGCATTAAAATTTTAACTAGTTTGAAAATGAATGAATGTAATTCTATAATTATTATAAGCACAAACTAAGGTGGGCAATAAATTATAAAACAATTTTTTTTTCATAACGTAACACTGCTGCCGAGAATCCTCAACTGAGTAGATAAATTGTCTAGGTACAACTCTGTATATATAAGAAGTATAGACATGCATATAATATATATTATTTAAAATCACATTGAACCCGATTAAATCTTCATAAATCAAATCAATTATGTGTAAAAAAAACAACAAAAAAACGCAAAAAAGTCGTCAAAATCTACTCAACCAATTCAATATACAATACAATAAATTTTTAAACTTGAAATGTATAGCAAAATTAGTCATTGATTAAAATAATTATCACAACTGATTTTTTATCTTACCAAAAAAATCAATTTCCCAGATTTTGTTTCTATGAACTTTTACAATTTTGTACTTTGCCCCCATCAGAGAGAATGCTATGAATGTTCGTTGGCATTGAACATTCATTGACGTCCTTATCAAAATATTTAAAGATTATTGAAAAATAATAAGCAGTTGTGGACACCACATGATAATATGGTCATTAGAAATTTCCAATTTAATTACATATGTACGTACATAGTGAGGAAATCGAGTCATTATGCAAATTTCGCTACAAGTGAATATGGTTTAGTTTTCATTTGAAATCCAGTATAGCGACATGTGTATGAATGCTACACTCTGTGAAATTTTTGATAACATCAGCATGAAATCAATGAAATGCAATTGAACTTTGCTAGGCTATTGGCATTATTAATTTATTCAGGCGTAGTTGAGTGAAAATAAGCAATTATGAGTAAGCACAAACACAGTTAAAATAATAAGAGCCATATTTCAGTGCCATTGAGAACAATAATTTCTCTAAAAGTTTCATCTTTTAGGCGCAGTAGTATTCAATCCAGCCCTTAGATGCTATCAACTTAAGAAAGCATTTTGAAATATATTGATCGACAGTTTTTTTTTTGCGTTTATGATTTAATTGCTAAGGAATCTTAAGAGCTTAGGGTGAAAAGAATCTTACAATGTCGTTTTAAAATTTTCACCTGTCTATTTATTCTCCCACAAAATTTTTGTGCGTGGGCAACAGGATTGTTTCCAAGATCAATCATCAAATTAGCTGAAAAGATCAAACATTTTTAAAGGAAAGAACAAAAACCATATTGCAATTCATTGAACTAATGCCTAATGGGAAGCTCCCATGTTCAAGTGCTTCGAGGCGTGATATTCAAGTACTACATAATGAATTTTTCAATTGTTTTGAAAAATTTATTCAAAACATAATTGGAAAATTCATTATGTAGTAAACTTGAATATCGTGCCTCGAAACACTTGAAGATCGGTTATTTTTTATCACAGTGGACAGTGGAATCAGATTGGATACTGAGCTTCTTCAGAAAGAACCAGTGATACACTTATTCATTTCATCTTTTTCATATCCTCTTTCATCATATTTCGAAAGGAGAAAGGGTATGGATAGGTACCATAACCACACTCACAACACAAATATTCAAATTAATTATTAATTTTTTTTTTTTTTCATTTTTATATATTTTTTAATTTTGTTAGTAATATTATTATTAACAATGATCAAGACAAATAATCAAACTATTGGATTGTAGGATAGCACACACATATAACCAATTAGAGGATATGTGACGTTAGTAACTAAAAACAAGAACAAAAAAGAAGAAGAAGAAGCTCTTTTCGTATTAATTTCAAAATTTTCCAACAATTTTACTCTTCTATCAAATTTTGCAACTTCCCAGTCGGCAACTAAAGGCTGCTGGTGTAAGGGAAGTTACTTAATGTTCAAAATCTTAAAGCTTTTTAAATAAAAAAAAAAAAAAACAAAGAAAAAACAAAAAAAAACAACATAAATTAAATTTAATCAGGATCGCAAAACATGACTTCGCAGATTCTCCAAACCTTAACAGTATGTTCCCTAAGTAGCTTCTTAAATATTGGAAAGACTTTAACCTTTTTTAACTCTGTTGGTAATGAGTTATATACTTCCATTGCTAATCTAACAGGGTCGCTATGTTTTCTTTTAGTTCGAGCAAACGACAACTTAAGATAATCATTATATCTGGTATTATAAGAATGAATGTCACAGTGTTTGATTAGCTGGACACCCGATTTCATTTCAGAATTAAGTATTCTGAAAATAAATTTAGCTTTTTCCATATATATCATCTGCCTGATACTAAATTTCTTCGTTAGTGGATAAAGGGTAATACTAGGGGTCAGTCTATCCAAGCCATGCATAGCCTTGACAATCTTATTCAGCATTGTATGAATTGAATCAATGTTCGATTCCGAAGTATGACACCAATTCATAATGCCATAAGTAATCAAAGGCAAACCATGAGCATTATAAATTAAGTTTTTGAGACCAATATCTAAGTAATTTTTACACCTAAACACCCTAATCCAAAAAACCAATTTCGATTTCAGACTACTAATCTGTTGAGTCCATGACAATCTATCATCTATGATAAGACCTAGGTATTTCCACGATGCAACATGCTCAATACTTTCATTGAACATTTTAATGTCCAACACAATATATGCTTTGTTTAGTTGTTTAAATAGCATAAACTAGGACTTTTTAATGTTTATAGTTAACTTATTCCCTAACAACCATGACCCGTACTCCTTTAAATCGTCATTTACTTTTCGTTCTAATGCACTAGGAGAGAAATTTCTCCATATCAATGAGACACACTCCACACATTCTCTATTGTTCAGTTTCCAACAGATGTTTGAGGTTACTTTCACTATCGCGTGTATGGTTGAATGCCTGGCACGAAAATCAAATTAGCAATTCGGCATCAACTTATATTTCTCAATGTGGTAGTTTCTACTTTGTTTAGTATCACTTCAATCACTTTGCTGAAATTATGATGCAAGTTGATTGGGCGATAGCCTTTAGGGCACGAAGATTCTTTTCCTTTCTTCAAGATTGGAAATACTTTTGCCTCTTTCCACTGATTTGGGAAATTCAAATTGTTCAAAATATTGTTAAACAATATGCAATAATTCTTAATAGCGAGAACTATATTTGGAATACCATCAATATCACATGATTTCTTGTTATTTATTCTGCCGAATACGAGACCCAATTCTTCATAGCTGAGAAAATGCTCGGTATGAATTCAGATGCCAATGTTTCATTGAAATGAAAATTGATTAGCTGTTCAGGCTTGATTTCAAGATAAAAACTTTTGCTTCAACAACCTCTGAAAGTATTTGATTCCCTCTCTAAGGGTTTGGTAGATGAACCAATTCAAAATGAATTCCAATAAAGGCAAGTTTCTGCAATTCATCTTATATAATCCTGTTTTCAATTCTACCCGGAGTCGGAACATGATTTCAATACCAGCCCCATCAAGAAGAATTTCGAATTCCAGATCCGATACCTTCACTCAACGTGACATTGACAAACTCATTACACGGTACAAACAAAAACAGAAGCGCCAACTGACTGAAACGCACAAGCATGACCGACAATGGGTTTCGTTATCATACGTAGGCAGAAACATACAAACTAACAAACTTCCTTAAGAAATGCAAACTGCAAACTCGATTCAAATCTTAAAACATAGTAAACTTCTACTTTCCATTCTTTTTCTATCACTACAGCCCCTCTCGGGCCTTCGCTTCCTTCAAATAGCGCCTCCAACTGTCTCGGTCTATTGACCGCGTCCTCCAAATGCGAAATCTGAACAGCGATGAATTGTCTTTGTCGACCAAGCAAGGCTAGCGTTTTCTTGGTTTTCACACTGACCTCTGGCTTTCAATTCTCCCAACAAATACCTTTTTGGGTATCCGTTGTTCGTCCATATGATTTTCGTGGCTAGCCCATTGCAGCTTCCGCAGTTTAACAATCGATATTCGCCTCAGGACCCGTCGCCCAAAGGCGTTCAATATGTTTGCGGATGCTTGGATTAGGGTCCATGTTTCACTCCCATAGCATAACACAGGTCTTATAACAGTTTTGTATACTTGGAGCTCTGAATTTTTGTGTATGGAGCTGGTCTTCAAGATCATCAATACTAAAAACAAATATTTTATTTGCAAACTGTATTGTTTGGCATATTTCGTCTCTTTCATTAATGTTACTCCCAAATACAAAAATTCGCTCACTTTTACGTTAGTGTATTCACCAAGTGTGATATTTTGAGTATTTGAGGTGTTTTTCCTTGACTGCGTCATGAATTTTGTTTTAGTTTCATTGATTTGTAGCCCTATTAGTTTTTCTTCGGCGGCGAGTTTCAGGAAGAGTTCTTTGGCAGTTGCTAATGACCGTGATATAATTTTGATGCCATCCGCATAGGCTACTACTTGGCTCGACTTGTATAGTAATATACCTCGCGTATCGATAGGTTGCTTGCTTATGACGTACTCCAGAGCCAAACTCAATAGCAACGGGGCCAGCCCATCTCCCCGCTTTAGTCCGATATTTGTGTCAAAGGCATAGGTGAGTCAGTTATTGATGCGGAATTGGGAGGTGGTTGACGGCATTTTCATTTTGGTAAGACGAACGAATTTGGCTGGGATAGCAAAGCAAATCATTATTTGGTACAGTACGTTACGATTAATACTGTCGTATGTTTGCATAAAGTCAACGAAAATTTGGTGTACGTCTATGTTGAGCTCCCAGCATTTCTCAAGTACCTGCTTGACAGTGAACAATTAGGCTATCGTCGATCTACCTGCTCTGAAACTACCCTGATACTCGCAAATAATACTGTTGGCGCATGAACTGTAACTTGCCACCTTGTTTGTGGATAGGGAGTATAATTGATCGGCTCCACTCTTTCAGCATATGTTTTTGTTGCCAAATGTGCTGTATAACTTTGTAAATAGCTTTATGAACACTGTTGCCACCATATTTGATGAGCTCCACTGGAGTCTCATCGATGCATGGTTTTTGGCTGATAACTACGTTTCAGGCTTTTCACTACTTTCTATGCTTGTCTTGTGTTGTTCCTCGCTAGACTGACATCGATACTTCTCAAATGGATGGCATAATATTTTCTTTTCTTAATTCTCATTATATTATTCGCTACTCTTCTCGAGAGCATTTACTAGCATTTAATTGGGGGGTTTGGGATGAGGAACCATGGAAGCTGTACGTTGGAGAAACAAATACCGATGGGATTAAAAATAGTATTTAAGATGTTCCGTAAAAACAATTAAATAATATTATTTTAGTTAAAAAAAAAAGGGTGTAATAAGTGAGTGCGTTCATTTAGTCCACACTTGACAGCAATGTATGTGCTTAAGTATTATTGAATAAGCAGATATTTGAAGTTGAGTTATACGTTAGCCCCCCAAACTAGCAATATCAGGTTTATAATAACACACATATGACACGTAAATAATTTAGTTCGTTATTTATTTCTGTTTTTTACAGGACAACACGGAAACTAACGACAAGATACAAAAAGCACATATGATACATATTTCTTACACAACAATGCAGACTCCAATTATGCGACGCACCAACAAAGCCTCGTACATAACCCTGACGCTATGACAAACTCTTTGAAATTTCTAGACAAGCAAAACAAAGGACCGAGACTTGACATTCTAGAAAGGCTTGAAATATAGAAAACCAGACGAAAAAATTATCAACGAATAACTTATTACAAATTCCGACGCAATTTTCTCACGACTAGACCGCACTCTCCGACGAAAAGGAAGCGAGATGAAACAGAATAAACAAACATTTCCAATCCAAAAAATAATCTAATATATCTCGACCCGACCTAATTTAGTACTTACCTACTTAACCCATCCTACACCTATACATAGCAATCTCCTTCCACACATTCTTTAGACACTGAAGATGACACAAAGGAGTCAAAGCGCGTCTGCTCACACAACAAAGCAAGGCCTGACGGCTTTTCAAGAAGAAAATGAATTGGCCTGCGAATATCAAATAAATGACTACTTCATTTTCTTTTATGATTTTCTTCATACCATCGTTATTCGTCACAATGTGGAGCATTCCATCGTTTCATTTTTGCTTTTGAAAACTTCTTCATTTAATGCCGATGCTTCCGACAATGGTGAAAAATGGAGGTCCTCAGGTTCAGAATACAACAAAGCTTAATTTACAATTTTTCTGTCATGGAATTCATCATCGTGTTTCTTCATCTTACATGTCAGCGAAGAAGTTGCTTCCAATATAATGTTTATTCTTTATAGCGACTGGCTTCTCAAAACTTCTTCAAAATTGATCAATCATAACGATGTAACGGTGAACATTTTCAAGAACAAATTTCTAATTAACGTTGTGATAATAAGCTGTTTTGAATAAAAATTTAATATACAACTAGCGTTTTAAAATTATTTTATTTTAAAAAAAATTGGACGGGACCTATTAAATAACGTCTATACGCAACAAATGCCAATACTTATCGATTTAAATTTGCAAAGAATGTAAAGCAAAATCCAAAAAATAATAAAACTTAATAGCCCAAATGTTTCTTTAAATTTATACATTATTAATTTGAAACTGCGGAAGTAACCGCAGTTGCAGACAGTATGTTACAGCAGAGGGGTGTGTCGCCCAGGGTAGCATCCTATGCTCGTGCTGAGCCACCTTACATAAAAACACTAACATGAAGGGAAAAGGACGGGAAAGGGGAGGTCATATTGACAAATGAAAAATAACAAGTTTAGCGAATCATGACCGTTATATTTTATCCAAAAAGTAATTTACACAGCAAATTCTATAATTAAAAGATATCAATAAAAAAAAAACAGACCCCTCAATAATTTTTTTATGCAAATAAATTAAATAAGATATTAATAAAAAAAAATAGCGAATTACAATAAACTGGGAAAATATGTAATAGATAAAAGAATGTCAATAAACAAGGAAAAAAATATTAATTATTTACTTACTTTCTTCTTTTTCCGTGAATCTCCGAGCGCTCGGCGAAAGACACAAAAAAAGAGGTGGGGCCACTAAAAAAATTTAATTGATTTTAACTTAAAACTCATTAACTACAAATAAGCGGATACTTCATCATAATATTTAATCCGCCCGTGTATTTCCGTTAATTACCGTAATTCTTCCGCACAAGTTATTCAATATTTCTATTTGTTGTTAAATTAAAATCCACTAAGTAATTCTCACTTATTGCAAAAAAAAACTTTTTCTTGATACAAACTTTTGATTCCCCACATGAAAATTCACAATTCCTATCTTCACTGTAGGATGAGAAGGTGATCGACTCAATCACCGGGCACAATTCACACAATTGAATGCTCTTTTTTTGGTTTTTTTCCACTTCTCGTACCCACTAATTAATTTTTCTACTGTACCACAGCCACTAGGCCAAAACCGTTCTGCTTCAAAAATCTTTTATTCAATCATCATCCTCTATCCAACTCAACTGTTTTTCCTCTCTCAAAATTCAACTTTATTTCAATTTATTTAATTAATACACTAAACTTCCCAGTTCGACTTCAAACAACTTTTATTCCCCGAATTTAAAAAAAAAAATTTTCTTCGAAACCGCTAAAGAACTTCACTCTCCTTCACAAGCCAAATACTGATTGCCCTAAATCCAAGAGCCCAATTCAGCATTTCACATCCAGCAAATCCGATCCCGCAATCATCTCATTTTCAATTACCGCTGCCGCATCTGGGTAACGCAATCGAAGTTAAATACTCTCCGATTCCGCTATCCACACATCTTTTTCGTACCGACAAACGCAACAATTTCAATTTGCATAACCATGGGAGCGTTTGATTAGATGCAAATTATCATATATATATACGGAAACAGTTGTTTTTGCTGAAACTCTGAAAAGAGTGCTTCCCTACGCTCGGGGAACTTGAACCCAGGGTCCCAGCGGACCCCCTTCTGTTGATTTTCCATTAATCGAATTAACGACTTCAACTGTGCATTTTTCTTGATGGGTTTGGAAATGAAATTCGTTATTAGGGAGACGTGAATGAATTTTTTTAAAAATGAAATTTGTTACTGGGAGCTAATGAATAAAATTGGTTAGTATGAAGGAAGGAATTAGGTTTTGTTAGAGAAAATGTATGGAATGAAACTTTGTTAATGGGAATTAATGAATGGAGTGTTGTTAGTGGGAAAATTAAAGCTATTATTATAGTACTTTTTTTGTAATTTAAAATAAGGGAAAAAGGTGGGATTGTGATGATGGAGAAATAAAAATTATAGGGAAATTGTTAAATGATAATAAAAATAAATAAATTTATTGAGGAAAAGGGTATATATGCCCAAAGGAAGGTGGAGATGCTACGATGGTAACTTGAAGTTGCGAATGGGAGAAAGCTGGTACGCCGGAATTTACAACAAAACCTTTAGTAGCCCGCGAAGTGTAGTGGTTCGAGAGCTCGCTGCGTAAGCTGAAGATGACGAGATTTGTTTCGAGTAATTCTGCCAACGGACTATCAGAACGTATCTTAGGTGGCTGAACGAATGCACGGCCAAAGCGTAGTACTGATCATATAGCCTTTCTTGAGTACCAATATATACAATCAAAATATTAAATACCACATTTTTAAGCAAAGGTCAGAAAGTGGCTGCAATGCAAAAAAATTCAAAACCTTAAAAATAACAATATCAAATTTAATTTAATTAACTTTACCTACTTTATAATTCAATTGAGAAAAAGATAAAAACCAGCTAACACTATTCAAAAATTAATCTTAATATAAACACAACAGTATAGTGAACATTTATCCGATATCTAATATGTTATAGCCTAATTCCAATAAAATTCAATCAAAACTTTATATTATACTAATACAATGCTCTCACAATATTCCTATCTTAAATTTTGAACCTTATCTCTAAGCCTTATATAATAAACATAACATAAACCCATCTTAAATATTGAAATCTATCCCCAATTTTAACATGCACAAATAATAACACTAAATACAGCAATAATGAGCTGAAACTCAAAACTAGTAACGAAAAACAAGAAACAAAAGAAAACAAATGACCAAAAGTTATTTAGACATTGTTATTCAGCCAACAATAGCTACGTTGCTCCGTCCCAGCTCGACCAGCCTCAGCAAATCTAGCAAATGAGTATTTTCATTGAAATTGTTGGTCTCGTGAACTCAAACTTGGAGGATACCTTATCTTCTTATTGGTGTCCTGTCTATATATGTGATATATAATTGGCGCACCATCAGAACCAATGCAGCGTTGCCCCTCTCCTGGTGCCATTAAAGTATTCAGCAGAAGGTCTAGCCTTCACTTGATGTTACGAATATATTTCAGAGGAAGGCAATTTAACCACATCCCAAGGTGCATGAAAATAACAATATAGCATATGTCAATTTGCAACCAAATTATCAAACTTATGAGTAGCACTGTCCGACTTTGCTTTCTATAATTTACGCATTTTATCTGCTGAAGGACACATGAACTGATATCTCTAACAAAAATTAGAAGTATATTTAAATCATTACTTGATAAACAGCAGCCATAAATAAAAACAAGTTGAGTAAACAGACCTACGCTCATGTCAGAAGGGTTTTGTATTCAATTTACAAAATGCAGTCACCAGACCGAATCAAATCAAGAAACATGTCAAAGACAATTTTATCGGAGAAAATATGAAATACGAAGATCATACTATTATTAACAAAGTTGAACGAATTTCGACTTCTGAGGTTTTTGGTATTGTTATACTCATAAATATCTCCCTTGATAATTATTTCAGATGTCCATCCGCGACGGAGGAAACACATTTTTTATGTATTTCCTCCCCCCCTGTGCCCCCACTGAAGCAAAAACTGACAGTTTAACAACTGTTTTGAAAAGCTCCCATGAAAACATTTATTTCATACTCATATCACCTACGTTTGATGGTTTTTTTTTCAGGGGCCACTCTCCTGTACTGTTATCATCGATCAATGGCCAATTTTTTCGAATCCTAGAATGGTTACAAAACCCTTTTGCTAGGAGCTCTCTCCCACCTCCTTGACTTGTTTCACTTATGAGCATTAATTGTAGGTACTCATCTTCAGTCATCCATTAAATTGAATCAAGTGTTCAAAGCATGCACCTTAAACGTTGAAGTTGGGAAAAAATAACTCAAAATTATTCAATCTTCGCATTTAAAACAGCCTCTTTCTTGTTTTACGATTACTGATACCACTAGCTGAACCGATTCTCAAAGATATACATGACACCTATCATTCCTGAAATTTTCATGCAAATCCTAGCAAAACTGTAGTATCTGAGTCGGTAAAAAGCGCATGTTGTTCCATAGCCATATGTTGCCATAGTAATAAATGCAGCGCATATTGTTCCATAGTAATACAGGAAAATTCAAACCGCTTTAACTTCGCTACATATGATTCAATCTTTATGAAACTTTCAAGATAGATCAATCTTATAAATAGACATCTACGTACTGAATTTCATTGAATTCAAGGGTACCGTTAAGATTTTATTCAAGAAAACATAAAATCGATAAATCATACTATTACTAACAAAGTTGAGCGAATTGCGACTTCTAACGTATTTGTTGTTGTTGTACTCACCAAGGCCTACACTCCTGATTTTTTCTGGATTTTTCGGATCACAGGTGTCCAATCTCGAGGGGGGGACAAAAATTTTTCGTGTATTTCCCCTGCCTGTGCGCCCCTCGAAGCAAACTTTGCCAAACTAAGACTGGAAAGTTCTCATCAAGACCTTTCATTTGATACCCATATCGGCTACCTTCACTGAATTTTTTTTTTCGGGGGGTCACGCTCCTATATGGGGAGACCCCCCTTAAATACCATAAAAAATTATTTTGTGGTTGAACTTTGAAGAGATCACCACTTTACACCTACACACAAAATTTGATGTTTCTAGCTTAAGTAGTTTCCGAGAAAAACTGCTGTGACACACGGACGGACAGACGGACAGACTGGTCGCGAAACTAGTAGGGTTTTGTAAAATTATTTAAAAAACCCTAAAAATGATAGCGGTTTATTTCATTCTATAGGTACACCAGATATTCCATGACATAAAACGCTTAGGTGATTCAGAGCATTGAAAATTACAAGTGATTGTTTGGCTATATGAGCCAACCTAAATATGACCTTTGAGTTTAAGGCACCATGTGCTCGCTTTGAAAATTCAAAATTCTTCCTGTTTTGTTTTGAGCTTATTCGCTATTTCTCCTCAAAAAGAATAACTTATACACGCACTCGCATAGATTCGGTCAAAATGTGTCAGTGGAAGGTTGATGTGTCTATTGCAAAACTGACATTAGATAGGAAGCCATATGGTAGCAATTTGCATATGTATTAGTCGGCCTACTATGGACAAGCTTCCGGTAGCTGTCACCCAACCGCGGCATTAGCAAATGCTTATATTTCGTAATATATACTATTTTCCGAATAAAAGACGTGCGGAACGCATTCCGTGCATGCTATAAATTCACCTTGTATAGCTTACTGTACTCCTAAACTTTTCAAGACGAGCAAATGAAGCACACGTTTTGCACCTTCGACTGATAGCTCAGCGTTGATATGTAAACAAACTCCTATAAATTCACTTTGGAAGGCGATAAAAACTAAACGGGTATAAGAACTGAAATAATTTTCACTTCACTAGGAGCCCTATTGTGTTCTCCGCGGGCCATCAGGACTTCACTGTAGAAATCCGCCTAAAAACCATACAAAACTTCGAGTTTTCATTGGCACCTCCATATTTCTTCATATACCGCCATGTAAGTTAGCCAGCAAAGTCGGCCTACTAATGGTCATGTGTGTGGTAGTAAGCGCTGCTGCCATATGGCTTCCTATCTAACGTCAGTTTTGGTCTATTGCCAAAGCTCATGTAAAAGAAATATAGAATGAAGGAATCAGCAAGGAAAATTTATTGGGAATATGCATCCCAGTGAAAGTATTTATGGGCAAACAATCAATGTCTCAGTTCAATATGATAGGACCAAAATAAAAATTTATACAATATATTGTTATATGCGGACATAAAGTTTGGTAGCACTGAATGTGTATATGCTCTGTTGAATAGCACTGGCAGTCGATGAGCTGTGCGAATGACAAGAGAAAAAGGAGACGGATTATAACAGATGATGTAATTTGGTTTTTGGTTTTGCAAGGGCGAGATAGAGTGTGCGGAGCGGAAGAAGAGATGACCGGGACGAGCGTGGAAAGCATGCAAGACAGGATTGCAGTGATTTGGTGGATACAAAAAGTATGTTGAAGAACTTCTAAAACGTGTTTAAGCGGGATGGTTTGGTAATGTGGTTTCGATCAGTGTAATAAAAGGCAGTTGTGTGAGTTTCGATGTATTTCAAAAATCTATGTACAACAAAATGTATTCTTGATATGTACGAAACTTTAATGATAATACGATATACTCATTTTGGATACAACAATATGTATGTATGAAAGCATTCTTATTAGCTTGCTCAATATGAATTATTTGCATTTTAAACATTTCTGCAAAAATTTAGCGAGATTTTTGCAGGTACAACATAGTATTATATGAAACTATTGATAAGAGCAATAGAGATGGATTTAATTATATTAGTAGTTTCAAGAAAACAAGTTGTACACATTATTATGAATGAAAATATAACTCCTTTCATAATCCTGTATTGTTTTCGCCGTATTTTCATGTACAGACGAGACGTGTGATCGGGGTTCTTCAATAAGAGCATTTTAGTCTGAGGCTTGGAAAGCTAAAAAACTTTATTTTCGTTCAAGTTTTATATAACTTTATACTCGCGTGCAACTAGCTGAAGCCTTTGATGCAATTATTTTTAATCGTAAAAGACAATGATTCGAATGGATCTAATATTCGAACCTTTCTCGTGATATCATTTCTCAAAAAAATTTGTGAGTATTTGTTTGGAAGACGATTGACTATATTTTCCATGCAACTGCTGAAAAGGAAAAATAAGTTGTAGGACGTTATATAATCTAACTGAAAGAGAAAAAGATTGCCGCTTATTAAAACACTTTAACAGCAACATTGTTTGCAAAATAATTATCCCTTAGAAAATTTACAAATAGCTATTTCGAAAGATTTCCAAAAACATTTTTTGTACATAACGTTTATGTAAACTAATTTGATTTAAACAATATAAATGTATTATAAAAGCGTTTTAGTTTGAGCGAAAAATTTTGCTTATTGTGCCATGACGTTTTTGTAAGTTAGCTAAATTGTTCGAGTTCTTAAAAGAATCAAAATGATAAACTATTATTCTTAAAGTGATATTTAAAGCTCCCCCCTTCTCCAGTGGGGAGGCCCGGTTAAAAACCTTTGAAAAAACGTTGACACTCAAACTTACAAGAGGCCATCAGTTCTGATATGTGTACCAATTTTAGTGCTTGTAGCTGTTGTAGTTTCGGATTGACCGACAGACAGACCCGATTTCTACGGGGTTTTTTTATATAAGTACCCTAAAAATTATAGATTTACTCTTACTGTTACTGTACTTTAAGAAAACTGATAATATGATGTAAGTTTTTCAGCGAGCATGATTGGCGTACCTCTTCAAGAGCTGCCTTAGCCAATTACATTCTGGATATTTGAACAGTTGATATTGAAAGAGAACGGAATCAAATCATAGAACACCCAAGCGGAGCATGTCACTGGTGCCAGTGATTGAGATAAATAGTTCTCGACATAACGCGGATGACCTAAACAAATATTAACAAAGCAGAGTAGGAACGATATGTTTAATGACCTGTGATGTGACTGTCAATTACGCTTGCGTATTGGCTATCAAAAAATGATTGGAATCATTCATTACGGTTTCGGCGAGCATGACTGGCATATTTTCTTAGAATCTATTTCAACCAATCACACTCCAGGCAGCTCGACCGTTGGTTCAGATGTACGGCGTAATCTAATTTTTCATATTGCACTAACAGCAAAATATCGCAATTTATTGGCAACTTTAACAATGTTGTATGTTACCTATTGTTTTTTGTTTTAGTTAATATATTTTATTGCATTTTTTTTCTATTTTCTCCTGTCTTCAAAAGCTGCAATGATATAATCTGGATCCCTTATTTGCAATACTTTAGTATGACGCGGATCAACTTATTCCGGTAACACACAATCAAAGTAAAATCTGGTCAGTCGTTGCTCCATTTGAAGTTTGAAAGATGCGTCATCCCGTTCGTCAATTTCAATTCGCATTGGAATATTATCTCCAGTCCAAATTCCTAAGCCGCACGACTCCATTTTGGTTATATGCAGCTGCCTTTGGATTTGGTAGTACCAATCAGATGTTTTATTTATAACAAGTTCATTATTCACTAGTTTCCAGAATTTTAACCTTTTTCACTTTATCGGCATTTAAAACATTCATAACCCCAACAGAATATTGACACTTGATTTCAGCGATCGTAGCATTGGTTTTTCCATCAGGGGAAGTATCCATAAAGTTGTGACATACATACAAGCAAAAACAAGTTTTTATTATGTCCTTTGATGTTTGGTTTGAAACAATTTGCAATGCAATCATTTCATTTTGAATACCATACTTGACCGCTGCATTACTGAACATTTTTGGATATAATAAGCTTTTTACCAGAGCGGCATAGCTGATGTATGATTTTGTCTTACAAATTCTTTCAAAATTGGAAGCCGTCAGAAGCGACCTTCGCAACCCAAACCACTTACTTGATTTCAATTGTAAAATTGTATCTTGTTCGATAGTGGCTCAGTTTTAAACATTTACCTGTAGAGTGTTCAAGAATCTCGATCTCGTAATCAGAAAAGCTTCGTTCTCCATAGCAGTCTTCTCGCAGGAATCGCGATAGTCGAAGTCATTCCTTGCTATCTTAGGAGTATGTATTCGCTGCCGTTTACATTTGCGGTGCGTATTTTGCTTCACCATACGTCGTTCCATCATGCCTGTTCTGTAGGATGAACTTTTTCTGAAGATTTCATTCGTATTGTACGAGTAGAATGCACGCATCTTGTATTGAATGCTAAGACCGCGGTACAACAGCGATTTTGGTAACCACGGCTTGCAGAAAAATTCATACGCTTCCCTCCCAGAAAGTTCTATTCGCTTGTTGCTCGTTTGCAAAAGTATGATCTACATTTTCCTTGATCACCAAATACATGATATGGACCGTTTATCATATCATCGTTCAAAATTACAACTTTCCGTGCAAAGTCACAATGTTTGATTTTACAATGTCTTATTGCTGCATTCACTGCTGATCTAAGACGAACTAAATTACTTTTTACGGTTCTTCTAAGATTTTGAGGGGACACTGTGTTGCAAGATATACCCTTTATCTTTCGGCAAGAGTTCCGAAGTAAATGATTCTTGCACTTAATTTTTTCGAGCTTGAAGGATTTTATTATAAGTGGAGGAATCACCATCGGCAATCATTCGAGAAAAGATTAATCCACGCTGATGTATTGAAGTTTTGAAACCTTCTAAAAGAATATCAGCTTCCATACTCGTGGAGCTTCCATGATGATTCTTGAAGCATATATGGTTCGGAGGGTGTTCGCATCTTTTTTCAGCTCTTTTACAAATCAAACAAAATTTGTTTCTGGTGTTCATTTAATTAACTTTTTTGGAAAAATGCCCAATGATCGCTGCTGCACCAGAAAGTGTCGAGTTATTTATCCCGTACGATCTTTTTGACCAGCACCAATCCGCTGCCACTGTTATGAGCAGTGTGCCATGATCATCGACATTTCCTTCTGCTTTTGCATGATCCGCTTCTTGTTGGGCAGCTATTACCATTGATTTCTCCGATACCATATCCAACCATTCGCGAACTGTTGTCTGAATTTTCCTAAAGGTTCTATTGGCTATAAAAGGAAGTTCCATTGTTGAAAATACCTCATCTAAGCAACTATAACCTATTCCTAAAGACTGTACAGCGGCCACTGTGGAAGAATTCATGTCGATGGCGTTATCACCAGCCTAATGGTGTCTTTAAATCAAAATATGAGCAACAGTTGTCGCACTTTAATTTAAATCCGTTCCACCGTTCCTCAACTCAGATACTATATTCATTAATGAAAATGAGCATCCAAATGGTAGAGAGTGGTGGGATATCTCTTTGATTTGCTCAAAGAAGTATTGGAAATCAACAATCCGTCGATCAGCTATTTTTGGAGTATCACTGATGACTTCTTCATTCGTGTTGCTAGCGTCATCAGGAATGTTTTCGATTGTTGATACAGCAATATCCGAACGTTCTTTTGCGTCTAGCTGCTCCCTAATGTAAAATTAATGTTCATGAATAACTTATTCTCTTTACGCTGCAAAATCAGAGCTCGAAACATTTCCTAATCATTTATTTTGATAATAACTCGGAAACTAAGAAAGATACGTAAAAACGGCTGTTGTAATAAAGTAAAGACTTTTTTCAATTAAAATTTAGTTTCGTTTTTATGTGTCCAAGATGAAAATTATCTGAAATATTACCTCTTGAAGTTCGAAATCAAGCACGAGTGTCACGTTTTGAATGCCTCCTAAGCTCAAAAATTCAAAAAAGGAAGGTCTTGGAATTTTTTTAATTGATAATAGCATTAAGTTCGTAAAATTTTCTGTAAAATGGTGTTTCGGTAAGATAGATAGCTTGGAAACTGCCGGAGATATCGCTAAACAACCATTCGTATTTCCTTGCAAAAATGTTGAAATTTTGCCATTGAGACCCAACTTTGGAACAATTATGCATATATTGAATAGTCTGAAAACTATTGAGCCCTTTTTGTCATTTTTCGATTTAATATTTCTTTTATTTAAAGTGGATTTTATTTAAGTACATATTGTCCATTATTATCTATGACCTTTTGCCATTTTTTGGGTTGAGCCATTATTCGATCTGTGTAGAACTTCTATGGTTTATCGGCAAAAGTGATTTTCACAGTCCCTTTTTGAAAAGAACTTCTTTTCATTAAGGAAGTTTTGCAGAGACCGAAATAAATGGTGCAAGGTCCAAACTATACGGTAGATGCATCAAAACTTCCCAGCTAAGCTCTGTCAATTTTTGCCGGGTCATCTAAAATGTGTGTGGTCTGGCATTGTTCGATTTTTTTGAATTGCTTTTGACAATCTGGTTAATTGGTGACAGTACAGAGCCAAATTGAGTGTTTGGCTGTAGCATCTCATGATAAACAATTCCCTTCCAATCCCACTATACACACAGCATAACCTTATTTGGTGTCAATCCTGGCTTTGAAGTCGTTTGTGATGATTTACTTTCTGATGACCATGATCTTTTTCAAACGAAATTCTCGTATCTTACCAATTTATTATCGCTCGTAATGATTTCCGTCAAAAATTGCTTGATTTCATTGCGTTTTATTAGCATTTCGCAAGTAGAAATTCGGTCGATCAATTTTTTTTGTGTTAATCCATGCGGCACCCAAATATCGTGCCTCTTTGTGTATCTAGCCTTACGCAAATGGCTCTAAACTGTTTAGTGATAGATATTCAGTTTCTTAGCAATGTCATGGCTGCTTTTGTATCGGTCTTCTTCAATTTATTGTAAGATTTCACTTGATCGTAGACATCACAAATTTTTTCTCGAGCCCGCGATGCATTCTCACCTTGATCGTAGTGATATTGTAAAATATAATGAATTTTTCAGTCTTTTCACTCATTTTTAAATGAACAAAACTTTTGACACGACAGGCAAAATACAAAACTTTCAATGTGAAAATTGTATACTAGAATGTCACCTTTCAAACACATGTCAGTTAGACTCAATCTGATTAGTATCGCCCGATATTTGACAACGAGCACCATCTAGTGACAAAAATTTTTAAAATATCAAATAGTATATACACATATATGTACACCTAATTCTGTTTTTACACGGTAGATTGGTTCTAGAAAAAATCGTGTAAAAAACAGTGTTAAAAAGACATTGACAGTATGCAAAAAAAGGTACTTGGTTCCTTATCTCTGAAACCTATTAAAATTAGTGAAAAAACAAGGATTTTTTAAGAACAAGTATTCATGTTTATTTTATTAAATCACATATAATGTGTATTTGGACAAGCATAGTTATAAAAGAAAAAACAGATATGCACTCTAAGCTTAAAAGTGTGCAATTTAAATTGGATGTTTGACAAGTTCAGGAACTAAAAACAATGTAAAACAGATACATTCATAGCAAAAAGAATGGGTTATTCAATTTTTAAGGTAAAAAAATTAAAATGATAATCATATATACAGGAACATAAATTTAATTGCAGTCATCATCAGTTGCCCGAGTTTCCTTGCTTCGAATGCGTATGAAATCACTATCATCGCTGGAATAGTTTTGAACTGGACTTTCTCTTGCTCGTCTGGCATCTACATTTTAACAGTGAACTCTGTTATTAGCCGTTGTTGGCCAATTGTTGCTACTTCTTTGTATAGTTCTTTGTAACGACCCATACAAGAATTCAGCTACCGTTGGAATCGTGCAGCTCTTTCGACATTGAGATCGTTTGTGATGAAATGGTATCCTAATTTATTTGCAAGTTGAAGTCCTTCTTGAATAAGTTTGCAGTAAGTTTAACAGTTTTTTCACTATCACTACTTTCTATAGAATCGGCATTCTCCGAGGCAAAATGTAATATTTCGTCTTCGCTAAGAACTTTATCAACCAGCAGTTCATCAATATCATCGAATATCAAGTCATCACAACCCTGCCCACCAACATTATATGCCAAAGGAATTATATTGGGATATTCGTTTGTATTTGGATCCACATGATTTTTACTTTTAACACATTCTGGCCAAATTGCTCTCCAACATGCGTTTAAGATTGATGGTTGTAAATCTGATAATGCTATAGTAGCATATGTGACGCAATATTTAATAGAAAACTTTTTCCAGGTCTCAATCACTGTAAGAGTTTCATCATTCTTCAAAGTGTCCAAAATGTATCGGAAAGTTCGTTTGATGTAGTAAGTTTTAAATGTTGCGATAATTCCTAGGTCCAATGGTTGGATTAGGGATGTGGTATCCGGTGGAAGGAACAAAACTTGTACATTTTCCTGTTCCAACTGAGGATGGCCGGGTGCATTGTCTACAAACAAAAGAACTTTAAACTCTAAGCTTTTCTCATTCATATATTTTCTAGTTTCTGGCACAAAATATTTAAAGAACTATTCTGTGAATACTGTAGTTGTCACCCATGCTTTTTAATTGGCCATCCAATTGAACGGCAATTTATCCAAATCTACACCTTTCATTGTTCGAGGCTTAAGTGCCCGATTGAAAAGCAGGGGCTTTAACATCCGATCTCCTGAAGCGTTTCTGCAAAATAAAAATGTTTCTCGATCTTTTCCAACTTTAAAACCACCAGCACTCTTGCGATTCAGCCACATATGTTCTTCTCGGCATTTTTTTCCAAAAAAGACCAGTTTCGTCTGCGTGAAAAATCTGATCTTCACTGTACGCACCATCGGCAATTATTTTTTTAAGCTTTAGTGGAAATTCTTTAGCAGCATTCTGATCCCCAGAAGCAATCTCGCCCTTGATTTTTATGTTACGAAGCGCATGCCTTTGGAGAAATCCTGTCAACCCTCCTGTGCTTGCAGAAAATAAGTAGGTCTTCTCAGGAGTTGATTGTGTAGAGGTAGACGGTTGTTCATCTTTTATCATTTTATAAAACTTTAATGCTTGCTGTTTGATATTGTTTCCGTCTTCGGGAGTCCGTTTTTGTGCATTGCCTTCAAGCCATATTATGAGTGCTTTTTTCCATTTTTTCTTTAGCAGCATCTCTAGTGTATGATGAAGACTTAACAGATGGGGTTCTTCTAGAACTTACCGATTGCCTAATTGAAATTTCATTTTTTTTATAGTTTTTACTTTGGTTTCGTTTAAACCGTACATTTTGCCAAGAAATGTTGAGCCTTCTCCATTTCGAATGCGATCTAAAAATTTCAATTTTGGTTTCCAAAGAAATGGTTTGGCGTTTTAGTTTTGTATTTGTAGTTTTCGACAGTTTCTTTTAGAAATACATAAAATATTTAACAAAATTAAAAACTGAATGAATATAAAATATTTTTTTGCTTACCTTTTATCTTAATGCGTTAAAATTGAATTTAATGTAGCGTTGGAAAAGCAAATTTGCCCATGAAAAATTTCTTTACTAAACACGTCTGTCACAAAATAACACATTTCAATTCCTCTCAAGTAAATTTGCTTGTATGCACAATAAGGGAATTCCCCTAAATTTATGTATTTGCAATAGCTCTGACCAGTGAATATGCTTGTATGTATGTATATACAATAAAAACGAAAGAGAAATAAGTTTGTGAGTTGTGTGTGTTTTTATTTATTTGTGTTATTTTGAATCGTGCTAAATGGAATAAAATCGTGTGAAAAATTTAAAATTCTTTCTTTTCAAACCGTGTTAAATCAAAACCGTGTAAGAAAGACCGTGCAAAAACAGAATTAGGTATATATATATATATATATATATATATATATATATATATATATATATATATATATATATATATATATATATATATATAGACCTACATCCTTTAAGGGGTTGTAGTTTCCATCATGCCTGACTGATTACACAATGAAACACCATACCCCAAACTTAACCTTTTTTAAGAAATTGGTCTTTTAAGCTTTTAAAAATTTTTGTCTATTGGCCATTTATTTTCTAATTTGTGACACCAATTGATTGCACTTTACAATTTTTGTATAGTGGATAAGTTGCTTCGTTATTCTCAACACCAAAATTACAGGTAACTGAAAAACGTCAGCCGTAGTAGAAGATTGAAAGATAAAAAAAATTCAAAAAAAACCTATCCTGCATTTTCCATCATAAAATTAACATTTGAACAGTTGAAACCTAATGGTATTTAATTTTTTTCAAAGAGTCACACTTCTTACCAATAAAAACCAAAAAAGACACACGGGGATAATACCCTTTTCACCACTATAGACTGGACTAATATAGCTTTTTAATTTGTATGTGCTTACCGTTTTTGTAAAGGTTTTACGTATTTGTATAGAGCGAAAGAAACGAGTTCAAACCTATGCCTAAAATTCTTTCGGAAATAAAATAATACGACAGACTGACAAAAATATGATTTGAAACTAAATGATGAAGTCAAAAATTACCTTGTTCTCGAAAAATTTGCCCTTCGAATTTTCTTGTTAATTTTCGCGGAGGACTTCGTATAATTTTTCCAGTTTCCTATTGTTAAAAACTCAGTCAAAATACGAATGAATATTGATAGCTCGAATACAAACGATACAAACTTTACATCCTTATTATCTTCAATTTTTCATGGAGGGGAAGAAGAAAAACGCAAAACAAAACATGAAAAAATCAAAATACGTGGAAACTACGTGCATACTGCTAGCTGATTGCAAGCGTACTGATTTTGTATTCATAGAGAAAAAATCGCTGTTTATCAAATTTTTCTAGCGTAATGTTATTAAAAAATACCTAATATTTTACTTTCAAAGGCATCTCAATAACATATTCTTTGTAGTATTTTATGAAATATATTAAATTTTTTTTTGTGGTAGGAAGGTGAATGCCATTTATGCACAGAGTGTGGGACTCCCATGCGCGACTGGGACACTCTAAATACCTCCCCTGTCAACCTAAGAACCCAGCCTGGGACCGTTTGACACATTTTTTTGATATTAAGGTGCTCAAAAATGCGAATGAAGTTCGATCCAAAAATATGGTTTTTTAACTCAGTTTTAATCACGAACATTATCCAAATTCAATATTTTTTTAAATACAATCCCTTTTTGCATTCCTTAAGAAGCGCTGTGTGAAAGAATTACATGTTTACCTTTTACAGCGTACTTGAAAAAGCATTTGAAAATTGCTCTTTTTTTGAGCGCTATCCGCAAACTTTCCTTCATAATTTTGTTCAAAAATAAATATTTTATATTTTAATCAATACAAGCCCTAGCGCAAAATGCAAACATTAAGAAGTGAAAAAGTCATTTCCTTCACTTCTACCACGATCGAGAAAAATTCAATCGAAAATAGCCATTTTTCACTGAATATGCTGTTTTGGTGCTCATGGCGCCTTAAATTTTAAATTTTCGATCAACTAGAGTAGCGCTTTCAGCACTACTTTGGTAAAATACTTTAATGGATGGGAATGTTTTCATTAGTTTTATTCTTTCGATGGTTGAAGCCACAAACCTCATCTCCAAGTCTAGCCTGGGAAAAGAAAAAAATTGTTGATTTGTTAGTAGATGCACTATAAATAAAGACAAACACCAGCTAGTGGCATCTAGCTCCTCTTGATTTTAAATTTTTAGTTAGAATCTAAATAATTTATGAAATTTTGAAAATGACGTTCTAGTATTTGGATTTCCAACATTTTCAATATAAAATTAATTAAAATTTATGGGTCAATAAAGTATTAACGGCAAAGCCGTATTTGTCGCTAGAATCAATTTGTCCATAAGTTGAAATACTTCTGTGAGTCACTTTCATTCTCTGCTTCCATCTCTATTAATACTGTACATACACACAATATGTTACCCTCCGCTGAGCGAGAGATTTCAGCGTTGCACTAACTAGAAATTCAACAGTGCGCGATACTCACATACTGAAGATACTTGGTTCGCTATCTTTTTCCTGGTTTGTCGGGCCAAAGAGCAATTTGAATCTGAATTTCGGAACCAGATTTCCATTATCCGCGTTCAGTCCTCGTCAAAGTCTGGTTGGAATTAGTCTGTTCGCGGGTCGGCGGTGGCAGATTATTCCACGATTCAGAAATTGCTTCAGAGTGCCTCTAACTATTAACATTATTAACAAGTACGAAAAAGTGAGCAATCCGCCATACGCAACTTAGTACGTTGCACTATCTTATCGCGACAGTGTGAACAAAGAAAATGATACTGACCTTTGTTTTCTAGGTCCACGGGAACAGCTGAAGTTCTGAAATTCAACGCGGCGACGTAATTGTATCAATTAAAAATTTATTCAGTGATTTAACTCCGTCATAAACGCCGTGCGGAAGTGGAAGATCATTTACGCGGTTTTACTCTTTTAAAGTGCAGTAGATGAATCGCGCAACAAGTTTCCGCGAGTTTCGAATGGTTTTCACGTAATTTGATTTTTATTTCCTCAAGCGAAAATAAAGACGAGGCACTCAAGCCACAATGATCGAAGATAATAGTGTCAGTAATAACCTGCTCGGAAGCGAGGGGAAGAAGCGGACGGGAATCTTGAAGCCGTACATTACACCAGCACAACCAAAAACGCTGCAGCACTTGCCGGAACGACCAGCAGTTGATTTGGAATTCCACGATTTATGCTATCGCGTCCGTGAAGGACGAAAAAACAGTAAGTAAAATTTCCTTAAAATAAATTTAGCCGAAATGGCACTAGGATGTCAGGCTGATAAAACCTATTATTAAATAATATACAATTCCTTATACTCACCCTCAATCCGTATGTTACTCCCAAGTAAACACACACTAACGACCCGCCATTAATCCGCAACTTGATCGTTGATGCATACAAAATCAAAGTGCCATTTCATGACAACCTTGCAGAATACAGCGAAGTTAACTTAAACCGTTCACCGAACCGATTCGTTCATTGCCAGATCGCTTCGATCGCGCAATACATGTGTGCGCGCGAAAACACATTTGAATTTTCGACCGTGAGAGTTGAGATTAGCTCGGTCAACATGAGAGTATCAGACTTAATTGGAAAATTACGGGGAGCAGCTAGAAGGGGGCGGGTTAAAAGGTTATCAATGCACTCTAACTATTAAATAGGATTGCAAATTTGCAATTTCAAAATTCATATGCAGTCTATGGTAATAATGGTTTGATTTGAAATTTGAAAATAGAGTAGCCTTCACTAGACTTCATAAATTTTATAAAATAAAGTTATAATATGAATGAAAAAATATGTGAATATCGGTCGAAATTATAGAAACAGTGTATAATCTCGTTCTCGATTAGGTATCGTTAAAAATCAATAAATGACTAGGCTAGATAAGATATGCGTTCTAGGACAAACAAATGAAGACGCGATAACAATAATCACGTTAAAATGCGCATGTCAACAAGCGTTAATTATCCATTCAATCTTAACAATAAGTATGGAAAAACATCAGTTTTAACATAATCCACAATATTGCGTAATATTTGATCATTCATTATATAAAAAATCAATTTTTCAAATATTAAAGATTATCAAATCGGTACTCATATGAAATAGATGTAGAATTTTAATTCTTGCTAAATACGGGATCAGATAATATCGCCATGAAATAGAATACAATACTTTAAAAAAATTAAATTGATTTAATTTGATATATATTTACTCGAAAGAGAGAAATATCTACTTTCAGTCTTGAAAATGATATCAAGATCTCATTTTAAAAAGACTATTCTACTGAAATTGTCCAAAAAAATTGCCCCTCAAAAGTATGCTCCTGTCAACACCTTTCAAAATGAACCCTAGACATTAACCCCAAAAAAGGTCACTAAACGGACTTTTCCCTTAGAATGCTCAATCAAAAAAAATTGAAGCTGACACGTTTCAAATTATTATCATAATCATCGCTGTTAAATGAGATTCCAGACAAATATTTACATTAAACACATTTTCCTAAACAATTTTTCTATTTTCAAAAATTGTTTCTCAAATCATTACCCTATGTATTATTAAAATAGGTCACATTTTGTTGATAGCTGTTAACGCGCGAATTGACCGCGAATGTGTTAAGACGTCCGCAAAAAGTTTTCCAAAGAGAATAATTAAACTTGTATATTTTCACCAGCATAACGAACCAAACAAATGGAATAATCATGAAATACAGAGTTCATAGTCCATTGAGTTCGTCATGAGGGGACGATAATTATTGTATATGACCGCGATTTATATAAAATGCGGATTGCATGGACGCTATAACGCCTACATCGCGTTGGGTAGAATTAAAACTTTTTGCGTGCTGTCTGATATTCGTGATTACAAACATTACATTGTTAAATAGTTTTGTTGTTATATTTGTAATTGGTTCAGCTTTGAATTTAATATGTCTAAGCTCTATTATTGGGAATGATTTTGTAAATTTTACTTTGATAAAAAACTTTTAGAAAAAAAAGAAAACCGACTTCGGAATGCCCGTAAAAGGATGAAATAACTTTTATGGAAGCGGACTCTTCAAAAATGTATCGTACGAAATTCAAACACTAGTTTTTAGTACAAAAAAATGTTCGAAAATTATAATTGTTTTTTGTTCACATGCATTCAATATTCTTCATGTTCATAGAGTAATAAGATTTTACATTTACTTGGCTCGACTTGTACGAGTATAGTGATGTACCTCGCGTATCGACAGGTAGCTTCCGTATGACGTATTCCAGAGCCAAATTGATAGCAATTGAGCCAGCCCATCTCCCTGCTTTAGTCCGATATTTGTGTCAAAGGTATCGGTAAGTTGGTTATTGATGCGAACTTGGAAGGTCGTCGACGTCATTGTCATTTTAGTAATATGGACTAATTTGGCGGGGATCCCAAAGCAAAGCATTATTTGGTACAGTACGTTACGATCAATACTGTGGTACGCTTGCTTAAAGTCAACGGAAATTTGATGTACGTCTATGTTGAACTCCCAGCATTTTTCAAGTACTTGCTTGAACAATTGGTCTATTGTCGATCTAACTGCTCTAAAACCACCTAGATACTTCCCAATAATACTGTTGGCAAATGATCCGATTTTATTTCCTAAGATTTTAGAAAATATTTTGTACGCCGTACAAAGTAGTGATATGCCTCTATAATAATCGCACTGTAGCTTGTCACCTTTTTTGTGGGTAGGGAACATAATTGATTGGCTCCACTCTTTTGGCATATGTTCTTGTTGCCAAATGTGCTGGATGACTTTGTGAATAGCTTTATGAACTGTACTGCCACCATATTTGATGAGCTCCACTAGAATCCCATCGATGCCCGGCGCTTTATTATTCTTTTGGGCTTTGATAATGGAACTAACTTCATCCAGAGTTGGTGGAGCCAATGGAAGCTCTCCGCAGACATCTATAGGCTCCAAAGTTCTGGAGCTGTGCGGAGGATTAAGGAGGTTCTTAAAGTATGACGCCCATCTTTCCTTAATCTTGGTTTCATCCGCGATGAAACTGCTGATGCCGATGTGTAAACTTACATCTATACTCCTCAATTGGTCGTCATAGTATTTCCTTTTCTTAGTTCTAATTGTCTTATTCGCTACTCTTCTGAGATTTTCATGGTGTTCTCTCTTCGTCCTGGTTTTCTACGTATTCTTTGTACGCCTGGTTCTTTTTATATAACGCACTCTGGCACTCATAATCGAACCAACCATTCCTTTTGCGCCGGACTTGATGTCCGATCGTCAGTTCTGCCACAGTCCTAATAGCCGCTTTCACTTCCATCCAGAGCTCGTTGCTCGTCTTTGATGATGCGTCCGATAAGGTGGGAGCCAGCTGGTTGTCGAGGGTCTCCGTGAAATTTTCGGCCACAGACGCCGTTTGGAGTCTTTCGATTCGAAATTTTCATAGCGGGCTGGTCTTCGCTGGTTATGCCTTTGACATACGACATCGGTAGGTTAATTTGATCAAGTAATGATTTGAGTTACAATTGGCTGCTCGGTATATACGGACGTCAAGTATGCTCGAAGCCCAACGTTGTTGGATCAGAACATGATCGATCTGGTTTTGTGTGTTGCCAGCCGGCGATTCCCAGGCGATTTTATGAATGCGTCGATGTGGGAAGCAAGTCGAACGTATGACTAAATTTCTCCTACATACAAAGTCAATCAGGCGCTGGCCATTGTCATTTGTTTCATCGTGGAGGCTATATCCTCCAGTCGTTCCCCGATGAGAAAGCTCATTGCGAACCTTAGCGTTGAAATCACCCAGAACTATTTTGATGTCGTTTGTAGGCAATGAGTCGACCAGTCTTTCCAGGTGATTGTAGAACATTCCCTTTATTTCTTCGTCCTTTTCTTCGGTCGGGGCGTGAACGTTTATCAGCCAGATTTTGGAAATTGGATTTATGCGGATCGCACACAACCGTTCCATTGACTGCCTTAAAATCAATAACGTACAATTTAAACTCCCTATCCACAATGAAGGCCACTCCGAATTTTCGTTTTGCAGTAGGCTTGCTTTTTTGAATATTGTGTGCGATCTCATATCTTGAATGTCGTTTCCAGTCCAATTCGTTTCCTGGATTGCCAGTATTTTTCGTTGATATGGACTGGCCTGTTATAAAAGGTCCGTAACAGCGCTAGAGTAATTGAGTGATCTGACATTCCAGGATTTAATGCCATAGTCCTTTTTTCGTTTGCGGGGTCGTTGCTGTGAGTCCAATCCATTCCGAGGCCCATCTGCAGTTTTCGAAACATTTAAAGGTTTTCCAGGGACGGAGAGTTAGCCCTTCGCCCAACCTCTATTCCGGCTGCATGGTTATTACGTCGATTCCGTTATCAGGCACGGAAGATTCGCCTTCACCCTCTTACGTCGTAGGATTCAGTAGCAGAGCTGTAGATGTATTTACAGTTATCATTTCTCGGCATCTAATGTCCCATTATTGGGGAACCAGTAAACCCAATGTACGACCCCGAGAGCATTTACTACCATTTAGTTGGGGGGTTCAAGATGAGGAATCATGGAAGCTATGGGTTGGGGAAACAAAGGGCTCCCTCCTCCTTTCTCAAACGGGCTTGGGACCGTCTACGGCGGAGTTCACTTTCTACTATATTTAATAATTGAATACATACGTCGTCCGAGATTCCCCGCATTGGTTGAAGACGTGATGTCTTGGGGGTCGTTCAAGTATTACGTAAGCAGATTTATTACAATTAGTTACCCCCCACCCCTCTTGTCAGCAATAGTAAGCAAAGCTCTTACCCCCCACCCCCTCCTATGCTTACGTTAACATTGTTATATGCATTTTTCTTTAAATGTATCCTGTTTTTTTATTTATTCATGAGCAGCAGTTGTAATAATAGAATTAAGAAAACAGATTTAACATAGAGTAAACAAGTCAGTTCCCGACTGAGAGGAGCCATTATGTGCTCTACTCTGTTATACGCCCTTCTGCCAGGAGCCTTGGTAGCTAAAAACAATGCATAGAGATCATGTCGCTTAAAGTGTTGTATAGCAAACCCTATAACTTTTTGATAACGTGAATTTTCATCTGGGCCTCCATCAACCGTCATGATAACCACTGGTTTTACCAATCCATGCTCAGTTTTAGCTAATGCTTGAAACTCTTCAAGTTCGAGAAGCGTCCCGAAATCCTGAGCATGAGTATTAGCAGTAGATGAACTATGCTTTCCACTTCGGATAACGGTGTATGTTGTTCCAGAATATCCAATGGCTTGCGGTTGTCCTAACATACTGGAAGTGATTTTGATACCAGCATAAACTGATGGTATTAATTTATGCCGCTCAGCGATTACCCAGTCGCGATCGGGCAATTCGATTCTATATTCCATGTGCATTAGAAGAGTTGCTTGCTTGTTTGCCGCAGTAACACCAATAGGGACCCGAGCTTCATCATCTTGACATATGAAAAATACTTGATCTGGTCCAAGTATGGATGCTATGTTCTCCAAATAATGGATTGATGTTTCAGCGAAATTGCTATCTAAGTGGCTTTTGTGGCGATCAGCCTGAGCCCGAGTGAGCTTAACAGGGACTGTCGAATTACATTTTCTGGGAATCAAACGAAGATATGCCGCACTTTCGACTAATGTCAAATCCTATTTTACGCAATTCATGTGTGAGTTCATCAAGAGTTTTTACACTGCGAATAGATTCCATTTGTCTTCTATCATCTGCTGCACTCCCAAATAACGCAATATCCGCAATCGTTTTCAATAGTATTGGTTGATCGTTTTCTAGACTAGGACGTCCCACTGAATCCCTAAGAGATAGTTTTTTTTTAATTTCTGGATTTACAAGACAAATATCTTCTAACTTTCTTTTCATACCATCGCTGTGTTTCTTCTGGGCAACGGCGTTTGGAATCTTCTTGTTTAAAGACCTTTTTGCTGTTTTTAATTCTTCGCGCAACTTAACGATCTGTTTATCAGTTTCAACACGGCTTGGCAAAGTATCTCTGGCAGAATATAAAGCATTGAGATTTTTTTCGAATAGAGCAATCTTATTTTTCATAGCTTCCTGAGAAGGGTTTGCTCTCGGCTGTTAATTTGTATTTTCTGTGTTTTTCCATTGCTGTTGTGATTCCACTCCATGTTTTATGTCGTCTTCTTCCTGTTCTTTAGTATTTGAAGCTGGCTGTTTAATTTATGGTTTTTCTGCAGGCTTACAGGTATTCGTTGCCTAAAAATTAAAACACTCTATAGGTACTGCTAATGATTCTCTTAAAAAGCTTAAAAAGAGATACATACACACTATAGGGAGTACATTTAACGAGTTTCAATTACATTAACATAGCGAAAATGAATCTATAGTTTTATACATTTATCCGATCCGAGTATGATACCCTTATAGCTACAACAAGTTGAAGTAGCAGGAGGATGCTCCTGCCAGAAGGGTATTGTAAAACAATTAGTAAATCAAAAAATATATCCTGCATATCAAAACTTGACAAATATACAGATTCCATAAATTGAGTAATTATTATGGTTTTTATGATTTTAAAATAGCCACTATTTTGTTTCAAGTGTTTTGACCCCGTCGCTTGATTAGTCATGATAACACATGAATATTACAAACCATTTCTAAAATAATATTTGTAGTGTCTAGGTCCGTTGCAGCGTGTATTTCCCTAGTATCACGTGTTAATGTTGTTGTAATGGTTAGATATTCAATGGGCTGTAACTTAGCTATTTAATGTTCAGAAAACTTAAATTGCAGATTTTGGGAAATTTAAGGGTCCCATCTTGATTTTATAGACAAAAAAGCAAAATTTATAAAATGTACTATTATTAACAAAGTTGATCGAATTTCGACTTCTAAGGTATTTGGTGCCTTGTGAAGGAAAAATTGTCAGTTTAAGTAGTGTTATGAAAAGCTCTCATAAATAACTTTCATTTGATATTCATATCGGCTACCTTTGATGAAATTTTTTGTTCAGCGGCCACTCCCCTGTACTGTAATCATCAATTCATGGCCTATTTTTTCGAATCCTAGAATGGTTACAAAGCCCATTTTCTAGGAGCTCTCTCCTGCCTCCTCGACTTGTTTCACCTATGAGTATTAATTGTAGGTACTCATCTTCAGGCATTCATTAAATTGAATCAAGTGTCAAAAGCATGCGCCTTAAACGTTGAAGTTGGGGCAAAAGAACTCAAAATTATTCAATCTTCGCATTTAAAACAGCCACTATTTTGCTTTACGATTACTAATACCGCTAGCTGAGCCAATTCTCAAAGAAATTCATGATACCTATCTTTCCTGAAATTTTCATGCGAATCCTAGCAAAGCTGTAGTATCTGAGTCGGTAAAAAGCGCATATTGTTCCATAGCCATATGTTTCCATAGTAATATAGCGCATATTGTTCCATAGTAATACAGGAAAATTCAAATCGCTATAACTTCGTTAAATATCATTCGATCTTTATGAAACTTTTATAAAAAGTCATGTGTGTACTGAATTTCATTAAATTTAAGCGCACCGTTAAGATTTTATTCAAGAAAACATAAAATCGATAAATCATACTATTACTAGCAAAGTTGAGTGAATTTCGACTTCTTATGTACTTGATGTTGTTGTACTCATAAAGGCCTACAGTCATGATTTTTTTTTCAGATTTTTCGGGTCAAAGGTGTCCAATCGCTAGGGGGGGGGGGGGGACACAACATTTTCGTACATTTCCCCTTCCCCTGCACCCATCGAAGCAAAAATTTGTCATTTTAGGACCTGTTTTGAAAAGTTTTCATTAAGATCTTTCATTTGATACCCATATTGCCTACATGCGATGAAAACTTTTTTTTCAGGGGCAACTCCCCTATATGGGGAGACCCCCCTTAAAGACCTTATAAATTATTTTTCGTGTTGAAATTTTGAAGAGGGCGTCACTTCGCACCTACTTACAAAATCTTATGTTTCTAGCTGATGTAGTTTGCGAGAAAAAGTGGTGTGACACACGGACGGACGGACAGACGGACGGACGGACAGACGGACAGACAGGATGCGATTTTAGTAGGGTATTGTAAAATGATTTTACAATACCCTAAAAAAGCGCGCCTAAGAGACCCTCTCTAAATTTTTGAAAAAAAAAAATCTGTACATTTTGTAATAGAAAAACGATTAATCAACTCAAAATACTTTTTTGCTTATCAATCATTTTCTTATTGTGATCAGAATACTCTTTTAGGCCCCATAAAAAACTGCATTCAAAGATTATTAAAAGTCACAGCCGGGAATCGAACCCGTCAAATACAAAAAAATTAACACCCTGCATTTTTGTGACCAATCGACGAAGTCAATCATAAGAAACAAATCTATCTACTGAACATTACCTCTAAATTTAAAGGTAGGCTGTAATGTCTGCTAATCATTAAACGTCAAAATTATGTATTCTTTACTCATACTTAAAATGGTTTCATCATTCACCTTGGAAAAAAAAAATGTAGTAGATTAGATTTGTTCTTAGTCGCTGCTTGCAATTCTTCTGCAATTCTCTTAGAGACAATAATATCAGGCTCCTTGTCGAACTTTGCTTGTAACTTATAATTACGCCACACTTCGTTAAGTAATTTCTGTACATTTTGTACTTTTATATTTGTATGAGATTTTTTTGTCTATTTGAAATGCCATCTTATTGAAACAATTCAACTTCAATTCAATTCAACGTTAACACAACCATTTAATTGCTTTGCTTTGCTTTGCTTTGCTTACAATACGTCAAATCGACAATCGTACCTAAACAAAACTAGATTGGTGAAAGAAATTAGGAAAAGTGAATAGCGCGCGGTAATTCCCCTACTCAGTTCTAAACGAGTACCTTAACGTATACATTCTTTGTGGGAATCTTCGTTTTCAAACATAGACAATGTGTGGGTTGCCATGTGCGTAAAAAAGTAAATAACTACTGCTGACGTAATCACCATCTAGACCCCCCACCCCCATGTCAACAAAAATAATCAAATCAAAGAATATAAAGCCGATTCTAAACAACAAAAATACTTAAATTCAACGGCTCAAATCGCTCTCTAAATTTATACTTTATCAAATTAAAAACATTTAGTCAAAAAACACTATCAAATTCAATTTAATTGACATTATTGCATATTTTATGATTCAATTGGTAAAAGGAGAAAAAACTAACCAACGCTATTCAAAAATTGATCATAATACTAACCCAACAGTGAACTTTTATCCTACATTTAATATGTTATAACCTAATTCTAATCAAATTCAATTAAAAAACTTTATCTTATAACGTAATGATACAATGCTAACACAACATTCCTAACCTGAAAGTTAAACCTTATCTCTAAACCTCATATAATAAACTTAAAATATACCTATCCTGAATATTGAAACCTATTCCTAATTTTTAACATAAACAAACAACACGAAATGTAGCAATAATGAGCTGAAACTCAAGACCTAAGTAACGAAAAACACAAAAACAGAAACTAAACACGAATAAATTAGACATTGTCATTCAGCCACCAATACCTAGATTGCTCCGTCTCAACTGGACCAGCCTCAAAAAATCTAGCAAATAAATATTTCCACTGGAATTGTTGGTCCCGGCAACTAAAATTCGGAGGATATTTTATCTTCTTATCGGTGGCCCATCTATATATGTGATAAATATTTGGGACACCGTCAGAATCAAAAACATATCAATTCATGTCCAAATGTACGAATGCTTCAGGAAGAATGAAGCCAGCAGCGAGACAGGTCTCAATATACCCATCTGTGGGGTGGACCGGCTGCGAAATCCACTCACATTCACAGATCGTGCGATACGATTTCGAAGAAGTCTCAATATGAAGATTTCAACTCTCGTCACTTTAGCAGTTTGATAAATCCTTCAATTCGAATTATGTCTAGTGCTTCTAATCTGTCTCAGGCTTTCTGTACAAATCAGTACATGCACGAAGACATTTGCTTCCGAAAACTCTTAATCTTTCCATAGTACAAGCACTATGGTTTACCAGATCTGACATCCATATAATAATTTTGATCAATGTATCTGGAATGAAAGAGTCGTCGAAGAGCCATTAATGCTTTTTGTGCTTTACTGAGCATGGTTTTGACATGTTCAGTATAGTACAGATACTGATCGAGATAAACATCAGGGTATCGAACACAGGATTTATGTGGAACTTGTTCTGAACTACCCTCACCAGCCAAAATGGGGAAATCCTTCCAATTACGTTTCAGGTCTTGACTAGCCCCCTACAGGATTGTCCGGAACAAAATTGTTTCGGTGTAGAGCTGCATCTCATTGAACATTTTTTGAAGATTGCTCTGAACTATTGTAACTTTTCGGTCTGCCTTATATATAATAAGATCATCAGGGAACGCTAACAATGATCGCGTTGGCGAGACATTAAAATCAAATAATTTTCATTATTATTTATCATTTTATCATTTGGTTTTCACTGTTTTTGACTTGAAATTAGAACTCATTATACCCAAATTCATCTCCGAGTATATCCTTTGAAAAACTTGGTCCTTAGAAGGCCACAAAAATCGATCAGATTGCATATTTAAGCTGCGACCATTTAAAGCCTAAACTGACCTTCAAATCCACAGCATCGTTAGATATCACTAATACATATCTAAGTTTTTAGATTTATAAAAATTGAATAAAAACATTTAGAACTTTAAACGGCCTGCCATTTTGTAATTTGATAGCAGACCTTGAAATTGGTTTTTGGACTCGGCAAAACTACTACTTCCAGCATAGTTGCGAATATCAACACGTCCCATAATTATATATTTCTCTTGAAGAAAATCACATAAAATTCGTTTAAATGACTTATGCATCGCTTTGTATTCATAAATTCTTTAGAACTAAATTTACTTTATTTTATTCCATTCATATCATTTCATAAGCATACGAGTACATGTTTCTTACAAAAATATCTAATAAAAAATATAAATCTCACAGCCGGCTCTTACATGATATTTAACACGTACTGCGAACTTCTTCTGCATTTTAATACTTTTATTTCTTCAATGTCAATGCCATGAATCATCAATTATTGATGTGTTTGTGTGTAATCAATTCATTTTTCGTAATGTAACCTTCCCTATGCAAAAGAGCCAGTTACTTACTATTCAACTATTATTGCTTCCATGTCTGGTGAAGTGTTATCTATTTGGTCTAGCCAAATTATGGGCATATGGAAATATCTATGAATTGATTAAAGCGATATACGAGTACTATATATTGTAATCGATATTTTTGTGAGAACATATGCTTTATTAATGCATGGATTCGTTAAATATTAAATGGTAACACAGAAATCTTGGTTTATTAAATTTTGAGTAAGAAAATAATCTTTTCTCATATGAATTAAGTATACGTTGATTAACTGGTTTTTACAACTTTCGAAAGCAGTTTTGACAATAATTGAATAATTGAAAACCTTTCCAGAAATTTTTTTTGTAAAGTAATTGAAAGTGAATTTCCAAAATATGAATACGAAATTGTCGATCCAGCTCTACAACAGATACATATTATGGAACTGTCTTCAATTTGCTCTTGATTTCGTAATACATTGAAAGCTTCAACCTTCACTCCTTTTGTAATTCTTCGAAAAGCTTCCACCCGTAAAACATTTGGGCTACAAATAGAAATTCATAATTTCATTCAATGCAGTCAATGATAAATGCGCACAGCCATTCTTGAAAGATGTTTTATACATGTATACAATGCTAAAAAGCTGAAACAACTAAGATACATTGTGCCCTATTAGAACCACCTATGAAGATTCCCATCAAACCTGGTTCGTGCTCTTTTCTATCTACCCATGCCATTTTGATTGAGAGCTCATAATTATTGAGTAAAAATTCACAAATCTAAAATTATAATCGTTGGCCCAACTGTTTTCCAGAGTAATCAAAAAATATGGTTAATTTATTTAAAAAATAAATTTTTGTGTTGTAATGAAAATTTATTTTGTATAAAACCCACTAGTTAATGCTTGTGTAAGAACTATTAGTCAGTGCATGAACCATTCTACTGATGTCATCCGAATTGAATTGTACGGGGAAAGGTAATAGAAAGAAGAAGACACGGAGAAAAACTGACAAGGACTCGAAATACAACCGCTGATCTAACTAGACGGGTTTTTTATTTGTCCACGAGTTTATATAGTCTTTAAAAAAAGGGCGATTATAACTCAGGTGTGGGGTAACGCCGGAAAGTGATACACAAACAAAATACTTTTGATAACGTGATGGTCCCTTTAACAAAGAACCAACTGTTGGAGGCACTCGCCACGGCCGGTGTGGATATGCCGCCGACAGTGGCGCAACTGAGGCTTATCTACGATACATTAGAGCAAGGCGAGGGTGTCATTTTCCCTGAAAGCGACGATTCGTTGGAACAAGATCGCACACCTGCCGATAATCATTCACCCAAATCCGAGGTTACAGCACGTGGACCTTACCTCGCTATTACGGCTGCAAAAACTGCTAGCACCACTAATGTCCCATCTGCGGCCCTGATCACAACAGATGTTGCCACAATAGCCATTTCCGATTCATCTTTTGCCACCCTGAAAACTATTCCGGCAACTACAGTTACTGATTGCACTGTTACAACCGATGTCCACACCGATCTCCCGATTTTTTGTATAACGTGCTCCGCCCTAGACGCTGTTATTGCCGATGAAATCGCTGCACCTACGAAAACAGCTGGTAACCACGATATTATAACCACCGCCTGTGTTCCTAAAATGTCTCAATGACCCCCCTTGGCTAACGAAGTTACCGAAGAAGAGGCAATTGAATGAGAAATTGCGATTTTGAAGAAAAAGAAGGAGCTACTCAAATTACAAAATCCGATTAGACTACTCGAAGCAGGTAGTCAACCGACCCAGACTTTAAACGTCGATATATTGACTTTAGTGATGTTGAAAACGCTGTCAACAAATTCCGCGGGAATGACCACTATGATGTCTGGAGCTTCGTAACCGATCTAAATGACTTGACGAAACTTTGACGATTCCGAATTCCATTTTCGCATTTCGTCACTTTTCTTCATAGATTTATTTTTTTAATTAAAGAATAAGTTGATCTTAAATTAAATTTGCACAGTAGCCTTAGATCATTCGCGACGTCCACCCCATTTCGGGATAACAATCAGACTCGCTTTGTCGCCAGTCGTCACCTTGCGGGACTACTCGCAACGGTAGTTGACGATCTTTGCATCCACTCTCAATCGCATTGCGGAAGTGCAATTCGTGAATAAGCTCCGTTGTATAGGGGTTGCCGAATCCAAATTTCAATTGCAGATTTGAATTTTTAAATTAATAAAAGATAATAATGATACAAAATTTAAATAATAATAAAAGATAAATAATATAAAGAATATAATTATAAGGATAAAATTTAAATTTTATATAGAGAGGAAAAAGATAATATAAAATTTATAATGAAAAAAATATTGTATAATTTATTAACTATAAATTGGTGTAATTGATTTTTCCAAATCTGCAACTAAAATCTCGGACCAGTGTTCTGCCGGTTTTCGAGCAGTTTGCTTAGGCGACTACTCGATTACTACATATTTTCATATCAGATCTTTCAGTGGCACTATCAGATATAACCCACCTTTTTATGCCAACGGTCTGAAATTGTATTACATAAAATCTCATACTAACGTGTCATTCCTTCAATCCCAATTGGATATTCTGCTCCAATGGTGCAATTTTGATAAACTTGCACTCAATTTGGATAAATGGCATGTCATAAGTTTTTCTGGTTAAAAAATACCATCTTGAACGACTATCAAATCAATAACATGAATTTGAGTAGAGTCAAGAGGGTAATAGATCTAGGCGTAATCGTAGACATGCAGTTTCGGTTCGATCTTCAATACGACGAAGACCTCTCTAAAGCTAATAGGTTGCTAGGTTTCATTAAAACGAGAACCAAAGAATTTGAAAATATTTGGGTCACAAAATCGTTGTACGCCTCACTAGTTCGTCCCATTCTCAAAGACACTTGTGTGATCTGGGACTCTATTTTGACATTCACAACAAAAGGTTGGATTCGGTGCAAAAACAATTTTTACTCTTTGCTCTAAGATCCCTCTATGACCCCAGAGATTTTCATAGTCTTCCATCCTACGATAACGGACTCCAAACATTGAGAATGATATCACTAGCTTCTAGGCGAATTGCGTTATCTTCATGTCTAATAGAATATATGTCAAAACTGGTCTAACCATGCTCTTGTAACAGATAATTTTGACCTTTTGATCAATGTATCTGGAATATGTTGCGACCGTGGAAGTCACCGCAGTTGTAGACATTATATCTCAGCAGAGGGTTGAGTAGCCCGAGGTGGCAATCTGAGGCTGGGACACTCTCTGCTCGTGCTGAGCCACCTTACATATAGACACTAACACGAAAGGAATGGACGGGAGAGGAGGTTATCTCGAGAAATGAAAAAATTATTTTTGCTTACATGAACGTGGCAGATTTATTTGAAGTAAGAAAAATAAACACAACAATAATTCATGAACAAAAAAATAATAGTATAAAGCAAGCTAACTACTTTGTCTTTAAATAACTTAATACAAATTTCAAAAATGACAAAAAAATATAAGTAAAAGAAAATATAATGAAATATGTGCAATTTACTCACCCCTAATAATGCTGCAGAGCGCTTGGCAACCGAAGGGGAGTCACTGAAAATTAACTCCAATTTAAAAATATTAAATTTATTTATCACTACAATCCACCGTCTCAATCTTTCACTGTTCCTGTGAAATTGAAGAAAATTCATCGTCCAAAATTTAGCTCTCTCCATAAACCAGCAATGCAGTTAACAATCAATCTTTACTTCAGGTTTTTCACAAATTATCAATCTCAGCACTTGTTTTGGTTTCTTTACATAATTTAATAATTTCCACTCCTTTCATCACTCCCAAACTCGCTCCAAATGAATCTAAAGTAGTTAATATTACTAAAATCCAGCACTTTGCTGCAACTTATATTCTCGGCGTCAAGGATAAGGAAAATTCACTTCTTTACACTTCGCGATCTCACCCTAAACTTTTTATGTCTAATCGCTACAGACAAGTTAATGGGATTTGCACCACAACACTTCTCTTGAATTCTCTCGTTTTTTTCTTCTTTCAGTCCCCATAATCACAATTCATAATCAAATTTGCACAGTACATCCCGACACTTCATGAACCACTCCTACGATTCTCCCCAAATATGCACATCCGTAACCACTTGAGATAATTTCGTCGATTCAAACTTTCCTCACTGAACCCAAATCAAGACTTTATGCACATCCGTCACCAACTTGAGATAATTTCGTCGATTCAAACTTTCGTCACTGAATCCGAATCAAGACTTTTCTGATTCTTTCCTCGTGGTCGTCGAAAAACTTGCTAAAAACTCCCTCGCCAAAAACAATCCCTCTTATTCACCAGCCAAATCTCACTAACTCTTTTGCCAATCCCAAATTTCACCCTCAAAAATCCAATCCCGTAATCATTTCCTTCCTAATTACCGCTGCCGCATCTGGGCAACAACAGATCCCGCTACCCACACATCTTTTTCGTACCGACAAATGCAATAATTTCCATTTTGCATATATGGCAATTCACATAACCATGGTAGCGTCTGATTAGATGCAAAGTATCATATATATACGGAAACTATTGCTTTTGCCGATACTCCAAAAAGAGTGCTTTCCTGCGCTTGGGGAACTTGAACCCAGGGTCCCAGCGGACCCCGGTCGAGAATCTACGGCGCTATCAACGGAGCCACCTTGTGTTGATTTCCTTTTCATCGAATTAGCAACTTCAACTATGCTTCTTTCTTGATGGGCGTGGGAATGAAATTTGTTAGTAGGGAAACGTGAATGAATTTTTGTTAGTATGAAAAATAAAATTTCTTAGTGGGAGCTAATGAATAAAATTAGTTAGTATGAAAGAAGGAATTAGCTTTTGTTAGAAAAAAAGTTTCGAATGAAATTTTGTTAATGGGAATTAATGAATGGAGTGTTGTTAGTGGGAAAAATTAAAATTATTATTACATTACTATTTTTTTGTAATTGAAAATAAAGGAAAAGGTAAGCTTGTTATAATGGGGAAATAAAAATTATGGGGAAATTGTTAAATGATAATAAAAATAAATAAATTTATTGAGCAAAAGGGTATATATGCCCAAAGGAAGATTTTACGGCGGCAATTTGAAGTTGTGAATGGGAGAAAACCGGTACGCCGGAATTCGCAACAAATAAAAGAGTCTTCATAGGGCCATGAATATTTTTGTGCCTTACTGAGCATGATTTTGACATGTTCAGTACAGATACTGATCAAGATGAACACCAAGGTCTCGAACACAGGATTTATGTGGAACCCGTTCTGAACTACCTTCACCAGCCATGATGTGGAAATCCTTCCAATTACGTTTCAGGTCTTGACTGACCCCCTCCAGCGTTGTCCGAAACAAGATTGTTTCGCACTTCTGCGCATTGATTTTCATTCGCCAATTGTCAGTGTAGAGCTGCACATCAGTGAACATTCTTTGGAGATTGCTCTGAACTATTGTATCTTTTCGGTCTGCCGTGTAGATGATCAGATTATCAGCAAACGTTACCTCGCGATGGCGAGACGTTAAAATCAAAGCCGTTCAACAGCTTGCGAATGAATATTGAGAAGAGCAGAGGCCCAGTAACTGCTCCCTGCTGTAGACCATTCAAGACTTTGAATTCGCCCATTGTTGTCAGATTTCCATCAGTTACAACAAACGTTTTCTTGCATAACATATTCCACATCATAGCGACAAGGTATCTGGGGAACCTGTCCTGAAGAAGTTTGAAAATAAGTCCATCTAACCACACCGTATCGAAGGCTTTCTCCATATCAATGAGACACGCTCCAACACATTCTCTGTTGTTTAGGTTTCCAACAGATGCCTGAGGTTACTTTCGTTATGGCATGTATGGTCGAGTGCCTGGCACGAAAACCAAATTGACGATTCGGCATCAACTCATATTTCTCAATGTGGGCGTTTAAAATTGCTGAGTATCTCTTCAAACACCTTGCTAATGTTAGGCAGCAAGCTGATTGGGCAATAGCTTTTGGAGCATGAAGATTCTTTTTCTTTCTTCAAGATCGGAAATACCTTAGCCTTTTTCCACTCATTTGGGAAATATGATTTGCTCAACATGTTGTTGAACAATATGCGATAATTCCTAATAGCAACCTCAGGCGGATGTCGCAGAGCTACGTTTGGAATACCATCAGTACCACATGATTTCTGGTTGTTTATTCTGCGAAATATGAAACACAAGTCTTCATAGCTGACAAAATAATCAATAAGATTCAAGCTCGGTATGAGGTCAGATGTTAATATTTCATTGAAATAAAGAATTGATTGGCCATTCATTCATTGATTTGAAGTCGGAAACTTTTGCTTCAACGACCTCTGAAAATATTTCATTCCCCCTCTCAGGGTTTGGTAGATGAACCGATTCAGAAATGTGTTCCAATCAGGGCAGGTTTATCCAATCCCTCACAAATAATCCTGTTTCCATTTCTATCCGGAGTCATACTATTAATTTCGATACCAGCCCTATCGAGAAGATTTATCAGATCGCTAGTGACTTCAAAATTCGATACCTTCACTCGAGACTTTTTGCGGAATATGCTATTCACTTTCGCGAAAACGCCATCTGGGTCCTGTGGGCGAATACCCCTCAATTTTCCCGCCCATTGAATGCTGACCTCACTCCTGAAGTATGAACGGATCAAGTTCCGGACATTCTTCCGGTGTAATTTCAAAAAAGCCAACGAGGGATAGTTGAAGTCCAAAAATCGTCGCTAAATATTGTTGACAAGTGCAAGAAGAAGGCTTTTCAATCTTTTTAACCTTACAATGGTTGGTGTTTCATATCCTTCCATATTGTTTCGATGCTTAATCTTGGGAACTATTTTCTCAATCGTTTCCATCGTCAGCTTCTCTAACTTCGACAAATAGAGATATATTTCATCGTTAGTTAGATTCCTGTTATTAGGAACCATTTCCGTAGTAATATTTCTCTCTCCGAGCGTTAGCGATTCGCCACCGGTCGGCATTGTATTTATGTTTTATTTTTCTCACGTAAGGGTCACCAATTATAGGAACTTGTCATCGCGTTGTTTTCTAGATTAACGAAACATCTAAATTTTGTATAGTCAAAAATAGTATTTATTGAGAGCACAGAATTGAACTTTATCGGTCAGAGTATAAAACCAGAAGAAATTATATACACAATAATTTAAGTTAACATATTAAAAAGTTGTTCGGCATCTTGGACCTAATTCACGGAGAGATGGCCCTTTGCCACTTTCAGGTCCGCTATAATGCTTCCTCCCTTAGATGTGTCAACATCGAATGTTTCTCCGTTTTTTGTTTTGATTCAGTCCTGCGTAAGTTTTTGTAATCGTAGGTCTTCGGCTGTCATAATCGAAAAATGGTGATGGCGTTGATTCTTCAATGTCTGGGTTTAAGATGTGGGCTGGTTTCAATCTGTCGATTGATATTTGTGATGTTCTGCCGTCCATGAGTATTTTGAAGATTTTATCGGACGTTCGCTCAAGTACGCGAAATGGACCAACCTACGGCTGCTGCAAAGATTTTTTGGCCGCGTCGACTGGTACAAAAACGTGACTGCATGTTGCCAAGTCCTTGAAAATAAATATGCTGCTATGTCGATGGTGTTCGACAGGTGTTATCCGCAATCGTCGCATGTCTTTTCGAAATTTAGACACAAATGCTGTCTGGTCGCTTTTACTGTCCGTATCCTCAACAAAATCATCTGGCATCCGGAGTGTGTTACCGTATACCATTTCCGCTGCAGTACATTTAATGTCCTCTTTCTAGGTAGATCGAAAGCCGAGAAGAACTGTAGGCAGAGCTTGAAGCCAGTTTTCGTCTTCATGACACATGAGTGCTGCTTTTAAAGATCGACGCCAGCGCTCCACCATTCCATTTGAAGAAGGACGATAAGCAGTCGTCCTGATGTGTTTGCAACCAATTATTTCGGTTAGCGAACGGAAAATCATTTATTCGAATTGGCTACCGCGGTCTGTTGTAACGATCCCTGGTGTACCGAAACGTGAGATCCAATGGTGATAGAAATTGGTGGAGACTGTGTCGGTGGTGATTTCGGTAATTGGTACGGCTTCCGTCCATCGCGAGAAACGATCGATCATCGTAAGGACATACTTAAAACTGTTTACGATTGGCATTGGACCAAGTAAATCGAGATGTATGTGGTCGTATCTTTTATCTGGCGCTGCAAACTTTAACAGGAAAGTCGTGACGTGTCGGCTAGCTTTAGAGCGTTGGCACTGAATGCATGATTTTGCCCAATTCGCATAATTCTTGTGCATTTTGGCCAGACGAATTTTTCTCGTAGTAAACGACTGGTAACCTTCCCACTGGGGTGCGACAGGTGGAGCACAGAATCAAATGCTTGGCGTCGAAGTGCTTGTGGTACGTAGGGTCGTGTGATACCTGTTGATAAGTCACAGTACAAATGCTTTCCACTCTTCTGTACTCTCTGCAAATCCAATGATGTTTCCGAGTATAACAGACTTTGTAATTCGCTATCATGTTGTTGTTCCGCTGCTACGTCTGCCATATCGAGTGCTTTATGTGCGGTAACTGCATCAAGTCAAGATAGAGTGTCTGTCACAATATTTGTTTTGCCTTTAACGTGGAGTATGTCCGTTGTGAACTAGGAAATATACTCCAGTTATCGTATTTGGCGTGGTGATGCTTTTCATGATTTCTGTGTGAAAGCGTAGCACAGTGGCTTGTGGTCGGTTCGTACCACGAATTGGTGTCCTTCTACTCTGTCTCGAAAATATTTGATAGCCGAATAGATCGCCAACAATTCTTTATCGTAAACGCTGTAGTTTTGTTGAGCGTCGCTAAAGTTTTTGGAATAAAATCCTTGCGGCAGCCAAATGCCATCGACGAACTGTTCCAGTACTGCTCCCATCACGAGATTTGAGGCGTCCGTTGTTATAGCCAACTGAGCATTTTTAACTGGATGTTTGATACAAGCTGCTGCTGCTAACAATTATTTACATTAATTGTTGTTGACGTTCAATTTACAGGCCTTTTATCAATTTTTCGGGAATCGCGCAGGAATTCATTTAGCGGAGCAAGTACTTCTGCGGCATTTTTTAGGAATTTCCGATAGAAATTGATCATGCCCAAATAACCCCGTAGACTTTGAATACTTTTTGAGCTTTCACATTCCGATATTGCATCAACTTTTTCTGGTAGTGGCTTGATTTCTTCGCTGCTTAACAGAAATCCCAAATGACGTACCTCGGGTTTTCCAAAATTGCATTTGGTGACGTTAATTTTGATGCCGTGTTCCTTTAATCGAGTGAACACTTCCTGTAAATGTACCCGTTGTTCCTCCTCCGAGCTGGACGCGATAAGGATATCATCCAGTTATCCAAAACTGTAGCTTAATCTCGAGAGAACAATGTCCAAAAGGCATCGGCAAAAATTCAAAGAGTCTAAAGGGTGTGATGACCGCTGTCTTTTCTATGTCCTCATCTGCAATTGGCACTTGATGATAGGCGCGGATCAAATCTATGGTCGAAAAGATTGTCTTTTCGTGTAGATTATGGTTAAAATCTTCCATTCCTGCCATTGGATATCGATCTGGTATCGTAACTGCGTTTAGTTTTCTGTAGTCGCTACAGGGTCTCCATTCTCCTGACTTTTTTGGGACCAAATGAAGTGGACTAGCCCATGGGCCACTTGAAGGACGACATATTCCATTTTCCACCATGTACTCAAACTCAGCCTTTGCGGATTGATATTTGTCCTGCGGTAATCGGCGAACTCGTTCCGCGATTGGCGGGCCTTTCGTCAATATGTGGTGTTATAGTATTACCTTTTTGGTTTGCGGCGTTGTCACAGAACTCGTTAGCTCGGGAAATCCGGTGAGGATGTTGAGATGTTGTGGTGATTGCTTCGGCTGGTTTATCTGAAAGTGTTGCGACAGCTTCAAGATTTGTCTTACCATCCACCAACCGCTACCGCTTGACATCAACGAGCAAATTCAAATGTTGTAGAAAATCAGTTCCGAGTAAAAGATGATCCACTGCGGCAATGAAAAACGCCATTTGAAAATCCTCTGTAGTCCAAAGTCGAGCGAAAGGATTTGTTCTCCGAACGTGTTGATTGTCGTTCCATTTGCAGCGTACAATTTCCGTTCTTCTTGACGCGTTTTACCCTGGCTAGGGATTACCGATACCTTTGCACCTGTATCCACGAGGAATCTTAGCCCTGTTTGCTTTTGGGTTACTAATAGGCGGCTCTTGTTTAAGTGGACGTCACCGCTGACCGCATTTGACGATGACGGTTTTAGTTTTCCTGTTCGGAAAATTGGCATGGCGGACGGCATTTATTTGCCTTTTTCCCAAATTTCCGGTGATAAAAATCATTTTTCTCATCTGCACCTTGACGTGTGCGTGTTTAAAAACTTGGGCGCCAGCGAGGACGTGAACGGGATCAATTTTTAGAATGTGGATGTTGATTTCTTGTGTTCACTTCTAATCTGTCAAGTCGGTTTAGTATTTCCACGAGAACTGGATCTGACCTCGGAGCAAGAGTTTTTGATGGAGCAGCGTTGAACTCCTCGACAATTTTGTTTGCCATTTCGAGCAGTTTTGCGATGTCCCTTTCGGTTGATACGGACATGATGGCGCGTACATACACTGGTAAACGTCGTAACCAAAAGGCACGTAGAGCATCTTCCGGCAACTACGAGCCTGCCATGTTTTGCATCAGACGAAATAGATGTGATGGCTTTTAGGCACGCAATTAGAGCTCCGTTAGCACTTGCGTTAGCTGCTGCTCAGGAGGCGCAGCAAATCGAGCAATCAATTGCGTTTTTAGCTCCTCGTATTTGTTTCCGACCGGCGGATGTTTTACTACCTCCGCAACTTGCTTGAGGATGGTAATATCCAGGGATGTCACTACCGCGTTAAATTTTGCCGTATATGAATACACTTTTTAATGTCCGAAGGTGGATTCAATCTGGGAAAATCAAAGTTCGACTTATGACTCCCAAAATGGTGGTACTTTTACATCACGCACGGCTTCTAGTCGAGGGGGTTCACTACCGAGCCACAATTCACGTGCGAGATTCAGCGAAGTTTTCGGAGTTTCCGTAGTAATATTTCTCTCTCCGGGCGTTGACGATTCGCCACTGGTCGGCATTGTATTTATGTTTTATTTTTCTCACGTAAGGGTCACCAATTATAGGAACTTGTCTTTGCGTCGTTTCCTATATTAACGAAACATCTAAATTTTGTATGGTCAAAAATAGTATTTATTGAGCGCACAGAAATGAACTTTATCGGTCGGAGTATAAAACCAGAAGAAATTATATACACAATAATTTAAGCGTACATATTAAAAAGTTGTTCGGCATCTTGGACCTAATTCACGGAGAGATGGCGCTTTGCCACTTTGAGATCCGCTACAGAAGCACCTGCACTTTCTGTTGAGGACTATTTTGAAGCAGGTTTGCCTAAACGTTGAAAAACGAAATTTATTTTTTGGTCTTGTTTATTTTTTCTCTCTGAAAGAGATTCAAGTTGTTGGTAAATTTTGAGAAGCAGCTCATCATTGCTACTTACATTATTAATTTTATTTACAGTATTGTCTGCTGGTCCTCTAGTGGCAAGTGCAAATGATACTCCGGGTTTGACGTAGTTGGGAGATAACAAATTGCGATTTAGTTGGTTCTGTTTTGGAGAAAATTTAACTCCTGCGTCTTAATACCAAGCGCATCCCCGATATGATGCTGGATGACCAAATATACTGCAGTTAACAGAATATAATTTTTCTTTTGGCTTCATCTGAGCCAATTTGCGTTCACCGGGGGCGTGAATATCTTTGCATTTAACGAATCTTTGGTACCTCTAATACTGGGTGAACACCGTTTTTTTAAAGCGTTCCCACCTCAGAATTCTAAAGTTCAAGTACCATAGCTGTTGGAGGGCACTCGGACTGCAATCGTTAGAAATTTGGACCAAATAAAAAAGTAATATTTTGCCTTCAACAGTTGATCTCCTTGTAGCAAAATTTTTCACACTGAAGAATTTGACAGCTGGTGCTGCTTCCTGTAACATTTCAACGAGATCAACTATGTGCTCCCCACAGTCCACGCCCTTCAACAGAAAAGTCTGCTTTTCTTCCGCCTTTGACGTGTATGTGATGTGGGGAGCTTGTACACTATTAAGACATCTTTCGCTAGCTTGAAATCAGCCGATGTTTTTGTCTTAATTGTGAGTTTACCAGCGGTCACTGTCTTAGGTTCGAAATTATCTATTAAAAAAGTCTACACGCAACGAGTGCTAGGCGTAGAATCCTTACAAAACCCTAAAAACAGTATATTATTGTGTATTGACCAATTGTGTATTTTTTATCAAGAAATAACAAAATCGTAGACATTTTTTTTTAAATCCGATTTTTGGAGTAAAAAGTTGTTTTAAAATTAGAAATTTTTATCCGATCGCTTGAATCCTAGTTCATGCGACGGCTACAGATGGCAAATCAGAGAGAAAGTCAAGTCGTTTCTTAGAAATAAAAGCGACGAGTATAAAAAACATGGTTTCGAAAAAATCGCGTTTAAAGTGCGAAATCTCGAAACAATCTTGTAGTGAATTGGATGTTCAAAAATGTCCGTGAAGGACTGCAGCGATGTTCTGCTGCCTCGGCAGAAGAAGGTGTCGGTATCTGCCGAGAATGCCCTCGTCTGGAGACGCGTGAATGCGCTGGCAGGCTAGCACGAGGACCCACTACAAAAAATTTCGCACTCACGAATTTTGTTGGAGATCAAGAGGCGACCGAAGTCGCAAAAATTGTAGATAACCACACCGAGGGAGATAGAACTTGTTACGAGAACAAGTGGAACCTGAGAAGAAAGGCGGGCTTGGGGTAACTTCGTCATTACCCGACAAAGTTCATGGCCCACAAATGAAAGAGGGGCAACCGGGTGGTGATGGAGCCCCTTCGCACCCACCCAACCGGAATAAATCTATATAGATTCTGTTGCAGTGGCCAGGTATTCCTCTTCTGAGTGGAAAACTCATACAACTTGAATTGCATGAACTTTCCCGCCAGAAGGGGAGTACCCCGGTGACCAATTTATGCCATAGAATTATACAATTTGATTGCATAACGCTATGCCATAAAGAGGCACTCTGCTTGGGCCACTCAACCCGCGATATCACCTGAAACAAAGAAGAATTAACTAAGTACCCGGCGGCTGGCTCATGTTTTGAGGTTGAAGCCTGCCACCGTACCGGGTCCTATACTCGTTCCTAAAAGAAGCGGAACAGAAAGACCGAAAGTTATGGTATATTAATGCATTTTATTTAACAAAAAAATTCAACATGATATTCTGTTCAAAAACAAAAGACTATACAAGCGAGAGATCATATCAATTATCTTTAGTTTAGAATATTAAATAATCCAATACAAAGACGGTACCAAATAAGCAAGGTCTTTTCGAGACTACAGAATTTATGGAAAGAAACACCGGTGTCCGAGTGCTTTGGTTCAGGTATTAGTATGTAGATAAATTTAATGAAACATGCAAAGAAAATATAATTGGTGAACAAAGAAGGGTACTTACCCCCAAACCTTCTCTGACGAGCGCTCGTGTTCGGGGCGGGGAATCCTGGAATTCTTAAATAATCGAAACCGAAACCAAAATCCACTCGCACGAACCGTTTCATTTATTTATGACGGAATGAACAATTTAGCAGTAATTATTTGTTTTACTAAATTCAATAAATTTAAACAAAATACAAAAAAAAATAACGGGCGCCTAATCGAATACAATCAATGATTGCCTCACGTTTCCCTAGACGGCTGAAGTTTCCGATGTTTATCATGAGAAAATTTTGGAGTCCTGTGACTAAATTATTGCCTATATGAATTCATACGCGACCTAGCTAACTTTCGTCTTATCGGTGGAGACAAGTGCTCTTTGGAGTACGGGCGTTCCGCTGATTCTGCCAAAAGTCTTATAAAATCTCGTTCCCCTTCGGTGTGCAGTAAATTCCAATAGAAAGAAGGGATTCTCGACAATTCAGTCGGCCAGTCGGCGGAAAACGGTTTAGTTCTTCCGTTACAACTCGACAAATCAAAAACCTCTATACAAACGGCTTATTCCGTACACCACAAATAATCGCGTCAGCACAATTGTGAGAAAATTCACTTTGGAAATTAGCTTTAACTCAACTGTACTATTATCGGTACATTTCCTTCACTTTCACTCTCCGAACCATCCGTTAGGTTCAATTGGGGCAATTTTTCACTATAAAATATCTTTTTATTCGAAACACAACAATTGGCAAAACGAATTTCATCCAATTCCACAAAATCCAATTCCACAAAATCTTCACTTCACACCTTTCCAAGCTCTTCGCAAAGTAAAGCAGAAACCATGGCTAACCAAGCAAGTACTAAGTGCCTTGAATGCTAAAAGTAAGGCACACCGCCGTTTCAAGCGTTGTGGTACTGAAGAATCCAGAGCCCGCTTTTGTGATCTACGTCTTGCAGCAAAAAAAGAACTAAAGACTGCAATGAAAAACTACTTCAGTAGCTTGGAGAGTTCCCTCATGGCGAATAATGCGAAACCATTCTGGTCATACATTAGATCCTTTAAGTCCTCCTCTTCTGTCCCTCCTTCAGTCCGCTGGAATAATATAGTTAGCTCTTCTCCACAGGATATTTCCAACTTGTTCTCTCAGTTCTTCTCGTCAACTTTTATTCCTTCTTCTCATGTCTCTAATCCAGTTAATACACCTGTACTTCACTCCATTGACATTTCTTCACTTTTCACTGACCATATCGAAGTTGAATCCCTCATTAATTCACTTAATCCTAATATATCACCTGATCCTGACGGCTTGCCGAATATTTTTGTCAAGTCGTTAGCGTCTTCACTTTGTATCCCTCTGGCATTTCTCTTCAACCTCAGTCTAAAGACTGGTATTTTCCCTACTTATTGGAAAAGAGCAAACGTTGTTCCTATTCTTAAAAGTGGTGATCCTTCTTCTGTGTCCAATTATCGTCCTATTTCCTTAATTTCCTGTTTCCCAAAATTACTTGAGCGTCTGGTACACAACCGGCTTTCAGTTTCATTGACCCCTATCTTGTCGAAAGAACAACATGGGTTTCTCAAAGGTCGCTCTACGACTTCAAATTTAATTGAACTCACCGATTTCATTGCTAAGGCCCTAGACAATCGATTGCAGGTTGATGTAATCTTCACTGACTTCTCGAAGGCATTTGACACGGTCAACCATCAACTTCTCTGTTATAAACTGAAAACTTTTGGGGTTGTTGGCCCTCTCTTATCATGGATGGACTCCTACTTGTCTTCTCGTATATGTTGTGTTAGTTACTGTGGAACTACCTCTATTCCATTCTATCCGTCCTCTGGTGTTCCTCAAGGTTCCATTTTAGGTCCCCTCTTATTCCTATTGTTTATAAATGATCTTCCTTCGGTTATCGCTTCCAATTACCTACTGTATGTCGATGATTTTCAAGTCTTTCGAGCTATCAGGTCTGTACAAGATTGTCAATATCTTCAGATGGACCTGATTGCACTTAGTAACTGGTGTTCGTGTAATTACCTCTGTCTTAATCTTGCCAAATGCTATAAAATGACTTTTAATCGAAATCGTTCTCCGCTGAATTTTACCTATATGTTGAACGAAGTCCCACTCGCTGCTGTGAGCTCTGCTAAGGACCTTGGCGTCACTTTTGATCCTAAGCTCAATTTTGATGCACACGTTCTAATCGCGACTACTAGGGCCTCGAAAATATTGGGACTTGTTTTCAGGCACGCGCATAAATTTAACAATGTATCTACTCATGTCCGCTTGTTTATCTGTCTCGAATATTGCTCTGTAGTTTGGTCTCCCCGACACTCCTACCTCATTGACTCGTTAGAGAATGTCCAGCGTAAATTTACTCGTGTCTTGTTTTACAAATTCAAAATCCCATATCAACCCTCTGACTGCCGTTTATCCTTCCTACGTTTGCCTACTCTGTCATCCCGTCGCATGTATCTAGATCAGTGTTTTCTGTATCAACTCTGCCACAATCAAATTTCATTAACATTGCTTGCAGACTTACGTCTTCGTCAATCATGGCGTTCTTCTCGGGCAAACAATTTTTTCATGCCACCGTATGCCCGTACAAATTTATATTTTCACTCTCCTATTATACGAATGATAAGGAATCATGATAGGCTTGAGCTTGGTCCTTTTTCCGACTCATACCTAGTTTTTAAATTGAGGTTAAGAAGCCTGATTCTTAAAGCTCAACTGGAGTAAATATTAGACTTTATTTTTTTTTTTTTGAGTGCTTTAATTTAATTTTACACGCATATTTATTGTTGTTAGTACCATTGAATTTCTTTTTTATATTAACTTTAACACAATTCTAATTTTCATTAATTTTCTTTTCTGTTTGTTTTGTTCCATTTTGTAATTGGATAATGTTTATCTGTTAAATGGAATTTAAATAAATAAATAAATAAATAAAATCGCGTATATCTAACACTTCCAGTTAATTCTCCACGCGGCGTCCACGCTGTCTTGCGGTTTCGAACAGCCTCTCTCAATTCCGAAAATTGTTAATTTATTTCCATCCTATCACCGTTCTTTGCAAAATTGCATCGTCCACTCAATCATTAACGTAGCAAGCCAAACATCAAAAAACTCCAACAATAATCTATACACTTCAAATTATCCGCTAACCAAGTTCACGCTAATCGCGCGCTTTTTTCTCACTCCTCGTCCTTTTGTTCAATTCGCTCCGCGTGCCACTAATCCGCGCGACAACCAAATCCCATCACCCCAATCCATCGCAATCTTCCACTCCGTTTCTGATAGTCTTGTCAAAACCGTAATCACCGGTATAATCCTGTTGACGACCTTCTCGCTATCCAAACGCGCACTCTCGCCTTGTAGTCGCCATCCGCTCATCGGGTTCTCGCCAAACGGACACTCGTCGATAAGCGTTCGTAGATCATGCTCCATAAATGGCCAATCAAATCAGATGTTAAATACTTTTGCATTTCTTTCCGATTTCGATGATTTCCAAACGCGTTGATGTGAGTGCGTTGCATTACATCCCGCGCCAAACTTTTCGGAAAGCAGATTTTCCAAATATTTCGGTCAATTATCGGATTCCCGTAAGTGAATTCTCTACGACATAAAATCAATTCATTTTCTACTTTGAAATCCGGATATTCATGCGGATAGTCAATAATTTGTTTCCGTAGTAAATTGTACTTGAGACAATTTTGCTTACCATCAGTTATATTGTTTTTCATTTCATTTATGAGACTCGTCTCAACCCGAGACAGAACATTTAATTCGACATTTTTATTTTGTTTTCTTTGCTGGAGGGTGAAATCAAACTTTTGCAATGCAATGCACCATCGAGTAAATAAAGCGTCTAGTTTAGTTTCGTTTAGAATCCAAGATGAAATATTTTTATCAGTTATCACAACAAAATGTTCTCTTTCAAGATATCGTTGGTATAAAAGACCTACAATTATCTTGAAATTTACGTTACATTGAACGTAGAACGGGCGTCCATAAACTGGCCCATGGATGAGTTGGTCACTAGTTAAATGTGTTTTAATATGAGCGAAAGCTTCGCGGGTTCCTGGCGTGAAATGCAACTGCTTACTACTAGTTTTACTCAAAAGGTAAAGTGGGGCGACCATTTTGTCATAATCAGGAATAAGACTTCGTAGCCAGTCGGTAATTTGTAGGAACATTTTCAGGCGTTGCTTTGTTTCCGGCCGGGGAATTATTGAAATGGGCTTCCAAAGCATCTGGATTACTTGTTACAGAGTTCCTCTGAACAATATATCTAAAACATTTCACAGATTTCATACAAAATTTGTTTTTTCCTGTATCTATAGTGAGCTTCGCAACGGACAATCTTTTTGCTACCTCCTGAAGATGGGCAAGGTGCGACGTAAAATCATTCGAAAAAACTAGAAGCGATTCAGAAGTTATCACACATTGCTTCCGCAATTCGTCCGAGAATAATTTTTCCATTAGTCTTTGAATTTCTTGGTGAACATTTTTTTTTTTTTTTTTAAGCCAGAAGAAATACGCTTGAAAGGGTAGCGTTTCGTTTGATCTACGATTTTGAAAGCAGTAAATTCCTGGCACTGTGGGTCAAGAGGTATTTGCTAGATTAAATTGCTTATTTCCAAAGCAGACATGTACTCGGCACTCTTAATTTGATTCAAAATTTTATCTTTGTTGGGTAAAGGATACTTATCAGTTTCTATTAAGACATTTATTTTCCTGACAAATTTTTTTAACAAAAAAAATATTCGGATCCCATTCGCGTATTGGACGGGGTTCACAACCGTACCTGCTCGATTACAACAATCTCCCTTATGATGGCTTACTATGTATGTAGCTATACATACAAATTAATTTTAAAGTCCATTTGATCTTAAAAAATTTGTAACAAAATAAGTTAAAAACAATTTTTTTAGTAAAAAAACGCCCCTTAAATAGTATAATATGCAGTCAATAGCTTTTAAATTAATTAAGACAATGTCTCAGATATTTTTGAATCATTCCAAGTAATGCAAACGTGCTTATTTGCATTCTGTCCACAACAACGTAGTTGTGATTCTAGAATAAGTAGAATATTCTATTTAATTAAAATCTATCATGAATTATGAAGAAATGGTTTTTTAGTGAAACAGAATTATATGAATTACTCACCGGAAATGAGGCTCATAAAACTTGGAAAATTAATTTTAACAGGGTGATCTTCCTGGAAGATCTGCAGAAAATAGTGATCATACATTCGATTTTCATTATGAATAGAAAACATGCACTGAAAAGCAACAAAAGGAATGTTGTTTGAAGCTTTGCATAAACGTGTTTATCGGAATATTTAATGAAATCTTTCAAGTATTCAATGCCAAAAAAAATGTTTTAATGCAGCTTAAGCAAAGTTAGACAAGAGCGTACGTGATTGAAAGAACATCCAAAGGAATTACTATGAATTTTGTTTACTCATTAATTGACGACCTGTTTTTTGAATGCTCCATATAAATACATATATGCCCGCAAGCCCATCTCATTAAGCTGAACCAGGGCTTTATACTACTATAATTATAACTAATCTTATCAAAAGACCATTTACAATATGCCAATTAATATTTCCGAGACACTGAGATATTTATTACAAAGATAAACAAGTTTCAAAAATTAAAACAATTTCATACAAATTACGGATGTCTGAGACGAAACTACATAAATTTCCACTGAAAGCAACCTTGAAGGTTCTCTATATCTGACAAGCTTTTCATACAAAAATCTTCAAATGCGAAACTTACTTCGGTTACCGCACGAATGAGTTTTTTCTTTACGCAAGAAAACGAGCAAAAATACACGTTTTATTTTATATAGTACTTAGATTATAAGTGTACGTGCAGTTAATTTCTTCTTGGGGGTAATTGTTTTGATTGTGCTCAGTGACTAAGTTCAATTCCAAGAAACTTGTATATCCACGAGTGAAATCCAAAGCAAGTTTATGAATCGACTTACCTGTTGCTACTCAGAGATATTTTATACACCTGTCCTCTACGTCATTAGCTTCACGGTTATAAACAAAAACGAATCTGTGCTAAACTACCTGAGATTTGCTTATATCATTGGAATTGTACATCGTTGGAGCTCGTTATACAAGAGTGCACTTAACAACTGCACATTGGACTTTACTACTGCTCTGTGGAGCTCAATAGTAATTATAATGCATGAACGTCTTTGAAATGGCTGAGATTTGTTCATAGAGTTTTGGATAAAATTAAATAAAATTCTTTTGATTGAAGAGAAACTTGGTCAGTGGAGACTACAAAAAAATTCTAGAACTTAGCCGCAAACATAAGCGAAATCATTACTAAACTATTTTAACGAATTAACATCGTATATTGGTTATAAAGGAAAAATTATGACTAAAGATTAAAATTGCATTATTTAAAAGAAAACTCCTAACATTATCAGTTCGATGCCTAATCACAACTGAAATCTACCAACTTAAAAATGCATATTTGCTAGCACTTCACATTATCATTACGGTAAAGTCTGTAAACGCACGTGGTTAGAATGTTACCTTAAATTAATACGAAAGAGAATTTTCGTTCTGCAGGTATCTACTCAAATAGCAAGAGATATCCTGCTAGTCGTTTTAGGACTTTGTAAAACAGAATTTTGTAGATACTAGTCAATATTAGCCAAAGAATGGTTACGTCAGTTTCTTAAACCTGAAACAACAAAATGCTCCCGAACTTAATCTTAGCTTACAAAACCGTCACAATATTGTCGCGTTTTATGGTTCGCGGCCAATAATTTTAATGTTCCGGGAGAGTGAAAACGCAATGTCTTTTAATTTAAGTTAAAAGAGTTTATTTAATTACAAAAAAATTCACAATCACTTATTTAACTATTTCACAATTTTAATTTTCACTATTAAAAGTCTAACACTTGTCCATAAATTTCTTATCGCAATTGTCTTCTAAAATCACTTCACTATTACTCGATCACTATCGCTTTCCACACACTATCGCTGTTTTTACTATCACAGTTAAATGAAAATGATCCCCCCATTCATTCATTTCGCCTTATATGTATATAGGGTCCCCATCCGTTCAATGCATTTCTCATACATTGGCGAATGTTCTGGCGAGAGGTATCTGGTATATTCGAGCAGATGAATGGAGCAGTGACTCACTTCCAAATGTTGATCATGCTTGGAGGGTTCTCGTGGTTTCGAGTAAATTTATTTTGTTGATGTTCTTAATGGTTGTGAAAACAATTGCGACAATAGCTCGGGGAGAATTCTTTGTACATGTAACACTGCCCCCACCTCAGTTCTTTTCGCCCCGAAAAGATGTGTCGCCGTTTGTAGTCAATTCTCCCTGGGTGTAATATGAGGCAAGACGTTCCAAATGCACGATTTACATTTTGGCTCTCGGCTTACGGTGTTCCTGTATGCGATATACGACGTCGTTGATTCGCTTTGTAACCCGGTATGGTCCCTCCCAATTATGCTGCAACTTTGGAGACCTACCCTTTCGCCGTTGCGGGTTATATAGCCACACCAAGTCATCTTGCTGGAAGCCAGTAGTATTTGCCTTGAGATCATACCTGGTCTTCATGCGGTCAAGCCGATTCGAGGTGCTTTCGCACTGTCCGATGTATCTGGTTCAACCGTTGCCTTAGCTCACTTGCGTACTCCGAGATGGTTTGGTGTTTCTCGAGAAGTGTTCCGAACTTTATATCAGCTGGCAGACGAATAGTCTTTCCAAAAATGACTTTGGCAGGGGCTTGGCCCTTCGATGCATGTTCGGCAGCTCTGTACGCCATCAAAAATAGTGGGATATGTCGGTCCCAGTCCCTTTGGTTCTCGTCAACCATTTTGGCCAGGTGTTTATTGAGCGTGCCGTTGAAACGTTCGACCATTCCATCGGATTGGGGATACAGCGGTGTTGTCCTCGTTTTCCGTATTCCCAGCAGCTCGCACATCTCGCTAAAAACTAGTGACTCGAAGTTTCGGCCTTCATCTGAATGTAGTTCACAAGGTACGCCGTACCTACTGACCCAATTTAACACTAGCTGTTCGGCTACAGTAGTTGCTTCCTGGTTGGGAATGGGGTAGACCTCGGGCCACTTGCTGAAATAATCAGCTACAACCAGCGTGTATCGATTTCCCCATTCAGATTCAGGATAGGGTCCTGCGATGTCAACAGCAATCCTTTCAAATGGTACCCCCACGTTATAGGTTTGCATTTGTCCTCTCAGTCGTCGCTTTGGACCTTTGACGGAAGCGCAAATTGTGCATCTGCGACACCAGTCCTCTACATCTTCTCGAGTGTGGAGCCAGTAGAACCTTTCCCGCAATTTCGCTAAGGTCTTGTTAAAACCAAGGTGGTCTCCCGAGGATCCTTCATGCATTTCCTTAACCACATAGTGGACTCGGCTTTTGCGTAGTATAGTTTGCATCCTATAAGAGCTGCCATCCACCGTTTCCCATTTCCGCTTGAGTACGCTACTCTCCGCCTAAAGGGAGTTCCATTGTGCCCAATAGCTTTTCAGGGTTGCACCATGCATTGAAACGTCCTTCCACTCAGGCCGCCCACTCGTCTCCTTCCACCCGAGCAATGGTCCGATGTCTTCATCGGCTAACTTGGCATTTCGAACCTCCTCCGGTGACCAACCTTCATCGAATTTGGCCGTTATCAATCGCAGATCAACGGGCGGTTCCTTTCCCTCAATCCATCGGCAATGCTTGCAGTTAGTTGGATATGGACGACGAGATAGGGCGTCCGATGAACAATTTCGTAGTCGTATGACTGCAATGTTTCGATCCATCTCGCAACTTGTCCCTCGGGGTTTTTGAAGTTAAGTAGCCATCTCAGCGATGCATGGTCCGTTCGAAAAACAAATTTCTGGTACCTTTATACTTATGAAACTGCTTGGTGGCCTCAATTATAGCCAATAGTTCCTTCCTGGTCACGCAGTAGATCCTCTCACTTTTTGAGAGAACTCGACTGTGATAAGAGAGGACTCTTTCTTCGCCATTGATCTGCTGGGAGAGTACAGCTCCAATACCGCCGTTGCTTGCATGGGTGGCAACTACAAACATTTTTCCTGGTTTCGGATATGCCAGCACGGGTGATTCACACAGCTTCTCCTTCAGGGTCTCAAAGGCTGTCTGGCATTGTTTATTCCAGACATACGGACGATTTTTCTCGGTTAACTTATGGAGACACTTAGCTATTTTGCCAAAGTCTTTGACGAATCTTCGATAGTAGGTTGCCAGACCCAGAAAACTTCGTAGTTGGCGCTTGTTGTTTGGTGTTGGCCAGCTTTTAACGGCTTCAATTTTCTCAGGGTCTGTTTTGACCCCTTCTGCGAATACGACGTGTCCCAGGTATTTTACTTCAGCTGTGAAAAGGGTACACTCGTCGGGACTTAGTTTCAAATTTGCCAGTCGCAATCGGGAGAAAATCTCTTCTGAGTTCCGCACATGCTCTTCGAACGTTCTACCGATGACGATGATGTCATCTAGGTACACCAAGCAGGTTTTCCAGGTTAGACCACGTAGCACGTATTCCATCAAGCGTTCGAAAGTGGCTGGAGCATTGCAAAGCCCAAACGGTATCACCACAAATTGCCATAATCCGGTCCCAACTGAAAATGCGGTCTTCTCTCGGTCCTTCTTGTCGATTTCTACCTGCCAGTAGCCACTCTTGAGATCGAGTGTAGAAAACCATTTTGCGTCGGCTAAAGTGTCCATGATGTCAACGATGCGTGGGAGCGGGTAACTTTCCTTCTTAGTGACGTCGTTAAGCTGCCTACAGTCGACACAAAAACGAGTGCTACCATCCTTTTTCTTTACTAGAACTACAGGCGCGGCCCATGGACTGACAGAAGGTTCAATAACGCTTTGTTTTTCCATGTCCGAGATCAGCGCGCTCACTTCTTCTTGTTTGGCTATAGGAAGACGTATCGGTGCTTGTCGAATCGGCTTGGCTCCCTGTGTATCTATGGCGTGAGTTACTAGACTCGTTCGGCCTTGGTCAGCTGGGCTTGTTGAGAAGATGTCACTGTACTTGGTGACCAGATCAGAGGCTTGCTTGAATAGCTGCGCTAGCAATTTGACCTGCTTCAATATTGCAGACATGGATTCCCGGGCCTTGCCTGTGTCTTGCCTCCTTTTCCAATGATGGTCGTGAGTAGCTTCCAAGGAGGTGATGGTGAAAACAGGCTGGCAGCTGCCGATGACTTCTCCCGCTTTGATGCTCGTGGTTGAGTCTGCGGTGTTAAGGACTCTAACCGGCACGTATCCGTTCCTTATAGATCTTACAAGGTTTCGTCCTACTATCAAACTGCGCAATGCTGACGTCTTCGTCGGCTCTATCAGATAAGATCGCTGGTCTCAAGAATCATCATCAAGCTTGGCCCATACAATGCTTTCAGAAGAATTTGGTGCATCAATGTCGACACATACTACTACATTCATCTTAGGAATTTGGACACTGGGATCCTCCATCAATACTTCGACATTCTGCCATTTCAACACCCGTTTGCCTAAATCCAACGTGATGCCATGTGGTCGCAGGAAATCAATTCCGAGAATGCAGTCTTCCATAATGTTCGCGACCAGAAAATTATGTCGGAACGCAAGGTCTCCCAACTGTATCGGGAGGTTGACCTTTCCATGGACAGGTGCAGTTTCTCCCGTAGCTGTCCGTAGTGAGAAAATCCTGCCCTTTTGAAGTAGTTGTTGCCTAACATGGTCTGGTCGGATAATAGATCGGGTTGCACCAGTGTCGATTGTTATGGTGCAATGTTCTCCGTCAACTTGACCCGGAAGGCATAAGTCCGCTTCTCCACGATGTAGTCTTGATACAGTGATGGTGGTGCTGGGGACGTCGATCCTCCTAGCCAACCTCTACCCCACGAAGTTGGCTCTTACATGTTTCCCGACCCCTCAGTTTGAAGGGCTTCCATTCTGGGCTCTTGAATCAGTCTGGATCTCCTCCTAGCTGCACACCCTGGACAATAGTTCAGTTTCCTTCGCTTCTTGCAGTCTCTTTGCAAGTGCCCCTTCTCTCCGCAATTCCAGCATCTAGGCGCACCATTCACCTGCGGCTCTTGCTCAGTTTTCACGCGCTCACACCTGCACTCATCTGCCACTATCTCGTGAACCCGGGCAGTGGTACGAGTCACATTTTTCGCTGCCTCAAAGTTCAGACTGTAAGCCATTGCGTCCTTAACCGTTTGCTTTTGAGCTAAAAGCACGGCTTGTTGCAATTCCGGGTCCTTCAGTGCGCTGATGAATGCTTCTGTCGCTGCATCATTTCGGTGTTCTGGGTCGTAGGCTGGGTAAGCCAAAAGTGCTAGTCGCTTGATGTCTTGGGCTAGCTGCTGTAGGGTTTCACCAGACCTCTGCGCCCGATGCCTTAACTGTGACGGATAATTCTGCTTCAGATGATCGTCTCCATAACGCATGTCGAGCGCATTCATTATAGCAGCCGGGTTTGAATGCAACCCAACGGGGATGGTCTGCAACAGCTCGGCAGTTGGGCTTCTTAAGGCAAGAATCAATGCAGTTGCTCGTTCCTGCTCATTCCAGTGATTTATGCGAGCGGCTGCTTCAAACTGGGTTTTGTGAAGAGTCCACACCGTTTGCCCATCGAATATTGGTGCTTTCACATTTCTGGATGAGCTTTGTGCTGCGGTTGTAAGCGGAACTGGTGAGGTAGTTACTACTGCCTTTGCTGCTTCCAATTCCTTTTTCATGTTTTCCATCTCATGGTTGATTCTCTCCTCGACCTGATCGACCTTTTCCTCGACCTGGTAAACCTTTTCCTCGACCAAGCTCCGCTTTAATTTCGGTTGACTGTTTCTCCAGCTTCTGTGTGATGTCTGCCTTGATTTCGATCGCTTGTTGGTCCAGCTTCGCTGATTGTTCATTTAGCTTCGCTGATTGTTCATTTAGCTTCGCTGATTGTTCATCTAGCTTCGCAGTTCAACTGGATGACATCAGCATTAACATTTGCATTAGCGCATTTTCTGGCTCCTTTGATTTTGGTGTTTCCAGTTCTCCACCTTCTGCGCCTTTTTCCGCATCTGAGAGCTCACCCGAATCCAGATTTCCGCCTTCCGACTCGATCGCGTCACGCAAGCGTGCAATCAGTATGGCCTTTCTACCTTGCGTGGCCAGATTTCGCTGTTCCAACTCCTCTTTGAGCTCCGATATGCTCAATTGATTAATTTTTAGATGTAAATTTCCTGACATTTTTATTATTTCGGCTATTTTTCCACGAGTTTCCACGTTAATTTACACTATTGTGCACTTTAAAAATGTTTAAACGTTTTCACTTCCAAAATGTTCTTTCTCACTTCTTGACACCAATGTCGCGTTTTATGGTTCGCGGCCAATAATTTCAATGTTCCGGGAAAGTGAAAACTCAATGTCTTTTAATTTAAGTTAAAAGAGTTTATTTAATTACAAAAAAAAATCACAATCACTTATTTAACTATTTCACAATTTTAATTTTCACTATTAAAAGTGTAACACTTGTCTATAAATTTCTTATCGCAATTGTCGTCTAACATCACTTCACTATTACGCGATCAATATCGCTTTCCACACACTATCGCCGTTTTTGCTATCGCGGTTGGATGAAAATGATCCCCCTATTCCTTATATATAGGGTCTTCATCCGTTCAATGCATTTCTCGTACATTGGCGAATGTTCTGGCGAGAGGTATCTGGTATATTCGAGCAGATGAATGGAGCAGTGACTCACTTCCAAATGTTGATCATGTTTGCAGGGTTCTCGTGGTTTCGAGTAAATTCATTTTGTTGATGTTCTTAATGGTTGTGAAAACAATTGCGACAGTAGCTCGCAGAATTCTTTGTACATGTAACAATATGTTTCCTACCTGAGTGGAAAATAACTTACTAAAAATAATAAATCAAAAAATTTTCCACGCACTTATACGACTCAACCAGATGATGTTGAACGCACCGTCACTTAGTGGTGGAATGCGAAATTCGATAAGATAGCGCATGAACTCGCTTTTTGAAAAACTTGAATTACATTATAAACGGTCATCCTACATTTTTCTACCATTTTATGTAATGAGTCGACTCACGACACTGGCGACCAATATATATGCACATTGCTACCATATGACTTCCCATCTCACGTCAAATTTGACGACTTCTCATCTCAAGCCAGTTTTGTCGGGGAACGTCAAAGTGGCAGTCTGGCTCAGCATGTGGTGAAGTGAGGTTAGTGTGCGTGCACGCTGTAATTCCCAAGTTGAAAATAGATAACGTAAAATGGTCTCGCTATCGTGAAGGGGATCTTCAACACCAAGTCTGCGGTGGAAATTTGGGGTCATCTGCATCGTACTTGGGATTCTCAATTCAAGCCTTAAAGCGTTAAACTGGATATACGAGTATATGACTTGGGTCCCATGGATACAGGCTACGATTTTGACTTGGATTTGGATGGTATTTGTTGAAGTTATTTGACACAACAACGAAGGAGTGGCTGTTGAGACTATGTGCAACCAAGCCCGTAATGAACACAATAGTGAGTGGTGGAGATGGTTCCATTTATCAAAGTTCCCTTAACGTCATTGTAAAATTACAAGCGATCATGAATTAATATTGAACATGCATGGTGTCGGCGAATAACTCGAAATCGCTCAGCTTTTCCAACAGTAAAGAAATCAACTGGTTAACCATCCGTGTTTGGGTTGTTCCATATAACAAAAGCGAGTGAAATGTCTTAAACTACTCAATTCAACCATACCAAATGTTCCAAAAGTACATGGTTGCGAATTCCGACGTACCGACTTTCTCCCATTCGCAACTTCAAATTGCCGCCGCAACCTCTTCACCATCCTTTGGGCACTCCTACCTTTTCCTTTGTGTATTTATTTATTTTTATTTACATTTTTCCGATTTCCCTATAATTTTTATCTCCCCATCATCACAATCCTACCCTATTCCCTTATTTCCAACTACAAAAAATAATATATACTGATAATTTCAATTTTCCCGCTAACAACATTCTATTCATTATTTCCCACCAACAAATTTAATTATTTCATAGTAACAAAAATATATTCACGTTTCCCTATTAACAAATTTCAAGTTCATGCCCATCAAAAAAGAGTTGAACTTGCTAATTTGATGGATGGAAAATCAATAGAAGTCGTCGTCTGCTGGGACCCTGGGTTCAAGTTCCCCGAGTGCAGGGAAGCACTCTTTTCAGAGTATTGGCGAAATCAATAGTTTCCGTATATGTATGTGCGACACTTTGCATCTAATCAAACACTTCTTTGATTATGCAAATTGCCATATACGCAAAAAATTAAAATTATTGCGTTTGTCGATACGAAAACAAATGTGTGAGTAGTGGAATCGAAGTATATTGAACTTCGATTACGTTACCCAGATGCGGCAGCGGTAATGAAAGATGAAAAAGATTGCGGGATCGGATTCGATGGAGGTGAAATGTGGGGATTGACTTATTGGAATTGGGGGAGTTGGTATTTGACTGAGATAGAAAGTTAGTGAACTAATTTTTCAATGTGGGAATTTGGAGGGTATATATTGAAGTGTGTTAATTTTTAAGTTGGAAAAAAAATAAAGAGGTCTGCAATTGGAGTATACGGGATCAATTTTTTTGGTGAAGAAGAAGAAATTGAATAAATTAATTGCGAAGTTGAGTGGCGGAAGTTTTGGTTTGAGGAAGGGCAAAATAAATTACATTTGTGGTGAAATAAGAAACCAGAAACCACATTAGTTGTGTAATAAACAGAACAAGAAATTACAGTAGTTGTGGAATATCGTATGTTCCATGTTCAAATACGAGTGAGAGAGAAGTTTTTTTGGGGTTTGGCCTCCGGGAAGAAAGTTGGTGCGAGTTTGAAGTCTAACTAATTGAAGTAAAATAAAGTGCCGAGAGTGATTCTTCTCATAAAAAAAGAAAAAGCAAGAAAAAAACTGTTTTGTTGGGTTTCGAAGAGGGTGCCGGAATTAAAGTTTTCCTTTCTGCGAGTATGCCATAACGACGGATCGGAGAGTGCGATATGTGGCCGTTGCGTGTTCCTTGATTTGTTTATTGATTGAATTTTCAAGTTAATTGAAAATTTAATTTTCGGTGGCCCCACACTAAAGAAGGGAACAGCTGACTTCCGAAATATCAGTATTTGCGAAATAAATAAAATTCTATGATTTCAAGGAAAACTAGTGTTTTTAGTTAATTTATGTACAATGCTATTTGAAAAGTTTGCGGCCTTATCGGAAACTTTTCAAATGACATGGTACATTCAGTCTCTTGCCAACCAATAGATGGCCTTTGCATATGTATGCCATAAAAATTTCAAGACATTCCGATCAGTGCAAAACACATGGTACCCTTCCAAAGTTGACAGGTGATGTTTGTTGGGATAAAATCGAGTATCGCGCGGTGATAAAGTGCCTCTATTTGAAAGAAAAAAAACTCGGGAAGTGATAGAGGAATTAGACTCCGTTTATGGTGAATCGTTGCTCTCATTTACAACCGCCAAAAAATGGGTAGCCGAGTTTAAACACGGTCGCACAAGCATTTTTGACGATTAACGTTCTGGACGTCCAAAAACTGTTTCAACGGAAGATATCGTCAGTTTAGTGCCCACAACCGCAATGGAAGATCGCCGATTAACCCCGTTTGTTGACGATCGACCAAAAACTCGTGTTCCAAAAGAATCCTACTGAGTTTTTGCGCCGATTAATTACTGTCGACGAAACTTGAATCCATCACCATACTCCGGAGACTAAACAGCTGTCAATGCAGTAGATTGTGGTGGAGAAACCAGCTCCAAAGAAGTCGAAGATCAAGACAACGCGCGAGTCCACACATGCATGGTCGCAATGACAAAATTGGACGAATTGAAGTTTGAATTGCTTCACCACCCACCCTACTTACCAGACCTAGTTCCGACTGACTTTTTTTTGCCGCCCAACTTGAAAAAATTCTGGGTGGGAAAAAATATGTGTCAAATGCCCAGATTCAAGAGGCAACCTGTATTTTTCAGGTTTACCAAAAGAATTTTTTTCTGATGGCCAGAAGGGTTGGGAAAATCGTTTGACCAAATGTATTGACTTGCGTGGAGACTATGTCGAGAAATAAATTTTCATTTGGCTTGAATTATATGTTTCTCTTTAAAAGGGCGGAAATTTTTCAAATGACCCTCGTACTTTTGGTTGGTGGTATTAACAAAGAACATTTTCTCTTTTTAAATAAATCTCTCAAACCAACAAGAACCCTTGAAATTTTACAAAATTTAGTTTGAAAATTAATTTTGATCTTCACTATTTACCACAATTCAAACTACAATTGTATGTACGCACAAGAACTAAGGTTATACTAACTGAGCACTTAACATTGAATCAATTAACATGAAGCTCAAAACAATTTGAATTTTGTGTTAAATGCTTGAAAGATAATTATCTGAGCTAACCGGTTTTAAAGCTGCCAGCAAACTTTTTCAACGATTTCAATTAAATTACACGTCGTTTTGGAACTTAGAACTGTACTCTTTGAAGCTTAAATTATTGTATTTTTAAGTAAATAAACGCTAAAGCACATTCAATATACTTACAACTTGTTAATCAACTAAGAATAAAATAATTTTTTTCATAATTATGAAAAATGCTTAAATATAAATAAAAAAGCAACTTTTAATATTTCTACCACTTTTTAGTTATTACTGACGTTTTTCTTTTTGTTATTTACAGATGCAAAGATTATTCTTAAAAATGTCAGCGGCAAACTGCGATCCAAAGAGCTTACAGCTATTATGGGGCCATCCGGAGCTGGAAAAAGTACTTTACTTAACATCTTGTCTGGCTATAAGTAAGTTTATTTTTAAAAAATTATACTTCCATTATTTTAATAGCATCCATTAACGTGAAAATGAAACTTACGCAATTGCCTTTCACATGTATATTTGTCTAAGTGAATTGTGCATAATTAAAAGCTATTTTTTTTTATTTTTTGTCTTTATGTGCCTTGTAAAAATGTAATAAAATATGTTTATATTATCATTTGCATGTTTTGATATATGTAATCTCGACTTCTACTCTGAATTTGTAACTGCTCAAAAAAAAGCGTGGTGCCTACATGGAGATAGTCGTATTCTTAGATTCATTGAAATCATTGAATTTTTAATTGAAGCAATAACTAGCATAGTGTAACAGTTTAATTTTTTTTTTTTTTTTGCGTAGTCCTATAGTCCAATATTCATCTTGGGAATGGGATGGTTAAAATATTGAGTATATTGGCACTCAAGGAGGCAATCTTTGCGCTTGGTTCTGTGTCCACACAGTGTTAATATGCTCTGGTTTTAAATTAGAGAAAAATATCACCAAACAAAATTTCATTCTCACCAACAGGACTCGAACCAGAGACCTTTGGCTTAAGCGGGGAATTCACGAAGCTGGGTAGCTAATTTCGATAAAATTTGGAGGGAAGAAAGTTCCCCCTATCAAGATTACATCCTTCAAGCCATTCGATGCACTTCTCAATAGAGTTGTGGCACTTACCCAGATTAGTGAAAGATTAACAAATATTTCTTAACGCGAACGAAGTTTGTTTTTTACTTCCTAGAAAATCCATGTGCATGTTAGGAAGCAGCTTTCATATACTTATTGTAAAATTATATTATGGTGTCATTGTTTTATAATTTATACCGTCTAAATTCTGTAATATAAAAAAATTATTAATAAACAAAATATGACAAGATAATTAAGAAATTTATGCATTTCGCACGCTAATTATTGTCTAATTTGCGCAATACTTAAAAAATGTTAATTTTTTTATCTATCTTGAAAAGTCGTCGCCAAATAAGTAAGGCCCGACGGTTTTTCAAGATAAAAAAGAACTGGCCTGCGGATATCAAATAAACAAAATAATTGAATACATTATCCTTTAAACATTAATTTAAAAGTGAAATTATTTAAAAATGAATCAAAAACAAAACATATGTACAAGTATATCATGAGGAAAATGGAGCTCATGTGCAGAATTAAGCCTTGGACTCCCCGATGATAGCCTAACCGTTGGCCTCACATCCACCGATACTAGCGAAATGACAGATATTAATTTTAATAAATGCAGTTTTTCGGATTTTTTCAAAAACTATCGAATATGCATCTTGAAAAATTAGATCCTGATGATAGACAAATTTTCTTTCCTCCAAATTTTATCGAAATTGACGATCCATACTTTGTGACTTTTTTTTTTTTTTGAAGATAATAATCAAGTCTCTCCAATATCAAAGAATGATTGATGGTTGTTTTTAACTTGTCAAATACTTACCTAGAAGACTAGTCTCCTCAACTTAATTGTACCACATATCAGTGTCTGACGCTTCCAACTATCTTTTGGGGAGAGAAGACTTAAAACTCGATTTTTAGTGCCATTAATTAAAATAGATACCCTACTCGATTGAAAGCTAATAAAGCTGCTTTGGACCTCTTAGGCATAGGTGTTGCATCAGAAGAAAAATGAGTTACATGGTACAGAAGCTAGCGATTAATAAATGATTTAATCAATTGCAGTTTTAAATTTTGTTTTGTAGCCCATCGTGTGGGAAATCCATTAGGATATAACTATGGAAAATATTAAATCTCTATAAAATTGTTTACTCGACCCATATAACCTTTTTCTGATGCCCAAAAGTAATGATATCCGTAGAAACAGCAGTTTTAGCGATAAACAAAAAGCCGTTCATGCCATGTTTGTCAATTCTATTAACTTCTGCACAAAATTGTTACCCTTCCACTGCTTAAGCCTTACTTTTTTTTGCTAAAAAGATCACTCTGAAACTAACTTATATCCACCATCTGTCCTGTGTAACAGCAAGTTAGATAAAAATATAAACAAGCGATGTTTCGTGAAAATTGAAGCTTGTTTCTTATCTTCCAATGCCATTTTAAATGAAAACTTCTTCTTCTTCGTAGCACTACAGCTCCTCTCTGCAAATAGCGCCTCCAACTGTCTCGATCCATTGACCGCACGCTCCAATTTTGAAATCCGAGCAGCGATGAACTGTCTTTGTCGAACGAGTCAGACCAGCGTTTCCTCGGTTTCCCTACTGATCTCCGGCCTTCAGTTCTCCCAGCGAATACCTTTTTGGGTATCCGTTGTTCTTCCATATGATTCATGTGTCCAGCCCATTGCAGCTTCCGCAGTCTCTTTAATGAAAACTAGTCTTATTCAATTTCAGCGGTTATCATGATCTTGGGCTAGTAAGACTGAAAATAACCATGCTCACTCAAGAGAGCCATGATTTCCATTGTGTCATTGTTTCAGATCAGGAATGAACCACACTGCCCATTTTCTCTTTATGCTGTTCAAACAGGACTGCTGCGAATCATGTAGTGAGCGTTGTCTCTTCTCGTGGCCGGCTGTCTCCCTTGTGCCTTTATGCTTAACGTAAGTAGATAATACGGCACTTTCTAGCATGGAGGAGGATGGCTAGCACTGCCGAATCAGAGACTGTCGTATATGCAGATGCAACCCTTAGTGTTCCTCTTCCCTGCACTTGTGTGAAGCGTTTTCAGTGGAGCTCCTTGCTAAGAGCGTTACCTCATATTTCTGCTCCGTACAGTAACATGGGCTCTACGGCACTCAATGTCGCCTTCTTTATAGACTGGGCCCCCTATGTTGGCCATAAGTCAGACTAGAGCCGGTGCGCCTAAAGCGGCCTTATGAGCTGGTACCTCAATTTGCTCAAAGAAACTCATCTTTGAGTCTATGAGCAACCCCAGGTACTTTACTGATAGTTTTGAATTAATCAGTACTTCCGCAACTCTGATCGTCCTTACTTTGGGGGATACACTGTAGCCCGTCCTACGATATGGCATGGCGATAGGTTTCACAAGTCTGGGGCAATTATAGATTCTTGAGCAACACCCAATGTAACTTTCATCCCTCGTTGGCATTGCGTCGTGTTAAAAAGCAGGCTTCGTTCCTTTAGGCAGTCCCTCAAAACCCTCATAAGGTATTCTAGGCCCTGAAAAGGAGTTTTTAAGGAACCCAGAATATCCACTAATCGAGTGGAGTTACGTTCCAAACATCAAGTCACCAACAGAACTACCCGTCACTTGCTACGGCTATGTGCTTTCGCCTTTTGGACCGCGTTCACTACTTCTGCAATCATATCAATGGTAGATCGTGTTACTCTAAAGCCGTAATACTAAAGAGATAGGCCCCCAGCAGCACGAATTGCTTCAGCGAGTCTTCCGTTGAAGTTTCTCTAACACTTTCCCAGCCATGTCTAGTATACATAACGGGCGATATGCAGATGGTGAACTAGGGTTCCCTTTTCCCTTGCTGATCAGTACGAGCCTTGCTAGTTTCCAATGTTCACAGAAAATGTCTTCATACTTGGCAAGCATTGAACTTATGAATGTTGCTTGACAAGTTACAAGACGTCAGCTGGGATGCCGTCTGGACCTAGAGCCTTCCTTGTTTTCATTTATGGGACTGTCCCTTGCAGTTCCAGCCACGTGAAGAGTGGGCACTCGCCTGCTGTTTCACCGTGGGAAATGACAACATGAACATACCCGCAACATCTCGTACATCTTTTCTGCTTCATGTATGCATGGCGTGCATAGAGCACCAAGCTTCCGCCTAAGAACCTCGTAGCCAAAGCCCGACGGATCCTTGTACACATTGTAAACTTCATTTCGCCAATAGCGAGCTTTACTGCTGTTAATTAGTTCGCGAAGGCATCTTCTGGCTGACTTTTACACTGCCAACCAATTCCAGGGGCCCTCGTATCCTGATGAGAGGTGTTCGTGAATGCCATCTGCTTTGCCTGTTTAACCCTCGTTAGTCGCCAAGCGGGAATACGGCTCAGCGGAACCCAATGTCCCGCTGATTCCTTGATGATAGGCCCGACGTTCCAACCTTCGCGAGCCTACACACACTAGCTCTGGATTAACCTTAGGTAACTTTCCTGAAGATATCCTTAAGAGAGTAAAAGTGATAGGGGGAATAAGAATACGAGACAAAGGCAAAAAATATATTTCGGACCCCCTCCTCACTATCAACAAGTGATCCCCACGTTTTGTGCCTTTAAGGAAAAATTATTACCTAGTTTGTCTTCTTTCCTTGAGACTTCCAATAAACGTGGTAGAATTTTAAGAACAAAAAAAATGTGGTATCAAAGCAGCACAAGAAAAAGTATTCATTTTTACTCAAGAAATGATTATTTTGAAGAAATTAATTTTACAATTGATTCTCATCACGGTGGCGGCCCCTTACTACATAAACTCGTATTCCTTGGCTGCGTGTACCAGACACCTTACCCAGATGCTCCGTGAAACATTCGCCTATGGTGATAACTTCGCCAGGCCTAGCTTTTTTCTATCCTATCCCTATAATTACCGCCGTAATGGATTGTCCAGTTTACCGTTCATGGTGTTATAACAATAGGGAACTAAAGATTTTTTTCTTGCTGTAAGTCTTAGGGTAAGGTTGTGGAATGATCCCCATATTTTTGCATTTATTTGATATTCGCAGGTCAAAGCCCGACGACTTTTCAAGAAAAAAGAGAATTAGCCTGTGAATATAAATTCAAATGTGGAGGAAAAAAATTGAGCAAAAAGATCACAAATATCTTGCCCATCAGAGAGATGTTTTTAGGGAACGGATGTATGTCCAAAAGAGCTAAGGACTATTAGATTGCAGTGATGTTTCAATCATATAATAATAAGATTGCAATGCGTACTTTACCGCTTTTTGGCTTCTCTACAAAGCAGTCGGTAATTGTCGAGGTCAGTGTCCAGAGTTGGAATACTGAAATTTTTTGCGTGCCTGGTCCTTCAATTTAAGAGCGTCTGAGACTTCAGCCAGAAACCAGCTGGGGATGTTCTTCCGAGGGAGCGGCAGATAAGTACATGATTTATAATTATGCTACTGAGATTTTCGTAGAAAGTAGATAGCGCAGAATCGATATCTAGCTTCTATAGCAATGAATTCCAGTCAATATTATCCAGCTCAAGCTGAATGGCCGCATAGTTGGTTTTGCGAAAATTAAATCTTGGGGAAAAGGGAATGCTTTTGGACTGGGGTGTGAGAAAAGAAAAACCAACCTCAAGCAGAGGATGATGGGGATCAGAATTTACATATTCGGAGGAGGATTTTGAGATCGGGGAGATGGAGGCAGGGTTGGTAGCGAGGATGAAATCGAGAAGTTGGTTGTTTGCGTTCGACATCGTATTAAATTGCGATAGGGAGCAAAGCGATAAAAAAGAAGAATACAGGATAGAGATATCATTGAAGGATGTGAGGATAAGAGAGCTTGTGTCCCAACTTAGGCAAGGCATGTTGAAGTCACCACAGATTCAAATAGTGTATAGAATGTTGATGCTGCTGTAATACGAAGAGAAGTCAGAAAAAAAAACGATTGTAAACTTGGAAAGGAGCATTGCAAGGGATTTACACGCAAAGTAATACTAAACTCACGGCTTGAGAGATATTAATGAAGACAGTGATACATTCTACTGGAAATTAAGGGGAAAACTCAGAGCAGAGCTTACTGCCTAAAGCTTTCTGAATAGCGATAAGTACACCACCACCGCCAAATTTACCTGAAACCAAACGATCCCTATCAGCGGCAGACATCATATAGCGGAAAAAATTTCACTGTTGACGATATCAGGAGTCAGCCAGATTTCTGTTAAATAGACGAAATCATCGGCGGAGATAGAAGAGGCAATTTTGATAGCCTCCAGCTTGGTTCGCATGCGACGTATATTTTGATAGTAAAGATTGAAGCAATGAGAAAAAGGTTTAGGGTCATCAGTAGTTAAAGTTTTGGAAAAGAGCTCACCACACGACGAACATATCTTCTTTTGGTCGCCTTGAAATGTTGCTCAGGTTGGTGTGGTTTATGGGCCGGTGGAATCATCGATCCATATTTCTTTAAAAATGAGCCTGGTCAAAGCGTAACCGTCAATGGCGAACGCTATTGCACCATGATAACGGATTTTTTGCTACCTGAATTAGAAGCCCTTGGTATCGGTTAACTTTGGTTTAAACAAGACGACGCTACTTCGCATACAGCGAGAGAAACAATGGACTTAGTGAGAATTTTTTTGGTGAGAACTTGATTTCACGTTTTGGACCAGTAAATTGGCCGGCTAGGTTGTGTAATACCACACCTTTAGATTATTTTCTTTGTGGTTATACGAAATCTCTGGTATTCAGGGATAAGCCAGCTTCAATCGACGGTTTGGGAGCCAACATTACTGGTGCCATTCGCGAGATATCAGCATAGCGGAATGCGTGGTCAAAAATTGGACCCTCAAGATAGACCATTAACGGCGTAGTCAAAGTCAAAATTTAAACGAGATAATTTTTAAGAAGTAAATGTCATAGATTGTTCGTTCGACTCACAATAAAATGTTTACTATAGAATTCAACCATATGCCTTTTATTTGAGATTAAAAAGTAAACCTCATAATGAACCACCCTATATAAGTCCTGTGGCAATACGATTAAATGTTACAGTCCAGCTTTTATGCGCATTCATAAGTGTTGCTTTCAACTTGTTTTGCGTATAAGTTCATGGAAATTTGTAATCTATTTTTCAATCACTTCCTGATGTCGGATTGAATCGAAATTTGCCATACTAATGTCTGTCAAAATTTGCATTCTATTTTTCAACTACTACCTGAAGTCTGATTGAGCTGAAATTTAGCATACTCATGTAAATCCCTTCATGTTTTTTTATTCATTTGGTCACTTTCTGATATCTGTTTGAGCTGAAATTTTCAATTCTTATATAAGACCCGTGACAACGCAATTTTAGGGTGCCATCGAGCTTTTATCAGCTTTTTTCCAAACTTTTTGCGAGCTTGTTCATTAATTTAACCTCTAGTTGACGTTTGACTGAGCTTAAGTTCCGCATATTCGTCTAAATTTGGTGACTATGGAATGTTATTGTACCATCAAGTTTTTGTAAAAGCTTTTATATATTTAACATTGTGATGGTATGGTACCCTCGAGCTGATCTAATGATGAAAAAAACGTTGGCCAAGGGTTTTCCAAAGTACACATAATAATCCCTTCATGTTTTAGCTCGTTTGGCTGGTCTCTGATAATGCAGTTTTATTATGCAAACCTGGCGAAACAAAGCTTTTGAGAAAACGTTGAAAAGTGAAAAATAAGACTAAAGGTAAAAAATTTTAAGAACAGGCTTTCATTTAATAAACTGAACAATAAGGTGAAAAGAAATTTATCCTAATACCAATTTTTGCTTATTTAGAAAAAGGTACCTGTGTATGTGAATGTAAATCATTTCAAAATATTTTAACATTTTAAAAGCAGGGACAATGCGCTTGCCTACTTAACCCTGCTAAGTCACTAGTTTTTTACCAAAAGTAAGATGACTATCCTCACATTGCCAACTCTTCAGTGTTTGCCTATTTAGGGAAAATTGAGAACCATTCAATGACTGAAACTTTGATTTTGGAAATCTTTAAAATTATCGAATATTCTAATTAAGATTTTGTATGAAATCCTTTTATTTAAGAAATTTTAGAAGATTGTCTTTTTCTGTTTTAGGGCCCTAGCGATAAAAATCGAAGCAAAGTACAAAGAAAACTTTCAATTAACAAAGTCTTTTGTCTGGAATGTCGAACTATTCCTATAAAAAATAACTTGATAGCTTCTAACCTTTCACACATTTAATTCTTATCACTAAACGCTTAAATTATTTGACCTACTAAATATTTAAATTTATTTATTTTTGCAGAACAACGAATATTGAAGGAACAATCTTAATGAATGGACGTGAACGTAATCTGAGCACATTCCGTAAATTATCAGCATATATTATGCAAGATAATCAATTGCATGCTAATTTAACCGTACAAGAGGCAATGACGGTTGCAACGAATTTAAAATTGAGTAAAAAATTCACAAAACCAGAAAAAGAAGCAATGGTAAGTTTAATTTAGGAAATAGTTAAAAAATCATGAAATCCATAATCGGCCATTTTTATGATTTTTCCTTAAATGGTTTTTTGCTAGAATTGAGAAACTGGTCACATCCAAATCTCCGTCCTGGATTGCGCTATTTTCATTGACATGATCTTAACCCTTGGATCTCGGCTTCTCGGACATATTATACATAGTCTGTAGGCGTTTGTGTCCATATCACATCTTGTCATGATACACGCAATCTCCTTACGATTCTGTTTTGATCGATTGTCCACGCCGCAATTACACAATTACTTTTGTAATCTTGATGAAACCAGTACTTTTGGTCTTCTGATCCTAAACTGGAAAGAACGTCTTCGTTTTGAAGCTGCTCGTGCGTCATGAAAGCTTTATCCCTTCAAATTTTGCTACCAGTTACAATGTCGTATGATCAGACGGATGATATCTGACATTAAAATACCACCGAAAGTTTCTCTGAGTGGAAATAATGCTTCTTTCAGTTTCCATATGAAAAGTGATAGTATTTATCCCTTTCTGCAGGAATGAACCACTCTACATCAAAACTCTCAAGTGCTTATATAATTCCAAAATATTATTAGAATTAAAATCATGAAGGTATTTTTGCGGAATACTTTAGACTACACATATCCTACTTTCAACAATAGTGAACGCCAAGATTTGCAATACGGCAATCAATACATCTTCAACTATGAAGTGCTAGTTTTGTGGCCTAACAGCCAATGTCTTTAAAAAGCAATAAATCCAAGAAACGCGTAGAAAAGAATCAGGTAACACAGGCAAGGTTTGGGAATACTACAGGGTGGCGCAACATCAATCACCCTATCGGAATATGTTACAACTTTTGCAAATAGCGTCGTACGTGAATCATATTTGATATTTGTGAACGACATAGCTGCAGTATACAAACAGACAAGCAATGGAGCAAGTGCGTGGAATAATTGTGTCGATTTTTTTCACCAATAATCGGCTGATGGTGTTGGCATAGCGTGTCGTGTGTCGCGCCAATTGGGCAAACAATTCGGCGCTTAGCTGCCCGACTTGAACAGCCTGGAACCACAAGAGACCTTTCAGGCTGCGGCCGCTACCGGACTGGCCGTTCGACCGAGAATATCGTGGCTGTAGCTGCCAATGTCGCTGAGAACGATAAAACATCAACCATCCGATGAGCCACGCAATCGGGCATCACCAGATGGACCCTACAGCAAATTTTAATGAAAGACTTACACATATTCCCGTACAAAGTGCAAACAGTGCGTCAGTTAATGCCTGCTGACTGTCAGTCGCGTGTAAATTACTGTCAAGCTATCCTCAATCTCAACAATGAAGAGCACGAAACTCATCATGAGCGGTGAGGCTCATTTCCACTTAAGCGGCTACATCAATAAGCAAAATCTTCGTTTCTGGGGCACTGAAAATCCGCGTGTGATGCACAAACAGCCATTACATACATTCAAAGCTACTGTGTGGTGCAGCGTTCGCGAGGGAGGAGTGATCGGGCCGTATTTTATTGAAGACGCCATAGGCAATTTGGTCACCTGCTACTGGCGAACACTACAGGGCCATGATAAACGACTTCTTTTTGCCGGAATTGCATAAGCGGGGCTTAGTGAACATAAAGTTTCAACAAGGCGGTGCAACCGCGCACACATCACGAGCCAAAATGGATATTGCGAAGGAAGCGTTTCCTAATCGCGTAATCTCCGTTTTGGCGATTTGGCATGACCAGCAAGATCGCCCGATTTAATAATCCCAGACTTCTTTCTTTGAGGCCACTTGAAGTCGCGGGTTTGTGCCAACAAGCCGAAGACCTCAAGGAAAATATCTGACGGGAATACGAGCAGTTATTACCGGAAATCTTGCGGAAAGTCATGGAACGGACGGTCGTTTTCCCGTTTGGACGACCTTTTGGAGGTTCGGTGAATCGAACGAGTGGCGCCCACGCACGTCTTGTGAAAATCAATGCAATCATTTCATATGTTTTACTTACCTTATCGTTATTGAAAGCCTTTCTTACAGTGAAATTGCATATCTAAATGTCGTGTCGTTGTACTTGATGTGAGGTCTTAAATACTGCATAACAATGTCGAACGACTGCACACTTATTCCGTCGTGCTCAAAGAACTTTTTCCTATGTTTTCGAAATTGCCGATAACATGGTTCGAAAAAACGTTAACTGGTCTTAATTTCATATATGGATGAGTCCATTGCTTATGTGCAATGCTTTTTGCATTTGTCATACCCAAATTCATTCTGATTGTCTTAAACAAAACGGAGCACATGTATTCCTGGCAAAGACATATCCTCAAATGAGCATATCAGTTCTGTGCATGCCTAAAAACTCTTTCCAAATCTTGTCGCAGTGTGCCTATATTTGCGACTTAAAATCGCACTACACGACAGTCGCATCGCAATCTGGTCGAACCCTTAACGTTCGACGCCCAAAAACAAACAGGGATCACTTTCACAAATTGCCATATTGCTTGCACAAATTATCGGCCACGCGGACATAGCGTTAGAGTCCTATACCACGCCCTTGAATTGGACCGAAATTTCCATGTGTCTGGCTCTTCATTATGCAGATAAGAGACTCTCGGGCACTTTGGAATACCAAATGACCACCTTGGTCCAAGGCGAATATACATTCTCGCAATTTTATCAAGAGGTGTATAACCATTTGTCCCTTATCCTGAATGAACTAGGATCTATTGAAAAGGAACAGGATGCAATGAACATCATGGCTCAGTCATATCGCGATAGAGTCCTCGATACGTTCGTGGGAGGTTTGAGAGGTGATCTGCCAAGACTGCTTGCTATTCGAGAGCCAGCAGACCTACCGCAAGCGTTACATCTATGTTTTAAATTGCAAAACATGGACTATCGGGCCCAATACGCGAATAATTCGAACTACAGTTCGCGAAAACCACGGCAAAACATTCCTCCTCCAATCCCGCCTCGCGAAATTGCGTACAACCATTTTCAGCTCGCACCTGTTCCTGCCCCCTAGAAGAGAAATTCATCCTGAACTACTGCGTAGCCCACAAGTTCCTGCGGAACGCACAAAACTATCAACAATCTCAGCATGAGCATGCTTTTGATAAACCTCCTCCTCGACCGCCACGGGACCAGTTCCTATGGACGTTGACCAGTTGACCAGTGTTAATTACGCCAACAGGCCTCAAAATCAACGTTTTGCCCAAAATCGCTTTCAACAACCTTCGCAAAGGCGGCATCAACCCCAAAAACTCCAAAGACTATATTAAACGCAGCCTGACGAAACAAATGACGTGATTGAACAGGAATACGAAAAGAACACAAATGAAAAGGACGGAAATCATGACCAGACTCTAACTGAGTACATGGACTCAACTGACGAACCAACTGATGACCAAGTCGAGCAACTAGATGACATTTACTTTTTAGATTGAGGCGCTCATCACTTCCATATTTCGAGCCTACTGCAAGAAGCGGAGAGCTGTTACAATTCTTAGAGGATACCGGGTCCAACAAAAACTACGTACAGCCGAGACAAATTAAAAATCCGTTACCAAACAATAAAGCCTTCTATGCTAATTCAGTAGGAGGCAACATCAAGATTACTCATCACGCGTTCGTCAGCTTATTCGGTCCACAATCAGACAAAATTCATCCTCCCGAGCCGAATCACCTTCGACGGCATCATTGGTAATGACACTCTTAAGAAACTAAAAGCCGTAATCCATACCAATGAAAATTATATGACCCTATATCTGAATTTGCATATTCCCTTAAAACAACACATATCGGAGACGGTAAATAGCATAGACATCAGGACAACGCCCCTAAACCCACAAAAATCAGCCAAATTAAAAGCCATTCTAAACTACTTACGGAACCTGATGAGAAACTGACCTACCGCAGCACAGTCAAAGGTGACATACGAACAAAAACTGACGATCCCGTGTATTCAAGATCATATTCGTATCCCATGGCCCTGAAGAAAGAAGTTCAAAGGGAGGTAGATAAGCTCCTCAAAGATGAAATAATTAGAACATCTAAATCTCCTTACGATTCCCCGGTGTGGATTGTCCCTAAGAAACAGGACGCATCAGGCGAGAAAACATACCGAATGGTGATCGATTACCGTAAGCTTAATTCGGTTACCATTGGAGATAAATATCCGATACCGGAAATTGGTGAGATTTTGGCCAAGTTGGGGAAGAACAAATATTTTTCTGTAGTTTATCTCAAAAGTGGGTTCCATCAAAACCCTCTTAAAGAACGCGACATACCAAAGACCGCTTTCTCGATTAACAACGGGAAATTCGAGTTCACTCGCCTTCTGTTTGGGCTGAAGAACGCCCCATCGATTTTCCAAAGAGCACTTGATGACATACTTCGAGAACACATAAGAGTACGCTGCTATGTATACATCGATGATATCATAATTTTTGGTAAAGACGAAGCCGAGCACTTAAAAAATCTGGAGAAAGTGCTCAAAACTTTGGAAATGTCCAACATAAAGATCCAGTTGGACAAATGCGAGTTCCTCAAAAACGAGATAGAGTTCTTGGGATTTGTGGTTAGTAGTGATGGCGTTAAAACAAACCCCAAAAAGGTTCAGGCCATTGTAAAATTGCCGGCACCTAAAACGTTGAAAGACCTTACATCATTCTTAGGAATGTCGGGATATTACCGCCGTTTTATTCAGGATTATCCAAAAATAGTAAAACCCCTGAACTTTCTTTTAAGAGGGAAAGATGGGATAGGTGTCCAAAACTCAATCGAAAAATAAAATCATCCACCTCGACTTTAAGGCTTTACATGCGTTCGACACCTTGAAAAACTGCCTAATATCTAAGGAAGTTGTATTGACTCTGTTGCGAAATGCAACTCGATTGAATATAGATAAAATTTATCATTAAAATTACCATAAAATTTTGAATTTGAAAACGTAAATTATTTCAAAACATTGAACGCTTTCAATGCAACATACAAGACATTGAACTTTTTTATGCCAGTTGACATGGAAGAAACAGTGGAGATCTTTCGATGTTCTTTCTTTCTTCCTCAAGCCGTCAAAGAGAATAGAGTAAAATAATAATTCATTGAAAAGCCCATTGAGATTTTTTCTTGGATACGAAAAATCGTCTTTCAATCCTCTTCAAAAATTGTTTGCCAAGTGAGGTTAATGCAAATTGCAGTCCACGTGAGAGACGTCACAACAGTTTCCTCGATTGCTAAACAGTTTTTTTTTTTTTTTTTGTCCGTCGAGCCAGATATTCAACTGAGCTGGAAATCCTCAGCATTGAACCGTCAATCAGAAGAGGATAGGAAATTCGACAATGGCCACACAACTCGAAAGGCTTATACGAAAGCAAAGTGCTCAAAAAGGAAATGTCACGCGTGTGATAAATTTTCTGGAAGAGTCAAAAAGTCGTGGAAAAGAGATCGCTTTAGACGAACTCAAAACCAAACATGCAATAATTCAAACCTCGATGAATAAATTCAATAGTTTCCATTCCAGACAATGAACTGACACAGCATCAAGCTGACTATCAAGCATTTCATGAAAACGCTCAAAAATTTCTTCGATGATACGAGCAATTGAAAAATCTGAAGAAAAGGAATTCTCACATTCAAATGTGCATCACAATTCAACATTGAATGAAACGAAACTGGATGTTGCAACAAAAAAGAGGCTCATTCAAAAGAAGTTAGAAGCAATTTCGAAATTTCAACGCAATTACAAGAAGGAAACTCAGTCAACATCGTTTCTTCGTGTTCAGTTGGACACTTTTAAACCACTCAAACGCGAATTGGATGCAAACTTTGAACAAACGTTAAGCGAACTTGTTGGTGAATGAGTTACAACGAACTACAGAAGAAGCTGATGTACTACAGTTCAATGAACAATTTGATATGCTCTTTGCGTGGTTCCTTGATGAAATCGAAAACCGCATAACTTCTCAATCAACTCCTCAAGTTTTGAGCGAACCTAGAGCGCTTCGATCGAAAATGGAAAATCCAAAGTTCGATGGCAAGTACGAGAATTGGGAAACCTTCCGTCAGCTCTACGTGTCATTGGTACACAGCCAACCAATTACAAATTGTGAAAAATTTTCAATTCTTTGCGATGCTTTAAAATCGTTGCTCAAGTTGTAGTCGTCCATCTCATCTCAAACGCTTTAGATGAACAAACTTTGAAGGAGTGGCGCAAAACCAACAGCAATATCAACGCGACGTATGCCGAATTGTGTGAGTTTCTAAAAAAATACTGGGAAAATCCACTCATCTGGCTACACTCCAGCAAAAACTGGGAAATAAAAGCAAAGGCGAGTCTAAACAGCTGCCAATCACTTCAACTCACACTGCCAAACGTCAACCGAAAGAAAAGTCAACACCAAAATGCCGCTTGTGTGAATCAAATCATTGGTTGAACGAGTGTGATCTGTTTAAAGAGTTCACAGTTGAATGTCGCCGCCGTTTTGTTCATGAACGGAAGCTTTGTGAAAATTGCTTCAGTGTTCAACACAAAACAAAATCATGCAAAGCTGCAATTTCTTGTGAAGTTTGCAAAAAAAAAAAAACATCACACAATGCTTCATCTGTCAAAAAAGGACACATCACAATCACAAATGACTTCGACTGACGAATTTCAACCCTTTGAGCAAAAAGCATCTCACTTTGCCGCTGCATCATTTGTTGCTGGAATTTCATGCACTTTAACGTCTACGTTGTTTCCGGTGCAACGCACGATCCTTCAAACTGCTGTGGTTCGAATACTTGACGACGATGGCGAATGTTTCTTGGCTCGAGCATTGTTGGATCAAGGTAGCGACATGAGTTACATGAGCGAAAGTTTGTCGAAAAGGGGAAATTTTTCGTCAGCAAACAACAACATTCGTATCGAGGGGCTAGGAGAAAGTCCAACGTTCATTCACAGAGGAGTTCAACCAACGATTTGTTCATTGTACGGACCATTTGAGCTTTCTCAATCATTCGCAATCGTACGCAAGGTGACTGGAAGCTTACCATCATATCAAATCGGAAAAGATGAAATCAAAATTCCCAAAGGAATTTTCCTTGCTGATCCAAACTTCAACGTGTCAGCGCCAACCGACTTGCTGCTTGGCTTGTTGGTTCGAAACGAGATTGATCTAAATAAACAGATTCGTCTCAACGAAAAGATTGTCTTGCATGAGACGAAACTTGGATGGACAGTTGACGGTGCCATGCCGAATCAGCGAAATTCTTCAAGCTCTTTGTGCTGCTCAACGTTTCTGTCTGCAATGTCATATCCACAGCTGCAAGCAAGTGCGTTTTCTGAAATCTCTCGATCTGAATTCGATGAACTTTCTGCAAGAATGAATCGTTTCATCGAATGTGAAGAGTTGCCGAAGGCGAAAATCTTGTCACAAGAAGAAAAATACGTTGAAGATCTGTATGCAAATTCAACCATTCGCTTGGACGACGGGAAGTTTCAAGTCAGATTTCCTTTCAGCGACAAAATCAAACAGCTTGGAAGCAATTTATCGAAAGCAACCAAACAATTTTATGCCAGTGAATCTCAAAGACTCAAGGATCCGTTGCGACAGAAGTTGTATTGTGAGTATATTCAAGAATTAATCGACAAAGGTTTTCTCGTTAAAGCGAAGCTCAAAAAGGATGAAAAAACCTACTTCATGCCTCATCATGGAGTTTTGAAACTCACAAGCAACACGACGAAACTTCGTCCAGTCTACAATGCCTCCTCAAAGTCTGAATCTGGTATTTCATTGAATGACGCAATGTTCAAAGGACCTGTTGTGCAGCCAGAATCGTTTGACATTTCAATTCGACTTCGAGAAGAGCCGTGTGCTGTGTTTGGTGACATTGAGAAAATGCACTGTCAAGTCTGGGTACATCCTGAAGATCGTAAGTTTTTACGAATTGTTTGGCGTTTCAATCCCAATGAACCGATACAATACTATGAATTTCCTACGGTTCCGTTTGATACCGCAGCAGCACCTTTTCTTGCGACTCGCTGCATCCTAGAGCTCGCGAACATCTTCAAGAGCGAATTTCCCGAAGAATGCCAATTTCTTCTCGATTCAATTTACGTTGATGATGTTGAATTCAGTTTATCTACGATCGAAAAGGAAGCAAAACTTGTGAAAAACTCACTCAAGCTGGAATGCACCTCAGGAAAATTTTCTCAAACTTTCCTGACATACCAGTCGAAGATTTGAATTTACCAGAAGGTGACGATGAAATTTTTAAAGCGTTGGGCCTGGGTTACATCGCGAAACACGATGTATTTGTCTTCGAATTTCAACCGATGAAAGAGGGACCCCTAACAAAAGCTCAACTTCTCGGATGCATCTTTGGAATCTACGATCCGCTTGGACTCATTGGACCCATTGTGCTTACCGCCAAGCTTTTCATGAAGAAACTTGCTGGTGCAGATTGGCATGAACGAATTCCAGCCGAAATTCAAGAAGCTTGGAATAAATTCGCGTCGATGTTTCCCGCTTTGAAAAGTCTCCAAGTTCCACGACATTGCATTATTCAAAAGCCTGTGAAAATCGATTTGCACGGATTCAGCGATGCTTCAGAAGATGGGTATGGTTGTTGTATTTATCTTCGCTCAATGAACGACAAAAGTGAAGTCCAAGTCTCACTTTTGTGCGCAAAATCTCGAGTTGCACCGAAAAACAAGAAATCTGTTGCTCGACTAGAGTTATGTGCGGCTTTGTTGCTGTCAGAGCTTGTACATCGAATTCTAGGAATTCTTCGTTCAAAAATTGAATCAGTCACGTTATGGAGCGACTCAACAATTGTTATTTACTGGATCATGCAAAACAGCTCAGCTTTGTCAACCTATGTAGGCAATCGTGTCGCGATCATCCAAGAACTCACTCAAGGTTTCATTTGGAAGCACATTGCTGGTGAAGTCAGCCCTGCCGATATCATTTCCCGCGGTCTCTTGCCTGCTGGAATGAGTGAAAATAAGTTTTCTTGGCATGGACCACATTTTCTTCAGTTGAGTGAATCTGAATGGCCGCACTCGATCCTTGAAATCGACAAAGGTGCTCCTGAAATTCTGGCTGAGCGAAAGAAAACAATGACTGTGTCACAAGTACCGTCACTTGTCTCAAAAATCGAATCAAGAAGTGAATTGAAAAAATTGATAAATGTTTTTGCATTTATCAGGCGTTTCATTCATAACGCTCGAAAACGTGTCTCGAAAATCATTGGTTATTTGTCAATCGATGAGCAAACACAAGCCAAATTCACCATCATAAGAATTCTGCAAGAATCATTCTTTTCGAAAGAATACAAGATTTTGTTCAAGTGGAAAGAGAAAATCAAGAAAGCAAAGGAAAAGGGAGAAATCTTGGAAAATTTTCTTGAAGAAATCCCTCGCAGTTCTCAACTCAAAGCTTTGACACCCTTCATTGATGACAATTTCATGTTGAGGGTTCAAGGTCGCCTCGAAGCCAGTCCCGAATTGACATATGAGCAAAAACATCAAATAATTCTGCCTCATTGTCATTTCTCTGAAGTTCTTGTTCGCCACTTTCACAATGAAAATCTTCACCCACCGCAGTCAACGCTTCTCTCAATCATTCGACAGAAATATTGGCCGATCAACGCTAGACGAGTCATCAGAAAAGTCACAATCAACTGCATCAAGTGTTTTAGAGCAAAAGCTGAAACAGCAAAACAGCTTATGGGTGACCTCTCAATTGACAGAGTCGTTATGCACCCACCATTCACAGCTACCGCAGTCGATTATACTGGATTCTTCTGGATCAAGAGTGGAAATTTGAGAAGTTCGTCGCTGGAAAAATGTTACATTGCAGTTTTCAAATGCATGTCGACGGGCGCGATCCACCTTGAGTTGGTCTCTAGTTTGTCAACCGAAGCTTTCATCGCCGCTTTTGATCGCTTCACGTCTCGAAGAAATCACGCAAGTGTAATTTACAGCGACAATGGTACGTGTTTTCATGGCACCAACAATGAATTCAAGAAAATTCATGAGCAGTCAAAGGATCAAATCAAAAGTTTCCTTCATGGCAGATCCGTTGAGTGGAAATTCAAAACGCCACTAGCACCCCACGTAGGAGGAATTTACGAGTCTGGAGTCAAGAGTATGAAACATCATCTCAAGCGTATCCTATGTGATACACCTCTGAACTTCGAAAAATTTTATACAATGCTTTGTAAAATCGAAGCTATTCTGAATTCTCGACCATTAATACCAATGTCCGATGATCCAAACGACTTTCGTGCGCTCACACCATCTCATTTTCTCACTGGAAGAGAAGCATTCTCAAGAACCACTGAAAAACTAATCAATTTCAAAGCTAGTCGTCTCGACAAGTGGAAACTTACTGAGCAAATCAAGCAAAAATTTTGGCATCAATGGTATCAAGACTACTTGCATCACCTCCAGGAAAGACCAATTGGCTTTCGAGAACAAACTACACTTAAAATTGGTGAGTTAGTGTTGATTCACGAGAAGAATCTGCCTCCGATGAAATGGAAAATGGGTCGGATCACAAAGCTTATGCCTGGACGACGTGGAATCATCAGAAATGTCGAAATAAGTACAACTGATGGTGTCATCGAACGCAACGTCCGTTACATCGTCAAATTTCCGGAAAACGAAGTTTCCTCGCCGGCCCAGTGTGATGCGCAATGCAACTCGATTAAATATAGATAAAATTTATCATTAAAATTACCATAAAATTTTGAATTTGAAAACGTAAATTATTTCAAAACATTGAACGCTTTCAATGCAACATACAAGACATTGAACTTTTTTATACCAGTTGGCATGTAAGAAGCAGTGGAGATCTTTCGATGTTCTTTCTTTCTTCCTCGAGCCGTCAAAGAGAATAGAGTAAAATAATAATTCATTGAAAAGCCCATTGAGGTTTTTTCTTGGATACGAAAAATCGTCTTTCAATCCTCTTCAAAAACTGTTTGCCAAGTAAGGTTAATGCAAATTGCAGTCCACGTGAGAGACGTCACAACAGTTTCCTCGATTGCTAATCAGACTCATCCAAACTTTGATAGGGAATTTCAATTAACAACGGGCGCTTCCGATTACGCCATTGGTGCAGTTCTTTCGAAAGATAGTAAACTGATTGTTTTTATCTCTATGGTTCGCGAAAAGTTAAAATCTCTACTGACCACCAGCCTCTTATCTATGCCCTCAGCCCTAAAAACACGAACACCAAAATGAAGAGATGGAAGTCCATCCTGGAAGAATACAACCACGGATTGGAATATAAGCCAGGAAAGGAAAACGTTGTCACAGACTCCCTGTCGAGACCTCCCAAATCAACTTTAGTCAATTCCTTGGCCCCAACAGAGCACAGCGATGACAGTTCGTCGCAAAACCTCATTCCCACCGTAGTCACCCATTAACGCGTTCCGAAACCAAATTATTTTGAATCTTGGTGATGAGGACAGTTACCAGATACAGAATCCTTTCCCAAATTATTCAAGACACACCCTCATTAAGCCTCATTATACCGACAGTGATATTATAAACATCCTCAAGCGTGGTTTGAATCCAAGCACTATAAACGGGCTTCTTACATGCGTGCAAATTATGGGACGCAAACAGAAAATCTACTCGGAGACGTTACAAATGTATTTTATTCTAAACCATATGAATGCATTTCGGTTGGCATTGCCGACTATCTTCAGCGCTAGACGCGACTACTATTGAAACCATTCGGCGTATTGCCGACGCTTGAAATGGTCAGTAGGGTTCAGCTGTTGAGTCAATTGAACCTTGTAAGCGTGTAAATTCAAATCTTTATTCAAAATTCGCATCAATGATGCTCGTGAGATGTTCAATTGTTGGGCACGACGACGAGTCGAGGTTGACGGCTCTTCTGCCACACTATCGCGAACAACAGCAATGTTTTCCGCAGAACAAACTGGGCGAGCATGCACAGGTGATTTCACATTTCCTACAGACCCGGTTTGCTGAAATTTGCGCACAATTCTCCCGATTGTGGACACATTTGGTCGATTACGCTGACCAAAAAAATCAAGAAGTGCACGAAATGCATTTTAATTTGAATGCCCATTTTCATAAAAGACTTCAACAACCTTAACGCGCTGCTCAGTGTATCTCTCCATGGTTGAATTTGTTAAACACTGAAACCAAGAAATCTGAAATTAAGTTGTGTGAAAAGCTTGACGTTAAGGTGTGACTCACAATTAACATCGTGCATTATGGTTGGACCACCCTTTATTTGGTTCCTAGTCACTGTTACCGCAGAGTCGGCCCATCTCTAATACAGATGCTTCGCTGCGTGATTGGCTCTGAAATGTACCTCAACCTTCGTTTGGTTGTTGTTTTTTATTTAATGGTAAGACTTAGAAAATACAGGACATGTGAGACACAATTGACATTTCGCAGGACTGGTTTATTAATAATTTGAATGCGGGACTTCGACTGCTATTACGGGACGGTCCCACAGAATACGGTACGGTCGACTGTCTTACCCAATATTTCCTTAATGTTAGTACACGAATCATCGTTTAGACTTACAAATTCTTTATTCTGCATTATTCTATCTTCTACACGTTTCACATTTAAAATTTTTACTTCAATTTTTCCCTTTTATTTTGCAGATAACCGAAATCTTGCTCACATTGAGCTTAAGCGATCACAGACAAACGATGACCCGTAATTTGTCCGGCGGCCAGAAGAAACGTTTATCAATCGCTTTAGAATTGGTCAACAATCCACCGATTATGTTTTTCGACGAACCAACTTCCGGCCTGGACAGTTCAACATGCTTCCAATGTATTAACTTATTGAAAATGTTGGCGGCCGGAGGACGAACGATCATTTGTACGATTCATCAACCTTCTGCTCGACTTTTCGAAATGTTTGATCAACTTTACACCCTGGCAGACGGACAGTGTGTCTATCAGGGTAGTACAAGACAACTGGTGCCTTTCTTGTCGACTCTAGGTCTGGATTGTCCTTCCTACCACAATCCAGCTAGTTATGTAATCGAAGTAGCTTGCGGAGAACATGGTGACAACACCAAACGTCTCGTGGATGCTATTGAAAATGGTTGCCGGGATATTCGAACTGCTGAAGATTTCGCCAATATTAAGGCTCGCAACGATGTGGTTCAGGTCCATAATAATTTGAGAGCAATAATGAACAAAAATGATGCTCATAGCATTCCAAATGGAGACAAATTTGATAAGTTCTCGGGATCGATGGTCAATGATATTGTCGGAAATGTAGTGAATGATATTGCCAAGGATGGTACTGTTCAAGTCGCATCGAAAGGCGATGCAATGGTTATTGATGTGGAAAAGGAAAATAACGCAACGACGGCTCTACTGTCTGATGAAATCACTTCACCTGAACGCTATCCTACATCTCAGTTCCATCAATTCTGGATCGTTTTGAAGAGAACGCTATTGTTCAGTTATCGTGATTGGGTAAGCTGTTTACTTTTTTGCTTTAGATTTCGAGAACAAATGAAATTTTCATTTCAGACTCTTATGTATCTGCGATTGTTTGCCCATTTGGTTGTTGGTTTCCTCATCGGAGCTCTCTACTACGACATTGGTAATGATGGTGCTAAAGTGCTTAGCAATCTTGGATTCCTCTTTTTCAACATGTTGTTCTTGATGTACACTTCCATGACCATAACGATTTTATCCTGTAAGTATTCCTCTCGAAACTCGTTCAGGAGTTCGTTCTTACTACAGTTGCTTGCCTATTTCAGTCCCTCTCGAAATGCCTGTTTTGCTCAAAGAAAACTTCAATCGCTGGTACTCGCTCAAATCTTATTACTTTGCAATAACAGTGTCAGATTTGCCGTTCCAGGTAAGATACAAAAAATTCAATCTCATCGTTCATGCGATATTAAGAATTTACTTTTCACTTGATTTTCAGGCAATTTTCTGCGTTATCTACGTTACCATTGTTTATTACTTCACATCGCAACCATGGGAGCTTTTCCGCTATTCGATGTTCCTCTCGGCATGCCTCCTGATATCCTTTGTAGCACAAAGTGTAGGACTGGTAGTAGGAGCAGCGATGAACGTTCAAAACGGTGTCTTCTTGGCGCCTGTGATGTCTGTTCCATTCCTTCTATTCTCTGGATTCTTTGTGTCCTTCGATGCTATTCCCGTGTATCTCAGATGGATCACATATCTCTCATACATCCGTTACGGGTTCGAAGGAACTGCTTTGGCCACTTATGGATACGAACGTGAGAAGCTCAAATGTTTCCAGACCTATTGCCATTTCAAGTCACCAATGACCACTCTGGAGGAATTAGATATGGTCAATGCCAGCTTCACATTGGATATTGTTGCCTTAATTGTTATCTTCATCGTCCTGCGAACAGCTGCGTATTTGTTCTTGAGATGGAAGTTGAAGACTACGCGATAAGACTTTAGAATAGAACTCCTTCTGGTTAGGTGCACTTCCCATATTTGTTATAGGTGTTTTGTTTTCTTATACACTCTCTCTCTTGATCTGTAGTTTATGTCTGCTAAATATAAACGCGGTTGATAAAGTGAAAATAGACAGGGCTAAGTTTAGATTAATTAGCAACTCACCATTTTCGCATGAAGTATTTCAGTTTCAATTGGTAGGATATAATAATGCATTGATTAGATAGTGTTAAGAGAATTAACAACCCTATAAAGCTTTAATGAACAAATCATGTTTTATTGTAATCCCAGGTGTTGAAAGTTACTAACGAAATATTATCAACGTAGATTGCTGCAATCAAGATTAATGAAATCAAAGAAACCTATATTTAGTGGTCAAAGTTCAAGCATTAGAATCATGCCTATTATTGACAAAATGGAAACTCTACTCCATATATCCCAAACATATACATACCTGTATGTTCAAACAAACAATTGCTTTATTAACAATGTCCATTTTATTATGCTTTGCGCAATGCTATGCTATCAATTGAAAAAGAAATGCATTCAACAGATGACTCAAATTAGCTAGGCAAATAAATAAATTAAAAGAAATGATATATCATCTTCAAAGATAACCAGGATACAGCCAAAATCGAATGAACTCTCCTATTTCAGGCGAATGAATCAAATTAAAATTGATAAGTACTCGTATGTAGTAATTAGAATCATACAATCGAGAGGGTTATTAAATGCAAATCATAGATCATCGGCGAAAAAAAACGACCTATATTTTTTACACATAAAAACCTATTCAATATTTAATATACATGGCATAGATATACAGAGCTATATATTATATACTTGTATACAAATAAAAAAACATCAAACATTGTTCATAGCACGGTTTGTAACTGTTTTTATGTCAATTTATATGGATGTAACTTAAATGTGATAAATTGTAAACAAACCGTTATGATTATATGTATAAGTATATTTTATAAAAGATTTTTTGATATTTAAAATAAAATGGAATTCGTATGTTTCGTGATCATGTTTAATTTCGATTCCTTTTTGAAACATCACTAGATACTGTTTTTTTATGGAATTTTGTTACCAACACTACTCTACTCTGGTGGAAATCCTGCGCCGGTTTCGCTTGCCGAAGTCGGGTGTGGGCGCCAACAATGGAATTCAATCCCGACCCTTTTAACTAATCCCGGAATTGCGGGATTGTATCTAGATAATCCTGGCATTATCTTGCGAACAATCTCCAATCGACTGATTGGGACTCCTTCTTTGCTAGTGTATCTTGCGATGATGCTGTTTCTAAATTCTACATGTATTTAAATACGCTGATCAGCCAACATACACCAATAGTTCACATATTAAAAAGTAATGATGTACCATGGTTGAACGCCGATATTTTGACCCTTTTAAAAAGTAAGGATCGAGTTCATCGAGACATCAAACGTATTGGGTGTTGTAATGAATCTTGTGACGCCGCTGGCGACTCACTAACACACCTTGCCACCGAGTGGCTTGGCATCTCATGTCGGTTGGGACGGTTGCACATCCCACGTCAATTTTGTCGTGGGATGTCAAAAGGAAAATTTGAAGTAAGCGGAGGCCATTTTGGTGAATTTGCTGCTGGTTGCTTATTCTACGAAAACTTTACGCACGCTTGCAAATTGAATTCCTTTAACTTTAACCTAGAAACTAGATTCGACATCACCAGTGAAATTACACTTCGCGAGTTTCAACTTTTTTCGCTACCGAAATCGGCAAAGTCGCCATCGTCGCAAGCGGCGTGGATGCGAGGTGATGGCCGCCACCCAGGAGGATATCCCGGTTGAGTACCCAAAGGCAGCGACAACTACTAGACGGTACCAAGTAAGTGTTATGAGAAAACTATTGGTGTAAAGTGCGAATGTAGAGGATCTGGATGGGAACGCGAAAATGTGAAAGAAAAGTGCGCGGACGAAAAAACAAGTAAAGTTTCCGATGTTATAGTTGCCGCTTCCTTAATTCTAACCAGCTACCTGTTACGAATCGGGTCGGATGTCTTAAACCGTATCTCGGGGAAACGTTGGGAGTTTCCATCCTGAGCCGAGTTTTCTGACCGCTGTTTTTGTTGTCGTGTTTACTCTTACCGTGGTGCCCCGGATTGGTTAATCTCGTTCTTGATTTTATTCGAACCTGGTGATTTGCGCTTTTTCCGGAAAATAAAATTACAGTATTTTCAAGCATTAAATTCGAAAGGGCTTTATGTTCATATGCTGGGTTGAACCTTTCGATTTGTTGTCTTGTTGACTGCACACGCGGCCGCATTGGAAAATTAGGTGGCATCTTCCTTCGATAAATTTTGATGCTTGTTGGGAAAGTTTCTGCGGATCGAAATCTGCTGGTCGGCAAACGTAATGACTTGTGTTTTTTATTCACCCCAGAAAAACCAAAGCATAATCGAACAAATTTTGGCTTGTCCTGAATCGAGTATTTGATCGTTTCATTTCATAAAAGTGTGAAGTAAACTTTTCTTCGAAGGAAAATTTGCAGGCGTTCCCCCTATGTCTTGTCCATTGTACTGGGCCCAATACAAATCCTGAAAATCTGTTTATTGCAATATTTCAGTTGGCCGTATTTCTAGGTGAACCCCAAGTGCTTCGTACGAAATGTGTGGAACAATGCTAATGGATCACTGTAATGAACCACACATTAGGAAATTGAAGTGACAGTATTATAGTGTTCGGAGTACAACTGTAACTCGGAACCGCTTATCTAATCTTTACTATTTGCATGGCCATGTGAATTAGCATGTGTGGTACGCGTACTCATATTTGAAATCGTCAACTTTGAGCATAATGTTCTTTCGAAAATTAGACAGTTCCGGAAAAATTTCTAATGACGTAAATCCAGATCAAGAGCTGACGATTCACGAATTCAATGCTAGCGAATTTGCATGAAATGCGGAACACTCTCTTAAATTGAGTAAATTTGGGTCAATTTCGTAATCGAATGTATTTAATCTTGCTTTTATCTTCCGTATTATCATATAACCTAAATACTAGCATTTCGCAGCTGTCGCGAGATTAATAATTTTCAATATACTTTAACTTGCGCGGGAAAACCCAGTGCTAATGAATCAGAACATACTCAGTTCTCAGAGTAAACAAGACTGAATCATACCTAAATACATTATCCATCGAACATCAAGATATGTTACTACCATATCGAAATCATTTGAATAGACTACGTGATTGTATTGATGCCAACTACCGGATAATAATAAAACTTATTAAAGATTCTGATAAACTATTTGCAAATTCAAGTGAAATTGTGGATCGCCTGCAGATTGATTCGCCAGCAATTTTTTCCAGGTCTGTGAAGAATCGTCAAATCGACAGCAGTTATATGCAGAATTTAATTGCGAGTGGCCTCTACGTGGACGGGAAGCTGGGCCTACACAAACTGCATCGATTCTCGGATCGCTACTACGCACCCGAACATGCAGAACAAAACGGCTGGCGATTCGATAATATTCTAATGAACTTGTTTCTGAGTTTCGACGATGTCGACGACTACGAGAAGTGACAGGATAGCGCTTAGGTATATCAAAGGTTTCGGATTTATCTCGTTTGGATCGATTAAGATGAGAAGCGGAACGAGATTGTGAATATATTTTGTGATTTTTTTTTATGAATACTCAAACATTTTCTTTATGTTCAACGCGTATATGAATTAAATCTTCATCACATTTAGATAATTGTTGAAAGCGTTTGTTAAAATTTACTATTTAATCAAATTTAGGCAATAATTTTATTTTTAATCAAATCTAGATATGATATTTGTACTAAATGTAAGAGTAAATATCCAAATGAATAGTTGTATAATTTAGGTTAATCAAATCCAATTGAACAAATCGATTTAATTCAATTACGCTTGAATTGCCAAGTCATAGAAGTAAATAATTACCTCAACTCACATCTCACAAGTCACAAATTCCTTTTGGAATCGCCATCATTACAATCATTTCAAGGAATGTTTTGTTTTCTTTTACGCATTAACATAGTATGATACTTTGAAACAGGGAAGGGAACAGTGTACTGATCAGAATACTTTTCCTATGAAATTGATAGATACTATTGAATGAATCTCAGATAGTGAGCTGAGCTTATGCACAGATTGGTTACGTAATTGGGTCTTCCATTGACGGAGGACGGTAGACTGTATTTAGGAGATAGCGTAATTGGTAAAATCAATTATTTACTGTATAAGACCACGATTGTGATCTATGAATAACAACATGAATTGCTAACGAGAAAAACACGACTTTCATTTCCAGTAGCTCTGCTTTTCAGCGGGAAATGAGGTGCAGGGTAAGTATGCCGTCGCGAGGGTAGGGTTTGGAAAAAATCCGCTGAAGTCGGTTTCGCGTTGCGCGCGGTACGCGATACCTTAGTTGTTTTTGATTTTTCTTTAACGTAGCTTTCGTCGGGTTGAGTTAACGTAGTGTACTTTTCGGTACCACGTCGGAAATTCGGGAACGCGAAATAAAAATTAGATTTTGTACTTTTGACTGGTTAATGAAGAAATACGGAGTAACGTAGAATAAGCTTCCTCTCCGTATGGTTTTGTTTTTGTAACGCGTTTGAAAACGGGCGTGTACAGGTGGCTGAATATTGTGAATGAGCGTAACCCATTCGGAGACCCGCGACCGAAACCCTCTCCGATCTAGCTGGCCGACAAGCAGCCACCGCGTGAATGGGTTACGGTGCACGGATTGGTTGACCGGTTGGTACCATCTGTTGGCACTACTCAGACTTAACGTCTAGAACCGATGAGAGGTCGGTTACGCGATCGCAAGTAATCTTTTAAAATCATTACAGTGTCCTGCAGCTTGTACAGATTATCAAAGACTTCGTACTCTTGCTAAATGTCGCATTAAAGCAGCCATGCGTGATTATTATCTCTCCATAGAACAATCTCTGTTGTCTAACCAAACAAAACCTTTTTGGTCTTTCATTCGTTATTTGAACACTTCCTCTCGTATTCCAGATTCAGCACATTGGAACAGCTTGGAGGCTAATGGGCCTTCTGCTATTTCAGATCTTTTTGCCAAATTTTTCTCTGAATCTTTTAGTGCCTCGTCCTCACCTACAAACTATTGCCCTCCATTCTCTTATTCGACATTAACTATTGATTTCGAAACCACTCCCTATGACATTGAGCTACTCATCAGCAAGTTAGATGGAAGCATTGGACCGGGTCCCGATGGCATTCCCGCTATATTTGTTAAGTCACTCATTACTTCTATATCTACTCCTCTTTCAATTCTGTTTAATATAAGTTTAGCCAATGGAACTTTCCCTCAAATATGGAAACTTGCACATATTGTTCCAATTCTGAAGAATGGTGACCCTTGTAATATTTCCAACTACCGTCCTATATCTATCCTCTTCTGCTTCGCTAAATTGTTGGAGCGCCACGTTCACAATAAATTAGCATCATCTCTATCGCAAACTTTTGCTGCCGAGCAACATGGATATCTTCCTAATCGCTCTACTACTACTAATTTACTCGAAATATCTCATTCGATTTCTAGTGCTCAAGATAACCATATGCAAATGGATGTCATTTATACTGATTTTCGCAAAGCATTTGATCGAGTTGATCATTCTATTTTACTACTAAAGTTGCAGCACTATGGATTTCCTGCTCCGATGTTGGCTTGGATAAATTCTTATCTAACATATCGTTCTTGTTGTGTTCGTGTAATCAGTTCATTATCTTCAACCTTTTACCCTACTTCAGGTGTCGCACAAGGCTCAATCCTTGGCCCTCTCCTATTTATACTTTTTATCAATGATTTACCTGCTGCTTTAAACTCAAAATCTCTTCTATTCGCAGATGATTTGAAACTATTTAGGGCTATCGGTCAAGTAGAGGATTGTTCTCAATTGCTGAATGATTTGTCTATCCTGGAAAATTGGTGTAGCATTAACAATCTTGAACTGAACATATCTAAATGTCATGCTATGTCGTATTCCCTTAAACCAGTGCAAATCAAATTTATCTATTCATTTGGAAGCGAATCTCTTTCAAATGTTCGAAAAATTAAGGATCTCGGTATAATTTTTGATCCCAAACTCAAATTTGATATGCACATTTCAAGCATTAAAACCAGAGCTTCTCGAATCTCAAGTTTTGTACTGCGGCATACTTTTATTTTCCAAGATATATTCTCCGCTGTCCAGCTTTATAATACTCTAGTTAGAAGTATTTTAGAGTATAGCTCTCAAGTTTGGTCCCCACACTTTGAATACCTTATTGCTGACATAGAATATGTCCAAATAAACTTCACCCGCTGCCTTTTTTATAAGTACAAGATTCCCTATGTTCCCCATGAAGACCGACTCACTTATTTACATCTTCCTTCATAAAAAGCACGTAGGACTTTCCTTGATGAATGTCTTTTATTTAAACTCCACCACCGCCTGATTGATTGCCCTATCTTGGTAAATCGAATAAGCTGGAGGAGCTCCGGCAGGCCTCTGCGCTCTTCCAATCTTCACATCCAATTTGCGCGTACTGAAACCCATTTTCATTCTGCCATGATTCGTTTGCCTCGCGTGCACAATCAATTAGAACTTGGTACTTTCCCTCAATCTTTAATAGCATTTAAGCATTTACTTAGAAACAAACTACATTAATTGTTATAATTTATGATTAATTGCTTAATTATCTTAAATATTTTTGTCTATTTTATCTATTTTCTATTTTTGTAATTGGGCATTTTGCCTGTTAAAATGGATTCGAAATAAATAAATAGATAAATATTTATAAAGAGAATTAAAGTCTTATGGTAATCGAGCAGTCCGCCTAGGCAAACTTCTCGCGGAACCTTCACGATAAGAAGCAATTTTATAATAATAACGCAATTAGTGCGGAACTATTTGATACGCAACTTATTAATATTATTATTACTAGCCCGAAGCAAAACCCCGCCACTATCACCGCTACTATTATTGATAAAAATTTTTCTTTCCTTACTCCATGAGCCTACAGTAAAATTTCAATTCACTGACAATAATGTTGAGAGCAACATATCACAAATTTACTTACACCAGTTAGTCTGAAAAGCGGTCGTAATGAACCTGGAATTCAATTTCTTAATTAGTTCAGAAAATTGCTAACAAATAAAACGAATAACGATCCGAGCAAATAATCGATAATGGCAACATGGTTGCTACGCGATTTAGCCAAACAGTTTCAAGATTACACTTGGACCCGAATCTTCCGTTACCGCCATCACGAGAATTCGAGGAAGTGAATTTAAAAGAAGACTCTTCTAGTGGAACGGGAAATGAGATTGCGACTTGATCCCGTACCGGCGGAGAACGAGCAGTTCGAGATGAAAAAATGAATTTTGTTGATTTAGCGTCGCGTTAATGTATTAAGAAAAAAGATAGTACTCGTGTATACACATTTGTCAATTACGTCAGTAAGTTTCAAAGAACATTCGATATAGATCAGAATATGAAGTGTTTTAGAAAAAAAGAAATAGTTTATTTTGAATACGACAAACATAAGTGTGGAATGCATCATTTTAAGAAAAGTTTCAAGGAAGTGAATACAAAATAAACGCACTGTGCGTTGAAATAATGTGAATTTCTGATTTCTGCAGTTTAATTTGTCGATGTCGATGCGTGAAGAAGAATGTTTTCTCGTATCGAACGAATTCCGTTAGGCGCGCATAACGCAATAAATGATATCAAAGTTCGAGAGTGTGCCCGAAGCAACATGTTGAACGTAGTGAAAAGAAGATTTCACCTGATTTATGAATATTAACATTGTTAGCAGCGGCATCGTAAATTGGAGCGAGGATCTCAATAAATGTGCGTTAGTTATGGAAGGCGATGGGTAATTGATAGGAGAGTAGTTTCTTTCCCAAGTAGCCATAACGTTTCATTCATGTTCAATACTGTTCTGACTCTGTTTACTGCTTTTTTTCAATGAAAATCCAAGTTGTGATTAGATAGAAAAACAAAAATAAATAAAAATTTTAGTGTTTGCAGACCTCCTACTTCGCCCCAACAATGTCGGAGGAGTTGGGTAAGTACCCTTTTCTTTCTTGCTTATTTAATGAATTCAAATCTTTTCACAATGATGATTTATATTTGGATTTGATAATATTATCCCTTCTTCAAAGACAATTATCATTATTTGAATTAAAAACAATAAAATAATAGAGAAACATGATAAACTGAAATTAACAAAGTAAATTTAATAGTATCATTGTACTGAATTGAAAATAACATGTTTATTTCATAAATTTAAGCACAAGGATGAATTGAGGGGAGGCTAGTTTCTACTATTTATTTATTTGAATATATTGGCAAAAGCGTAGAATTAATCGTACCATTGTACCCAACCAAATTAAAATAATTAAATAAAACTTGAAGATTCGGTCTTTCTATTTCACTGGACCTCTGACCGGGTATGGGACCCGCTATATTGGCTGGCCCTTCCATTCATGAGCTAGCCATCGGATGAGCTCCCCCCTTTTCTTTGTCGTTACAGGTGCTCTTGCAGGGTAGTGTGGCCTTCCGCACAGGTTTCTTATTTATGGTGAAGTTTTATATGATTCCGTCATATAACAGTTTAACATAGATCTAAAACATTTTTATGTTTCATTAATGGGAAATTTCATGTCAATTACTTTTGTATGAATTTTTCATTTAAATGAAAAATATACGGCCACGTCTACAATGACCTAGCGCATAGACACTGATTATCTCATTTATGATATCTAAATCAGTTTCATCGAAAATTACTGGATTGCTCAGGTCTATTAGAGTATTTTGAATGCTGCGTTTCTTTACAAGAATTAAGCATTCAAGCGCTATGAACAGTGGCGGCTGTACCTTAAGTGCGCTCGTGCGCTGAACCACCAATTCAAAAGATTTAAAAATTACAAAATTACTTCATCTTTATTTTTAAATTACCATATTAATATTTAATATTTAAACATACAAAAACATATAACAAATAAAATATCCAACTATGACGAAGCAATTTAAGCGCTTTGCTAAACTATTAAGACTTATTTTCCCTGTAAAGAAACATTCTCGTGTGCTTCGGCGAGCGCACGAGGACTGCTAATACAACTTGTATGGGTTACGAGCTAATACGCCTGACGCGTGAGACAAAAGATAGTTCATAGAAATGTACCGAGTAATGAGTCTGTTTTCGAGCGCCGCACGTGCGATTTCGTTTGACGAAATTCGCCGGGTCTGCGACGACGGCCATTAGGGATGACATCTCGTTAACAGTATAGTTTCGCTGTATCTGTGACGCGTGTTAATTATTGTTTGTTTACATTAAGTAATTGTTTTTTATTTTCGTTTTGATTCTATTCTATACTGTGTACAGTGTGTGTGGTGTGAGTGAAAATGAGCATAAACATTGACTATATTAAAGACAATAACAAAACTTTTCAAAATAAAGTTGACATAAAATTGGCCGGACCGCCAAGGCCCTTTCTAGATTTAAAACAACAGCGCAAATCGAAAAACAAAGCATTTGGGCGAAGTTTTAATAGTGAAATGTAAAATAGAAAGAAATGGTTGTGTGGATGTGAGCGTCTTAATGCATTCTTTTGCTTTCCTTGCATTATTTTTGGTGGAGAATCGATTTGGACAGAAACTGGAATCAAGGATTTGACGCATTTGAGTGAAAAAATAAAAAACATGATTCTTCGCAAGTACACCTACAAAATGTAATGAGTTTGTCCGTGTAAGGCACAGTCGACATTCGTAATCAGCTAGATTCTGTGTATAGAAGCAATATCCAAAAGTATAACGAACAAGTTGATAAAAACAGATATATTTTATCACGTCTTATTGATTGTGTCAAGTTTTGTGGTGCGTTTGAGTTAGCTTTGCGAGGTCACGATGAAACAATTGAGTCTAGTAATGCTGGGGTGTTTCGTAGATTAATAGACTTTGTATCAAAGTTGGATACAGTCATGTAGGACCATCTCACATCGTCTACAGTCTTCAAAGGTACGTCAACAACGATTCAGAATGATATTTTGGACTCAATTTCATGTGTGTACCACAAAGAAGTGTCGGATATAATAAAAAAATGTGAATGCGTAGCAGTTCAAGCTGATGAAACTACCGATGTATCGACCACTATGCAGATGGTAATGATTTTAAGATACGAAGAAAACGGACAGGTTCACGAACGGTTTTGGAAATATCTTACGCCGCATTCCCATACTGCTGAAGGACTAAGTTCTGTTATTATAACAGAATTACGGGCACTTCAAATAACTCCGCAACAATTAATAGCACAATGTTACGATTGCGCCTCTGTAATGAGCGGGAATGTTGGTGGAGTACAGGCTAAAGTAAAAACGTTCATTGTTACGCCCACCAACTAAATTTAATAATAGAAAAAAGTGTAAGTCAAAACAAAACCGTACAGAAATTTTTTGCTAACCTTCAAGCTTTTCCAAAGTTTTTTTCACGATCACCGAAGCGTACAGAGATTTTGAAAACTATAGTATCAAAGAAGATTCCAGCTGCTCCACAAACGAGATGGAACTTTAATTCGCGGACGGTTGACACAGTACATAGCTACAAGGAGCCTTTAAAGGAATGCATGACCACCATTATAGAAACGGAAAATGATACTGATTCTACAAATCAGGCAGATATGCTTCAAAGATATTTGAACGACAGTACTTTTTTATATTGGCTTGAATTTTTTCGATCTATTCTGCCACATAGTGAAATTTTATTCAAACAGATGCAAAAAAGGAACATTGATTTGGTTCATATAAAAAACTGTATGAATGATTTTGAAATCAGTATAAAGAATGCTCGTAACACCATAGATCAACTTGAAGAACCACCTCAAAAAAGATTTAAATCGTCTAGCTCTGTCATAGCAAAAGAAGTGTGCGATATAATTATTACTCAAGTGAAAGACATTCAATTTTTGTAATCATTTGATAGCAGCCAAATTATTTTACTGCGAGAACTTTACAACGTACCGTTCTACTTTTCCCGATACGATAAACGCCACTTTGGACAAAAACAAATTGAAAAACGAACTCTCCGCAATGTACAGTCGCGACGATTTCATCAACGCAAAAAGTGCAATTGCAATTTTACGATTGTTTTATAATAATGAGCTCACTGAATCATTTTCAGAGTCAATGAAACTGTTGCGAATTCTGTGCACTATATCAATGACTTCGGTAGAGAGCGAGCGATGTTTTTCGACACTGAAAAGAATTAAAACTTTTCTGCGAAACACCATGTCTCAGGATCGGCTTAATGCACTTTCTGTGCTCAGTATTGAAAAAAATTTATACAAACTATACCCGATTTTAATAAAAAGGTGATTGAACATTTCGCTTCAGAAAAATGTCGTCGCATAGATTTAATGTATAAAAAATAATAAAAATAAACATGTTTTATGTAAATTGTTGTTTTATTAGAATTTCTAATCTTAATACTTAGTGAGCAAGTAAAGTGCACCACCAGTTCAATGACCCACCAGCCACCACTGGCTATGAAGAGGCTGTTCTATCTTGTCTCACAGTCAAGCAACAAGGTAAGCTCTTTTCCATGTTCATGCTGTGCATATTTTTGAAGAATTTGTCACGGGATACTTTCACACGCGATCCTACAAGCGAGACCCCCGTGAGCTAAACGTAATATTTATCACGCCAGCCAAAGCGTAGAAGAATAGGTAACATAATTTTTTGGAATTAAATATTTTCAATTGAAGGGGTATTTGGAAAAACAACCAATGTCAAAAAAGGAAAAAAACTATATTTTGATGTCTATAGTTTCTATGTAATCATAGCAATCAAATCTAAAACACAGTTTTTCGTAAAAGTGCATTAGTCAAACGATATTCTGGGTAAAAGTTTGTTTGATATTTGGAAAAACAACCAAAGTCAAGGCATTTTCGGAGAAACCGCCTAAGTCAATGAGTCAACTCATGACAATGGTTGTTTTTCCAACAAAAATGGAAAAACTGCTTGTTTGACGTATTTCATATGTCTGCTCATTCTGTTCGTGGCTTACAGACGATCTAGTTTTCTTTCTCGGTGGGATTGTAAGTTGTAGTACTGCTGTGTATTTTTTTCTTAAAAAATTGATAAAATACCACGAGATGAATCTAGCAGTGTACATTGGAAGGCCAAAAGAAAGAAAATAATTTCTAAACGCGAAAAAATAAAAAGATGCAAGGTTGGCGGAGAGCCCCACATTGATCACGTTGGTCGTCTAAGAAGTGGTGTTGTGACGCGCCCTGACTGCAGGTAGGTACTGTGTTTTAATATTATATTGATAACAATATTATGTTGAAAACTTTTGGCTATCGCCTTCGCTACGTACGATGACCTATAAAGATCTTCATTGCTTTTAGGTGCAAAAGGTTGCAATGTTTCACAAAATTAACGACTGAACAAAAAAAAAGAAATACTAAGAATCTTTTACAACTATGAAAGTAAAAATGACCAAGACGCGCATCTTACAGGACTAGTATCGTACAGAAGTGTCCAACACAGAAGACCTAGACATAACCGTGATGAAGAGGATGATTCGTTCAGCCATGATTTAGCATATTATTACAAAGTGCGAACTAATGATGAAGAGTTGACAGTGTGCTCCACAGCGTTTATGAATTTGCATGGAATTACCAGAGGAAGGCTGCGTACAATTCAGGCCAAAATATCTTCAGGTCAAAATATCTTCAGGTCAGTTACCCAAACATGGCAGAGGTAAACATACCAAAGACCTCATGCAGTCCCAGATCCAATACTGGAGTTAATAAAGTTATACATCAAGAGCTTCAAGGGAAGGCAGTCTCACTGCTCTTTACGTAATAACCCAAACACAACATATTTGCCAGAAGAGTTAAGTGTAAAGAAAATGCATGAGTTGTTTTTGAACGAAGTACAGATCAGGATTTCTTATATTTCATATTACACAGTATTTACAAAACATTTTAATATTAAATTTGGCCTTCCAAGATCTGACACCTGCAGCATTTGTGACGAACTGAATTTAAAAATAATGAGTGAAAATGATGCTGCTAAAAAAAGCGAACTAAATATTCAAAAAACGGACATTTAAAGAAAGCTAAAAAATTCCGTGAATTGAAAAATATATATAAAGAGAAGGCAAGACAAGGAAAATGCATGTTGCTGTCATTTGATTTTATGCAGAATCTTCCCCTACCACACGACAGAATTGGTATTATGTGTTCGGAGTGCATAACTTGTCAAACGATGACGCAACAATTTACTGTTACACGGAAATGACAGGAAAAAAGGGTGCATCTGAGGTCACTTTACTGTTACTTCACTATTTAAATAATAATGACATAACATCCGACAATCTTATTTTACTCAGTGATGGGTGCAGTGGGCAAAACAAGAACCACGTAATGGTATATTTTCAATACTTTTCAGTACATGTACTAAAGGTATTTAAAACTGTAAAGCATGTATTTCCTGTAAGAGGTCAACATACCTGCCAAATGATGCAGATTTTGCATTGATTGGAAAGAAAAAAGGAGTGTATTTTCCGGAAGTACCAGCAGACTGGGATGAAATCATAAAAACAGCTAGAACACATCCTTCTCCATTCAAAGTGATTCCTGTCACACAAGACCTACTTTTTAATATGAACAATGCATTGACTCCTTACTTCCTTAAGGTTCCGAGACCTGCTCTAAGACTACGTCAAGCACGTATTATCATGACTAATGAAAAATACCAGCAAATAAAAGTAAAAGAAATATTTTCAGGACCTTCTACTTGTAATCAAGTTCGTAGAAAAGTAACTTTGCCTTCTGAACGTGTACTGAACCCTCTTTATAGTGAACCAATAAAAATGACTGCTGGAAAAATTGAGAATTTATTAAGTCTCAGAAATATTTAACTAAGCCTGAATATTGCGACTACTATCGTCAAATCTGTGTTGAAGGTGTCATTGATGATCACAACGAAGTTGATGAAGAGGATAATAGCGATGGTTGTGAATTATAATGAATAAATATTTGATATAATAATAAGCCATTGAATTTGTTTTATTTGATTTTAATATTCAATTATTTGGAAAAAATGCCTATGTCAACATTTTATTTACCTTTTTCGGAAAAAGTGCCTATGTCAAAGTTATTTTTAACATTTTTTATTACTTAAAAAGAAATTTTTTCGTAACCACACTCATAAAGTACATGTTGATATATGACCTTCCTATCGAGTACCTGTACTTAATTCCATAAGAAGCTATTCTTCTTAAAAACGTTTTTTTACTTCTATTTCAAAATTTAATAAAACTGACAGTGGCGGTTTTTCCAAAAAGCCCTTCAATTATTGTGATTTTCTTGACACATGTAATTACTAGACTAAGTAGATTCTAAGTAGAATGCCAATTCATAGTGTGTCTATAAAACGGTCCGGCCAAAACTTCGAATACTCCGATTTGAAGTTGAAATATTTGAGATTGGCGAAAACGACTGAGGAAACTGAAGAAATATTGAGAAAATATTTAGAGGAAGCTGATTCGGAGTCGAAACCCATTCCAACATTTAAAGATCTCGACTGGTTTAATGTAACTAAGCCGTTAACATTTACGGAATCGCTTAAAGGCAAAGTAGTTGTTCTGGACTTCTTCACATATTGCTGCGTCAATTGTATGCACATACTACCTGATTTGAAAAAACTCGAGAAAAAGTACAGCCTTGAAGATGGTTTGGTGATTGTACGTGTCCACAGTGGCTAAATTTGACAATGGAAAAGATAGTACCAACATTCTATCTGCAGTACAAAAGAAACGTTGGTAAAGTACACAAAGCACAATCAAATCAATTATAAGGTATCAGCAATTGCCACGTAACTTATACATGATACCATATCGAGTCCAGTAGACGTGATAAAGCATAGGCTGCAAATGTACAATTCGCCATATAATTCCATTTTAGAATGCACGAGAGGAATCTATAGAATTGAAAGGTTTGGTGCATCTTGTCACTGATACTCTACACAATTGATTATGAATCGGCCATATCAGGCAATACACTTTACGACTTGCGAATTTTTTCCAAAATATATTAAGTAATGAAAGAAAATATAATCCTCTAGATCATATGGTTGCTGGTGATGTGGCTGATGCTGCTTGCTCTGCATTTACTACATCACTAGATGCAGTGAAAACACTGCTTAATACTCAGGGAATCGGTTTTATGAAAGGAATGAAAGAAGCGATAAGATAGATTTACAGAGTGGTCGGACCACTCGGCTTCTTCAAAGGCTTAGGTTCTCGAGTCTTATATTCAATGCCTGCGACAGCAATTTATTGGTCAACCTACAAAGTCTTCAAATTCGCATTATGCGAAAAAAATCGTGAAGACTATAAATCTTCGATATTTGGGAAAAGTACATTACAACCGAAAGAAACAAAATCAACAGTGACGGTGGAAAAACTACGAATAATAGCAATAGGATTAGTGGTGTAAGATATGTTCTACCAGCGGCTAATATGAATGCAGCTGAAACTAAAACAGATACGAGTGTACGCAATGGTGTGCGGGAAGCAGCGCCCATCAAAGCTGTCTGTGGGCTCAGTGCAGTATCGGGAATTAATGCATCAAATCTAAATACAGTGCACAACAATGTTAAGCGAAACTACGATCGAGGCTTTAGTAGTCCTTAAAATCATTCAATTGCATAGAATAAGTGCATTGAGTGGAATGCGTTGTGGATTTGCACAATATTTCTTTTACCAATCCGATTTTGTCTCAATGTGTGGAAGCTACAGGGCGGTAATGCAATGAGGCATTGCCACATTGCCGGTTGGGAAGCTTAACAGACATTGGAAAGCGTGTTGCACGATAGGGGGCCGTGTCTCCTCGAGGCTATAAAAGACCCCGGAGTACGAGGAAAAGCTCTCTTATCTCGCATTGATTTGGAGGAATCGGATGAGAAGAAAAACGACGACGAAATTCAGCAAGCAGTGATAAAGAATTGGCGAGAAGGCGAATCATTGAAGGAAGGAAGAAAGAAAAGGCATGGTACGAGCTGGACAGGGGGACGACGAGTAGTTTGTGCTACAACTTTCAACCCGCCGAGGAACGAGCAATCAAAATCAGCCATCGAGAAAATTGTGGGTCCCCGACCACGTGGAAACAAGAGTATCAATTGATAGGTAGTAAGTAGTTAATGTTCTTTTTGAATTTTATAAGTATTTACAATTTATATATAGTGACCACTAATAAATTTGATGAAATAAGTGAAAAAAAGGTGTCTAGTGAAAAGTGTAAAGTCTAGCTCGCGAGCTTACTTGTAGTGTTGTTGCGATAGTGGCGAGATTTTGGGGTGGTTTACGACCGCCATTTGGAAGTGTCCCCGAGTACCACCTGTGGGGTAAGAGCACGAAGCGTGATACAGTAAGGGACGAAGTTAGGAACTTTATCCAGGGTTAGGTAGGATTTGGTTCTGCAAGCAATTAAATTGGAGGTTAGGCCGATACGAACCTCCCGACTCGGTCGTGTTCTCGCTTGGCGACCTCATTTGGGCCCACTGACAAAGTGAGTGGCGCACGGCCTCTCTTTGGTGGGCTGAGTCCAAGGGCCGCAGTCGGAGGTCTTTGACGGAGCACCGCGAAATAGCGAGAGTATCAAATTGTATCATTCTGCATATGTGATCTTTTGAAAAGAACAGCTGTTTGACGAACTTTTTTATATGCAAGATCTTCGATATCATTATCCGAATCTGCGTTTAAAGATTGGCTTGTAATTGAAAAGTTAATATTTTTGTACAACAATCACAAATGGCTAAATGAATTGTGTATGCAAAGCAAACTTGGTGCTCTGCTTTCAGAAGCTTTCTAGTCTTAAGCATGAAATTTGCACCATCAATTATTACTGCAACAATATTAGAATCAAGGCAAATCGCCAGCTCAAAAAGGTGCTCCTTTGATATTCGAATAGATACCGTAGTTGTTAATGATACATTACTCCGAAAATGTCCTAAATTCCTTGTTTTATTACATAAATGAATATTTATATTCATGCATTTCTTGCTCAAACCTGAAGTCCATTTGTCAAAACTTAAACAGTATCTTTGACTTTCATTCTTCAATTTAAACAATTCAATGTTTATCTGCGCTTTTATTTTATGGTTATAGCTGACCACTCGATTGTGGATCATTAAAGCAGATCTTGGTAGGCTGGAGTATCCTTTTGATAGCATCAAAATCCTTAAGTTATTTAACGTCACAAACGCACTCAGAGTAAAGCCATCTAAAGCATCAAAGCTAAAAATCTTCGAGAGTATCCTTTTTACAAAAATAGTCTGCGATCGAATTGCTTCTTTATTTCAGGGGTGGGCATTTCTTCTTCTTCGTAGCACTATAGCCCCTATCACACCTTAGCTTCCTTCAAATAGTGCCTTCAACTGTCTTGGCTCATTTACCACATCCTCCAATTTTTAGATCCAAGCAGCAATAAACTGTTTTCGTCTACTGATTCAGACCAGCATTTCCTCGGTTTCCTCATTGAACCCCGTTCTTCAGTTTTTCCAACGAATATCTTTTTGGGTATCAATTGTTTGTTCATACCATTCAAATGGCCAGCCTATTGCAGCTTCCGCAGTCTTACAAACGTTGAGACCTCTGGGTCGTCAAAAATTTCATGCAGTTCATGGTTGTATCGAATTAACCATTGGTCTCCGTCTAGTTTCACTCTAATTATCGGCCCCAGGGCCCGTCGCTCAAAAGCGTTCAATATATCACCCACATTTTCATTACTGTATTCGCCAAGTGTGATTATTTGTGTATTTGAGACATTTTTCCTTGACTGCGCCATGAGCTTAGTTTTATTTTCATTGATTTGTAACCCTACTAGTTTTGCTTCACTGTCGAGTTTCAGGAAGAGTTGTTTGGCGGTTGTTAGCGACCGTGATAAAATGTTGATATCATCCGCACAGGCTACCACTTGTCTCGACTAATATAATAACGTACCCATAGTATCGACATGTATCTTTCTTATATGACATATTGATGGATTCTACGTCAAGCACCCGTTGCGTGTAGACGTGTTTTTAATCGCTCCTGTCATTAATTTTAAAAATTGGTTAATTTTTCACAAAAGTCAGTTTCGAAAAATTGAATTAATTTTTTACGAGCCAGTCAAAAGCAATTTTTGATTTTATTGGAAAAGCATTTATCGTCGAAGGAATCGACCCACGGAATCAATAAATCGACAAAAGCAAATAAACCGAGGACTAACTCGGGACTGCTGTACGGAGGCTTCCCTCTGTTGGCGGCCGCGGGGAGAATAATGGTGAGTGTAAGACTTAAGTAGTAGAAGATAAGCAAAAAGTGAGTCGACTTCAAGCTGATAGTCTATAATTGAAACTAAGACTGAAAACATACGAAGATATGTACGAGAGAGCGAAGAAAGTTCAAGATGTAGAGCCGGTACGACAAACAAATACGGAAGCTAAACAGAAGAAAGCAGACAAACAAGTCATCCCAGAAGATATACTAAGTGCTGGAGGCAGCGCTAGATGGACTCCAACAAGAAATGGACGTTCACGAATGTGCTGAAGGTAATGTTAGTCAAGATAATGATAATTTTATCCTTTATTTAAAAAATAAAAATAAGGTGAAGAAACCAGCCCTTAGTTCTGGTGGTCCTCCTCCAAAAGTTGCCATGAATACAGAGAAAGTTCCGCCAATTAATGTGTTCGGTCATAGCGGAAAGGGCATGGTTCGGCTATTGGCAGCCGAAAATAAATTAACAAATTTCGAGATTAAAAGAATCAATGCCGAAAGGTTGACTATCTGAACAAAACCACTGGTTGATTTCAAATCAGCAAAATGTGCTTAAAATTCTGGGGAGGTTCCACACCACATATACGCCGAAAAGTGAAAAGAACCAGACCTTCTTGTTGAAGGGCTTGGACTGCGGAGAAGATACCGTCGATCTTCTTCAGGGGCTCAAGGAAGCAGTACCAGAAATTGAATTTATCTCCGTTAAAACGTTCGCAACAAAAAGGTCAACGGTAGAAAAAAAAATTTACCACTTTATTTGGTGCAGGTATCAAATATGTTAAGAGCAGTCCAAGTGCCCTTCAACAAATCAGATACTTGAACTCCCGAGTAGTGAGATGGGAACACCTCCAGAAAAGAGAAGTCAACCAGTGTTATCGGTGTCAACGATTTGGGCAGTTGGCTGCCAACTGCGCCGTGCATTACCGATGCGTCAAATGCAAGGACGTTCATGCTCTCGGTGAGTGCAAATTGGCTCAGACGGAGCCAAAAGAGAAGGTATACTGTGTTAACTGCGGTGTTTTTGGTCACCCGGCATCATATCGAGGATGCTCTCGATATCAAGATGCGAGAGTTAAATTTGTCCCAAAGCAAACAAAACTACACCACAGTGTCTTAGCTCCGAACTTCGTCAAGCCCGGAGTATCATTTGCACAAGCCGCTGAAGGACCAGCAGAAAATGCGATAAATAGTGTAACTAATGTAAATGGCAATAATGAGCTGCTTCTCAAAATTTACCAGCAACTAAATTCTTTATCGGAGAGAATCGATAAACAAGATACGAAAATTAATCTTGTTTTTCATCGTTTAGGGGTTTCAAATTCCTCAAAATAAGTTGTCATCTAGTCACATTTCCATGGACAGGATTCATCTCATCTCGATCAAAGTCAACTTCATTGTTACTTTACATCGACGTAATTATCTCCTTGAATTCGTTGTTAATCAAAAGCCTGACATCATGCTTCTCACCGAAACCCACCTCAATTCATGGCAATCCATGACATTCAAGGATTTCGAATTCATAAGAAACGATAGGGTAATAGGCGATGGGGGAGGTGGCACCGGTGTATTGGTTCGAAGACCCTATTGTTTCCAAAATATTGAAAAAGTCGCATTCAAAAGCTTTGAATCTCTGGAAGTGTCCGTTATCAAAATTTCACTGCCAGGTGGGGATAACCTCATCGTTATCTCTGGCTATGCAACTAGTGAAACTGTTCACAAGCTCAAGGAGGAGCTCAATTTCTTGTTTGAAATACTCGAATTGAACAGGCTGCATAGTTATCATAGTCTTGCTGGTGACCTGAACGCCAAGCATACATCATGGCTGAACGCCACCAATAATCCCAGAGGTGTATTCCTGAAATCGTGGATAACAGAGAACCAAATTGAATACCGGTGCAATCTATATGGGTCGGAGCTCCCAACATACCCTAGGACAAATTCATATTTGGACCTCTGCATTGCTGACGCAAGACTCGAATTCAGCCTTAAGAGTCCTCAACGGAAACTGCAGATGCTTCCTTACGAAAGCGACTATAACGCAATCGTAATGGAAGTCAATCATCAAAGGAATGATCTCTTCCTCATTCCAGTTCGACATGAAAATCATCGGTTGAATTTCAGTAAAACAGAGTGGGGAATGTTTCAAAAGAAGTTTAATCAAAGCTAGCAGAAGTAATGTCCTCCTTCTGATGATGGCAACGCTTGCCCAATGTTTCCTAATGACAGCAACCTAACTAACGATGAAATAGATGTCTATTTGTCAAAGTTAGAGAAGCTGACGTTGGAAACGATTGAAAAAGTAGTTCCCAAGATTAAACATCGAAACAATATGGAAGGATATGAAACACCAACCATCGCAAGGTTGAAAAAAATGCAAAGCCTTCTCACACTTGTCAACAATATTTATCGGTGATTTTTGAACTACAACCATCCCTCGTTAGCTTTGTTGAAATTACACCTAAAGAATGTCCGGAACTTAATCCGTTTATACTTAGGAGTGAGGTCAGCAATCAATGGGCGGAAACATTGAGGGGTACTAGCCCACAGGACCCAGACGGCGTTTTCGCGAAAGTGAATAGTTCATTCCGTAAGAAGTATCGAGTGAAGGTATCGATTCTTGAAGTCACTAGTGATGCGATAAATCTTCTCGATGGGGCATTTATCGAAATTGATTGTACGACTCCGGATAGAAATGGAAACAGGATTATATGTGAGGGATTGCAGAAACTTGCCCTGATTGGAACACATTTTGAATTGGTTCATCTACCAAACCCTGAGAAAGGGAATGAAATATTTTCAGAGGTCGTTGAAGCAAAAGCTTCCGACTTCAAATCAAGCCTGAACGGCCAATCAATTCTTCATTTCAATGAAACATTAACATCTGACCTCATACCGAGCTTGAATTTTATTGATTATTTTGTCAGCTATGAAGACTAGTGTTTCATATTTTTCAGGATAAGTAATAAGAAAATGGTATTCCAAACGTAGTTCTCCGACATTTGCCTGAGGTTGCTATTACGAATTTTTGCATATTGTTCAACAACATATTGAGCAATTCATACTTCCCAAATGAATGGTGAAAGGCTAAGGTATTTCCGATTTGGGAGAAAGGAAAAGAATCTTCGCGCCCTAAAAGCTATCGCCCGATCAGCTTGCTTCCCAACATCAGCAAGGTGTTTGAAGTGATACTGAACAAAGCATTAAACGCCCACATTGAGGAATATGAGTTGATGCCGAATTGCCAATTTGGTTTTCGTGCCGGGCATTCGACCATACATGCCATAACGGAAGTAACCTCAGACATCTGTTGGAATCTAAATGATAGACAATGTGTTGGAGCATGTCTCATTGATATGAAGAAAGCCTTCGATACGGTGTGGTTAGATGGACTAATTTTTAAACTCCTTCAGGACAAGTTCCCCAGACACCTTGTCGCCATGATGTGCAATATGTTATACGGGAAATCGTTTGTTGTAACTGATGGAAATCTGACAACAATGCGCGAATTCAAGGTCTTGAATGGTCTACAGCAGGGAACAGTTACTGCGCCTCTGCTCTTCTCAATCTTCATTCGCAAGCTATTGAACGGCTCTGCTATTAACGTCTCGCCAACGTGATTATTGGTAGCGTTTGCTGATGAACTGATCATCTATACGGCAAGCCGAAAAGCTACAATAGTTCAGAGAAATCTCCAAAAAATGTTCAATGATGTACTGCTGTACACTGACACTCATTTGGGAAATATGAATTGCTCAACATGTTGTTGAACAATATGCAAAAATTCGTAATAGCAACCTCAGGCAAATGTCGGAGAACTACGTTTGGAATATCATTTTCTTATTATTTATCCTGAAAAATATGAAATACAAGTCTTCATAGCTGACAAAATAATCAATAAGATTCAAGCTCGGTATGAGGTCAGATGTTAATGTTTCATTGAAATGAAGAATTGATTTGCCGTTCAGGCTTGATTTGAAGTCGGAAACTTTTGCTTCAACGACCTCTGAAAATATTTCATTCCCCCCTCTCAGGGTTTGGTAGATGAACCAATTCAAAATGTTTTCTAATGAGGGCAAGTTTATCCAATCCTTCATAAATAATCCTGTTTCCATTTCTATACGGAGTCGTACAATCAATTTCGATATCAGCCCTATCGAGAAGATTTATCTCATCACTAGCGACTTCAAGATTCGATACCTTCACTCGAGACTTCTTTCGGAATATGCTATTCACTTTCGCAAACACGCCGTCTGGGTCCTGTGGGCTAATACCTCTCAATTTTTCCGCCCATTGATTGCTGACCTCACTCCTGAAGTATGACCGTATTGAGTTCCGGACATTCCTCAGATGTAATTTCAACAACGCCAACGAGGGATGGTTGTAATCCAAAAATCGTCGATAAATGTTGTTGACGCGTGTGAGAAGAAGGCTTTTCAATCTTTTCAAACTTGCAATGGTTGGTGTTTCATATCCTTCCATATTGTTTCGATGTTTTATCTTGGGAACTACTTTCTCAATCGTTTCCAACGTCAGCTTCTCTAACTTCGACAAATAGACATCTATTTCATCGTAAGTTAGATTCCTGTCATTAGGAACCATTGAGCAAGAGTTGCCTCCATCAGAAGGAGGACATTGCTTCTGGTACTCGCGATTAAACTTCTTTTGAAACTTTCCCCAGTCTGTTTTTTTGAAATTCAACCGATGATTTTCATGTCGAACTGGAATGAGGAAGAAATCATCCCTGTGATGATTGATTTGCATTACGATTGCGTTATGGTCGCTATCATAAGGAAGCACCTGCAGTTTCCGTTGAGGACTATTGAAGCTGAATTCGAGTCTTTCGTCAGCAATGCAAAGGTCCAAATATGAATTTGTCCTAGGGTATGGTGGGAACTCCGACCCATATAGATTGCACCTATATTCAATTTGGTTCTCTGTTATCCATGGTTTCAGGAATACACCTCTTGGATTATTGGTGGCGTTCACCAGCAAGAATATAATAGCTAAGCAGCCTGTTCAATTCGAGTATTTCGAACAAGGAATTGAGTTCCTCTTTGAGCTTGAGAACAGTTCCACCAGTTGCATAGGCAGAGATAACGACGAGGTTATCCCCATCTGGCAGTGAAATTTTGATACCGGACACTTCAAGAGATTCAAAGCTTTTGAATGCGACTTTTTCAATATTTTGGAAACGATAGGGTTTTTGAACCAATATCCCGGTGCCACCTCCCCCATCACCTGTTACCCTATCGTTTCTTACGAACTCAAAATCCTTGAATCTCATGGAGTGCCATGAACTGAGGTGAGTTTCGGTGAGAAGCACGATGTCAGGCTTTTGTCTGGCAATGAATTCAAGGAGATAATCACGCCGATGTAAAGTAACAATGGAGTTGACGTTGATCGAGATGAGACGAATCCTATCCGTGGGAATGTGGCAGGATGACAACTTATTTTGAGGCATTTGAAAGTCCTAAACGCTGAAAAACAATGTTAATTTTCGAATCTTGTTTATCGATTCGCTCCGATAAGGAATTTAATTGCTGATAAATTTTAAGGAGCAGCTCATTATTGCCACTTACGTTATTTATTTTATTTATATTGTCTGCTGGTCCTCTCGCAGCAAGTGCAAATGACACCCCGAGGTTGACGAAGTTGGTAGGTATCACACTGTGGTGTGCTCGACTTTGTTTCGGAGTGACTTTAACCTTTGCATCTTGATACCGGGGCCATCCTCGATATGATGCTGGATGACCAAAGACACCGCAGTTCACACAATATAGTTTTTCTTTTGGCTCCGCCTGAGCCAATTTGCACTCACCGGGAGCATGAATGTCTTTGCATTTAACACACCTATATTTCATGGCGTAATTGGCAGCCAAATGCCCGAATCTTTGACAACTGTAGCACTGGTTGACCTCACTTTTCTGGAGGCGTTCCCACCTCACCACGCGAAAGTTTAAGTATCGTATTTTCTGCAGGGCACTCGAACTACTTTTGCTGGAAATCTGGACTAAATAGTGAGGCAAGTTTTTGCGCTCCACAATCGATCTTCTCGTTGCAAACTTTTTAACTGAAATAAATTGTATTTCTGGTGCAACTTCTTGGAGCACCTGAAGGAGATCGACTGTATCCTCACCACAGTCCAGACCCTTCAATAAAAAGGTTTGGTTGTTTTCGCTTTTCGGGGTGTACGTGAAATGCGGAACATCTCCAGAATTTCAGGCACTTTTTGTTGCCTGGAAATCAACCAGCGACTCAGTCCTTATTGTCAATTTATCGGCATTGACTTTTTTTATCTCAAAATCTTTTAGCTTATTTTCGGCTGCCAAAAGCCGAACCATATCTTTGCCCGTTTGCCCAAATACATTGATTGTTGGGACTTTTTCTTTTTTTTCATTAATCTTAACGGACGGACCAGCAGACAAACCTTTTGGTTTTTTCTCCCGATTTTTAATTTTAAGGTATTCAATGAACTCATTATCTAACTTAGACGTTTAGCTGGATCCTCTTCAATGTTCATCGTTTCTTCAAGACCAGCTAGCGCTGCATAGTAATTTCTGCTGTCGTTTGCGCCTCCTGCGCTGAGGACATCCTCTTGATTAGCTTCTTCCTTTGGCTTTTTAGTTTTCTTGCCTTCGGTTTTTGAATTTGCTTGTCGGCCTTTCTTGGTTTCTTTATCTTTGTTGAACGTTAACGTTCCAACAAGTGCTTCTAACGATTTAACTCGAAGCTTGAGTTCTTCACTTTCTTTTTCAATTATTTCAGCTTTCTCTTTTTCTTGGATCAGCTGTTCGATTTCGATTACCGATAGGATTGTCGGTTTTTCTTCTTTATTCTCGTAACTTCTTTTAAGCTTTTTTTCGCCCGTCATCATTGGCGATGGGCATGATCCTTCTGATTGATGGCTGAAGCCATCGGGCTCCTCCATCTCGTTGCTTTTGCAGCGAGACTAGAGGGAATGTTCTCAGACCGGGACTTCCCTTAAACGTATTTCCACTTTTGATATTTCTTCAGGAAATGAATTTCAGGTATTCAATAAATGCTCGAATAATTCGACGGTGATGGTTTTCAATAAAAAAAAAATTATTTTCAACTGACTTGTGAAAAATTAATTAATTTTTAAAATTAATGACAGGAGCGATTAAAAACACGTCTACATGCAACGAGTGCTAGACGTAGAATTTTCTGGTTAGACCAGTTTGAATATATGGATGTCAGATCTGGTACAACCAGAGTGCTAGTACTGTGGAAAAATTAAGAATTTTCGAAAGCAAATGTCCGTGCATGTACTGGTTTGTACTGAAAGCCTGAGACGGATTGGAAGCACTATATATCGAATAGAAAAATTATCAAACTGTTAAAGGCACGTGAGTCGATATCTTCATATTGAAACTTTCTCGGAATCATGTTGCAAGATCTGTAACTGTGAGCGAAAGCCCCTGGATTTCACAGCCGTTCCACCCTACAGACGGGTATATTGCGACTTACCTCGCTATTGGCTTCGTTTCTCCAGAAGCATTCGTGTATTTGGACATGAATCAATATCTTTTTGATTCTGACGGTGTCCCAATCATATATTATATATATAGACGGGCCACCGATAAGAAGATCAAATATCCTCCGAATTTGAATTCACGAAACCAACAATTTTAATGGAGATACTCAATTGCTAAATTCGTTGAGGCTGGTCGAGCTGAGACGGCGCAATCTAGGTATTGGTGGCTGAGTGACAATGTCTAAATTATTTGTGCTAAATTCTGTTTTTATGTGTTTTCGTTATTTCGGTTTGAGTTTCAGCTCCTTATTGCTTCATTTAATGTTGTTTGTTTATATTAAAAATTAGGGATGGATTTCAATATTTAGGATAGGTATATGTTATGTTTATTATATTTGGTTTAGAGGTAAGATTTAATGCTTAGGTTAGGAATATTGTGTCAGCATTGTTTTAGTAAGATAAAATTTTTGATTGAATTTGATGAGAATTAGGTTATAACATATTAGGTGTAGGATAAGAGTTCACAGTTGTATTGCAATTAAAACTGACGTTAGATAGGAAGCCATATGGCAGCAGCGCTTACTACCACACACATGACCATTAGTAGGCCGACTTTGCTGGCGAACTTACATGGCGGTATATGAAGAATTATGAAGGTGGTAACGAAAATTCGAAGTTTTTTACGGTTTTGAGGCGGATTTCTACAGTGAAATCCTGATGGCCCGCGGAGAACACAATAGCGCTCCTAGTGAAGTGAAAATGATTTCAGTTCTTATACCCGTTTAGTTTTTATCGCCTTCCAAAGTGAATTTATAGGAGTTTTTTTACATCTCAACGCTGAGCTATCAGTCGAAGGTGCAAAACGTGTGCTTCATTTGCTCGTCTTGAAAAGTTTAGGAGTACAGTGGGCTATAAAAGGTGAATTTATAGCATTCACGGAATGCGTTTCGCACGTTTTTTATTCGGAAAATTGTATATATTACGAAATATAAGCATTTGCTAATGCCGCGGTTGGGTGACAGCTACCGAAAGCTTGTCCATAGTAGGCCGACTAATACATATGCAAATTGCTACCATATGGCTTCCTATCTAACGTCAGTTTTGGTTGCAATTATAAATAATTTTTGAATTGTTTTGTTTGGTATTTTCCCCCTTTTCTAATTGAATCAGAAAATATGTAATAATTTTAATTAATTTGAGTTTGCTATGGTTTTTTTGATTAAATGTGTTTCATTGATAATTTATAAATGTATTGTTTGTTTGCTTTATATTCTTTGAAAATTTATAACGAAAAGTATTGAATAAAGCGCCTTTGACTTTGACTTTGGAGGAGATAAGTCCTTTAAAGCCAATCTCTGTTTGGGCTGTTGCGCCATAGATGATGATGATGTATACATTTAGAGCGCTCAAACGGCCCGCAAAACTTTTAGAATTTTTCATGTTCAAACTCACTTTATTTTGGTAAAATTCAAAAGATAGTTTAAACAAAGAATCTTTTTATTCATTCATTGTGACTATACAGTAATACGAGTGAAATCATGTCCTAAATAAGAAAATTTTTAGCCAAAATATTAACTAAACCATTCTGAGAAAACTAATAGGACCGATGATTTAGGACTATGACTACTATTGAATTTGAACTTACATACGAGTATATACTTGCAAGAAACATTCCAGCCATAATTACATTTTCATTTGAAAAATATCACACGAATGTCGTCAAACATGTCCTTAGGAAGCTCTTTCAACCGATGCCTTTTAGTTCCTGGTGTCATACACTTCTCAGGAATGTACACTGAAATACCTCTTGAATGATATTCACCCGCTCGTTTTTCGTTTTCGTCTTCAGATTCATATCCAGGATTAAATTCATTGTCAGAAGCATCAGATTCCGCGTCCATGTCTATATCAATTGGCGGCAGGTGCTCCTGAAGAAGACTGTTTTTCTTAGTTTCAACTTGGACATCTTTAGGCTTTCCATCTGAGGTTTGAAGCAGAGTCGGTATCTGATTTTCCTCAGTTAATAGTGGTTGAGTGAATTCACTGTTAGTTGGTGGAAGCGTTGTTATATACTCTTTCGGTTGCATTAAAGTAGGATTTCTTGTAAATCTGGATGACAAAGCCATAGTTGGTAGCTGAAAGAAATATGTATTTTTAGTAATAGTATTTTCAGTTGATTTTCAAGAATATTCGGTACTTGGTGGGATCTAAATATATAACTGGCGCATGTTAAAACTTTTCGGTATTTCTCCATTACGATGTATTTATGGTGGAATGGACGGAATTTATAAACCTTAAGATGTATTTTTAAAAACGTTTGCAGATTCTTCTAGGAAGAAAATAACTAAAGCAAATTTTGACATCAGCGTTGAATTAAATATACATTGACATATGAAAATGATGTAACAGGCAGAAAGAGGAAATCACGTATATAAATATAATCTGTGCAATCACGTTTAGTATGAAATTGCTTCTAAATCTTCAAAAAAAAAACTTTTAGAAAAAAACAAAACTGGGTACCCTAAAAAGGATGAAATAAATTTTATGGAACCGGTGCTATATCAGCCTTCCCCTGTTCCTTTAGTGATGGTGCACATGTTGGAAGTTTTTATGTTTTTTTTTTTTATTTATTTTTTAATTACCTCCATTCCCTACCACTCTCTCCATCACTCTTTCTTCGTCGCACAACGCTCGTGCGATCTGCATTCACATTACGTCGCTTGGTCCTTTATGCCACCCAGACAATGTTTAACACATCGGTATAAGGGGGCACACAATATAATGTGAACTAGTCCTTTTCGTGAACATCTAGTCCAAAAAAAATCATGATCAGCTCTCAGAGATAAAAAAAATTCAATATCATACGACGCATTCAAAAAAAACTCTGAGTAACTGTCACTTCAGTATCTCGCCGATAGGGTCAAAAAGAACGCCCTAAGATACTGGGCTCATAAAAGCAGAATTACAGGTCCACGCTTCAATCAGTGCTCATTAAATGCTCCCTTAGTCTTTTCTTAAATACCAAAAGTGAGTTTGCTTCCTTAACAATTTCTGGTAGATTGTTATATATACGCAGAGCATCATTCGTTGCATCGTTCTTTAGTCGATCCGTTCTGGTAAAAGGTATTACGAATTGATTTGCATTCCTCGCATTATATGGGTTGATCTGTGATACCTTAATTAATGGCGCTCGTTCCGATCCATTAGTTTTTAAATTTCTGTAGATAAACTTCGCTTTCTCCATAATAATAATTTGACTAAAGGTTAATGATTTTGCCAATTGGTAAACCAAACTAGTTTGAGTAAGCATTGGCAGCTTCAGAATGTTTTTATACGCTTTGGTCAGCAGCCTGGATATACTGTTTAAATGTTGCTTCGCTGATTGACTCCAAATAAGTACTCCATAATGCAATTTCGCCAGGACAAACGCATTTAGATAAAGTTTCTTGATGTGCATTGGAAAATCCTCATACCTTCTTAACAGTCCTATTATTGGGGCTAATTGCCTTCTTAAGCTATTTATGTGTGGTAACCAGATCATACGATGGTCTATGATAAGACCAAGATATTTCATTTCTAGCACTCTTTGCAATTTTTCGCCGTTAATATTTAGTTCGACATCTATGTCTCCTTTGTTCTTTTGCTTAAAAACAATATATTTTGTCTTTGATGTGTTCAATACTAGTTTGTTTCCAATTAACCACTGATGGAATTTTCCTAGATCGTCGTTGATAGTGTTCTCAATGGCAGTTTTGTCTCGTACTGAATAAAGTAGAACTGTGTCATCAGCATATAATGTGTGATATCCCGTCAGCCCACATGTATTTAGATTATTTGTATATAGCAGGAACAAAGTTGGGCCCAGTATTGAACCTTGGGGAACTCCTGTTTCCGTAGGTGCATGGTCGCTCAGGACATTGTTGATTAAAGTTCTCTGCGATCTTCCCTCCAAGTAACTCTTAAACAACTGCTTAGGACTCCCCTGAATACCATATGATTCAAGTTTACGAAGCAAGAGATCATGATCAACTGTATCAAATGCTTTTTTCAAATCCACAAAAATTGCGATGACATAATCACCTCTGTCAAGTCCTAGATTGATGAAACGTGTGACAGAATGTAGGGCATCCAAAGTACTCTTGTTCTTTTGAAAACCAAACTGATGTTGGCTTATGAAAGAGTTTTCAACTAAGAATGATGTTAATCGATTGTTTAGTATTTTTTCAAATATCTTACTAAATCCCGTCAGCAGCGCAATCGGGCGATAGTTATTCGGGTCAAGATGATCACCACCCTTAAATATAGGAACTATTTTTGCAAGTTTTTCTTCTTCCGGAAAAGTCCCATTCCTAATATGCACGTTTATAAAATTTGCCATAATCTGGGCTATGTCCTCCTTAATTATACTAATCTCATTCATCGTGATGCTATCAATGCCTGGCGCCGTATTCTTTTTCAATTCATTGATTACATTTAAGACTTCCCTTTTATTTGTTTGATGAATGTGAAAGATGGAATTTATTGCGATATTTGTATTATTTACATTGCCTGCTGAACTGGCAACGATTTCTTTAGTGATTCTTCCACCAATTGTTGGAAAAAAATTATTCAATGAGTTCGCCGCGTCACGTGGACACGATGTGTTAGAGGGCCCATCAGGATTCAGTTGAAAGTTTTGTGATATACCCTGGGTTGAAGAGTTATCCTTTACCTCATTTATTATTTTCCATATTTCGCGGGAGTTGTCAGCCGCTGTTTCCATTCTTCTTGAGAAATATAAGAATTTAGCCTCTTTCACCAGTCGTTTCGATTCTTTTTTCGCTTGCATATACAGAAACTTGAAAGCCTGGTTTCCACTGTTCTTCCTGTAGTCCATGTATGCCTTCCTTTTTTAGGGTTTTGTACTAAAATACAAAACCCTATTGCAATCACGACCTGTGTCCGTCTGTCCGTCCGTCCGTCCGTCCGTCCGTCCGTCCGTCTGTATGTCACAGCACTTTTTCTCCGAAACTATAGAGGCTACAGCAATGAAACTTTGTAGAAAGGTCAGAAGTGATGACCTCTTGAAAGTTCAAGGGTGAAAAAATTTTTCAAAGGTGTTTAAGGGGGGTCTCCCCATATAGGGAGGTGACCCCTCAAAAAAAAATTTTCACCATTGGTAGTCGAGTAGGGTATCGTTGGAAAGGTCTCAATGAGATCTTTTCAAAACTAGTCTTAAAACTGCCTTATTGTTACCGAGGGGGACAGGGAAAGGGGGAATGTTCGAACTTTTCGCATACCCCCCCCTCGCGATTGGACACCTTCCAACCGAAAAATCTGAAAAAAATCATGAATGTAGGCCTTCATGAGCACAACAACAACAAATACATGAGAAGTCGAAATTCACTCAACTTTGTTAGTAATTCTTGAATAAAATCTAAACGGTACCTTTAAACTCAATAAAATTTTGCAAAAAGATGACTATTTTCTGAAAGTTTGATAAAGATCGAATTGTATTTACCGAAGTTATAGCGATTTGAATTTTCCTGTATTACTATGGAGCAATATGCCCTGTATTACTATGGAAACATATGGCTATGGAGCCATATGCGCTTTTTACCGACTTAGACACTACAACTATGCTAGAATTTGCATGAAAATATCAGAAGTGATAGGTATCATGAAGATGAGTATATACAATTGAAACAAGTCGAAGAGGCAGGAGAGAGCTCCAAGCAAAAGGGCTTTGTAACCATTCTAGGATTCGAAAAAATAGGCCATGAATCGATGATTACAGTATAGAAGAGTGGCCCCTGAAAAAAAATTTCATGAAAGGTAGCCGATATGAGTATCAACTGAAAGTTCTCTATGAGAGCTTTTCAAAACAGTTCTTAAACTGACAGTTTTTGCTTCATGAAAAATGTGTTTCCTCCCTCGCGAATGGACACCCGTGATCTAAAAAATCTGAAGAAATTATCAAAGGAGATATTCATGGGTATAACTATAAAAAATACCTGAGAAGTCAAAATTCGTTCAACTTTATTAATAATAGTATGATCCTCGAATTTCACATTTTCTCCAATAAAATCGTCTTTGACATGTTTCTCTCTCCAATAAAATCGTCTTTGACATGTTTCTTGATTTTATTCGTTGCTGGTTACTGCATTTTGTAAGTTAAGTACAAAACCCTTCTGACATTAGCATAGGTCTGTCTACCCAACTTGTTTAATACTTGCATCAATTACTTTTTTCGTTATCCAAGTCCGTTGTCGACACCTGATTTTTTTCTCAATTGTAGAACTTTGCTTAGCAGATATGATGATATTTTTGAGTTCAATAATACTATTTGGTTTCCGCTTTTCCAGTAACTCTCGTATGTTTGATTTAAAGAGCTCCTTGTCTAAAAATCTGAACGTTTTGTAGGTCGGCTTCTGTTTGTTCAGGGTTTGGTCTTGAATAGCAATTTTTATCACAAGATGATCCAGTTCCGGCCAGTCCTCAAATATGTATGTCATGCTTTCAGCGACTTTTAAATCATTGGTTACTATATGATCCAGACAGGTATTTGACACTGGGCGAGTAATTTGGTTGTTGTTTAAGATTACCGTTCCATTCGTTTCTAGCGTATCCTTATAAATCCGTGTTTCTGGTGATTCCGTTAGCACATCAATGTTTGTGTCCGCTACTGTGATCAAATTTTTTTCAGTTGAGAATAATGTATCTAGTACTGTGCAAAAATCATGCGCATTCATTCGATTGGGGTTGTAGTACGTGCCTAATTTTATTTTTTTACCTGCATGGTGTACTTCAATTATTATAACGTTATACTTATCAGGCATCACTCTCTTGGTAATGAAATTGATTGTATTTTTTACGTAGATTGCTGTACCTCCACCTCTTCCAGGTCTGCAGGAGAATACCGCATTATATCCTTCAATATTGTAAAACCGTGCTTCTTCTGGGTTAATCCAGATTTCATTTAGAATAATCAAATCTATGTCAGGATTTTGCTGCAGGTAAATCTGAATATCACTTAGCTTATGTCTTAAGCTTCTTATATTAGCATACATAAGTGTTAAATTTGTTCCACTTGATTGATTAGAAAGATTAGCAATCATCAAAGTTGTAGTCGGTACTCCTCCTGGCGATCAATATTCTGCGTTGAAACTCCGGACACTCTACAGAGTCAGCTCTGTGAGAATGATCAGCATTGTTACTGTTACCAATACAGTTAGAGCACTTCTCAATCGTGCTTTTGCAGTCCTTTAGGTCATGCTTTCCTCCACATTTTAGACATATTTGCTCCCCTTCACATTTAGATGTTTTGTGGTTGTATTTTTGACACTTATAACACCTCGTTACGTTGAAGTCCTCCTTCACAAAATACGATCCATAATCTATATTAATGTATCTATTCGCAAGCCTCTTATACATGCTCCCGTTTACCTGGATGATGTGCAACCACCTTCCATTTCTTGTTCGCCTAGCATGTACAAGTGTATGTATTAAAACAGGAAATTTGATTTAGCACCGCTTCCATAAAAGTTATTTCATCCATTTTAGGGCATCTTGAAGTCTTTTTTATTTTTTTTTCTAGGAATTTTTAAATTGCCCTTTCTTGTGGCGAATTTTTTTCATTACAAAGCTATTAAAATTCAGTTTCTTGAAAACATTGTAGCATGTATATTTTATTGCACAACTGCATTAAAAAATTCACAACTTTTAAAATTTTAGTCCAAGATCTCATCAACGTTTTCCTCGATATTAGGTTTCGTAAAAATCCAATGAAAATTGTAGCTTTAAAAAGCTTTCAAAATTTCAAGCTTAGTCTAGCCACCATGGCGATACTCTGATCTGAACGTGAAGATTTTTCTTATTGCTCTCTAGAGATTTACAGAAATCTGCTATGCGACTTATGCTATACTATGCGTATGAAACATGGACCCTAACCCAAGCATCCGCAAACAACTTGAAGGCATTCGAAAGACGGGTCCTGAGGCGAATAATCGAAGCAAAGCTAGACGGTGACCAATGCTGCCCTGCTAAGTGCAAAAGCGGTATCTCAGTAAAAGTGATTTTCGAGAAAATTGATGTTTTGTAAATTTAGTTTTTCCTTTAGTTTAGAGATTGATTTTTTTACTTATTAAATGGAATTAAGACTATATGTTGGTTATATTATTTTGTCGTATGGTCAAAATATCAAAAATGCATGTGTTCAAACAATCAACTTTCGTCATCAAATATTGTTTCTTCCCTTAAAATCATTCCGATGATATTCAATTCCTATGTCTGCAATTGTTCCTGCACGCGCAATCGAAAATTCATTTTTTACCTATCTCATAGAATAACTCTAAATGTAATTGGAACATTGATTTCCTGTTTTTGCATGATTTCTTTACACGCGCGAATTAATTACCGAAATTCGCGGATCATTTTTGCTGACCACATAGCGCGTGCAGTAAAAGTTCGTAAGAAATATATGAAAAATAATTTGCTTTGTAAAGCAAAAATATTGTACTTAAGGATCACGAAAATTGTCATTTAATTTTTATTAAATTTGTTATCAGAAGAAGCAGTTGTTCTTATTTGAAAGGTAACATTTTTTGGTGACCCCAGACTAAACTTTTGATCATTCAGATATGGAGAAGCTGCTGTTGGACGAATCATCTGCTGGAAAAATTCTTGAACGGATGCTGGTGAATTTCTACAAGGATTCGAAATCAAGGAAGACTTTGCGATACTTCGAGAATCGAATCAACAAATTAAACATGGAGTGGGAGAAATTCGTCAAGTGAGATGCAGAATTGCAAAGTTTTCGTTCAAGGCAAGCAGATCATCAATATTTTGAGGATGATTTCTTTGGCCAAATCCAAGACGTGTGTGAGGAACTCAAAGGTGAGCTGGAGGATGGTCTTGAGGAAGCGAAGGTAGCCAACAGTTCCACTGTTGGCCATGATTCAACCACATCTTCGCCCCCCGGAGGAGATGCACAAGAGGTCCGTAAAAGGCTCATCATTCAGGAGTCTTTAATATCATCACTGGAAAGGGTGGTGGCTACTGTCTCAAAGGATTTGAAGGATCTTTCTGCCCGCTCTCACGAATTCTACCAACAGCATCTCTCGAGTATGCGTGGTTGTTGGACATCAATAACAAGCAATCATCACGCATTGGTTGCTGAAAACACACACTGTGACGCCTCGCGATTCAGCATGCTGGAAGACAACTACAATGCAACGGTTGTTAAGCTTATGGAGTTGGACATGCAGAACATACAGCCATCAGGTACGGAGGCAAGGCAAGGGTCAGCAGCAAGACGGTTGCCCAAGGTTGTTATACCAACTTTCCATGGCGATTATATCAAGTGGCCTTCGTTTGCAGAGCTCTTCACACAACTAGTGGACAGTCAGAATCTTCCAAGTGTGCAGAAAATGTTCTATTTGAAGGCCAACCTTGCTGGCGAAGCTGGTAGATTGATCCAACATCTTCAACCTTCCGAGCAAAATTATGCCACAGCATGGCAAATTCTTAGGACACGCTATGACAATTAACGGATGATAGTAGCTGCGTTTCTCAACAGCATGTTAAATGCTCCTGTGGCTGTTCGAGACTCTGGTACCTCTCTCAAACTACTTCATGACACAGTGAATGAGACACTGCTGGGTATCAGGAATCTTGGAATTGATACAAGCAATTGGGATCCATTAATTGTCCACATGTGCCTTCAGAAGGTGGACAAAGAAACCCATCGGCTATTCGAGCAGTCAATTTCCGATCCTCGGAAAGTTCAACCACTTTCTACGTTACTGGCTTTCATCGAAGCAAGATTCCAGATGTTAGAGGGTCTAGGGGATTCTGCAATGAAACCTAAAGGTGACAAAAGGCCCTCCACTCTTTTAACCGCAAAGGAGAAACAACTGTGCCAACTCTGCAAAAAAGAATGCAAGAATCTACGGCAATGCCAGAAATTTCTGCAAATGGCCATTAAAAACAGGTTCAGCACGCTCAAAAGACTACAGTGTAGCATCAACTGTCTTCAGAAAGGGCATACACGTAAGGATTGCAGCTCTGGATCATGTATGAAATGTAACAAGCGACATCATACATTGATTCACTTTGAAACTGAGCCAGTGACACCTACCATAGCAAACGAAATCAGCATGAGTCATTCAGCCTCAAGCCAACAAAAAGCGCAACACTATGTATTCCTTGGCACTGCATCCATTAAAATTAAGGACAAGTATGGGCAATTCGTTATTGGCAGAGCAATTCTAGACTCAGGATCGCAGCTGAATTTTATCTCTGAGCGCCTTTTTAAACAACTTGGATTTCGACGAGTTGATAAACCTACTGATATCTGTGGAATAGGAAGTTCAAAACTGCACAGTAAAGGGAGAATGAGTCTTACTATCCAATCCCAAGTCAGCAACTTCTCTACTGCACTTGAATTTGTAATATTGCCAGAAATAACTTCATACCAACCGGACCAGATTTGCAGTATGAATTCATGGCCCATCCCAGCAAACATACATCTAGCCGATCCCGACTTTAATACTTCCAAAAGGATTGACATTTTAATAGGTGCCGAGATTTACGCCGACTCGATGTCTTCAGAGAAGATAAAACTTTCCGCTGATCTCCCTACGCTACAGAATTCCGTTCTTGGTTGGATCGTTTAAGGAAAATTGAAAACAACACAGCTCCCACTCTCAACTGTTTGCAATATTGCCTCCAGCTCTATTGAAGAACAATTGAAACGCTTTTGGGAGTTGGAAGAAGTCAAAACCAAAACATCGGCCATGTCAGACGCAGAGAGGAAATGTGAAGAGCACTTTCTGAAGACTATTCGGAAAGGCTCAGAGGGAAAATTTGAGGTCAAACTTCCATTTTCTGACTCACCTGATTCTCTTGGGGAATCGAAACAAGTCGCAATAAGACGATTATTAAGCCAAGAGCGCCGTTTGGAACGTCATCCCGAGCTTAAGCGTCAATATCAAGACTTCATGGACGAGTTGATTGCACTAAAGCACATGGAACAAATTGATCCAGCCAGGATTCCAAAGGTACATTACTTTCTGCCCCACCATTTTGTGCTAAAACCTACTAGAACAACGACAAAGTTACGTGTCGTTTTCGACGGCTCGTGTAAAACGTCAAGCAATGTATCCCTTAACAATTTGCTTCTTGTGGGACCAGTGGTTCAAGATGAATTATTTGACATACTCATTCGCTTCAGGATTCACCGATATGTTTTTTCGGCAGACATAGAAAAAATGTATCGGCAAATTTTAATCGCTGACGAAGACAGAAACTTCCAGTTGGTATTATGGAGAGATAATCCCACCGAAGCAATCAAATATTACAGATTACGAACAGTAACCTACGGTACCGCTTGTGCACCGTATTTAGCTAACAAAATGCTACAGTATTTGGCTGAAACAAAGCAGAGAGATTATCCACTAGGAGCTAGTGTTGCCTTAAAGGATTTCTACGTTGATGACATTTTATCTGGATCTAACAATTTAAAGGAAGCCGTAGGCATTCAATCCGAGCTGAGGACCATGCTTCTCGAAGGCGGATTTTCGTTGCGCAAATGGTGTGCTAACCATCCTAAACTACTTCAGCATACCCCAAAAGCAGATTTGGAAACTATGACCACGTCAAATACAAAAGATGACTACTACACTAGATCACTTGGTATAATTTGTCATCCCCATACCGACACTTATGGCATCCAGGTAGATCTCCCAGCAGTGGATAAAGTCACAAAACGTAGCGTCCTTAGTGATTTTATGCGCATCTATGACCCTTTAGGTCTCGTCAACCCTATCGTTTCAAAGGGAAAAATCTTCATCCAAGAGTTGTGGCAGCTCAAACTTGATTGAGATAGTCCGATTCCGGAGTCGTTATCAGCAAGGTGGTGTAATTTCCGTGAAGAGCTGCAAGTATTAAATTCACTCATTATTCCACGACGGGCAATGTCAGGCGATACCTCCAATATCGAACTACATGCGTTTTCAGATGCAAGTGAAAGTGCATTTGGAACAGCAGTTTATAAACGCTCAACTAACTCAAATGGAGAGTATGTAACGAATCTTCTGTGTGCTCGGTCAAGAGTAGCTCCATTGAAACAAACAACAAACATTCCTAGATTAGAACTTTGTGCTGCTCATCTGATGGTAAAACTTGTGGTCAAAGTGCAGAAGGCTTTGTGTGCACGAGTCAAAAACGTTTTTTATTGGACCGACTCAACCATAGTGCTGTCATGGATAAGAGGATCGTCATCAATGTTAAAACGGTTCGTGGCTAATCGAGTGGCGTTCATCCAGGAAAATACCAAACTAAGTCAATGGAGGCACGTTCCGACGAAGGGAAACCCTGCAGACATTCTCTCTAGAGGTGCCACCCCTCGGTGATTTTGTCAACTGTAGCATTTGGTTTAGAGGACCAACATTTTTGGAGCTCTCAAACAACGAATGGCCAAAGCCCCCAGTCAAATACTTGGAAATAGACGAAGAACGGAAACCCATGGCTTTGATTTCAGTACAACCACATTAACCAATTATAAGCGGCATCAACCATCGAAACTCATTCAGATTTCTTCAGCGTACAGCTGCCTACATTCATCGCTTGAAGCACAATCTGAAATCAAAAGATGACACTTTAATTGGATCACTAACTCCAGCGGAGCTTCACAACGCTTTACACTATATTGTCTATGAAATCCAACATATTGCCTTTATGGATGAAATAAAACATTTGGCAAAACATCCGATGTTGCCAACCGGACATTCTCTCAGTTCGCTCAAGCCTTTTGTGAACAGCAAAGGATTCCTTCGAGTAGGAGGACGCATCGAGCTATCTGACTCAATATATGAAGCAAAACATCAACTCTTACTGCCACATTCAAACGAGATTGTGCATCTATTGATTCAACATGTTCATGAAAGGAATCTTCATGCCAGTCCTCAAGCGCTGCTTCGAATACTTCGGCAACAATTTTGGCCATTACGTGTAAGAACTTTGGCACAAAAGATTGTTAATAAATGTATGCGGTGTTGCAGAGCAAGGCCAAGATTGTACTCCCAAATTATGGGGAACCTCCCACGAGAAAGAGTTCAAGCAACTCGTCCATTTTCCAACGTTGGTGTTGATTCCTGTGGCCCAATTCAAATTTACTACTGTATTAGAGGAAAAAGGCCCACAAAGGCATACATTGCCGTTTTTTTTGTTTCTGTACAAAAGCTGTTCATCTGGAACTTGTATCGGATCTCACAAAGGACGCATTCATTGGTGCTCTAAAACGATTCCTTGCTCGGAGAGGCCGTCCAACGAAGATATATTGTGACAATACCACAAACTTTGTAGGAGCCAAAAACGAACTTGGGGAGGTACAAGAATTATTTCTAAATAAACAAAATCAAAATGAACTTCAACAGTACTGCTCAGAAGAACGAATAGAATGGCTTTTCATCCCTCCCAGATCACCTCATTTCGGAGGACTCTGGGAAGCCGCTGTAAAATCTGCAAAGTACCATATCAAAAGAGTGATTGCTGGAGCTTCACTTACATATGAAGAACTGCACACAGTTATAACAGAGATCGAAGCGGTTCTGAATTCTAGGCCACTTCTCCTCTCTCTAATAATCCAAACGATCTGCAAGCGCTAACACCGGGTCATTTTTTGATTGGGGAACCACTCAACGCATTGCCAATTCCAAGTTCTTCAGAAACCAATATCAAGCTACTACAAAGATGGAAGTTAGTCCAAGCCTGCCAATGGGAATTTCGGAAACGTTGGTCTAAAGAATACCTACAAGAGTTACAGACCAGAAGCAAGTGGAAGACGTCGACAACAACAATTTCTTTGGGGACATTAGTCCTCTTAAGAGAAGACAACGTACCCCCTCTCAAATGGGCCATTGGCAAGATCATCAAACTTTATGAAGGATCAGATGGACTTACTAGAGTAGTTGATGTCAAAACCGGAAGAGGAGTACTCAAAAGAGCAGTTCATAACTTATGTCCTTTGCCAGTTGACACAACTGACACAACCTGACGAAAAAATTCACTGAAGGCTCAATTGAAAATAGGATCGACTACACAGTCACAATACCATCAGATTTGAAGGAGGACGTTGAGAAGCCGCCAAGGGATTTGGTCATAAATCCCCCTGAAGGGTCGAATGAAGACAGGATCGATTGTACATCAAAAAAGTTATCAGATTTGAAGGGTTCAAGCACATCAAATGTAACCAATAATCATTAAAAATCGTCTGAAATCTCATTAATTGTTACTGCTAGCCAGAACAATGGACGTACGTCGCTGGTAAAATTCACTAAAACGGTCAAAAAACGAAGCAAACATCGAATTTTCCCCATAAATTCTAACTGGTTGACAAGCCCAGCCCTTCATTTCCGCTGCAGTGACCTGAAGAACTTCCACGAGAGTAAAGACTCCCAACCGTCTCAAAATACCATAGTACAAACGAAGCACGTTCAATCCAAAAGGACACGATCGCCACCAACGATACGAACGCCAAAGATCACGAAACTCGCCTTAGTGCTATTAATATTATGCGTACCAAGCATCAAAACGACAACTCAGCCAATCAACGAGACTATCGTGATCAGACCATTTACCAAGGAGGCCCCGGTATATTTTGAGGATATTGGTAAGGTCTCAATGGTAACGGACAATTGGAGCATCATAGCATACTACAATATGACCGAATATTGGAAGGATATGCAAAACCTGCGAAACAACCACAAACGCCTGAAGGAACTCTGCGAGCAGACTGAAACCGACAACCAAGGACGATGTAAGCTCCTCTTAGCACAATTTCAATCCCAGCTAAGCACCATACAGGCAAATAATAACTTGCTGCTTGAGAGAAGCTCTGAAATCCGGAAGAAGCGATCGCCCTTTGATTTTATTGGAACCATGAGTAACAAGACTACGCAGAAGAAATGGCAACAACTATTGACAAAATTAATTTAAATGAGAACCACATTATAGAGCTGATTAAAAATCAAACATCCGTCGTAGATTCCACCCTAAATCTCCTAGACCAAGACAGAACCTTTATAAAGGAACAGACGAAATCTATCGAAACTTATCTAGAACACTTCCACTTAAATATTAATAAAACCAGCCATATTCTGGAGAACCAAGGTCTCATACAAGCTGCGTTATCCATCCACTTCACTCAGCTGCTTATGGCATATCAACACATCCAAACAGCATTAATTGGTGTCACTATAGATAGTCACAACGGAAAAATGAACCCTCTCATCCTGCGGCCAGACCAGCTACAAAACGAACTAAGATTCATCCGAGAAAATATACCGGCCTCCTTAATCGTACCGAATCAATCTGGGTATATTTCACTGCTAAAACTATTCTCAATTATGACTGTTCAGTCAATAATCACGAAGGATAAGCCTATCTTCAAAATAAACATACCCTTGCTAAACGTAGAGGTGTTCCAGCTATTCAAAGTTATTACTATTACTTTTAAACTAAGGGAACAGTTTGCTTGCATTGTTACGAATACTACATTTTTAGCTGTGTCACTACACAAGGATCAATACAGCGTCATGTCCGAAGCTGAAATTAGTTCATGCCTATTAACAAGTGAAGATAAATACCTATGCAATAAAAAACATCAAATATTCAACCGAGATACTGGACCAGCTCAATGCGAACTTAAATTATTAAACCAAGTGCATACACTACCCCAAGTTTGCAAACTCAAGATCATTCCCAGCTCCTCAAATATGTGGATTCAACTTCACTACAAGAATACATGGATCTACAATCTGCAAGAAGAAACGTCTATAAACATAGTTTGTGGTGACAACAGTTATCAAACTATTCTAACTGGATCAGGTTCTCTGAGGTTTAAGGCCAACTGCAACATAAGACAAGGCTCGTTGACGATCATGGCCCACCATCAATTTACTAATCGGATCGACCTTTCTTATCTACCATCAGTTGCCTTAAACTCCACCATCATTTTGGAGCACTTAGGACCTCAAAAAAACTTCCACAGTATGAAGATAGCAAACAATTCCGATGACATTGTTCAGCTTAAAACCACTCTCCTGCAAATCAAACAACAAAGCTCTCTTCCTCATCACGTTGACTCCACAATCTACCATGTCTCAGCAGGATATTTGGCATTGGTCATCATCTTCGGCTTGACAGTCATTTACTTCACCACAAGATGCTACAAAACACGAACATCACCAGGACCAGAAGCATCAGTAAGGAAACCACAACCCTTCCCAAGGACCATCGACTTTCGACTTGAAACACGCCGGAATACACTGTCTTGAAAGCTCAGCGCTTTCAACGGCCGGGAGTATGTTCAAACAATCAACTTTCGTCATCAAATATTGTTTCTTCCATTAAAATCATACCGATGAAATTCAATTCCTATGCCTGCAATTGTTCCTGCACGCGCAATCGTAAATTCATTTTTTACCAATCTCATAGAATAACTCTAAATGTAATTGGAACATTGATTTCCTGTTTTTGCATGATTTCTTTACACGCGCGAATCAATTACCGAAATTCGCGGATCATTTTTGCTGACCACATAGCGCGTGCAGTAAAAGTTCATAAGAAATATATGACAAATACTTTGCTTTGTAAAGCAAAAATATTGTACTTAAAGATCATGAAAATTGTCATTTAATTTCTATTAAAGTTGTTATCAGAAGAAGCAGTTGTTCTTATTAGAAAGGTAACAGCATGTGTATACACCTTTTTCATGAGATACTGCCATCCTGCTTAGTATATATATAATTAGGAATTGAGTTACCGCTTTTTTGCTAATTCTTCTCGTACATGTCTTCTTACAAAAAAATAAGTATTAAAATACATATTATTTAAACAAATAAATTTAATCCAACTACATTTTTAAATTCTTTTATTGTACTTATTTACTATAACACACGAATATATTTAAAGAAGAAATATTTTCTATAAAATCTCAGCTGGTGAAATAGAGAGTTCTTTCCAAAAGGACATTCTATTTTGTGGTATAATATTTTGTAGAGATTTCAAAATATTTTCTTTTTTTTTCTTTGGAAATACCATTTGGTGAAGTTCTCTTCTTCGGTGGCGGTAAAACTTGATTTTTCATAATTTTATTTCCAATTATCCTAGCCGTAATAGGGTCATTCTGTACGTCAGATCCCAACTGCCTCGATTGACTTCTACTTGAACCATTTCACTGATGTATGGACGCGGGTTTATTCGTGGAAGTTGATACTGTGTCGTGTAATCTTCCCAGTTATAAAAGTCTTCTGTCGTCATCTCCTTGGATTTTACGTTTTTACCTGCATTACTTACTGCTTGAGAAAAGTCTGCGAAATCGTGTATTTTATTTTTCATGCGCTTCATTGCCAGTTCGACCCTATGATGGAAGCTGCCGGCCGACATGAATGTGTGCCCTGGTTCAAAATATTTAATGATAATCTTGTCGGCGTTAATATCATTTGAATTGACAATGTAGATTAAGAAAGAAAAAAATGTCCAATTCTTGTTCTGTGATGAACAATTATCAACCCACAGTATGATATTTTTTTTATCTCGGTGAAAGATAAAAAAATGGTAATATGCACTAATGATTTCATCTTTGGAGCGTCCAAATAATCCTTCATGCCACAGTACTGGAACAACACAGCAGTTTTTCTGACCTTTACCAGTTGGCACAAAACTTTCGTTGTAAACAACTATCCTGTGGGTAAAAATAGTCGTTTTAAACATATCAATCCTGGGCAGCATGATAACCTTTTGTAAGTCGACAGAATATATAATTGTTTCAGTATTATTTACCACACAGTCTAATTTATATTGCTCTCTTGATTTGTTTGCCCGTTCGTTGTGGCTTGCCCACATAGTGCATCCTAAACAGTCTTCTTGAAGATTTTCTTTAGTATGTGTGTTATCGTGCAGACGAAATTCTTCACACCTCTCACATTCTTCATGACCGAGTTTAACAAAAGAAATATTTAATTCCCGGACCACTTCACAGCATTTGTCGTAAGAGATGTTGTAGGAGGGTTTTTTTTAAATCTTTGTGCAAGGCTGTGATTGTCATATCACTGGGCAAGTATAAACGGTTGGGGGCATGCCCACGTTGGTAATGAGAAATGCTAGGCTCGAAGCTCATTATATGTTCCTTAATAGGATAAGCGTCTATTTTATTGTGAGGAGTTGCTCCCATTCTCCTGTCTATTGGTGGTGCAACCGTGTCCTTTAAATTGCCCAACGCAGTCTGTAAAGGTTTATCATTACCTGGTTTATAACCCAAAGTCGCTAAAAAAAAGTTTTGCATACTGCATACGTAGAACCAGTTCCGTCTTTCAGTAAATAATTATAGCTGATTTTTTTTCTATAGTCCCCACTTTCAGGTTTTGCTACTGCTCTTTGTTTCACGGGTTGTGCTGAAGTATGATGCAGCATAAAAGCTTTCCTCTCTTTATCAGTCAAACTCCAAAAGGTTTCATTTATATTTTTTCACAGACCCTCACCAATATTTTGGATACATCGCTTTTTGCAGGAAGCTGGACAAGGTGGTTTCACGCCATGTTTCTCTCTTAACCCGTTTTTTTTGCTTCTTCTCTAACCTTAAGTGGTTGATCGTATTTCTTTCTTTTTCTTATTGTGCCTGTTTTAGTATAAGCTATGGAATCGGGCGCATTGTTATCAGGAATCATTTCATTTTGTTCGACATACTCAGTGTCTTGAAAATGAGTGGTCCTCATAAATTCATTTCCTCTGGACCAAGACTTAACTGAACTGACCAGCAACTGGAACATTGCCGTTATTTATCAGAGTGTCAGAAGTATGAATTGTATTTTTGGTAATAGTTGTTGTTAATTGGTCTGCATTATTTTGAGAAAAACAAGATTTTTGTTGATCATTTGCAGTATATGTAATGAAAGGCACTGTACTAGGATCATTTAAATCAAGAAAATTTTTGTCTGAATTTGTTTTTGGAGAAACTGCTAGCGATGCTATTGGAGTTAAATCATTATTTTCAATAATCGGCCAATCAGCTGTTATTAATGTAATGTTTCCTTGAAACCATAGAATTTTGTTTATTTTGCATATACCGATATTTCGAAAGTCAGTTGCTTCCTTCTTCAGTGCTAACTAATTCTTAAAATAATCAAACAACAGTAACTATACCTACTTTAGCTAACAAAAAAAGATCTAATATCTACCTAAACTAATTAACAACTAATTATAAATTGCTAATTGACAAAAAGAAATTATGCCCTAATTGATCCGCTCGTTAATGATCTTATCTTATCTTGTTGTAACCATTTGAAGAGTGATGAATGTGTGTTGCCTTGATCCTGGTTCATCCTATTTAGTTCGGGTATTTTGAATATTTCAATGCTTTCGATGACATCCAGTTTTTGGAATCGCTTTACCTGTTTTACCACCTGTAAATCTTCCGTTGTAATTTTGTGTTTCGTTTCAACTATATGTCTTGCCACTGTCGATTTGAAGTCCTGTATTTTCCTATGTTTTTTAATAGAATTATCTGCTTCACTGAGGTGTTCTTTGCAGCGTGTTAATACTGGGCGTCGCGTTTGTCCTATGTAACATTTGTTACATTCTGGACAGGAAATTTTGTACACACCGGTTTGTTCCTCTTTATTTAATGGGTCCTTGACAGACTTGAGACGGTTTTTTAGTTGTAGTTTTCTGCTCGTAGGAATTAACTTAATTTGCGCATCTTTTAGTAGCTGTTTGAGCGCTCCCGTAGCTGGAGTGTGTCTGATAGCTGCCCTTCTTATATTCTCATTCGATTTATTTTGTTTAAACAGCGTCGTCCAATTGTTGCGCTTAAATTGTCAATCAATCAATCAAAAGCGCTTTATTTAATACTAATCGTTATAAATTTTAAAAGAATATAAAGCAAATTCCAAACAATAACAATAAAAAACTTAATGGCCCAAATGGCTCTCTAAATTTGTACGTTATCATTACACATTTAAAAAAAAAAACTATAGCAAATTCAAATCAATGAAGATTATTACATATTATTTAAATTTAATTGGAAAAAGGAGAAAAACCAACCAACACTATTCTAAAATTATTTATAATCTTAACACTACAGTGAACTTTGATCCTACACCTAATATGTTTTAACTTAATTCTAATAAATGCTATCAAAAACTTTATCTTATACTTAAAAAAATCTATAACAATGTTCCTAACCTAAGCGTTTTACCCTATCTCTAACCTAATATAATAAACATAATATAAACCCAACCTATACCTAATTTTTAACAAAAATAAACAACAACACTAAATGTAGCAATCATGAGCTGAAACTCAAAAACTAAATAACGAAAAACACCAAAACTGAAAATATACACGAATAATTTAGACATTGTCATTCAGCCACCAATACCTAGATTGCCTCGTCTCAACTCGATCAGCCTCAACGAATCTAGCAAATGAGTATCTCCATTGGAACTGTTGGTCTCTTGAACTCAAATTAGGAGAATATTTTATCTTCTTATCGGTGGCCCGTCGATATATGTGATATATGACTGGGACGCCGTCAGAATCAAAAACATATCGATTCATGTCCAAATACACGAATGCTTCTGGAGGAATGAAGCCAGTAGCGAGGCAAGTCGCAATATACCCGTCTGTAGGGTGGAACGGCTGTGAAATCCAAGGGTTTTCACTCACAGTCACAGATCTTGCGATATGATTCCGAAGAAGTTTCAATATGAAAATATCGAGTCTAGTCACCTCAGCAGTTTGATAAATTCTTCTATTCGATATATAATGTTTCCAATCCGTCTCAGGCTTTTTGTACAAACCAGTACATGCACGAAGACATTTCCTTTCGAAAACTCTTAATTTTTCCATAGTACTAGCACTCTGGTTGTACCAGATCTGACATCCATATGTCAAAACTGGTCTAACCAGTGTCTTGTTACAGATAATTTTGACCTTTTGATCAATGTATCTGGAATGAAAGAGCTTTCGAAGGGCCATGACTACTTTTAGTGCCTTACTGAGCATGATTTTCACATGTTCAGTATAGTACAGATACTGATCGAGATAAACACCGAGGTATCGAACACAGGATTTATGTGGAACCCGTTCAAGACTACCCTCACCAGCCATGATGTGGAAATCTTTCCAATTACGTTTCAGGTCTTGACTGACCCCCTGCAGCGTTCTCCGAAACAAGATTGTTTCACACTTTTGTGCATTGATTTTCATTCGCCAATTTTCAGTGTACAGCTGTACATCATTGAACATTTTTTGGAGATTGCTCTGAACTATTGTAGCTTTTCGGTCTGCCGTATAGATGATCAGATCATCAGCAAACGCTACCAATGATCGCGTTGGCGAGACGTTAAAATTAAAGCCGTTCAATAGCTTGCAAATGAAGATTGAGAAGAGCAGAGGCGCAGTAACTGTTCCCTGCTGTAGACCATTCAAGACCTTGAACTCGCGCATTGTTGTCAGATTTCCATCAGTTACAACAAACGATTTCCCGTATAAAATATTACACATCATGGCGACAAGGTGTCTGGGGAACTTGTCCTGAAGGAGTTTAAAAACTAGTCCATCTAACCATACCGTATCAAAGGCTTTCTCCATATCAATGAGACATGCTCCAACACATTGTCTATCATTTAGATTCCAACAGATGTCTGAGGTTACTTTCGTTATTGCATGTGTGGTCGAATGCCTGGCACGAAAACCAAATTGGCAATTCGGCATCAACTCATTTTCCTCAATGTGGGCGTTTAATGCTCTGTTGAGTATCACTTCAAACACCTTGCTGATGTTAGGCAGCAAGCTAATTGGGCGATAGCTTTTGGGGCATGAAGATTCTTTTCCTTTCTTCAAGATCGGAAATACCTTAGCCTTTTTCCACTCATTTTGGAAATATGAATTGCTCAACATGTTGTTGAGCAATATGCAATAGTTCCTAATAGCAACCTCAGGCAAATGTCGGAGAACTACATTTGGAATACCATCAGTACCACATGATTTCTTGTTGTTTATCTTGCGAAATATGAAACACAAGTCTTCATAGCTGACAAAATAATCAATAAGATTCAAGCTCGGTATGAGGTCAGATGTTAATGTTTCATTGAAATGTAGAATTGATTGGCCGTTCAGGCTTGATTTGAAGTCGGAAACTTTTGCTTCAACGATCTCTGAAACTATTTCATTCCCTCTCTCAGGGTTTGGCAGATGAACCAATTCAAAATGTGTTCCAATCAGGGCAAGTTTATCCAATCCTTCACAAATAATCCTGTTTCCATTTCTATCCAGAGTCGTACTATCAAAGTCGATACCAGCCCTATCGAGAAGATTTATGTCATCACCAGTGACTTCAAGATTCGATACCTTCACTCGAGACTTCTTGCGGAATATGCTATTCACTTTCGCGAACACGCCGTCTGGGTCCTGTGGGCTAATACCCCTCAATTTTTCCGCCCATTGATTGCTGACCTCACTCCTGAAGTATGACCGGATTAAGTTCCGGACATTCTTCAGGTGTAATTTCAACAAAGCCAACGAGGGATGGTTGTAGTCCAAAAATCGTCGATAAATATTGTTGACGCGTGTGAGAAGAAGGCTTTTCAATCTTTTCAACCTTGCGATGGTTGGTGTTTCATATCCTTCCATATTGTTTCGAAGTTTAATCTTGGGAACTACTTTCTCAATCGTTTCCAACGTCAGCTTCTCTAACTTCGACAAATAGATATCTATTTCATCGTTAGTTAGATTCCTGTCATTCGGAACCATTGAGCAAGAGTTGCCACCATCAGAAGGGGGACATTGCTTCTGGTACTCGCGATTAACCTTTTTTTGAAACTTTCCCCAGTCTGTTTTTTTGAAGTTTAACCGATGATTTTCGTGTTGAACTGGAATGAGGAAGAAATCATCCCTGTGATGATTGATTTCCATTACGATTGCGTTATAGTCGCTATCATAAGGAAGCACCTGCAGTTTCCGTTGAGGACTATTAAAGTTGAATTCAAGTCTTGCGTCAGCAATGCAAAGGTCCAAATATGAATTTGTCCTAGGGTATGTTGGGAACTCCGACCCATAAAGATTGCACCTGTATTCAATTTGGTTCTCTGTTATCCATGATTTCAGGAATACACCTCTTGGATTATTGATGGCGTTCAGCCATGATGTATGCTTGGCGTTCAGGTCACCAGCAAGAATATAATAATTATGCAGCCTGTTCAATTCGAGTATTTCAAACAAGGAATTGAGTTCCTCCTTGAGCTTGAGAACAGTTCCACCAGTTGCATAGGCAGAGATAACGATGAGGTTATCCCCACCTTGCAGTGAGATTTTGATAACGGACACTTCAAGAGATTCAAAGCTTTTGAATGCGACTTTTTCAATATTTTGGAAACGATAGGGTCTTCGTACCAATATCCCGGTGCCACCTCCTCCATCACCTATTACCCTATCGTTTCTTACGAATTCAAAATCCTTGAATGTCATGGAGTGCCATGAATTGAGGTGGGTTTCGGTTAGAAGCAGGATGTCAGGCTTTTGTCTGGCAATGAATTCAAGGAGATAATCACGCCGATGTAAAGTAACAATGGAGTTGACGTTGATCGAGATGAGACGAATCCTATCCGTGGGAATGTGGCTGGATGACAACTTATTTTGAGGCATTTGAAAGTCCTAAACGCTGAAAAACAATGTTAATTTTCGAATCTTGTTTATCGATTCGCTCTGATAAGGAATTTAGTAGCTGATAAATTTTAAGAAGCAGCTCATTATTGCCACTTACATTATTTACACTATTTTCCGCATTTTCTGCTGGTCCTCTAGCGGCTTGTGCAAATGATACTCCGGGCTTGACGAAGTTTGGAGCTAAGACACTGCGGTGTATTTGTGTTTGCTTTGGGGCAGATTTCAATCTTGCATCCTGATATCGGGAGCATCCTCGATATGATGCCGGGTGACCAAAAACACCGCAGTTCACACAATATAACTTCTCTTTTGGCTCCGTCTGAGCCAATTTGCACTCACCGGGAGCATGCACGTCTTTGCATTTAACGCATCGGTAATGCATGGCGCAGTTGGCAGCCGAATGCCCAAATCGTTGGCAGCGATAGCACTGGTTGATTTCTCGCTTCTGGAGGCGTTCCCACCTCACCACTCGAAAATTTAAATACCTGATTTGCTGAAGAGCGCTTGGACTGCTCTTATTTGTTATTTGTACCAAATAAAGTGGTAAGTTTTTTTTTTTCTACCGTCGACCTTCTTGTCGCGAATGTTTTCACTGAGATAAACTCGATTTGTGGTGCTGTTTCCTTGAGAACCTTCTCCGCAGTCCAAGCCCTTCAGCAAGAACGTCTGGTTCTTCTCGCTTTTGGGGGTATAGGTGAAGTGCGGAACCTCCCCAGAATTCAAAGCATCTTTCGCTGATTTGAAATCAACCAGTGATTTCGTTCTAATTGACAGCTTCTCAGAATTTATTCGTTTGATTTCGAAATTTGTCAACTTGTTTTCGGCTGCCAACAGCCGAACCATGTCTTTTCCGCTTTGACCGAAGACATTAATTGGCGGAACTTTCTCGGTATTCTTGGCTACTTTTTGAGGAGGACCAGCAGAACTACGGGCTGGTTTCTTCTCCCTTTTTCTACTTTCATTATTTTTATTTTTTAAATATAAGATAAAATTATCGTCTTTATTACCTTCGTCTACCTCCATGTCCTGTTGGAGTCCATCCAGCGCCGCAAAGTAGTTCTGGCTTTCGTTCGTGCCACCAGCACTTAATACCTCTTCAGTTATTATTGGAGTTGCAGCTTTCTTCTGTTTTTCGATTTTTCGCATCGGACCACTCTCTTGAACTTTTTTTGCCGTCTTGAACATTTCTTCGTACGTTTGAATTCTTGCTTTCAACTCTTCGATTTCACTTCGAAGGCGGCACACTTCCTGTCTATCCTCGAGCACTTGTGTTTTGCGACCGGCATCTGCGGTATCCTGGGTGCTCGTGTGTCTCCGCTTGTTGACACTTGCCAATTTCACACCGTCACTCTCCCCGGGGCCCCCCAACGGAGGGAAGCCGTCGGGCTCCTCCATACAGCAGTCCCGAGTTGTCTTTGGATTGTTGCCTTTTCTTGATTTATTGGTATGGTTGGTCGATGCCTTCGACGATTAATTCTTCCCCAATAAATTCAAAACTTGCTTTTGACTGACTCGTACAAATTAATTCAATTATTTGAAACTGACTTTTGTGAAAAATTAATTAATTTTTAAAATTAATGACAGGAGCGATTAAAAACACGTCTCCACGCAACGAGTGCTAGACGTAGATGCGCTTAAATTGTCCTTCTTTTCTGTCGATGATGCTTTTGATGGTATTGAAACTGTGGCCATTGATGTTAGCTGTTCGTATGATGTATTGTTCTTCTTTCCGTTTTTCTTCTGTTGAAAGCGGTATGCTTAGCATTCGATATACCATTGCATGGTATTGAGCCATCCTTTGAGGAAAAGGGTGGAAGGATGTTGCCAGAATTGTCCTTTGTGTTTGTGTTGACTTCCTGTGTATTCCAAAGCTGAATTCACCGTTCTTCGTATAAATACATAAGTCCAAAAAAGTAAGCATATTGCTGTCCTCCGTCTCCATCGTGAAAACTATGTTCTTATGTATTGAATTAATGTCTTTAAGTGTTTCTTCAAGTTTGCTTTTTTGTACTATTGCCAGTACATCGTCCACGTATCGAATCCAAAATCGTGGCAATAGGCCTAAGTCCTCCAGAGTCATTTCTATGTTACATATAAATACATCGCTGATGAGCGGTGAGAGGTAATTACCCATAGCTACTCCACAAGCTCCTTTAAAGTATCTGCCTCGAAACACAAAATAATTTTCGTTCATACATAATTCCGTAAGTTTCATTAGAGATCTTACTTCTTTTCTCCATGTCCAATCTAGTGGATTTTTGCTTAGAAGTCGCTGTTCCAATATAAATAATGCTTCTCTCACTGGGACACTGGGAAATAATGCTTTGACATCAAATGATGTTAATACTTCGTCGTTTTCTATTCCTCCACAGTTTTGAAACCGAGCTCCAACTTCTTGATTATTTTTGACGATCTTCGGGCCGATATTATTGTTTAGTATGCTGTTGAGACGGTGTAACAGCCATTTCGCTAGTTTGTGTGTCGGTGAATTCACAGCTGCAATTACTTCCCTCATCTCGTTTCCAGGTTTATGGAGTTTCGGCATACACCTTATTCGTGGAAGGCATGGGTTTGATATCTTCACCGATGGAAGAATTTCTATAACCTGTTCACTTTTCCTTATCGCTTCGTTGGTTCTTTTGATTGAGCCAGGCAGAGGATCTTTCCGTTATCTATGATTTTGTTTACTTCTTCGTCGTGGGTTTGTTGGTCATAAATGACCAAATTATTGCCTTTATCTGCTTGGATATAAACCACTGGTTTCTCATTGAGCTGTTTTACTACGTCATCGTGTCTGGATTTTGGTACACTTGCAATCATCTGGATCATATTTCCTACTTGACGTCTCACGCTGTGCTTGGTTTCATTGGACTCGAATTTTATTGCTGTTTCTACATCTATAATGACGTCCTCTAGAACTCCTGAGTTGCTAGTTGTAGCAAAGTTAAGAACCATGTTGAGCAGTTCTAGTTGTTCTTCGGAGAATACTTCGTTCGACTTGTTGACTACAAATTCCGGTATTATTTCTACCTTCAATGGCGTGTCCGGTCTCGGTATCGCGCTTATCAGCTTATTCAATTTATTTTGAAGAATATCTCGTTTTCGTTTTTTCAAACATGCACGGGATCTGCCCACTTTTGCCAGGAGTTCACACATGTCGCCCTTCCTGTAGATCTCATTAGCTATTTTAAGATGCATGGCGTAGGTTTTTAAGGTTATGAAGTTGTGTTTACTATACAGGGATTTTATGCTGCTTTTTATCAGAGCCCTTTCTAATTTATATTGTCGTTCTTTTGAATATAAAAAAGTTTTGTTCAGTTTTATCATGTGGCTTTTAGGGGTGACTTTAAATTTTAGACATAACTTTAAGAATCGTATGTCCTCGTTCATTGCTCCTTGTTGTTGTTTGATTTTAAGAACTTATTGTAATCCAATTGAAGCTTGGTGGCCATAACTAGTATCTAAGTTGTTTGGATCTCTTTGCTATGGTTGATTTAAATTAACTGGTTTCAAGGAAAACCAGTGTTTTTAGTTAATTACAACGGAAGATTTACAGGTGGTAAAACAGGTAAAGCAATTCCAAAAACTGGATGCCATCGAAAGCATTGAAATATTCAAAATACCCGAACTAAATAGGATGAACCAGGATCAAGGCAACGCACATTCATCACTCTTCAAATGGTTACAACAAGATAAGATAAGGTCATTAACGAGCAGATCAATTAGGGCATAATTTCTTTTTGTCAATTAGCCATTTATAATTAGTTGTTAATTAGTTTAGGTAGATATTAGATCTTTTTTTGTTAGCTAAAGTAGGTATAAGTACTGTTGTTTAATTATTTTAAGAATTAGTTAGCACTGAAGAAGGAAGCAACTGACTTCCGAAATATCGGTATATGCAAAATAAACAAAATTCTATGGTTTCAAGGAAAATCAGTGTTTTTAGTTAATTTAAATCAACCCAGAAAAGAGATCCAAACAACTTGGATACTATGTTATCTAAGTTTGCAAAATTCTGACCCTCTTGTTGTTGACTGAAATATTGAACTTTTGACGTAGATGGCCCCGGTAAAAACTTTAAATCTTCAAAGTGAGAATAGTTTGACAATTGATTTATCTGTGCCTGTGATTCGCGTGCTCGTATCTTAAAAATGGACGATCATTATCAGAATCATAGTCGTTACTAGGGAAAAAGTTGGGGTCGATATTTCGAATATTATGACTTATTTCCTCGAATGCTTCAATCTGTCTCTCAATGAATTGTTGTTTTGTGCTAACAGCATCATCATTTTTGTATTTCTTTGCGACATCGTTTCTCTGTAACAACATATGTTTTCTATAATTGGATTGTTTTGTTAAGAACAATCAACAATTTTTACACAGTTACAAAATATAAATTATTTAAGAAATGACCTATATATATTTAAATCATCACATGCACCTACGTAGCATAAACTACTAATAATAAGTATGATCATCACTGGCGCGACGGTAGCTGCGCAGCTTTGCACCAGCGATGAGGAGTCCGGTATGTAATTGCCTGGCAAATAAAGTTCAATTTCTAGATGATATGCCGTGTACCTCAACTCTTTTGTTACTAATTCATATGTACCATTTCAAGGTTTTTTTTTTCCAAATAGAGATACATACGAAAGCTGTATGAACTCAAACGATAAATTATCTTTACAACAACACAAAAATTTCATCAAAACTGAACTTTTTCTACCTTTATAAAAATAATAATCTAACTAATATAAATAATAGGACTTACCTGAATGCAAAAGCTCGAAATTAAACAACTGAACACTTTAATCCACTGTTTTTCTATTGAATTTCACAAGGATTGAAGGATACTTGCTTCCTATCAAAACAAACTAGAAATAACTGGAACTTTCATCCGGAAAATGCACATGAATTAGAAATCCGATCTTAATAATCAAACCTTATAAGGTTCGATTCTATTCGCTGCTGCAGCGGCAACTCAATCAGTCAAAGCGTTTTGCCGACCACTAAGGGCTTAATATACTCAGCGGCATAGCGGTAACTCAGTATTCGCCTCACGCATCATATTTACCGCTTATCAGCTTAGGAAAATGGCAAGGAATTTTCGCCTTGATTTCAGGGTTTTGGCGGTATTAAAATATTCCGCTATTTGCCTACGTATAATTGATATACCCTTAATTACCTTAGTGATTGTTGTTAAAACTGAGATAGGGAAAACTTTTTTAAGGTTTTTTTTATATTTCTGAATGAGATAAAGATATTTGGCTTAGTTGATTAGATGCACAGTTTTTTAAGCTATTCGATGCAATAAAAATCAAATTTACGATTTTTTTTGAGATACCGCTTTTGCGCTTAGCACGGCAGAATGGTGAATCCGATAAAATCATGAGCTGTATAAAATTTTTAACGAGCTGAAGGCCTCAACGATTGTAAGACTGCGGAAACTGCGCTTGGCTGGCCACATGAATCGTATAGACGAACAACGGATACACAAAAAGGTATTCGTTGGGAGAACTGAAGGGCGGGGACTAGTGGGGAAACCGAGGAAATGCTGGTCTGACTCGGTCGGCGAAGACAGTTCATCGCTGCTCAGATTTCGAAATTGGATGACGCGGTCAATGGACCGAGACAGTTGAAGGGGCTTATTACAAGAAGTGAAAGCATGAAAGAGGCTGTAGCGCTACGAAAAAGAAGACATTTACAGTCTCTACCGCATTGCTAGGTTCCATCGATATGGGTTCAAAGGTTTGTTTGCAACTACAGTTACCAAATTTTGCATGTTTTCCGACCTTTGAGTGGCCACAATTTCGTTTCAAATGGTTCAATTTTGGATTGTTTTATTGTTAGCTTCATTACACAGTAGAGTGGACTTTTATACCGATTTTCGTCCGAATCGGAGCTATACTTTGGTCAGAACATAAATCACGGATTTCTATGCAAAAAAGCCGTCAGTTTTTTTTTCTTAGCCTATTGAGATGGTTGAGAAAAATGGCTGAAATATTTACCCAACGCAATATCTCTGAAAATTTGGTGAAAATCGAAGCAAAATTGCGACCTCCAGCGTGGTATAAATTTCTTTAATTAACGGGGTTTTAATATCAGGTTTGATTTTAATAGGCTTTTTTGACAGATCACGCGTGACTCCTGTCACACTGTAATGAAATTTTTGTTCAGTATTATTTTACAAATTATCACGGAAAGACATACCGCATTAATATATCCAAATGATTCAGCTGTATTACGAAGATCAGCGTTCTGTGAGTAATGTTTTTCGTACTCTTAGGGCAATTTATGGTGTGGATCGTCAACCTACCGAGAATACTATAGCCAATATCATCCACAAATTTGACACTCAGCATACATTATTGGATGATACTCGACCGATTAGACTACATCCAGCACGTAGTGAGGAGAATATAGCAGCTGTAGCTGAGAGTGTGGCTGAAGACCATGACAAACCGATTCCGCGTCGTTCTCAACAGCTTGGTTTGTCGTACGCAATAGCTTGGCTTATTTTATGTAAAGATCTTGGTTTCAAGACATATAAAGTTCAACTCGTTTAAGAATTGAAGCCGGGCGACTTAAGTTTGCATCGTGTTTTTGGTGAATGGGCTCTGAATCAGCTCAATGTAAATTTGCTGTTTGAAATTTGAAATTTCGTTCAGTGATGAGGCGTATTTTTGGCCATTAAGCAGAATTGCCCAATTTGGGCTGCTGAGCAACCTAAAGGGCTTCAATGGCTACCACTAAAGCCACAGAAATGCACAGTTTGATGTGGTTTATTGGTCGGTGGAATCATCGGTCCATATTCTTTAAAATGAGTCCGATCAGAAGTAACCGTCAATGTCGACAACTATCGCACCATGACGACGGATTTTTGCTACCTGAAATTGAAGCCCGTAGTATCGGTGAGCTTTGCTCTCAACAAAGCGGCGTTACTTCGCGTACAGTGAAAGAAACAATGGATTTATTGAGAAATAATTTTGTTGGGCACCTGATTTCACGTTTTGGACCAGTAAATTGGCCGCCTAGATCGTGTGGTATCACAGCTTTAGATTATTTTCTTTGGAGTTACATGAAGTTTCTGGTCTTCAGGTATAAGCCAGCTTCAGGCGATACTTTGGAAACCAACATTACTCGTGTAATTCGCGAAATATCGGCGGCTATGCTGGAACGCGTCGTCCAAAATTGGACCCTCAGGATGGACCATTTACGGCGTAGTCGCAGTCAACATTTACATAAGATAATATTTAAAAAGCAAACTTCGACTTTCCTCTGATATTAAAAGAAGTCGTTCCCAAACACTTTCTGGCATGAGCATTCATCGGGAAGATTGTCAAGCAGGACGATCTTTTTGAACTGGGTTATGCTAAACTGTTATTATTAAGTCAATTAAAGAAAAATCTTACGATAAAATTTCCCATGTAGCGTTATAATTTAAATATTAAGCTAGTTGAGCTCAATGCCATGACAAGTTTATTTAAACAAACAAAAACTGACAACTACGACTGGCCGGTAAGAATTTGAAGCTGTCAACTGCAACAGTATTTCAACATCCAACATTGGGTTCGATTTGGCGACCAAAACATGCATGCTGCGATCATAAAGGACACCATCCAGACGAAAAGAAGCAGCTACGATAGGTCTACTCACTCTAAGCTTGACCAACCAACTAATTTTAAGTTAATATACTGCGACAAATATTACTTACCTCATTCTTCTTCCGCAATTGCTGTCGTGGACTAAAATCGTTACTAAAAATTTGACGACCTCTTCATCTGCGTCCACTAGTTCAAAATGTTTCTTTTGTTTGGCAATCAATTTCGTATCCAATGCGTACTTATTCTACGTTGACAGCATCAAAATTGGCAACAAACTCATCAGCTTGTAAAGTTGCATCGCAGGTCACGGCTAGCACTATTAGCTTAACTTGTACCGAAATTGAAAATTTTGATTGAACAGAACCACAGACAGTCAATTACAATTTAAAAACACAGAAGTTTGCTGAAATCCGTCGTGATTTGCTCTCACCACGGTTTTCGTCTATGCTGAATTATGAGCTCCAATGTAACAAGGGGCAAGTAATGAAATTGAATTTGAGCTAACGGCGGGCTGTTTCCTCCAAGATTATAAAACCCTCGGCGAACAAAGAGAAGCTCTCTTGATTGGAAAGGGCGCAAGGTCTCTAAGGCAAAATATTCAAGAAAGTTGTGACAAAATCCAAAGTGGAACGTGCATCTGCGGGTGGAGTGGAATTCAAATTTTTGATGTCGGAAGGAAAAAAATTTCCATACAAAGTCAAATTCGAGGAAAAGCGTTGCGGAAATTTGAATTGGCATATCTTTAGTGTAGGAGAACAGCACAAGGGGACCCTTTCATCAAAGCTAATGTCGAAAAAATTTTTTATGTTTTAATTATTTTTTTGTGCTATAATTGACTTTAAAATGTATCTTTGCATTTGATCTAACTACTAGTAGCACTACAGTTTCTTTCGGGCCTTTGCTTAGAGATAGTTAGACTACCTCATTGTCATGATCGAATGATAGGCACTCCGCAAGGTGATATCATTATCACGCTTTAGCCGTGTGTCCGTCCACCCAGCTGCGATACGTTCTGATTTTAAACCAGCACGTATCATAACTGAACAGGCTTATAGTCCGCCCAAAGAATCACTCGAACTAACTCGAACCAAAGACCTTCGGCTTATGGGCTAAGTGCTCTAACCACTAGACCACGCGGACTACCAGTTTTTTTTATTGAATTGTATTTATGTTTTCAACGCAACCTTTACAGCGTTAGATATTTTCTATTTCAGCAAATGTGAAGTTCAGCTCGGGGGAAGTTTCCACCCACTCTTGGGCCAACAATTAATTAGTTTTCGAAAGTACTTGGAGACCAGTTTTTCACTCAATTTCTCTGAGCAGTAGCACTTTTTTGTGCGCTGCAGATATTTTTTTGTGATTTAAGTTAGAGAAAGTCCAATCCGGTGAAACGCAGTGTCGTTTGGCAGTTCTTTAGGGGCTCTTTTGGCAAAACGACTGTTGCCAACGCAAGTCTTCCGAATACCTACCGGGACTGTGGGCCCCAGCCGTAGCAATCTTGAATTTGGAGGGCACTAATATATATATATATATATATATATATATATATATATATATATATATATATATATATATATATATATATATATATATATATATATAATATTAATGACTCGTAAAATAATCAAGGACCATTGTCATGACAATCGTCACACATCCCCTACCAACAAGCTGTTCCAAGTCAAGTCAAAAGCGCTTTATTTAATACTAATCGTTATAAATTTTAAAAGAATATAAAGCAAAATCCAAACAATAACAATAAAAAACTTAATGGCCCAAATGGCTCTCTAAATTTGTACGTTATCATTAAACACATTTAAAAAAAAACTATAGCGAATTCAAATCAATGAAGATTATTACATATTTCTACAATTCAATTGGAAAAAGGAGAAAAAAACCAAGCAACACTATTCTAAAATTATTTATCATCTTAACACTGCAGTGAACTTTGATCCTACACCTAATATGTTTTAACTTAATTCTAATAAATGCAATCAAAAACTTTATCTTATACTATAAAAATCTATAACAATGTTCTTAACCTAAGCGTTAAACCTTATCTCTAACCTAATATAATAAACATAATATAAACCTAACCTATACCTAATTTTTAACAAAAATAAACAATAACACTAAATGTAGCAATAATGAGCTGAAACTCAAAAACTAAAAAACGAAAAACACCAAAACTGAAAATACACGAATAATTTAGACATTGTCATTCAGCCACCAATACCTAGATTGCCCCATCTCAACTCGATCAGCTTCAACGAATCTAGCAAATGAGTATCTCCATTGGAACCGTTGGTCTCGTGAACTCAAATTAGGAGGATATTTTATCTTCTTATCGGTAGCCCGTCGATATATGTGATATATGATTGGGACGCCGTCAGAATCAAAAACATATCGATTCATGTCCAAATACACGAACGCTTCTGGAGGAATGAAGCCAGTAGCGAGGCAAGTCGCTATATACTCGTCTGTAGGGTGGAACGGCTGTGAAATCCAAGGGTTTCCACTCACAGTCACAGATCTTGCGATATGATTCCGAAGAAGCTTCAATATGAAGATATCGACTCTCATCACTTCAGCAGTTTGATAAATTCTTCTATTCGATATATAATGTTTCCAATCCGTCTCAGCTTTTCTGTACAAACCAGTACATGCACGAAGACATTTCCTTTCGAAAACTCTTAATTTTTCCATAGTACTAGCACTCTGGTTGTACCAGATCTGACATCCATATGTCAAAACTGGTCTAACCAGTGTCTTGTAACAGATAGTTTTGACCTTTTGATCAATGTTTCTGGAATGAAAGAGCTTTCGAAGGGCCGTGACTACTTTAAGTGCCTTACTGAGCATGATTTTTACATGTTCAGTATAGTACAGATACTGATCGAGATAAACACCGAGGTATCGACCACAGGATTTATGTGGAGCCCGTTCAAGACTACCCTCACCAGCCATGATGTGAAAAACCTTTCCAATTACGTTTCAGGTCTTGACTGACCCCCTGCAGCGTTGTCCGAAACAAGATTGTTTCACACTTTTGCGCATTGATTTGCATTTGCCAATTGTCAGTGTACAGCTGTACATCATTGAACATTTTTTGGATATTGCTCTGAACTATTGTAGTCCAACAAGCTGTTAGGCTGGCGTAGAAAATGTGTGGTGTGAAATGTTGAAAGTTATTCGACGTGTTGAGTTTTGTATATTAAATGTGTTTTATTGCTTGTTCTTTATTAAGTTGTTTGTATGATGATTTGTTTTGTGTTGTTATTTGAATCGTTTGGAAAATGTACCGGTTTCAATATATCGAACGAAATTCTTATGCCTTTATTTCTTGCGTTAATCGTGAAGGTTTTAGAGTTTTGGTCAAGAAAGAGGTATGGACCTACATCGGGTTGAGTTAGAGAACTATGAATAGGTGGCCTACGTATAAAAATAGGAGAGAAAAAGTGTTCAGGCCCTTATAGACAAACGTTCTGTGTTGATTGTTTGGGATACGAATGTTCTCCCCATAAACCATCATCGCTGGGTATAATCCAATGATTCGTAAAGCGAGGTACGAAGTCCAAGCAGAACCATAGGTAGTGCTTCAAGCCTTGATTTTTGTTCGTTTCTAAGGAGTGCTTGTTTCAAAGAACGATACCACCGCTCAAATAAACCATTAGTTTGTGGGTTGTAAGGGGACGATCTTTTACGCTTGAAACCTAATTTGATACTTAGCTCTCTGAATAAATGAGATTCAAATTGAGGACCCTAATCAGTAATAATAAATTTCGGTGCTCCAAGTCGTGAAACCCAGTTTGTACAGGATACTTCTACGATGGATTGTGCTGAATCGTCTCTCATTCGAACGGCCTCCGTCTATTTTGTCATACGATCGATAATTGTCAAACAATATTTACATTGATTGACCATAGAAAAAGGTACGATGATATCAATGTGAATAATTTCGAACCTTTCCATTGGTGTATTGAACGAATATGAAGGCGAAAAAACATGTCTTGTGATTTTTGATCTTAAAGCCGTGTTATGAAAGTATTAACGGAGAGTATCACGGAGGCTTTGGAAGTGGAATAATGCTTGACTTTGGCGTCTCAATAAAACTAGTCCGCATGATCAACGTCACGATGCTAAATACAGAGTCCTAGGTTAAGGTAAACGATGAACTTACGGACAGCTTAATAACGGAATCAGGCTTTAAACAAGGGGATGGACTTGCCCCATGCTCTTTTATATTGCGCTGCAACACATCATCAGGAAGACATCAGCTGAAACCTCGGGTACACTAATATTCAAGTCCACACAATTCGTAGCATATGCTGATAACGTCAACTTTATGGCACGTTCAATTTTGGATGCCAAAGGAGCATTTCTGAACCTAGAATCAGAAGCAAACCGAATTGTCCTACGAGTTAATGAAACTAAAACTAAATTCATGCCTTAAACGAGGAAGCAAACTCCAGTTTGACAAAACCTGACCGCAGGCGACTGCAAACTTGAAAGTGTAGATAATTTTATCTACCTTGGAGCCGACTTGAATAGAAGAGGCGCCGAAAAGTTCGAGATAGGACGCCACATGAACGCTACAAATAAAGTCTATTATTCCGTACTTCCTATTCTAAGGTCCAGAGTGATGCGCAGGCAAAACAAGCTTTGCATTGACAAAACACTGGTCAAACCTGCGCTGTTATATGGAAATTAAACATGGACCCTGACGAGTGAATCCAAAAAGGCAGTGGATGTATTTGGCGCAAAGGGCTCCGGAAAATCTACGGCCCAGTGAAACAATGAAAATTTGGAGACTACATTACAACGGTGAATTGTGTGAACTATTTGACGAACCACCTGTTTTCTCTTGCGTGAGGTTACGTTAATTGCAATGAGTGGGCAATGAAAGAACATCGGCTACCCAAAAGAACATTAAAGGGTAGAACGCAAGGTGGACGCCCAGCGGGAAGACCAAGGACTCGATCGGAAGACAAGATAGAAGCTGACAGCAGATCCTTGTTGGCAATAAACAACTGGCGGACAAAGTCGCGGAACCGTGATGATTGGAGGAGATTAATCCTGGAGGCCAAGGCTATGTGTCAGACCCTATTTTCGCCGAAATCACCTACTGTAACGATTAAGTTCAAATTTGTTACGTACGAGTATATGAATTCTTATGACCCAAAAATGCATGTTTAAGTTAAATAAATGAATGTTTAAGATGTTATTCCCTTTTTATGGAGGAGATGACCAAGTTGACATTAATGAGGATTTTTTAATCATATATTCGGACGAAGCGCATTTCCATTTAGGCGGGTACGTAGACAAGCAATATTCTCGCAGTTGGGGATCGGAATTTCAATAAAAATATCTGCAGAAGCCAATGTAACCATTCTGTGTTGCTGTTTGGCATGAATTATGGCGTGGCGGCATTAGTGGGCATTATTGGTATTATTTCGAAAATGAGGCCAGGGCGACCATTACTGTCAACAGAATCAATAACCGCTACATTTTAACATCTTCTCTGAGGCCATATCTTGAAGATATTAATTAGGATGACCTTTGGTTCCAGTAAGATGGTATGCCATGCCACATATCGGGCGTAGCAATAGCCAAAGTGCATAAAAAAATCGATGGCTGCATTATCAGTCGAAATGGTGACGCGGATTGGCCACCAAGGACCTGTGATCTGATGCCTTTGCATTTTTATTTGTGGGGTGCCGTGAAGGACAAATAACTGACCATTTGAAGGTCAATTTTCAAGCAGCCATTGCCGAAGTAGGGCCACACATAGTCCCAAATCCGTTCAGCCCGCCGTAGTTCCCATTTGAGTGAAATCATTTCCCATAAATAACCCAAAAAATTGTACTTTCAAACAAAAAAATAAATTTGTTGAAATACTAAGCCGTTTTTGTTTTATTAAATATTGAAACTAAACTTCTTATTGAGACACACTGTATAATTCTCTCAAATTTCTTCGGAAAATATCATTTAGATGCATTAAAAAAATCATTTGGATTTTTTTTCTACCATTCAATGCCAAAACAGTGAACTCAAAAAAAAAAAAACAAATCTAACGGCCACTAATTTAGATGCCAAAGCCTCGAAATCATTCGAATTTAAAAGGTAATATAATTTTTTTTTCTTAGATAGTCTAATTACCGCACTCATGTTTTCTGTTATCACTCTGAAAACGATTAATCGTAGTCTTTTTTACCATATTTCAGTAATAAAACTAGTCATTAGAAAAACAAACTAAGGTTAATTCCTGTTTCTTACGTTTTTATAGTTTGGAACCTCCGACACTTAATGATCAAATAATGATGTGTTTTATACCGAACATACGAGTTGTTCGTTGTTTCTGATTAATCAATCACTTGCATTTATCTTCTGTCGAACTTGTATTTACTTTATATCGTTTACTATTCTCGTCCCTTCCACACAATATTATTTGAATTTTAACTGGTTTATTCAAACCACCGTTATGATATATTTCACTTCTTTGTATTGTGAAAATACCCACTGTACCTTTTGATTTTTTTTTTCTTTCCTTTAAGCAAAGTTATCATACTGTGAACACAAAATTAACATTTTACTTAGTTTTCAATTCATTTGTCTTCGCTTGAAATTCAGTACACTTCAATCCCGTTCCCTCCATTCATCTTTCGACTTTAAGCTTGATTACTCCTATAACCATGATAACGCTTACCTATATGCAAATTGTGATACATACAGGAACAATTACCTTTGACAAAACTAAAAAGATTTACTTGCGCCCGAGAGAACTCGAACCCACGGCCCCGGTAGAGCCCGTAGTTTCAGAGTCCAATGCACTAGTACCAACAAAAGCTTCCGATATTCACTAATGGATCGAATACTCAACTAAAATTGAGCAAAGCATTTGAAAGCTTGCCTCAATATTATCGTAATGAGCAACTGAATGAAATTTTGTTTGTAGGAAGGAAAGAATGAGATTTCGTTGGTAAAAATTAAAGAATGAATTTTTATAAGGGGGATTTAAGAACGAAATTTAGTATGTGGAAAAAAAAGGAAAGATTATTAGTTAATGAAGATAAAAAATATTAGGTTTAATAAAAAAAAAATATTTATTGGGGAAAGGAAAATCGGAAATTTGATAATAACAGGAAAATATTTAAAATTAGTGATAGTCGGGGATTAAAGAAAAGGCAAATGAGGAAATATTTTACGAGGTATGTTCGCCCAATATAGATGATAGCATTGAGTATTCATATTAATAAAGATGAGAGTTCCGGCACGCCCGAAATTCGCAACAGAAAATATCAAGATATAAAAAAATCCAGAGTACCTTCTAGCAATCAGTCTTAGTCCGCGCATTCACAAAAAAAATACTTCAAAATAGCGTTCAATGTATTCAGTGGTTTCCCTCTATAATCCGGAACCAGGCATGCTTTTCATATTTACCTCAAATAAATTGCGTGAAATTAAAAAAAAAATTTAGATTACAAATTGAACCCTCTCCACGCGAGATCAACACGCTGTTGCCCGTGTTTTGTTTTTTTTTAAATCACCCATAGAACTTATGCATATTTGAATTAACTTACCTTGAAAACTTTGCCGCTTCTTATTTTAATGAAATACCAGCCTTTAGTGAAGGAAACAATCTCCATTCTCCATTTTACGAATTTTGTTTATTCTGATAGAAAATAACTAGTGTCACACGTTCACATAATACGTATTAGTTTCTCGCACTTATTTTATTCTGAATATATTTCATGTTAAAAATATAGGGAAGCTTTATTTCCACTTTTTGTGAATTTATGCTTCCATCAAAATGTTAGTTTCAAATTTAATTTTTAATCTTACATAATAGCATCCTTAATATACTTTTATATTTTTATAATAGTATCACATTGAAATTAAACAATTTAATTACGTTTTTCTTTTTTTTGTTGAGACAATTAATATTCCTTAATTAATAAATATCGGAAAATATACTTTATGGTTTCAGTATGCATTCGAACGCTAAAAATATATAAAAGTTAGCATTGAAAAGTAATTTGTTAACAAATTCGCAGGGTAGATAATAGAATTTTTAAAAGTATGAACGTTTTGATTTGATCTTCCCACTACGACGTACATTGTGCAATAAACGGATATTTTGAATAAGTTTCAATTAGGCTATTTTTCGAATGTAGGCACTATTTAGTCTGAACGTTTTGATTTAACATGCCAGGGCTTGAACTATTAATTACTCACTATATTCTATGAAACATCGTGTATACTCAACTCGTGTATTTTCCTCACCATTTTAGGATGAGTATCACACTACGTCAAATAGATGCTTTAGAACTGTTGCGACCTCAGTGCTCTTAAATACAAGAATTCGGTATCTCATACATTGAAGGTTAATGTCAACACCAGAGAATTTATTTATGATCAGCAAATTAATTTACTATCAGCTCAAAACTACCTATGATTTTCAACCTGACGCTGATATGATGTAATTTTGGCATAAGATGAGTTTCCATCAAACCACAAAAAAAAAAATCAAGGGACAAAATTTGTGGCCATGAAAGCAAGCGTAAATTCACGATGGTGAAGGAAGAATGATATTCTTTTTTATTCGTGAGGGAGAGTATAAGCAAATGGTTAACTTGATCAGGATCATTTTTGTTGGAAAGAAGTGTGAATTTATATGAAAGATATAATTAAATTTTTTTGGCATAGATTTGGAGTTATTATCAAGAAATTAGAAAAGATATTGACAGGTAAAATCAGAATGTGATTTGGAACCAATTGAACGCTGACAACTTATAATGTGAGCGTCTAAGGTTTAATTTCAACACAACATTTACTACATCAGTCAAAACGACTAGTTTCACTATTTAATTTTAAAGCTCTTACTTTAGGTTTATTTGATTCCGATTTGAGTAAATGCGGATCAATCTGGCGGTAGCGAAAAGAAAAAAATATCTAAGATGCGCTAAATAAGATGCATGCGATTGCCTTTCAGTTTTGTAGAAGAAGTCGAAATTGAAACGCAAGATCAAAAAACAGATATATCTGTAGAGGTTACTTATCCTCCAACCCACAATATCTTCAGCATCATATGATGCATTCAATGTTATTATTTCTAGCATGAGAATCTAAAATTGTTTAGATTCTCATCACGTACATTTAATTCTTATCAACCAACATTGTTTTGGTTTAGACATTCATTCTATGAATTTACTGAATGTTTGCTTTGATGAGCGGAGAAGATCTAAAGCATCTTCTCACGGTGCATAGAATTAAGAATTGATATAAGATAGATAATGATATTGTAACAGTTAGTTGTAGAGTAGACTTTAAGACGATTGGTTATAAAAAATAAATTTTTTTCGAAAAGCTAACAATCAGTTGTTTCAAGTTGTGTGGCCTTCTATGTCGAAAGATATATGGGACTGGGCTCGTACAGGCCTTGCATGCCAGCGCAACAATATAGGAAGGCATGCCAGACCTCCACTTGGGCAGGTGGAAACTCCTGACGCGAGATTCAGTCATGCCCACATCGACATCGTTGGATCTTTAAAACTTTTTAAAGGATATTTATATGTTTAGACAATAATTGATCGCTTCATAAGGTGGCCCGAGGCGGTTCCGTTAAAGACAATAACTGCTGATGAAATTGCTGCTGCTTTCTACTGCAACTGGATTGCCCGTTTCGGAGCATCTACTTTGCTAACATCGGACCAGGAATCAAAGTTCGAATCCCTTATTTTTCAATCACAGACTCATTCAGTGGGCTGTAAAAAAGTTCGAACAACTGCATATCATCCTACAGCAAACGGCATATTTAGAGGGTTGGCGCCAATCACTTAGAGCTGCGATTATGTGCCATTATAACCACAAATGAATGGACGTTTCACCAACAGTCTTACTAGGACTTCGCACTATCATTAAAGAAAACATCGGAGCAACATCTGCAAAATTGGTCTACGGAACAACGCTACGAATACCCGGAGAATTCTTTTTCGACGAAGATATGCAACCGGACCCAAACCTGTATGTTGAAAAGTTCTGCGAGCATCTGAAGGAAGTCCGCGCAACACCTGCATCGCACCACGACAAGCGGAAAATATTCATACACTAAGATCTCGCAACGTGTTAACATATATTTTTGCGTGTAGACCGCGTAAGAAAACCTTTGGAGCCTCCATATGACGGACCATGTAAAGTTTCAGACACAGCACAGTAAGCATTTAAATTGGCAATCAACGGGAAAGAAATTAATGTCAGCGTTGAGCGTATCCAGCCCGCATATTTTGAATGCACTGCTGATCCAGCGATACAGCCGCCTATTCAACAAAGTCCACCTCCGAGAACGTATACCGGACCGAAAGCTAAAAATCGAATACGTAAAGTGACATTCGACAAATAATATTTCATGACAATTTCATATTGATATTTACAAACGTCAAAGCCATTCAGGAGTTAGTACTGTAGCGACAAGACAATAACAGCTGAGGTCTCGTACAGAATTTCACCGCTACCGTAATGAAGCGCTGTAATCGTTTTAAGGAAAGAAACGATAATTTCCTTTTTCGCTCGACACAAACGCTCAACGTCCTTCCTTCTATCGGCCCCTATATTGTACGCGTCACTTATTATAATTATAAAATAAAGTTTATATATTGATTGACTTTGGGATTCTTTTTATTATTGAGTGGTATCAAAACCCCCACATTATGTTCATGCGGGACAAAACTTTATAGTCACGTCTCTCGAACGAGAACACTAGCGCTCCACTATGACATCGACCGACTGAATGTAGCGCATTTAAAAAAAGGAAGTTATGCTGCCGCACTCTGTTCATATATTTTTAACGAGTCTTGCTAAAGTTCAACAAAATGCTCTTAAAACGTAGCACTCATGCTTCACGTTTTTAGTGTCGAGTACTGGATCCTGATTACAATTTTTCTACTCTATTCATACAGAAACTTATTCTTAGTCGCCTATATTCTTACACTCTGTTTTATTTTAAAGAGTTAAAGAATTTTTTTGAAATATTTTCTCCAAGATCTTATTGGCTTCCTTAGTACAAACATTTTTTATGGCTTTTTATGGGGAAAATACCTTAAACATATTTTTTTTTTAATTTAAACTTTAAGGAAGTTAATACGTTTAAATTGTCAAAAATTTTTATGGCTTAAGTTATTAAGTTTCTCTGGAAAAACTAGCAGTGACACATGGAAGAACAGGCGGAAGGACAGACGGATAGACAAGTTCACAGAAACAAGGAAGTTATTTTTAGAAGTTTTACACTGCACTCGTAGATGGCACTAAAACTTGTGAAAAATAGTAACAAAGGGAATGAGTTTGTGGCGACGAACGTTTTGGGCGATGTTGTGAGAGCGACGCCAACCACACACATCGAAACGCATTGTGTGGCAGCCAGGCCGTCAACGTACAATGCCACACAGCACAGTCAGTCGATCATTAGTGCTTCAACGAGTAAGACAACGAGAAACGAATACGACAAACGCGAAGTGAATCTTTTTTGTTACTCTTGTATAGTTAGTAGGAAATAAACGATAGTAAACTCTAATCTAACCGCACTTGCATTATTTCCTTAAAGTTCTTGGCAAGCGAAGAAATTGTTACGGAAGAATATCACATTCGTCTTAGGCAAGACACAACACTTTCACTAAAATCTTGAAATAGATCACTTAATGTCACAAACCGACCAAATTATGTATAATAAGATTATACGTAATTAAATATGGAAACAATTAATAGAAAACTTAGGGAAAAAGCAACGGCACTCCCGTTGACGCTTCGTCGTTTGAGGCTTGCTGTAATCTGTTTCTATGGCAATTGTTCCTAATGTCAAATGATAATGAAAAATGAAATGCCGAGTGAAAAAAGAAGGTTAGCACACCTCAAAAACGTGCAACAATATTATTAAATTATAAATTGAAACACGAGTATGTTAATCATTTTGATAAGGAACAAAAAGTTTTTGAGTGGGTGATATTTATCGGAATGTTGGTGACGAAAGTGTGAAAGTGAAGTGAAATTGAAAACGAAAAAGGACAATATTCCTAGATTGATAGAAGAATGGAGATTGCGTGTGGTTGGGGTTTAAATTGGCTAAACAAACGGAAAAAAAAACTAAATTGAGTGGAGTGAATCCAAAAGGAAATAGTGCCAGTTCAATATATATCGAAAAAAATCAAAATGGCATATGAATCAAAAATAAAATCGCTTCCGCGTAACAGAGAATGCAGGTTGTGGGGGACTCCTTGAACAGTTAATAACGAAAAAAAGGACCGTCCAGTGTTGAGGTTACATAAACAATAAAAAAAAGAAGTTAGAATTAAAACAAAAGTTTGTGAATCAAAAAATAAAATAAAAAGCAAACTTGAATCTGGATTGAACCACTGCCTTTGATCAATGGAGGTTTAATACAGCGCTAGGGCTTCGTAAAGAGCGTTTAGAGATTCCGAAAAGTGGCCAAGCTATGTTCTTGTGCATCATTATATATTTTAAATTGGAGTTAGCTGTCAGTGCCCCCCCCCCCCTCCAGTTGCCGAGCGCTCAGCTGCATCCATAGGGGGTAAGTAATTTGCACATTTTTTTCTTTCTATATTATTTAATTTACCTTTTCATCATCTTTCAAATTTGCTTTATTGTATCTTTTCGCATAAGAATTTTTTTGACTTCCATAGCATCACATTAGGAATTATTTTTTATTTCTCAAAATGAACTCTCCCTTTCTTCTTTTTGTGGTAGCTTTTTTTGAGGTGGCCTAGCACGGGCAGAAGATTTCCCGGTAAGTCCCACGGCACGACTGAGCGCTAGCTGGTCTCAGTGTGGCACCCTGGGTTAACGATACTTCTGCCAAAACTTAATGTCTACAACTGAGGTGACTTCCTTGGTTGCAACAAACGACTTCCCTTGACTAGTTTTGAAATTTCTCACGATATTTGAAACTTGGGTGATACGCGTGAGAAGCAACTGGTTGGTTTCGGCAACTTGCTTGTTGCTTAGACCGCCAGCAACAAATCAGCAATAAAAAATGCCACATAGAAACATCTTTAAAGTGCATTGGCTACTGAAATACGGGCGGAGCTGATGTAGCTTAAGCCTTAAGCCAGTTTTCTCGCTTTCCCGAAGGAAGGGGTGGAGCAATAAAATAGATCTACTCGTACAATAAATTTTCCGTAATAAAGCGGATGATGTAGCTTAATAGGCAGGGGATGAGATTCGCGGTAGAGGTTGAAGGGGTAGTTTTGGGACATACTTGTTTCTTACATCACAAGTAATAAAATATACTACATCAAATACGCCTCTATCTGTATTGGTTTGTGGCGGATCAGCCACCCACCACGCAAACAACATTATTGCCGACATATTGGACAATGATCGCATCCACAGCCAGCATACATGCTTGTGCGCCACGGGGGTATGCAATTCCATTCAATAGCAATTCATATTCAAGCAACGCATGGCCATGAAATATGCACCTGCGGATTGCTGCAACAACGATAACAGGAATGCAATTGCCGATACCGACGTCACAGATAACGCGACGCAGGTGCATGACCACCGCGGGCGAAGCAAAAGATGTGGTCAGCACTTTCGATGCATATAAGCGGCCGGTGCATGGGTTCGCTCTCTCAGTCTAATTCATACTCTCAGTCTCAGCCTTAGTCACATTTCGTCCGACGCAATTTTTGTCTCTCAAAAAGTTTATTGAATAAATTTATTTATAGGTTAAAACCAACACTACTAGCCTATAGGTTCAGAGATGCGGGTTGGCGGATGTAGCTTATGTCTTAGGCCAAAATACCCGAGTTCTTTGTTGCAGTTCAACTATAACTTCCCCTGGATTTATTTAGTGTGCGAAAATATTTTTAATAACTTTCCGAAAATTTGCCGGAGGTGAGATATGCGGGGTATGGGTTGATGAGTTGATTTACCAGAGAAGGTGTGGAGCAATAAATTTTTTTTGATACGTAATTAATTCGCAATACATTGGCAGTAAAATATGCACATATAATGAATGCTCACTAATAAAGTGAATGATGTAGCTTAATATGGAGGAGTGGTTACATTCGCCTTAGGGGTCGAAGCAGTGGTTTCCGAGACATGCTTGTTATTTAGATCGCCAGCAATAAATTAGCAATAAAATATGCCACCTAGAATATGTCTCTATCTGCGTTGATTCTTGAGATACGGGGGTGACTGATGTAGCTTAAATCTTAAGCCACATTACCCGATTTTTCGGGGGAAAGGAGGAGCGATAAAAGTTTTTGTTGCGTAATAAATTGGCAATAAACTAGTAATAAAATATGGAGTCATAATAAATGCTCCCTAATAAAGTGGATGATGTAGCTTAATAGGCAGCATACGTCTCATGCTATAAACAGAAATCTCTCATAATTTCTCTTCAATGCTGTGTTACTTGAATATCATCATCAAAGTTATACGTTTTTAGCTTTGCTATAATTCTAATAGATACTTTTTACTTAAAACTGTTAATAAATTAAAAAATATTTTCCATTGTGCCCCAACAAAAAAATTTTTTTTTACTACCTTGCGCTACTAATATGAAAATAAAGCTTAAAGTAAGCGTATTACAATCAAATACACCTCATTTCGTTCGGCTTGTCGGAACTCTTAGAACAAACACTGGTCACTTCGGGAAGAGAATAAGCTTGTCGAATTACTTGCTCCACAGTCATTGGGACAAGTGCGTGTGTTTATTGCGGTGCCGCTGAGTTACCACCGGTGAAAAGTGAATACTGATTATATTTACATTACTGTTTTTCTCCTACACAGGTATTCAGGTATAGGTATCGACAGTGACAAAATGTGAGCTTTTTGCTTTTTCCATTCAGTGCATATTAACAAAATAAGTCATATTTACCACCTGGGAGTTAGGGGCGTAACAACCTGATCATAATTGTCCGGAGCAGAATCCTTGACCTCAAAATATAACAAAAGTTGTGAATTCAGTTTTAAAATAAAGCCGTGTGATGGATCTCTAGATTCAAGCTAGTGGCCGATAAACTTCAAGAGTTACATGTCCCGTTGAATCATTGTATTAGATACCAAAAAGATTCCGCTAATAGTTACCTTTTCATCCTGGGTAATATTTTGCGTAATCTGCCTCATAGCGAGGTAGTTGATGTTGACGTCTTCAAACTCCACCTCTGAAGGAGCCAATATTATGCCACCAATAAGAAAATGTGCAGCGGTATCAGTCAGATCATCGTTCAAGGGGCACAGAGGACGGGAGTTGAGGTAAGCTTCTATCTTGATTAAGATGGTAGACAACTTCTCGTGGGTTAACGAAACATTGCCTGCAACCTGATCTAGATGTAGTTTGATTGATTCAACCCCCGCTTCTCAAAGCCCACCAAAATGGGGCGAAGCTGGTGGGTTAAAAAGCCATGCCACTCCTTCGCTTGCAACAATTTCAGCGGCTTCAGCATTGATTCTCGCACTCCACTTCAACCCAGCAGCTGCACCAACAAAATTTGTACCACAATCAGTATAAATAAGCTCAACTGAAACCTCGCCTTCCCATGAATCTTCCCTTCTCCCTCCCCTCTCCATTGATATATTTACCATCGCTCGAGCTTGTTTAGTTCGCCTGCTGTGTCGTGTTGAGTAGACGTGTAATGGTGGTGCTCATCACGAAAATGGAGAAACGAAATCAAGATTGGGCGAAACAGCTTCGGAAACGTACGTTAAAACGTAAAAGTGCATGGTAATAGTGCTCCTAGTCGTGCCCAGGTGTTTCAATGGCATAAAGAGTTCAAGGAGGGGCGTGAAAGCGTTGAAGACGAGGCGCGGAGCGGGAGACCAGTGGAGATGCTGACTGACGCAAATGCGCAGCGTGTGCGCGCCTTAATCCGTGAAGATTGGCGTTTAACAGTTCGAATGTTGGCCTCGGAACTGGGTATGAACCGTGAAACAGTCGGAAAAATTTTAACCGATGATTCTGGGATGAAAAAGTTATGCGCGAAGATGGTTCCAAAGATCCTTTCTGAGGAGCCCTCAGAGTGTCCCAGTATTTGGCCAAAGGGATCGCCTTGTTGCAACAGCCACCTTATTCGCCCGAAATGTCACCCTGTGACTTTTTTTTGTTCCCTAGAACAAAATGGGTTGTCAAAGAAACCCATTTTGAGTCGATTACGGATATCCAGGCGGCCGTGACGAGGGTACTCGGGGACATCCCAGTCGGAGCGTTCCAGAAATGATACGAAGCATGGAAAACGCGCTGGAATCGTTGTATAGCTGCCCAAGGGGACTACTTTGAAGGGGATGGTAGGGTTGTAGTATAATTTTTAAATATACGGTTTTCATGCAATCAGTCTCATTACTTAATTGTCACACCTCGTATTTAACGTCAGTTGTGTTTGTCCGGGCAAAGCCGAATAATGAACTTGTTGCAACATCAATTCGGTGAGGTTCCTATTGCGTGGTAGAATCCATGGGTATTTTGCATCGAAATTTAATGGTGCGTACTCTAGTCGCCCATTAATCCTTTGTAATCCAAGAATGGGCTCAAATTAGCCAATTTACTTTTCTTTCTGACGCATTCGGCCTTCAAAAGATCCGACATTTCCTTTGAAAATTCAGTATGTAGAGCATACTTGATCCAAAATTCCACAGAATGTTTCAACTCGTCACTAGTTAAGCATGTTTGTAACAAATTGTAAGAGTAATTGTTGCTGCCTTTTCTGGACTCAAGTTTATACCTTTCAATAAAATGCGAAATCTTGAGGCAAATAAAAGAAAAGCGTTCACAACGATTCCCCTTGCTTTGGAAAGTCTGTAATTGGCTATTATTTCTTCGTTTGAAAGATTTTCTCCACTACATAGCTTCATCATGTTTCTTTTCAAAGGCAATGCATCATCGTCATCATCGTTGTTGCGGCACGATGTGAGATCGCTCTGCCATTCCAGTCACTTCTACTTGCTTCAGTACCGACTTCCGGCATCTTTGTAAGGTTGTGTCGAATTGAGTTGTTGTAATTGCTCTTTTTCTCCCATTTTACGTCATGCATTTTCTTTTCATGATTTTATAATAATTTTCAAGGATTTTTATTATACTTTTATATAACTTTAAACTTCGTTGTTCCATATTTTCCTTAACTTAATTTTCCTTCTAATTTAACAATTGTTTTTGCATAAATTCAAATTCCTTTGTCAATTTCATCTTTAGGTCGTTTTAATTCAGCTTAAAATCACGTTCATCGCAATCTTTAAGTTTCAAATAACAAAGTCGTCTCCCAGATTAATCGTTGTTTTCCCTTCATTTCTTTGATCGCAATTACCATATAAGCTCTAGCTGATACAATCTTGCCGAGATGCTAAGTTGGCTATTGCACTGGCTTGGCGGCACGATCGCACCAACATTCAGACCGGCTGATGTATGCAAATGTATAGTGTCTTGTCGCCAAATTAAATGCCACGAGATATCATCAGTTGGTGCGCGAGTAACGTCATTAGCCAGTCCTAAATCAATTATGATGACCAAGCCTAAAATCCCAATTACTACCGACTCTTGATCAAAAATAAAATTCGATAATAACGAATCATAAAGAAATATGCAAACTAAACATTTTGACATGAATCTTAAAGAAATATGCAAACTAAACATATATGTATGAATCGTAAATAAATATGCCTATGAAACAATTTGGCATAAGAGAATACGATCATGTCAGCATTAACAAGCGATAAGAAAATGTTATAAAAGATTTAGAGGCAGTTGCATTGATATAGTTGTTGTTAAGAAACGGCTGCGAGTAAGTATTCGCCTTTTAAGAAAAGTTAGTTGTTTGTTCTTATTCGAAAGTTACGTGTCTAAAATAATCAAAATAAAGTTCCTTTTTGAATGATTCAAAGCAATTTATTTTTTTTTGTCCCAACGCTCGACGGTTGACAAAAGTCGCGCGAGTTGACCACCAACAATCACTTTCTCACCATCACTTCGTTCTTCTGTTATGCAATTCCACGGAAGACCCTATCTAAATAGTTTTGCGATCACTTCGCGCGGGAGTTCACTATCAAAAAACCCTTTCACGGTAGCGATTAGTATCCAAAAAGGGACCCGCTCACTTGTTGTGCTGCCTTAAATAGATGCGTAACAACGGGGGTTGTCCGCTAATCGAAAGGGACGATGACCGGCCATCCACCTTTCTTCTCCAATCCTCAATTAGCAACATAGTCTTTTTCGTCGCAGTTAACTGATGACTACTTGCGCTTAGCGTAACCTCGATCCAATCTCGAATCAATATATGGAATATCGCAATTTATTCGAGTCTCGATCAATTCTTGAACTGGTTTGTTGCGACGGCGAGACAAAAGTGACGTTCGGACTGATTGTTTATATTTACAAACGTGTCGTGCTTGCGAAATCAGTTTCGAATAAGAAGTTTGTAAAAGTTTGGTGGCGTGAATCAGTTTCAAATAGTAAGTTGTGAAAATTCGTTCGCGTCTAAAGTAATTTGTCCGCGTATTCGGTTGATAGGGTGCACCCAAGCGTGATATCGAATTCATCCGCAGAAGGTAATGCTAGTTTAATATTTAGAGTGTTTACATCACCCAAATTCTTTGATGCATTGAAGGCTCCCTGAAGAGTTTTTACTGTGAAATAGAACGTTTTTGTCTTTGATATGGGAGAGTGTTCTTTCGCAAAAATAGTTCTGTTTACGTGCTTTGCCATCCGCCATGGTTTTACGTGAGTGATAGTGCTACCTCCATTCTTACTGGGTACGAGTAGAGTCAGTTTTGGTCTTCACCCATGTTGTTGAAAGCGAGTATGATTGGGGTCTGGTATGCTTGAAGCTGTCGCTGTCAGGGTCCATCATGTTCCACGACGTCTCTTTGCTCCAATGATGGGTTGTGAGTGCATATAACATAGACTTAAAAGTAAAGTTAACCATAGTAATGGTATCTCCATGTTAATTACGTTACATTGTAGACATTTCGCAAAGCGATGACCTCGGCTCGGAAAGGATTCTTTTTTTTCCTTCTTTTTATTGTTATTTGGTGCAAGCTAACTAAATCGACTGGCAGTCCGATGCTGAAAAGCAGGCAGTCTCATTTGTAACAAATTGTCAGAGATAAAGTACCTCCAAAAATACCATCAAATATTCGAAGGTGAATTTCAGAAATTATTTCAACATAAACTTAAATGCAAGGAAAGCTTTGAAAAAATTCAAAGTATCCTCCAAAAGTGTCATCCCATACCCTTTTGGTATGTTTTTATTACAAGTACAAAATTCTATGTACGAGTATTTGCATGTAAACACAAGACAGAAAACAAATTTAAATAAAGTTTGGAAGTGCAATATAGCACAGTTATACCAAGATCCAGGAGATACATTTGTAGGATGAAATTTATAAAATTTGAATGGGAAATTTATGGATTTGAATTGTAAGTTGAATTTGTTGGATATTATTATATTATTTTATTGTACTATAATATTGAATATTATTGTAACATGTATTACTATTGTGAATTATCTATAATATTTGATATAATGACATTTGTGATGTCAATTGTAATAAACGTGTGCTCGGCCTCTTCCGCTTGCGACCAAGAGTAAAGACGTCTTCGATATATTACAGAGTTGAATTTCTATATTGTGCACTGTGGATGTCTATTAAAGGAATGTTGCATTAAACGTATAACGTCGGTCTTTCCATTTTTTTTCCTTTGACCGGGTATAGGACCCGGTACGGTGGCAGGCTCTCACCACCAAACATGAGCCAGCCACCGGGTAAACACTAACCTCCTTTGTTTCAGGTGACTTTGCGGGTTGAGTGGCCCGAGCAAGGTCCCTCTTTATGACATAAGGTTTGTAATGTGACGCCTACGCCCGGGAATCGAAGTGATTCCGATCCCGAACCCTTGCAACCGGCCAGATGGATATGTCCTCGAAGTGCCAGCGGACTTCATCTGTCGTGCGGATATCATTGCGCAGAAAATATTTTTTTTTCTGTCCAAATATTTAGATCCGTGGATATAAATATTCGAAATATAGAATTAATCCAAACACCGGCACATTTCGAGACATAGCCATCTGGAAATGCCCCTCCACCGTGGCCATCGAGAAAACTATGCCACTGGCGACAACTGGAGAGGCACATTGCCGCCATATGGCGTGCCATTCCACACACAGATGTTTTGTCCGAGGTGACAACCGGGAATTTTGACAGCCACATGGCGGGTGTGGGTCAAGGAGAAAACTGAAAAACGACCGGCATGTCATAATTGTGTGCTTTAGTTATTAATTGAAGCCGGGTTTGAAGTGCAGTGACAAACGAAGTGTTTGGCGATGTCGGATATTGATACTGTACGTGTGGCAGTTGGAGTAAGGCCATTAGAAGAAACCGAATTCAGAAATGTAAGAAGCAGCTAACCTATTTTCCGATTGACACAGATCCCCTGAAGGTCAAGAAAAACGTACAGCCCTGGAAAGGACTGGAGAGTTGGATGGGTGGCAGTGGAAACATTTACTCAAACATCAGTAAATCAAATTTAAATCCAAACGCACCTGCGCTTAGCAGCGGCATGGGATATCAACAGTCATCGACAATATCTTCGTTCAGTAACAGCAATAAGAAAGTTAGTGTGGTGTCTGAAAGAAAAGGAACTATTGGAGGTAGAAGATGAAGAAACAAGGGCTTATCGTTTAGAAATAGAAAAACAAAAGGAAATGCGGAGACGAAAAGCAGCCGAAGAAAAGCAAAAGGAGGAAAAAACAACTGCCGATGAGCCTCCAACAAAACTCAAACCAATCATAGTTACAGAAAGTAAAATCATTTCACTCAAGAGAAAGCGAAAGGAAACGATGAAAATGAAAAACAACACCGACTGGCGAAATTCGTTGCGACGAGTGTAACAAGGTATTTACAAAAATTTGCGATTTAACACAACACAATAAAACATAACCTTGATTACCATACTACTACATATTGATAATATATACAAAGTTAAATGTAGTACATATAATTTAATATCACCTGGAATAATGAGGTATTTTTTTGTTTTTCTTGTTTTATCATGTACAATGCTTGATGCATACACATATATGCACATTAATTTAATTTTAAGTTACATTCGCAAATGGATATTTGAAGAATTCTAAAATAATGAAAAATTTAGGAGATAGAACATTTTAAAAAAATTGTTACTTAAATATTGTTGGAATGTTAAAAGTATTTTGAGGTATTTGGTGTATGGAACGCGGACATATATTGTGCTGAGAATTCAAAGAGAAAGTTAGAAACTAATTTTTGTTAAATTTAGAAATAATGTTTGTAATGATAAATGATGATCTTTAAAGATCGATTTTTAATTGTACAGCAAGGAAAAATCCCACAGAGTCAATAACCGAAAGAATATTGTTGTTACTAATTTAATTTTATAGACCTTACTAGTTGATTAGTTGATTAGGAAATGGGTGGTTAGAGGTTGAAGAAAAGTTGTAGAGGGAGAAGTAGTTTGTGCAATTCCAAAAGTGTTTTGTATATTGATATGGTTGTTGTTTTTGCAATGCGAAATTTGATTTTGGAAAATTTAAACCGTCAGCGGCCAATGGGAGAAAGGAAATGAAAGATATTTAAATTTTTAATTAATTATAGTTGTTGAAATTTTTGGAATACTTTTTACTAAATGATGGATGGTTTTTTTTTTCGAAAATTAAACTTTCTCGCTGTTTCTTTTCTCATTAAAGCTTCCTTAACATCCTTCAAAATCATCCACGATAAATGCTCCTTTCAAACGTAAAATAGACGTCAAGTTAATTTGTTTGCTAATATATTCCAGTACCAATTCCTGCATTCCCTGTAAGATTAGATAAGAAAAGAATGATATACAATGGTTGCATCTTTAAAATATACCTTTATTTAAACATTTGCATAATGCGTACATTCCAGTTATAAGGAACCATTAGATGATTGTGGTCTCGTAGTGTTTGCTTTAGAATGCCATCAATTGGAATAAACTAAGCTGAGCATTCGTAGATAAACTATTTAAATGAGACGGTTTACGCTAAATTCGGTTATTTTGTCAGCCAGCGTGAATGAAACAATTAATAATTTCAACTTGTTTCAAAAAAAAAAAAAAAAAAAAAAACAAATATTGTAAAATCACAATCAAGGGCAATTATTTTAACAAGTTTGTTTTCGAAAATAACTCGTTCCTTGAATAATTTTGTATGATGCATAAATTGTTTGGTGAAAATGTACCACAAAGGTTTTTGCAAAGCGTTCTTAGTTATTAAATTTACTTCCTGCTTAGGTTTTGAGAAAACAATTTTAAATCAAGCATATTTGTCATAGCTTTCTCTACTTTGACTTTATTTTAGTGTTTATCGCTCTAGTTTAACGTTTAGTTTCATTCCTTAGGATGCGTCACCCTTATAAATGAAATAAAATTAGTATAAGGTTTTAGTGGAAGAAATGTTATTTTTCCAATTTAGGTTACGCACGGAATATTGTTTTTTTTTTCGAAAAATACTAAAAATAGCAAATCTAAAATTGTTCAATATTTATAATTATTAAAAATGAATTGCTAAAACTTTAACCACGACTTTCCTTTTCAGTGACTCGTTCTTTTTTCAGTGGGAATCGAGAGTGTAGGGTAAGTATGCCGTCGCGAGGGTAGGGTTTCGACAAATCCGCTGAAGTCGGTTTCGCGTCGCGCGCGGTACGCGGTACCTTTGATTGTTTCGTCATTTCATTAGAGTAGTTTTCGTCGGTTTAATTTCGAGTAGCATATTTTTCGGTACCGCGTCGGTGATTCGGTAACGCGCCTATGGGATTTTGTAGCGTTTTTGATTTGAGATCTGTGGATAGATCACATCCAGAGTTAACGTAATGTAGGTTTCTCGTTCTGGATGAGTAATTGTTGACGCGTTTGGAAAACGGGCAAGTTCAGGTGACTGAAATATTGTAATTGAGCGTAATCCATTCGGAGACCCGCGACCGAAATCCTCTCCGAACTAGCTGGCCGACAAGCAGTCACCGCGTGAATGGGTAACGGTGCACGGATTGGTTGACCTGTTGGTACCATCCGTTGGCACTTCTCAGACTTAACGTCTAGAACCGATGAGAGGTCGGTTCCGCGTTCGATCTGAAAGTAGAAAATCATTACAGGTTATGTAATCGAATTGCATAATTTTATGGCATAAATTGGTCACCGGGGTACTTCTCTTCTGATGGGAAGGCTCATGCAAGTTAAGTTGCATGAGTTTTCCACTCAGAAGAGGAGTACCTGGCCACTACAACAATCATGGATTTTGATCCGGTTGGGCGGGTGCGCCGGGGCTCCATCACCACCCGGTTGCCCCTCTCTCATTTGTGGGCCATGAGCCTCTTCGGGCAAAGACGAAGTTACCCTAATTCCGCCCCTTTTTACTTGTTTCACTTGTTCTCGGAACAAGTCATCTACCCCTGTTGTAGTTGCCTACAATTTTTGCGACTTCGGTCGCCTTACTTTTTCGACCCCAGAAATTCGTGAATGCGAAATTCTTCGTAGTGGGTCCTTGTGCTGGGGGAATGAACCCGCCCCACGACACCGCAATGCCAGCCTGCCAGCGCATTCACGGATCCCCAGACAAGGGCATTCTCGGCAGATATCTACACCTTCTTCTGCCGAGGCAGCAGACCATCGCTGCAGTCCCTCACGGACTTTGAAATATCTATTCACTACAATGTTTCAAAACAAAACTATGTTGTATGTTTTCAATTTGTCAGCATGCAGCTGTTGCGAGCGAACAAATACCGCCTACTCACATACAAGTAAGCACTTACGCCCATTGTTATCAAAGCATATACTTGTCGTCCAATGGGCATACGCAAAGATCAATCCGCAATTCACTTCATATGTACATGATAAGCTTCACTACGATCAAGCACATAAGCTTTGGGGTATGCTTCCAGCGAACTGCAGCCGAAGAGAGAGAGAGAGAGAGAGCCTAAAGATGAAACAAAAGCTCTCCTTCACTCATTTTCCCCAATTTTGCTGTAAAAGTCTACAAACGAGACGGAGAGTAAGAGCTTCCGTGGAATGGAAGCTCACATGTTGCATATTCGGCAAATTTCAGCAAAATATGGAACAAATGCTCGTTTTGCGACCATATATAAACAGTTTATGGAGTACTGAAGGGCAGTATTGTTCGAGTCCAGTAAGGGAGCGTGCTGCTACCCAATTACTATTTACAAGGTTTAAAAAAACCGCGATTAAAGTTTAGACAGAGGTATTGTCCAGTGTACAACGGAGTGGTGAGGTGTTGGCTCGCGCCGCGATCCTCAATCGGCCGTTTGGCGTTCCACGCCGTTTGGCCACCCCGAACCATAAGCACGTCAACTAAGTGTAAGTGGAGAGCGCTTCACCCAATACTGATAGTTCCAGGTCTTCGATAACAACTTAAAAAGTGAAATATAACTAATCAATTCGATTGTAATGTAAATGTTTTTAATAATAACGTGTTCATTACACTTCTATTAGCACTTGCTTTTATTTCCATAATTGCATTAACTTTCTCAATAGTTTTGGCGTCCATAGCCAGAAAATCTCCCATTTTAATATTTAGGATCTTTTGCGGCAGCATTCGTTTATCAGTCGATTTAGTATCGAGTTATGTATCTAAACTTTACAGTTTGAAACCATAGACCGGACCGCGTTTACTACTGTGCATATAGTTGCCAAACGCCAAAACGATTTCCAAGATAGCTTGAATTTACGTGAGGATTTTAAGGAATTGGATGCATTGGTGGTGGCGTTGATTTGCGGAATTACTCGTAACTCGTGCAAACTATCGAAGAAGTTACCCATATAATTCATAATTTGCAATCTCAATGATTTCCTTTCAACTTTTGTTAATTGCAACATGGATTCATCTTCATCTGTGAACAAATTTTGGTCTTTCTTCTCACCAATGTACTTCTTGTAGGCTTTCACTTCCGCTTCGGTAGGCGCCATTTTTTGTAATATTTCGACATTTTCTAATGATAGTTTATTAAGATCAAGCTTATTTATAGTGGCTAGCACTTCATTTACTGACAGATCGAGTTTTCCACGAGATATTGCAATATTTCGTCATCTCGTATGTTCAAAAACGCAGACGTTCTCCTCTTTTTTGAAACGTTTGCTGGAGAATGAAGCTATGCCATCCAACTCTTATGAACCGTTTGAAAGATTGCCAACCATACCAATTTTAAAACGTTCTTCAAAATCGGTAAAATTGATTTGTTCATGAAGTTTCTCATCGTCGAGTTCATTGAAAATCGTTCCACGAACCTGATTTAGTTTCAATGCGATCCAATTCAATGTTGGCAACTTGCATTTCGTTTCAACTTTTCTCTTGATCGTCATTGCACCAACGGGTGCGGGCATAAATCCAGCAGCAGGTGGCGGTGGTGCAAATGTGGACATAAATGGTGGTGGTCCGCGCGGGTGCATTATTCACAGATCAATTTTTGGGTGTCGAGTGACGATGGTTGTTCACACATTGTTAACTCGCGGTTGCTGTTGTTGTAAAACAATTTTTTTTTTGTTTAATGTAATCATTTTAGTTTTCTTTTCGTTTTTGTTTATTTTAACCTTTAAACATCTTTATTTTATTATTTTAATATTTTTATTTTTAACCTAGGCTCGGGCGGTATTTTAACGACCGCAGGAAAAGAGTGCAAATGGTTTCCGTGACAGTACATATATTAATTCTTAAGACAATATGCTCCTTGAGTCTGAAGCGTACTTTGATGTTCATCGTAGATAACGCTGCGGACAGTGAATATAAGAAGTTCCTTTTTTTGCATATGGAATAAGAGCATCGTGGATTCAAATGATTTCGACTGATTAGATAGCTATTAAACAGGAATGAGATATTTGCAAACATATCTATCGACAAGCATTTATGGTATTTTCGAATTAAATTTGTTTTTATTAAACATAACGGAAAAAATGATGGGATCCTATACAACTTAAAGTTATTTGTATTTATGATTAATTTTAGTAGCAATTATTTTTAATCGACGTTTACACAGAATAATTCTTTATAAAATTATTGAATATTGTTATAAATATAGAAATTACTAATAGTAGTTTAAGTTCTTGCTCATAGATGTCGCATTGGATAAGCGTGCTTTTCGCACTTAGCTCTGGGCTGAGTCAGATTCATCTTGTACCTTGACGCGTTCACTACTCACTGTGTAAACTTATTATTTTATATTCAATAAAGTACTTGATTAGAATTAACTCCACTGTGTTTAACCCTTATTTAATAAGAAATATTTTTGTATAATTTATTAGATTTAGTAAAAATCTTATTCATTTATTCATTGTTTTTGTCAAACTTATCAATTAATAGGAAAAACCTTTGGTACAGTAAAGTATAAAATTTGAATCTTAAGAAACGGATTTATCATGCAAAATACTTGTAACGCTTTATTTAGAATTACATATCACCGAATTTCAAAGTATCCCGTAAAAGTTCTTAATAAAAGAAAGCCGCAACTGCACTATATGTGAAACGAAGAAAATTTAAAAATAGTAATGGGTTATTAGAACTCAAAATTCGGTGTTTCCATTTCGTTCGACCTGACCTGGTGTAGGGCCCGCATCTATGGCAGGCTCGTCCTTTAGAATGGGCTAGCCATCGGGCGCGCTCTTTTCTTTCTTTTGTTAACAGGGGCTCTTGCCGGGTAGAGTGGCCTTCCGCCCGCATGCCCTTTTATGATATAGGGTTATATTTCATTGCATAGCGCTAAAGCATAAATCAGTTACGTTCGTATTTCTCATTTCATGGAAAGAGTTGTTGCGAATTCCGGCGTACCGAAATTCTCCCATTCGCAACTTCAAATCGCTGCCGTAACATATCTACCTTCCTTTGGGCATTTATACCTTTTCCCCTGTATATTTCTTTAATTTTATTAAAATTTTACCAATTTCCCTATAATTTTAATTTCCACATCATCACAATCCTACCCTTTTCCCTTATTTTCAATTACAAAAAACTAGTAATATAATAATAATTTTATTTTTCCCACTAGCAACACTCCATACATTAATTCCCATTAACAACATTTCATTGTATACATTTTCGCTAACAAAACCTAATTCCTTCCTTCATACTAACTGATTTTGTTCATTAACTCCCACTAACAAATTTTATTTTTCATACTAACAAAAAATTTATTCACGTTTCCCTATTAACAAATTTCAATTTCATACCCATCAAGAAAGAGTTGAAGTTGCTAATAGATGATGAATGGGAAATCAACAGAAGTTGGCTCCGTTGGTAGAGTCGCGGGTTCTCGACCGGGGGTCTTCTAGGACCCTGGGTTCAAATTTCCCGAGCGCAGGGAAGCACTCTTTTTGGAGTATCGGAAAAATCAATAGTTTCCGTATATATATGACACTTTGCATCTAATCAAATGCTTCTTTGTTTATGCACATTGCCATATTTGCAAAAGGGAAATTGTTGCGTTTGTCGATACGAAAAAAGTTGTGTGGATAGCGGAATCGAAGTGTATTAAACTTTGACTACGTTACCCAGATGCGGCAGCGGTAATTGAAAATGAGATGATTGCGAAATCGGATTTGCTGGAGGTAAAATGCTGGATTGGGTTCTTGAATTTAGGGCAGTGAGTATTTGATTTGGAGATAAAAGGGATTGTGTTTGGCGATGCGGAATTGTTAATTCGAGGAGAAAAGATGTGGTTTTTGAAGTTTGAAAAGAAGAAGAGGAGAAAGCGCTTAGGTAGTGTTTACAAAAAGACTAATTTTGATAATGTGAAAAAGGTGGGGTTTTGAATTGGATTTTAATTACAAGCGTGGGAATTGAATAGAAAAATTAGTAAAATTTTGCTTGTGGCATATGCGAGTGAAGTTAAGTGTGGATTTTATAGAATGAAAACTTAGCTAAGTGGAGTGAACCGGGAATAAAAATAATCCAACATAACTCAAATCCAAAAATTGTGTGGAAAAAATAAATCAAAAAACGTATATTGCGGGTTTGAATTTTAATTGTTGTATAGGGCAGTTGTGTGTGAAATATTAAAGTGCCTTAGTTTGATTTATTAAAAAAACGAGAAGAAAAACGGAAAAAAGGAAGAGAAAAGTTTCTGTGAAACACTTTGTTTCATCTATGAAGTGGTGAAAAAAATTCAATTAATTGAATTCGAAAGTATACCATTGGATGAAATTGAAAGGATAATGGATTAGTTAAGAGAATGTAATCAGCGTCTTGTGAAAAGTGGCCGTTCTGTGTTTTCATTTTTGAACTTTGTTAACAGTTATTTTTAAATCGAAGCTCGAGTATCAGGTGCCTCGAATTCCTTTCTTTTGTTCTTCGCCGATTGCTTGGAGCTCAACAAGGAAAGTGTGAGTAATTATTTGAATTGGTTTTTTTTTAAACTGTTAGTTTATATCAAATTAATATTTTTGTTTTTCTTTTTATTAAATTTTATTTAACGGATTGTACTTATTTTATTTTTTAAGGGGAGTTAAAATTTTTGAATTTTACTTGTAGAATTCTTTCCCTTCGAGTAAGTGTTTTTATGTAGGCCATAAGAATCGTCGGTAACGACGAAGTCATCTTAAGTCCGTCTGTTTTCCCCAGGCCCAGTTTGCCTTCTGAGCCAGCAATACTCTTTGACCCTTAGTAGGTTACCTCCTTCTCGACTTCGGTCGACATTTTCTTTGATCCAAAAATTTGTGGATGAGAAATTATTTGTAGTGGGTCCTTGTGCTGGGGAAAAGAACCCGCCCCCCGACACCGCAACGCTAACCTGCCAGCGCATTCACGCGTCCCCAGACAAGGCCAATCTCGGCGGATCTCAACATCCGCTTCTGTCGAGGCAGCAGACCATCGCTGCAGTTTTGAACGGACATTTAACATATCTAATTCACTACAATGATACGACGCCGCGCCCACAGATGCTTTGATTACAATTCGCAGCTTTTTTTATATGTATTTTGTCATTCACAGTACACAGAGAGGAACGACGGAACACGGACCGAGTAATATTTGGACTATGGCTCCCGTAAGAGTACAAGATTGACATCGCAGATCGCATCTTTCAATCGTTGATTGTGTTCTCGAACTCTGCTATTTTTAATTCCATTTTATCTTGGTTATCAGTGCTTTCAAAGCTAAAATCATATCTGAAACAGTGTCTGTGACATTTTTCTTTTTCTCATTTAGATTTGACGCTTTCTATAATCTTATTATTCAAATTTTGTTTTGTGAATTTTCCTTTGTTTTATCAATCTGTGAAGTTTTTGTCGCTTTCAACTTCAACCAACAATCTTCTTTTGGTTGCTGCCTGAATTCCTAGCTGACCGGAAAGTGAACTCTCAGTGCTTTAATTTCCTCGGAAGATAGGCAATTTAGTGCTTACCAATAGCAGTGTACATAGTGTGATACTAATGACAATTATAATGTCAAATACAAGTATAACAAACGTAAATTGGTCTAATTAGACATTTTCTTAACATTTAGGTCAATCGGGGATACCATATGCATGTTTAGAACTATGTTAGATGTTCAGCTTTTAAATGTACTGTTATTTTAAATGGTTTATAAGCCGAAGAATTCTATCAATAAACTCTCTTTTACTTTCCATCAACGAATAGTATCATTCAGGTAACTTCGCGCAGCGAAGACGCTTGCGCTTACGTGGGAATAAATAAGATAAAAGGGATATAACAAAATACAATAGTGAATTGGAAATTTTTCCCACAACGAAGGCGTCTCAAGCTAGCGTGGTAAAATTTAAGAGATACAAGAGAAAAGTTTAAAAGGGAAAGAGCACAAAGTAAAAAAATATAATAATAATTTTTGGATTAAACTGAACAGCGAAGACATTTGACGCTGGCGTTCATGTCTACGAAAAGTATAACCCCCACGCAAATGCAAACACCCTTGGCACCTTTTTTTAAAGTCAATACTATACAACGAACGAAAGTTACTTAACCCCAAGATGTCCCCATAGGAGATGTACACGGTTAGCAGCAGCATTGAGGTTAAGAACTCATCACAATAGTGACCAAAGGTAGGAAATTTAAACTGCCTTTGTAAGAAACTTGGTTATTTATTTTTAAACCCTTAAAATCCGTGCTTAATCAATTAATAATTATTAACCCTTAAAACCGGTCACAAAAAAAAACACATTTACACTTAACCTTTTGGCTATATCATCGAACGTCAATATTCTTCATCTGCCACCATGACTTGCAGTGCCCCAAAGTGTGTTGACACTAGTAGCGAAGTCCCCATGACAGTTTGTTTTGGTTTTGTGAACTGCCCTTTCATTCAGCGTGTGTCAACTTCAAAGGTCCTGCGGCTGACCTTATATATAAAGTGAGTAGGGGAGACCGGGGCTATAATTAACAGAGGTAAATATTAACAAGCAAATTTTTCTTAAACTATACGTACTACATCTCCAGTGCATGTCTTAACTTGTCAATGATATCGCGAAGGCATGGCACAGTATCAGTCAGTTGTGTCCCACGCGTCATTTGTGTGAGTTGTGTGCCGGTCGATAATTTTAAGCAGCCAATGGTAATTTTATATTTCACGATTTTTTTATTAGCGCAAGAATGATAAAGTGTTAAAGTTACGTTTTTTGTTTACCTAGTAGCATATTTTATACTTAACAATTCTGCGTTTCATTTTTGACATAACTATTGACCAATATTTTATTAAGTTATTTAATAATTAAAATGTACCTTTGGGGATGTAATTAACAAACCGGAGGGGCTTGTATTAACGTGTTAATACTTACCCCAGATATGGGGCTAGTATTAGCAGAGTAGCTGAATGTTTGGAATAATTATTTTATACGTTTTTTTACGACAGCATGAGTACTTATAAACGGAAAACTCCGCGTGGTACCACATCAATAGATGTCTACGAGCTAGCTGCGCTAGAGATTATTGAGAAGAAAAGAAATTACAGAGATGTAGCAAAAGAATTTGACCTCTGTTACGTTTATCTTTATAATTTTGTGAAAAAGAAAAAAACGGGCACCACAGTAGAAATGGGTTACAAAAAAACCCGCTTAGTTTTCAATGCTGAACAAGAAGCAATCATAGCAGAGTACTTGTTGAAGTGTGCTAATATTTATTTTGGGTTGCTGCCCACTGATGTGAAAAAATTGGCTTATCAATGTGCTAAGTTTCACAATATCGAGAAGGTACCAGAATCCTGGAAAATTAATGAAATGGCGAGCAATGATTGGTTTACGGGTTTCATGAAGAGAAATTAGGGGTTATCGGTACGAAGCCTAGAAGCCACCAGTTTAAGCAGAGCTACCTCGTTCAAGAGAACGAATGTTCATCTTTTTTTGAGAAATACAGGTCGGTGCTACAAAAATACGAATTTCAACCAACCCGGATTTGGAACATTGATGAAACAGGTGGGTACTAAGTCCCACGACAAGGCTGAGCGCTTGTTGGTCTCAGAATACCGCTCCAGGTTAACGAATCCTCTGCTAATAATTAATGTCTGCAACCGCGATGACTTCCGTGGTTGCAACAAACTTCAAAAGTTTCTGGCTTTGTTTGGATATTCGATAGTTCAGAAAATTATTTAATTTCTTCCCAACATAACACTAATAGTATTTTTACAGCCAACAACAGCTTAGCCACATTGTGATTATTTGGTGTCACCGATAATAGAGCATGGTTTGCTTGATAAGTATGAGAAAGGCATGCTGACAATATGCTAAAGTTTCCCGTAATTCTGATGTTAAAGATGCAACATGTACTGGGAAACCCGTTGAACCTTATGAAGACCAAATAAAAGCAAAAATCAAACTCGATCAATCATTGTCATCTCACACGCTTACAAACAGCGCCTAACTTGTGGCTCAAACCCATGACCTTTTATCGTGTCTAATAGAAAAAATAAATATTAATTGTTAAAACGAAATATAATCGGTCTTCTCATTGCGATGTCTTCCGGAAAGAAATCCGCCAAGCTGAACAGTCCCTGCTTCATGAAATAAGCGCTTGAATTTAATTTTGCTGAAGCAAAACAAAACGACTTCGTTGTGGGTAGAATGAGGCTACACCAAAGATTGTTTGGTTTTGAGGCACACACACACAAAGCATAGAATATATATATGAATTGTGCTGCGAGATGCGATGTGCAATACGTAAGAAATATGCGGGTTTGATTAGAGGCGAGAGACGAAGTTCGCGAACATCGGCTTCGACTCCGTAACACGTCAATATATTGTACACGACCGTGCAACCTACAAGCAGAAATTTAAAACAAAATCAAAATCGTAGCCTCAATGCGAAATCCAACATCCACGCGTTAGAAAGAAACAACTTCGGATCGGTAACCAAGGTTAATGTGGTTATTAAAATCGAAAAAGGAAACGAAGATGCTCTTCGCATGCTTCAATCGATTGCATCATCATCGATCACCTTGACTGACCGCCTTCCACATCATATCTGTCTACAATGCAACAATGAGTTACATGTGGCATACAACTTTAAATTGTGCCATGCAACTGACATCACGAAGAATTCTACCAATATCAAAAGCAATACAGACACTGAAGGTGGAGAAAGCGTGGCTTATGGGAATGCTAATGGAGCTGAGGATGATCCAGGTGACCAAGGAAAATCCCTGCCGAGCTCGGTGGTAAGTGTCCAAAAGTACGTTTAATAACTCTTACAACGTTATGATCAGGGAATCATATCAAGAAAGCCGAGTATATTTCCTTTGTTTCGCATATTGTGGTGCGTTTACATGAATTTCACAAAAGGTCACCATCATATTTCACTTTCGTTGTCAACGGTATAGTCAATCTTTTCCAAAGTAATTTTGAAATGCTGTGATTATTAAAGAAAACGGAGTAAATTCTGAAAACATCATAATGAGAAATCATCGTAGAATATATCGGTTTCCCAAAAATATTCGTTAAATTTTAATTCAATTGTAACGTCCAAGTACTTAAAAGCTCTCCGTATGAAAACAATAAGAAAACTACTAAATTCAAATCACCCTAAAAGCCTAACTGGACATATGTTATAGAACATCAGCATCCCAGGCCCACCGAGCAAAGCTAGGGGTAAAAGCTAGTATAAAACAAATTTTTCTGTAGGCAACAGTAGCTTTTGGGATAAAAAGGCACCCTACGGCCTTTTCTGTACTCCTGACAACGACGGTTACGCAGTTAAGGCAAGCAAGCATAATGAACAAACCAAGGGAATAGCCTTTCTCGGGTTAAAAGGTATTCTATATTATTTTCTGTACCCCTGAAAATGTGTATACAAACTAAATCACATTCGCGTTTATAATATAAGTTGGGATTATAAAAGCTATTGACATATGTTTTTGCTGAAATCAAGTTAAAATTTTCAGTTTGATAAGATTTAAAAAAAAAGCACAATTAATGAAAAGAGACTGGAATGTGAGTGTGAGGTCGAGTGGGCGGGGTTTGATGTAATCCGCGACTAAGTGGTTCTGTGCTTTTGGTTAAGTTCGCGGTCACAGAGTTTGTGTTTTGGCAATTTTATTTAGTGTAGGATGCTTTGGTTAAGATTAGAATAGCTGATGTCTGGCACTTCGTTGGTCAGCAGATTGCGAACGCTTAAGGTTGACGTGGTTCTCGTTGATTTATTGGAAGTCCTGAAAAGGAACGGGAACGTAGCGTAAAATTTCTAAATTTCCCCTTGAAGAAATTTCCGAACGCGTTTTAAACAGGCAGATTGAAACAGTGACTGGAAAACAGTATTAAAGTGTAGTCTACTCACGTCAACTCTTAGGAAGTCTCCATTTCAATGTTTAGTAAATTTATAAAAGAATGCAGGGTCAATGTAATATATTACTTTAATTAACTAATTGAGTTTTATTTAACAATGCAATTTATGTTTCTTGATTGGCAAGGTCTTATAAAAATACTCATTGCCTAGTAATTTGCCATTTAATGCTATTTTATAATTCATTAAATATCTCATGAAGTTTAAGTTTAATTATTCTTCACTTTACACAATGCGTAGTAAAGCTTAGAAAAACATTAAAATAATAAAGGATATCTTCAACCATACCTACCGATTTTTGTTAAGAAAATATTGTATATGAAAGCTATCAAATTATTTGTATGGTTAATTTGAATTTATTTCATAATAAAAACCTAGTCGTATCAAATTATTATGCATACAATTTAACAGCAAATAACAGTGAGACGTAAGCTTCATTTTTTTTTTCAATAACATAAAGTTCAATGGTGTTATTATTTCTTACGCTTACATTATTTGCCACTAAATTCATCTTGAATAATCACCAAAAATAATCAAAATAAACAACAAATCAATATAAATCAATATAAAAATTTTACTGCTAGGTTATAATATAATTATTTTAAATGATTAATGTAATTTAGATTACTATTTAAATCGTGCCAATAAGGATTTAATTTAAATCCCTGACCAGTAACATTGATTAATATTGATGACAACTACGGAAAGAAAGTATATTAGTTATATATTGTACAATATAATGGAATCTTATTATACAATACATTGAAGTATTTTCATATAAGTATCTTAAGAATGACAGTATAATATTTTGTAAGACGGTGGTTTCTTCAAAAAAAAAATCAGAATTGACGTAATTCATTGTTCCAAATGCTGGTCAAAAGCTGCGGAAATCTACTTGATACGGCTATAAGTATAACTTAATTAAGCAAATAAATTAATATAATTTTGTTTTGCAGAGAATATTATACAAAAACAATGTAATTAGCAGTCAATTCACGCATTGATATAATTTATAGATTTATACGAAATTAAGCTCAAAATATAATTTTAGCAACATTGATCATTTCAATTAATTTAAAACGATATGAATGTTTTCAGTTTCATTGCAGTTAGCAAATAGAATTTAAGGAAAAATATGTGCATTATTTAAAAACAAAACGAAAGGTATTTATTCAACCAAATAATATTGAATGGCCATAACACTTGAATTGTAATCGCCGTATATCTCATTAAATTTTCAAATTACCGGAAAATATTCGAATTCGAAATAAATTTTATGACTTTCTTAAGTCTATAAACTTTATTAATCATTGATCACTAAAATTATTAACCTTTGATAATAACTACGGACAGATATTTTATATGCCATGTACTGTGCAAGATATTATACTCTTAAATTTAAATATTGTTCTATAATTAGCTTAAGTAAAAGACATTAGTTATTGTTTGAATGTAAATCTCTGAAAAGTAAAGCAAGAAGTAAGGGTTAAAAAAGTGAAAAATTACTACCTATGTATGACACTCTAAATATTTCACTTATCAACAAAAAAAAAAACACTTTATAAATAAAAACCAAACATATACAATTGTAACCCAAGTAAATACTATATATGTATGCGAAAATTCAAAATGATAGTACTAAAGCAAAAACAAAAACATTTTAAAATTCGGATGTATAGATGGAAAGGAGTATGAATTAAATTATATAAATAAGAAAAAATAGACACTTAAAATCAAGTCAGATAATGAAAAGTATCTAAGATAAATATTTGCACGATTTTTTTACGTTACATACTCGTATTTTTAAATTATAGAAGTGTCTCGTTTTTAAATGGAAGATAATAGTTGTAATAGAAATCCTAATATTATTGAATTAAAAATGAGATTAAATAACAAAATGAATTGCTAACCTTAACAACGACTTTCCTTTTCAGTGGTTCTTCTTTTCAGCGGGAAATGAAGTGCAGGGTAGGTATGCCGTCGCGAGGGTAGGGTTTGGAAAAAATCCGCTGAGGTCGGTTTAGCGTCATGCGCGGTACGCGGTACCTTAGTTGTTTTTCCTTAACGTAGCATTCGTCGGGTTGAGTTAACGTAGTATACTTTTCGGTACCGCGTCGGGAATTCGGGAACGCGAAATAAAAATTAGATTGTGTTCTTTTTGACTGGTCATGAGAAGAAATACGGAGTAACGTAGAATAGGTTTCCTCTCCGTATGGTTTTGTTTGTAACGCGTTTGAAAACGGGCGTGTATAGGTGGCTGAATTATGTTAATGAGCGTAACCCATTTGGAGACTCGCGACCGAAATCCTCTCCGATCTAGCTGGCCGACAAGCAGCCACCGCGTGAATGGGTTACGGTGCACGGATTGGTTGACCGGTTGGTACCATCCGTTGGCACTACTCAGACTTAACGTCTAGAACCGATGAGAGGTCGGTTCCGCGTTCGGACGTAAATCGTTAAATCATTACATACCTGCACTTACCGCTAGTAATTCAGCGATAGGGCTTACAGAGGCTTTCGCCATTGAATGGTGATTCGTTCGTCAAGACTTATGTAGGTCCAGTTGGGAGGGCCGGATGGGGCATAATCTCCACCGGAACAACCGAGCCTTTATACAGGTAAATATGTATTATTGCTAATGATGATATGGAATATAAGTGCAGGTTTCAAATTTAAAAGTTTAGATGCTTTGTTCTAAAGCATTTTAAAAGTTTAATTTTCATGAAACATTATACACGTTTTGTGCAAAAGCTTCTAAGCATTTGGCATGAATATGGTCAATTCGAAGTGTCAAGTACATGAAGTCGTGTAGGTCGAAGTAAGGGCTTGGGTCTTTTAATCCGAGAGGATGGGTTTAAGTCCCAGCCAAGGCAATAGCAGGGGTTTAAATTATAATGTTAAAAATTCAGATTAATGATAGATTTTCATTTTATTGCTAGTGCTTTCAAATAGAAGCGACACACATAAGTGCATTGAAACAAAGCATATAATGTGTTTAAAAATTTAAAACACTTCTAAACATTTAAAGAGTGACTACAAGAACTAACACACTTAAGTGCCTTGTTTAAAACATTTGCAACGCACTAAATGGAGTGTGGGTGTTTGAAATTACGCCTTTTAGAGGAATATGAAAAGTAATGGGAATTGGTTGGACCCAGTGTTGAATCGAATGAGTTTGTGATTTGCTCTTGGACTGTAAAATTCAGCTAATGGTCTTTTACCGTGAAATTTTTTCAGGCCTAGAGACTACCATTTTTTTAACGCTTCGTTGTATTTGAAACTTGAAAAACTAGCAGTGTCACGTTTGTTTCCTAAAATGTACGACAAAAGCATAAGAGGTTGCATCTGACTTAAGTTCAGTTCCTTGATAGCGTCAGAGAAGGCGATAACATTTGGTGTGGTAAGTATGTTATTCGGTGACACAGGCAATACTAGAGCCTGAAACAATTTTCATCAAATGAAATAATTTTTGATATGTTGAGTGAAAAACGATGTCGACAAATCAGAAATCTGGCAATACCTCATCTGGTAACAGTGCCGACAAACGAGCGTGATGCATAACAGAAAGATCCACACCTAACTTTGGTTAGTGAAAACTGTCTGGAGCACGCCAAACAAATGTAATTAATGCATCTCTACGCTCTCCAAAATCACATAATTAGCAAAAAGGTGAAAGAAGTTTGGAAATAAAGATACAATAAGGTGGCATTCAGTTCCAGCTTTTCAACTTTTGATTGTATAGTAGTAAGAATCTTATGCGTGATAAATTGTTTGTAATGTAGGCCTGGTGCTGTGTATAAGACCCCACTTATGATACTGTTACATGTACAAATAATTCTGCGAGCAACTGTGGCAATTGTTTTCACAACAATTAAGAACATCCACACAATGAATTTACTCGAAATCATGAGAACCCACCAAGCATCAACATCTGAAAGTGAGTCACTGCTCCATTCATTTACGCTCGCTCGAATGTTCCCGTGAATTCGCCAATGTAGGAGAACTGGGTTAAATGACTACAGACCCTATATAAAGGCGAGATGAATGAATGGGGGGATCATTCATTACAACCGCAGGTGTAATTAATCTTGTGACGCCGCTGGCGACTCACTAACACACCTTGCCACCGAGTGGCTTGGCATCGCACGTCGGTTGTGACGGTAGCACATCCCACGTCAATTTAGTCGTGCGCTGTCAACTGGATTCTTTTTCTTGCATGGAGGCCGGCGTGATCGACGTGTTCGGGCGCGTAACTTGGGAAATTTAGGTTATTAGGAGGTAAAATAGGTTGCGGAAAGCGTTTCCTACGACGACTTTGGATGAGAATATTAGGCAGAACAAGAGAAATTGCACTTCGCGAGCTTCAACCTTTTTTAATACCGAAATCGGCAAAGTCGCCATCGTTTCAATAAGTACTCGTATATCTCTTAGCAATATAATGAAAAGCAAAAGCTTGACAAGGAGCACAAGTTTAGATTTGTTTGTGTGAAAGGTTTTGAAAACATTTAAAACAAAAGAATTTAACGGCCGGTAATCTGGTGACGTCTGTATCTGGAAGCAAGATAGAATTCGTAAAAGTTTAATTAACTATGCTCTGGGCATATATCCTACAACTCTCAAACATGATTTGTTACTTTGTGCATCCATTGATTCTATTCACGAGCACATAATCGCGTCCACGTTCTTAAAGAAATATGAAATAACAATATACAAAAAAAATGCAAAATAAATAGCTAAGGAAAGTAAAACAAAACAATGGAAGTATGTATAAATTTATAAAGAAAGAAACAAAAAAGGTTGATTTGTGTAGAAAACAAAATTGAAAAACTCCACAATATTCAATACTACGACATAAATTTAAAAAAAAAAACTGCAATCATAATCCTTTGACAGCAGCATAATGATTGAATTTTCCATTTAACAAAGTAATTTTACTTGTGTTATTATATTAGCATGCATGTAAATGTTTCCCTTTGTAAATTATATGTGCGTGATTGATCACAATGTAGTACGTTGTTCGGGGGGGCAAGGAGAAAATTGACAGATTACATTGGAAAGAAATGTTAATTGGGTTTTAATTTAAAATTGTTCACACTCTCGCCAATAAAAACTACGCATAATGAGAATAATATTAACACGATTACTATACTTTAAATTTTTATTATACAATTAATTAATTACATTAGTGCATGAATGAATGAGAAAGAGAAGTGGAAAAAGTATTAAACCAATCCAAAGTATATTTGCATACATAAGCATTAATAATAAAAAGGAAGAGGACTAAATTAGTTTCAAGACTATACAAATTCGAAGAAACGATTTTCATTTGATCGATATTGATATGGAATTATACTTAGAAGCCAATGTTCTTGTAAGTGAATGATAAGCAAATTAATTAGTCTTTTGCATTGTATTCGTTCCTTTTGTATTTCACATTATTATTAATTGTTATGAGAAAGAAAAACTGTGACTCCTGTTTTTTTTACTAGAATTATCGCACTCTTGAATATTTATGCTAAATTTTCATCCGATAGGTAACTAAGGAAATAAGAAACAAAAGTTAGTAGTTGGGTTAGAACAGATTCGACTATATAATATTCAAATACATAATATGAATTGCTAACGAGAAAAATAGACTTTCCTTTCCAGTAGCTCTGTTTTTCAGCGGGAAGTGAGGTGTAGGGTAAGTATGCCGTCGCGAGGGTAGGGTTTGTGAAAATCCGCTGAATTCGGTTTCGCGTCGCGCGCGGTACGCGGTACCTTTGTTGTTTTGCCGTTTTATTAGAGTAGCTTTCGTCGGGATGAGTTAACGTAGGATACTTTTCGGTACCGCGTCGGAAATTCGGGAACGCGAAGTAAAAATTAGATTTTGTACTTTTGACTGGTTGATGAAGAAATACGGAGTAACGTAGAATAGGTTTCCTCTCCGTATGGTTTTGTTTTTGTAACGCGTTTGAAAACGGGCGTGTATAGGTGGCTGAATATTGTAAATGAGCGTAACCCATTCGGAGACCCGCGACCGAAATCCTCTCCGATCTAGCTGGCCGACAAGCAGCCACCGCGTGAATGGGTTACGGTGCACGGATTGGTTGACCGGTTGGTACCGTCCGTTGGCACTACTCAGACTTAACGTCTAGAACCGATGAGAGGTCGGTTCCGCGATCGTAAGAAATTTTGAAAAATCATTACACAGGCGATATTGATTGTTTGAGTGTGAAGTGATTTTAGTAGACAATTGCGATAGAAATTTATGGACAAGTGGAGGGTAGAATTTTAATAGTGAAAATTAAAGTTGTGAAATTGTTAGTGAAGTGATTGTGCATTTTTGACAATCAAATAAACTCTTTTAATTTAATTTAAAAGACATTGCGTTTTCACTTTCCCGGAACATTACATTATTGGCCGCGAACCATAACACGCGACAATGCCGTAAAAATTATGGTTAAGCACACATACGCCTAGTCAGGCTTGATCTTTTCAGCTGAGCTCGGTTGCTTATACTCATAGGTCATTGAGGAAGTAGAACATTCCTGTGCATAACATGGACAATGAAAACTCGCAGCTCACAACGAATGGCTTCCAACATGTGTCTAATAACATACAGGAATTGAAATAACAAAAAATCTTTGGTCTTCTCATTTCCATTCCCTCCGCGTGGGCTGAACCTTCCACTCGTAGGAGAGGATGGGGTAATAGGAGCTAGCGGGTAATGGGAGCCAATGCAATTTTCACTGACCGGAACGTACACGTCGTCCGAAAATGACAAGAATAGCTTCGGAAACATTCGATCATAGCACGTAGTTGTCGATGGCTGGGTCAGTAGCACGCGCATGGCAGTGACAAGAACACGTAAGATTCGATAGACATCGCTATAGAAAGTGCCACATCTTGCAATCAATGTAAGTATATCTAAACTTTTGCCATTCTGTAGTGTTTTGTGTCTTATGTATGCATTATTTCATAACTTTTGAGATAAGAGTGGAAGATAAAATATTTAGTGATGTGTATTTAGGTTAGTTTCATTATTTCGAGATGCCATACATTTCGGGCAATGGGAGCTGTAGTCGCTCCCATTACCCCGCCATGGCTCCTATTACCCCGTTTGGAGAGTGAAAGGCTAATGGCATATTGTTTGTTTTATTATCTAGATGCCAAGAACTAGAAAACGAACGACATCAAAGGGTAGTTGGACGTCGGCTACGTTAGAGGCAGCAATCAAGACTATAAGAAGGGAAGGAATATCAGTCAACGAAGCGGCACTGCAGTATCAAATACCCTACAGCACGCTGAAGAAACGGTACAGGTTATCAATCAGTAATGATATTACCTACAATCGTTCTCCGCTGCTTGGTAGAAAACCTGTGTTCAGTACTGAACAGGAAAAAATACTTGTTGACCATATACTTGATATGTCCAATATATTTTATGGCTTGACGGGTACTCAACTGCGTAAAATATGTTATTGTATGGCCGTGGAGTATGGTGTCGAAGAAAGATTCAATTCGGATAAAAAAATTGCTGGAAAAGATTGGTTGTACGGGTTCATGAACCGACACCCTGAGCTCAGTGTTAGAAAGCCTGAAGCGACCAGTATCAACAGAATTTTGGGATTTAATAAGACTGAAGTCACTCGTTTTTTTGATAATCTAGAATATGTAATGACTAAATTTAATTTTGAGCCACAAGACATTTTTAATATGGACGAGACAGGATTTTCTACAGTCCACGAGCCAGACAATATTATTGCTCTTAAGGGACAAAAGCGTGTTGGTGCAGCCACTTCCTGGGAGAGGGGCAAAAATGTTACAGCAATTTGTGCTATGAGTGCGACAGGCATTTATGTGCCTCCATTATTCATTTTCCCTCGACAGAGACACTCTCCACAGCTGGAACGTGATGGGCCACCAGGAGCTGTATATACTTGTTCGAAAAATGGGTGGACTAATGAGCAAATATTTTTAACCTGGCTTCAACATTTCGTCAAATTTGCAAAACCTACTGCAGAAAAACAAATTTTGCTTATTATGGACAATCATAATAGTCATGCTACACTAGAAGCATATGAAATAGCCAAAAATAATTACATAACTATGTTGAGCATCCCTCCACATTCGTCACATCGCTTACAACCTTTAGATGTAACCTTTTTCGGGCCACTTAAGACAGCTTACAGGAGGGAATGCGACATGTACATCAAATCAAGAAATATGGTTAAAATAACTCCATATGAAATAGCTGGACTATTTAATAAAGCGTGCTCAAAAATAGCATCTTTGGACAAAGGAATATCTGGCTTTAAAAAAACCGGAATATTTCTTATGGACCCATCTGTTTTTTCAGATGAAGATTTTATTGCTCTCTACCAGAATGAACATAATGACAACACAACTTACGAAAGTAACACTGTTGAACTTCCGAAGACAGCTGAAGTTACTTTACAATCAGCGACTTCTACTCAAGGGCCACTGGAATTGTCCACTACCCCTCCACACCACACCAGCAACCAACCTTCACAACAAGATATGCAAAGAAATGATTCTCCACAACCTTCTACAAGTTTTGCTGATATCTTAAATGTTTTAAGTCCTCGCCCACAAGTATTGAAAAAATCAGTAGGGAGCAATAGTAACAAGCAGCACTCAGAAGTTTTGACAAGCACCCCCATGAAGAAAGTTTTTGAGGAGAAGAAAAACAAAAAGAATAAAAAACAAAATAAAGAAAATAGACCAAAGAAAATTCAAAACAATAAATCTAAGAATACCATATTAAAGATTAATAAAAAACCATCTCGTAAAAACGTAAAGAAAGCAACTGCAAACTTGTTCCAAGACAGCACAACTGAGGACTCATCTATAGAAGAAAATAATATATGTGATGATGATTCTGAATACTCTGAGGAGGAAAATAAATGTATGATATGTGACGATGTTGGCAAAAATGAAGAATTATGGTACCGTTGCAGAGGTTGTGGCAAATGGGCCCATTCTGAGTGTTCAGGTTGTGACGACCCTAAATATTATATTTGCAATTTTTGTTTAGATCCCTGAAATACCTTATGATGGATTATTTTCATTCTAAAATGCTTTATTTTGACTGTATATACATTTTGTTAATTTCTTTGTTTGTTGATTGCTTTATTTATTATTTGCTTACGTTCCTGTTATGTGGATATAAATAAGTTTGATATTATGTTAAAATCTCATTTGATATTGATATTGTTTAAATTCCGAATGCCAAGTGGGCAATTTAGTTTTTTGATTACGTAATATTTTGAAACGGACTTTATGTTTTTATAAAATTTATAACGATTTAAGAAATAAAGCAACTTTGAAATAAAACAGTTTGTGATGACTCTCATTACACGTATGGAAAAGATTTTTGGCTCCCATTAACCTATGTGTGGGGCAATGGGAGCGAAAGTAGCATTTATAAAAAAGACGATTTCAACTAGCTAAGACTAAATTTTTTGAATGTTTGCTAGTAATTACTGAAAGAAAGATAACCAAAAGACTGATTAGCGCCCAAAAAAGTAAATGATTGTAACCTAAACTGGTACTTATTTTTACTTTTCCTTACATGGCTCCAATTCCCCCACCCTCCCCTACTTCAGCCATCGAGTTGTAGCTCTTTCTTTCGTTGCAGAGGCTTGCATGTGAACTCGTTCATCAGTAGTTATGACCAACTGGGAATGCGCGATGGGGCATATTACCAAGCTTTGTGCCTTAGCCTTTTGAGGGGCACATATATAGTCAGCCGTCAAGCACATATAAGCGTACCCAGGCCTGGTTCTTTCAACTGAGCTCCGGTGTCTAATAACAGAAAAGATAAACAGGAGTTGTCAAAATAGGATGCAGCTCTCTTACTTTCGTTGCAGCGACTTTCGCCCAGGAATGAAGAGTTTTTAATTCATTTTTTCAATTTGTCAAAATTTTGAACCAAAAGATTATTCATTAGTTAATTATTGATTATTCAATGTCCGTAGATTGTGAATAAAGTTTTCGCGAAAATGCTGTTAACTCTTTTGCATCAAATTTAAAATAATAAATTCAAAGGTCGGGAGAAAAGAGTCCCGGCGCAAACAGAAAGCAGCAAAACAAAACTTAAACAAAAGTCGAAAAGAAGTCAGAGCAATTCGGTGAAGGCGTAATCTTCAATGGAGAAAGCGCAGAGTTATTTGTGTGGTGATAAACACTGAATGAACTCGGTTCGACAAAAGAAAAGGGACCAAACCGTTTTAAGGGACATGAATTCGGTCGTGTGTATCACATCTAAAACAAGAGCCATGAAAAGTGTAAAATTGAACATTATAGTGACTAGTGTTGGGTCGCACGTGTACGTGCTGTACAAAACGTGCCGCACACTTGACTGTACAGTACAATATATTAAGCGATCAATCGCACATGTGCGTCTCGTTCATGCAGTGTGCTGCAGAGCTTATACTGTTCTCTACATTTTCGGTATATACTTTGTTACGCCAGTCGCCGTGCCAGCATATACCAGCCGGTTTTGTTTGCTGCATATATGTGTGCACGGTTGCATGCGGTATTGTGCATAATAAGGCAAATTTTTGGAATTGAAATTTATCTATTTTCATCGACATAAGTTTCTTGAGCTAATGAATCAAATTTTCAATGTTTTATTCAAACTTGAAATGAAAATTTCTTAGCTTAGTTTGAAGTATGTACAAACAGAAATGATGATAGGGCCGCAAATACCACAATTGAAATTTTCAGGTTAAATATTCTTGGCTAGAGCACAAACCATATGAACAGTTGATAAAGCTGAAACAGTTTTAACTCCCACGCGACAAATTTGAAGAAAATGAGCAAATTTCCATGAAAAAGGTGAAATTAAATATATATATCATTTTCAAATGATTCAAACCATCGCTTACAATTTTTTGGGAGATCATCATAGCAGATACTAAACAATTTTGAATTCCGCTATTACTTTTTTAGATGACGAATTTCCATCTAAACGTTCCTTCGAAATGTTCAGGCTCACTTAAAACCCCATTGTTGTTTCAGAATAAGCTCACAACAAGAAAGCAAGCCAAAGCTCAAAGAGGAATGGACAAAAAACTTCCTAAACTCATTTTCTTTTTTATGCTTGAAGAAAGATACAGGTTGGCTGATTCTATGCCTTTATCTCAAGATCAAAACATTTCTGGATCTCAACGATAAAATAAGCTTACGTGTGACAAAAATGATAACGTGAGCACGCGAGTTCCAAATGTGATCACAGTTTTACACACATTGTAACGATTTGCAGCTTGGTCCCGGAGAGGGATCTGGCATTCGGTACTCTGGCAACTCTAATCGGTTCAAAAAGTGCCGGTGTGACCGATCTCTGTCCGGAAACCGCCGCGAGACTTTGCGACTTCGTTTTTCGGGATTTTTGTCGGATAATCTAATTCATTGTCTCTCATCTGGTGAATCTCACCCCAGTTTGTGGCGAGGCTTCCAAAGCAGCCTTCTACCTCGGTTGAGCCCGGTTTAGGGAAGGATACAGGTAAGGATTTCATCAATTAAGACCACGGTTGACGATGTGATGATAAACCCAGATCGCGGTGCACTTGCGATTGTGAGCATCTGGTGTGACAATACCACCTGTTCCTTACTCACCAATAGTGGAAGGTGAGGTAGCTCAAAAAATTTTAGGCTTCTCCCCAGAATAATATCGCTCCTCTGGGTTTGAAAATAGAAGCCAAAGCTGTTGGCGGTATGATTTAAAATAATTGCAGTCTCTAGAGATTATAGCGAAAAGAAAACATAAGTTACGTATGGGTCGCATTTAAAAACTAGTTATGTCGCAAAGGAAAAACTGGTGACAATTTTCTTTCACCTGTCAAACCGTATCAATGAACAAATTCCTCACGCTAACAGTAATGTTAAACTTTTTATCCTATTTATTTTTTCTTTCTTAAATCCTATGCTTAATAGATACCATTCCACCTACATGCGACTGGAGTGCATTTAATTGTGCATTTTGGAATGATCAGAACTTTTTCGCTTTGAGAAAGCTGCATATAATTTACAGGAAAGAAAAAAGCAACATCTCAACCGGAAGTAAAGAGAAATACAATAGGCAGAACTTTTTTTTTCAGGAGGTAACGAAGACGGTAGGTGTGTATGCCGCCGAGGGGGGTAGGTTTTTAATAATCCGCTACTGATCGGTCCGGTAGTTTGGTTCGGTTACGCAGTGCCTTGTTTTGGATCCGGTCTTTCTATTAGCGTAGACTGTTTCAAGTAGAATTAGAGTAGCTTACGGGAACGCGCAAATCCGTTGTTGATTGATCGGTAGCCTCGGAAAGGTAAAATTCACAGTAATAGCGAAAAGTTTTTCCACGGGTAATCCTTGGAACGCGTTTTAATTGGGCATTTGAACCGGTGGTGGTGGTCGGTTTAGATTTCCTTCGAAAAGTCTTGAACGTACGGAGGAAAGAAGGAAAATCATTACAACATAAATGCGAGACCGTCCAATTCAAGCTACTATGACTTGGTAGGCTTAAAAAATGTGTCTCCTGATTCTCGTACGTACGATGATAAAATTTCAACAGAACTAGTACGCAATATTTGGATTCGAAATGGGCCAGAAATTTTTTGAAATAAAAATTGCGAATTTTCTAAAACTTCGACAAGTTTTGAAGAATCGAGCGGTAAATTTAAAATAAGATGTTTAACAAGAAGTGTTTTCATCCGTTAATTAACAAATGGCGAGAATTTGGAGAAAAACTGGCTCTTTTATTCACTTTCCCAGAAGACTGTTTACTGTTATTCCTGCCGTCTATTTAATATTTCTACTAGTACTAATCAAAATTTAAGTTCTCCCAATGCATATAAAGATTGGAAGCATATAAGCAACTTATTAATGGAGCATGAGAACAGCAAAGCTACTGGACGAGTTGACAGGGAGCTGCTATCCCAACATAATATACAAGTCAATTACTGGTAGTGAAATGTTTGGCTTCAATAGGACTTGCTTTTCGTGGGGATAGTGAAATATTCAGGATACTAAATAACGGAAAATTATTTAGCATGCTTAGAAATAAGTAGTCAGCCTGATCCTTTTTTTGTTGACCACATAGGCAACTGTGAACATCGTGGAAAAGGAAATAAATCATATTTGTATGTTAATATAATGAGAAAGCAAGGCTTAAAATTGATTGTTAATGAGCTTAAAGCAGCAAAATTATTTTGGCTACTACACCACGTCTTTCCCAGGTTGACCAACTGATCTTCATCGTTAGATACGTAAAAGACGGAGAGCCGATCGAGAGATTCTTACAGTTTTTGCCGATCGATGAACATAATGCCATTGTAAATATATAGCAGATACTGTTGATGTCTGCACTGGACTTTATTTTCAAACCGAATGCCAAGCAATGCCATAAAGGGGAAAAAGTTTCCAAAACCTGCCCCCCTAAAATATACTATCTCGCTTATTAGACCACTTAGAAAAACAGTTTTTGTTTTGATTTGTTTCTTTACACTCATGTATCACTTCAAAACAATGAAATTTTTTTTTTCAATCGCACATGGCTTTTTATGCAGACAAGTTTTTTTTTTCACTGTATTCCTGTTTCAACCCAGACAAAGCATACAATACTTCAGCACAACTCTGAACAGCAAGAATGTTTCCAATACACAAGGTAGCAGCATCACATCATAAAATGCTTCATAAAACATTTCATGCTGTGACTGGCAACAGACAGAATACGTTTGCTGATGACTAAACATTTCACATTCCATTTGTCGTATTGTTTTGATGGCCACACTTCATGAGATGCGATATCATAATATGATCATGCATGCACATGTACACATGCGCATACGTTGCATATTGCAAATAATATTGTTATCGTATCATGATATACTTGTATAATCACGGCACATGCTCGCACGGTCAGCCCGAATCGTGGGACCGTCAGTGCGTGCGTGTGCACTTTTCGGCATGAGTTAGAGATAAGAAATGTTTAGCGGAGAGTCGTTTGTTGTATGTTAAGCTGCGTTGGCATGAGCTTCGGCAGCGTGTTGATGCAAGGTAGATTGATTAAATTGTATCTTTGATCGAAATCGTTGTAACATTTTAAATTAGATAAGAAACGATTGTCTGGTTTATTTTTTTGTAAGCGAGTCTCGTAGAGTGAAGTCAAGATTATCAATTTAATTATAATTGCCGGGACAAAAGGGTACCGACGCAAACAGATACTATTTTAAACTTTCTTGAAAGCCTTGGTATTTCTATAAAAGACTGTCGCCGGCAGAGCTAAAAGACAACTTTGACCAAACGATGGAAAATTATGACTACGTATTTGGGTACAAACAAAGATCTTTAGTCGCTCTCAGATACCAGATAGTCTGCTGGAGCTAATGCTCTTAATACTTTGCAAAATTGTTATCTTAATATTTCTGAAGCTTTGATATCAATCGAAGGTGATATCAATCAACCAGGAGAAGTACGGAACGAGGCTCAAAGCTTAGCCTTAAAAATGGAAAAATAGGAAACTATTCTTATGACTGAGATTTGAAATGATCTTTTGGGAACAATGAGTAAAACAAGAAAAACTTTACAATATATGTATGTTGCAACAAATTTTTACGAATCTTTGGTCGATTATGTCAGTAGCGCTCAAAACGACCGTTTTTTCAAGTGGATATCTTCTGAAGATTGTGCGTGGTGCTGCAATATCTCCCAACGGTTCGTCGATTCGGAAAAGACATTGAAAACCTCTGGAACTAGCGAGAAAAATGCAAAAAGCTCGGTTGTACTATTTGCTGCGTTGCTTAAGATCAAATTGAGGGAATAGCATGAACATGGTGCGAAGGGGGCACGGGGATTCATTTCGGTAATCGTTTTGGCAACTTCTTCCCCTTCATATTTGACCCGTTATGGTATCCTTGACTGCGCATGTTGGCAACAGTGAGACCAACATCATTCAATAGGCGTAGAATTACGTTGGCAATGGCCGCATCCAATTCGTCAGAAACTTGGGCGTTTGTTAGAAATCATTCGCAAATTTCGAATTTGGAATTATCCTCACGATATTCGACACACGGAATGGTGAGGAACAATTGTTTTTGACGGGAGACGCCCGGTATACAAACGGCGATAATAAAGTAAAATGTGTACTGCTTGATTTTGGATACGATCGAGTCTGAAATGGCGGAGGCGATATCAGAAATCAGACCATTTTGGCTCCATGAAGAAAGAAAATGCCTTCCATTATCGGATGAAACGTTGCAACCGTTTCAATTTGTTGCATGAAATCGCCAATATCCGCATGTTGAACACTTTCGTGTGTACTGTGAAAAGCGTTGCTTTGATTTGCCAATAATTTGACGCATTCAACAATGCGGAAGAAAGTTTTTCCAAAGTTCAGTCTCCCCTCTCAGCAAATTTTGCTGGTGAGCGTCAACTGTTTTGCCGACATTCAAATGGGCTTGGCGTGTTTTCCACTGCGCGAACAAACGCGCATGCGCGCGAGCGAGCTCTGATCTAATTTGCCAGCCGACTGGTGCTAACCTGCCTCGATTGAACAGCGAACAGCAGGAATAAAATGCAGCGTCGGCTGCTTTTGAATACACCAACCATGTAATAGCTACTTTAGCGTCATAGGCTCATGTCTTCGAAAATGCAGACACAGGGAAAGCATGTTGTTTGGTATTAGGAAATGCTCAATGATCAGCACCAGGGGATGAGTCTAGGATAAACGCGGTGTGGGCTTTTAAAAGCTGCTCCGGCCACGTACTCGGATCATGCAGCATTTGGTAGGAGCAAGAGAGGTGGATGTTGAGGGAATCGCCAAATTTTTGGTGACAGAAACAGACGAAGACGCCCACATAGAGGTCGAAGTAATCGGCAACGATGGCGAATTATCGTTCACTTTCAAATGAAGCAGCAGTCGTTAACGGTGCCGGTGCGTTTCGCACATTGCACGTAAGCATTTTCGCAGCCGTGCGCTCAAATGGCAATTTTTATCTGCAAACATTTTCTTTTTGCCGCGATTTGCTGCTCAGCTGAGCTTTGGCTTCTTGTAATCCATTAAACTCGTAGTAGGCGTAGAAATTAGAAAAGAAACGATAAACTTTAAATAAACCGAAGCGAAGCTGAAAGTGAATGAACGAATGATTAGTCGAAAATAGAAATATGAAATATAGCTCGAACAGAAAAAACATAAATCACAATCCCTAGGCACAGACGCGCTTTACACTGGCTCTAATTCTATTAATTCGTAATTTGAACTTAAAAACCACTTTCGAATTATAGAAAACGAAAAGCGAAAAACTCAAATTGCAACCAAGAAGCAAATCCGCAGAACTGTGATCGTTGTCCGTTGACACATTGCTATTTGTCCTTTAAAACGCGCTAAAACAAAAGCAAAATGCACATACACAATAGCGCACGAAAGCAGAGAAACGCCGATAATTGCGTAGCGAAGAAATGAGATCACGCTTCACACAATACTAAGAGACTATAGGCAATACACCTTACACAATGAACGCGGTATGCAGAATGGCACACTTAGCTTTCACTTGTAACGCGAAGAAAGAGAAGAAGCAACAGACAAGAGAGAAATAATAAGTAAATACAGTTATGCACCGGAACTTCTTTGTTCCGGCCCCGATACTCCTCCCTTGATTTTAACTTCGGTTACTCCAATATGTAATCCTTCTACGAATCAAATTCATAGATTCTACTTCTATTCGAAAGTACTTTTCCTTCTTTTCACTTTTGGAAACACATTTCCTTTTATTTGTGCACCAGATCAACGTTTAGCGTTTTTTTTTCTAAAACTCGTTGCTGTAGAATTCCTATTTTACTTCACTTCTCTTTGAGATTGAACGAGACTGATCTTGCAATATTTTCCTCGATCGCATAAAATCAAAATGCTGACACTTGCGTGTCCATGAAATGGATCTCCGCTTAGGTAAGCGCGTCTACTTCGTGGACAAGCAAACATCCACAGAAAACTGCTGATGGCGCGTCTGCATCTTGATAATGCTTTATGACTAACGATAACTGCTGACGCTAGAGCGTCATGCTACCGAGTTATCTTTATGAATATTAAATACATGATATGTGTGGAATATGCTTACACACATGAGACCAACTCGATTAAAATTGCATAATTTGCTAGTTTTTTCATGTTAGAGAATTCGAAAAGACACATGATGTGTATGGAATGTACTGATGTTTCATGAGTGTAAGCAAGTTCATATTATAATGGATGAACAATTATGGAAAATAGAAAATCTGCCTGTGCATTACAATTTAGATCCGAAGTCTCCTGCTGTGGGCATCAACAAATACAATACATTCGTGTTGCGTTTATATTGTTTTCGCATATGACATTTCGTTTATTTAAAAATTGTTAAAATCGGGAATTGGTGTTCGCTTCGCTCACGCCGCCCTTTATAAATTCTAAAAATTTTCGATTTTGGAGCGATCCCGAGAAGAAATCCGCCATCCCTGCGGTTTCGTCGACGTAACCTGACGAAACGTCATCGAGAAATTTTCTGAAGAGCAACTGTTGCCCCGAATTTTCTGAAGAGCAACTGTTGCCCCGATTTGCGTCAAAACGAACTATTTAGTCATAAAAATGATTATAAGCAATTCGAGTTGATGAGTGCTCACGGTTTGATCAGTAGTTTGCGTGAAATGTTTCACATCTGCGAGTCGCAAAATTGACAACATTGAAGCATCAAGCACATAGCCAAATTTTTCCCAGGTGCCATGTTCTACCATCTACGATGGTTCACAATGGCTTAGGGGAACCGGAAGTCCAAAAGAATCGGAATTGGGGCGGGAAGTACTGGAAGTATCGTCAAAAAGAAGCAAGACATGATATTTGAGAGGTTCTATAAATAAATTGGACTTGTAGTATTGTAGATACCCGTATACCAAAGCAAGGCGGAGATAATAGCACTGACGGCAACTCCGCGAGTCATTTTTTTTTTCATCCCCATGTTGGCTAAAGCCATGATCCTCTTTTAACTTTCTAGCTCCCACCGCTGAGTAGTTACCAGCGTTAAAGCAATCCCTATTTGCAGGCCAGCAGCAGAAAAGCCTTCTTCACTGAACCAGAGGAAGCGGTCCATGCGGACAGGAAGAGTAACAGCACCCTCGTACCCCGGAGAACCTTCGTGCCAACGCCAGCTTGCCAGCATTCCAATCTACCCGCTGACAACCAGTGCAGCGAGGCTTCACGGCACAACACCTACTCACCATCCGGTACCGCCCAGAAGTCTTGAGCAGACACTCCAGGCGGAACCCCGAGCAGGACCTTGACCTATCACCGCGCAAGAGTATCTCGCCAGGCAGAAGGCATCCCCGGAAGGGCAGCGTGGAGGACGCAGAAAGCGCAAGCGGAAGGAGCTCTACAAGCTGCGACGGCAGGTCAAAGAGTTGTGCCGCGAATTGAGGGAAGAAATGAAGGAGCGGATCCGAGCCAAGGAACATGGGAAGAACAAGAATCATTGTACCCGACAACATTTGAATAAAAGTAGCAATTCAAAAGTTTAACAGAGTGTTTGTTATTGTATTTAAGAGGACAGAGGCATTGGAACTATAACAGGTGCGTGGATTGAGTGAAGAATAGGTACTGTTGGTGCAGGGTACCCCGGAAGTGGCCGGTAGGACCCTGGCTAATTTTATAACACCCAGACTAAGTTGTACAAATCACTAGATTATATCGTGATCTCATTGACAGGTTTTCTATAATTTTGAGTACTTTAGCAAGCGATTACACACTTAAAGTAGAACCATACCGCAAATACTGTCTGGAGATAGCAGAAATCCTCGTATATAGCGACCTGTAAAAATGGTACAACATGAGTGTAACAGTGCATAAGGTAATGATCCAAGGCCCAGACATAATAAGCAGTCTACCTCTACCAACCAATTCGCACGCTATCGGAAGAGAGACAAGACGGAAGGACTTGAAAGGATTGCGATTATTTCATACAAGAAAGACATCGAGGATCAATACACGCTTGCATTTAATACCAAATATGAGCGGCAACTACGTCGCAATCTCCAGTGACAAAGTTTTCGGACCTGTAATGAAACTAGCTTCGTCTTTTTGTGGGCAAAGTAAAATGAGTTACGGGGATAACGGAGCTTTGCTGAGACAGCATTGGAGTAATTTTCAACCCGATAATACTGCAATCCAGATGCAGTATCGCGCAAACACGAATTTCAAGCTACAGTGCTTTACCAGAATTTTGAACAGAATTCACGTGGAACCTCCCCTTATGCACCAGGGAGGAGTTGCAACATATTTTTTGAAAGCAAACGCTACACGTTTTCATTAGGTGATTAATTTGAGTGGTACCTATTTCGAAATCTCCAGTAATTAAGTACTCGGACCTGCAATGTTACTTGTTCTGTCTCTTTGTGGGCAATGCCGAAGGATTTACGGAAAGGAATAAGAGGGCTTTGCTGACACATCTAAGAGTTTTGCATGTAGCAGTTTGATAAACAAGGGTGTGCAGTTAATTGACGTTATTTCGAACCCGAAAATGTTGCAATCCAGATGCAGTATAGCGCAAAAACTTCGAATTTCGAGCTGTAGCGCTTTCTTTGGGTTTCGAACAGAAATCGCGCAAGTTATGTCACGCCTAGAAGCTGAATAATCAATGTTCCAGATTTCGACATCCTGAATTTCAACTTCTCATAAATTCTTTCTCACTTTTAAATCACCCCATTTAATTTGTTAAGGTAATTCATATTCTTATAAAATTGTTATGATAAACATTCTCACGTTCGTTGAACCCTAGTTGAATTTCATCATTGTGTTAACGTGAACTTTAGCAAAAATTCTTTATTCTAAAATACTTTACACATACTGCTCGATCAGCATTTCCAACACTTTAAACATACCATATTCGATGTCGTGCGCCAGTCCGCGTTTTAGCATTGACCTGTATGCAATTCGTTCATTATTTTCCAAAAAACAAAATGAATCATCCCATTGGCAACTAAAGTTGCTACTTCACATTCAGGCTCCATTATCCTTAATTGATGAGATCAAGTTTTTACTAGTATATTGTTTTATGGGCTATACATAACCAATGTACCAAATTTCGCTAAAAAATATTCACTAGGGAATTAAAGGCTTTAATGGGTTAAGTAAAGTGATTCTGGTGAAGTCCTGGTATTGAACCAGGATTTATTGTGCAATTGCTTGAACTTCGGATTGCAGTGTTGTGTTCAAGTCCTTGGTATTGAACCAGGACTAAAGTTAAGGTGAACTAATAAGTGCAGTGTTGCAGCAAAGTATAGACCCAGGACTCAGTTTAAAGATAAGGTGTTGCAAGTCCTAGTATTAAACTGGGACTTATCGAATTATCTCCCAGTTAGTACTAGGAGACAAGAAACGTCACGGAAGGCCCGCGAGAAATTATTGTGTTGGAAGTCCTAGTATAGTTCAATACTAGGACTTGTCGAATTCTCTCCTAGTTGGTACTAGGAGATAACAACCGTCGTGGAAAGGCCCGCGTCCAAACAAGCCCCTTAAGGTCACAATAAAAATTGTAATAGTCATCACCTCAATTTTTAAAGCTTCCTTATTGAGACTTTACTTGAAGAAAGTGCTGTGAAATAAGCCTTGCCGGCCAGCTGTTGTCAATGTTGTAGGGCAACTTTAACTGTTGTATCTTATCATGGTACTCGTTTTATTACGTTCATTATATGTTGCTAAATTTCACCGTATCTACTGTTTGGCATTAGTATAGTATACTCCCATTTGTTAGTTTGAATATCGGTAAAAATTTATTTTTATGGTTTAAATTAAAACTGGTGTTCAAAACAAAATTGTTTATAATTGTATGTTATTGAAAGATAAGAAGTTTAAATTCCATACCTTAAATTACTTGCAATACATTGTAACTTAATGGTAACGTAATGCAATTTTATAATTCATATACATTGCAACTCAATGCAATACATTTTTTGCAACATATGCATCTTATTTCGAAATTCCATGCACGTCGCAAATTCTTTAGTCAAAACAAAATATCATTTTCTCTTCTGAAGACTGGAGAGTTCCCGACGCGCATGTATGTATACGTTTTTGCATGGTCAGCGGAAACAAGTTCCCACGAACAATGTTAGCATGTTCTTATCGCTTACGAAAGAAATTGATTGAATGTATGCATGCATGAGCAGCGTCAGTGATATGCTCGCTCATGATGTATGCTTGATTGTGGGAGCGAGTGAATAGCGCTGACCAGTCATATGAACCAGATTAGTATTTAAGTTAACTGTTATCAAATAAAATTTGTCATTTGTTCATCACACGTAAAAGATGTCTATTCATTATTACGAGTAAGAACTTTACCATTTATATTTACTAACATCAGTATTGTACCGAGGTTTTTAATCGACACATCGACAGATTTTCTATCTGGCGGCCAATCTAATTATCCAAATAAGCGGTGAAAGAAAAGCCTTTCGTCGCTCTACAAACATTTTGGTGACCCCGACGTGATATTTCACGCAATCAAGTTGAAGAAAATATTCTTCCCTGATCAGAATTTAGAGAGAATTCGTTCGGTATACCAACCATTTGAATTTTTAAATTTTTCCAGCGTGGTGCTGAATAGCTTCTCTTGGGTTAATCCATTAAAATGGAAGAATTAACCAGGGAGCAACATCAAACTGGCTTTGAGATCGAGCGATCGATTATAATTACCGCAAGGATGGGCCTATACGAAGACTAGTAGGGTACCTGAACAGGAGACTTGCCGAATTAAATGAACTTTGGGAGTCCTTCTGTGACAAAGATAAACAGCTACAAGAATATGCTGTAGCCTCAGCTCCTCATCCATATTTCGCCAATAACACTTTACGGTCATACAACGAGAATACATGACCACAAGAGATGATATCACTGGTCTCTTGAAAGAAGCTCAAAAGGAAGAACAACTATTAAAGGTTCCCAATCCAAGTGTGATCAATCCAGGCCCTAGTTCGGAACTTGAACAACAATGTACCCCATCACTAAAGGTTAAACAAATTGAAAATGAGTTTAAGAGTATAAAATATTAGCTGGAGGTAATGATTACAAGGGGCCAGCGAAAAGTAAATCTTAATACGAGTTGATGATGAGTACGCTGATGAAGTCCGGGATGAACTGTGAGACGTGCATAGAACCATATGCAGGTCCCGAGGCGACAAGGCCACGTATAACGCCGTGGATTTCAACCAAACGGAAGAGCGCATACAAGATGCCCTTATGTTCCTTTCCACGAAAAAAGATAAGTCTGAACCAGAACAACAGGGTCTCCTTCACCCCCAGCCACACATCAAGCTTTCAGATATGTCTCTTCCGAAATTCGATGGGAATTATGGACAATGGACATCCTTCTACAACCTCTTTCATCAAATAACCGATTTGCAGCCACTCGGAACTGCTCAAAAAATGTGATACCTGAAAGCCAATTTAACGGGTGAAGCTAAACAGCTCATCAAACACATACTGATTTCGGAGGAAAACTATAAGAAAGCATGGGCTGTTCTCCGAAGCTGATATGATAGCAAAAGGCTTATGGTCAACACTTTCCTTGAAAGGTTATCATCACAACCAGCTATCCTGGCTGATTCAGCCATAGCAGTCAAACAGTGCCATGATATCACCAAAGAATGCATGTTGGACCTGAGAAACATAAAAGTTGTCACGATGAACTTGGACCCGATTTTGATGAATCTTTTGTTGGAAAAGCTAGACAGGACAACACACAGCTTTTACGAACAATCCCTAAAGTCTCCATGGAAGCTGCAATCTCTGGATTCCTTCCTGACATATTTGAAACTAAGATTCTAGGCCTTGGAGACCTTGGGCAACGAAATGCGTCCCAGCATCAAGAATTTACTCAAGAAACTATCAGCATTAGTGTCAAAAAATCATACGTCATCCAGTGGCTATGAAAATTGAAATGGCAACCACAAAATATAAGCCTGCGAGCAGTTCAAAAAATTAACAATACACCAACAATAAACCCTGCATGAAATGCTTACGTGCTGGACATAGTTTACGTACTGTTTGAAATGCAACAAATGGCACAATACCTTGCTACGCAAGCCAGAGAGTACAACCGCAACACCCAGTCCTTACGCCACAGGGGGACAACCTCAACAAGCAGACCGTAATCTTCAACCAGCTGAGTTTAAGCCAAAAGAAAAGATGTCTCTAGCAACCGAAGACACAAGGGCTGAAGTATTACTCAGCAGCGTGAAGATTCAGACAACAGAAAGCAGGGGCAAAACTTTAGAGCTCCGAGCGATCCTAGACAGTGGCTCACAAGTAAACTTGATTACCAAAGCTGCCTTAAAGAAACTTAACCGCAAGGTTCAATCAGCTAGCATTGCCATCAGTGGCGTTGGAGGAGTTATTCAAAAGGAAACTAAACAAACAAAGCTGCCAATACAATCTAAGCAGGCGAACTACAAGTTACATGTGGATGCCTACGTGGTAAAGCAAGTAACGACACACCAGCCGAAACTTGTCACATTGAAACCTGGCCGGTCCATCGGAATATCACTTTGGCCGATCAAAGCTTCAACCAAGCGGAATAGAGTGGTATTACCAGTTATTGTCAATTGGTCAAATTTAAATGGGCGGGCTCCTACCCTCTTTGGATGGTCGTAAACCAGCTACGTGTGGAATGTACCGTACTGAAGGTGAAAACCACGATTCAGAACTGGAACAATTCTGGAAGCTAGAAGAAGGGAAGAAACCCACCACCCCGATGACATCCAAAGAGCGCCAATGTGAAGCACATTTCTATCAAAATTTTAAGAGAGATGACAATGGGCGCTTCGTAGTTTGATGACCATTTGTGCTGGATCCCAACTAACTAAAACAGTCGAAAAAAATGGCCTTGAAATGGTTTTATTAGTTGCTAGCTCAACTGATGGGAGAGCTACCCGCAAATAGAGCCCATGAAGCCAGGCTCTTTGTCAATATTGGAGTAGACTGGGCGGGGCCCTTCTATACACATTTTAAACGTCGTGGCAAACAACCTCAAAAACCATATATAGCAGTATTCTGCTGTTTTTCAACGAAGGCCGTTCATTTTGAACTGATAAGTAAAGCCTTTATGGGTGCCCTCAAACGATTTATTTCACGGAGAGGAAATTGTCGAAACATTTATTGTGATAACGCCACAAATTTTGTGGGAGCGAATAATCAGCTGACTGAATTGAATTTAAGTGAAGAATGTTAGGAAAAAGTTCCCAGGAAAGCATTATCAACTTGTGCACGGCAAGGGAAACCGACTTCCACTTCATCCCACTCAAAGCTCCTCACTCTGGTGGGCTATAGGAAGCGGACGTCTAATCAGCCAAGAATATGATTGCAAAAAACTTGCCGTCAATTTAACATACGAGGAACTAGAAACCATGGTCAATTCACGGCCTTTAACACCATAATCATCCATTCCAAACGATCTTCAGGCTCTAACCCAAGTTAATTTTTTAATCGGTGAGCCACTCACTACCTGCGTGGGTGTGAATGCTGAATTCCCTCGTCTATGTTTGGAACAAAGATGGAAGTTAGTTATGAATTTAAAGTACAAATTTTCCCGCAGGTGGTCAACTGAGTATTTGAATGAGTTACAACGTCGATATAAATGGAAGCAGCAGTGCAAAAATATAACACCTGGAATGATGGTTGTTGTAAAAGACGTCAGCTCTGAAATGGCACCTAGGCAAAATCATGAACGTGTTCAAAGGGAGTGATGGATTAGTTCGTATAGCTAAAGTGAGGACTTTGGCTGGTAAACTAAGACGGCCTATCCACGATAGAAGGAGAACTCCCCGAATATTCAATTCAGACTGCAGCAACAACAAGTCAAAACCAGAGTAAACCAAACAGCCCATCCGATTAAGCTGAGGCTGGGCCTTTAGGTAAGAAACGACGTCGGTTGGGATACCCTATTTTACAGTCACTACCTCTGGTAGGACTTATGTTACCTGAATGGGCTGCTGCTGTTACAACATATTCTTCTGAAACCACTTCTGGCGTGTACGAGGAAAACTTAGGACCTGCCCACTTAATCCTAAATGAGTTGGTAGTTTATTATGATCTAACGTCCTATTGGCAAGAGCTAAATACAATAAGGTTAGGAATAAACCAACTATAGTTCCTAAGCCATCTTCTAAACACTGACGCCTCTTGTCAGTGCATTATCTTGCAGTGTTAGTCGCTCGTAAAAGAATCCGACAAAATTAATGGCTTGATGCAGCGCAAAACAAAAGTCCAGACTAAGAAAGCGTGGAGCTCTCGATTTCGTAGGTAATATAGCTAACGCTCTTATCATAATGATCAACACCACAATGAATGTCATTACCGAATCGCACAGACTTAATGAACAACACTTAACTGAATTACAAGAAGCAATCAACACCAATATTCAGCAATGTTATAAGCTTCCCGGCCTCTTCCAGGGAGACCCACGGAACTACTTTCACCAACACTCACCTACGCACCTGCAAGTGGACTGAGCAGACCTCCTTGGAATTAAAAGACAGAACAAGAGTTAGTTTTATAATTTTTTATTTTCACTCTTATTATTTACAATTTCTTGGCGGGTAACCGCACTACCGTTAGTCGTTTGGGGATGGGGACGTGCCTCAGCGCGATCTCCTGCCGAATCCCTCGGCGCACTTCCCGTGCTTGATGGCGGAAGACGGCCCAGCGAGCTAGCCGCCTCAGTTCATACAGCTCCTGCCGTGTACGCTCCCGTCGGCCTCCTCGTGGACGCCTCTGCTTGGTGGTGTTGTCGGTGGTGTCCAGGGGCGCCTTCAGCTTCCTCAAGTACTCTTCTTTGCTGATTGGTCGGGAACCGGCTCGGGGCTCTGCCTTGAGCACCTGCTCCAGACTCCGAGTGGGTGCCTGCTGGGGCCGGGTTGCTTGTACCAGCTGCCTGGTTCCAGTGGATAGAGGTTGCCGGAGTGCCTTCCCATCCTGTGCTGCTAGTTGCTTTGCCTTGATGTTGGGTTTTGTTCGCCTGAAAAGGTAGAAATGGATTAGCTATGGTGGCCACGCAACGCTTACGCTATAAAGCCTGGAGGAACACGGCTTAAAAATGCCAACACCTCACCATCAGCTTAATTCGTTCGTAGTAATAGTTTCTCACGTGATGGGCGTCGTTGCACATACGGTTGAGGTAAGCGGAAAGGAAAACCGAAAGTTCCGGCGTAAACACTCTTTGGCTCAATGTTCCCAGTTTCGCTGTTTCACCCCAAGAGATCGTGGGAAAGCAGGTAAGCGTGTTACAGGAAGATCTTTCCCCGGGAGCCTTGATGATGTATATAGGGTACACATCAAATAAGCTCCCAGTTCATACCAGTATACATAGGGTATACTGGTTATGCAACAGCAAGACAACAACATGACGCAAGAAACACGTAAGCAAAACACCTTCCAATCCTTTACGCTTTCCGCCACGCGTCTCACGCTGACAATGAATAACCATCAACGCACACAAACTGCGCTCTGGGGCTCCTTTATCGATTATAAGCAAGGAAAACTAAATTCACTTTTATTAACGCCAAATTAACTACAATCTACAACTACAATCAGTGATAGAGCTTCGGGTAGATTTTATGATTTTACACCTACACCGAGAGATATAATTACAGGACGCGAATTAAAATCCTATAAAGTTGTCAGTGGGCACAGCTACATGTGCAATCACGTACCTCAATTACATCGAATAGGGTCCCCCGTAGCAGCATATGAATTAAGCTTCATCAATCATTTAGCCAGGCCAAAAAAATTGTAATATATTTAAATAAAACACATTTATTATAACAATTAAACTATTAAATATCTACACATCTATTATTCAACTAAGCTCTTCAATGTGTAAACATTTCTTATAGAACTATACCACTAAATAAGTAAATTTATACTACAACAAAATATTAATAAAAACATACATGACCCTCCTTAAAAAAGATTTCCAAATGAACGCAATCAAATGCATAGATTTCTTATTTGAAATATTATGAAGAATGTGCAGTTAGGGTCGAGTTTATTTTGTATGGATTTGTGGCGGCACGAGATGTCCCGCCATCAGCACCTCCTTCACGGCGCAAACAAACTCTCGTCCCTCGCCAGATCTATACTTGCCAGCCCAAATCGTCCCACCGGCTCAAGCAATCCACCATGAGAAATATGGAATTCATATGACACCGTTCTTCTAGATTCTCACATATTGATATAGGAGAACTGATTCATACACCCAGTCTCTCAGTGTGTTTTAGCAACGTCCTCAGTAGCGAACGAACAACGTTAGCGACATCAGTAGCAAGCAAACAACGAAAGCGACATCAGTAGCAAGCGAACGACGCTAGCGACATCAAAAGCAAGCAAACAACGATAGCGACATCTGTAGCAAGCGAACAACGCTAGCGACATCAGTAGCAAGTGAACAACCAAAGCGACATCAGTAGCAAGCGAACAACGATAGCGACATCAGTAGCAAGCGAATGACGACAGCGACATTCATCATCATCTTCGTCGTCGTCCGTCGTCCGACATTTATCAAGAGTAAAAGAAATAAATAGATTAAGAGTAAAAGTTGACCTTTTAAAGTGGTGACCCCGAGTCGGCCAACAGCATGGTGCTTGGACGAGGCGACGAGGATGCCGCGCGCATCGCCACGCAGCACGACGCAGAGCTCTTGGTCTCACTGGAACAGCCGCCCAGCCAGCCAGCAACAGCAGGTCAAAGCCGACAGCCTCTGCCTACAAGAGCGACACCATTCGACCTACTACAACAGCCATCAGCGCAACAGGTATACGGTGTAGGCTACTGTAAGCTGCCATCCTTCTGGCGTACTAGCCTGGAGCTGTGGTTTTTCCAGGTTGAGTCCCAATTTCAGGTGCACCAGATCAGAAGGGACTCAACCAAGTACCACCTCACGGTATCATCATTGGACCACGAGACAATCACGGATGTAGCAGACATCATCCGTGCGCCACCCGAGCACGACAGGTACGGAGCGCTCAAAACAGCCATCGTCGCCCGCCTCACCGACTCACCTGATGCGCAGCTACATAAGTTGCAAGCAAACAACGAAAGCGACATCAGTAGCAAGCGAACGACGCTAGCGACATCAAAAGCAAGCAAACAACGATAGCGACATCTGTAGCAAGCGAACAACGCTAGCGACATCAGTAGAAAGTGAACAACCAAAGCGACATCAGTAGCAAGCGAACAACGATAGCGACATCAGTAGCAAGCGAATGACGACAGCGACATTCATCATCATCTTCGTCGTCGTCCGTCGTCCGACATTTATCAAGAGTAAAAGAAATAAATAGATTAAGAGTAAAAGTTGACCTTTTAAAGTGGTGACCCCGAGTCGGCCAACAGCATGGTGCTTGGACGAGGCGACGAGGATGCCGCGCGCATCGCCACGCAGCACGACGCAGAGCTCTTGGTCTCACTGGAACAGCCGCCCAGCCAGCCAGCAACAGCAGGTCAAAGCCGACAGCCTCTGCCTACAAGAGCGACACCATTCGACCTACTACAACAGCCATCAGCGCAACAGGTATACGGTGTAGGCTACTGTAAGCTGCCATCCTTCTGGCGTACTAGCCTGGAGCTGTGGTTTTTCCAGGTTGAGTCCCAATTTCAGGTGCACCAGATCACAAGGGACTCAACCAAGTACCACCTCACGGTATCATCATTGGACCACGAGACAATCACGGATGTAGCAGACATCATCCGTGCGCCACCCGAGCACGACAGGTACGGAGCGCTCAAAACAGCCATCGTCGCCCGCCTCACCGACTCACCTGATGCGCAGCTACATAAGTTGCTCACAGGTGTCGAGCTTGGAGATAAGAGACCATCGCAGGTACTACGGCACATGCGTTCCCTCGCTGGAACGCGGGTCAGCGACGATGTTCTCCGAGTGAGATGGCTTGACCTCCTACCCCAGCAAACGCGCCGCATGCTTTTATTAATCAAAAATCAGACGCTAGAAGAGCTTGCCGCTGTTGCAGACGAGGCACAAGACATGGGCCCGGGAGTTATGGCCACGTCATTCCAACCACCCACGCGCGCAACAACACCCACATCTGGTCGTTCCTCACCGCACACTTCTTCGGACCAAGTCGTAGTCGAATTAGCTGCCTTGCGTCTGGCAGTTACACAGCTAACAGCCTTGACTCGAGAAGCGCTTCAACAACCACACGCCTGCGCCAATACGCTGCGGGAGCGCACCTCTTCAAGAGATGTAAGCCAACGACGGGGACGCTCCGCCACTCCCGGACCAGATAGTCGCACGGGACACTGCTGGTATCACACCAAGCACGGGGCCTTAGCAATGCGATGCAAACAGCCCTGCTCTTTCCCAGCTCCAGAGCACACCATTAGGCGCTCGGAAAACTAGGGTTGCCGGCGTTGTACTCAGCGGACACCGCCGGCAACACCTCGGAGAAGCGCCTGTATGTCTCCGACCGTACTACAAAAACCAGGTTTCTGGTAGATTCCGGCTCCGCCCTCTCTATCATCCCAAGGCATTTCATCGCCAAGCCTCTTCGCAAACAGAACCTCGTACTACAGGCAGCCAATGGCACTCCCATAACCACGTTTGGATATCAGCAGCTCACCCTGGATTTCGGGCTACGTCGGCCCCTCCACTGGTCGTTCGTCATAGCAGACGTCCAGACTGCCATTCTAGGAGCCGACGCACTAAAACACCATGGTCTACTCATCGACCTTCGCAACCGACGCCTCATGGACGATCTCACCAGACTCTCCACAGCCTGCGCCATCGGTCCAGTTCCAACTATACACAGCATTAACGCCGTCAACAATGGTTCGTCCTTGAAGGGCACCATTGGAGACCGGTACAAAGCGATCATCAGCAAATATGCAGATGCACCCGCACAACCCGGGAAACTAGCCTCGGTAGCTGACCTACCTGTCCACCACCAGATAGTCACCAATGGACCACCGGTTTTTGCGAGACCACGTCGCCTCGCGGGAGAGCGCCTCACTGCAGCAAAAGCCGAGTTCGCTTTCTTGCTGGAAAGAGGTATAATTCGACCTTCATCGAGCCAGTGGGCTAGTCCTCTGCACATGGTGCCCAAGGACGGCGGCCGTTGGCGAGCTACTGGGGATTACCGTCAACTCAACACTCAAACTCGCCCGGATCCTTACCCACTACCCATCATCGAGGATTTGATCCAAGAGGCCAGCGGCACAGTCTTCTCGGTAATTGACCTCCAGCGTGCCTTCTACCAAATCCCGGTGGCTCCTGAGGATATCGGTAAAACGGCAGTCACCACGCCTTTCGGACTTTATGAGTTCCTGGGAATGCCTTTGGGTCTACGCAACGCAGCCCAAACGATGCAGCGGACTCTAAACCATCTGCTGAGGAAGCTGGATTTCGTCCGGGTTTATCAGGATGATATCCTAGTATTCTCGGCCAGCCACAACCATCACCAGCGCCACCTCGAGCAACTTTTGTCCATGCTTCAAGCGGCAAATCTCCACGCTAACTGGGATAAATGTCAAGTCGGTCAGGCTGAGGTCATCTTTGCCGGATACCACGTCTGCGAAACAGGATTCCGACCACCAGCCCCCAAGACACAAGCCATCGGATCCTTTCCCAAACCGACCGATTCATCCCAGCTGAGACGTTTTCTAGGGATGCTGAACTTTTATCGCCGCTGCATGCCACACGCTGCCGAATCCCAAGTACCACTCTCGGAACTGCTAAAAGGATGTACGACAAAGAGAGCACCACTCACCTGGACACCAGAGGCGGAAGTGGCTTTTGAACGCTGCAAGCAAGGCATTGCCGAGGCAGCCACGTCAGCCTTTCTTTCGCCTCTGCACCCATTGGCACTTCGTACCGACGCATCCAGCACTGCCATTGGCGCGGCCTTGGATCAACAACAGAGAGACGGCACTTGGGTACCGTTAGGTTTCTTCTCAAGGAAGCTCTCCGAAACCGAACAGCGCTACTCAACTTACGACCGCGAGCTCCTTGCTATCTTTGCTGCCATCAAGTTCTTCCAGCGCATCTTGGAGGGAAGGCACTTCGTCATTTATACCGACCACCGGCCACTTATATTTGCTCTGACGCAACGCTCAGACAAAGCCTCACCCCGTCAAAGCAGGCAACTGGATTTTATCTCCCAATTCGATTCGCGGGTGGAGTACACACCAGGGAACGACAACATCGTCGCCGATGCACTATCACGTGTGGAGACGGTCGCGATACCCCCCGCAATCACAGCTCAAGCCATCAGCGAAGCACAGGACACAGACGAACAGTTGCCCCACCTCCTGGCAAGTCCCCGTCTCAAACTGCATCAGTTGATGTTGGATGGCTACTCAGGATACTACGTAGAGTTCAACGGCACCATTAAGCCTTACCTGCCGGTTGCACTCCGCCGTCAAGCTTTCGACATCGTCCATCAGCTATCACATCCAAGCGGACGTGCCACTTCGAAGCGCGTAGCGCTGAAATTCTTTTGGCCTAGTCTGCGGAAAGATGTATCCCGGTGGGCCAAGCAATGCGTACCGTGTCAGCTATCGAAGGTCCACCGCCACAACTGTGCCGAACTGGGAAATTTCAAGACGCCGGACGGGCGCTTCGATCACATTCATGTGGACCTGATCAAGCTGCCACAATGCGAAGGACACGAGAACTGCCTCACCATTATCGACCGCTACACACGGTGGCCTCAAGCAGTGCCAGTGCGTGACAGCAAAGCTAGCACCATCGCCAGGGCACTATTCGACCACTGGATCTCCATATTTGGCCCGCCACTAGAGATCACATCGGACCAAGGACGCCAGTTTGAAGCCGACCTATTGCATCAGCTTGGACGCCTCTTGGGCATCAACCGTGTCCACACTGCTCCATATCACCCTCAAGCCAATGGCATGGTCGAACGGATGCACCGCACCCTCAAAGCAGCGTTAAAGTGCGTTCCCGAGACACCATGGCTACAGGCACTCCCACCGATCTTACTGGGCCTACGAACCACATTCAAGGAGGACCTGCAAGCCTCTCCGGCAGAAATGGTTTTTGGCACATCGCTCCGGATCCCGGGCGAGTTCATTACACCTCAAAACGTACCAGCCAGTTGCCCGCAAGACTTCGTCACCGACTTACGCCACCTTTTCCAGTCGATCCGACCAGTTCCGTCAGCCAGACACTCCGTTCATCAACCATTCGTTTTCAAGGACCTGAACAGCTGCGAATATGTCTTCCGCCGCATCGACGCAGTCAAAAAGCCGCTCGACCAACCGTACTCCGGACCACACCGAGTCATCAAGAGGATCAGCGACCGCACCTACGTCATAGACGTAAATGGCGTCACCAAGACCCTCTCCACCGACCACTTGAAGCCAGCGTTCTTGGAGCATTCCGATGCCCATCCATCAACACTATCGTTACCACCCACCCAGCCAGCCTCACCACAAGCGCCCACTCCAATCCCACCGCTGGCATCACAGGCGACTCAACCGGCCGATGGCAAACTGATACAGCAGCCACCCTCATCGGCACCACAGTCACCTATACTACCGCCTCCGCTACCAAATCAGGCGTTTCACCCGGCCGCCACCTTGCTGCCAAATCAGGCGATTCAACCCCCCGCCAAGAAGAAGGTCACCTTTTCACTACCTTCGACGAGCACGAAGGTCATTGGGGAGGGAGTGACTGTGGCGGCACGAGATGTCCCGCCATCAGCACCTCCTTCACGGCGCAAACAAACTCTCGTCCCTCGCCAGATCTATACTTGCCAGCCCAAATCGTCCCACCGGCTCAAGCAATCCACCATGAGAAATATGGAATTCATATGACACCGTTCTTCTAGATTCTCACATGTTGATATAGGAGAACGGATTCATACACCCAGTCTCTCAGTGTGTTCTAGCAACGTCCTCAGTAGCGAACGAACAACGTTAGCGACATCAGTAGCAAGCAAACAACGAAAGCGACATCAGTAGCAAGCGAACGACGCTAGCGACATCAAAAGCAAGCAAACAACGATAGCGACATCTGTAGCAAGCGAACAACGCTAGCGACATCAGTAGCAAGTGAACAACCAAAGCGACATCAGTAGCAAGCGAACAACGATAGCGACATCAGTAGCAAGCGAATGACGACAGCGACATTCATCATCATCTTCGTCGTCGTCCGTCGTCCGACATTTATCAAGAGTAAAAGAAATAAATAGATTAAGAGTAAAAGTTGACCTTTTAAAGATTCTTTAAGTAGAGTAAGCAAAATATCATTAAGATTTAATATGTATTAGTAAATCTTTAGCTTAGGGAATTTTTATAAATAGGATAAGGCTAGTGTGAAAATAAACAGATTTTAGTCAGACTTTAAACCGGCGAGTTCGCCTTTGACTTCTATTCTTTTTATTCTAGCGTCAAACGCCTATACTGCGGGCGGACCTAGACGCTATAGGAAATTACTGGGTAAATTCATAAAATAGTAAAATCTTGAATTCCTCTATTAATAAAAATTTGCATTAATCACAACAGGGCCCCTGAACAAGGAAGAGAAAGAAATAGATAAGTAGAATTTATGAATTTGTTTGGTTTTGAAAATTGAGGAAATAATTATTGAATAGATTCATATTTAAGAAATGTTTTGAACTTTTGTTTTTATTTGCTGACTTTTACCTTCCAGCCGTGTAAATGCCGTGGTGTCATTGGTGCGCGTAGTGAATCCGTTGTTCTTCTTTGTAAATTTTCTTACAGCCGGTGCGCGAAGTGTTCTTGTGGTTTTCTTTTGCAATTTGTTTCCTTTTAGCTGGTGCTCCAAGTGGTGGGAGGTGCAAGTACTGCGTAGGTGATAGGGTTCTTTTTCGCGCTAGTTTGTTGGAAGCGCATTTCGTCCTAAAGTGAAATACGTCCACGGGAGGTTCTTTTAATATTTCAGTCAGTGCTGCCGCGGTTGGAGATAATAGTTTTTGCGCGAGTTAAGTGTACAAGCACACCAATAAAGAGTTAAGTGCACAAGCATACCAACAAAGAAAAATAAGAAATGAATATCAGCTTAACTGAAAACCAACATGACCATAAAAGGCAAAGAATGCGATCGCCAAGCGACGCCAAGTTATTTTTAGATTGATAAAAAAACAGACAATGAAGAAAATTGTATGAAAGCCAACATAAGTGAATGGTTTCGAATGTTTTTAGCTTTTAGTCGATCAGTTAAGACAACGCTGACCACACAGTTCCAATTTAAGTATTAAGCTAAGGAACTTGTAACTTGAGTTTAGCAATAAAATATAAAATTATAGAGCTTACATTTTTTAATGCTCGCTAAAGCTTCCGCATTGATTGCCGCAAAGAACTATCCTATTAATCAATTAATTATTAAGAGGGGATGTTGGGATCACTTAAATCTAAAATACCGTTCGAGATGTTTGTTCTCTCTTGTTGAGCTCCAACTGTCGCCACTACTGGATCACCAACACTTTCAGATGCACTTTCGACTTCACGAAAATTCACCGAATTCGCGTCTCTTGTTTCCGGCTGAATCAACAGTTTTTGCAGCAGTGCTGATAGCTTTTTATTCGTTTTTATTCGTCCTGAATTTTCCACTGCTTCCGATACTCGGCAGCGAATGGTTTTAGTTTGTTCATACTACCGACTTAAACAATTTATGAACTTTTGAAGAAAAAAATGTCTGATGTATCTAAATATTAGTTCGAACAGATATTTTTGCATTTCCAGCAGAAAATAAATGAAAAGCAAAAAAGCAAATAATTTTGTTTTCCTCTAGTGATTCACTTTCTTTTCTGAAATTAAATTTTAGCTGCTCCGTCCATCCACATTGCCGAGATTCGTCCGTACGTGCATTTTCTAAGCCTGCACATCGGCCGCCCATAACGTGTGCATGGGCATAACCATCCAATAGAAAAGTTTTCATTAGTTCTTCTTTCGATTATTTTTTCGTTTGCATTAAACCAGATATGTTTATTTCCAATGAAGCCGCTTCTCTGGTTCGAAACGAACGACAGCTCGTGATATCTTCAATATTTGATGCAAAACCAAAGGACGCACGATGAGCAAGTTTTTCAACATGCACATATGATAGGGGCAGACAGCTCGTGATAGCTGCGACATAGAAAAGTCATCACGAGGAGCAACCCTGCAGTGATCGCGTCTAAAATGTCACGTAAGTGGTCGTAAAAAACTGCAATATATTTATTAATTTGTGTTTTTGTTTTTCTTGCTTTAAATGCAATCAACTAACCCTTTCTAACCGTATTTATTAAAAAATTCGTCCAAAAATTCAATTCAAAGCACTCAACTGGTCAAAAAATTGGTAGAAATTGTTGCTGATGTTACCGATTACCAAACGGTGGATTACTATTATAATCCACGCGGTCACTCCAGGGATAGAAGGTGAGTAGAACACCGTTTGGGAAAGTAAGGTGAATGTGGGCGCCCGACGTGCAAAGTTCAAATGTGCACATAAGAGAGCATCGTTCGCTTAGAAGATCTTGATTGAAGATTTGCTCTAATGGTACTAAGCGAACATACTTATGAACGATGTCAGTATCAGTAAAAAATGTCAGTATGTAGAAGCATTACGTGCACAAAATTCATTGATGGTTAACATTTCAATTGGATTGGAAATTTGTATCTGGTCGCGGAGATGGTTGGCGCCCTGTGGAAGTGCACGTTGCGCATATATGGTGGATCCGGCTCTGCACCTACCGGTTAAAAATTTACGATGGTTTGACGTGGTTTACCTTCCTTCCAATGTAACGGCAATTTCGCAGCCAAGGCAAAATGCATTTAACCTATTTATTCAATTCACCTATCGATTCCATTTTTAAATTCAAGGGGTGATTCGAAGTATAAAATCTCAGTATCGAAGGGTATTGATATTAAAACAGATAGATGCTTATGACAGAAGGGATGACTTTAAAGTATCAATCATGGAAGCTATTTTGATGTAGGTTAGTGCGTGGTGGGATGTTACCAAAAATACCATATCAAATTGCTTTCAACATGTTGGGTTTAAAGCTGATACAACAGAAGATGATATTACCAGCTGATACAGCAGAAGATGATATTGCCAAGTGGATTTTAGCAAACGAAAGTGAAAGCGAAGATGTAACATTATCTCAATGGGCAGATACCAACAACATTTCCGATTTCAATGAATTTGATTTGAACGCGTACGACACAATTGGTCAACAAGTGGAAACTGCTGAAGAATTAGAAGATATTGGCTTAATACACTCAATCTTCAAAGAAGCTGATCAAAATGAGTGTGAACATGAAGAGGAGTCAGAAATTGAAGAAAACTCACCTAGATTACAAGAAGCAGGTTCAGCTATGAAGACTATGTACAAAGCACTTCACACAGATAACTTGCCCGGAAGACGGTGAACTTTTGGCTGCTGTTGATATTCTCGGAAGAAATACAAATCAAGAAATCTTGAAAATGCGAAATATTCAGAAAAAAGGTTTCAGGCTTCTTCCGATGATCAAATCATTAGCCTCCAGTCAATACCAGATACCAATTTCATATTATTTTTTTATATAAATGAGCTTAAAAATATATTTAGTTATGTGCACTTTGTATGCCACAAAATAACAAATATATAGATATGTTAAAAAAAATGTTTTTCATTAAAATTACCTTTAAAACGTATATAGTGAAAATGATCCGATATAACGAGCCTCGGATACAAGGAAAACCAAATTTTGAGTCCCTTAGAGGTTCGTTATAATCGAATGGGTTTTGAAGGTTGAATACCGTTAGATTGGAAATTTGTTCTAAGTGAACTAGCTTGCAAGCTCGTAAGCTTTGTCCCGGCTTCGCAAGCCAAGCCGTCTGATAGCGACGCGCAATCTATTAAGACTTTTTACCATACAACTGTCATTTACGTCATTTTGTATAGTTTGTATTGCTTTCAATGATTTGACTAATTCTTGTTTTTTGTGTAATTACTAATTAGATAATCGCGTCCCTTAAATTCGCGTTCGTGAGTCACGTGTGGTTGTCTGGTATTCCGTGGGTGGTGTTATTCTTTAACGAGAGCTCTTTTTCGAGCTTAATAAAGAACACTCGAATGCACCAAGCGATATTTAATAGAGACCTCTTACCGTTTTCCCGGTTTTCCATAAAACACACGACACTAACACTGCATCTCAGTCGAGAGTGGGTGAAGAACCCTCTGTGAGCTTGAAGCGCGAAGTTCTACGAGTTTTGGGGGTAAAACAAACACGAGGAAAAAAGAAAATTAGGAGGAATGAAAAGGAATACCGATGCAGATAAGATCCGGAACACAGCAGGAATCCAGATAACATTTTGGTATCGATCCTGGTGCATCAGTAAGTCTTTAATAACAACTTTTCTTTGGGATCGATCCAACATTGAAAATTTATTGATACCAACCATCGATAATATCATCATTGCACAATGATCGATGCAACATTGAAAATTTATTGATACCTACCATCAATAATATTATCGATGGTGGGTATCAATAAATTTTCAATGTTGCATCAATCCCAAAGAAAAGTTGTTATTGAAGACACATGTGAAATTGCGTGTAAAAATCGCTTTGTCTCGCTGCCGTTGCTCGTGAATGTTCTTTGCCAAGGCTCCCGTTTGAATGTTAACGCCGTGCGTATTTTTAATCGTGCAAATTAAGGGTATCGTTGCGGGTGTATTTTGGAAATCTTGCGAATTCAGGAATATCGTTGCTCGTGTTTGTTAATGTAAGTTTGCATGTCAGTGATCCATGTATCAATTACAATTTATTAAATTGTGTGATCCTTGTGGTATGGTTAAAGAAAATTGTTTAAAGTTAGTGTTGAAATTTTTAACTAGAAGTAATACCTTGTGGATAGGGGCTTTCCACCCGAAGCGGACCACGAAAAACATGTCAAGGCGCCTGCACACTCTCGTCGAGACCCAGCGAGGCACGACGAATGCAAGATTGAACATGCTACTCGCGTTTTGTCTTGCTTTGTCTCGCCTCGTCAGCTCTCCATTCTGTGCCGGTATTTTGTACGCGAGTCAAAGGGCCTCGCGAGGCAGCGCGACGGCATCCTTTACACTCTCGCGTGATTAAGTTTCGTTCAACCTGTCGAATCGTGAAAACGTTTTTTGAAAATGTGGAGTAACGACATAGAACTTAACTTTTGAGAAGTCTACCAAACTGAGCCTGTATTATGGGATCCAACGCATCCATTTTACAAGGACAAAAAAAAGCTGCACGATGCGTGGACTCGAATTTCGAAGCAAATGGATTTTCCAGTTGAAGAGTTAACAAAAGGAAGACATAACTGATGGCGACATATCGAAGACACGTAAGAGGCCTAAATTGTGCATCAAAATCTGGAGCTGGAAGTGTATAAACCGATTTGGTTTGCATTTGAGTTTATGCACTCGTTTTGAGGGCATTTGTACCAATGTAAATAAACACTAAACACTGCAAATGAAGTAAGTATTATTTGTTTGGAAAAATAACGTTTTTATTTGGAATTGCGTAAAGTTTTATATATCAATGTGTACAGAAATATGTTGTGAGTTCTTGACGTATTTTTTTTGCATTAAGTGTAGATCTTCTGGGAATATTTGGCAAAGATCTTATGGCACAGCTTCCTTCAAACTCTTTAACTTCATTCCGCCAGGAGCCTAGCTGAAACAATACACCATTTTTGTCAAAATTATCCCCAGTTCCCGGTGACATATAAATTCTTTTCGATGAATTACTGTGACCAAAAAATAAGGTGACATTTGAATTTAAACTGCGCGCGTCGAAAGATTTGGAGAATTTTTTTTAAGGTTGGTAGTACTGTCAGTGATATCTATGTCAAATTTGCATGTCACAATATTCATTAGTGTTTAAGATATGCGTCGTTTCCGGGATGGCCTTCAGTTCCATCTTCGCTGCAGCTTGAATTTCGTCTATCGTATCAAAACGGTATCCCCGGAGCGGTCTTTTGAGCTTGCTGAACAGCCAGAAGTCGCACGGCGCCAGATCAGGTGAATACGGTGGTTGTGGATCGATGTGGGTTGAGTTTTTGGCGAAATGATCACGAATTATGCGTGCAGTATGGGATGGTGTATTATCGTGGTGTTAAAACCAAGAATTGTCTTTCCACAATTCCGGCCTTTTTAGGCGGATAGCGTTACGCAAACGACGCATAACGTTCAAATAATATTCCTTGTTGACTGTTTGGCCCGGCGGAAGGAATTCATAATGCACAACACCACGATAATCGAAGAAGAGAAGATGGTTGATAGTCGCCCAGGACGCTCTTTGTCTTCGACACGTTCACGGCCGGCTTAGAAATCACTATACCACTTGTGAACATTTTTTTAGACATAGCCTCATCGCCAAAGGCTTTCTGCTCCATCCTCAACGTATGCGCAGCAGAAAATTGATTCCGCAAACAAAATTAAATGCAAATTCAACAAATTTCGACATCGCAAAAAACGAACAACTCACTTATAGCGGCTCACAAAACGAGGCGTATCTCAAACACTAATGAATATTTTGACATGTAAATTCGATATAGATGTCACTGACAGTACTAACAACCTAAAAAAAATAATTCTCCAAATCCTTCAACGCGCGCAGTTTAAATTCAAATGTCACCTTATTTTTTGGACACAGTAGTAAATTATGCAATTAAATACATGTCATTTTTAGGACTGCTGTCTTTTCTGGATGCAATATTGGCTTCCGAAACATTCTAAATTTCGAAGCCAATATACCAAAAGTGTTCTCCACAACAACACGAAAAGAAGCAAGCCTGTTATTAAAAATGCATTTTGGTGTGCCTGTATTGTGGGCACCAGGATATGGTTTCATAACGTGCGTACTAAGAGCAAAAGCCCAATCTCCTAAGAAAACATAGGGAACGGCATTCGTTGAGCCTGGCAATGGTGTCGGTGATGGTAAATTAAGGTCATCAGAACAAATTTTGTGCCACAGTACACTATTTCGAAATACGCCACCATCACTTTTTCATCCTTGACATCCGATATCAGCGAATATGAACTTGTAATTTTGATCTACTAAAACCAACAGCCCAATGCTGAAACTTTCCTTGTTGTTGTAGTACTCTGAGCCACTGTACGCTGGGCTTTGTATAACGATGTGCTTTCCATCGATAACACCGACGCACTGGGGGAAGATTTTCTAAAACCCGCTTTTATTTGCATCCATGATTCTGCACTATCTGTAATCTGAAAAGATGAAAATGCTAATCAATAACTTCGTTTCTGTTCAGAATAATCAGCCTTCTGCAAGTCAAGACGAATGTGACAGTGAAGCAAATTCATATGCAAACAATGCAGAAAATGTACAGCTCTCGGCTGCAGCAGAAGATGTACAGGTCTCAGATGCAGCCATTGTTTCACAAGATTCTTCAAGGGAACACGTATCACCATCATTTGTCAGTCCTGTGGTACAAAGGCGTCGAAAAAACCCCATCGAGTTACAAGAAGCCGGTCAAGAAATGAAAGATGCGATGAGCACTTTAAATAAAGTTTTGAAAAAACAAGAAGTACCAGAAGATGACTGTGAGCGATATGGGAAAATCTTAGCCAATAAGTTAAGAAAACTAGCTGAGTTGGAAAGAATGCAATTAATGTGGGAGATAGATGGCTTATACATCAGAACCATTCAAAAGAAACCACTTCAATCACAAAGTCGACTATTCGGTTCCATCTCCCAGCCCTTCGCCTACATCACATTCATCGTATTTGGCATATTCAGATAGGAACATATCCCAACAACTCATTCCATCCCATGATTTTTCAGCTTGTTCAACACCTTCGCCTTACAATAATATAGACGACATTCCGGGCATTCAAATACCGGAATAATCTGTTGTGAAAGTTTGAGGAACGATTTTTTTTAAACTTATTAATGTAGTTAATCAAATGGATTGAATAATAAGTAATTCGTGTTTTTTAAAGAAAATTTAATGTTTATCTTGGGAATTTATTAAAATTTTAAATTAGATTTTTTTCCTATATCAAACCGGGAGGTGAAATTAAAAATTCAGTTTTGTCAAACTTTGACCTTTTTAATAATTATTTTATTTTTAGGTCAAAATGTAGCTCGTAGTATAGAAATATTGTTAGAGCATGAACCCATAAGCCGAAGGTCCTAGGTTCAAATCTCGTTGGGAGCAACGTGATTTAGTTCAGGGGATTTTTCAGACAGACTAGGAGTGTTCATTCAGTGATGATATGTACTGATTTATTCAGATCATATCATAGCTGAGCAGGCACACGGGAGCATGGTGCTCACCAAACCAACTTCCGAAAAAATCAATACGGTCATGAAAATGAGATACTCTAACTATCTCTAAGCGAAGGTCCGAGAGGGGCTGTAGTGCTACAAAGAAGAAGAAGAAGAAGTATAGAAATATTATGTACAAAATTTTAGAATGGTACCTTAAAATACAAAGGGACCGCATAGTGCGCCATGCTGCATCTTCGTGTTTTAGTTCATATCTTCTAAACCAATTGAGATACCATTCTATAATCTTGTGCATAATATTACTATGCTACAAGCTATGTTTTGACCTGAAAATTAAAAATATTAAAAAGGTCGAAGTTTGAAAAAATCTAATTATTATCTTCAACTTCCGGTTTGATATAAGAAAAACAAGCCAATTTCAAATTTTAATAAATTCCTAAGAAAAACATTTAATTAAAAAAAAACATAATTAACCTATTATTCAATTAATTTGATTAACTGCATTAAAAGCTTTCGAAAAATCGCTGCTCAAATATTAAAGTCGCATAAATTGACAAGGCTAAACAAAAAAAAAGAATGATTTACATTAATTCAGATCCCCTAGGGGTACAATTCACCCAACTTTAAACAGAATCCAAAATCTGACTTTTTGTTCGTTGTCCGCTTCACGTGAATTGCCCCAAAATGCAGAGGAGGGTTAAATTTGTTGCAGGTGTTTTTGCAAGGCATTTCCGCAGAGAAGTAGCTGAAGAAGTGTTGGATAATAAAAATACTGATGACAATATACAAAATTCGGAAACATGTGCACATGAGCCTGGTTTAAATTTAGAAAATTATTGTCTTACGCACGAAGAAGAATTTGTGGAAATGGAATCTGAAATTGGAAACAGTTTATCATTAAAAGATTGTTTTGCCCAGTAGAGCGTTGCGTAGGGGAAGAGTGGCATGAAAAAGCTGAGTTTTGAAAGAGCCGCTATGATTTACGCGAGAGTTTTCAAAGGAATGTCGCGTATGTTATAATTTTTAAAATAGCAACACTTATCAGATATCACCCACAAATATTTGACAGTTCACCGAAAGCAAGCACCACGTGTGTAATATTTTAAAGATTTTGTCGCTGAAAAGTAAGTTTTTTAGTTCATTTTGTATGTTTTTTGACGGCTACATCTACAAAACTAGCATCAACATTATAATACTAATGTTTTATGGATACATTAGTTGTTCTAACAGCATACTTACTTTGGAACCAAAGCTTTGACTTTGTATTAATTTTCGAGGTTATATGTCTTGAGGGAATATGTTTTGAAAGAGCTGCGCGACGGTGTGATGAAAAAGCTGGCTCTGTCATAATTGTCTCTTTCAAGGCCTATAGAATTTATTTATTGTAAGAACAAATAAATTACTCCAATTTGAAAGTTGGTTAAATTATACCGTTTTTAAAGGATAGATAACAATGGCATCTGGAACAGCGATACCAAAAAAGCGTGAAAGTACTGCAGCGTCTATAATAGACGAAGCTGTTAGTGAAGTGATTGAAAAGGGGCAGTTCATCAACAGAACTGCTGTTTTCTTCAATATTTCAAGAGCTTACTTAGCTAAGATGGTGAGGAAGGCAAAATCTTCTGGCAAATCATCATGTAAACATAAGCTTAATATAGGTGATAAACGGATTTTCACTGTGGAGCAAGAGGGTTGCTAGCAGATTATTTGAAAACTGTATCAAAAATGTGATATGGACTTACAAAACAGCAAACCAAAAAGTTAAAAAATTTGATCATGCAAAAGCGAATCCTGTTAGCCCAAAAAATGGAAGGACTTTCAAAGTGCAAGCGAAGATTGGTTAAAAAAAGATTTAAGCACAGACACAAAGAACTAGCATTTAGAAAGCCTGAAAGTACTTCACTTTCCAGATCTATTAGTTTCAATAAAATGAACATAAGCACGTTTTTCGAAAAATCAAGCGATTTGTTTGCAAGGCTTAATTTTCCGCCGCACATGATATTCAACGCAGATGAAACAGGATGTAGCACTGTAACCAATCCTCCCCAAGTGATTGCTCAGCATATCGGACAAGTAACATCAGGCAAACGAGGAACTTGGGTAACAACTTTATTTTTCGTTAATGCTGCTGGTGGTTTTCTGTCACCAATTTTTGTTTTTCGACGAGTTAACTACAAAGGTATCATGTTAGCCAATTGTTTACCAGGAGTTCTTGGGTTGGCGAATATTTCTGGATGAATATGAAGAATGCTTCATTAAAACTTTAGAACATTTTGTAATGCATGTGAAGCCTTCCAAAGAAAATCCGGCATTGATCCTAATGGATAACCACAGTTCACATATTAACCTCAGAGTTTTTCAATTCGATCGTGAAAATTCGATTGTAATAGTGACATTCCCACTACACTGTAGCCAGAAGCTACAGCCCCTTGATGTCACAGTATATGGTCCCTTAAAAAGTAGATACAGAATTACAATGAATGAATGGATGCTGTCAAATCCCGGTAAAACGGTGACCAGTCACCAAGTTGGACCATTCTCAAAACGGGTGTTTACCCCTTGAATTCAATTAGCTTTGGAGAAGAAAAGTTTTTATCATCGTTTGTGACTGACAGATCTTATCTATCTGCTGAGGTCGAATCTGAAAATGAAAATAGCAATGTGACTGAAACTGAAGAAAATATGCCAACCCCGCGTAACTCTGCTTGTGCACATTCGCTGCCAATTGCTAAAACTTCACAGGAAGAAACTGCATAACAAGATGATTTAAGATCCCCTTTATCTATGGCTGCTTCTACAGTTCCAGCTGCGTGTATGTCAGGGAAATTGGTCATATCGCCACAAATGATTAGGCCATTTTCAAAGGCAGCGCCCCGAAAAAATACGTCCCATAAGAACCGGAAAATGTCTTCTGCCATCGTTACTGATTCTCTTGAGAAGAACATGATAGCACAAAAGGACGCAAATGCCAACCAAAGGAGAAGGAATATACAGAAAGTTACTACAAAAACATCTATAAAAGCGGCCACTAAAAAATCTAGAATAAACAATGGTACAGATTCGAGCTCATCTGATTCTGAGGATAATGTTGTATTATTACAAGCTAAAAGAAAGGTTTCAGTGAATCATAAACAGGACAATTATTATGTAGTGTGCAGTAAGAATTATTGTAATAGCGATCAAAAATGACACCAGTGCAAAATTTGTAGCGATTGGGCACATGAATACTGCGGCATAAAAGGGAGGTTCCATTATTTTTATAAAAAACTAATTTGTCTTTGTTTTCAATTTTGGATTTTGGATAATCATTTTTTTAGCACTTCATTACTCATTAAAATACCATAGTACTTAACCGATCTCAACCGGCTAATTTTGTGAGTTATTTGTCCAGAGTTTGCCTGGCATAAAAATCTTTATATAATAATACATTTTTTCAATAACATCTTCGTTAATTTACTCTTTAACCCCTCTACAAAAGACCTTGGTTCTTTCATAACTATAGCCGGCTCTTTCAATGCCTATGTGTCATGAGCAGTTTCAATGCCTATGTGTCATCTCTGCTTGTGCCGGCTGAAGAATTTTTGTGAGTAGCCTACAACTTTATAATGTGATGGAACAAGAGCAACTCCAAGACTGTGATTTGTTTGATTTCAGAGTATATTTGATGAACTGGTATCAGCCACTGCTCTTTAATGTGCATGTTTGGAATTGATGGCTGCTCAATGCTCAGGCATCGTTGCATATGATGGCTTGACGATGCTTAGCAGAATTGATGAGCCGAGCCTGCTCATTTTTGAAGCAGTGATTTTTACGATGCGATCGCAACTTGCGATTGCTCTTTGTTTATGACTGTGAAAAAATCACAGGTTGCGATACATTATACCATCTCTATCTATTACACAGCGTACAAGAGCACGAACGAATTCCAGATGATCTCCAGAGGTCACTTTCACAATTTTCAAATTTTAAACATGATTCACAATGTAATTAGTGTACCGCGCTTCAACACGAATTTGATAAGCCCGGCGAGGAACCCGTTTTTGTTATAACAGAAGAACTGATGCCTGTTGCTGAGGCATCAGACCCGGAGCAACAACGGCACTCGAACGAAGCGGACAGCAGCAATGAGAACGACGAAAATGCTGTTCAAGAAATGCTGCACGAAGGTCAGGAATTGCACTTCGAGTCTGATTGCAATGCTTCAAGCACTCATACGGAGGTGAAGGATGCGAATCGCAATGACATTGCTTCGAATGGTTGTAAAAATAGTGAGTTTGTTACGTTTTTTATTTATATGAATGCAATATTAATATTGAATTGAATCATTCTAGCTGAAATGTTAGTGCTCATGATGAAAAATCAAGAAAAGGAGATCTCTGCCTTTTAAAAAGCTGTTGCTCAGCAAGGAATAATGATCAATCGCTTGTGTAAGTTCTTTTTGCCAGTAAAGAGGACCTCGCCATCGCTAATGCCGTTTAAAGTTCCCTTGCAGGAGGATCAGGAACTCCAAAATCTTGAAGAGTTTTTGGTTACAAACGAAAAGAAAAATTGGTAATTTGAAAGCGGAACCTCGTCAGTCGATGTGCGGATATGAATTTTATTTTCATTTTTCCTCTCCAAAAACCATATTGGCACTCATTGTACAGGCTTCGCGCTAGATTATATTTAATACATGGTATGTTACAGTGTCTTTACAATAGAGTCTCTGGTAAATATCAGAGACAGTGGATTCTGCAAACAGAAGGCTCAACAGAATTGAAATCATTGCTTAAAAACTTCATACATTTCAGTATGCAGAGCCAATATAATGTTCAAAGAGTAAGGGGGGAAAAGAAATTCGCTAGCTTTGAGCGCATCTGCGCCTGTCTTTTTGGTTTGTTGAAATTTATTACAAGAGACACCTTATGATTTCTAATAAGTTAACTTTGACTTCAGAGTATTCAAAAAACATGGCTATGGTCTGCAACAATGTATGGCCGAATTAGAAAAAGCCTTGCGAGATCCTTACAGTATCAATACGGGTCTTCAGTATTATATCTAAGATATATAAATAAAGTTACATTAATTTTTGTTCAGTAGGTTTGATATTCTTTCGATATATCATTGATACCAAGCATCAATGGTCAATTCCGCTTTCGATAATGTCAACCAATCAGAACACTGAAAAAGCGGACATCGATCAAATAAAATTATCAATAGTGGTATACTAAAGGTATCGATACTATGATACTGAAGTTTTAAAAAAAAATCAATATTATATAACTATTGTGCTATCTGGGAAAGGGCGAATTTATTGGTGTAGGCAAACGTTGCGGGAGACAATAAACAAAAGGTGTGGATTTGTGGCGGAGGCGAAGGTGGAGATAGTCCCACGAGGAAAAGTGTAATAGATCGAATTCACATATCAAAACACAACAATCATAATAATATTTATACGTACACATCTTAAGCAAACATATGTACACATTCATTCACTTACTATAATAGTAGATTCAGTTCACATATCCTGAACAAAAACAACAATCGTAATAACATTCATACGTACATATCATAAACAAACATATACGAGTATACACATGTTCAATTGTACATCATTCAATTCATTTGCTTACTAACAAAATTCATTTGCTTACCAACAAAAGTCCAACCTTAGCAAACAAAAAGACAACCATGAAATATCAATCCTATCGCATGGCTACATGTAAACGTACCAGTTGCATAATCATACAATGCAATTACTTTTATTTCTTCTACACTCATTCTAAATATCGAGTGTACCCATCTCACGTTGCAATAAAATCATAACCCATCACGTGTGGAGGTATTCCCTGACCACATTCAGTGCAAGCTAATCGTATTACTCATCAAGAGGTTAGCGACCATACCCAAGTGATACGTACGAGCATGGGTTAATGACATATAAGTGCATGCATAATTAATGGACTATGGATATCTACCCAAAGAAGAAAATAATAGCATATTGTGGCATATTGGTAATGTCGAGTCGCGTGAGTTTTTGTTCATGAGGCAATAAAATCGATTTTATGGAAAGCATAAGTAGAATTGTGTTAAATAATGAAATTTTGCTTACACTTGTAAAAAAAACAGAAAAAAAATTAGCTGCGTAAGACATAGTGAAAGAAAAGTGTATAAATACTGAAGTGTGATTGAATAAAATTAAGATTTGTGATTGAATCGTCAAGGCGTTCTCATTACAATTCTTCCCTCCGCGAAGTAATTTTTGCGGATATAGAAATTGCGGCGTAGTGGACAATGTCCTCGCCATATTCTCTGCGGAGCAGTTCTCCGCTTGCGTAGGTTTGGGTAAAGATAATTAGAAGCTAATATATTAATCGATTTTTCCACCCTAGAAGCGAGACTCAAAATAATGTTAAAACATTTCAATCTAATGCCCACTGCCACAACGCCAACAACAATGTTCGAATTGCCTACGAACAATGCATAAGACAAATGAGTATCGGTAAAAGTAAAATACTGATTAATCGAAATCTACTTTAAATTCAAAGGAGTTTATCCAAGTGTGAAAAGTCTGAAATTGTGAAAGACGTCAAAATTAACGGACACAACTTGTTGTCTTTAGTAGATCCAGGTAGTAATCGAACGCTTGTACAGGATTCGCAAGCAAAGACAATTGGAAAACTTCTTTCATGCAATGCTATATTGAATGGAATCGTAGGAGGCTGGTACCATGGTACGAATAAGGTCTATATCATATTAGAAATCGATGGAAAGTCTTACATTTGGAACATGTAGTTTTATAAGGAGGGGATTTTTTGTGTCGTCGGGGTATCATCTTGATCATTCGTGGTGAAAACTGTTGGCTTGAAGATGAAAAACTTTTTGGGTATTTCCCTTCCAGATGATGAACGCCATCAATTGGAACACTAGTTTTCGCAGTTTCGAACTAGTTTTACAAAAAATATTATGAACTTGGAAAATGTTTGTTGCACTAAAAACTCGATTCTATTAAGAGAATCTCAAAAACAAGAAAACAATTTCTCTAAACTTTAAATATACAAACTTTATTTTAATAAAAGAACATTTAAATAATAAATTTTGGTACTTTTCTTTAACAATTGAGTTATCTCTATCTAACTATTTACCATAATTGTCATTGTGAATGTTACGATATTCTTATGTTTTCAAGTCTACTATTCTGAATTATAATCTCTTAATGAAATTTACATTGACATTTCACTTTAAATGTCATAATTGTTTATTAGTTTTACAAAGTTTAAGTTATAAAGTTTCAAGTGGAAAAGTGACCGGGATTCGTGGTTTCTACTGCTTTATCAGATAAGTAGCTTCATGGGGTTTATTTAACAACGATTCTTTGTGTGTTTTTCTTTTCTATTTCAGACTGGCGAGAAACATACTCCCCCGGCTGAGGGTTGATAACACCTCAGAATAATTGAGCAAGAGAATCGCGGTTTGTTGCGTGCTATGGGCGTGGTGAAGTTATCCCACCTTATGATGGGCGTCCACGTATACCATTTTTAAAATTCGACATTTGTTAAACATAAGTGTATATATTCTTTGACGTCAAGATCCAATAGAAACAAAGGAAATAAGGGATCTATCTTTGGATTAGCGAATTCTTTATTCTAGGGTACAATTATGTTAGGTAATTGGGAAAGGTATACAGGTTAGGTGGACAGCGTTGTAACAAATAAATTAGGAAGAATAACGTTGGCGACATGATACTACTTGCGCTACTTTGCACTGGTTTGAGTGCAATTTTCGTGATTGCTCTTTTATAGAATTTGCCGTTTGAAAGCATCGTTACGACTCATACTACCGTATCATGTCCTAGGTGGACTTGAATCATCCTGGCTAGAGGCCATCGGCAAGACGGAGTTTTTTCTTCCTTCCCCGAGGTGATTAATATTGAATTACTCCAACGTAATCTCCGGAGGAGCTAGCATCGTGTCACCGATTAAAAAATGAGCAGAAGTTAGTGCTGCGGTGTCCGTCGGGTCGTCACGAAGGGGGCACAATGGGCGGGAATTAAGGCAAGCCTCTATTTGAACGAATACAGTGGTCAATTCTTTGTAGGTTAACGATGCATTACCTACCACTCGCCGTAAATGTGATTTTATGGACTTGACTCCAGCTTCCTAAAGCCCTCCAAAATGGGGTGAAGCTGGAGGATTGAAATGCCACGTTATTCCATCCTGTGCCAGAGCTTCAGCCGCCCCCACACTGATTTCCGACATCTTTTTCAGCTCAGCCGCTGCACCAACGAAATAAGTGCCGCAGTCAGAGTACATATGTTCGCTGTAGCTGCGTCTACCCATGAACCTCCGTGAGGCTGCAAGGAAAGCGGGCGTAGACAGGTCGCTGACGGCTTCAATATGTATGGCTTTCACTGCCATACAAAAAAATATAGCCACATATATATTCGTGGTTTTGCTTCCTCTTCCTCGCCAGTCCTTTATATCAAAGGGTCCGCAAAAATCAACTCCCGTGTGAGTGAATGGACGGGACACGGTCACTCGAGGTTGTGGTAGATCTTCCGTCAGTTGTTTTGATGTGATTGCTTTCGCAAGGAAACAACGGATGCACCTATATATAAATCGTTTGAAGCAATTGCGGGCATCTATTAACCAGAATTTCCTACCGAACGTATTAAGCATCAGCGGCGTTTGTCCATATAAAGTTGACTGATGAGTCTGACGTAGTATTAGATCGGTGAGTTTCTCATTCTGGGCGTGTTTTAACCGTAACTGGGCATGTTTTAACCGTCCTCCAACACGCATGATTCCTTTGTCGTCCAGAAATGGATTCAAGTTAACCAGTTTACTTTTATTCCCCACGGGCGCTGACTTCATAATATGTGTTATTTCTTGTGAGCATTCAGTTCGCTGAGCATATTTGATCCAGAATTCGAGAGACTGCCTTAACTCATCGCTTGTCAAGCATGTACGACTGCCTAACTGGTTCGCTTTTGATTTGATGAAACGGATCAATATGCCGTTACCCTTATTAATTTCGTCAATGTTGAATACCTTTCCACCAGGCCATTCAAACAATTTTCTGCTTGCCAACTGACATTAACCATTATATGTTTACGCTTCTCGATATTAATTTTAGGCCATCGATCGCTACTTTCAACTAGCCAACTTGGTGCATCCCACCAAAGTTGATTTGTGATTAAGTCCCTGGGTTTGACTCCCGTCGATGCTACATCGGCTGGATTGCTTTTGGACGGGACATAACGCCGCGGGATATTGCCAGTATTTTCTAAGATATGGGCTATTCTATTGCTCACGAAGACCGTCCACCGAGTCGGCTGCCCTGTCAACCATGCTAGAACAACTTCGGAATCGGTCCACAATCAGGTAGGTATTTTCTCGAATGACATTGTGATTTCTTTCAGTAGTTGTGACAGGAAAACTACACCGCATAATTCTAGACGGGGAACGCTAATTGGTTTCACTGGTGCAACGTTGGTCTTGGCTTTTAACAGATGACTGTTGATCGATGAGCCTGATTGCATCACTATATAAGTTGCTGCTGCGTACGCCCGTTGAGACGCATCACAGAACCCGTGAAATGATACTGCTTAATCTTGTTGGTATATTACCCATCTTGGGATTTTAATGTCTTCAATATTTTGTAATTGTTCCAACAGGTTGACCTATTCTGTATTTATTGCATTTGGTGTTTTATAATCCAAATCTTGCCCAGATAACCAAAGGCTTTGAAGTAGGATTTTCGCTGTTATCGTAACAGGTGCTATCCATCCCAACGGGTCGTACAGACATTTCAGAAAGAATTGAGCACTAAAAACTCGATTCTATTAAGAGAAACTCAAAAACAAGAAAACAATTTCTCTAAACTTTAAACACAAAAACTTTATTTTAAATAAAAAAACGTTTAAATAATAAATCCAACAATTTATTTAGCAAACACGATTCAATTCACTTTTCGATTGAACAATCGCAAAGACTTATTTTCGAGAGCGATAATTCCGTCCTGTACAATTTCCAAGATGCAACTGCACTAATTTTCAAATTGCCAAACCGTACCGAAATTTTCAAACAAAGAAAGCAATTCAGACAAAGGATTTCGGTACTTTTCCTTTAACAAATTGAGTTTTCTCTTATCTAACTATTTATTACGATATTCTTATGTTTTCAAGTCTACTATTCTGAATATAATTCAGAATGTCTTGATGACATTTATATTGACATTTCACTTTAAATGTCATAATTGTTTATTAGTTTTACAAGTACGTTTACAAAGTTTAAGTTATAAAGTTTCAAGTGGAAAAGTGACCAGTATTCGTGGTTTCTACTGCTTTATCAGATAAGTAGCTTCATTGAGTTTATTTAACAACGATTCTTTGTGTGTTTTTCTTTTCTATTTCAGATGGTGATGCAGACTAGATGAAGTTGAAGATTGAAGAAACGACTGGCGAGGAACAATGTTTATTGACAAAAATGACCATATCGTGTAAATCTGGTCAACAAGTTGTGTCAAAACTTTGTCGTTTACCATATACCAAACGACAAATTGTGGATAACTTAACCGCTGATCTTCTGGATACAAAAATAGTACGATCGTCTGATTGAGCATATGCTGCGCCAGTGGTAGTCGACGAAAAGGAAAACTGAGAAAGTCGTCTATGTGTCGACTATCGTCACTTAAATGAGGTCACTGCTAAGCAACCGAATCTCGAAGATCAGTTTTTTATTTTGGACGTGCGATACGGAATGAGTCAGCTTTGACATGCGATAGTGAGATATTTTTATTTTTGACATGCGATACGAACAGAGTTAGTTTTGACGTGCAATATGGAGATATTTTATTTTGGACGTGCGGCACGGTTAGAGTTAATTTTGACGTGCGATACGGAGATATTTTATTTTGGACGTGCGATATGGAGTGAGATAGTTTTGGATGTGCGACACAGTAGTGTGTCGGGCGTGTGATACGGAGTCAGTTTTGGCTACAGCAGTGATTGTGGGCGAGGAGGAAAACCAAACACAACCGGGGGAATATTTTTTTTTTCAATCATTATTATTTGTTTTTATTAGTGCAGTGAGGGCACAAGAAAATAAACCAACAAAACTTAGTCTTGTTTCCTCCTGCTGTTCCGGTTAATTGACGTTTCCGCTAATGTCCTAGGTAGTATCAGTTCATCTCTCCAATGAATGCTCCTAATCCCTTCCTTCCTTTTGTAGTATATTTCTTTATGTGAGGCGGCTCAGCACGGGCAGTGAACTTCCCCTAATGAACCCAGACATAACTGACTTCTAGCCGGCTCACGATGCCACCTGGGGGTTCAAGGTCACTGCCAAATATTTAAGTCTGCGACTGCGGTGAACACCGCGGCCTTAGCAGTCGTAATTTTAATTTAACATCATACTTGATGTTTATACAATTTTTATTAAAAATCAATCTACACACTAAAAAATGCTTATTACAAATCAATGGTTGGTAAAAAGTGGAATATTCAAAATATTTACGTTGTAGGTACTTAATCCAGAATTAAATTGCCTAGGTCAACATTGATAGGAAAACAATTACAGATGAATGGACATCAAATGCATTAGTAATAATTCTTATTATGTAAGATCAATTTTACAATATCAACTTCACCATTAAAGATAATTGAACAAAAAAAAATCAAATGCAAATTAAGTATATAATTTAGTAGTGAAATGAGAGCAATGAATTTCAGGTAAATATGCGTTGTAGGTATGAACATCCTCCCTCTTTTTTATTGACCTTCTGTAGAACTGGACTATCGAAAAGCCATTAAAAATAGTTGGCCGGAATTGTTACCTGTAGTGATTGTATCGGGCGATTCTGAGTTGAATTATTCCGGCAATACTTTTTAAGATTGATAATTATTATAATCCTTTTTTTGTGTCCAATGTCCAGCAATTTAGAGGATACCTGCACCCATCGAGCGCTCGACGGACCATGCAGGTGAGTACCTTTTTTTTTTAATTTAAATACACTATAAAAATATTTTCTATTATAAAATTTATTTATAAAAAACAAAAAAAAAAATTTTTTTTTAAAGAAATAACATTTTCATTGTCGCTTACGTCTTCATTACAATTACTACATACACATTATAGCAAACTTATTTAGAGGTCTGGTTTATTATTAGTCTAATATATTTTTCGTTATAAAATAAAAAATGGATTAATACCGTACCCGATGGTCTTTCCTTTCTTCCGACAACAACTAAACACTGGATCTGAAACCCAGAGGATTATTTCAAATTATAAAAAAGACTCTTCTGACCGGAATTGTAATATCCTTCAAAATATAGGAGTGATACCTGACAGAGATTGGTCATTCCTACACAAATTCCTAACCAGCTGACAAGTGTTAGATGACAGATCTCTGTCACTGAAATACCACTCACCGAACGAGTAAAATATGGGGAAATCGGATAGTTTCTGCAAAATTGCGTACATTCTTCTGCTAATTTTTCGAGCATCTTCCGCGAAATTTAGTCGCGGAGTTATTCTAAATTTCATTATATTAGCGAGGAGGCCATCGTCGCAATAAAACAATGCGGGAAATAGTCAGTGTAGGGTTGGATAGGACGTGAGTGGCTGCCCGGAGCCGCCATTGCCGGCAACAGTGCTCGCACTCGATCGCAAAGACATAGAGAGAACTCCGCTTATCGCGATGCGAATTTGTGCAGTCAAAAAATCTGCAGCAGCAATTCAACGTGTAAATAAATCGTGTTCTGCTAACGTGCGAAATCAAAAAAGTATTAACAAAGATTTGCCATTTAACATATGTAGAATGAAACATGACAAGCCCGCATCTCATGAAAAGGTTCGGCAGTTGGTAGTGAGAAGCGAAAGAGAACGGTCAATGTATCGAGTGGTGTATAATTTAACTAAATAAAATAGACGAAGTTATAACGATATTATACTTTAAAGTGTTGCCTTCTTTTCATTTTCCCTTCACGACACATAATTTAATAAAACAGTGGAATGTACACTGTGTCCCTCCACCCATTGTAGTGAGCACCTGTTCAAGCAGGATTAGAATACTTATTGGCCATGCTGCTACCGAATACCATCGACAGCACATATGGACCCATGTAAGTGACATCATTCTTCTATCTAGATATATTGGGTCTTTGTCCGAAACAGCCTTACAAAAGGTACAAAATGCTTTTCAATCTGAAAAGTTTCAGTAACTAATTTATTGTGAAGAAAAATATGTATTTAAGGAAATAGAACCTCTCTGGGCACTTTGTCAACTGCGTTAGTTGTCTGTTTAAACCAAAAAAAAAGAACGAGAGACAATGGGCGCAATAAAAAAAGGAGAAAGTCTTTCCCCACTTTCTGCGTATGCGTATCTAAGTATCCATGCACTAGCACGATTCGGAGCAACGACTTATGTCCGCTTTCATTAAATTCAGACCTTCATATTCTTATGCGGCCATATCTAACTTTTGCTTATCTTATACACCGCCTTGTAGACGAAACATGGACGTGCATGTTGGTTGCCGTATGGTATTCTACAGGCTTAAATTTGTAAGTTTACATGAGTACCTTGCTGGATCTTCTTTTTTTCCTCTTGAAAGGGGCAAAACCGCCACGTAATCGCCTGTGTCTTCTGATTTAGGCCTCACAAGGTTGCCCTCTTTCCTCGTTGGATAAGAGGCTTTTACGCCAAGGGATGATAGGCCCCCTCAAGATGGGTTTAGTCATCTGGGTTTTGTCCGGTTGGGTGGGTGCGTGGGGGCGCCAAATCCGTCCAATTCCCTATTTTCTGATAGGGGCTAGCTTCCCCGATGACTTTTGTCATCGATAGGTCATGCGAAAAGATTAAGACCCCTTCGATTCCCGTCAGGCCGTGTTATCTATGTAAATCGTGTACGTGAAAATATTTTTTAGTTTAGACTTTGCACTGGCGAAAAAGACCCGCCCTATTACATCGCAGAAAGCTAGCTGCAAGCACGCGTAGGCCTCGTCAGACAAGGTTATTCCAGCGTAGCTGGAAATCTTAGCTCGCTGAGGCAGTAAATATGTCCTTATCGGACCACTTATACATTTACATATCACTATAACTTACTTTGCTGTCAACTTATACCGGAGCCTTGCCTATGATTACTATTTCGAGCGAAGGAACAACGGATACCGATAAACTGTCCGAATGTAATAAAAGACCACAAGACCATTCCATACTAAACATTCCCTGAATCATTTTCGCCATCATGTCTTGGATCATGGTTTGGAACTGTGTCTGCATGGTGGCAAAGAGTCCATCCACATTGTTATTTGCGTTTTGTCGAATATTTGCTTGTTTTTGTGTGTTTTTATTTTATTGTTGAGTAGATGTTGTTGTGGTGTTATTGCTATTTGCAGCTGCAGCTGTTCTCCACCACAGTTCACACATTTTGGCTTTTCCTCTGCTTTTTAAGCGCATTTTGAAAAGTGGTGGAGCCCATCGGATTTAACACAATGGGCCTGTTCGTGACAGTTTTTGGAGGAGTGTCCAGTTGTGGCACATAACTTGTCCTGTACGGGGGCGTTGCGCTTCGACAGTGCATATGAGGTAACATATTGCCCTTATATTGTATATGCCATGTATTTTGTCAGTTTTCTGTGGTCTTGCGGCGTCTGTGGAATTATCTGGATCCCCAAGTAGACACCAAACTGTGTAACGCTTAAACAGAAATAGGAAAAATCATGGTGAAAATATATTCACTACTCACATACGACCCCCTGTAGGCTAACTATGTACTACATGTACAAAGTTGCTGTGTTGGGCTTGTACTTACGGGGATTTCGTTTTGGATGAAGCGCTTCTGCACGAAAGACGTATGGCCGTTGTAAACTTGGTTGGAATTCCCACCAACGCTGCGTGGAACACAGAAGGTTGAGCAGCAGTGAAGATGGATAATCTGGCCTTGAACTAAACTTGAACAGAGAAAAAGAACCGTTGCGGCGCAAGTTGTTAAAAAGGCCAGCAAAGAAGGAAGCGCATTTTTTTCACTGCAAACGAGTGAAGAAGCAACATGACGGAGTCAAGGCGGAAGAAAAAAAATACTGGCGGAAGGCTACAATTTGTTTTTTTTGGAAGAAGTCACCGGCTGTGGAGGACGTCCGGATTATCTATGGCAGCATATCTTCTTTGTGTTGTGGAAATCATCGTGCGAATCGAGAAGAGCAATGTGCCAACAAGTGAGCGAATCCGGTTGCCATCATCAAAGGGTACCCCATATCCTATGTGGATATCTACCGAAGGTAGATCACTTTATTAGGTTAAGAATTATTTCAAAAGTGAAATTGGGCCAAGATAATAGTGATTATAACTTCATGTGTGCATAAGTTCGTTTCAAAACCTTGCTTTTCATTTACTAGTCAACATAAAGCACTTTATTTCTGCCAGCGTACTCACTTGTGGAGTGAGCTCGCCTATTTGCGGCGTCAAGTACGCTGGTGGAGTGCGGCAATTTGTTGGGGCCCCAGGCAGTGTTTGGGGATATCGTGAATGTGTAAGCTCCTGTGAAGTGTCGGGTGGTGATTTTAGTTCTTGTAGCGTTTTAGTTCTGCTTGACAGAGAGTATTCTATATCCCTTAAGCACTGTGGTAAACTATACGATGGAGTGGTGGAAGGTTCAGGTTTGCCTCAGAAAATCAGTGAAGAGGACTACTGATATTTGGGTAGTTTCGTATTCGGTTGGCATCCACAAGTTTCGGGTTTTTTTAAGCATCCAGTGTTTGGCTCCCGCAAATTCGTTATCCGGCGCGACGTTCTAATACTCTGGCATTTGTCGCTTGGCGGCTCAAAAGGGGCCATTGGTCCAAGCGACTAGCGCTCACGCTAGCCCCAGGCGGAGCACCCTCAAATAACAAGGGTTATCAGACATTCAAAAAGATAAAAGAGGCCACTGGTTAAAAATAGGGTGATCGGGCCAGGTGTGAATACCTAAACTGTAAGGGCTATACATTCACATATTGTGGAAAATGTACAGTAAGCTTATGCTATAATAGAGATAATAAAAGTTTCTATAAAATTCACCAAGAATAAATTCGTTTGAGTTTTTTTTTTCTATTCAGATTGAGCTTTTAATTTACGCGTAATTCCCTATATATACATAGCATAGTTCGATAAGTGCGCACTGCTGCAGATATTTTTTTTAACTATTTTTCCTGCGCTTTATAGAGCCTAATATAATTAAAATTTATTTTAAATCAATAACGAAATTAACGTATTTAAGGATTAAAGTACTTTTTCGTCTATTTCAGCTACCATCTTCTAGCATGTTATCTGTGGTGCTCCCCCGATTTTGTTGTTTTTTAATTGAACTTACTTAAATTTACTTGAATAGAATCTTTCAAATTATCATTTTAACGGTGCTTTTGTACCCTCGGCTCTCTTGTGTGCAGTGAAACTCAGAAGCTGCTTAACATAGAATCTTGATTTAAATTGAATTCGATAATTCACATTTGATTTTAGTGAATAAACTCAGCAAAGCCTCAATCAACATAATAAAACAAACCCTAGAACAAAATGTTCAAAATTCACATAAATTTACATGCTCGGATAGAAATAGTTTAGTCTGTGCAGAGCTGCTGACCTAATCAGACGTGAGATTTGTGTTGCTCGGTTTTTCGTGCGATAAGTAAATTCGATTGTGTGTTTTGTGCAGACGGAGTTAAGATTGTTTCCTGTTATTGATGTGAGTATCTGTAGAAACAGGAGAGATTATATGTTGAATTTTAATTTCTTATTGAAATTTGACTTAATTTCTTTTATTGTGAATTTATGAAGTCAAATCAGAAGAAAGATTCCTCATATGGTTTCTCTTGTTGCTAGATAACTAATCGCTACATTAAATTATATTTACTAAATCATACTTTCATATGAAATTATATATATGATATGTAACAAAAAAAATAAAAACGTGATGTGATTTCTATTTATAGAATTGGTTTTACTTCAAGGTCATTTCTTGGAAGCAATTCATTCTAAATTTCAAGTATTGAATTTAAAAATAATATCATTTGCTATGCTGACTTGATTCAAATCCACCTAGTTAAAAGTTTTAGATTGCGTAACGTATTAAGGGAAATGATGAATGAATACCATATACATACATGTTCAAGAATTTATGAGAGAAGGCAGGGGTATGGTCCTACTATAAGGGATTCGTGTGTAATGCTTTGTATGTAAACATACATATATATCTGCCACCCATGAGTAAACTCAATATGCAGTTTATTGGAATGTACAGTAATGTTTTAATTCACAAACTGAAACACAAGTTGCTCACATTCTACTCGAATAAGACAGATTAGTGTTGTAACACCATTCATTTGTCATCAAGTTATACGCGTGGTAAAATTTTCATTTTGATTTGTACTTTGTTTCATTATGAGATTTTTCTATCAGCTAGAGAATTCACATGTAGATTTTATTATTTCATCCAAAGTTTACACATTATCATACAAAAATGTATTTATAACAGTTGCAAAGCCTACAGATATATTTAAATCTCGTAAATGTTCGTTAGCTTGAGCAATTTAAAACTAACTTAGATGTTAAAGAAGAGAGCAACCAAACACATATAATAAAGTGACATCAATGCTCATCAGAAATACAAAAACGTAATTATTACATTCCAAGAAAGTGACATCAATTTAATTAATTTTATGAAAACTAAAATCTTTTAAAATTAAAGAACCAACTTCCAAATGGCCATTAAAGTATGAAATAAATCAATAAATTTTATGGAAGCGGTGACATATCTGTTTTTTTCCTGCTTCTTATATGATGCTTCTCAAAATGGTAGTTTTTATATTAAAATGGCCGGGTTCCCCTGTAAAGACTTTGTCTACCACGATTATCTGTATGGGGAGCAAACAACGATATTGTTACATGTACAAATAATTTTGCGAGCAACTGTCACAATTGTTTTCACAACAATTAAGAACATCAACAAAATGAATTTACTCGAAACCACGAGAACCCACCATGCATCAATATCTGAAAGTGAGTCACTGCTCCATTCATTCACGCTGCTCGAAAGTTCCCGCTAATTCGCCAATGTACAAGAACTGGGTTGAATGACTACAGACCCTATATAAAGGCAAGCTGAATGAATGGGGAGAATCATTCATTCGACCGCGATAAAAACTGCGATAGTGTGTGGGAAGCGATATTGTTCGGGAAATAGAAAAGTGATTTTCGTAATAGTGAAGTGATTTAGAAGACAATTGCGATAAGAAATTTATGGACAAGTGTTAGACTTTTAATAGTGAAAATTAAAATTAGTGAAAGTGTTAAATTGATTATTGTGCATTTTTGTAATTAAATAAACTCTTTTAACTTAAATTAAAAGACATTGCGTTTTCACTTTCCCGGAACATTAAAATTATTGGCCGCGAACCAAAACACGCGACAATATGTAGGAAATATCAGATTTTATTCAAAGATGCTGCATAATCTTCCCGGAATGTATGCCAAATGCGCATGTATCATAAAAGTGAATAATTCATTTATTAAATTCGAAAACAAAGCTTAATTCGTTAATAGTGGTCCAGACCACATTCAAATTCTCACAAAACACTTTCGTTGGAAGCACCGTTGCGATGTGTTCTGGACGGTAGATTTTCTTGAAAATCGTTGTGTGGCAGTTTCAATAGGTTCTGCAAGAAATATATAAATTTCCAGGTGAGTAAATTTTTCAGAGCAGAGATATCGCCAAATGTTCCCACAGCGCCGGTTTCCTCTGTAAGGACTTGACCCACCACGATTATCTCTATGGGGAGCTAGGAACGATATATGAGGACCATAAGATTTTATGCAAAGGTGCTGCATAACCTTTCCGGTTGACATACACAGTATGATATTTCATAAAAGTGAAAATTCATTTATCATATTCGATATCAATGATTAGTGAGTCATATTAGCATATCTAATGCGTTTTTTCGGTTTGGAAATCATGTGTAGCTGCAGTTATGCATTTTGTAGCCGAAACTTATTAGCTTCGCTAATTTCTTATATTTTCCAGCTGTGATCCTGCCACTAAATTCTTATTTCAGACGTTCAATGTGCCTTTTCGCCCGCGGATCTAAGAAAAGGTTTGGAAACGCTGAAATAACCAAAAATTTTTTTGGCGTTTATGTTAACATTTAAGCTTATATTGATACAATAGTGCAAACTCCAATATGCACACTCCAACAAAATTTCATTTCCACGGCGATCATATACTTTTTGCTGATCACTACATCAGACATGCGATGAGCTGCAATGAACTTTACCAATTCACAACTAATCAGCACTAAGGCAATGACCGCGATACGGACGTCCGATGACGCACCCGATTCAGCGAGCACGGCTTTGCCAACAGACGAAACCTTAAATTATGGCTTAAGTGACGGCACCGTCGACGTAGACGATGTCACGCATCAAAAGCCAGCGGGCGCGGAAGTAAACGAAATTCCACCACGCCAAATAATTACCGGACGTCAAGCAGCACAAGCACATGGCAATATTCGCTCGTTGTAATTTACCAATTTCACATTTTTCGTTGAATACACACACACAGTAACCGAAGCTATTAGCGGCCCGAACGTGAGCGATTTTGGTCGAGCGCAATCGATGAAGAAATTAATTTTCATCAACAAAACAATACTTGCTCACTCGTCAAATTGCCAGCGGCTCGAATGACAGTGAAGGCGAAATGGGTTTTTAAAACGAAGGCTAACGATGCCAGAAACATTCAAGGTCAGGCTGGTCGCCAAAGGCTGCAGTCAGAAATTCAGAATCAATTACACCGAAACTTTTTCACCGGTAGTGAGATATAATTCAACACGATTTCTCCTCGCAGTAGCAATTCGAAACAATTACAAAGCTCATCAAACGGACGCGATTATCGCATTATTACAAGGCGACCTTGATGAAGAAATTTTCCTGGAGTCAGTCTTAATCCAACAACCGATCGATTCACATCTCTACATGGTTAGTGGAGCACCCATGTATTTATTATTCATGTGATTTATCTGTGTTGATTGCAACTTACGTTGATAATTTCCATCCATTTTTCGAGAATACGAAAAAATCTGAAGTAAAACAATACTTGTGCCGCAGATTCAAAATTAAAGACTTGGGTGCTGTGAACAGTTGCATTGGAATGCGATTCAAGCAATTCGATGATGCAATCCAAACCGATCAAAAGAATTACGTGGACCAAATTCTAGAGCGCTTCGGTATGGCAGATTGCAAACCAGTGAACACGCTAAGGGACATCAGCAACAAATTATCAATACAAACGATAGGACCAGAAAATTCATTCGTGGGCAAAGTCCCGTAGCAAGAAGCCGTGGGAAGTCTACTATTCCTTGCTTTGTTATTATTTTTTTTTTTTTGCTTTAGCACTGCCCACTTACAAAAGCGAAATTCCCGCGTTTTGTTCGCTTAAATAATTTAAATTTATGAATATCATGTTACTCACTTGCCCGCGAGGATGAATTGCAACTTGAGTGCGTATCCACTTTCATGGGAAAGTTTTGCTCGTGTCAACTCCGCAGAAGTATAAACGTTTAGAATTTCTTTCGGTCGCGGAAATTATAGAAACTTGAGTTGCAATTTTTGATCCCGTGGGAGGGAAGAATGATTTAGTGTAAGTTATCTAGGTTAAGGAAATTTGTATTTAAACTTAGGTATATTGAAAATAAAGTCAGTTAATGTTCAGCGTGAAACAAGCCTTCATTTATTTCCTCTGATGAGGCTCCCTGGGGCACTGAATCTCTTCACATTTCTAGTACTGTACTGGAATGTGATTTGGGCGGTGAAGATCATCCTAATCGCGGTAGAAAACATTTGGTGACCCCAACGTGATTCAAAGCGAGTACAAACAGTAAAGCTGACGTTCAAATACAGCAAGTACTTACTCTTAGACAGTTACGAGACCAACAAATAGTGATTACGGAGCACCTCTCACTAACATTACGAGCGCCTGGAGATCAAGGACACCCAGCAAAATTGTATGAAATAATGTCCACTGAAAGTCGAATGTTAAGCGAGCAGATGATTTTCCGAATAAAGCTTCCCCATCTATGTCAGGAAATGTTCGAAGCCTTGCGAATCATTCCAGTACCTATAGTAACTAATGAAACTTTTCCCACCATAATTCCATCGACACCAATTTTGCTGATAAATCTGCATCGAGATCAATATTACCCAATGTCCGAACTGACAATCTCAAAATGTCTTCCCATTGACCATTCTGAGTTTGCCTGCAAACTACGGCACTCGTTGTATCAAAGGGGTTCTAGGATTAACCACTGCGAAATGGGAATATTGCCTGAATTGGGCAACAACACTAAGGAAACAGTAAGGTGGACACAGCTCTTGAATCCAAATCACTGGATTTATGTCACAAACTAACCTGTCAACATCAACATCCTATATGGGGCGACAATTTCCACATGCGTATTATCCGGATCGAGGATTGTCAACGCAACTCGAGGATGCAGTATTGAAGACGAGGTGAGTACATTACAGATAAGTAAAGTACATCCCGCGATGATGACCTTCGCGAAATCTTTCGATCTCATCGAGTTCACCGAAAAACTTCAATACCACACGTATGTCTTTCACGCACGAAGAAAATTTAAAAAAGGGCGTTCAAACACTACAACAGAGCATCAACAAGCTGCGAGACGCCGAAACAAAATTCCCGACAGGCAAGTCAAATCACGTGCATTATTTCACTATTGAATACTTGAGGTTGTCGATTTCGGTGATCTGTTTATTGTACCTTGTATGGAAATTCTACAGGAGGCAAACTACACGCAACCGTCATCCAATACCCACACGTAGCGAATGCTGACGAATTCCAAGTTATTCTAGAAGAGCTTCTTTGAAGAGTTCGTTCAAAGGGGAGAAGGATGTTCACTTACGATAGCGAAATTCGCACTTATTGTCCGCTAAAATAATTTAAATTCATGGATATCATGTTACTCACTTGCCCCCGAGCATGAATTGCAACTTGAGCGCGTTTTAAATTTCATGGGAAAATTTTGCTCGCCGAACTACAAAAAATATACAAACTTGAGTTGCAATTTTTTTCCCGTGGGAAGAAAGAATGATTTAAAGTAAGCAATTTAGACTAAGAGAATCTTGTATTTAAACTAGGGTATATTGAAAATAAAGTTCGTTGTTGTTCAGCGTGCAACAAGCCTTTATTTATTTCCTCTGGTGAGGCTGCCAGAGGCATTGCATCTCCTCACATTTCTAGCACTGCACTGAAGTGTGATTTGGGTGGAGAAGATTATCCTTTATCGCGGTACAAAACAAGCACTTTAGCCCCTTTTGGGCCTTCGCTTAGAGATAGTTAGAATATTTCATATCCTTGATCATATGCATCTGCACTCGAGAAGGTGATATGTGTTCAGGTCGAGCATTCGATCCTTTCGGACGTATTCATTTGAGCTGTGAAAAATTCAATTTTTGAAAAAAATAGAGTGAAAAGTAGATCTGGTCGTTTGAGGACCAGTAGATGGATGTAGTGAAGAAGTAAATTTCAAAAGTCCGTGAAGGACTGCAGCGATGATCTGCTGCCTCGGCAGAAGAAGGTGTCAGTATCTGCCGAGAATGCCCTTGTCTGGGGACGCGTGAATGCGCTGGCAGGCTAGCATTGCGGTGTCGTGGGGCGGGTTCATTCCCCCAGCACAAGGACCCTCTACAAAGAATTTTGCATTCACGAATTTCCGGGGTCGAACATGAGCAAGGCAACCGAAGTCGCAAAAAGTGTAGGCAACTATACCAGGGGCAACTGACTTGTTCATGGAACAAGAGAAACTAGTAAAAAGGAGCGGAAGCAGGATAACCTCGTCCTTACCCGGAGAGGCTCATGGCCCACAAATGAGAGAGGGGCAACCGGGTGGTGATGCAGCCCCTGCGCACCCACCCAACCGGATTTAAATCCATAATTGTTGCAGTGGCTAGGTATTCTTCTTCTGAGTGGAAAACTCATACAACTTAACTTGCATGAGCCTTTCCATCAGAAGAGAAGTACCCCGGTGACCAATTTATGCCATAGAATTATGCAAGTCGATAACATAACCCTATGTCATAAAGAGGCACTCTGCTTGGGCCACTCAACCCGCGAAGTACCTGAAACAAAGAAAAAGATTAGTGAGTACCCGGCGGCTGGCTCATGTTTTAAGGGGAAAGCCTGCCACCGTACTGGGTCCTATACCCGGTTAGAACTAAAGGAAAGGAAAAGCCGAAAGTTCCGGGGTATTAGTACATTTTATTTTTAGAAAATAACATTATTCCAAGTACAGAAAATAAAACGAGATATCAGAGCATTCATCTAATAATTTGCAACTGTATTTAATCAAAACAAAAGCAAACGAGTACCGATTAAGCAAGGTCTTTCCGAGACAACAGACATTAACGAGCGAAACCTAGGCGTCCAGGTTCTTTGGTTTAATATGTGTTTTCGTGTTTCAATTAAAGGTTAATTCAATCGTCTCATCTACTTTGTCATCGAATTCGTTCGCTTTGGTTTTATTCTTTATAAATGCACTCACACACATTTGATTCTTTCAACTATATTTTATGTTATCAGAAAATTTCATTTTTTTAAATCGTTTGAATTTTTATCTATTCATAATTATATTTGTATATACTCGTACATAATTCAATAAAACATGCAAAAAAAATTTTTTGAAAAAGAGAAAGGGTACTTACCCCAAACCTCCTCCTACGAGCGCTGGTGTTCGGGACGGGTAAGGCCTGCAACTCGGATTATTATTTTTAATGTTTAAAATTTAAGCTTAATTAAATTAAATTGATCACTTCGCGATTTTTCCGGTCTCTATTTATCTCTTGCTGCGGTCAACAAATCTTCTCCGACACGTTTTACGTATGATTAAGACAACAAATTAGTTACAGTGTTCTACGTGAACTAAAATTAAGGTTGAATGAAAAGTATCTGTTTCCTGTTCCGAACTCCGCTTTGCACCGATTTGGTTTCCGATACTTGATTTGCTTTCGAAATTTGCATGAATTTGCCTCAATGCTTTTTCCGATTGTCGAGGACTAGAAGATGATACGAAAGATACATAGGCGAATAGATTCGCGCTTCCGAACTAGATATCTCGCACTTTGCTGCCCACACGGAAAAGTGATTTTCGTTTATGGGAAATTCAATGGGAACGAGAGAAGACTTATCGTGAGATGAACGGAGCGAACTATATTTATGCACCAAATTCACTGTTATTTACGTCACAATTGCGAATTCTGCAGTACTGAAATTTGTGATCAGGTTTTACTGCTGCAGATCTTGCAGATACTTTCTGCTAAAACCTCTGAAGAATCACCGAGAGAATATCTGAATGGCGTGCACTGCATTCGGTTGACGCTGTTATCTTCTTTTAATTAAAACCAAAATGCACATCTCCGATGTAAGTCATTCGTCTTCGCGCTAGTTAAATTCACCATTCGTTCTGAATTTTTTGCTAACAAATTTAAATGAATTTCCTCAACCATGGTTTGTACTATCTTATCTCCTCACGATACTTGATTTCCAGTTGTGAAGTTGAAACTGTAACCACAGCAAATTCTTCACTTCCCGATCACAAAATGAACATTAAGCAAGGGCTAAGGTACCGCATCACCAATGTCTTTTTGCACTACCCCTAGGCGATAGATAAAATGTAGCGGAAAATTGCAATTGACGTTCGCACTTTCAGGGAAATTCTGCAGGACCGGAAACGGGGGATTCTTTCAAGACATCAACACTGAGAACTTTCGATGCTAACTTAAACTTTTACGTGTTTCTAAAATTTGCTTTCACACAATCCACCTTAGGGGGAAAACAAAGGTTTATTCTCACTTACGGACAACGGAACTACAGTAGAAAGGAAATGATAATTTTGCACATTTTTCTTCATTCGAATTCATAAGCACATAGAAAATTCAATATGATACTTTTGAAATAAATTCACAAACGTTTTAATCATTTCGTTTTCCTTATTATCGGGCAAACATTAGCAGCTCTGCCGTCTACCAACGCACAAAAGAAAGAAGATCCCATCTACGCGGCGTCCGCGCTGTGTGGCGGTTTCGAGCAGACTCCCACTACTCGCGACAATCTCCCGGCAACAGCACCAGCAACACCAGCAAATCCCACTCTCGCTACCGCCACCGCTATCGCTCGTACCGTTCACTATGACAGTATTGCTGTTACCCCTCAAAGTGCTCAAAGATGACGATGACGAGGAGTCTGTTATCGAAGGGGCTGGTGCTATTCCCGAGGATGATCCTACCGCTACATTCGGATGTGGATGCGCTACGGACGTGGATACAGGAATCGCATTCGTCGCACCATTGGACGACGAATGTGAGGCATTAGATTGCTTATTCCTATCAGTGGTGGCTGATTTTGGTGTGTATCATTCATTCCCAGGTTGATATGAAGGGTGTTTTTGCTTGCTGCTGTTATTTGAAATATGTATAAAAACTATAGAAAATACAATTTGTTATTCTGATTGTACTTTTAACATAACATGCAGTGTATCAAATCTATTTAAAATTACAGATAATTTGTATCACTTCACAATGCTTAATTAGATCGTCCCGATATGTTTTTTCGTAATATTCGCCCAAATAGTTGGCTGACGGAGACCAGTCAGTTACTGGTTGTGGCGATTCCTGATCAATGTAAAGCTGCATTTGATTGGACTCTCCATTTTGTGCAACATTCTCGCCTTGATTCCTTGTGTACATTTCGTTACGATATGGTGCAATTCCAAACGAAACATTTTGATATGGAGCTTGTTGCTGCTGATAGTTTGGACGGCAATCTTGGCATTGTGTATGGTACATAGATTGAGGATTATGTTGCGGTTGAAACATGTGATATGGAGAAGTTATATTAGATATGTTTTCGTGATGCCAAGGGAACATACTTCCTTGGTTTGATGAGATTTTGGGCTCTTGTGCCATCGATCTCCACTGTTCTTGAAGTTCTCTCAATTTCGTTTTGTATCACTTGGGGCTTTTCACTGACAGCGCATTCAGTTGTCATTAATTCTGTTTCATTCTGGGGCACTGTAACGCTGGGCGAATCCGATTCGGGACTAGCGCTGGCGTATTTTTCAGTGTGCGTGTCGCGTATTGAACGGAGTTCACAACCGTACCTGCTCGATTACTACATGGATCTAAAACAATTCGTGTGAAAATGTGCATTCAAAGTGAGAAATCTTCACACCTAGGTGTGAAGGAAATATATCCTTTGAAAATGTTCCGCTTAGTGGTCATATAATCTAGAATTTGAATAATGCGTGTTCGTGAGTTGTTTGGAAAGTGTGAAAGGAAAACTTAATTGTTCGTTTGAAAGTGCTAATGGATGGAAAATATAGAGTGAATAATAAATTAATCGAAATAGGTGATTTTTCGGATAAAGTGGGGGAAACTTGAATGGAAAACTCTTGTGAGAATTCAAAAAGAAAGTGTTATGACTGAAAAAATGGCCAATGGTCGTGTTAGTAAGAAAGCGGTACGCCGCAAACTTAAGCCCCAACCAAACTTAGTGGAACGAAATGCTACCGCACAAAAGAACTTATTGATGGAAGAAAATAAAATACTTCGAAATGAACTTGAGAAATTGAAGATGTTATTAACCAAACATCAACAAAGTGAGAAAATTGCCCCTATAAGTGTGACATATGTTGATATTTGTGAAAGTGAACCTCTAACAACAGTGGAAAATGCAACTGTTTCAACTGCTAGTGGAAGTGCAGAATATGAGCTCGGAGATAAGGACTTAGATCCAACGCCATCAGAGTGGGTGCAAGTGATGAAAAGGAAACACAAGAAGATGAAAAATATTAATTATAGTGCCAAGAACACCAATGATTTAGAAATAGAAAAAGATAGCTCGGAAAAAATACTGCAAGTGAAAGTGTCAATAGTGTCCAAAAAATGAAGTTGCCACGAATAAATACTTTTGAGCAAGGCTCGAGCGATCTCGTCAAATTAATAAAAAACTCCTGTGAAGTGAATGGCTTTACAATTAAAAAAGTCAACAAAACGAAAACGCAAATAAAAGTGACAAAAGCAAGTGACTTTATTAAAGTGAAGGAAGCCTTGAAGCAGGCAGAGGCCACACTGTATACATATACCCCAAGGGAAGAAATACTACAGACATTTCGACTTAAAGGAATAAGTGACACAAAAGATGTGAAGATGATCCAGGAGGAGCTTGAACGTCAACAGAACGATATAAAGTTTGTTCAAGTAAAACAATTTGAAACACGACGACGCTCAATGGCACTCAAGAAGATGTTACCAATATACATCGTACAGATATTGTTAATAAATCTAGAAGCGTAAATCTAGAAGCGATTACTTCAACAATCTCAAGTTCAATAACTTTCTCATGATAAAACAATCTCAAGTTCAATAGCTTTCGTTCCAAACTCTTACTAGCTTGTATTTTATAATTACATTGCCTTGCATTAAATTTAATAGCAAACATAAATTCATATTGTGTTGTGGCGACAACGTAAGCATTGCAACATCGCCCAAAGCTTCACGTTGGCATGCAACTTTGTACGCAGTGCAACATTGTCCCGATGTTTCAGCCAGCGCGATAATCATGCCATATCAACTTACTCGACCAGAGCTCCACTCAGCATGTCTGGTGGTTGCGCGTGTGCATGGTCAGCGATTATGATGTGAATAGGAACGCTCTGTTGGAGATTGTTATTGTGTCGACGAGTTGCGCGTGTGCATGGTCAGCGATTATGATGTGAATGGGAACACTCTGTTGGGATTTTTTGTTATCGCGTCGACGAGACGATAACCACTTCATCTCAAGCATTAGGAGAGTCAACTACGAACGACATATTGATTAAGATCAGTTTTTCTTATCGAGTATTGATGTAAGTCTGTCACAATTTGTACAATTATTAGCGAATAAATAGTTTTCTTGATAGTTCCTCTCGCGTTTCGAATTTGAGGACCATAGTGTAAGCTCTCAAGCATTTTTGCATTGTCATTAACCTTCGATCAATTAACTGTAATATTGTGAAAGTATCATATCGCACAGCCAGCATAATCGTCATGGCGTGCATAATGACCCATTTCTCAACGTGTGCCGTATGATACAATCATAAGCATATTGTTATTATAAAATACGAAGAAAAGTAAATAAAGATATTCAGTTTGTTTGAATCGTGGAATCAAGTATTTTAATTTGATCATTTTATTTGCAGGAATTTTTTAAACAGATATCAAGGGATAGTATAGCCAGCAATATTCGCTACATAAACCACCAAGTAGAGTGGTTTGAAAAATTAAGGAAGACAGACATTCAGCAGCGTTTTCGGTGCCAGCGATATGGACATTCTGCGGTAAATTGCAACATGGAATTCCATTGTGTCAAGTGCAACGAGCATCATGAGCCGGATAAGTGCAGTGTTCAGAAGGAGGATGGCAAAAACAAAATTTACTTCGTGAACTGCCGACAATTTGGACATCCAGCGTCTTTCAAAGGCTGCCCAATTCACGAAGCGATGAGAACAAATGGGCTAGCAACAACTAGAAGGACGATGCCGAATCAGAAGCAAATGCATGCACAATTGCCCCAGAAGAGCCAAATGCAGCCAATGACCATGACACCTCGCCAATATGTGAGCTATGCAGCAGCCAGCAAAAGTTTTACGGAGAGTTGTGACAAAAACATTGGTATGGAAGGACTGGAAAAAAAGCAAATTATTTGAAAATTTTTATACTAGATTAGATAAAATAGAAAAAAGTTTGAACGATAACAGCAGGAAAATCAACCATATATTTGAAATAACTCACCCCATTTATGGTTGATCAACCACATACAGACATGCAAATCTGCTGAATTTTGTAGGTAGAAACAAACCTGATATAGTGGTGCTCTCGGAAACAAAGCTCAACAGCAGGCATAATGTACAATTTCAAGATTTCGTCTTCATCATAACTGATAGACAAAATGCTATTAACGGAGGTGGAACAGACGTCTTTATTCGAAATACATTCAAATATCAGGCTGTGATCAAACCGGAATTCAGTAGATTTGAATGTCTTGAGGTGACATGCGTACGGTTAAAATTGCAAGGTGATAAATATTTGTACATTATCTCAGCGTATGCAGCCAAAAGAAATACAGAAAAATTCAAGACAGAGTTTGCTTCATTATTCGAGATACTTGAACTCCACAATTTGAATAGTTATTTCATTCTTGCTGGTGATTTAAATGCAAAGCATAGAGAATTGTTGAATGCATATAATAACCCTAGAGGGGTAATTCTCAAAAGACGGCTCGAAGCAAACTCTATCGAATTTAAATGCGAATTATATGTCCCAAGCGAAGCAACATCTTACTTGGATGTGTGTATATTAGATGTGCGTTTAAATCTTATTCAACTAACAGTAAACAAACTTAGGACCTTCGACTACGACAGTGACCATAGAGCCATACAAATGAACTTACCATCATTTTTTACTGACCCTAAATGACGCACAATATCAATTAAATTACAACAAGACAAACTGGGGCAAACTCCAGAAAAATATCACCAAAAGTCACAAGAGGATGGCCTCGAAGACATCTGGTTACATTGCTCCTAATAATCGAAATCTGACCGATATCGAAATTGACGAGTACTTGAACATACTGCAGAAACTGATAAACGAAACGATCCGAAATACTGTTCCTAAAATTAAACCTCTGAACAACATGGACAAATATCGCACAGTTAGAATAGAAAGACTGCAACATTTAAAGAGCAGGATTCTAATTCGCATCAATTCAATATATAGAGGCTTTAGGGAGAGAATCAATAATTTACAAATTCTAAAACAGATGATGTCAGTTGTACGATATCTAATTAAACTCAGCTACAACGCGGAGATTAATTGCCAATAGAGAGAAAAGCTTCAAAGAATACATCCACAAGACACTGACGGAATGTTTGCAAAAATTAACTCTATTTTCAGAAATAAGAAATTGGATGGAATAGCTGACTTGAAAATAACAGCTGAAGATCGACTTTTCCTTGAAGAAGGTGATGTCTGCGAGGCAAACAATGTACAGGGTCATATCACTATCTCCGAGCCTATTGATAAGTTAACCGTCATTGGAATGAGTCTAGAATCAATCCACAAGCAAAACGCAATACTTGGTAGAGAACGAATCGTATCAGAAAAAGTAAGCAACTTTCAAGCAAGCTGTAGCAAAGAGCCTTTACTCCATTTCAATGAGACTTTGCGTTCAAATGCTATACCATACTGGATATTTCATCACACATGAAAACCTGGTAGATACGCTTTGCAAATTGAACAATAAAAAATCTGTCGGAATCGACGGCATACCTAATATTGTATTGAAACATTTACCTGATGTACTGATTACGGAATACTGCATTCTTTTCAATAATCTACTTAACAATACTTTCCAGCAAACTGGAAAATAGCAAAAACCATTCCCATCCCCAAAAAGGGCAAGGACCTTACAAACTCACGAAACTACCGTCTCATCAGCCTGCTTCCGAATATCAGTAAAGTATTTGAGACTGTGATCAATCAAGCACTTCATTTGCATATCAGTGAAAATCAACTCTTCAGTAACAGCCAATTTTGGTTCCGCAAAGGTCATTCCACAATTCACACAATTACTAAAGTAACATCAGATATTTGTTGGCACATGAACGATGGCAAATGTGTTGGCGCGACATGGAAAAGGCATTTAATACTGTTTGGCTAGATAGATTAATTTTTAAGCTAATCCAATGTAATGATATCTATTTTTATAAACAATAATACTTACCTTATTACCCATTCATTACATCAAAACATTCATACATCATATTATTGCTTACAGCAATTAAAACACTCGCAATAAATTTCAACTCATAATGTCCAAAGAACATCTCATATACCCAACGACCATAAATATTAACGAATGCGGAACCCATTTCCATTCACGTCGTAAAATGTAACGTGAGTACCTTAGGGAAACCCATATCTGAAGTTCATTCAGACTAATGTGTGAACTAGAAGTATCATGTTACACATACACGACTAGCACGCGACATGCACTTGAGATATAATTTGTCGATGAACCAAGTGCATGAGAATGATTCATATGGGTTCGCGTATGAAATTTTCTTTGGACAAGTGGATGAGTAATAAATTAAGAATTGGGTCATTTTGAAAATTTAAACGAATAGAGTTTATGAGTAATAAACTAATGTAAATTATGATTAGCTTGTAAGTAAGAAAATGTATAAATATCAAAGTGGGAATTGAAAATATATCCATTCTTTGACGAAACTCTGTTTGAGTAAGGATCCGCTGCTGATCGTAGCGTTACATATATTTCAAAGGACTCGCTGCTAATTGTAGCGCAGGACTCGCTGCTATTTGTAGCGCATCATAAATAAACTTATAAATATTTTAGCAACCATGGCGTTTGTGAAATTCAAGATTCCTCGCCAGAAATCTTTGCGGCCTAGCCGCTTGGTTAAGTAGGTATTCTTAATTTCGCTAAAGATTTTTATCAACCATTTAAAAAGAAACGTAGCTCCGAGGCGAACGAGTCAATAAAACACGAATTATTATACCAAGATAAATTCCCACAACATTTAATTAGTTTGTTGATCATTTCAGTTAGAATCATGAGGGTTTTCCGCTGACAGACTGTTCCAAATATCTGACGGACTGCAACAAGGTACGGTGACAGCACCTACTCTCTTTGCAATATTATTAGGCCCCTTACTCAAGACCGTTGGCTTCAATGAGTCGTCGAAAAGAGCTCTGGTTGCATTTGCAGATGACCTTATCATCTACACTGCACACAGAAAGGCATCAGAAGCCAATAAAGAGCTTCAGAGCATGTTTGATGACATTAAATCATTCACGCATGCTTAGAAAATGAAGACTAATGCTCAAAAGTGCGAGACTATTTTGTTTCGCACAAACCTGATGCAAGCCGGCAGAAATGTGAAGCGTCACTGGAAAGATTTTCACCTTGTAGCCGATGGCGAAAGAATACCACATAGGACTGATGTAAAATATCTTAGAGTGCATTTAGATCAACGCCTTAATTTCACACCACATATAAGCAAGCAGCTTGAAAAAACTCGAAACGCCTTCATGTCACTGAAACGACTGTTTTACAATAGGAACTTGTTGCCTGAGGTGAAAACCCTTTGTTACAAAAGTTTAGTCCAACCCATCTTAACGTACGGTTGTCCAATTTGGTTCAACCAAAGCCCCCAAAGTTAACACTTAAGTTAGGAAAATAAATTAGCATAAGTTGTGTAAATAAAATGGTAAATATAAAAAAATGGAATATAAGTTATATGAATAAATACCCCACATATAAGTTATAGGAGCCAACGTTTTTTTATCGTCCCGTTTTCTTTGGTAGTAAGTAGTAAGTGATAAGACGATCTATTCCCAATAATAAATGAAATTTGGTTTGAACCACAGAAATGAGGAAGACGTAGTTTTGAGAGCCTATTAGCCAGTAGACTCATAAGAAAAAACAAATATGTATATCTAAGCTTTAGAGATTAATGTAAACAACAGTTTTGGGACTCAATAAAGCACTTTGAAAACTAAAAATAGAGAAGGTGATATGGTTAGCACCACGCTTTGGCCGTGCGTCTGTCCAACCAGATCCGGTACGTTCTGAGTTTAAATCAGTGCGTAGCATAACTGAATAGGCTTATAATATATCCGAAGAATTACTCGAAACAAATCTTCTTATCACCGTATGGTTTCGAACCAGGGACCTTCGCCTTGCTCAGCGAGCACTCTAACTACTACACCACGCGGAAGTCTACTATACTCGACGTAAGCGACGCGTCCGAACATTGCATTTGCAGTGAACGACGTGAGTAATTTTAATGCTAACCACAACAACACGCACTGCATGGGGGTAAAGAGAATCTTTCTATATTTAAGAGGCACGTCCAATGCAAAACTTCGATGAACGAAATCGGAGAAGGGCTCACTGCGTACAGCGACGCGGACTGGACGTCGGAGATTGACAAAAGACGTTTGTGGCAACATAGATCAATAATAAAAATTTTTGATTTGAGAATACTTAAGAATTTAAATTTTTATAGCTTTAAATATAAAAAATGTTGATGTGTGTAAAAATATTTGTATTATTTTTTAGTAAAGAACTTGTACGATTCTAAAATCAACAAATTTAAATTTAATAATTTCAATTCAATTCAATTTACTTCAATTCAATTATAATAATCTACAATCATGAAATTCAAAAGAAAAAAAAAATCAAACAGTTAATTCTGCTAAAAATAAAATTATATTCAAGTAAAATCTCAAGCTAACTCAAAGTATCACATTGTAACAAATTAATTTACTCAACACAGTCAATTCCAAGTGAACTAAGATCCACTCAGGAACTATTTCCAGACATAAACATTTAAATGCTCGCTTGCATATTCTTTCAAGCGAAACGTGATTCACTGGATTGGCTGTGATAAGAATTGAAGATATACAGACGCAAGAAGAGATTATGATTAATAAGCATAAAATTATTATAAATTCTACAGACAGTCGTGAAATAAAGTCAGTTGTTCATTGCAACTCATGGGTTTTTTTCTGTCGTCATGAAATAGACGTTCAAGTGCCTCTTAGTTTTGATTAAATAGTAAAAAGGGAACGAGTTCAAGTGCTTGGTTCCAAATCAGACTTAGCAAGTTCAAGTGCTTGGCTAAGACAATTCAAACTAATAGGAAATATTCTTAACATCGCCTAGTCCATGTGCTAGCGTGATATATGTGTGAGTTTGTCAAAATGAGAATATTTTATATTAACTAGACCAAGTTCAAGTGCTTGAGATCTAGTTTGGCGTGAAATAATCTTCCCAAGTTCCAAGTGCTTGGATAAGATGATATCACCCAGTCCATGTGCTGGAGTGATATGTGATTATCCACATTCAATATCGTCGGTAGTTACAGGTTAAGGTGCCTGTTAACTAATTTCAAACATTTTTATCTTCGGTTATAGTTACAGGTTAAGGGGCCTGATAACTTAGTTTCGCGATATCACCTAGTTAATGTTCTAGGGTGATAATCATTTTATACATTTTTCCTGGTGACCCCGACGTGATCCCCTACTGACTGTTATCTCTATACTAGAGTTTAAGTGTTTTGTATTGACCCTTTTAAATGCCCCTGACATGAAAAAAGTTATTAAAGTGAAAGATTAAAGGATAAAACATTAAATTCATGAAGTTTGAACAATCGGAATTAGATTATAAGTGACTTACCATTAATAAAATTGTTATGGACCTTGTGAAGGATTTAAGTGTAAAACATTTAAGCTACAACTGTTGAACAATTAAAATTGGAAGTGAAGAGTGAATTTTGGGAGCTTTTAAGTTGAAATTAAGTAAAAATTAAAATGGCAGCTTGAGATGGGACGTGAAATCCACCGGATCATAACTAGTTTTAAGAAGGATGGCCCGGATAGTAAAAAGACCACCGAGTATTATGAATCCAGAAAAGGTCGGCTGATGGATTTATGGATGCAGTTCGAGGAAGTGGACAACAAAATCAGAGAGATATGTCCAGTGGCCACGGATCACGAGTATTTTAAAAAGGAGTACTGCAAGGAAATCAGTGACTTGGTGCAACGTTATATGAACATTTTCGATGAAGCATTGGCTAAGGGAGTAGGAAAGGATGTAGATTATCTATCGAAGCAAGCAAGCTCAAAGCCAACGATTAATACCAAGGAAAATGAAGTGACTCCGATGATTCGCAAACAAAGGGCCATGATGGGCTCTCTGCAGCGTTTATTATCTCGACTATCCAAAAGCGTCGAGGATCATGCTAGAGAGTATCTTGAAGTTCAGCGAAAAACATTATCCCGGTTGTGGCAACAAGTTGACGATTTGAACTACGCCATTTATGAACTTGCTGAAGATCCCGAGAATTATGGCTATAACACGACTGAATATAGTAGCATTGAAGATGCGGCAAGAGAGCAGCTGGCATTACAAGGTTACGAAATTAAAGCAACACCGCCAACAATAGTAAACTTGCCAAAAATCACAATTACAAAGTTTGATGGGGACTATTTGAAATGGCCACAATTCTCGGACATGTTCTCCGAAATGATCGACAAGCAGCCTCTTTCGAAGATACAAAAAATGTGGTATTTGAAATCGAATGTGACGGGAGAAGCCGAATGACTGATTGGCCATTTAACAATGACAGAGGGAAATTACGATACGGCTTGGACTACAATGAAGGAAAGATACAACAACAAACATCTGCCCTCATACAAAAGATGCTGAGTCAACCTAATTTGCCTTCCGAGGGTCAGTCTGCAGCGGCCATACGAACGTTCCATGATACCTTGCACGAAGGTTTACTTGCCCTACAAAATATTGGAGTACATACTGCTAATTGGGATCCGTTGATTTTACACGTATTATCAAAGAAACTCGGTCGCCAAACCCATATACTCTACGAAAACAATCAATACAACAGCCTAGAGAAAATCAAACAATTTCCTCCTTTTTAAGCTTCTTGGAGTATAGGTTTCAGTCATTGGAAGCCATTGGCAAAAAGGAAAAACCTTCAAACGTAAAAACATCGGCTTCAGCAGCAAGTAAACCTGAGATGATATGCAAATTATGTAAAGCTCAAAACCATGGCCTGTATGCATGTAAGAAATTTCTGGAGATGGCGGCTTCGGAACGTTTACACTTCGTACAGAAGAACAATTTCTGCATCAATTGCTTGAAAACAGGTCACAAATATAGCGCGTGTTCCTCACAACCATGCACCAAATGCCAGAGGAAACATAACACATTGCTTCACCTGGAATCCTCAGCGATAAAGGGTATTAACCAAGGCTAACTGGAGAAAAGGGGATCAGAGATGCAGCAATCAAATAACAAACAGATGACATCATCTGCTGTAACAAGTATGACATCTTCAGACATGACGAATGACAGTGGCTATATATTGCTTGGCACTGGAAGAATACTCTTGACGGCAAACAATGGGAGAACGCTCGAATGCACGGCGTTGCTGGATTCACGGTCACAAATTAACCTTGTCACTGAACGAGTGATGAAGCGGCTCAAGGGTACAGCGGTGCCATCGTTCTTGACTATCGAGTGAATTGGCAAGGAGAAACGAGACACTAACCGTCGAGTCAACCTTAGCATGAAATCAATGGGCGGACAATTTGAAGCACGTTTGGAAGCATTTGTGCTACCAACGATAGTCTCTAGGCAGCCAGCACAAGCATTCGATATTACCACATGGAACATACCTGATAACATCACCTTAGCTGATAACAGTTTTAATCATCCAAAAGGGATTGACGTTCTCCTTGGTGAGGATTTCTTTCATCAAATGTTAGAGCCAGGACAAATATGTTTAGACATTGTGTAACCCATTTCACCCAAAAAACAGTTAGAACCTCATCTGGGCGATTCATGGTAAAACTTCCTTTCATAGAGAACCCAGCAGCTCTAGGGAATTCAAGCCTCATCGCAGAAAACAGATTTCATGCTTTAGAACCACGCTTATCAAGAAAAGAAGGGATTAAACAACAATATGTAGAGTTCATGAAGGAGTATGAGTCTTTAGGACATATGTCACGAGTTGATCCTGAAACCATTACGAGTACACATTATTACATCCCACATCACTATGTTCTGAAGCCGGAAAGCAGCAGTACGAAACTCCGGGTAGTATTCGATGCATCGACAAAGACATCTTCAGAATGTTCTCTGAACGATATTCTGCATTGTGGCCCAACAATTCAAGATGACTTATTCACGATTTTTAGTCGATTTAGGTTGCTCAAGTACGTTTTCACTACAGATATACACAAGATGTATCGGCAGATTCTTGTACACCCAGACGATCGCAGATTCCAACTGATTGTCTGGAGAGAGGACCCCAGCCTTCCTCTGCAATATTTTACTCTAAACACGGTAACATATGGCACCAGATCTGCCCTTTACTTAGCCATAAAGTGCCTGAAAAAATTGGCATCTGATAATGCAACAAAATACCCATTGGGAGCTAAAGCACTAGAAGTCAATTTTTACGTGGATGACGGTCTATTTGGATCTTATTCCTTGTCCTCCGGCATTGAAACCAGACATCAGCTAACCACAATACTGGAGACAGCTGGGTTTAAGTTGCAGAAGTGGTGCGCAAGTGATTCCAAATTACTAGCAAATGTGCCGATAGAGGACAGAGAAATTAACTTGGATTTCGACGATGAAAGCCAGGAATCAGTGAAAACGCTTGGAATAATGTGGTCTCCAAAGAAAGAGGACAGCTTCGTTATTAAAGTAACATTGCCAGCAACCCGTCAGATGACAAAAAGAACGATCAGCTCTGAATTGGCTCAGGTCTACGATCCTCTTGGAATTCTATCACCGGTAATAGTGACAGCAAAGATTTTGATGCAGAAATTATGGCAGCTTGATATTTCTTGGGACCAAAGTGTGCCGGCGGAGATTGAAAATTGATGGGTTGCTTTTCGAGAGGAACTACCTACCTTGAGGAAGGTGCTGATTCCTCGTCATTGCTACTCGCAGTAAAAAACAAGAATAATATAGCTTCATGCTTTTGCGGATGCATCTGAGAAGGCATATGGTGCAGCACTTTATCTAAGGTCTGTCTCGAGTGACGGAAAAGTTGTTGTGAGATTGCTTTGTGCAAAGTCAAGGGTGGCACCGATCAAACGGCAAACTCTACCAAGACTCGAGTTATATGCTGCAATGTTAAGTACACTTTTGGCTTCAAGGGTTCAGTCCGAACTGAATTACAAGGACATCAAAACATATTTCTGGACTGACTCAGAAATAGTGTTGGCATGGATAAACTCGACGTCATCCTCGTACCACACGTTTTTAGCAAACCGAGTGGCTACAATTCAGGAGCACTCATTACCTGAACAATGGAAACATGTTAAATCAGAAGATAATCCAGCTGATTTGCTATCCCGAGGTGTCCCTCCAAGGAATTTCCAATCACGTGGCTTGTGGTTCTATGGACCATTTTTTCTGCATGGTAACGATTTAGGTTGGCCGTCGCCGCCACTTCATGAACTCAATATAACAGGAGACATGGTAAGGAACAAGAAACAACCTACAGTAACAGTAAACGCAATCACGGAAGCAGATGGAATCATATATTCAATTAACCACGGAAATAAATTCAAAACATTAAGACACATAATAGCATATGTGTTACGATTCTCGAAGAACTGCAAGGTTCATGAAGGGGTTGCTCGGCCTAAGGACGTTGTATTGGACACGGAAGAGTTAAGCAATGCATTGGCTGTTATAGTCCAACAGATTCAACGATCGGATTTTCAAGATGAAATCAAACATCTTCAGATGGGTAATCAAATGGCCAAAACAAGTTCGGTATCAAACCTGGCTCCGTTTCTCGATGAAAGGGGCATCATTAGAGTTGGAGGTATACTTGATACATCCAATGCTGTCTATTCACGTTGTGTGGTTTCAGCATAAATAAATATATTTTTATAGGTTTGAGAAGCGTTTACCTTCCTATGTTCCCATAGTTGTTTTCTGTTGCTTCGCAACAAAGGCTGTTCACATGGAACTAGCGACAAGTTTGACCACAGAAACATTTATTGGAGCATTGAGAAGATTCATCGGAAGGCGAGGTCATTGTGAAAAACTGTACTGTGACAATGCAACTAATTTTGTTGGTGCTAAAAATCAATTGAAGGAACTAGAGCCAAGTATTTATTCCGGTAGCGCCCAGGATGCCATTAAAAACATGTGTAGCTCCAAAGGAATCCAATTTCATTTTATCCCAGCTAGAGCTCCGCATTTCGGAGGACTATGGGAAGTGGCAGTAAAATCTGCGAAACATCTGCTACTTAGAAGTACGTCAAAGGCGTCATTAACATATGAAGAAATGGAAACCTTGATTATCGGAATCGAAGCCGTGTTAAATTCTAGACCCGTTTCCCCCATGTCATCCAGTCCAAACGACCTTGCCGCCCTTACTCCAGGACATTTCTTGATTGGAAAGCCGTTGGTTGCGCAAGTCGATAGGAAAGCTACGGAAGGTTCCAGTAGCAGCTTAGCTGAGAGATGGAAGCAAGTATCTGACTTGAAACATGAATTTTGGAAAAGGTGGTCACGAGAATACCTCAATGAAATGCAATGTCGCCAGCGTTGGAAGGATACGGTTCCAAATGTTAAATTAGATACGATGGTTATTCTACAAGAAGATAACATACCTCCTATGCAATGGCCATTAGGTAGAATCGTGAAAATTTATCACGGCAATGATGGTGCAGTACGAGTGGTTGACGTAAAAACCGCCAATGGCATTAGGAGTAGACCCATACATAGGATTGCACCCCTTCCGACAGATGATCCCTTCAGCCCTCAGCAACCAAATAAAAAGGAGCAAAAGGATTCAGATCCAGATGAAAAAGATGAAAGAAAGCGCAAACCAACTACATCTTGTGAAATCGATCAACAGCAACCATCAACATCCAGCACAATTAAGGATAATACAAGGAAGAGGGTGAAAGCAATCAAGGGATCACTAATCGCTGGCTTGTTTGTCGTTTGCCTGGCAACAATGGTGCGTTCAGAACCGATGGTTGTCAACAAACAGTTGAACCAAAAACTTGGACTGCACTTCGAGCACATCGGAAGGGTAGCCCATATAACCAGTGAATGGAAGATAATGGTTTACTACAATCTATCAACTTATTGGCAAGAGATTCACTCCTTCGAGATGGGAGTCAATTCACTGAAGGCTCTTTGCAATAAGACAGAAAACAATGTTGGCTGCGATCATATAATCACTCAATTTGAACGGATGCAGCAAGATTTGCAGCTGGATAATAGCATGCTCTCCGTTAGACGCAAACGTCGGGGAGCCTTCAACATCATTGGTAATGTGGCTCACTCACTCAGAATACGCAGTTGAGATGGCAGCAACAATTGAAAACATTAAGTCCAATGAAAAACACATGTTAACGCTAGTAAGGAATCAGACTTCCATAGTAAATTCTACCATCAATATAATGAGATCTAATCAACGTAACACAGAGAAAAAGTTTGCACAAGTCGATGAAACCTTGAAATATATTTTGAATCAAATTAGTCATAACCGGTCTGATAATTATCAATCAAGGATAATCCAGGCATCAACAATCCTTTCTTTCCAACTCATGATTGCCAACTTCGAATTAAACCGAATTCAATCTGCGATTATTAATGTGCTTACCGATACTCATCATGGAAAAATAAGCCTAATGCTGCTCTCACCTCAACAATTAGTCCAAGAATTCAAGCTAATTAAAAACAATTTGCCAGCATCTACCCAATTACCAATCGAAGAGACCGATATTCTAGATCTGTGCAAATTAATGAAAATACAAGGCAGACTTGTGAAGAACTACCTTGTTGTTACCATCGGTGTGCCATTGGTCGATCAAACTAAATTTGATCTCTTCAACGTTACACCCATACCAGCAAAACTAGGGAATACATTGACAAGACTCAAATCAAGTCCATTTTATGCTGTGAACGCACATCGTGACTCGTACTTCGCAATGTCAAAATACGAATTAAGCTTATGCCAGCCAGTGGCGGCTCCAGAGGGGGGCCATGGCCCCCCCGACAGCTCAGAAAAATTCTTTTTTTCGTATTTCAAATTGTATATAAAATTATGTTTGACCCAATATCGGAAAAGCCATTTCGTACAAGATTTGCAAAGACGAAACTTATTTCTTTATTTCTATATAATATTAACTTATATACACCTAATTCAAGTTTACATTTTTGGGTTATTATATAGAATACCTGCATCAGCGGCAATTTTACTACGGTTTTTAACAATAACAATTATACATTTATTTGTTTCTCCGTTTTAAAATGGAAATTCATCATCAAAATTGATCAAAATAAATTATTACCTACGATAGCGAGATCCGAATTGGGCCTTGTCGACTTTGCACGACCAAAACCGATATCTGCCGAGAGTCAATGGAGCAACGATCTTGCAGTCCCTACGTCGACACCAATGATATTATACTGAGAGGTAGTGAAGGAAAACTATCGATAGCACTATCGACACTATCGATAGTATTTCACTATCGCACCACTATCGATAGTCCCCTGTACTATCGAATGTTTTCGTTAGTTTAAGAATATGTTTGGAATTGGAATTTTACAGCCCAAAAAGGAAAAGAATGATTTTATTCTTTTTCTTTTTGGGCTGTAAAATTCCAACTCCAAACATATTCTGCTAAAATTTGTTCCATTTGCGTTTTCCATTTTAGTTGTTTTTACCTAACATCACATTGAAAATCCATTCGATCATGTTCAATCAGGGGTGTCGTTCTAAATTTCCCCAAAAACTAATTTGAGAATTCAATGAAAATTAACCTTTAAGGGCAGAATGGCAACTCTTTAAACTATCGCAGTGGCCTTCAAATGCATTTGTTTATCTTACTGGTCGTTCTCGTTCCTTTTTTACTCATCGCGCGTGCAGTTTTTTGTCCATTGAAATTGTCATTTCGTTGAAATTAAAATTTTTAAAAAGTTATCATTTTCTCATTCTCAGTGGAAAAGGGCTCGAAGCATGCTCGAAGCCTCTGTTGTGTTTTAAAGTGATTTTTACTGTTGTGTGTTTGTTTTGTCTCCGAGTCCTGATGGATTCCAAAAATGTAAGTACTGTGTTAATATATAAATATGTTTAAATATATATATATATATATATATATATATATATATATATATATTTATAAATAGATATATATATATATATATATATATATATATATATATATATATATATATATATTATAAATAGATATATATATATATATATATATATATATATATATATATATATATATATTATATATATGTGTGTATATATATAATTTTTATGTATATTTTTTCAGAATATACCTGGAAAAATTACGAAAAGGCAATCCACCAACCCAATTGAATCTTACTTTGGAAAATTACCCAAACAAAATCTTGAAAGCAGCCTATTAGAACCACAGCCTTCTACGTCCTCGTGTCCTGATATAAATGTACGGCCTCATATTCCAAAAACATCGGAGCAACCTACAAACGATGACTTCTTAAATAATTCTGAAGCTCCTGAAGACACTGGCATGCTTCTGGGACCATCTATTTCTTCTTCAGGCGTTTCTTCTATTCCCGATTCAAGTAACCTCTTATCGACTTTTGATATAGGAAATTATGTTGGTAAACCAGCTGATAAATTTACTAAGTTCGGCGTGCTACAAAACCGATGGCAACCTCCAATAGATTACTCATTTCCATTTTCAATTCACAAAAAGGGTGGAAAAGAGGTAAAGCGATACTTGGGAAGGAATCATTTGGAAAGTAAACACTGGCTTGTTCTATCTGACGTACAAAGAGGGCTTTATTGCAAGTATTGCGCCCTATTCTCCGAAGAGTACAGTAGCCACAATAAAGCTCTTCATTTGCAATCGTTTGTTACAAAGCCTGTTACCTCATTTGCAAAGCTGTTAGGGAAAGAGGGTTTCATAGAAAATCATGAAAAAAATGTTTACCACAAAAACAGCGTCGAAATTGGTAAAAATTTTATTAAAGCGTACCTGTCGCCTAAAGAAGCAGTTATAAATCAAGTAAATACTCAACGGCTTCAACAAGTCATAGAAAATCGAGAAAGACTGCGGCCAATTATTGAAACAATCATGTTTTTGGGTCGACAAAACATACCATTGCGTGGCCACCGCGACGACGGTCAGCTTTTAGAACCGGGACCCGCACTGACCAACGAAGGAAACTTTAGGGAGCTCCTCAGATTTAGAGTAGCGTCAGGAGATGGCGTCTTAAAGAAACATCTGGAAAACACAAGTTCGAGAGCGACCTATATTGGGAAAAATACACAAAATCAGCTTATTGAATGTTGTGGTGAAGAAATCAAAACTGAGCTCATTAACAGAGTAAAACAGGCTGGATGCTATAGCATCATCTTCGATGAAACAACTGATTTATCGCATACATCACAATTATCCTTAACTATCAGATACATTTGCAACGGGCTACTTAGGGAAGATTTTTTCTGTTTTATTGATGTTCATGAAAGTTTGATTGATTTTATGGAGGACAAAAGTGCGGAGCCCAAAATTAGTGGTGAAATGTTGGGAAAGATAGTTGTTAAACTAATCAAAGAAGAACATTTGGATATCAAAGAATGTATTGGAATTGGAACTGACAGCTGCAGTGTGATGTCTTCGGATGTTAAGGGTGCCGTCTCCGAAATCTTGAAAGAAGCTGTTCATGCTGTTAGATATCCCTGTTTAAATCATGGATTGAACAACTCATTATCTAAATCCAATAACGTTCAAAGTGTACGGAACCTAGTCGGCACCATAAAGTCTGTCGTTGAGTTTTTTTCATCATCTGCAAAGAGAAACACGGTTCTCGGAAGTGCGCTGAAAAAAAGAAATGAAGACTTAGAAGAATTTAAGGGCACCAAATTATCAAGTCTGTGTGAAACCCGATGGGTAGAGAGGCATGACAGTGTGATCAAGTTTCAAGAAGCTCTGCCTTATATAGTTAAAGCTCTTGTATCCATTTCCGAATGGTCAGAAATTAATACTTCATCGAAAGCCAACGCCCTGAAAAAGGCTCTCTGTGATGTGCATTTCATCACAACACTTTAATAGATGTTTTGAAACAGACTCTCCCTTTGAGTAAGATGCTTCAATCTCCTTCATTAGATTTGAAGAAAGCTTCTGATGTGATTCTCGATACCATTTCAGTTTTAGAATCAAAGCGAAAAGAATGTGGTGTTGTATTTGCAAAGATTTTTGTTGAAGTGAGAAATTTATGTTCGGATTTAGACGTCGAAGTAAAAATGCCACGATTAGCTGGTGTCCAAAGAAATCGACCGAACTATGCAACATCTGATCCGGAGGATTCTTTTAAAAAATCCATATACATTCCTTTCCTAGACAACATTGTTTTTGACCTTAAGTCTCGTTTTCCTAAGGACACCGTAGAATGTTTCGGACTTCAACTGCTAATGCCAACAAGTATCGTGAGAGAGCCTGGGCCACCACACCAGTCAGAGCCGATACAAGAGAAACTATGTGCACTGAGGGACAAATTTTCACCGATACTCGGTCTAGAAAGCAGTCAAGTCCAAGCTGAATTCGACTTATGGAAAGCTAAATGGATTAGAGAAAAACCGTCTGGTGTAAAACTGCCGAATACAGCACTTGATGCATTAGAAGCTTGCGACGCAGATATTTTCCCATCAATTCATGGTTTGTTGAAGATATTTTCTACTTTGCCAGTAAGTGTAGCGTCTGCTGAAAGGTCGTTCTCCACGCTGCGTAGGCTGAAGACGTGGTTAAGGTCGACAATGGGTGAAGAAAGATTAAGTGGGCTTTGTTTACTTCATACACACCGAGATGTAGAGGTAGATATTAACAAAGTGATTGATAGATTTGCTAAGTCTGGTAACAGAAGGATGGATTTTGTTATTTAGTGTTAATCAATTATCTAGCTAATGTAAATATTTGTAACATAAATGAAACATTTAATGTTTATTCTGAAAGTGGTACTTATTTCCAGTTTGTGTGGATTGAAATAGGTTTTTAACTACCCAGACCATAGAGTAAGTAATTGATCTGTTAAAATACTTTCTGGCATTCAAGACTTGGAATGATAACATATCAGGCTGAACTAAACGTACAATCAAAACAAAGTTGAAGTACATTTATGTGACAGTAATGTTCAACATAAAAAATAATAAAATAATAAACAAATTTCTTAATCATGAAATTATTACAATCCCCCCCCCCCCCCCAAGAAACTCTCCTGGAGCCGCCCCTGATGCCAGCTGATAAAGACGGGATCTCTCATTTGCGAAGACAAGGGTCTTATAAATCACCAAGGATCGTCGCCTGCATCTTGTGAATTGAGCCTCCTGTTATCTGAAGAACCTTTGTCATGTGAACCAGAGAACGTCACTACTGCGTACAGTTGGACTCAATTACACAATAAAAATAGATGGATTTATGGACTCACATCACCTGTTCGGTTACAAGCAGTTTGCGGGGACTACATTGACCAAATTCGCCTTAATGGATCAGGCCTGTTATCATTACAACCCAATTGTGTGATCAAGCATGATCTATTCACAATTTCTGGGGAAGACATCAGATCGAACAACTTCAATTCATCATTTAATGGAACTGATATCGTAGTATCTATCCCATCAGACCCAAGTCAATCTTCAGCACCTAACACTAATAATACCTTCCGTCCATATATTCCATACATTACAGAACTCAACAATTTGCAGAACTCATTACCTACCGAAGATGACTTCAACCTCGTAGAGGACGGCGCTAGTAGACAGATCCATTATGTCGTTCCTGGTTACCTTGCGCTGATCCTGATGTTGGTTTTTATCATCTACGTTGCTTGGACAAGGCGAGCAAAATTTACAAGAAGAAGAACTACCCCTACACCAGCTCCAAGGTCAACACTGCAGCCGGACTACACGGTTGGAGTTTCTTGAACGATGTTCAACGCGGGGAAGATATGTACGATTCTAAAATCAACAAATTTAAATTTAATAATCTCAATTCAATTCAATTTACTTCAATTCAATTATAATAATCTACAATCATGAAATTCAAAAGCAAAAAAAACAAAAAAACAGTTAATTCAGCTAACAATAAAATTATATTCAAGTAAAATCTCAAGCTAACTCAAAGTATCACATTGTAACAAATAATTTACTCAACACAGTCAATTCCAAGTGAACTAAGATCCACTCAGAAACTATTTCCAGACATAAACATTTAAATGCTCGCTTGCATATTCTTTCAAGCGAAACATGATTCACTGGATTGGCTGTGATAAGAATTGAAGATATACAGACGCGAGAAGAGATTATGATTAATAAGCATAAAATTATTATAAATTCTACAGACAGTCGTGAAATAAAGTCAGTTGTTCATTGCAACTCATGGGTTTTTTTCTGTCGTCAAGAAATAGACGTTCAAGTGCCTCTTAGTTTTGATTAAATAGTAAAAAAGGAACTAGTTCAAGTGCTTGGTTCCAAATCAGACTTAGCAAGTTCAAGTGCATGACCAAGACAATTCAAACTAATAGGAAATATTCTTAACATCGCCCAGTCCATGTGCTAGCGTGATATATGTGTGATTTTGTCAAAATGAGAATATTTTATATTAACTAGACCATTTTATATTAACTAGACCAAGCTTGAGATCTAGTTTGGCGTGAAATAATCTTCCGAAGTTCCAAGTGCTTGGATAAGATGATATCACCCAGTCCATGTGCTGGAGTGATATGTGATTATCCACATTCAATATTGTCGGTAGTAACAGGTAAAGGTGCCTGTTAACTAATTTCAAACATTTTTATCTTCGGTTATAGTTACAGGTTAACTTGCCTGATAACTTAGTTTCGCGATATCACCTAGTTAATGTTCTAGGGTGATAATCATTTTATACAGAATTAATATTCCACTACAAAGGTTATTAAATGTTTATAGTCAATTAAAATAAAAACAGTTAATTTTAAATGTTTTAATTTAATTAAGTTTTAATTAAACTCATTATTAGGATTAAGCAACTATAATTTTGAAGATACTGTTACATGTACAAATAATTCTGCGATCTACTGTCGCAATTGTTTTCACAACCATTAAGAACATCAACAACTGAATTTACTCGAAATCATGAGAGCCCAACAAGCATTATCAACATCTGAAAGTGAGTCACTGCCCATTCATTACCTGCTGGAATGTTCTCGCTAATTCACCAATGTACGAGAACTGAGTTGAATGATTAGAGACCCTGTTTAAAGGCGAGCTGAATGAATGGGGGAATCATCATTTTCAACCGCGAGAGTAAACACGGCGATAGTGTGTGGAGTGTGAATAGCGATCAAGTAATAGTGAAGTTATTTTAAAAGACAATTGCGATAGGAATTTTTGGACAAGTGGAAGTTGTAATTTTGAAAGTGAAAATTCAAATTAGTGAAAGTGTTAAACTGATTATTGTGCATTTTTGTAATAAATAAACTCTTTTCATTTAATTTAAAAGACATTGCGTTTTCACTTTTCCGGAACATTAAAATTATTGGCCGCGAGCCAAAAACACGCGACATTATCATAAAACAGGACATAATGCGAACTGGTCGGATTTGAATTACTACGTATTCAAAATATTTCTTTCATAGATTTACTCTGGAAGTGTTCATTCATCGAATTCATAGATTTATTCTGGAAGTATTTTCATTCATCGAATCTCTTCGCATAAATTTATTTTCGCCCAGAGTGAGGATTCAATACACTGAAGATAGGTGACCGACCAATCAACCGATGAGTCTGCAATTTGACTATATATAAACTGAATATTAAAAACTTTCACAACACGTTCATGCAGTGGCTTAGTCATAAAATTTTCGGGTGCATCAATCTGGTGGTCAAGCAAAAGGCAGCCAACCTTCGCACTATCCAGCACAGAGGCAGAGAACATTGTCGTTGCCTGTCAACAGTGTGCGAGCTCATTTGGTTGAAGCAACTTGTTGATGAACTGGATCCGATGGTGACAAAGTGCGTTGCCGTACAGTGCGATCACCAGAAGACACTAAATTAGCGGCAAGCGACTCATGCAGACGACGCACAAAACACATCGATATTCGTTTTCGCCACATTCGTGAACACACCGAGGCGAACGTCACCAAAACAAAATTTGTATTAACGAGCGGAAACGCAACAGACTGGACGAAAACAGTCTTGGCAGAAAAGACAAAAAAAAAATACAACAAAACAATTGGCATCATTATCGTATTTCTGTTGGGAGTTTTGTGTTTGGGAATTCTCAACTGTTGTCTCTGAAGAATTCCAAAATTGAATCGGCTATTTAATCTGAACTTCAATCATATTTGTCAATTAAATTAGTTTACTCAATAAGTGAGGGTGTTAATGTGTTGTATTGTTTCATCATATTACCATTTATTCTTATATACCACCATAATTGCATTCATACATTCATACTAAACGTTCTGATTATTCTAAAATATTATAGTCAATATAGGTAATAAACAATATGCTCCTGTAGTCAGTCTTAATCCAAAAACCGATCGATTCACTTCTCTACAGTTTATTTTAATCTAAGTTATTACTACTCGTACTTAAAACTGTAAGTACAATTCGTACTTACAACTTTTCAAGTCAGTATTACCTAAAACTGGACTGTGAAATAGTTTGATAACTAGTAGCTGCAACCCATTCCAGATTCATATGAAGGATTTAAACAAGGTCGCTTTGTTAGTAAAAGGATAATTAAGCCGTTTCGAAGACAGCCTATTGATCTAATATTTGTAGAGACAATACTGTTGAATCCTAACAAATGAGTTATGACTCAAATGTTGTTGTTAAAACTAGAACCTAAGTATCATTTCCTATACCCTTAAACACCATAGCATAACCATTTCAGTCACCTTTGCATATAATCGCATTCGCAGCATAAACAGCATAAACTCATTTCGACCTAATTAGTTTGCACAAATCAAGCTAATGACCTTTGTCGAATAAGCAAAATAATGTAAATACATTGAACACCCATTTGTAGTAGCTTAAGTTGATGAACTTTGTATGGTAAGCAATTTCCATGAAGTCATTGAACTGTGAATTCCAATGAAAATAATGAACTTTAGAAGTAAGCAATTTTGTAAATTTGTACTATTAGCAATAATTTTTAATATAAGGGATATAATTACTGAATAAATGATCACTTGGTGATCAATCACGAATATAGGCGTTTCACTTATTTACATCCAATTCTCAGTTGTGAACCAATAATAAAGTAGTGATATTGCAATATATTAGTAAGATAAGTCAATCAAATTTAACTGAGTCATAACTTGAGAAGCATAATTACTTTAACCAAAGATAAGTATAACATTTTCAACTAAATTCGATTGTTATCAATCCAGTAGTAGATAAGTAATTGTAATGAGCATGATTCATGCACATTGCGAAACTGTGCACTGATAAGAATTTATGTTATTAATGGACAAACAATCATTAGTGGATGAATAATATTAACTTACAAACATTTTTGTACCCAATATAATTAAGATAATAGTTCTAGGTAAATAAGAATATTGTATAAAAGTAGAAGTAAAGAAAAATGAAGATCAGTGTTCATAATAACCTCAAGGAACGCATTTCATTAAACCATTTCAGAAGCTTTTGGTTTCAAGGATTTCTATACTCCTTTCACAGTAGCGATAAGAGCACGAAGGCTTTGGCTTCCTGGACTTCGGCAAGGCATCAAGGCTTATCTCGTTAAATTCTTCAAGTGTCATTACGAAAAGAACTCTGGTTTTCCAGGTCTTTCTACTGTAAACATGGCTACATATCGTCATCAGGTTAGAGATATACCTAAACCACCCTGTCGATACGGTAGTTCCTGTCACAAGTAACGACTTGAATTTAAGATAGGATACCTTGGCGTTAACAAATACTATAAATGCAGATGCTACAATAAGACTTACAGCTGTTATAATTTCACCAATCCAATTTCAGCACGCCAACGGTGGGTTGGCTCGAAACCACGATGTAAGATCTACAATGATTAGTCAAGTTTACTAAGAATTAGGATTGCAATCTCATCAAGATATTTCAGCGAATTTAAATCTGCACAATACTCAGAAAAATATCAAACAATTGCGGCATTCGACTCTATGACAGCCCTAGTCGGAAGTTTACAAGTGTCGGAGTGACAGATCTCTGTCTGGGAACCGCCGTGAGACTTCGCGGCGAACCCTGCTTCGGGTATTCCACAAGACAGCCACCACATGTCGCATTAACTGACGTATAAAGTGTCGTGTGCGGATGAAAGATATGATTTTCTGACGGAAATTCTATCGAGACGTTATCGATTGTCTTATAAAGTGACTTTTAAATTGTGCTCACGAATATATGTTGCACAGGCGTTTCACTTGTTCTTTCTTCCCCCCTGGTGAGTTCGCTGTCTATTGACAGGTGTATTAGTTTTCCAATATTTTCTTTTCCGGTAAGCTGAATGCGAGGCTTTCCTATTTGTGGAGAGGAGAAGGATTTTGAGTGAAGAAAATTCTGGCGTTGTACATGCGGCAAGGTTTTGAGACGTGCTGGGAACGTCGTTGGTCGACAAGTACATGTTTTGATGACAATGGGCGTATGTGCTTAACCGTATAACACTTGGCGGAGTGCGAATGCTTAAACGATTGTCGACATTTCTATAAGCACACCCCGAAGCTTCTCATGTACATAGTCGTCGTCGTCGCTAATGTTATGGGTTATGTAAAGCGAATTATGAAGTCTTTTCGCTTGCCGTTGGTCGACAAGTACATGTTTTGATGACAATGGGCGTATGTGCTTGACCGTATAACACTTGGCGGAGTGCGAATGCTTAAACGATTGTCGACATTTCTATATAGCATAACATTTCCTCCGGCGGATTTGAATGATTTACGTACTTGGAGAGTGAAGTAAATCGTTGTTCCGTTCCAATGATGCGAATTACTTAATGCGTCAGTTGTACTTTTATTTTGCGCTGTTAAGGTCATTACTATTGTCCGCTGTACTTCTCACTGCCTATTGTTGATTGTTGTTCTGCTGCTGGTTCGTGATTAACATACTGGATGCTAACTTAATTCTACCGATTAATTTCGTGTATTTTTAACTCCTAATTTACGCTACTTAATATGTTATGCCAAGATTCAACGTTACAATTGTAAATTACTACATTTTTGATTTTATATCATTACGGGTTCATGATTTGTTTGCCTGAGTCGCCCATCAATTTTTACTTGATACTAACTAATAAGTTAATTCTGAATTGACGTTTTGTTTGATACTTAGTATTTCTTTTGATACAGTGAGCTAAGATCGCTTTTGGTTCTACATAATCGTGGTTTGATAATGTATATATATATATATATATATATATATATATATATATATATATATATATATATATATATATATATATATATATATATATATATATATATATAGATATATATATAGATATATATATATATATATATATATATATTTTTTTTTTTATTGTTTACCAGTATAATTATTCACAAAGGTCTTTGTTTGATACAACTTTGAGCCAAGCAGGTTCGTGTTTGGTTTGATTCTATACAAACATAAATTAATAACTCAATATTTCATTTGATTGTATACAATAATGGAATAATGTTACGTTTGATTCTAATGTTGAAGAATATACTGAACATTTCTTCCGGTCCTAAATCGTTTTTTCTTGAGAATAAAACTATTATTTATATAAAAATATTTTTCATTTGAGGGATGCCGGAATTCAATATTTCTTTTAATTGGCTTTACTTTATGAGACAGTACATTTTCCTTTAACTTCCATATTTACTGCCGATTTTTCTTTAAATCAGAATTGTAAATTATTGGTTTACCTATTTGTGCATTACTAGGCTGTAGTACAGGTGTTAGCAAACTAACCTGTTAGCGTTAGTGAGGATGCAGTGTGATTGGTGCAGGTGCAATGGCACTTATTATTTTCTTCTTTTCCTTTTCTTTGTTTTGGTTTTGTCTTTATATTCATCGCTACTTTCAATTTCTATTCGATTAACGTTCTTATATTTCTACTATTATCATTATTCTTACTGTTCCTTTTTTTGCGTGTAGAATTAACAATCAATCGAATAAAGTGATCGTAAGTATCGATACTGACGTTGCTGCTATCATGCTTGGTCATATACACCATTTACAAAATAATTCACTTTCTTAGATGCTGACAGGTACTGGAAATAACTTACGGCATGTAGACCTCCCAAAAATACACGTAAAGCTAGGACAATCTATTTGTAAGAGCTTGCGTGGTGTTCGTGCAAAACGAAATTCATTCAACGCATTACCTCGGCCGCACGCGGACACATTTCTCTGTTTTCGGGAGTCCGTCATGAAACAAGCGTCGTGATGTGAATTAAATGTACTAGTGAAAAACTGTAAAACTAACAGTGATAAATTTAGATCGGTCACATTTATTGCGAACATTTTCTCATATTCATTGCGAACATTTTCTCATATTCTTTGCGAAAATTTTCTGGTGCCGAAACCACGGACTTATTTTATTAAATATACTGTGTGATCATAGTGAACAATTGGTGCTAGACAAAAAAATCATTGTGTATATCCAAAATTACAAATTATGGTCTTTATACCTTTCGTTTTGCCATCCATGTCCACGTGCATAGCCATCTTTTAATATTGCCAATTATCCTAATAAACATGCCTGAAAGCAAAAGTACATAGCAAGAAATTCTCATAAAGCAACAGATAGCTTATGAGGCGCGATTTGAAAAATCCATTGCAAATCAGATAAGTTAGGCGCAGCAAACATTTCATTTGAATAGTCAAGTGTAATAAGCGAGCAGAATATAATATAAAAAAAATATTTAGGAATTTCTTATCACCGTACATACTTCTTATCACAGCGGCGACACCCGAATCAACGTATGTACGGGATAATTTGTCGTCGGATACGGAATTCTCATCACACAAATACATGAGAAATATAAGCAACTGAGTTTCTGTATGCGTATAGATCCGTGAAACACCTCCGCTCGTTCTTCCGGCCGCCACTGAAGTTCATACGGGCGGTCGGATAAGAATAGTTTCTATTGCTCTGTTGCATTGGTAAATTACTACAATTAGTAATTAGTTGCGAGCGAACACATAAAACATGCTCGGATATATTCCCGCTTCATCACTGCAATAGTAGCGAGCACTTCACCAATGAAAATTAGCCATGGAAACACATGCGCAAGTAAATAAGCGAGCAGTTAAGTAAACGAGAAAGTTCAACCCGCAACGATATTTACATCATGAACAAACGGGGTGCTTCGAAGTGAGGTAAGTGGAGAGGAAAACCGAAAGTTCCGGCATAAACACTCTTTCGCTCAATGTCCCCAGTTTCGCTATTTCACCTCAGGAGATAGTGAGAAAGCCAAAAGCTTAAGCTGAAAGCACTCTTTCGAAGTCGAAAGCTTAAGCGAAAAACACTCTTTCGCTCAATTTCGCATATTCATCAGTCAAGCAAGCGAGACGAAGCGGGGAGGAAAAACGTTCGTGGAACGAGAGCGCACGTGTTTGGCTACTCAGCGAATTTCAAGAGAATTTTGGTTGAAAGAATAGTATTTAAACTTCTTGGGCGAGGTGGAAAAATCAGTTGAAAGCCGAATGTGCAACAACGCGCATCTCAGGAGAATAAATATCATACTTCGAAACGAAAAGCAAATGGTGAGGTGTTGGCATTACTAGCCGTGTTCCTCCAGGCTTATTAGCGTAACCGCTGCTGGCCACCATTGCTAACCTTCCCTATCATTTCAGGCGTCCCAGGAACGACACCGCGGCAAGGCAGCCGACGCAGCAGCGAGCAGCACGAGGACTTCGGTAGCAAGGTTTAGCAGCGTCTGCGTGCCGCTCTATCCCCTGTCGGCCAGTGGTACCAGACAGGTAGTGAAATCAATCCGTCCACAGCAGGCTCCCACTCGGAGTTTGGAGCAGGTGCTCAAGGAAGAACCCCGAGCCGGCCCCCGTCCCATTAGCAAGGACGAGTATTTACGAAGATATAAGGCGCCTTGGACACCACCGACAACACCACCAAACAGAGGCGTCCACGAGGAGGCCCGCTTAGCCATCAAACCCACGGAGCGGGCCTTCTTTCGCCGCCAAGCACGGGAAGTACGCCGAGGGATTCGTCGGGAGATCGCGACCCGTCATCGCACTGCGGCAAGTTCTCATCCTCCAACCACGGACGACATTGCAGCGCACGCCGACAAACAATTTAGAGAAAAAAACAAACAAAGAAGAAAATAAAGAAAAATCAATAAATAACACTTGCGTATTAATTCCAAGGAGGTTCATTCAGGCCCTTTACAGGTGCGTAGGTGAGTGTAGGTAAAATCAGTATCGTGGGGCTCCCCGGAAGAGGCCGGCAGGACCCCCGATAGGGAATATATAACAGCTCGGCAACATCCAAAGTTTACTTTGGTGGTTGGAAAATGTTAGCCGAAGGTCATCTGCAACTGTTGCCCCGTGGTGAAAGCATGGAGTGTTCATTGCAAGCTCGCGATATATTGTTTGTTGGGTCGAAGCTCCAAGTATCACGCTGGTAGTTGAGAAATCGACTTGATAAGGTGTGGAGGGCTCGATCCAACAGTGTTCCCTCGTCGACGTAAGCGCGATGTTTCGAGTTCCATTCGTTTAAGCGAGAGGTAGTCGTGGATTCCCCAAGTCTCCCTACACTACTTCCTGCCTTGTTTACAATATTCAGATGAAATGTTCTAATTTAAAGTAAATGTTAAGTTGATTAATTAATTACAATTACTATAGTTCGGCTCGGTGATGATTGTATCTAAGAACCCTTGATTTCGTGGTAGTGTTCGGTTGAGTTAATCCTCGCCTCCTGTTTTTACTCTCTCTAACAGTATGTTTATAAGGTAAGTTTTGAAGAATTCCGCCTTTATGTGGATCGTACACAACCGTTCATGCCTTAAAATGCAACTTGAGCTTCCTATCCACAATAAAGGCCACTCTAAACTTTCGCTTTTCAGCAGGCTTCCCACTATTTAATAAAGTGTGCGATTTTGAATATTAATTCCAGTCCAGTTCGTTTCCTGGATTGTCAGTATGTTTAATTTATATCGACTGGTCTGTTGTACAAGATTCTTGAGAGTACAGGGTTTGTTCAGTGATCTGACATTTCAGGTGTAGTGATTTATAAGTTTCAAAAGTCCGTAAAGGACTGCAGCGATGGTCTGCTGCCTCGGCAAAAGAAGATGGAGATATCTGCCGAGAATGCCCTTGTCTGGGGACGCGTGAATGCGCTGGCAGGCTGGCTAGAAGTGGAAGCAGGGTGACCTCATCCTTACCCGGAGAGGCCCATGGCCCACAAATGAGAGAAGGGCAACCGGGTGGTGATGGAGCCCCTTCACACCCACCCAACCGGATTAATATCCATATTTGTTGCAGTGGCCAGGTATTCCTCTTCTGAGTGGAAAACTCATACAACTTAACTTGCATAAGTCTTCCCATCAGAAGAAAAGTACCCCGATGACCAATTTATGCCATAGAATTATACAATTCGATTGCATAACTCTATGCCATAAAGAGGCACTCTGCTTGGGCCACTCATTTGTGGGCCATGGGCCTCTCCGGGTAAGGACGAGGTCACCCTGCTTCCACTTCTTTTTACTTGTTACCCTTGTTCCTTGAACAAGTCAGTTGTCCCTCGTGTACCTACACTTTTTGCGACTTCGGTTGCCTTGTCTTTGTTCGACCCCAAGAAATTCGTGAGTGACAATTTTTTTGGAGTGGGTCCTAGTGCTGGGTGAATGAACCCGCCCCACGATACCGCAATGCTAGCCTGCCGGCGCATTCACGCGTCCCCAGACAAGGGCATTCTCGGCAGATATCTCCATCTTCTTCTGCCGAGGCAGCAGACCATCGCTGCAGTCCTTTAAGGACTTTTGAAACTTATAACTCACTACAAATGGCGCCCAACGTAGGGCCCCAAAAAGCCCGGCTGTATCAGTCGTGAGCACGAGACAGTCCATCGTCTCTAGGTGTCCCCACAAGGTGTCAAGAATATTGGCGGGTAGGTAACTCCCGAGGGCTTTTGCACTAATCGTGCCCCAGCAACTCTAATAACTTCCGGACGTGTGTTGTCTTTGGACATCAATATCGTTTGGTCCTGCTTTTGATTTATACTTTGGTGGTTTACCACCATTGTATGACTAGTAAGGCCAAATGCTATTAGAGTCCCTATTTGTATTCGGAAGTTATTATTTCAAAGTCCATTTTGCGGAGGATTCTGATCCGCTCCCCAAACCCGCGGTGCCTGAGTGTCTTACATTACATGAATTTTGATTTCATGTGATTGGCTGATTAGCTAATCCATGACTATCCATGACAAGACACGCGCTGCTGGTGGATCAGAATTCAACCCTGGGCTGACAAGTTGTAACTTGTAAAAACTTGCGGATGAGGGAGCACTTCTGAACCCTGATTCTCATGGTGCCGCAAGAGAGTAGTCCCTGAAACGCTATAGAAGGATTGTGCCATTGGTGTCCATACTTGGGAAGAAGGACGGAATGGAAGGACCGATCATTTTTTTTGATAACGTAAAATTTTTGCTAACCAATTAAACCTTTTTTCATACGTTTTGTTTTTTTTTTTTGAGGAGTTTTTATAGTTCGCCACTTCCGGCCACTTGTGATTGTTTTGACTTGTCAATAATTATATTTATTTATAGCATCATTTTAGTATCTAATTCTATTTCTATTATTTTATTCATTATTTATTAGAGTCCAAGTTTTAGCTTTCTCTACAATGAATTTTCAAAACGCATGTAGACTTTGCCTACAGAGCAGGGTAGAACTGTATCCACTGGATGATAGTTTGGTCGATGAGGTGAGAAAAATTGGTGTTGTCTACTTCCTGAAGGAGTCCGTCAACATTAACATCACATTTGAAGATGGCTCACCAGACCACATCTGTGGTGATTGTTCCACTGAAGTGGAACGTATATACTCCTTCATACGTCGCTGTAACCAAACCGAGTCTGCTCGAAACCGCCACACAGCGCGGACGCCGCGTAGATGAGTGCCCGCGAGCCAGCGACAAGGAAATTAGAGTCGAGTGCATGAATTACACGTTTGATTTACTCGACAGAAACGTGAAGAAAAATATGGACGTGAAAGAATTACAGTTGTGTTGGAAAGAAATTATCTGTAAAGTTCCACGTTTTGGTCCATGAATACGTCGCGAATCATAAAGTGATCAGCAAGTGGAGAATCTAAAAATTTACCGAAGAAGGAAATAATCATTTACCGTATGGTGTTCGTTGGCAATATTAAGTCGACTATAGATGGCATATCAAACGGTGTAGAGAGAATGTCTGTTATTGGGGTTTTTTAGAACGTTTTTATTGGAATGTTTAATAGTAGACAATGAAAGTTTGTAATCAAGTTTTCTAAGATAGAAAAAAAAGAGGAAATTCTTAAGCTTGAATTTTAAAAAATAAATAATAATAATAATAAAAATAAAATAAAAATAACTCGCTCGTGAATTTAAAAGAAAAAATAATACAAGTTTGCAGGCCCTTACCCGCCCCGAACACGAGCGCTCGTAGGAGGAGGTCTGGGTAAGTACTCTTTCGTTTTCAAATTTTTTTCCTGCATATTTTTTTGCATTTTTGCTTTTGAAATTTGATGAAATATGTCTTGAAATTATATGTACAAATATAAAACATATGTAATGATTCTAAAAAGGGAAAAGGGAATAAGAGATCCAAATACGAACGTGAAGGTATAGTTGGTGTTGATGGCAACCTTTAGATATGAATTAAATTGATCGAAGATAATTAACCTATATTTTGTAAATTACCAAGTAAATTTCGAACAGAACAAAAGATTTTTTTTTGCATAGAAAAAACAAGAACAACCAAAAAGGAAGGAATTAGTCGTGTTCCGTTAGTAGAGATGTGCAATTTGATTACTTTTGTGTAACGAATGATTACCGATTACTTCGACTTGAGTATTCGGTACCAAGTATTCGATACTTAGTAATCGGTTGAAGAGTGTGATTTCATACGACTGGCAAATAAAAGTGAAAGCCTTTTGAATTTTGAAATTAAAACACGGAACCCAGTTAAGATCCTCTCGGAAATATTATTGAGTTTCAAGATTAGATCTTTATTTCTGTAGTTTCAAAAGGGACATAGGTCTGCTATATCCCACCTACTTATAATTGTTACTATTACTCAGTAATTACTGCTATAAACTGAATACTTACGAGCATATTGCGTTAGAAATTATTATTTATATTGATATTAAACCGTTTTCTTCTTTTTTGTGGAAAAACGCATAAAATCGCTCGATTTATCTTTTTTCATATTCAATATCTTAATCAAACGACAAATATTGGAGAATCAGGAACTTATATTTATCTCAGATCTAATGGTGTTTAATCTTAATCATATTGCTACATTTATCTTAGGTGCTAACTATAATTCAAATAATTAAAAAAAAAAATTCATAGCAATGCATTAAACAAATTGTTTCCGTATGATGTTGAACACCGAATAGGCAGTTATGTTGACGCAAGGTTGTAGTTTGAATATAAAAATAAAATTTTTCGCACATTCTTAGCCTTTAAGCGATTTCGTTTTTCTGAAACCACGAGTCCAGCTTTAGAAAAAATTCTCTCACAGGGAACTGACGTAGCTATTATTCCAAGGTATTCTCGTGCTAGTTGAGCAAGGTTTGGATATATTATTTCTCTACTCTTCCACCACTCTAGAGCATCTTCTTGTCGAGATATACGTTTCTCTTCCGAATATTGCCTAATTTCTAATAACCCATCTGATACTGGTGACGAGTTTTCAATTTCAGCATCGTTATCAAAGTCCCCCCAAAGAATATGCGGCTCCATTGTTTCATTCAAAGATGGACTGATTCCTGCAGTAGCAACGATGTTTTCAGATCTCGATCTTCCTCTAATTAATTCCGAAACTTCAACGTGAAGAGTTTCTTGGATTTTGCTTAGAGCATCTGCATCATCGAAACCTTTTTGTTTAAAGCGGGTATCTAGATATGTGGCTTTCGCATATACTTCATTATATTGTATGAGCTCAAAGCGATTGTACAAACCTTGCAACAACGAATCTTTTAGTTTGATTCCTTCTTCAGAAACTACAATAGTTTTTATAAGTGCTTTCCTTAAAACTGTTATCAATGGAATCACCTTTGATATGGTAATTGCTTTTTCGGCACTTAGCTCTGTTGTACATAGTTCGAAGGGTTTTAAAACAAGACAGCATTCTTTCAATATTCTCCATTCCTCCGCTTTCAAAGTTTCAACAGGACTATGCAAAACACCTAGAGCAGCTTCTATTGACTCTTGAATAGTGATGAATCGCTCGAACATAAAATAGGTTGAGTTCCATCGTGTGATCACATCATTAATTAGTTTTAATGGTTGCCTACTGTTACCAATTTGTTGTTGGAACGATTGGAGTTTCTCAGTGGCTGGAATACTTCGGTGGAAAAACTCAACTATCCTGTTGACTTTTTTGTGGATTGCATCAATTGTTGAAAGAGCAGCTTGGACAACAAGATTCAATGTGTGTGCCAAGCATGGTAAATGTTTCCATCCTGATAACCTTACTGCAGCAACAGCATTAGCCGCATTATCGGTAACCATGACATTAATTTTTTCAAAAATATTATAGCTAGCTGCTACCGCAAGTAATTCATTGTTTATATTGATAGCCGTGTGCCGCTCAGGAAAATGAAAACAATCTAGAAGAACGGTAATAACTGCCCAGTTTTTGTCAACAAAATGAGCCGTGACAGCCATGAAGCTTTCTCTTGCACAAGACGTCCACGCGTCACTCGTCAGCGTTATTTTTTTGGCAATCTTCACTTTATTTTCGACAGCTTCTCTCAAATCAATATAGTGTTGCTCTAGCATATTTCTGCTAAAAGTTGTTCGGAATGGAATTTTGTATACTGGTTCGATTTCAGCCATGAGCTCTTTGAAACCTGCATCCTCAACCATCGAAAATGGATGCAGATCTTTAATTATCATTTTGAAAATACACTCAGTAATTTTTCGTTCACGAGTGATTGTAAGTGGACGAGAAGTGTACTTTGTTATTTTGGGTTGATTTTTTTGACCCATCAAATGTGATTTCAGGGTTACTACATTTTGTTCCCTTATTAAGGAGGCTGAAAAGTTTCCAGGATCGACATCCACTACCAGAGGAGCTGCCATCTCAACAGAGTGGTTTACACTTGAAACAGGGGTACTTGCAGCCCTTTCTATAATTTCAATAGTTGGATGCTTATTTTTTAAGTGCTTTATAAGATTTGAAGTAGCACCTCCTTTATAGGACAAAATTTGCTTGCAAGTATCGCACTTTGCTTTTCCTTCTACATCCATAGAAAAATGCATCCAAATGCTACTACGTTTTCTTTTGAATTGTTCAACAGAAGCCATATCTTAACCTATTTAATTAAAAAAAATTATTCTAAAATATCAGTGAGAAATTTACACATACTCAAAAGTTCTCGAAGTCTTGTAGTTTTCGTAATTTTCTCCAAAAACAATCTATTAAAGGAGAAAAATTTCAATATATACCTTTACTAAAAGTGTGTATTCAAACACATTTCGATCAATATTTGGAATCACGCACTACACTTTCAAAAAAAAAAAGTTAATGTACAGTATTTGATTGAAAAGTCCTATTTGCGAATGATGCTTAGCATTTAAGGTTGTGATGATGAATATATAAATATTAGGGAGGCATATGCTACTCCAAAATTGGGTTTAAGAATAATCTACAGAAGGCAATTATTATGAAATAAGTTAATAGCATGTGATTCCCACTATCAATCAAATTAAAACTATTAAAATAACTTACAATTATTTTTCTGGCCTGTTTTTTATTCAGAAATCTACTTATTTTATTGAAAACTGTCCTTATTTGACTGTAAAGTTCAATAATGTCTTTGTCTTTATAAACACTTGAAATCACTCGAAAAAAAATTTTCCTCACGACCCGCACCTAAATTAAATTATTTTGTATGAACTACAATATTTGCTATGAAACTATATCTTAAGGTAATTAACTTATTGTAATTTAATCATTAAAGATTTACTTGTGTAAAATGATTAACACTTTTTACGCTTAACGAAATTTTAAACTCACATAATTTACGTGCACAAATTTATTTATATTCTACCTTTTACCAGCACATATTCATGCTATTAACGCCAATACAACGTAGAATATAAATAATCTATTGTATTTAATTTACCTTCAAATCTAATCAAAATCTAAGCAAAAAATCACGACACTCAAATCTGCATGCAATCTATTCATCAACTAATGGATGTCGCACAACAGAAAATCAAATTATCAAAAAGAAGTTAAAGAGAAAAGAAGCAAACACCCATAACCGCCCGATATCGCATTATTGCAAGATTGTGATAATACACATGTTGCACGATAGCAAAAGAATCTCTTACAGAGATCTACTCTTGTCCAAATCGCGACAAAACATCAAATTTTCCGACCCAAATCGTCCCCACGGCATCAGCTCATACGAGTAACAAAGTAGAAAACCGTGTAAAAGAAAACCCGAAAAACCGAATGAGTGATCTACTTACTCGTACTCGCTGACTTGGATTGAATTCGATTCTTTGAGCGGCTCTATGAGTGAATGAGTAGTAATACTAAGTGAGAATGAGTAGCGAAACTCGATTCAAAGACTCTACTCAGAGTGATTTTGGATGAGTACCAATACCGAATACTTTCATGAATGAGTATTCGATACTTATATTCACTCAAAGTATTCGTTACTTTATATCGAATGAGTACTTTTTGCACATCTCTATCCGTTAGTAATGAATTTGTATAAAACAAAAAAAAAATCGGTCATACTCGAGTAGACGTTTTTTTTTTTTGAGTGATTTACCAAAGGAAATGTAAATTGTTCTTTCAGTGGGCCATGGGCCTCTCCGGGTAAGGACGAGGTCACCCTGCTTCCACTCCTTTTTACTTGTTACCCTTGTTCCTTGGACAAGTCAGTTGTCCCTTGTGTAGTTACCTACACCTTTTGCGACGTCGGTCGCCTTGTCTTTGTTCGACCCCAAGAAATTCGTGAGTGCGAAATTTTTTTGTAATGGGTACTTGTGCTGGGGGAATGAACCCACCCCACGACACCGCAATGCTAGCCTGCCAGCGTATTTACGCGTCCCCAGACAAGGGCATTCTCGGCAGATATCTCCATATTCTTCTGCCGAGGCAGCAGACCATCGCTGCAGTCCTTTACGTACTTTTGAATTTACTTTCTACACTACAGAGAATAAAAATTTTAGAGATAATATTCACGTGACGCATGTCGAAGTAGCAATGTGCTGGCACAAAAGTTCTTGGCAAGGAGACATAAAGTGAGACAGAGAGACTCTGCGACGGTGGCTTGGCTAATAACTTCGAAATGCGCACGCCGGTGACGCTTGCATACTAATATTTCGGTAAATGTATACCAAGTATCGTATGTGTTGCATAAACATACATTTATGTTGATAGCTACACTCGGCCAATTTGGTAGTGTGTTTATAAATACAATGAGAAAAAGGTACATATATGTAATAAAGCAGTGGCGTACCCAGGGGGGGGGGGGGGGGGGGATATCGGGATATATTCCCACCCGAAATTTTAAAAATAAGAGCAAAAATATTTTGAGCAGGTTAATATATTACTGTTAAATAAAAATGTATGTATCTTTCAATAAGATATAAAAATTTACAAAACTAAAACGTTCTATATCCTGTACTGCTCACCTATTCTTGCACTAGGCCATCCATGCGAATGCGGCAGCTATATTGATCTCAAGTGAACGTTGCCATTGCTCATTTGTTTGTAGTTCTGTACACATTTGACTAATAACCGTGAGTAATAATAAATATGGAGAAGTGGCTGCAATAAATATGGAGAAGTGGCTTTTAACGGGTAGCTGCAAAGGTGCCAAAAGGGATTCTTTGATATCCAGTGATGCAGTGGAAACACGAAGGCAGACTCTAGATGCTCATTTGGATCAACCAGAAAAAAGGCAAAAGACCGTTATTGGTAAGAACGATTTACTTCACGTTTAAGATGTTCATTTTATGTTTACCAAATGCTCTAGATTTCAAATTTATTCCTGTTTTGAGTGATTGTTACTGTATTCATAGGGTTTTGTACTAGTTAAAAAATCGTATTGAAATTGCGACTGTTTATCCGCCTGTGTGTGTGTCATATCAGTTTTTCTCCGAAACCATAGCAGCTACGGACACCAAACTGTGTATGCATATTAGAAGTTATGGGCTTAGAAATTTCCAGATATTAGAAAATTGTTCAAGTAGTTTAGGGGGGTCACCCATATCGAAGGGGAATCCCTCAAAATAAAATTTAACTGGAAAAGGGATTTCCCAAACTGGCCTTCAAGCAGTGCTACCAGCTTCGTAGAATGCAGAGGGAGAGAAAATGTACGAAAACCGGCCGGTCTTCATCACGCCGGGTATAGTTAGGCTATTGGCAGGGCATATATACTAAAGAGAACTTGCAATCGATCAGCTGTTCGAATGAAGAGAGAGGGAAGAACTGATTAAAATATACGATGTGTTAGTGCCATTTCCGTGCAAGTTCAATTTTTGATTTGCTATGCATATACAATACATACAAACTTTTAATCCATTTTCCCCAATTTTCTCCTTACTCCATAAGTATTGCTAGAAATAAAATTTGTTCGAACTGCAAGTGCTATCTAGTAGATGCTATTGGTACGGCAAGAACAGAGTAAATGTGCACTTTCAAATAGTATACAAAGTTAGGCGGATCTATTAGCCACCTGGGGATAGGGGTCGATGCATGTTTATCCTGATATATAAGCCTAGGTGCTAGATGATCCTTAACAATATTTATTTATTTTCAGGATCAAGTCAAGATGAAGTTACTAATAGCAGCTTCAAATTGAAAGCTGGTAAAATTGGTTTTGTTGATGTCGGAACTTTTTTAAATAAACCTATGACAGATATTGAAAAGTATCAAGTGTTGACAAAGCCATGGGTTCCAAATGATTTATATAGTTTTCCACCAGGACATAGAAATTTGAAATTTCAAAAAAAAATAGCTCTGTGAATTTTCTTGGCTGGCATATTCAGAGGAAAATGTCGGCCCTTTCTGTAAGTTTTGTGTGATTTTTGCTAAAAACACTGAAGTAGGTAAGGGGCAACATGTGCGTTTGGGTGCCTTCGTAAACACACCTTTTATTCGCTGGAAAGATGGCAAAGACGAGTTTTGGCGACATTAGCAAAGCAATTACCACAAAAATTCATGTGTGTCAGCTCAATATTTTTTCAATGTCTTTGAAGGAAAATGTGACGACATAAGTTGTGAAATTGAAAAAGGAAGAAAACAAAAAGTAATGGAAAATAGAGAGAAAATATTACCTGTGATAAAAACTGTCATATTCTGTGGAAAGCAAGAAATAGCTCTGCGAGGACATGATGACAGTGGAAAAATTAATTTGAACGGTTTTGAAACCAATCAAGGTAATTTCAGGGCCCTTTTAAAATTTGGGGTTGATTCAGGTGATTCTCCTTAAGGTCACATTTAGAGAATTGCAATGCTAATTCTTCATACATCAGCCTGAAAGTTCAAAATGAAATAATAGACACATGTGGTGAAATCATTCTTTCCAAAATTGTCCAAAAAATAAATGGTGCGAAATGTTTCTCCATACTTGCTGATGAAACCACCGACATCAGTGGTATTGAACAATTTACACTATGCGCAAGGTACACGGTGAAGGAAGGAAACGGATTCACTTTGAAAGAAGATTTTTTAAAGTTTGTGCCAGTCCACGACACCACAGGAGCTGCGCTTGCATCCAAACTATTAACTGAATTGGAGTCAATGGGTATCTGTCTGGCCCATTTAAAAGGACAAGGCTATGATGGAGCCGGGGCGATGAGTGGTCGATACAAAGGTTGCTGAAGCTCTGTATGTGCATTGCTCTAGCCACACACTTAACCAAGTCCTAAGTCATGCGTGTGATGTCCAAACCGTAAGAAATTGCATTGCCACAGTGAAAGAAATAATTAACTTCTTTAGGCTATCCCCGAAAGGAAATGCAGTTTTGCAAGAGGAAATCTTGAAAGATAACCCAGGTTAAAAAAAAACACGTCTCTTAAAGTTTTGCGAGGCTAGATGGTCCGAACATTTGAGCGCACTTATTTCTTTTAGAGAGCTTTGCTTCCCAATTCTTAGGGCACAAGATTTGATTCAAAGCGTAGATGATGATCCTCAAGTGTCAGGAAAAGCATTCACTCTATCGACGGCTTTGAGTCAGCAGAGTGTTCTATTTAAGTTTTGGGCTTAGTAAATATTTACAAACAAAAGAATGTGATCTATCACAAGCTTTGAGTTACGCCAATAGCCTACATCAGGAGATTCAAGAAATGAGAAGCCAAGCTGAGAGTACGTTTCATGAGATTTTCCAAGAGGCTAAGCGAATTGCTGACGAGGTATGTTTTCTTACGTTTTTAAATATTTTGTAATTTGTCAAGACTTTTTTTCACTTGAAGGTAGGAGAAACAATCGATGTGCCCAGAATTACTGCAAGACAAACTCAAAGGGCTAACTATGAGGCCAACAATCCGGAAGACTACTTCAGATGTAGTATTTACATTCCCTTCCTTGACTACTTTTTAAAATGTCAGATAGGTTTTTAAACCATAGAGATGTTTTGGAAAAGTTATCCGTACTGCTACCGGAAAAACTGTTGAAGTCCGATTCAACAGAAATTGAGTCATGCTCGAAAGTTTTAGCAGAACAGTGGCCAACAATTATTACTGACCCTTCCCAATTCAAGAATGAGCTGGTAATGTGGAAGAGAATGTGGAGTGAGAAAGCTCAATGTAATATTCCTAAAGACTTCTTATTATCTCTTGGTAGCTGCAATGACACAATATTTCCAACTTTACATTCAATGTTGAAGGTAAAGCCCAGTAATTAATTAATTTTTAATTGAAGGTCATCATTATTGTATGCTTTCATGCTGCTATACATGGATGTATAGATACATAAATATATATATATATATATATATATATATATATATATATATATATATATATATATATATATATATATATATATATATATATATATATTATTACAATTTTTCTATCCCGGAGCACTCTGGGCCTCTGGTAGAGACCTTCGACTGGGGCCCTCGGACCCGGTTAGCCCAATGAAGAGGGGCCGTGCGCCACTCGCTTTTCCAATGGGCCCCACGGGAGTCGCCAAGCGAGAATCGCGACTCGTCGAAGACTCGTACCGGCACCGATGTTATTTCCGCGCTCGCGTACCGACTGTGTCGCCTATTCCTCCCTACACCAACTCGCACACCTAAACAGCGCGTGGAATCTAAGGGGAATTTATGTCCTGCTGGACCCTTGAGCCACACCACGTGTTGGCGGAGCACCCTCGAGCCTTCCACACCTGGGGTACTATTCGTGCTCGCCCACTACGCCACTTCCCGAGCCAAACCTTACACTTTGGCACGTTCCACTTGTGGAAATAAATTCTACAAAAGCAAATATTATTGGAAATAATTATTATTATCGTGAAATTCAGATTTAAAAATAAATTATACAAAAAAAGAAATACTACAACGAAAATACTCTTACGCTCGTATGTCGATAGTAGCTAACTATCCGGGGGCCCCCTAGTCTGCGGCTTCCAACTGTAGCGTTCTCCTGGCTTTCTCCATCAATCGCCTTTTCCCGTACAATTCGCCGAAATCTGCCGTCCCGCCAACTCCAAAATTGCACTTTCTTGAATATTCCGCCTCCAATCGCCTTTTTCCGTGCAGTTCACCGAAATCTGCCGTCCCGCCAACTCCAAAATTGTATTTTCTTGAATATCCCGCCTAACGTTCAAAAGAAAATTCCGCCAAAACGCTCGCCTAGTCGAATTCCCAGAATCCAAAGAAGAGAGCTTTTCAAGCTCCATCCGGGGCCTTTTATCGTTTCTGGTTGCCACGCTTTCCTCCAAGCGAGCTTCCGAACGTGGCTCCACTTTCTCGTCCAGTGGAGGCGCGCGGCATTACGGACTTTGCTGCATTATCCGTAGGCGTTGTTGTAATCGTTCAGTTGAACGCACTGATCATATGGCAGCTCAAAAGCTCTCGGTGGGAACTGTCATTCCCAATGTTTATTTATTTGCCGAGACCAACTTTTGTTCTCTTGTTCGAAGCATGTATTTATAGTTGAGTCTTGAAATGCGAATACAGACGATGATCAAGAATTTACAATATCTGATAAAATTGATCTTTCCTTCATTTTCATCCGAAGTAACGGCGAGCGGCAAGTATAATTGGTTAATCGTCGAATCAGTGTGTACGCTTGTTTGTTTTTGTTTAAGAACTTTTCGGCTTCCTGCCAGCTCTCTTTGTGAGACCGCCGGAAAATCCTGCTTCTGGTGTTATTGGTGACGTTGCCGGTCGTTTTCTGGTCGATCGCGATGCACCAGGTGATGATTTTTCTGTTGGTGAGTCAACTGCATTCTTATTGGACGATGATGGTGTACTTGAACTATCCTTTTGGTTTTGAATTGTTTTCGCTTGTTGGTCCGTCAAATAAATGTCGGAAGCACTGACTTTAATGTCTTTTCCGTCTATGTCTACAGTGTACATTACTTTTTCGCCGCTTTTGTCGATTGCTTTCACTGTACCTAGTTCATAGTCATCGTCGAGCAGAGCATAGACAGAATGATCCTTCAATGGTAGAGTATCTCCTTCGCCAAACACAATTGATTCTCGTGGAATTATTTTGGATGCTCCGTCTTCAAATAAAACTACAAATTTGTTGCCGGCCTTCTCTTCTGTCACTCGTCCCGCATAATATTTTTTTATCAACCCATTTGGATAAGCAACAGTAAAGCGATGATGTTTCAGCCACACTTTTTGAAGGTGCATCCTGTGTTTTGCTAGTCGACGACTGTGGTTTGCCCTGTTTGGTCTGTTTAGGTTTGGACTCTTCCTCATCATCACTCTGCGATTTTGTAAGTGCTCTTTTCAGCGTGTGTTTCTCCACCTTCTTTGTTGGTGTTTCTGTCTCGTTTTCTTGTGGACTCGCTGATTTTTCTTTGCTGAGTTAAAGGTTAAAATGTCTCTATGAGTAAATCGTATTTAATAAAAATGTTAACATTTTGCATGGTTTCTTATCTGTCGGGTTAGTTAAAATTTACGATGTTGTGAGTAGTTTCGTTTTAAAAACGGATTAAATAACTAAAGTGTTTAGTGTTTTTTTTTTTTTACTTATATGTAAAGCTTGACTTATCTACGCAAAACAGAAAACTAATGTTTTATTGCTTTGCACTAAATTTCGTGACTAGGTTAAGAGTTTCAACTAAAATTAAGAAAAAAGGATTAAATACATTTTAAATTTCTACTTCCGCTTGGCTCGGGAAGTTATCCTCGCGGAGAACTTATATTATTTTTTTTTCTGTTTTTTTTTTTTTTATTATACTTTTAAATAAGACCGCGGGCACCCTTAAACTCGTGTGTGGAAGGCTCCCGTGACAACGTACGAACATTTACCTTCACATAAATCCAGCAATCAAGCAACACAAAATCCCATTCAAATGGTAAAGTTTCGAAACGCATCAACATTCAAAAAAATGTTATACCCCCAACTACTTGAGAACAGCAGAGTTCGCAACAACAACAACATTCGGAGCTACATGCATACTTGATAAGAATATTGAAGAACCTGCAAAAAGATGCAAATGGACAGACAAGTGCCTCCCCCCGCTAGATCATCATCTGGTAAAGATCAATCAAGGAAATGGGATTCAAACTTTGTATCGTCGTCAACTACAACACGTCCAGTGAATGAACAAGATGCTGAATATTGGTTGGAAAAATTTAATGCCAGCGATAGCGGGAGTGGCATTTGCTTGTGTTGCTGGTGCTGTCGCCGGGAGATTTCGGGGAGTTTGTTACGGGTCACCAAGCAGAGCACACGTCTTGAGAGCCGCGCTGGGAAGCGAAGTTTTGAACGTCGACAGGAGATGAACAAAGGCATAATTTCGTGACGTATGTGGAAATTTGTGTTTTCGCCCGAAATTGCGAAATCATTTTTAATCAAACTTTGATTCGCTCGATTCCGTCGCGAATGGAATCTTGTGTGTTCGCTTGTAATGTTTGGAGAGGTATTCGACATGATCGCGTCTTGACGGGAAGGCCAATCGACGGTTGTAATGTGCATCATCTCATTTGTTTGAAGCAAAGGAATAATTTATGTGCAAGTGAAATTTAGAGGAACGAGCGCTTACGCCCGAATTTATTAGTGACCCAATAAATATCGAAGATAGGGAATGTGATTTTTCGCCATTGACCATTGCGGGGATTTATCGGTGCGGAACCGAAACTCACAGATTTAAATAGCGCAACTTCATGGTAATTTTTCTTATACGCCGTTAAGTACATTTGTATGTTTGTGTGCCATGGGGTGGAGTCAGATTAGCGGCAATAAGAAATTAGTACCGTCGGGAATGGAAACTTAAAAACTAGGTACATGGCTTAGATGTTGCGGACTCTTTTGTATTAGTGTACGGAGAATTAGAGTACGGTATTAGAACGTTTAGAGAATTGTATGCAAAAGCGAAATATTAATGTATGGAGAACGAAAGGACGGTATTAGAATGTTTAGAGCATTGTATGCAAAAGCAAAATATTCGTGTACGGAGAATTAGAGTTTACGGTTTTAGGATATTTAGTGACTTGTATACATACGCAAAATATTAATGTATGGAAAACGAGAGTACGGTATTAGAACGTTTAGAGAATTGTATGCAAAAGCGAAATATTAGTGTACGAGGAACTAGAATTTACGATATTAGCACATTTAGAAACTTGTATCTCTATTTGATGTATATAGAAATGACCAATTGGAAACCTGCATCGTCATCGAGCGCTCGACGGACATGTGGGTAAGTACCCTTTTCGTTCCTTATTTTGTTAAAATTGTTCATTAAATATTTGTTTTAATAACCATTTATATGTATCAAAGTTTAAGCAACAAAAGTGAAGTACATTATTGTGTTCTCTTTCCAAGAAGGGGTTACTGGTCACTGAACACGAGTAATAGTAATATTATTGGATTAAATTCTTGCATTTTTTTTGAGAAAATAGTTTGATTGGCTTTTTGATAATAGAAGTAATGTTGTGCTATTGTAATAATTTTATTCATGCATAAATTCAATACAGGATGAAATAATTAAACCCACCTTTCGGTCTTTCTATTTTGTCTTCCCTGACCGGGTATAGGACCCGGTACGATGGTATGCTTTCCACGCCACAAATGAGCCAGCCATCGGGCACTAAATAAACTCTTTTTGTTTCACGTGACGTCGCGGGTTGAGTGGCCCAAGCAGAGTGCCTCTTTATGGAATAGAGTTATGCAATCGAATTGTATAATTCTATGGCATAAATTGGTCATCGGGGTACTTTTCTTCTGATGGGAAGACTTATGCAAGTTAAGTTGTATGAGTTTTCCACTCAGAAGAGGAATACCTGGCCACTGCAACAAATATGGATTTAAATCCGGTTGGGTGGGTGCGAAGGGGCTCCATCACCACCCGGTTGCCCTTCTCTCATTTATGGGTCATGAGCTTCGTCGGGTAACGACGAAGTTACCCTAAGTCCGCCCCTTTTTACAGGTTTCACTTGTTCTCGGAACAAGTCCTTTTTCTCCCGGTGTAGTTGCCTACACTTTTTGCGACTTCGGTTGCCTTGTTTTGTTCGACCCCAAGAAATTCGTGAGTGCGAAATTTTTTGTAGTGGGTCCTTGTGCTGGGGGAATGAACCCGCCCCACGACACCGCAATGCTAGCCTGCCAGCGCATTCACGCGTCCCCAGACAAGGGCATTCTCGGCAGATATCTCCATCTTCTTCTGCCGAGGCAGCAGACCATCGCTGCAGTCCTTCACGGACACTTCTGAAACTAATTATTCACTACAAATCCGTGCCAACTTGAGTTTTTAACTTCTCCATACAAGTCGCGCGGGTGCAGCGCTGCGACCTGTTACTGCGAGTTTCAATTGTCATTTCATACGTGATTTCTAACATTATTAGTGCGTTGTTGTTTATTGTGTGAAGATTTCTGTGGAATTACGAAGTGATAAACAAAGTATTTACCTTATCGGACTTCCAAGCCACCAGATAAATGGTGCAAAATTACCATCTAATCGACAAGTTCTCACCGTTTTATTTTACAATATTCGTGAAGTCAATCTGACTGTTAGTGAAAGTGCGAATCTTGTTATAAGAGAGTGCATTATATTTTGGGAAAAAGCCAGAATTCCTACAAAGGCGCTTTCTAACTGCGTGAAGAAACTTGTTGATTTATATCATGTTTGGAGGGATCTGCAAAAAAACTGTAAGAAAACTCAGGTGACGTTCAAGAACTGTGAACATAATTTTGTAAAAGACCTTGATAACTTATTTGATATTGCACATGCTGATGCCTTCGACAGAATGAAGTTAGAAGAAGACAAAGAATTTTTAAGGAAACAGAGAGAGCCTGGTCGACCGGGATGCTTAGGTGGAATTGACAAAAATTGGCAGAGAAAGAAGAACGAATTAGGCAAAGACGATTGGAAGAAGAGGAAAGAAAGTTAAAACAAAGAGAGTTATTGGCTGTTGCATCTACTTCTTCGATAGATAGCTTGGAATATCTTGAGAATTCGTATGAGAAACAGATTTCGAGCTCTGAACTTAGTACTCAAATTCCTTGCCCTGAAAAAAGTTCTAAAAGAGGGACGAAAAGTTTCATAACTCCTAAACTGGTAGCAGCTTTAGATCGATGCCAATTAAGCATAAGGGACTTAGTTTACATTCTCCATGCGGTTGTAGAAGCGCTTGGTCTGAACAGCGATAATTTCCCTATTAACAAATCCTCGATTCAGCGCATTCGTACTCAGGCGAGAATATCCAGGGCAGAAGCAATAAAAACTGACTTCCAGAATAACTTGCCTGACAAAAGAAGAACGCTTGCCAATTATTGCTTCATTTCACGATAGAGAACAGCTTCTTGCAGTACGAAAATTAGAGAGTTCTTCTGGAAAACATCAAGCTAAAGCCATTTCAACTGCATTCTTTGACTGGAACCTCCATGATAAAGTACAGATAATGTGCTGCGATACAACAGCTTCAAATACTGGCCGTTTCAGTGGAGCTTGTGCTATTTTGGAGCAGACTTTAGAAAGGAAATTGCTGCTTTTTGCTATTCGTCATCATATTTATGAATTGGTGCTGAAAGCTGTTTTTGAAACCAAGGTAAAGCAAATTACACGTAGCCCAGATATTCCAATTTAGATAAGAGATAATTGGAAACATATTAACACCGATAACATTGAGCCACCTCTCGATTTCGTTAAATCACATATTGCTGAGACAAACATTACATCTTTGTTAACTTTTTATAAGACTGAACTGGAAAAACCTTTTATTAGAGACGATTACCGCGAATTGGTTGAACTATGCGTTGTGTTCTTAGGAGGAGATACAGAGAATAAACTAAAACTCAGGCCCCCCGGAGCTTTGCATCAAGCGCGATGGATGGCGAGAGCAATCTATTCTATAAAAATATGTTTGCTTCAATCGCAACTTAAAATTACTGCAAAGGACAAAAATGCTCTACAAGATGTTTGCTTATTTATCGCCACCTTGTATACTAAACCTTGGCTCGAATGCACAGTGGCAATTAAAGCACCTAACCAAGACTTGTGCTTTTTGAAAGCTCTAAAAGAATATGAGAAAGTTGACGCGACAAGTTCCAAGGCATCCATAAGCAAGTTTGTTCGTCATTTATGGTATTTGTGTGAAGAAACAGTCATGTTATCACTCTTTGATGAAGAAGTTGATTCCAAAACAAAGACGAAAATGATTAATAATTTAAACAAAGACGAAAGTTCAGATTCCGCTAAACGCCATCTCCCATCGAAGGAAGAAATTACGCAAAATTTGATTGGTAAGCTTAATATTTTCTTGTTTCTTTTTTCAAAGTTTCGTGGCTTAGTTTTTGCACATTTAAACTGTTTTTTCTTTCTTACAGAAATGACGCTGGATGATTTTGTGACTCAAAGAAGCAAACAATTTCTATCTCGACTGCAGATTGACGAAAGTTTTCTTCGGGAAGATGTATCTTCTTGGGGTGACAATCCTGCTTTTTTGGAAGCTAGAAGACAAATAAGTCGTTTGAAGGTCGTAAATGACACAGCTGAAAGAGCTGTTAAATTAATGCAAGATTTTAATGGACTTATCACGGCTGAAGAAGAGCAAAAACAGTTTTTGTTATAATTTACTTTATTTGTTGCATTTTTATTACACCATTTTCTATTAAACTTTAGAGCTCGGTCGGCACGGGTTGCAATCATGCTACAAATATGAAATTTCATATTTAAGTACATTTTAGCATTTTAAAAAAATTAAAGGGTATGCGTTTCGAAACTCTAAAAAAAAATTGTTTTTGCCATATAAGGGACACCCTACTGTGTACATGTAGGCAGTAAATATACGAAACAAAACGATTCGTGATATTTAAAAATAAAAAGAGAGCTATGCATTTACAGATTTTCATTTAAATTGTGGAGAAACGATTCCTTATTTTTTTTTCAACGAAATTAAATAAATAAAAATGCTTACGAATGAATAATAATAAAAATGAAATTTAAAATTAGTATATGACTAATATTATAGGAAATCAATTTTAAATCAGCGCTCATGAAATTAAATTTTTTTATACAAGATGAAAACATCTTCAATATTTTTTGCAAATATTGATAAGTGAGTTCGAATTCCAGGAAAACCACCCAAACGAAGCGGTAACGATCCACAAGGTGAAAAATGACTTTTATTTGCATCTTGAGAATGGGATCAAATATAAAATAGGTGTGTACGAATAGAATTTATTTAACTTAGTAAAAACTGAATCTTGAAATATGCTAGCAGTGGATTTTATCCACATTACAAATTAAACCATTAAAAGAGCTTGGTTAGTGCGCAAAGTATTGAAAATCGCTGTGGCAGTCATAAATGGCTACGGGGGAGAGTTCATGCAATATGCTTCTTGTGTTCAGACGCTATGCATTTACTCGTGTCAAATTATAATTACATGTGTTCAGTAATTTTGATTATACACATGCTCTTAGTCTCCCGTTAGTAGCGAATGATTAAACGAGTGTTCCTTTTAGCTCAAGAAAATATGTCAGCCGAAGAGCAACGAGCGGTCACCGAAGCGATCGATCGAGTTGGACGAGATGGCAGAACACTGTAAATGCTGGAATCTAAAGTCCAATCGAATATTCTGATAAAGTCTGTGGAGAAAGTGCGGGTTACTACCAAAAACGCCAGCACACAGACAAATGATCTTGATTTCAATAAAACAGCCTCTTTGAACGTTGTTATCGACTTAATTAAGGTACTAGGAAGCGATTTTAATTTGAAAATAGCCGAATTGATTCAGAAAAATGACCAGGCTCAGCAAGAAGCCCGAAGCTTTCGTGAAGAGGAGAGAAAAGAAATTGAGAAGGTCAGAACAACTGTCGAGTATGTGGTTGATCAGGTCGAGGTTTGCAATGAAGGAGTGGAGTGGTTGAACAAATAGAAGCTGACCCCCCCCCCCCTATCACGAGAATAATTATAACCAGACCACTGCTGGGCCTAGTATACACATCAATCCGAGGAACGACAGCTAATTCATTCAGGATCAAGTTCAAATGGAACTCGATAACATGAGGTTAAATAGACAATATACCGGCGACAATACCGAATTTACTCAATCTCGCAACGAAACAATACAATGTAATGATTTTAGGTCTTGATATTGCCAAGCCCAATGATGTGACCCAAATACTTCACCTCCGTCATCACAAACTGACTCTTCTGTATGTTGATGATTAACCCTGCCCTCCGGATGTGCAGAGCCACCTCCTGAAGCAGGTCGATGTGTTCGTTAAAGGTCTCGGTTATAAGCAGCAGATCGTCCAAGTAAACGAAAACTTGGTGCCGTAAATGTGGTGGTATCATCTTATCTATAAGGCGCGTCATTGTTTGAGGGGCGTTGCACAATCCGAATGGCATGGTCACGAATTAATACAGGGGCCGACATGGGACTGTGAAGGCTGTTTTCTCCTTTGAGCCAGGGTCTAAGGGATTTCGCCAGAAGGCGTCTTTGAGGTCTAAGCTCGTGATGAAATGGGCTTTAGGCAACCGACTCAGTGACGGCGTTCAAGCGCGTGGCATCTAAGCATAACCGGACCTTGTTCGGCTTGACAACTAAGGTGGCCGGGGAAGCCCATGCGCTCTGCGATTCTTCGATCACGCCTAATGCTAGCATTCGATCAACTTTGGCATATAACAACTTTTCCTTCGCCGGAGATATAGCAAAATGTCTCTGTTTTATGGGTTTAGCATCCCCCACATATATTGTGTGTGACACCAGGGCCGTCCACCCGAGACCTTCCTTCTCATGCGATGGAAAAGCCGATATAGCCGAGTCAAGTCGCAGTTGTTGATTCCCATCCAGTGTTTGTCGTAATAAGTGAGTGGTTTTAGTTTTGTCAGGAATTGTGGTGACGGACTCCAGGGTCGTGCCGGAAAAGTGCCGGGGCCAAGTTAAATTTTCGAACGAAATCCACTCCTAGATAAAGATTCTGGGTTAATTGAGGTATGATGTAAAATTCCAGAGTTTTAGTCACTCCTTTAAAGGTTACATCCGCCATAATTTTTCCCACTACAGAGTGACGAGTTCCGTCCGCCGTGCCTAACCAGGTGGTAAAATGGTGGATTTGGTCCGCGTGCATTGCCAGTACCTCCCCTGCAAAATCGGCTGATATGCAATACACACTGGCTCCCGTATCGACTAAACCTGACAATCGTTTTTGCAGGAGGTGTACTGACGCATATAGTCGAACGTCATCCCTCAATAATTCGTCTAAGTGTATGTCCCTCAGTACCTTCCTCGACTGCCTGACCCTTCTCCAGAAGCTCCGCATCCGACGCGTGGCTCGCTTTCTTCGCGGTGGGACAGTTGTAGCCAACTCCTCATGGAAGATGCGCTGTCGAGTAGCCAAATAATTCCGCAGTCTGACGTAGAAGGGCTTGGCATGCCAAGGAACCTTCGCCTCGCTATCATTTCCCTGCGCGTCCGCCTCGACAAAGGATGACGTCGGTTGTGGAGAACTGTGTTTGGTGGTGCGAGTCAGCAGAATTGGGGTCATGTCTGGGGCTTGGCAATATCAAGACTTAAAATCATTACAAATGGCGCCCAACGTGGGGCCAAAACATCCTAAGGGGATAAAAGATTCGCGTCTTCTGACGAGTTGGTCCTTTACGGAGGATTTAAGGTACTTTGGTACTCGAGCCTCACAAACAGGAGCTGTGGAGTTGTGTGATACACCCTAGCAGTCGCTTCACGTGAATTGTAGCTTCCGCTCTCCTTTGTTTGATTTTTTTTTCGCGACAGAATCCTTCCGATGTGTTGTTCCAGGTTAACCCCTGTGAGGACCTTCTATTTTCTTGATGGAACTGTCAGCCAGATGGGGTTTCTCCTGTCGGCCTGGACTCTCAAGAAAATAGAAGGCTACCTTGCCTTTATGTCGCGGAAGGATTCTACTTATTTCGTATGCGTCATAGACGAGTGGTATCGGTTCAACGTTCGGTGGCGTATGCTGAAGTTGCGAAGCCCGGAATGCTTCCACGAGTCGGGAATTTTGACCGCGTACTAAGCTGTTATAGTAGCTCTACCACCTGTCTCGTCGAGTCATTTAACGTAGTTTAGAGACGGTTTTTTTTTGTAATGTATGTGGGTAGGGGGTTAATTTTTGTAAATCGACCGAAAGCACCCTTTCTTCGGCAGACTACCACGCACTCTCATTTTCCTTTGGAGGAGTCGACTACTGGAAAGGGAAGTGTGTATCAAATAATTTTTTTTATTTTGCTCATTTTAAATAGCTCGCCACTATCGGCCACTCCATTTCATAGATTGTATATAAACATATATATTAGGATAAGCTTAGTTTACATTTTTTTCTTCTCGTTTCTTTTTAGGCATATCTAGCATCAACCAAGATTAAACGTAAAAATGGCAACGAAGCGGACCCCAGACAAACGTTGGACCCAATTCAAAACGGTCCAACCAGCTAACTGCGGGATCTGCTTTGAAGACGTAGTGGAGGGCGTACACAGCGTGCGATTGGAGTGCGGACACCTGTTCCATCGTGCCTGTGTCCAACAGCTCCTCCTAACGTCCGAGCTTTGCCCACTATGCCGGCGACCCATAGAGCGGACAGCCGTAGACGCCCTCCTCGGAACGCACGTCCAGACGCGTGGAGCAGTGGCGAAAGGGGCCCCAGATGCCGAACCACCCTACACTGATGGACTTGCAAGGAGCCGTGGGCGGGGAAGTTCCTGCTGCAGTTGTCGCGGCCGAGGTTACAACCGCGCCTTCAACCCACTCCATTGACACCCTCGTGGCGATAATGCGAGACATGTCTGAGAGGATTGGCAACTTGGAGGGAAGGCTCCAGAACCTCCCGATGAGCCAACCTGTCACGGGAGCCTTCCACACACACAAGAAAACAAACAAACGAAAAAAAAACAAAAAAAAAAATATAATAAGTTCTCCGCGAGGATAACTTCCCGAGCCAACTGAACTCGAGGTTTAACGATGTATGTAACGCTTTATATTTTGTATCACACTTAGAAATTAGAATTAAGTAGGTTCTAAGCAGATCAACGAGCACTTCGCTGACAATGCATTCAATCATTGTGCTGAAATGTCGAAAGCGTGCAATTAATTTCAGCGAATCGGACCGGCAAATACTGATGAAAGAGTACCGGGTACAACTTCAGCCGGGCTGACGAGTTTATCAGATTTACTAAGCGAGCTTCCTGTATCGGATTCCATTTCGAGTGTAACGTCCCTAAATAAATCGTTACTGTTTCATACATTGGTAGCTGATGAATCCAAAAACCTATTATCGGTTCGTGATGATAATCTAGTAAGGCAACTAGTTAATGCGATAGAACAAACAAGCTCAGATCATATAGAATTAAAGCCACAATACGCTTATAATCAACTTGGCACAAATATAAATGAGTCGCCGGAATTATTGCAAGGCATTTATACGTTTAGGCCTACCGTATTTAATACTCCTCCTAGCCAACGGATACAAATTAACAATTCAGTAAATACAAATTCTCCTGTATCAACTCAACAACAGTGTAATGTACGAACACATAATTTTGATTATTGATATTGAATAACATAAATATTCATATGTTATTCATTATCAATAGAAATTACTCATCCTAAAATAATAACCATTGCGTACATTCAATATTGAATAACATAAATACGCATATGTTATTCAATATCAATGTACATACAATGTACATTCATCTTCAGATAAGACGAGTAATTAATGTACAACTACGAAAGTAGATTGTTTTCATATAGGTGTCAAATGACAACCCAGAAAAATATTCGTAGACCATTCATGCGCATGGGTACGCGGTAAGATAAAACCAATGCAATCCAACAAGTGTTCTTTGCATTGTTGATAATTTATGGCACGCTTCGAAAGAAAAATAAAACTCAAGCGCATGAATGGGAATATGAAAAGAAGACGTTTGTGGACACGTGCATTCATGATATGAGTAATGTATGATAATGACTGAATGCACGTGATGACAGGGGTCAGATACACTGGTATTAACCATGACTAATTTATTGGTTGGTCATGGATAATACCATTGAGTTAAATTAGGTGAGAAACGAAGTAGGTTTAGGGTATTGAAATTGAAGTATCGAATATATTGAATGAATTTATTAAGTGTGAAGCAAAGTAGGTTAGAAATGTAGAATAGCGAGTAATGAGTTTATGGAATTAATTAGGTGAGAGAAAAATGTAGAATAAGACTTTAGAATAGTATAAAAGGCAAAGATTTGTAAATAAAAATTTAATTTCCGAACCAGAACTCCTAGAGTTTAATTCATAGCGGTGCCTCGCAGCTCAATTTGATTTTTGGAATTTGCTGTGTCTTGCAGCATATAATAAACCAATAACGCTGTGCCTTGCAGCGAATATACATAAACCAAAAGTCGCGGTGATTCGCTGCGCGTAAGGTAATATTCACAGGGACTTGTCGAGATCGACAAAGGAGTGTTTTTATTTAGAAAGAATGGCGCTAGTGAGCTCCGGCTCTCGCCAGCAAATATCTGCGGAAAGCCGCTTGGTTAGGTAAGGAAATTTACTCTTTTGTTTAGATAAATTTCCTTAACAATCATACCCAAAACAGGGAAGTTCAAACCACCGTATCCACGGTAGGTCCAACTTCATTATATGGCGATCCTGCCAGGATTATACAAGTATGATTTAGGAAAGTTCTTAGTGGACTCATTGGACCAACAGGAACATTACAAATCGATGTGCTCCATTTGCAAGAAACCAGCAAACTAGATGTAGAAGACGTTGTATGATGCACAGTTTTATGGTTTTATCACGAATTGTTACATTTATATACATGCATTTGGTTTAAAATTTGAAGCTGGTAATGAAGTTTAAATGAAAATTATGTTTTTAAATTCCTGTTTTAGAGCCCCTAAAATATAATTATTCAATCCCTAACCGTTTAGGCTTGTCTTTTTGTTGACCCAAAAGGAGACAATTGCCTTCATCGAAATGTGTGAATTTTTGATGAAGACACGATTTTCTTTACTTTCTTGATAAACGTGCTGGGTGATGGCCATTGTTACGTTTATTTGCCATCATGCTTCTAAGATGAAACCACGTAAAAAAATTTCAGGGGGGATTAATGATACTTATAGTAGCCCAGAAGTTTTCCGTTGTCACATTAAATTTTTGAATTTAATAAGTACCCAAAAATTAAATGATGAGACGTCTAGGAAGGCGATAATTTCTCGTGAGTTACCGACCAATCCTGAAATTAATATTCAATTAATTTTTATCATATAATTTTCTCCATATAGGGTCTAGTTCGGGTATGGGAGAAGGGTCAAGTTCGGGTATGGGAGAAGATTGATTATCTCACGCCCACTGTTATTTTTCTCTTACTGAGAAAACATTACTCCCGTTTTTAAAATAAAAGATATCAATATATATGTAAAAAAATTAGGGACAGAACCATAAACTTAGACACAGTGGCAAATTAACGCGCTAAATCAATTTCAAATGGTAATCAACGCAGGAGTGAAATACTAGATCAATATTTAAATCAGGCAAATATTCTCAACACCTTATCATCACCAGACATTAGGGTCGGTTGAAAGAAATCATCGAGTGTTGAATGAATATATGTACTCTTTTGCTGATGACCAGCAGTGGGACAGATGGGTTCCATATTATACGTTTTGTAGTGAATAGTGTTTTCAATATAGTCCGTGAAGGACTGCAGCGATGTTCTGCTGCCCCGGCAGAGGAAGGTGTTGGTTCCTGCCGAGAATGCCCTCGTCTGGAGACGCGTGAATGCGCTGGCAGGCTAGCATTGCGGTGTCGTGGGGCGGGTTCGTTTCCCCAGCACGAGGACTCACTACAAAACATTTCGCATTCACGAATTGCTTGCAGAGATCAAAGAAGACGACCGAAGTCGCAACATTGTAGATAACCTCCACGAAGGAGACATACTTGTTACTAGAACAAGAGAAACCTGACAAGAAAGGCGAAATAAATTCAGGGCCCACAAATGAAAGAGGGGCAGCCGGGTGGTGGTGGAGCCCCTTCATACCCACCCAACAGGAATAAATCCAATGTTAAATTGTTGAGGTGGCCAGGTATTCCTCTTCTGAGTGGAAAACTCATACAACTTGAATTATATGAGCTTTCCCATCAGAAGGGGAGTACCCCGGTGACCAATTTATGTCATAGAATTATACAATTGAATTGCATAACTCTATGCCATAAAGGCACTTGGCTTGGGCCACTCAACCCATAAAGTCACCTGAAACAAAAGAAGGAATTAATCTGTACCCGGCGGCTGGCTCATATTTTGGGGTGGAAGCCTGCCACCGTACCGGGTCCTATACCCGATTGGAAAAGACCGGAAGGGAAAGACCGATTTTCCGTTTAATCCATCATTTTTTTTTTTATTCGAACAACGTTAATGTAATGAAATTGATATATCTCCACAGTATGATTTTTCTATGGCAATCAGCACAGCAATTTACAACACCATATTGAAAAGCATTTAATCATTGAAAGAGGGAAATTGATATTAAAAGAAGATTAACATTAGAAGAAAATTCATTTTACTCCAATTTCCTGTATTATTATAATTATTGTGGTTAGCTCTTGTAGATGCCACACTTTCACCCTACATAAATTATGTTTCAAAAATTTTTACATGGATTTATACGAAATTAAAAAAAAACGATTTTATACGACGATTCTTCTTTTTTTTTTTTTTTTGTTTATCTAAATAGACGGATGCATTGGGATGACGATTGTCGTCCTATTACATTTTTCATCTTGATCGTTTAATAAATTAAATTTGTATATATATTTCATACAATTTTCTATGTGTAATAAATATTAATTTTTATATATATTTGATATGTTTTTTTTTTTTTTTAAATTCAATAAATATTTAATTATAAAAAATGTTAAGAGGTTACTTTCAGTACCTTTCCCTCGACGACGAGCGCTCGTTGACGATGTGGAGGTAAGCAAGTCCTGGAATTTTTGGTAGTGAAGAATCGCGTTCATATATCAAATATTAACACACGAGTATTAAGACATAAAAAAGATCCTAAGGGTGTATAAAATCGTATAAAAATTCAGCTATCAAAGTGTAAATACATATAGACTTCCTTGAATATCACAACCGTATGGTCTTCGAACGTGGTAATGCTCGCTGCTACTTATTCTACTGCTTTTAATGTTTAATATTTCGTTTTCAGCGGTGTCTGGAGTCTCAATTTTATTCACAAGTTTATCGACTTTCTCAGCGTTTAAACTTTTGAATGTTTCATTCCACGAATTGTTAGTCTCTCTAGATAAGTCATCAGCTTCTTTATATGCAATCCGTTGGTCACTATATGGATTGAGTGATTTGACTAATTCTTCTGGATCTAACTTTTCAGTTGATTTATCACTCTTTGTTGAACTATGTTTGAATACACCAAGCGCCTTTTTGCATCCAAACGGTGTGTTTTCCCAGAAACAGGGAGTACGGTCCCGCCGTTTCCCAATCAACATGTGCCGCTCCGTACAATGAAGATCTTCACCTCGGCCTTCCAACCACCTGTTGCACAACACTTCGTGACCTAATGCTGATGGCTCATGGCGATATTGGCAGCTGCTATCATTTTTTTACAGGCACTGTCGTAGAAAAAGTAGCAATATGTGAAGTTTTTCCTTTTTTTTTTTCTTCTTTTCTTTCGCTGTGCATCCACAGGATGGTAGAAGTTATCTCTGCCACAAACCTGAAATAACGCATATTGAACTTGAAGTATCGAACAAAGACCTATAAAGTAATGGACGCGAAATGAGCTTATTTTCATCCATACGTGATTGCATGCAAACGTTCATTAAAAAAAAAAAAAAAGTATTCTGTGCATTTGCATTTGCCTATTTCATACATTTTGGTCGCGTCTGCTCCCACTCGTCTATTATTTACACCATTTTATCAAAGTGCGCTCTTTCTTTATCCCTATTAAATTCAATTTTATTATTGTTTGGACTCTAGAAATCAGAGCCTGAGTTCGTTTTGCCAAATCATTCTAGGCCCCATATATTGGGCCAAACTGTTCTGCACTATTTACAGATTCATCTAACTCCTTCCCCTTTTTCTCATTAAAGCTAACGCGACCAACTTTAGCTCTTTTCATGATGTTAATTTTTCTTTTCTCCTCCCAATACTCTTAAAAACACTTTGATAATCAATCCCCTACAATCCCTTTCATAATTTATCATTCGAATCGCATAAGTATTAAAAATCAAAATTTTCATTCTCGCCGTTTCATTCACAATTTGTTCATTCATAAAGTACTATAAATCCAAAACGCGAATACATTCACACATAAATCAGGCACTCGCGCATTCCCGCACGGACTAACACACTTGTAGCATTTAACTATTTCAGAGACATCGTTCTTCCCACGTTTTTTCACTTGCTCACGTTCCCTTCTTCATTGATTGATGAATTGCTCATGTCGTTTCCGTTACCGCTTTGCAAACTTGGTAACGAGTTGGCAACGTAAGCGAAGGATCGATCACCTTTGGAATTGGTTTAATCTCAGGGGCTAATTCCTTTTCAATGCGATGCAAATCGAAACGATCCTCATATGCGATTAGATTGATGGCAATACCCAAAGGTACGAAACGCCCTGAACGGCCAATACGATGCGAGTAAGTCTCAGCCATACGTGAAAAATCGCAATTAATAGCAACATTCACAGCCTATACATCAATACCACGTGTAAAAAGATCAGAGCAGACTAGATTTCTGCATAGCCCCTGTCGAAAATTCATGGAAAACACGATTTCTATGCGCCTGCGCCATGTTGGCATGGATATAGTAACAACAATAACCAAGTTCCGTGATCTTCTTAGCCAGCAATTCCACACGTCGCGTTGAATTGCAAAATATTATCGATTGGCTTATTTGCAACTTAGAGAATAACGCATTAAGACAATGCACTTTTTGCTTCAAATGTATGAACTTTTGATGATTGAAATGTTTTAGACCAATATAAAATTAAATTTTCATCCCTGTATCCAATTTTAGAGCTTGTTTAAGTATTTCGTATGTGGAAAATGAAACAGCTACCATGGATATTGCTCTTAAATAGTTAATTGACATTCCTCGATATAATCCTCGAACGATACCGTTTTCACGGTAAATTAACGTTAATGTTTGCATCATTCCCATCCTAAATTTTGTTGTATCTGGGCTCATCATTGCGAGTTGCATTCTTCTTCTAGTAACATCCAAGGGATATGAAATTGATTGCGCAACAGCTCCAGCAAAGCCACCACATACCAGTTTTGCAGGTATATGTAAAACAAGGCCACCAGTATTTCTTTCGCATTTATTGCATGCGTACTTTGGCAAATACTTCATGCAAAAAAATTTAAACATCTCAAAACAGTAAAATGATAGCCCGGCATACGGGACCATGCCTGTTAAAGTAGGCAAAAAAACCTCTGTAAAGTGCACGTATTCCGCCTTCATTGCGGAACATTTCAGAAGCACACTGCAAAATTCCAGTGTATTTGCGTTCTCCCATTACTTGAAATGCTAAACGAGCACGAATTGTATCTAGCGGATATGTCAATGTAACAGCCGTCAGTCCTGCACAAGCTCCTGCTATAAATTTATCCGCGTGTACTACAAAGTTTAAATGTAATTCAAACTGCGATAAGTACTTCTGGTACATTTCAAAGGATGTGAACTGCGTGGCTGCGTACGGAAATATCCTAATCATCTGTGTTCCATTGCCTTTATACAATGCCAAAAATGATTCCTTCAATATTATGTGCCTGAGACCACTAAGCACCCCTAAATGTTCGTAATGAGAGGAATGTGCTTGAAGTAAGATTTTTATCCTATATAATGGCGCTACAGCAGTTTTAGAACACATCCCAGCAATTCCCCCAGCCAGAAGATTTTTTCAGAACAAGTTCATAGTTGCGAAAAGATTCAGCGGAAATAACCATTGTGGATTGATAAATGTCTATTTTTCACAAATTAAGTCTGGCTAAAGTTTCACAGGAAATACTATTACTAACATTTCACGAAGAAACAATATAAAGAAAGCCGATAAACTGTCGGTTAAGCTCAAATTTATTTTAAGCACGTTCAGGAGGTTTGATTCAATGTTTTCATTAATTCAGTTCGAGATCGGCGTAGCAGATCGGGATAAACAACAGTAATACACGCTTTATTGTCGCGGCTTACGACGAGCATCACCTTGGCATTTCTAATAAATCCAATAACCACTAACGAATAGCGATACTCCCCTTTCAACGTAGTAAAACCCATACTAAATGCTCAAAGTCTTCACTGCTTCCATTTGCTCTATGTTGCACACTTCCCTGCCTTCGTCGTCCCTTCGAATCGCTTACAAAACATAATTTGTGTCGCTGGCGGATTCGCACGCGTAGATTCATTAACTGACCTGAACTCGGATACTTTAGCAATCTCTGGACACGCACAAAACAACCATTAACTGTCCTATACACTCGCACAACTCAATTATCCAACTTTTGCCTCGAGTCTTTGCTAAATTGCGTTTTTGTCTCTGGCTTGAAGCTTTCATGAACAACGGATTTTTCCACAGAACTTCATATCAATAACAATCCACCAAACAGTCCCTTTTCTTTTTAGTTCGAAAAGGAATTTTCTTGCAGTCAACGAAAGCAGGACAGATGATACAAAGAGCGTCGAAGAAAATGAGACAAAACACAGTTTCGCTGACTGCCACTTACACTGGCCCCGTTCGTCCTAAACTACACTCCACGCTCTAACGTGTCCGATTTCCGTCTGCTGAGTCCCGCAAGCAGAAGTCACACTCTCGTTGGTACGATGACACGAGCTTGGATAACATCACGAGATGGGTCGATTTGCTCGAGTACGGGAATGCAATAAGCACCGGTTTTTCCAGTACCGTTTTTCGCTCGTGCTAATATATCCTTACCACTTAAAGCAATTGGTATAGCCGCCTCTTGAATAGGCGACGGTTCCTCCCAGCCCTTCTCGAAGGTTCCCATTAATATTTCTCGTTTCAAACAGAATTCTTCGAATTCATTTTCTCTTGGGTCTGTTACATCACTAGTCTTAGGTCTATTATCCTTCGGAGGAATCCGCAATTTTGATTTCCAGCCCATGTCATCGTTTTAGTTGTTGCAGCAACTGTCTTATCATTGCTTAAACTTTTTACACTAATTCGAAAAAAAATAGTCCTTAGAAAAACTAATATTAGTTTACTTACGATTTTCCTGATAAGACTCCCTCGCCAACCATTCAAATCACTTATCACCTGACACTTACACTAGAACTTAATCGTATCCGCCTTGTGCACGGAGCGGTTTATGGGAAACTGTTCATTGAAAAAATGTTGAGACACACGGAATAACCTCGCTCGTACCATGTGGAAATAGAAGTGCCATCTATGGGTGAACATGGGGTGGTGATAATGCACACTCGTTTCGGTTATTTTTAAAATTCTAAATCGTTTTTTTGTGTAGATTCGATTAAGTTTTCAATTGAAAGCAATTTATGTTTATAATTATTAGGCGTAATTAAGGGGAAAATAAATCGAAGGAATAAGACAGGCACGCGTTAATTACCGACAAACAAACAATTTTTAATTACTATTATGGTTGGAATGGGTGGAATTTGACAAATTTTGTGGGGTTTAAATGATACAATGATTTTATCGGTCATATAATTTAAGGGGTTAACCGTTTCGTTCTAAGCATTTGCATACCGCGTTACACCGCAATTAGTTAAATTATATTCAAAAGATATTGAAATAAAATCACTACACATTAAAACAGTTTTAGAATTTTGTTTCCCGGGTGTTAAGTACAAAAGAAATTTTTTCACTTATTTTTCATGCGGAAAAAAAAACGAGTGTTGCGATGAGGAAGGTGACTGAATGGTTACTCCTTGTTAAATTGAGTTTGTGCTGTGTGCCTGTGTCAGCGCTGCTTTTAGAGCCATAGCTCCTAGATTACTACAGTTTGCGTATAATACCACCCCACATGTGGACACCAACTATACACCTTACGAATTGGTATTTGGAAAGCTTCCATATCTTCCAAGTGACATAATTGAGAACGATGAGAAAGTCTATAACCTAGATGATTATGCCAGGGAACTAAGACTTAGGTTAAAAATTTCAATTACTAAAGCCAGAAATATGATCGAGAATGTAAAACGAAAACGGGTTCTAGAACAAAATGATATAAACCCTCTTCATGTAAAATTTGGTGATCTAGTATTGGTCAAAAACGAAAATAGGAAAAAACATCAACCGCTTTATAAAGGACCATACAAAGTAGTAGATATTAATGATTGTAATATTTCAATTGACATTAATGGACTCCATAAGACAATACATAAAAATAGAGTAAAATTATGTGAGATAAATAAATAACAATAGATACTTACGAAATATTAGCTTTAAGCTAACTACAACTTAAATATTAGATTCGTCTTAATATTAAATATTTTAAATACTAATACTCATCTTAAGGGTTAGGGTGTAATGTACGAACACATAATTTTGATTATTGATATTGAATAACATAAATATTCATATGTTATTCATTATCAATAGAAATTACTCATCCTAAAATAATAACCATTACGTACATTCAATATTGAATAACATAAATACGCATATGTTATTCAATATCAATGTACATACAATGTACATTCATCTTCAGATAAGACGAATAATTAATGTACAACTACGAAAGTAGATTGTTTTCATATAGGTGTCAAATGACAACCTAGAAAAATATTCGTAGACCATTCATGCGCATGGGTACGCGGTAAAATAAAACCAATGCAATCCAACAAGTGTTCTTTGCATTGTTGATAATTTATGGCACGCTTCGAAAGAAAAATAAAACTCAAGCGCATGAATGGGAATATGAAAAGAAGACGTTTGTGGACACGTGCATTCATGATATGAGTAATGTATGATAATGACTGAATACACGTGATGACAGGGGTCAGATACACTGGTATTAACCATGACTAATTTATTGGTTGGTCATGGATAATACCATTGAGTTAAATTAGGTGAGAAACGAAGTAGGTTTAGGGTATTGAAATTGAAGTATCGAATATATTGAATGAATTTATTAAGTGTGAAGCAAAGTAGGTTAGAAATGTAGAATAGCGAGTAATGAGTTTATGGAATTAATTGGGTGAGAGAAAAATGTAGAATAAGACTTTAGAATAGTATAAAAGGCAAAGATTTGTAAATAAAAATTTAATTTCCGAACCAGAACTCCTAGAGTTTAATTCATAGCTGTGCCTCACAGCTCAATTTGATTTTTGGAATTTGCTGTGTCTTGCAGCATATAATAAACCAATAACGCTGTGCCTTGCAGCGAATATACATAAACCAAAAGTCGCGGTGATTCGCTGCGCGTAAGGTAATATTCACAGGGACTTGTCGAGATCGACAAAGGAGTGTTTTTATTTAGAAAGAATGGCGCTAGTGAGCTCCGGCTCTCGCCAGCAAATATCTGCGGAAAGCCGCTTGGTTAGGTAAGGAAATTTACTCTTTTGTTTAGATAAATTTCCTTAACAATCATACCCAAAACAGGGAAGTTCAAACCACCGTATCCACGGTAGGTCCAACTTCATTATAACAGCAACCGAGAAGCTGTACGACACATCCACAGCAAATTCAATATGAATTTCAACCTCCTTCCGGCCAGAAGAGTATGGTTACCACAAGACACAAAGCGCAATCGAGCGCTCAACATCCAGTTATCACCGCGACACCAAACAGTAGCAATATGCAGTTTGCTACAAGTATGGACATTAAAGCGGAACCCGATATGAGACATAGATCAACAGGTGTAGGACATGTTTCGAATGCGATATCCCATAGAAATGTTGTGAACATAAATAATTATCACCCTGTGGATGCATCTACTCAACAAAATGCAACTACGCGCCAGCAACAAGCTGCAATGCAACCGCAGCAATATTACAATCAATCGCATATTCAAGTGCAGAAGCAAGCCCAAGGTAACCAGCCACACATTCAGCCGCATCCGCCAACACATAGCACATTTGGATACGATCGCGAACACAATATAGGACAATCGGAAAAAGTGTCCAGCAGATATCAGGACGGCAGTAGAAATGTAGGCGGAAGTGGGGGAGCAGGTATACCATATGTTGAGCAACATAAATCGAATCTGTCATCTGCATCGAGGCAACAGCAGCAACAACAACAACATCAACCATCATCGCGTCATAGCTCATCAAATGTTTCATCGTTCCATCACCATATTATGGCATTTAAAGCTCGCAAGATGCCAGCTGACACGACACGCGGGTAATGCAGTGAATGCGATTAATTGGTGGAACATCGAAAAGCTCCCTTATATGAAAGCGTGACCCCGGATGGAGCTTGGGAAGCTCTCTTATTCACTTGGCGTTTTCCCAAGAGGGAGCACGAATTTTGGGCGGAATTTTGGAGGCTATAACGAATTCGAGGATTGATCGGGGGAATCAAGGCGGCTTTCGGATCAGCAAGGAGAGCGTTTTTCTACGACCGAGGTGGATCGACAGCAGAAGTTGGCGGCAGCAAGATTGGGGGCCCCCCGAGTCGAACAAGCCGGTTGAAGGGTGCAAGCTTGGTATAATTTTACATATACTTCTTTTTTAAATATCCTTTGTATATTATTAAACCGTGAAATTAAATTTTGTTGTGATTCAGAAAAAGAAAGAAAAATATTTGGGTGAAGTAGTGAATTAGAAATTGTGAAGTTGGCTCGGGAAGCGAGGTGGCATTCCCGTACGAGCGACGCCCCGTGCGTGGAAGGCTCGAGGGCGCTTCGCCGCCACGTGGTGTGACTCCGAGGTTCGTCAGGGCTCATCCCTCGTCTTAGGTTCCCCCGCCTTAGTTGTGGTCGCGGTTAGGGAGGATAGGCGCTGCATGAGCGCATTGCGCGTCGTGTCGCGGACAGTGTCGGTGCGAGCCTTTTGGCGAGTCGTGATTCTCGCTTGGCGACTCCTGTGGGACCCATTGGCAAAGCGAGTGGCGCACGGCCCCTCTCCATTGGGCTAACCGGGTCCGAGGGCCCCAGTCAGGAGCTCCACCAGAGGGCACGGAAGCGATATTCAGTCACGAATTTGTTACAAACCCCCCAGCCGCGTGAGAACTCCGCTTGGCTGGGAGCCCAATCCCAGTGTGGCTATGCCCCACTCTCGACCGGCTGATCAATGGACCATACCTCCAAGGAACTCGGGAATGGACCCCAGAGCTCCCGAGTATCAACCACGACACAGCACCGCACCTCCGTTGGTACCTCCAGTCCCCGAGGCAGTCCCTTACAGCAGGTCAATCGAAGATGCGATAAAGAAACGGAAACAAGGCGCTCACGAACGGCTGTTATACAAAGAGGAAAGAGAAATAATAAATGCATTAGAAACAACATTTTGTCTCATAGCAAAACAAACTGCATTCAGCATTCATTCAACACGTACGAACATTTCCCCTCACATAAATACAGCAATCAAGCAACACAAAATCCCATTCAAATGTTAAAGCTTCGAAACGTACCAAACACACCTAGCCCATACTACACATACTGTTCAGCCTACGCATCCGACTCATGCAACGCATCCGACTCATACAACACCTTCGGCTCATGCAACACTTGTACGAGACTGTGTAATAGTACATGCAAACATTCTCGCAAAAACTGCATGAGATACTACAGGGCAACCGATGCATACAACTTTCACTTCCCGCACCCACGCATAGTCATCAATTTTAGCATTCTTGAACATCCTCTTCATTTCGTTGTAACGAGTAGCAAGCGAGATGAAAACAAGCGAGAAAGGATGGTGAAGAAGAGAATGCCAGCGATCGCGGTGGCGATAGCGGGAGTGGCATTTGCTTGTGTTGCTGGTGCTGTCGCGAGGAGTTTTGAGAAGGGAGTCTGTTCGAAACCGCGAGACAGCGCGGACGCCGCGTGGATAAAGAATCGAAACGGATTGAAATTGTGATCCCTAATCGTTATTCAGTTTTCTAATTTATAGTCGAACGTATCACTGTGATATTTAAATAAATTTTAAGGTGTTTTTGATATTTTTTAAAAGTTTTATAGTAGTGAAATCAAAATGCCTGATAAAAAAATTGGAATCAAGTACACACAACGATAATAACGGCAATCAGGAATAATTTATTATATCGAAATGAAATTGCCGTGGAATATAACAGGTGTATGGTATAGTTTTGGATATGCGATATTTTGTGAAATCGTTTTTCGAGAGCTGAATTTACTGTGAATGCATGCCGAAATAGACGCGGAAAGATCGTAAAGTTAGAAAACAAAAAAAAAGAAAACAGAAAAGTTGAGGAAAACATTTTTTTTGCCTGAAGTGCGATATAGTTTGTGAAAGTAAATAATTACTGCTAAATTTTTTTGATAACAAGTTATAATTAAATGAAACCAGTTAGTGCGAGTGGATTTGGTTTTCGGTTATACAACATTCACAGGCTTCCCCGCCCCGAACACGAGCGCTCGTAGGAGGAGGTTTGGGTAAGTACCCTTCTTTTTTTTCAAAAATTATATTTTTTGCATGTTTTATAGAAATTACATATATACGAATATGATTAGGAATGAAATGTTCTGATGACATAAAATATAGTTGAAATAATCAAATGCGTGTGGGTACATTTATAAAAAGTAAAAACAAAATGAACGAAGTTGATGACAAAGTAGATGAGACGATTGAATTAATCTTTAATTGAAGTACGAAAACAAATATTAAACCAAAGCACCCGGACGCCTGATCTTTCGATTACGTCTGTTGTCTCGGAAAGACCTTGCTTAATCGGTACTCGGTCGCTTTTGTGTTGATTACATACTGTTGTGAATTATTAGATGATTGCTCTGATCTCTCGTTTTATTTTTTTTTGTACTCGAAATAATGTTATTTTATACAAATAAAATGTGTTAATACCTCAGAACTTTCGGTCTTTCTATTTTGTTTCTTTTGGACCGAGTATAGGACCCGGTGCGGTGGCAGGCGTTCTCATAAAACATGAGCCAGCCGCCGGGTACAATATAATCTTCTTTGTTTCAGGTAACGTCGCGGGTTGAGTGGCCCAAGCAGAGTGCCTCTTTATGGCATAGAGTTATGCAATCGAATTGCATAATTCTATGGCATAAATTCGTCACCGGGGTACTCCCCTTCTGATGGGAAAGTTTATACAAGTCAAGTTGTATGAGTTTTCCATTCAGAAGATGAATACCTGGCCACTGCAACAAAATATGGATTTAAATCCGGTTGGGTGGGTGCGAAGGGGCTCCATCACCACCCGGTTGCCCTTCTTTCATTTGTGGGCCATGAGCTTCGTCGGGTAACGACGAAGTTGCCCTAAGTCCGCCCCTTTTAACATGTTCCACTTGTTCTCGGAACAAGTCCTTTTTCTCACGGTGTAGTTACCTACACTTTTTGCGACTTCGGTCGCCTCGTTTTAGCTTGACCAGGAGAAATTCGTGAGTGCGAAATTTTTTATAGTGGGTCCTCGTGCTGGGGAAATGAACCCGCCCCACGACACCGCAATGCTAACCTGCCAGCGCATTCACCCGTCCCCAGACTCCATCTTCTTCTGCCGAGGCAGCAGAACATCGCTGCAGTCCTTTACGGACTTTTGAAAGTTGATTATTCACTAAAACAGTGACAAACAGGAAACACTCTCGTCGAGAACGCATAGTGCAATACATCATCAATATCAATATTAACATCACATCAGCATCTCTTAATCGTCTTCATTCGACGAACGACGCATCGCGCAATATCAAGCAAGGAGAGGCTCATGCAGGGAGCGTTTTAATACAAGCGATCATCAGGTTTGCATGAATACTTTAAACTATTCTGTAGTTTGTTATAAGAGTGATAGCGGTCGACTGGCGCCTGTACGGTTGTAGTCGAAAACAATATTAGGCTAATGAGGCACCCTGAAGGAGCATTTCGCGCTGTACTTGATGTATTCAAAATAGAGACGCATAATTCTACACGAGGTATAGTTTCGGATACGAACGTCATTGATGGATTGCTATGACTTGAATCTAATCGCCACCCAAGAAAAGTTGAAACAATAGCATCCATAAAAAATAACTTTACGGTGTCCTTTATGGTGCTGAGGTGGTGTCACTGTGCGATGAAAAGTTGTCACTCAATATTAATAAAAAGGCAGCGCGTTATTTATCCGTATTCCTATTTCTACATTTGTACTAACTGCAACCTACCTTAGGCTTTTCATATCAGAATAGAGGACATTGGCCTTTTAGCTAACGGAAGCACGCAATGCTTCATGATGTATGAAAAATCAAAACTTGATACTAATACTTCAGTTCCATCGATCTGTTGCAAGCCTCTCGTCAATTTCCGAGCGTAATAATTCAAGTTAAGCGATCCTTTTCGCTCGTACGATCTCGATCTGTTTAAAATTTCATCGGAATAGACCATGTAAAATTGATGTGAATCGAACCAATATACATAATATGTCACCATTTTGATTGGAGATTGTAAAATATACGCAAACCAATAAAATTTGGATTGGTAGAAAAAATGTTAACGTCCATTCATTTAACATCAAGTTGAATGAATTTTTACTTTTAACAATACTCGAACCCATCTTTTTATACTTTCAATTTTTTTAACGCTCTGTGGCTCCGTGGACCCCAGCTCACAGCCCGATGTTACATAAAGTTTCGTTTATTTTGGGGCCCCCACAACGGATGTTGTCTCTTTTGCCTTTTTTTGGTTAATAACATGTATTTTTATAATCACTTGTGTGGTTCGGTTAAAGCTGCAAGTACCTTCAGTGGAGTGATTTTTATTTGAAGTGATTAATGCATAAGTTAATTTGTTTTATGTTAGGTCAAGATGAAATTCAAACGCTATCAATTCGTTATATTATACAATTGTCCGAAACCCTGTTTTCGTTTTGTTTAGTATAGTATTACAATTCACTGCACAAGAACTACCAGTATAGGCCGCAATGAAGACTTAAACCACGATGTTTCGCATCCTCCGTCTGAATTTAGGTGGTTGCTAGCTCTTCTCGGCTTCCTTGACTTCTGGGAAGTTTCGCGAAAATTTATATAATGTGCTTAGTATCTAGTTTCTTATCCATCATAATAATACGTATTTGGAAGTCGCTGTCTCTCAGCCAAATATCTGAAGAATCGGTTCAAAGAATATCATTATTTTGCTAGATCTCCACTTCAATCAAACTTTGAAGGAGGGTACTGTATTGCTCATAAAAGTTCTCACCTATACTAGTCTTTTTAATTCCTGTGTCGAGAACTTTAAAAATGTTTTTACTGTGGTTAGACTAAGTTTTCATTTCCAGCTTTGTTATTTGAATTTTTAATCCTATCGTAAGATTTGAAATTGGAGAAGGGTTTAGATTTACAAATGGTACCTAATACCAGCATTTTCACGCCGACGCAATGGCTTCGCCTAATGGCTGAGCCGTAATTAATTAATAAGACAGCGTGTAGGGTTTAGAATACTTACGGTGCTCTGACTGTAGTGCACTTGCAAGCTCGTATATTCCAACTGTGTATTTACAATGTTTCCTAAGTCTATTTATACAAAATTCTACACTCTAGAATTGGTCACACACGATGATGACCCTTTTCCCATGTTCCTATTCAAACATCAATAGGTCACTTAAAAATGTAACGCTATTCTCAAATTAACATTAAACAAAACATCAAACATCAAAACCAATATCCGCCAAACACCAAAACAAACATTCGATATCCATGTCCTCATACGTTAGTCACTATTGCATTGTTCTCATTCATCATTGAAAACAATGCAATCACATACAATGCAATTGTCTCTTCTTTGGCTTGGCCGCTATGCTATTTGAGATGGCTCGTGCCACACGATAACGAAAATGCATATGTGACGTAACGTTCATGTAGGTCGTGCACTTGATTTATTGAGCCACGCTACATGCAGTCAAGAAAGAATATTTTTGTTTTCATGAAATAAGATATCTCATGAATGCAAGCATGACATTGGTAATTATCCATGCACATGCTTGTGTGGATAGTTACGTCAGCTTTAGGAATGTTTGATAGATGCGGTATGGAATGCATGTTAAATGATAGAAATACGAGTTGACTAATTATGTACGTATTATGTTATTTGGAATGGAGTGCGTATTTGTGTATTTAGTAATTATGTAAGTATTGGTATGTACTACATCCCTTCCATTGTTGCGAGCAAATAGAAAATAGCGTCAAGAACTAGGACACTAGTATTGGGATCCCTTATTCTTTTAACTTGATACGTTAAAAAAATTGAAAGTATGCTTTTAAAAAACATAAAATTCTGAATTTTCAATAAAAAAAAGGTGAACAAAATAATAAAAAAATGTATATATAATTATGCGACAAACATGCAAAGAAAGATGAAAAAAGTAAAGCTACTAAGAAAAAAAAATACTTCATACGAGGTGTGTTCAAAAAGTATCGCGAATTTTGAATTTTCACGGGTTACGTATATTCGAATTTCGATTTTTTGTGGCGTTATGTTGGTACCCATGTCTGTCACTTATGCCGACAAGCTCGGCCATTTTGAATGTTCACTTAATTGGTGATAGCTGCTTTACTTGCACGTGTTTTCAATCGTCTTCGATTTTTACTTATTCAAAAAAATGGATCAAAGAACGTGTATCAAATTTTGTGTGAAAAACGAAATTAAGTGCACGGATACATTCCGAATGTTGACTGTGGCATACGGAAAAGCTACCTTGGACCGAAGCAACGTTTATCGGTGGTACAAAATGTTTTTAGAAGGCCGAGAAGATGTGAACGACGAAAAGCGTGCCGGACGCCCGAGCACTTCAACAACAGACGAAAAAATTAATGAAGTGGAGAAAATGGTATTGGCCAATCGTCGAATCACCGTTAGAGAAGTTGCTGAGGACCTAAACATATCGATTGGCTCGTGCCATTCGATTTTTATCAACGGTTTGGGCATGAGACGGGTCGCCGCGAAATTCGTACCAAAATTGCTCAATTGCGACCAAAAACAGCAACGCATAAACATTGCTAATGAGATGTTAAACTCTGTCCACGACGAACCAAATTTGCCCCAGAGGGTCATAACTGGTGACGAATCGTGGGTTTATGGTTATGACGTGGAAACCAAAGCTCAATCATCTCAATGGAAGCTGCCGCATGAACCAAGACCGAAAAAAGCGCGCCAAGTTCGGTCGAATGTGAAAGTTTTGCTGACAGTTTTCTTCGATTGCAGGGGCGTGGTGCATCATGAGCTCTTGCCACAGGGAAGAACGGTCAATAAGGAATATTACCTGCAAGTTATGCGCAATTTGCGCGAAGCAATCCGCCAGAAACGCCTGGATTTGCGGGAGAACAAAAATTGGCTTTTGCACCACGATTACGCCCCTGCTCACACATCGTTGCTTGTGCGCGACTTTTTGGCCAAAAACAACACACTAATGATGCCGCAGCCACCGTATTCCCCAGATCTGGCCCCCTGTGACTTTTTCTTATTTCCTAAACTGAAGAGGCCCATGAAAGGACGGCGTTACGCTACGCTTGACGAGATAAAGACGGCATCGAAGGAGGAGCTGAACAAGATTAAAAAAAATGATTTTTTGAAGTGCTTCGAAGATTGGAAAAACCGTTGGCACAAGTGTATAATATCTCATGGGGATTACTTTGAGAGGGACAAAATAGATATTCATGAATAAATAAATAATTTTTGAAAAAAAACAAAATTCGCGATATTTTTTGAACACACCTCGTATATGTATTGTGAATTATAAATATTGCACGACAAACAGAAAATAAGAAAACAACTGAAAAGAAACAAAAAAAAACTAAAATAAATTGTAGACTAAAATCTAAGCGAAAGAATTATTTAAAGTAAATGTAGATCAATTTCTGTTGAACAATGCTAATTTTCTTTAATTCGCAAATTTCACTTAAATAGTTCGCTAATAAGTATAGTAGTTAAGGGACATATCTTCAATTTAAGAAGAAAGTGAAATGATAGTCGATACTAAATCTTAGATACTAAATTTGAGGTTATTGATTCGCTTGGATGAGGAAATGCACCCGTGCATCATTGCTAATTTATATAATATCAATCACAAAAAAGCTGTAATTATTTTTCTTTGGAAGCTGCTGGGCAGATTCTTTAGCATAACCTCGGTTTGATGTATTAGTCCGGGAGGCAGCGGCTATTTTGATTAGTGTTTTTATGCCGATCTTTACTTCACAATACTAGTGGAAAAGCTGTTCCTAATAACGAAAGTGAAGGTCAGCTGACGCTCCTGCGGGGGCGCTTGCTATGAGATCCCATAGAACACGTAAAAACAAAATCTGAAAAATATTTTATACCGCATGAAATTTTTTTCATGTCTTATTGACATTGATTACAATTAAAAGAAAGTAGTCAGCTGCACGACTGAGGGTGGCTTATGCGTCAGCTGAGCGTGCGAACTAGCCAAAAAAAATTAAATAAAATTTTTTTTTACATGATTTTAGACATTTACAGAAACTTGATACTGATAATCAGCTGCATATATAGTGGGGGAAAACACGTCAGCTAGAGCAGGAATGTATGACTGCGCGCATATATCTCTATGACTCGCGGAATTTTCAATGCTCCGACTGACGCCTTTCCCCCCAACGGACAATCAGCTGACGAATATTTTCTTGTATCTATATATTAACACTATAATATTTCGATGGCCTAGAATGAAAACCTCGTACCTCAAAAAAAACCTAAAATAACTTTTATATGTTATTATATGGAAAACCTTGTTTCTCACATTACTCGACAGTCAAACAAAATTAAATTTAAACATGCTGCGCTCTACCGACAAAAAATCAAACCTTGTATCTTTCTCAGTTGTCATTTTGAGTGCGATAACCGCGTATGTTGTGTGAAGTCTAGTGCTCAATAAACCTGTTGATAGTGTACCCTCCTGTTGCTAGTAGGCAACAAGATTTCGCATTGTGATCAGGTAAGTGGAATTTCTATTCTATAATATTGAAAAATAAATATTTCCTCTAAATCAAGAGAGATTTTATCACCCTAAGTTAAGGTTGTATCAAGGAAAACCACGTATATAAGTGGACAGTGGCCAAGCCATAATGTGAAATACTCGTAAGTCAAAGATACGAGGATTTCATTTTAAAACATCTACAGCCCGCTATCTGAATATTCATTGCTACAGCATTTTACTATTAAGTTTCAAGGTTTGATCATGTAATAAATGTGAAGAGCCTTCTTTACAATGTTTATTTATCAACATCATGATCATCTATGGTGCGACAGCCCAAGTCGGGCATTGGCCTCCAGGATTAAACTCCTCCTATCATCGCAGTTCTGCGACGTCGTTCACCAATTGATCTCTCCTAACAAGGATCTGTTGTCAGCTGCTATTGTGTCCTCCCATCGAGTCCTTGGTCTTCTAGCTGGACATTTGCCTTACGCTTTACCCTTTACTATTCTTCTGGGTAGCCAGTTTTTTTCCATTCTTTCTACATGGCCCGCCCATTGTAATTCGCGCATTTTTGCGCACTTGGATATAGGTGGTTCATAAAATAATTAATATAACTCGTCGTTGTAATGTAGCCTTTACTCTATTCCTTTTTTCACAGTACTTTGCGTTCAAAGATGTCCACTGCCTTTTCAAATTCGCCCGTGAAGGTTCATTTTGCTTCTATATAGCAGCACAAGTTTGACTAGAGATTTATAAATACGAAGCATTATTTTCCTGTGCATATCTCTGGATCTTAGAATGGAAAGCACGGAGTAGAAGCCTCGGTTTGTGGCGTTTATATGGCGTCCGATCTCGTCCTTATCAACAAATACAGGCATAATCAAAAAAATAATAATAACGCAAGAGATTCACAATAAAGCAATGTTTCTTCTTCTTCTTCTTCGTAGCACTACAGCCACTCTCAGGCCTTCGCTTTCAGCAGGCAGTGCCTCCAACGACCACGTCCTCCAATTTCGAAACCCACTTCGTTGACGGAGTCGGACCAGCGTTTCAGTTCTCCCAACAAATACCTTTTTGGGTACTCGTTGTTTGTCCATTCGATTCACGTGGCTATCCCATTGAAACTTCCGCAATTTTATAATCTTCGAGACTTCCGGCTCGTCAAATATTTCATACAGCTCATGGTTGTATCGGATACGCCATTGTTTCTTCTTCTTTTTAGCACTACAGCCCCTCTCGGGCCTTCGCTTAGAGATAGTTAGAGTATCTTGTTTACTTAAAGTGAATTTCTAGAGCGCTATGTTCCTTGCTTATTTCTACATTTGGATCATGAAATTTTTTTTATCTCTTTGGTATTTTATTTAGTGAAAACTGCATTCTATAATCTTCTACAAATGGAAGAAAAAAAATACAAATCACGAGGCTTGAGGCTCGTAGAATTAGCGCTAAAACAAACCACAAGGCGAGGCGATGAAGAAAAAGGTTAAGATTTTTTTAATTCGTATGATGTTTGAATATCTGGTTTTATTCCTGTCATCTACTTTTCATGTTAAATAACATTCCCAGGCGGAGAATGTCGTGAAACCAGAGCTCCAGCACTATTCCAACCTCAAGAAGAAAACAAGGAGCCCATAGTTATTGTTATACCTGCAGATCCAAATGAATCTTATAATAATCAATTTGAAAATGTATTAAGTTTACCTTATATTTTAAATAACTCATCAGACATCATCAATGTCGATAGCTTCTTCCAAGATGAAGCTAGACCACAATTCAATTTTCCTCTAAATGCTGAGCTGATCTCCATTGCTCCTTACGACAATTTGAATGGAATTGAACGTAATGAAACCCCTGGCTTAGAGCCGGACAAAGAATCTGGACTTGATCTGGAAGAAAAAAATTCCTATGAACCAAATTCAGGTGAGGGCAATTCGAATCCTCAAAATATAACCAACAGCAGTGCTGCATTGAATTTGAATGAGAGTGATCAAGATGAAACTAGTCCACAACTAAATTTGCCTCTAAATGCTGAGCTGATCTCCATTGTCCCTTACGACAATTTGAATGGAATTGCATGTAATGCGAGCCCTGGTTTAGAGCCGGACAAAGAATCTGGACTGGCTGTAGCAGAGAAAAACTCCTATGAACTAAATTCAAGTGAGGGTAATTCGAATTCTCGAAATGTAACCAACGACAGCGCCGCATTGAATTTGAGTGAGAGTGATCAAGATGCAACTCACAGCAAAATATCATACCAAAAACGCAAAAGGTACAAACGGGGAAAAGCTGATAAGAAATCATGGGTAGCTGATAGCAATAAAATTAAAAGAATGAAAGGAGAAGAATACAAAGGGCGAAGAAAGAATGAAGATGGAAAAACAGTCTTTGACGTTGACCGTCAAAAAAGGCAGCTAAAACCACGATGTTCTTGCAAAATAGCGAAAAGAAATAAGTTCAAATGTATGCTGATCACAGAAGAAAGAAGAAGGGAAATTTTTGAATATTTTTGGAACTTAGATTGGGGACAAAGAAAGATTAAAGTAAACCATCTTGTCGTTAGGACTCATGTCCACCAGAGAACTGTACCCAGTATCGAGTCAAGAAGAAGTAACTCCTTACAATACAATCTGAAGCAGATTAAACACGGAGAAAGAATTCGAGTGTGCAACAAAATGTTTTTAAACTGTATTGGCCTGCGTGAATGGACGGTTCGGAATTGGGTCTTGAAAAACCAGCTAGAACAGCAAAATAAAAATGATCCGACCAGAAATGCTGCAGGGAGTAATGAAACTGCTAATTCAAAAACAAGACAGCAAGATCATAACGATGCTGTTCGAAAACTTATAAATGAATTTCTTGAGCTCCTTCCAAAATTAGAATCATATTTTTTTCGTAAAAATACCACTAAGTTGTATCTCGAACCATTTTGGCAATCAAAAGCGCAATTATTCCGAGAGTACAAGACATACTGTATAGCACAGAGAAAGGAAAACTTCGTTGCATCCTCTTTTACGTTCCATGAAGTTTTCGAGGCGATGAATTTGAGACTTTTTTCTCCTAAGAAAGATCAGTGTGGTCTATGTTGTGCTTACAAACAAGGTAATGTTTCTGAAGAAGAATACAATATTCACATAAGAAGAAAATATGAAGCCAGAGAAGAAAAATCTAAAGACAAGGAGGAATGCGATCAAAATACTGCAGTATACACGATGGATGTTCAAGCTGTATTGTTGTGCCCTTATCTTAAAGCTTCTGCGCTCTACTATAGAAGAAAACTAAAATTACACAACTTTACTTTGTACAATCTCAAAACAGGAGAAGGCTACTGTTATCTTTGGGATGAAACTGAAGGGGGCGTAAACGCTGATGAATTTGCAACCATACTCACGCATTTTATTACAACCGAAATCAATTTAGATGTTATCAAACATGTAATCATTTATAGTGATGGCTGTACCAACCAAAATAGAAATGTCATCATGGCAAATGCGTTGCTATTAGTTTCACATGAATTCGGGATTAAAATAACTCAAAAATACTTAGAAAAGGGTCATACCCAAATGGAATGTGATAGCATTCATAGCAATATCGAAAAACAAATGAAGAACAGGGAAATATATTCTCTAGCAGGCTATGTTGAAATAATAAGGACAGCTAGATTGAATCCTCAACCGTACAAAGTATTCCAGCTACATTTTTCATTTTTTAAGCGCTTCAATAAAATCAACCTCCTCACATCAATAAGACCAGGTACAAAGAAGGGAGAGCCTGTAGTAACCGACCTAAGATGCATTCAGTACACGCCAAAAGGCAGCATCCAAGTAAAACTCAGTCCTAAAGATGAATTTTTTAACCTACCCCGAAGGATTAAAACGGTTTCTACTAGGATTGAAGAGCTTCACCAGTTGTATGATGCTCCACTACCAATTGGAGGCATTAAGTTTCGTCATCTTCAAGAGCTCAAACAAGTTATACCAAAAGACGTTCATGCATTTTATGACAACTCACCCCACCATCCTTAGTATTTACAGTTGTTTGTATTTGAGTAATTTTGCTTTATTTCCAGCCCTATTTAGTTTATAAATTCACAACATTCCTACAATAGCAAAGTAAGTAATAACTTTATATCAGTTGTTTAATAAATTAATAATAAATTACTATCTCTATAATAGGGATGATAACTAAAAATTATTATTCCAAAAAAAACTAATTTAATTTCGAATTTATTCATAAGAAAAATAGTCAACTCCCCGTTTTGTTCAATACTTCGAATCTCTATGTTCTTTGCTCTCTAATATAAGTAATATTGAAAATAGAAATATATTATTGTAGATATAGTGTGTGGGTACTTCTAGCTGAATAGACAATATAGTTTATATTACGTTAAGTTATAATGAAAATTATATTGTTTTTGGTGTGACTGAAGAGGCGGGCCAATCGGATCAAAGCGGACCAAGTGGACAGTGTGCTGAAGCTGCAACTGTTCCTCAATACCAAGCAGATGAACTTGATATTGAAGAGAATGAGGCAGCAGCAACTCAACATGATCCAGATTCTGCTGAGAAGCCAAGCGACTATTCATGTATTTTTTGCCAAAAAATGAGAAAAAAATACCATGGCCGTGAACAACCGCTACAGACATGTACAACCATGGACGCGGTGAACAATTTCATTTCGACTGCCAATGACATGGGTGACGAGCAGCTTATCAATAGGATTACAGAGGTGAGTGCTAGAAGTCAGTCGATCCTGTATCATAAAATTTGTAAGCTGAATTTTACAAATGAACTGCAACTACAAAAAAAAATTAAACATTGAAAAGACCGAATGGCATCAAACTCGGGACATTCATAAATTAGCCTTCGAAGAAGTGTGCAGTTTTATTTCTGACAATATTGTAAGAAAGAAAAATTCTTACTTTTTGGATTTTTTACAAACGCTCTTCGCTGAGGCCGTCACTATACAGGACCCCACTAAATCAACACAGGAAGGGCCATATAATTTTGAAAGCAGATTAGTGAAGGCCTTTCCAAAAAAATTAACGTGGTCACAATGAACGGGAAAAAAATTGTCAAACCTCATACTGGAGTGCTGATTAAAACTGATTTTAATGCTCTACAGGAAGATGATATTTTGGACCGGGCCGTGTTAATATTACGAAAAAGTATTCGTAATATAAAGCGTAATAGATTGCCTAAGGATTTGACGACTGATCCGTTGATAAAAGGAGAATGCGACGTCCCACAACAATTGATAAAATTTTATAGTCAACTTATATCCACTAAGTATCCTGCAAAACTTAGTAAAAATGTTGCGAGAACCGCTAAATCATTTTCCGAAGATTTAATATATGCCTTCACCAACGGAAATATTAAAACTTCAAAACACATTAATCTCGGGCTAGCTATGAAAAGTTTGACAAATAGCAAAAAAATTGTCAACATTCTAAATAAATACGGGCACTGTTGCAGCTACACTGTTTTGGAGGAATTGGAAACGGAAGCAACATTCACCGCTACTCGTCGATCGATGCTTTGTCCAGACGATATTATCCCATCGAGAAATTTGTGCACGGGCCTGGCATTTAATAATTTCGATCGCTTGGTAGATACTGCAACAGGAAAAGATACGTTGCATGACACTGTGGGAATAATGTTTCAAAATATCGTCAATTGCCTACCAAGTCTCCCAAGACCTATAGCAGAGAATGTGTAGTAATCGAGGAGTTATGGCTCAAAAAGCCAGCGCAGCAACCACAAGAACAGGCACAGCCAACACAACTGTTACAAGACACACAACAGAAACAATATCTTTAAGTTTTGTTGGTTATTTTTTCATGTTTATAGAAATTTCTTTATTTTTGTCTCGTTTCAACGTACACACTCGCAATAAAATAAGACCAATTTGTTGTAAAGGTATTCAAAGTGTAAAAGTTGATAACGAAAATAATCGCTAGGTCTCGAATATCTATGATTTTTTTTTTTTTGTGTGTAAATTATCCGACTCAAATTTTTCCCCCGTATTGCTCTAAGTGTTCATGCTGACTTACAATTGTTTCTATTCAATTTTCTTTTTTTATCTTGTTGATGTTGAAAACACTTCAGAATTTGTCCTAAGAACGTTTTGTTTTCTTTTCTTTAGATGATTTCTATTTATTTATAAATATCCATTTACAATTGTTTGTTTTTTTTGCTTTATATATTTTCACTTAAAATGTAAAAATTAATTAGTTTAATAGTTCCCGATACAGTACCTATTTCTCAATTTTTTTTCTCCATTTTATATAATTATAATTAATAATAGACGATTTATCTAAAAACAAAAAAAAAGATTACCTAACACACATTTTGGTGTTTTTCTCCCACTTATATCTATTATGCCTGATCGTCAACTAGAAGCATGATTCGTTGTTGGCTTTCCGGATCCCGGGAACATTCTACCTGATGCGCATTCCAATCTTTCCGTTGGCAGAATGTTGAATAGTATGGCGTACGACGGCACAGTGAACATTCGGCTAGCGCATCTCGATTGCAATTTGCACACTTCTTTCTTTCCACCAATTTGGCGCCTGTAGTTTCGCCTCGAGTTACATCTTCCACCGTGGCACCAACTTTTGCGGCAAGCATGGCTGCATCACGGTTGTAGTCTTACAACGGACTGTGAACACATCAAGATTCGACGCATCAACCCAATTCATATTTGACTGTGTAACTTATCCGGAATTTTCTCCCATACTATTATTCTGCCCGCCGTTATGATTAGCGTTCGAGCTATTTGTTTTGTTATTATTATTGGGAATAGCGTCCTGTTGGGCTTGTGTTGTGGGCTGTTGAATGACAATGTGTGTGTAGCTTTGATATCGCCGGCAACATCACCGACTACAGCACTACCTGATATGATTCCATTGTTGTCGACGCATAGATTTTGCTTAAAATGTGGCAATTGATGGGGAGAGATTGAATTGCGCAGTGCATGAGGACGGGGGCTAGCGTTACTGGAAGTGAAACGGTAGATACGTCTTCGATCCAGCTAACTGCAAGATAATTTTGAGATTTTAAGAGGAGTCGGGTGGCAACTGCGAACGCGGTGTGGACGGGCGAGAACCGCATTGGCAAATTGATAGACTGTCCCCGCGATTTTATTAGTGATAGCTGTGTAAATGAAGGGCGTTACAATTTTGCGATTAATTACCCGCGTGTGGTGCAGTATCATTTTGTAATATCGAAAAAGCATTCGAAAAGCCGCTTACGGATCGAAGTCTACATCAGAGTGATTGTGAGCGCGTGATTCCATCCATTTTTACCAGGGAAAAAAGTTGAATATGTGGATACGCAGTAAAATGTTTTGAATTTCAGACCAAGATTTTCACGAGAAATCCTTAGTCTGCGTTGAGATTGAAAATGCGGTGAAACGGTGGAAAATTTCTTGGGAATTTGGTGAATTTCGAACGGAGAAATCAAATCTATCGGGAAAGAAAGATTAAATGCTGTGAAAGATTAGATTTGTGAATGAACTCGTGCTCCGTCAAAATATAGGGTGAAGTGTTTTCGTTTGGGTGTGAAAAGATTTCTCCCTCTCTTAAATCATCTATCGAAAAGTTATTCTTTAGCTCCCAGAAATAATCGGGTCCTCGTGCTGGGGAAATGAACCCGCCCCACGACACCGCAATGCTAGCCTGCCAGCGCATTCACGCGTCTCCAGACGAGGGCATTCTCGGCAGATATTGTCATCTTCTTCTGCCGAGGCAGCAGAACATCGCTGCAGTCCTTTACGGACTTATTTAACATCACTTATTCACTACAAATGTAGATGAACCTGAAACAAGTGTGAACAGAAGACGTCGAACTTTTGATGAGATAACGTTTGAATTGCAATCGTACAATTAGAGACCAAAGATTCGTGAAAGTTTGACGTACGTCGACAGTCCACTGTACTCATATGACGTTGATATTAAACGACTTCAATTCATAGATCTTGCCTGGGCTGTGTCTCACTTTTTAAAACTGTCCAATATACCTGCTTGGGTTGGATATAATAGTATGATTTATGAAGACAGTAGCGTTAAACAGAAAATATCGTACCTCACGACGATTAATGCATCTCCAACAAATACATCTGTTATCCTAGAAACAATGAGACAAGCTCAACAAATAGCTGATGAATGTAGTGAGGATTATATGGAGGTCACTTACGATTTAGCGATTGCAAAAGTTGCTCTTCAATTGCAAAGTACAGAAAAACCAAAATACAACAACTTATTCATTCACCTTGGATCCTTTCACATTATGATGGCGTATTTTAAAGCAGTTGGAAAATTTATTGATAATTGTGGACTAACAAATATCATGGAAAATGCGGAGATATTGGCGAGTGGGTCAGTAAATTGTTTTATTACTGGCAAACACTACAACAGATGCAAGCGTCTCCATCCTCTTCTATATTTAGCTCTGGAGAATCTACACTTTGAAAGTTTCATTGAGCAATGTAACATTGAAATACCTCTCGATATTAATGATTGTTTATTACAATTCAGTAACGAAAAGTCGACCACTCCGACAATTGCGCATGAAGAATTAATAAGCCTGTTCAAAAAATATGAAGAATATAAAAAACGAACTTTAATTGGTGAACATGGAAAGACGCCACAATTTTACATGATATACATGAATTTGGTTAGCCATTACTTCATGTTATGTCGCAGTATACGCACCGGGAACATTGAGCTTTTCAAATATATTTTACCAAAAATTACCAATCTTTTCTTCACATTTAATCAACCAAATTATGCACGTTATACGGTAATATATCATCACAAATTAATGAAAGCAGAAGAAAATCATCCAGGATTATATTTGAAACTGCAAAGTGGATCAATGGGAGTTAAACGGACTGACAAACCATTCTCTCGACAACCCCTAGACCTGACGCTTGAACAAACAATCAATGCAGATGCTGCGAACAAATTAACTGGAATCAGTCATACAACTAATTCTATAAAGGCTCGTCAGCGCTGGTGTAAAAGCCATAGCATTCGTTCGAAAATTATTGCGCACATCATGGAAGAAACTGACTTGCGATCTGATCAAGATATTACAGTTGATATCGAGCAAAGCAGAATAAAAAAACATTCGTTGCAGCTGGATCACTGTATTACACATATTAAGCAAAACATGAATCCCTTTTCAAAAGATGTTGATAAAGATTTATTATATAACATCTCAACAGGGCAAGCAGTTACAATAGACATAGAAAATTTTTTGTTGAATGTAGAAACACTTGGTAATAAACAACGAGAAGAATTTATAACTGAATGTTCTGCAGATGATGAAAGATTAGGACTGCCGCACCAAAAAAAAAATTTTTGTTGCTGGAAAATTACTATCAATTCAAATGCAACGTGACTTATTTGGTCAATTATTCTCGGTATCTTTAGAACAAACTTTGAATATAGATAAAGTTTTAGCCTACCCTTTAACACCAGTTCCTCTAGCTTTATGCCACAAAGATGGGACAATATGCAAAACAGACAAATCCGCACTGTTGAAGATGCTTCAAAAGGAGATCGACAGCAACCCACCAGAACAGGGACGGATCCAGAGGGGGGCACGGGGGTTCAGGGCCCCCCCGAAATTTTGAAATGAAAAGAAACACAAATATGAATATAAAATTTACGATCAGTTCAATATGTTGATAATCTTATATGCAAATAAATTTAATTAACAAAGCCATTCTGAAATCGTATTTATATGATATCACTACGATATCCCCTGAAGTCATAAAACCGTGATTCAAATAGCGCGCCGATTTCATTTAAGACCTCAGACATCAAGATAGCGACTATGTCGCCTAAGCTGTATAGGTATCGCCAATTTGATGTGTGTTCAGTGTGAGTTTTCGTAGTAGTCGTGCAATTTCAGTGAGTCCTCATGGTCCTCATATTGAAAAAATGCCTCCAGTGAAAATAACTGCATTTTTCGAGCCGAAAAACCTTGATAAAGAATCGGTCAGTTTGGAACAGCCTGTTGAACAACCCGATGACGAACCAACGCCAGCAAAACGATCGAAACGAGACGAGACAGATAAAGTAGAGTTTGAGGTTAGTATTGATTTTTCTGACAGTGTAAAATTCGAGAAGTTCAATTACAAATGGAAATGTTAAGGAAAGAAATTCAGCGTTTCTTATATTCTGATTCACAACGGCCTTGGCTCTAAACTTGGAGTCAGGCAACAAGGCCGTTGTAAAATACAAATGCTTACTAGGGTTGTTGATATATTATCGATAATACAAAATATCGATATTTTTGCTGATGATATCGATATTTTTGCGATATTTTTATCGCTGATACTATCGATATCGATATTTTTTGAATATTTTCAAATAAAATTCTTCAATTTTTTTTGCCGATATTTTTCTCACCGATATTATATCAATGTTTACAATTCACGGTATCGGTTATAAAAAATTAAAAATTTTTAAAAAGTTATTCACTAATTTTCGTGAAATATTCGGTTAAAATACGAATCAACAAAAAATTGTTTCTGTTTTTTTTTTATTTTTGTATCGATGTATCAGAATATCGATATTTTCAAGGATAAATATCGGTTAGCATATTCATGAGTAGCAAGTGACAAAATGTAGATTAATTCTTGTAAACACTTTTGAGTGGATATCGTTTTGAATATAATTGTGATTCACACTGATAAGTTTGTAGTGTTTGAATAAGTCACTGCTTATGACATTATTTGAATGACTTTTTTATAATTCAACTCTCAACTTGTATCAGCTAAATGCCTGGAATTCATATATATATATATTTTTTTTTTACAATTTGTCCTTCTACAAAAGTTGCTAGATAGAGATAATGACGTGGAACGCTTTTGTCGAAGAACATTGGACGATGAGGAGAAGTATAAACTTCTAGCAAATGTATGGACACCAGATGCCTCTTTCGCGTTTCCAGCATCGATGATCGGCGATAAAAATCGTAAATTTCAGCTGTCCTGGCTGCAAACGTATCCGTGGCTGTCTTACTCAGCAGTCGAAGATGCAGCGTATTGTAAATGGTGTATCATATTTGTTAAAGAGGAAGTTGGGAAAGGTCGTCATCAAAATGCAAACACGCTCATCAAAATTGGTTTGAAAAATTGGAAGAAAGCGTTAGAGAAGTTAAAAGACCATGCGGCAGCGAAGTATCACGACGACGCCCGTATCGATGCGAGCAACTTTCGGCTTATCTACGAAAACAAAAAGAACGATGTCATTAGTGACATTGATTCAAGCCGCAAGAAGTTGCAGATCGAAAACAGAAAGAAATTGGTTTCGATTATTCGTGCAGTCTTATTTTGTTGTCGTCAAGGAATAGCCCTTCGTGGTCGTCGAGATGATGGTCCTGTGTCCTTGGAGATGCCGGAAGAGAACGACGGAAATTTTAGAGCTCTTCTACGTTATGCAGTAGAGTGCGGGGATGATTTTTTGCGAAACCACTTGCTGACAGCTGGAGCTAATGCAACCTATTTGAGCTATAAGACACAGAATGAAATCATTGATGCTGGGCGGGACATAATTACAAATGAAATAGTGAATCGTGTAAATGAGACGAGGTGTTTCGCAGTCACTGCTGACGAAACGACTGATATAAGTGGGATAGAACAATTTTCTATTGGAGTTCGGTATGTCCAAAAAGTTGCAGGGAAACACGTCATACGAGAAGATTTCCTGTGTTTTGAACCCGTAGAGGATGTGACAGGTGCAGGGCTGGCCAATACTCTATTAACAACTTTGAAAAAACTTGGTATCGAGATTCAGTACATTAAAGGGCAAGGTGAACTACTAGTCTAGTATACAACGATCTTATAATTACAAATTGAGGAATTGCGAAATATGTTACTAACAATGTTCTATTTTGTAGGATATGATGGAGCTCGAGCTATGAGTGGTGAGTTTAAGGGATGTGCAGCTATTGTCCAAAATTCAGGTTTAGATGCACCTTATCTCCATTGTGCAAACCACAATTTGAATCTGGCTATTTGTCACGCATGTGACATTGCACCGATTCGCAACTGCTTGGGGACGGTCAAAAAAGTGGTCAATTTCTTTCGAAATTGCAACAAAGCTGGAATCATATTAAAGCAACACATACTTGAGTCGGAAACTGGTGCCAAGCAGACTCGTCTTTTGAAATTATGCGAAACGCGTTGGATCGAACACCTTGCATCACTCAATCTATTTTACGATAGCACTGAATTTATCGGATCCGCTCTAGAAGAAATGAATGAGCTGAGAGTAAAATCTGATGGCGTGCAGCCAAATGAGCTACTTGCTGCAATTCAAACACCATAGTTCATAATTTCGTTGACAGTGCTCAAACCAATCTTCGGATTGACAAAAAGTTTGAGTCTTAATTTACAGAAAGAAGACTGTGACTTGAGTAAATGCACTGAATACGCTAATGATGCCCATGATGAAATAAAGGACATGCGTACCAAAGCAGATGAAACATTCCGAGGAATTTTCGAATCAGCGACACACATTGCTCAATCAATTGGTGCCGTACTGACTGTTCCTCGACGAGCAGGACGTCAGAAAAATCGAGACAATTATGGTGGGGATGCTGAAGAGTACTATAGGCGATCAATCTACATCCCATTCTTGGATAAGTACTCTGAGGAGCTTGAATGGAGATTTTTAAAGCAACGAGATCTGCTTTCCAAGATACAAAATGTTATCCCAGCAAAATGTGCAGAGATCGATGAAGCTGAAATCGACAGGACCATCTCTGCTTTCAAGGAAATATGGCCGAGTGAATTTACAGAAATTACCGAAGAAATGCAATCAGATTTCAAAATGTGGAAACGGTATGAAATAGCTCCAGGAACTATGCAACTTTCATTTGGTAGTTCAAAATTACACAATTATATGCGTACTGTTACAGGTTTTGCATCAAAATTCCTCTCAGGGAGCGACCAAAAACATTTTTTGAAGCTCTCGATCTGTGTGATGTGCAGTTCTACCAACACATTTACCGGCTCCTTCAAATCAGTGCTACACTTCCAGTCACGGTAGCTTCAAGTGAACGGTCATTTTCAACTTTACGCAGATTGAAGACGTATTTGCGAAACAAAACTGGAGAGGAACGTCTCAATGGGCTGGCGTTACTCAATATTCATCGCGATATTCCAGCAACTAGTGATCAAGTACTGGATATTTTTGCGAAAAAAAAGACGAATAGACATCACTTTGTAAATGCTCAACTGTTTTTGCATGTAACTTATTTCAATAAATCGCAATGAAAAACTACGCTTTAACAAACAAAGAGAATTAATTATAAAGAATCATCATATTTTTTAGTGAATTAAAGAAGAACACGATACGAACAATATTTTCATTGTTCAAAAGTCAAAATGACTACTCATACATCCATACTCAATTAATGTAAACCCAATCATCTCAAACAGTAGCACGTATTTTATATGATGTTGCACAATACGCAACACATAGTACTTTTGAACTTTTCTTTAGGTAACTGTGGACATGGAGTATGTTAACTGCTCATATTATACCTTTTTAATTACTATGAACTGATACTTGTGCGCAGAAATGCAATATGGAATTTCGTAAGGGACTGAGGGTATTATTTGAAATATTTGTCACTTGACTTCTGATGCTCACGTTACTATTCGCTGTTCAGATAGAGACATTTTGATAATTATGTTGGCAAACATGAATTTTACACAGACCGATTTGCAAATCTCGATGCACGTTGGGACCGGAAACAATCAAAAGTTTATAAATGTCACTAAATTGTCTCAAACGTTGGGTATAGATTTGTGTTTAGCATTGCCAGCATTTCATGCCATCACGGGCTGTGACTTCAATTCTGCTTTTTACCGAAAAGGGAAGAGAAAACCGTTTCAAATTCTCCGAAAATCTCCAACTTACATTCAAGCATTGTGTGACATTTCCAATTTACCAAATTGTAATCTGGATCAATTGTTTGCAACACTGGAAGAATATGTATGCAGATTATATGCGTTTACAGGAGTAAATGATATTAATGTTGCTCGTGTGATGACATTCGCCAAATCATATGGCAATAACGATGACTGCAATCCATTGAACTTGCAAAAAAGAATAGATGGTTCGTTGTTCCCACCCTGTAAAGCTGAACTGCAACAACATTTTCTTCGAACGGCATATATCGCCCACCTTTGGAGCCATGCTCACCGTTCCATGCCAACTGAGTATGGATGGGAAGAATCTGGTGAAAAATATCATTTTAAATGGTTTATGGGTGATCAATTGCCAGTATCCATCACTAGCATCACTGATCTCGACATGAACCCACATGGTATGAAAAAAATTATCTTCTTTTGATTTCTGGCAAATAATATTTACCTACATGATTTTGTTAAATAATTGATTGATATTTTTACAGAGGATGACGAAACCGAGAACGATGGAGTGTGTGACATAAGCATCGATAATTGTGATGACGGCAGTGATGCAAACGAAGATGATTCATAAAAAAATATTTGTTTGATGTATATTAAGATTTTGATGTTAATTGTAATAAAAATAATCGAATAAAATTACGTTTCAATTAATCGGAATATTACAAACTAATAGAAATCAAATTAATGATGTTACCGCTTCACTCCCATGAATCTTAGGTAAATTGTTAAAAGACGACATGAAATGTATAAATATTATAGTGTTAATATATAGATACAAGAAAATATTCGTCAGCTGATTGTCCGTTGGGGGGAAAGGCGTCAGTCGGAGCATTGAAAATTCCGCGAGTCATAGAGATATATGCGCGCAGTCATACATTCCTGCTCTAGCTGACGTGTTTTCCCCCACTATATATGCAGCTGATTATCAATATCAAGTTTCTGTAAATGTCTAAAATCATGTAAAAAAAATTTCAATCGGCATAAAATAATTTTATTTCATTTTTTTTTTTTTTTTTTGGTAGTTCGCACGCTCAGCCGACGCATAATCCACCCTCAGTCGTGCAGCTGACTACTTTCTTTTAATTGTAATCAATGTCAATAAGACATGAAAAAAATTTCACGCGGTGTAAAATATCTTTCAGATTTTTTTTTTAACGTATTCCGCAGCTTCCCAATCTCGCATCCACCGCAACTGGACCAGCTGACGATCGATTTCGTCATAAGCCACATGCATTCTGTTTTCTATATTAACATCAGCCGGCATAAAATGACTTGTTTAAAAAGCCGCTGCCTCCCGGACTATTAGCGTAGTATATTTTTCGGTACCGCATCGGAAATTCAGGAACGCGAAATAAAGATTAGATTTTTGTTCTTTGACTGGCTGAATGAAGAAATACGGAGTAACGTAAAGTAGGTTTCCTCTCCGTATGATTGTGATTTGTGACGCGTTTGGAAACGGGCATTTATTGGTGGCTGAAAATTGTAGATGAGCGTAATCTATTTGGAGACCCGCGACCGAAATCCTCTCCGATCTAGCTGGCCGACAAGCAGCCACCGCGAAAATGGATTACGGTGCACGGATTGGTTGACCGGTTGGTATCACCCGTTGGCACTACTCAGACTTAACGTCATGAACCGATGAGAGGTCGGTTCCTCGTTCGGATCAAGACCTAAAATCATTACAACAATTAGCAATTATAAATAAGGACTTTGCTTTTAAGAGAAATCATAAATTAACTTCAGAAATGAAACTTGAGCATTTCATGGATTATGTAACTTCTGAGTTAAGAAGTCGCGAATTACTCTATATAATTGATCCGAATATACAGTTTAGTACAACAATTTCGGATAAAGTTAAAGAAGATCATAAATTTAAAGTAAGAGAAATTTTGATAAACCATCTCGATTCAAATTACAATGCTAGAGTCGTGCGGATTAAAGATCCCGTGGAGTTACTCAATAAAATCAAAGAGTTAAAACGCTGCGAGACTAACATAATGTCAATTAGAAAGCAGCTTTATGATATAGTGTATGATCCCCATAAAGAAAAAGCTGCTGAATTCTGGGACAGATTCGAAGAGGTTTTGTGAACTTATCAGGGTGAATTGTAGTAATCGAGCAGGGAAGGTTCATGAAGCTGGAAATAAGAAAATATTGAAATGCTACTGGGTTTTGAAACAAGAAAAAAAAGAATATGAAAGAAAACAAGAAATGAAACAGTGTTTATTATAATTATTAAATAAAACAAGAGAGAAACAAGTTATTACTACAATTAATTGAGAAAAAGAGGAAAAAGAAATAATAAATGCATTAAAAACAACACAAAAAGTAAACTTTTACTAAATGGATAATATTTAAAAATGAAAGTAATGAAAAAAAAAACACAAAACTAAAGTGAGAGTAGAAAATGAAACATAAAATATTAAATACTTGGAATAGTATAGAAAAGAGAGGCGAGAAAATACTAAAAAAAATATATATATATAAAAAAGTAAACAAGAGAAAAAAGATAATAGAAAAAAAACCTGTTTACATAAATTTATTACTATAATTAAGCGATATATAAAATTAAATATAAAGAAATAACTAAATTATTTCTTCTTCTGGTTGATCAAAATACACACCAACAAAACAGCAAATGACCCAATAGTATCGAGCAGACAACATTTTTTCTCATAGCAAAACAAACTGCATTCAGCATTCATTCAATACGTACGAACATTTACCCTCACATAAATCCAGCAATCAAGCAACACAAAATCCCATTCAAACGGTAAAGTTTCGAAACGCATCCAACACACTTAACCCATACTACACATACTGCGCAGCCTACGCATCCGACTCATGCAACGCATCCAACTCATACAACACCTTCGACTAATGCAACACTTGTACGAGACTGTGTAATAGTCCATCCAAACATTCTCGCAAAAAAATGCATCAGATAATACAGGGCAACCGATGCATACAACTTTCACATCCCGCACCCACGCCTAGTAATCAATTTTAGCATTCTTTAACATCCTCTTCATTTCGTTGTAACGAGTCGCAAGCGAGATGAAAACAAGCGAGAAAGGATGGTTAAGAAGAGACGGTCATCGTGAACGGTACGAGCGATAGAGTGGCGGTAGCGGGAGTAGGACCGGTTGGTGTTGCTGGTGCTGTCGCCAAGAGATTTGGGGGAGTCTGCCGGGATTTGCCAACGAGCGTGGACGCGAGGAAGAAGTACAGGGCTTGAGCGAGTTGTAATGTTTTTACGTCTACGTGCGAACGCGGAACCGACCTCTCATCGGTTCTGGACGTTAAGTCTGAGTAGTGCCAACCATCGAAGAAGTACTACAGGAACAGCGATATGGCACACGTACAGTGTACATGAGTGAAGTGAAATCCCCCGCAGGAGAAATAGTTGAAAAGAGATACCCTCTATGAGGAAGAAAGAGATGAAAGGGATTTAATTGTCAATCACTGACGGTTCCACTGAGAACTGTCATAACAAATTTACAAACCGATACGAAGCGGTAAAATCAGCGACGTTCTTTTCATAATTTTTCGTTGAAGTAACATCATCCCGGTTTCGGAAAACATTCGAAAGTGATATCGCGTGTGATACGGATGTACTTTTGATTTATCGTGTCCGGTTTTAACTCGAATTAAAAGTGAAAAGTGAAAAATGAAAAGCTTGGTGAAAAACTGTAGAAACAATTCATCCCATATTAAAGGGAAATCATTTTTCAGGTGTTTATTTTGGTTTTATTATTAAATTAACATATATTAATTGGTTTGCTATGAAATTTGTGCAATGTTAAACCTAGCGGGATTAATCGTTTTAAGTTGAAATAAAGTTAGCTAATTTTTGTTTATGTTTCATAGCAAATGCCATGGGAATTGTCAAGTGTGATAAGCCCAGGGGATTTAGTTCAGTGGTGTCACTATAAAGCATTTATAATGACGGGGGCTGGGAAAGTTTTTGAAATATTTTCAGAATAAGATTTATTGTTTGTGCGATACTAATTCAAATATATTTTTTTAAGGATCCCCAATGACGTGGAAATGCGTAGTCAGTGGTTGTTGGCTATAGGACTTCCTGAAGCTGACACACGGAAGCAATCGGTTGTGTGTTCCGACCACTTTGTGCCAGAAGATGTCCTTGATATTGGAGTAAGGAGAAGCTTGGCCAAGAATGCGATACCAAAAATTAATGTTGTAAGTCGTACGAAAATACTAATACTGTTTTTAAAAGTTTTTCTTTGTATTTCAGCCAAACGTAATACTTGATCAAAATGAAGCCGGCATGAGTGGACAACTATGTGGTGAAGTTTTGGTGAGTACGAACAGTTAATGCTTTCTTTTACTTCTTTTTTATAGGACGAATAAATGCATAATATTTTTCAATATTATTATTCAAACGATGAATAGCGACAAGTTGATACATAAATTATGTTTCTACAAGATGTAGGAATGTGATTTACGTTATAATGTAGTCAATCATTTTGTTAATTTTATTTATATACGCTATAATTTTAAAATATATTAACAAACATTAAGTGGTACCTTCGAAAAAAAACTTGGCAATGTAATTAGTTTTTGAAAATAATTCTTTATATTATTATATTCATTAGATTAATGATTAATACGTATATTTATTATATATATTTAATTTAATAAAGGGAAAAATATATGAATTGTTTTAGGTAAAAGATACGAGTAATACTTGTGAAGTAGCTCCCACCACAGAGGCTGATAAAATAATGCATCATATGGAAAACATGAATGAGGTAAAGGTGTTTATAGTTAAATAATTTATAAATTGAAATAAAGTATGTTATTTCAGAGTACAATGGAATCATGCTGTGAGCCAAACAGTGTCCAATGCAATATTTATCAGCAAAGTTGGTCTCATGTAAGTCTTAAACATTTTTAAATAAGTTATAATGTTAAGGTAAGTAAAATTAATTTTTTACCCTTTTTGCCTTGGATAAATATTTATTTAGTATAGATCGCGTTTTCGACTACTATACAATGTTCATATTATGCATGAATGTTAAAAGAGGAAAAAAAATTATTTTACTTACCTTAATTATAACACATTGGAAAAAGTGACTCTTATTTGATTGAAGTTAGAATGTATTATAAGTGTGAATTAATACCTTTGGTTAGAATTTGGCAATGTAATTAGTTGTTAAAAATATTACTCCTTATACAGTTAAAATTTTTGGAGAAATTCTTAATATGCATATATCTCATATACCATTTCATCTAATTCAATAACGAAAAAAATACATATATTGTTTTAGGGAAGCGATAAAAATTGTGAAGCAGTTGCCACGCCTGATCCTTATGGAATACTGCATCATATGGAGAACATAGATGAGGTAAAGGTGGTTAGAGTAAAACAATTCATAAATTTTAATAAAGTATCCTATTCCAGGCTTTAATGGAATCGTCAAGTTCATCAAAAGTAATTGCATCAACTTCTACCGCTCACGTAAGCACTAATATGTATTCTATTTTAAATGATCTCAAACAATTAAGTTTAAATTAAAGAAATTAAAAGATTTTAAATCAACTATATAATTTTGTTGTACATTTTGTGTATATTTTGGGGATTACGTGACTTATTGTTCAGTAAAACTGATTTTACCGAGAAATATGTTACTTAACCCTCGTAATAAGTAAATTCAGAAGAATACAACAGAAGTATAAAGTAAAGTAAACATAAAATCTTGTAATTTCTCAAGTGAAAGTTAGATGAATAATTTTGAAATCATAGATTAGCAATGAAATTCCAATTTGTAAATCTTAATCAACAATATGAAATTGTATATGCCAAATTGAAACTATTCAGTTTCATTTTGGAATTGGTTGTACAGTTTAAAGTTGGAAACGTATGCAAACAAAATGAATTTTTGGTTACAGTCAAGAGGTGTTCATAGCGGTCGTTTATACTGCCACAATTCTTAGGGTACATTTTAGCTTGTGAACATAGAATTTATTTTTATTGATATTGGATGATGGTTGGGTTTCCATAATATATTTACAAATATTAGCTCCTATGAATGCAATATGATCTAACCCATTTTCGTTCTAGAATGAAAGTACAATATTAAGGCGCAGCCCCCAGTAAAACTGCAAATTTTTTTAAACTTTACAGCCGCCCATCTCGAAAACTTTTCAAATGTTTGGAAAATTTGTTTAAGTAAAAATTAGAATGAACTTTTGGCTATTGAATCAGTTCATTACATTTTGCAAAAAGTTTGTTGCGAAAATTACAAAATTCAAACAAAATAGCAAGTTTTCCTTAGGAAATGTAGTAACTCTCTCTCTTTAAGCTATGTTTATTAGATCTACATTATTTGTATTGAATTAACTCATCAAAAATTTAAACAAAAATTTTGCAGAAAAATCGTAGAACAAAATGTGTAATTTGCACACACTGAACAAATATCATGCATGTACATTAATTTGTATCAAATTTCCACATTTTGTTCTAGGAAATTTTTGATGAGTTAATTTAATGTAAATAATTTAGATCTAACAAACATAGCTTAAATCAACACGGTACGTTAAGTAGTTTCTGAGATTTACTACATTTTTTAAAGAAAACATGCTATTTTGTTTGAATTTAGTAATTTTCCCAACAAACTTTTTGCAATATGTAATGAACTGATTCAATAGCCAAAGGTTAATTCTAATTTTTACTTAAAAAATATTTGCAAATGTTTTTAAGGTTCCTGAGATGGGCGGCTGTTTAGTTTACCCAAAATGGCCGTTTTACTCGGGCCTGCGCCTTAAACTAAGCGTGCGGGAATTAATTTAGTTATCATTATAGTCACTCATACTAAACTCCTTCATCCACGTACTTTTGATCTAAAATAAAATATAATGATTTCACTCTTTTGTGTTGGTTGATTTTTTTCCTTTCTGGTATCATCATTTTTACATTCTTTAACTCATTTTCAGAACAATGTTCATATTATGCCTGAACCACCATTTTTCAAAAGTAATGTGAAAATTTCTGTTGTAAGTTTTTCCTCTATTCTCAAATATTGCTTTGGTTTCATTTACGCAAACACAAAATTGTATGCTTTTTTTTCGATCCTTATATGTGCCATTATATCCACTTCATACTAACCAAACCTAGTAGTCGTGCCGTTGCAAAGGATAGGTTTCAATACAAATAAATAATATATTTAATGGAAATCTTCAACTCTGTTTAGGATCAAAAAGAAAAAAATCTGAGCCTGAAAGAATGCCTTGAGACTTCAAGTGACGATGAAATCGAAATCTCAGAAAAGGTGATTATTAAGAAGGCTAAATTACGAAAACTGCGCAAGTGTATCCAGAGTAGGGATAAATCAATAAAGCGCTTGACACAAAAAGTTTCCCGACAACGCAAACGAATCGCGCAAATTGAGACTGTACTGCAGGAACTCAAAACTAAAATTTTTATTGATAATGAAATAGAAAGCGTGCTAATTGATATTGCCGGACCAACAAAAGACTTTCTCTATCGTTATACGAGTATACGCAAATCAAAACATGGAGTGGTGGAGAAAGAGTATAACGAAAATATTCGATTATTTGTTCTTAATCTCAACTTCCTGTCACCCAAAGGGTATGAGTATGTGCGAGAAATATTTGACAACTGTCTTCCACATCCCAGAACTATTTCCCAATGGTATCGGGTTTTGAATTGCTCTCCTGGCTTTACAAATGAAGCACTTCATGCCATTAAAACTGCCTGGGATGAAGCAAATAAAAAGAGCGAAAAATTAGTGATAAGTATTGTATTTGATGAAGTTCACATTCGAAAGCATGTAGATTGGTATGGAGAAAATCGTATGGCTATGTTGGATATGGGAGATGGTGGCAGAAGTGGGTTTTTGGCAACGCAGATTCTAGTGATAATGGCTGTTGCTTTGAACAGGTCATGGAAAATACCAATAGGATTTTTTCCCATAACATCTCTCAGTGGAGACCAAAAGGCGAACATTATTCGTTTAGCGCTAGACGAATTGACAACCTGTGGCGCTGATATAATTGTCATAACATTTGATGGAGCTTATAATAACAATAGTGCAATGAAATCCCTAGGCTGTGATTTGCGAAATATCGCAGATCCTTCTCAAGTGTCACACGAACTTCCAAACGAACGATATAGAGTGCATCTTGATCCATGCCATATGGTAAAGTTGGTAAGGAATACCCTTGGTGACCTTAAAATTTTTTTGAACGAGGATGGAGAATATATTCAATGGATATACCTCGACAGACTTGTGATCCTACAAGAAAAAGAGCAATTGCATTTGGGCAATAAGCTACGACAGGCCCATATTTATTTTGCTAAGAAAAAAATGAATGTTAAATTGGCCACTCAAATATTTAGTAAGTCCATTGCTGATGCTCTTGATTTTTGTGCAGATGTTCTCAATTTAGCAGAGTTCGAAGGAAGTAAGCCTCTTACCGAATTTATACGGGTTATAAACAATTCTTTCGATATATTGAAAAGTCGCAAATTATCTGCTCTTGACCCGTTCAAACGAGCGCTTTGCGAAAGGAATGCAAACGAAGTTCTACCGTATGCAGAACATTGCATCGCCTACTTGTCGAAGCTGAGAACCTGTTCAGAGCAACTACTTGTAAATAGCGTAAGAAAAACCGGTTTTATTGGTCTTATTGCTGCACTGAAAAACTTAGCATTTGTACATAATAAATATATAATATCAAAGCAGCTACGATTCATACCAATGTACAAATTGAATCAAGACCATCTAGAATTGTTCTTCGCGTCAATAAGGATGAATCTTGGCCATAACAACAACCCATCGGTAAGACAGTTTATCGCTGCTTATAAAAAGTTATTGGTCCGATGCCAAATAAGAGAAGGAGGAATTGGGAATTGTATCCCTTTAGACAAAATCACCACATTGAACCTTCAAAAACAGCCTTCTTGTGAAACAGCTTCATCGCAAATAAATGCAACCACAGAAAGGGCACTCATGATAGATCAAGAAAACGTTGTAGAAAATACTGATATTTTGGACCAGCAGTTCTTTGAAGAAAATAACTATGTCATGTACCCTACAAAGTTGTCTGATTATGTGCATCACGTTGTATATTATATATCTGGATTTGTTGTTTATAAATTACATAAATCGTTGATTTGTACCGAATGCCTGGCCGTTTAGAAGGAACCCACACAACGAAATCACTTATTTACTATAAATCTAAGGGCTTCTTGAAGATTCCTTCTCCCAGTTTTGTAAAGATTTGTGAAAAAGCAGAAAGTCTATGACGTTTGAAATTACAATTTAATCAAAATGAGAACATATTAAGGAAGCACATTTTATTAAGTCTTGTTATTGCGGTACAAGAACATTTTATCAACAAAAGTATATTTGAAGACCAAGACGACCACATGAAGACCAGCGATCATTACAGCCTGTTAATAAAATGTATAACTGAAAAATATCTCAACACAAGATATTTTTTTCTAGCCAAAAAACAATCTGATAAAATTTCACTGCGACAATTTTACAGTAAAATGATTATTTTTAACGAATGCAAGTAAACTTTAATCCCGTAGTTATATCCTATTAAATTTTATCATTCAAAAATAAGTACTAACATTCAAGAAGAAGAAAGCTGTAAGGGGATCAAGGAAGTGTTGCGAATTCATAAATTTCATCACTCTATAACAAAACAGGTATATTTGTATATGTTATACTCATATTAAGACACTTCCTGCACCTACCTCCACGTGGTGATCCCTGGAAACATAGATTATAGTAATTTGAATTTTCTATGGCTGAAGGTGCAAAAAAGAACTAAATTCGGTATCATTTTTAAGACACGATTCACTAGAAGTATTATGATGTGATAAGTTATGCTAATTAGAAAACTTTCCTTCAACTGAAATAATTATATGTTTGTCTCAAACTATTGCAGATGAGAAAGACTTCGAGTCCCTGTTGTTATCTTTTTTTTAATTATATCATCAGTATACAATTAACGGATGTTCAACTTTCTAAGCTTCCTGTGGTACAGAATCACTTATAACCATCAAGAATCAGAAACTGCATGTCTGCTTTTCAGTAAGCGTCGATACATGCATTAGTTATTGAACACATAGGTACAAGGCTTAATCTTATGCTTTTATATACATCGTCGATATATATACTATATATATATATATATATATATATATATATATATATATATATATATATATATATATATATATATATATATATATATAATATTTAAGTGGCTATACTTTATCTTGTTTTAATTACTTCATTCAAATTTTTTTACATCTACAACAAATTCATCTCTTGATAATGAAACTCCCGCCAAATTTGAAAATTCACTAAATTTGCGCCTTCTAAAAATAACTTGTTCACCACTTCACTGAGCGCACTAATACTAAAATGGTGTTTCACTAACACCAATCGGATTTCACCTCACAAGAAGGGGAATATCAGTGTTCCTGTAGTACTTCTTCATTGGTGCCAACGGATGGTACCAACCGGTCAACCAATCCGTGCACCGTAACCCATTCACGCGGTGGCTGCTTGTCGGCCAGCTAGATCGGAGAGGATTTCGGTCGCGGGTCTCCGAATGGGTTACGCTGATGAGTTTTCCATCTGGGTGGAAAGTTGTGGAATATCTCCTGCAGCGGCTGCTGTAATTAAGTAATTGAGTGGATGTTGCTGCTGGTGCTGCTGCTGCAAACTGAACAATAGCCCGTTGCCCATCGGTGCCGGTGGCGTAGCACATAATAAACGGCACCATTCGTAGCACACACAGTCCGTTCCTTTTTTGTTTTGCACTCAAGTTTCCAACGCTGTTTCGAGAGGATTGAAACAGTTTTCGGGACGAATCGACCGTGGAGCAAGTTCTGAGTACTGAACACGAACAGCTGTTAGCGCTACAAAATCGAAATATTACACTAATCTCCGAAAATTTAAAGAAAACTTCGTGATTATACATACATGCGACCACTTCGTATTTATGCACCGTTCGTTCTGTTTAATCGTTCGCTGTCGGCCAAAACTCCTTAAAACTCCTTCTGCGTGGCGGCCACTACCTCCACACGTCAATTCACTGCCATGTGGCTGTCAATCTCTGTTGGCATCCCACGACAAAATAACGTGGGATGTGCACTGGTCGCAACCAACGTAAAATGACAAGCCACCTAGCAGCAAAGTGTGTTGGTTGTGGTCACCAGCGGCGTTGCATGATTCATTACAGAGTAGTTAGCTCAGCGGGTAGAGGTTTCAAAGGGGGATAGAAGACAGTGAACAGCAATTGCGGGAGAATTGTTGAAACACTAAGCGGAAATATCGAAGTTTGAGTGTGATACAGGAAAAATTTTGCGTAGTCGCGACTCGTTTGGGTTTTGTGTGGAAAATCGAGATTTCCACCGGAATTGGACGCGAATTCGTAATCCTCGAACCGTCTTTGCCTATGAGCCTCTCCGGGTAAGGACGAGGTCACCCTGCTTCCAATCCTTTTTACTTGTTACCCTTATTCCTTGAATAAGTCAGTTGCCCCTCGTGTAGTTACCTACACTTTATGCGACTTCGGTTGCCTTGTCCTTGTGCGACCCCAAGAAATTCGTGAGTGCGAAATTTTTTCTAGTGGGTCCTTGTGCTGGGGGAATGAACCCGCCTCACGACACCGCAATCCTAGCCTGCCAGTGCATTCACGCGTCCCCAGACGAGGGCATTCTCGGCAGATATCTCCATCTTCTTCTGCCGAGGCAGCAGAACATCGCTGCAGTCCTTCACGGACATATGAAACTATACAAATCACTACAGAATCTGATACTACACCTTTAACTGAAGCCAAGGTACGTGATGCATTTTAAAATGCAATAATAACATATGTGCCTCAAGTGCAATCAATTGAATTTCTTTCAATATAAACAAATAATAAAGGACTTACATATGATCAGCTTAAATCGTACATTCTACAACACGAGGCAAATAAAGCATCGACGAGTGCTGGTACGAGTGCAGCCATGAATGCACAAATCAAACAAAGCAAAGAACGCTGCTTTGAATGCCATTATATCGGGCATAAGTCGGCAAATTGTCCAAGAAAGGGACAAGGCGTAAAAAAATGCTATAAGTGCAATGAGTTTGTGACTCATAAGGCGTTTGAGTGTCCAAAACGACTGGCAAGGCAGAGAGGAAGTAACAGAAATGGGAATAAGTTTTTCAGGGGTAGTAGAGCTCTCTTTAACCGAGGATATTCATTAAAGCGTAGTCATGACAATAACGATAGAAATGGAAACAACTCTAAACGAGGAAGATTTAACCTTAGGAGCAAAAGGGGTCAAGGACGAGGTCACGGTGAGGTCCAGTCAAACAAAAGCAAATCAAGCTCTCAAGAGGTGAAAAAAGACAAAGGTAAATACTCAAATTTAAATACCACTTTAAATATATCAGCAAAATCTTTGATTAGCAACGACTCTTACCAGAGAGCCGTCAATTGCTAGTGAATTATCATCATTTCTTTGGCTCTGGTTGATGCAGCATCCGCGAGGATGTATGCACTATCGCCGTCGTTGGAGTTATGTTTTGTTTGATTTGCCATTCCTATGCAAGCAGTTTTTGCATGAGAACTCCGTTACCCGTGAAAATTAGACAAATCTTTCTCCCAGTTAAACATTAGAGTTCTTTAACGGTTCTCTATTATCATATAAATTCCAAGCGCGAGTGTGGGTGTGCGTGCGAACTTTGTGCGGGTGTGTGTGATTTGTACGTGTAGAGAAAAGCGAATTCAAATAAATAAAACGTCCTTTACGGACTTTGAAATCTACCTATTCACTACAACTCCTACATTCCTCTATGTGATTATTACGTTGGTGTCCTTCGTCGTGAACTGTTTTGCGCGATGTGCTGATAAATAAATGATTTTGTCTAGTGATACATTTGTGTTTTTAATTTTATTTACATCCTGCCGACATTCTTTAGCTCCAAGCCAAAATAAGTATTCCATCAGTTTTTAAACGGTATTTTTATGATAATTTGTACATATCTCCAAAATATTCTATTTTGGTTTTAGTTACAACGGAACGAACATTATTAGTTTATAATAAATATACATCAGTGTTGCATTCATCTTTACTTCCCAAATATATTCAATGAATATATTTGGCAATAATGAATTTTAAGTTAATGAAAACTTTTATAAAAAAATGTCTTTTGAACGCTGTTGAATCTGCAGTGGAGCAGCCACCAAGCATATCGACCAAAACATATCGACAACAATACTGACCACGCGCGTTCATTTACCGCCAAACATGCATGCATGTGCGCGGTGATATCTTATCGCACATCGACGACAATAATGTTGCACTGGTCAACCAACATATGTACTTGTACGCAATGAAATCTTATCGCGCCAGTTACATTAACATTACTTTGTATGCTTATTAATGCATGCATCAGCACGAGAAGTTTGTTCAACCACACACATCAGCTAAAATCCACCTGCAACCCGGATCAAACTACACATGGCAGCGCTTTATCAAAATCAAATGATTAAAAGTTGAAGAACCATACAAAATCAGTATCAGCACTTTTTCCAAATTATAATTTCGATGTTCACCTTTAAATGGCCAGTAGAAGTTTTGAAATTAATTGAAAAGGTTGTAACAAGTCGTGCATTAAAGGAATTATTCCGAAAAACTGGTTTTTTGTAATTGGTAGTTTAGTATAAAGTTTAACTTATAAACTCGCGCAACTCTATATTGCCGTTCAATACTGACCACGCGCGTTCATCGATCAACCAAACATGCATGCTTGCTTGTGCGCGATGATATTTTATCGCGCATAAGCGCCATCAGCATTTTTTATACATAAAAGGTGTCGACGAGAAAATCTTATCTTATCTTTGATGTATTTGACGCGAACGAAGACGCATCGTAAATAATATATTATCGAATATTGTCAATTTATTATAATTTGCAAAAAAACTAAAGTGTATATTTTTGTATAGGAGAAAATTCGGTGGTTTATTCGCACCACGAGACATCCACCGCATACATTGTGACAACGAGGGGTACTTTGTTGTAATTGTAATTTAAATTCCCCAGGTAAATTATATTTAAAAAAATGTATTTTGTTAAGTTTGTCGGACTGTCCTTAATTACTATGCCAAATATGAGCGCGACCTGTCAACCAGTTTATTTACAGCAGCTGCTTAAGTCGGTACATCTCAGTAGTGCGTTGCCATTTTTGTGATTTTTTTTATTGTGACCGAAGTTAAAGCCAAAAACGCAATAAATACCATCGATCAACCACTGTATTCACCAGATCTGGCTCCGTGTGATTTTGATGAATAATTAAATATTTTGCGTCTTATTTGCAATTTCCGGCTACCTTTTTGTCACAATCTAAAACAAAACTCGCTGAAGGAGCTGAAGGCCATCCCAAAAAGTGCTTTTGAAAAGTGTTTCGAGGACTGTAAATCTTATTGGCGTAAGTGCAGTGCATCTGATGGGGATCACTTTGAAGCGACAAAATAAATATTGATGAATAATTAAATATTTTGCCTTTTAATTGCAACTTCCCGGTACTTTGTTTTCACAATGTATATCAAAAGAATTTCATCAAATTCGTTAACAGCAAATTATTTGAAAATAATGATGAACACTTTTAATATTATACAGCAGTTTATATGTGAGTAGGTTGGTGGGATAATTGATGTTGATTCTACTTGATTTCAACTGTTCATCAAAACGTACACGGTCAGTACGCCTGCAACATTCAGCAACATGGAACACAATCGATTCTATCACGAACGGGCATCATGTTTCCGACATAATGTCAATTGTTCCTGAATTTGACCCATATCATGGTGACATGACGTTAACACATTTCATCGATCGAGTCGAGCAATTGCGGATGGGGTATGGATGGGAGAATCATTTGGTACTCCCAGTTGTCATGGCCAAACTTAAGTGCACGGCGAAGATGTGGGCTAACGCGCAACCAGTGTTTCGTGGATGGATGGAATTCCGCATGGTTTTTTTTGGCAAATTTTCCGCTTCACATAAGTGCCGCCGATGTGCATATGAAATGAATGAAGGCAAAAAAGCTGAAAGCTGAATCGATGGTGGAGTACTATTATCGAATGCTTGCGTTGGGACGCCACGATGGTGTCGACGACCAGTCATTAATCCGCTATATGATTAACGGGCTGACGGACGATAATTTGCGTCGGATATTGTCGATCATGTATGTGTTTTCTACGATGTGCTGATCTGTTGGAATCGTTTTCGGGCATTTACGCATCGCTGTGGTTGACAGTAAGACTAATGTCGTGAATTGTCCAACCGGGCACAAAAACATTTCCGAGGAAAAAGTTATAACTAAGGATAACGGTGGCCCAAGATGTTTTAATTGTCGGGATCGGGTACACATTTAACGCGATTGCCCAAAGCCGCCGGGGGAAAAAAAATGACAATTCTGTGAACTCCATCAGTTACGAAGACCATCACCGTGAACGATATCGTGTGCGAAGCGCTTATAAACTCGGGCAGTTGCCACTCATTTATAAAACGGAACATCGTGGATCAATGTGCCGGTACAGTTAAGCCGTGCAACAAGACGATGATAGGATTCGCCGGTGGACAGGTAGAGTGCCGCGTAACGAAAACATTAACCGTCACAATTGACGAGCAACAATTTGTGTGTGACTTCATAATAGACAACCCAATCTCGGTGTGTGACGTCATCATTTGTACCAATGTACTTTCGCGTTACCGTATAGTGATTGACAAGGACAAATTTTATATAATTCATAATGCGTGCGATAATATCAGTTATACTTTGAGCAAGTTCGAAAAACAGCGATTCGAAGCGTTACTACATGAAAATCGTGACTGTTTAACGAAAAGGTTGAAGGAGCTCGAAAAGTGCAGTATTATGAAAATGAACATTGTTTTGACGTCAGACATTTCGGTAAATAAAAAACCGCACCGTGTTCCAATCCCTAAACAGAAAATAGTCGAAAGCATCGTGAAAGAGCTACTGCAACTCGACATAATCCGCCCGTAGATATCATTTTATGCGTCACCTATTGTCTTGGTGCGGAAGCAGAACGGCGAAGACAGCCTCTGTGCCAACTTCTGTGAGCTAAACGCAGTCACCCAAAAAGAACCATAGTCCATGCCTGGGGTCGACATCGTTTTGTCAACGTTGGCGGGGAAATACTACTTCACTTTGCTTGAAGTGATGTTTGGTTATTACCAGTTGGAGATAGCGGAGGAGGCCAAACAGTACACGGCGTTCATAACTCAACATGGCCACTTCGAATTCAATCGAATGCCGTTTTGGCTTCGAAACACCCCGAGCAATTTTCAACGACTTATGTCGAGGCTCATAGCATCGATGAATGGCAACGCGATAAGCTATGTGGACGAGGTCATCATTCCGTCTGAGTACTTGAAGGAATTCCTAGAAGTCATAAAACGCGAAGGACTAACGTTGCGCAAGTCCAAGTGTTCATTTTTCCAGAACACAGTGGAGTTCCTTGGACATGAACTAACAGCTGAAGGAATCTGGCCCGGGAAGATAAAAATCGTGGCGATGCAACAATTTCCTAGTCCACAGAATGCTACCGAGGTCAGGCGTTTCCTTGGGCCGTCCGGCTTCTTTAGGAATTTAATCCGAATTATGCTATCATAGCCGCGCCACTAAGGCGATTTTTAAAAAAGGATAAACTATTCAACTGGTCGACCGAATGCGAGGAGGCACATCAACAGCTGGTGAGGTTGATGACTGAGGCACCGACCCTAGTCATTTACGACGAGGCATCACAGCATCAGTTGCACACTGATGCGAGCTCCGTGAGCCTTGTTGCAGAAAAATGGATCGGGACAGCGTTTACCTCGCATATGTTTGAGGATTACTGTAATTGCAACGACAAAACCCACATTAAAACGGCAACTCGAGCGCCTCAAGTGAATGGCATTGCCGACCGAGTCAACCAGTCCATACTGGCTTACCTTAAAACTTCAAGCGCTAAACCGAACACCTGGGATGACGAATTACGACACTTCAATGGACGCTGAGTACACGAGTGAGTGCAACGACGAGGTATTAACCAATCGCGCTAATTTTCGACTACCCGGTGAAAGACATCAGCGGAAACCAAGGCAGTACAAGGAAGGAGAGTTGGTCTTGGTGGAAAGGACTATTCCAGCTACGGGTGAGTCCAAGAAGTTGGAGGCTACGTATTGTGGCCCCTGCATCATCAAGAGAGTTCTGCGGCATGATCGATATATCGTAGAAGAGAGCGAAGCACATCAGAAACAAACCCGAGGCGAGTTATTGTCAGGAGAGGCCGATTGTCATACATAAATGTTTTGCTACTCAACATCTATATGAACTACGGCAACACCATTTATCTTCATTGTTATATGCATGTGTGTAGAAACTGTTAGAGAGTCGATGCCCGTCATTGAATAAAGTAAGACGTATAATCGAAGAACTTGATGTTCGCGTTTTAGTTTAAAACCCTGACTATTGACAAACGTGAAAGACAACGCCGAGTGTGTACTGATGAGTATATCAGAAGGCATCGACGACGGCAGTCGGAATCGAGACGTGTAAGACGATCAACACTTGGATAGCCATAAAGACGAAATTTTGTTTCAGTGAAATTTTAATATACATACTACTTCAAATTATTATAAATAAATTTTCTACTATTCATAATTGTATTAAAAATATTGGAAAAGATGAAGCAACGGACTGGAGTAGCAGTGACGACGACAAAGAGGATTTCGAATATAACAACGAAAATAAATACACATGTTTTAAAATGTACTAATAAATTCGCGAATTTATATTTTCTTTTATTTTTACATAATGGCTATGAATACAATACAAATAATTTTCCATTGAATTTTTTAATACTATATATTAATGAACAACAAAATTTTAATAAAATTTTGAAGTTTACATTAAATTGAATTTTAAAAATAAAATTCAAGAAATTTTCAAAACATTATTTACGAATATATTTGGTTGTCATTTTTAAATATGAAAATTAAAGTCAATAACTTTTATATATTGATTTTTTAATCACAAATAACTACATAATAAAATCATTCGGTTGATCCAAATAAATATCTAACTCGCACCTACTCGGGCCTAACTCGCTATCTCACTCGCAGTTACTCTATAGATGGATATGCTAGTCTGATTAGAGGTTGGAACTGTCAAAACTATCTGGCTCCTGAGAAATATTTAATAGTTACCCAACTAACATGTATTAAATTTGGCTTTTAAAGTATAACGTAAGTACTGTTACAATTTATTGAAGTTTAAGAGTTAAGCTTAAGATAATATACGAAAATTATGAAAATTTGATGAAATTAAGTTGACATTGTTGTAAATGTACGAGAAACCTGGCATCAGCGCACATATGAGGGATGATGTTTTAAATGTACGAGAAATCTGACCTTCGGGAGTTTAGTTGGACTTGAGCGCTCCGAGGGAGAAGGAGATACGTGTGTATCCGTCCCGAACGAAAAATTTTACTGTGCTTATTTTTTGGAGTGTTAATCATCGATTAATAAAGGATTGTGAATCTCATGTTAATGGAATTGTTTTGGGCACATTTTAACAAAAAGTAGCGACCGCGACAGGACGCGGTACGTGATAATTTGTGTGTGTTTTGCGTGGACTATGACTTCATCGAAAATGGCGGAGAAAGCACTAAAAACGAATCGTACGGTCACGCGAATTGCTTTCACTAAAGCGCATAGGACCCAACGCTTAGTAACGAGGTAAAATTGTCGAAAGCCAGCAATGCAGTGTAGTTTCCCTCCAATCGGTGATAATTACACCGAAGTTGTTACAAGCCTGAAAAACCGGTTTAGAAATGGCGATTTGGTCTCACAGTAGATGTTCGACAGCTGTTAGTGCTTATGACGCAAAATGCTGCGAATCCAACGAAACCAAACCTAACTGAGTTATACGACAAGCTAAGTTCGTGTTCGAGATCGCTGAACTCACTTGGAGTTATGACAAGAGACTACGCAACATTATTTAATCCGCTAGTGTAGACGTCGACGTCTTTGCCGGAGGAGCTTCTGCGTTCCTGGGAACAATTTTGCCAGCACGACGCGATCAATGATACCACTTCCGGTGCAGCTCCGCCAGAGACACATGAACGACTTATTAAACTGTTGCATTTCTGGAACTCTAAGTGTGCGATGAGGAGACAATAGAAATGGTGAAGCCAAGTTTCAGCGAAGCAGCCAACATTGACTCATTTCGCCCCGCGATGGTGTTATGGACCACAAGTCCCTTAACTAACCTATCATGCATACCCAATGAACTCTATGCACTTCGTACTCACCTATAATAGCAATTTCATCATAACTCATAATTGTTGATAAACGATCTCATTCCTATGAAACATATAATCTAAATAAACACTCGCGGATAAATCCTAAAATTGAAATCGATACCGAGAACTTTTAGAAATCGCAATAATTCAAACATTCCATATTTCTTCGAAATCTAATTAAATCTAATAAATTTCAGAGATTTTAAAATGCCAGCTACCGGAAATGGCCCATCGAAACCGAATAAAATTCGATATGAAAGATTATATTATTGCGAATATTGCCAATTAAGTAAACACAATTCGCCGAATTGTGATATCGTTAAGAATCGCGATAGTTCTTCTGCTATCAAACATAAACACTATGATTTGATTGAATCCGTGACTAAAGAATAAACAGTCTCAAAAGTAATTAAGCGTGGGACCATATTCACGAGTTTATCAATAAATAAACAAATCTTACGTGAGGCTGGAATTTGCAAGCAGAGCCAAGCAAAAGATATTGTAAACAATAAAATAGTATAAGAGAATTTGCATATAGTATTAAGAGTTAGATCAGTAAGAATAGGGAATCGAGTAGTATTTAAAAGGAAGATTCCAAAGTAAATTGTGAAAGTTCAAGATCAGTAAAAATAGTGAATCCAAACTAAAATTATAAATTGTATTGTACGAGGTGTGTTCAAAACGTATCGCGAATTTTGAATTTTCGCGGGTTACGTATATTCGAATTTCGATTTTTTTGTTGCATTATGTTGGTACTCATGTCTGTCACTTATGCCAACAAGCTCGGCCATTTTGAATGTTCACTTGATTGGTGATAGCTGCTTTACTTGCACGTGTTTTCAATCGTCTTCGATTTTTACTTATTCAAAAAAATGGATCAAAGAACGTGTATCAAATTTTGTGTGAAAAACGAAATTAAGTGCGCGGATGCATTTCGAATGTTGACTGTGGCATACGGAGAAGCTACCTTGGACCGGAGCAACGTTTATCGGTGGTACAAAATGTTTTTAGAAGGCCGAGAAGATGTGAACGACGAAGAGCGTGCCGGACGCCCGAGCACTTCAACAACAGACGAAAAAATTAATGAAGTGGAGAAAATGGTATTGGCCAATCGTCGAATCACCGTTAGAGAAGTTGCTGAGGACCTAAACATATCGATTGGCTCGTGCCATTCGATTTTTATCAACGATTTGGGCATGAGACGGGTCGCCGCGAAATTCGTACCAAAATTGCTCAATTGCGACCAAAAACAGCAACGCATGAACATTGTTAATGAGATGTTAAACTCTGTCCGCGACGAACCAAATTTGCTCCAGAGGGTCATAACTGGTGACGAATCGTGGGTTTATGGTTATGACGTGGAAACCAAAGCTCAATCATCTCAATGGAAGCTGCCGCATGAACCAAGACCGAAAAAAGCGCGCAAAGTTCGGTCGAATGTGAAAGTTTTGCTGACAGTTTTCTTCGATTGCAGGGGCGTGGTGCATCATGAGTTCTTGCCACAGGGAAGAACGGTCAATAAGGAATATTACCTGCAAGTTATGCGCAATTTGCGCGAAGCAATCCGCCAGAAACGCCCGGATTTGTGGGAGAACAAAAATTGGCTTTTGCACCACGATAACGCCCCTGCTCACACATCGTTGCTTGTGCGCGACTTTTTGGCCAAAGCAACACACTAATGATGCCGCAGCCACCGTATTCCCCAGATCTGGCCCCCTGTGACTTTTTCTTGTTTCCCAAACTGAAGAGGCCCATGAAAGGACGACGTTACGCTACGCTTGACGAGATAAAGACGGCATCGAAGGAGGAGCTGAATAAGATTAAAAAAATGATTTTTTGAAGTGCTTCGAAGATTGGAAAAACCGTTGGCACAAGTGTATAATATCTCATGGGGATTACTTTGAAGGGGACAAAATAGATGTTCATGAATAAATAAATGATTTTTGAAAAAAAAAACAAAATTCGTGATATTTTTTGAACACACCTCGTATAAGTTCAAGTCCAAGCCAAAAGTGAATTATAATTTAAAGTGAATTACAAGAGTTCAAGCTAACTGTATCCTTTTCAAATTGCTGTATCCTTTTTAAAGAACTATAGTCTGCGACGAGTTAATAAAAGCGTTAACCAAAGTGAATAAAAGTTTATAACGTTTAGTAAAAGTGTGTTTGAATTAAAGAGCCCATAACAATAAACTGCCGAGACCAATGGTTGTGCAACCAGCAGCACGACAAGACGAAGGTCAACACCATCGAACTCCACAACAGCCATAGGCTCAAGAACGACTTCCAAGACGATTAGTACATTGAGGAAGGTTTGTCGAGCTTATTAGGTGCAGTGCAACCATGAGAATAAATCATTTCCCACAAAACTATTTACATATATATATGAAAGATTTGTTCTCATAACAATTGTAACATCTCAAGATTATTCTCATAACAAACACGAACAGTTGTTTGTATCTAAAAAAACAAACAACTGACGATCTATGAAAGCACTTTCCCATGAAAAAAATCTACGAGTATATGTACTAGTGTAAGTGCAATAATGTTAGCTGTTAATTGGTAACGTTCATAAGAGAAAGTTCGGTAATAAATTAGAAAATTACAAGTTGGTTTGTTGTTTCTATTCGGTGGTTGGTTCCGTTGGCCGTGTTATACGACGAAAAGTTAATTTGTGGTGACCAATAAACAGTGTAGTGACAAATTAAATAACAACATACTGTTGACGTGCATATTCCGCACGCACATAACAGAATACGAGTATAATAGATCGAAATAATTTGGGTGACAAATTCCATAGCATTCTGTTGGCGTGCATATTCCGCAAGCACATAACAAGCGCTATCAAGCTGGTCTTAACTGAAATATTGTTTTCCTATCGTGACTGGCAGGGGAGTACTGTGGTGATGATGCCACTAATGATGGTTTTGGAATGGAAGCCATTTTTTCGCATAAAACGGTCAACAAAACGATCAACGTATTTATGAAAGATGAAACGACTGACTAGGTAAGTAAATCAAAACCCAGAAGATGCGCATGATTATTTAAAAGGTCAGATCAACATAGCTGAACAAAATGTCCGGAGCTCATTATCAACACGAGACCAAATACATGCAGCAATATGCTCCCGCAACAACAAATTTCCGGGGATAGGTACTGAAATTACCATCATTATAAAATGCAAAACCCAGTTGCCGTTGATTAGTCGTTGAAGAAGCTCGAAAAGTGCAGTCAGTTGCGCAACTTTGAAATCTTACTGGAAATATTGAACTTGTGATATTCAACGGACTAGTTTTGTTGTTCAATTTCATTGTTAATTACAAGCACATATCCCAAAGGCATGAGTTGTGAAACTTTTGTTAAAGAAGCTGTAGGAAGAAGTGTGATTAGGATAGCGAAATTTCTGGATCGGAACGGGCAGAGTTTTTACAGTAGGTAAGAGAACTGTCGGTTTTGAATCAGATAGAGCTGCCTAGAGATATAGGAAGGGGTAAATTAAATTTATGTATTTGGTGACGCTAGTGGATAAGCCTTTGCTACTGTGTATGCACGTAGTATGACGGCATTGTCAAAGTCGCTCTTTTAAGAACCAAATTACGCGTCGCATCGAGGAAGGCTCGCCTCGAGCTGATAGCACCGACAATCGCCGTGAGAATCTCCTAATCGGTTCAAGAGTCTTTAATGCGCAATGTCAAGCAGGTGCATATTGGACCAACTCTACAAATATATGTAATTGCGTAGATTGATCGTGATCTTCAATGGGGTTTATAACAGTTTCAGAAATTCGTGAGCATAGTGATAAGAAAGCTCGGCGGCACGTACCAGGGAGCAATACCCTGCTGATTTATCTTCGAAGGGTTGCAGCCCGTCGCAGTTAGTAAAGTCGAAATGCTGGTTGGGGCATAATTGGTTTTACAAATCTGCAAAAGAGCGGCTTATAATACTTACACTCAAATTGTTCGATTCGTCGCGCGGATACATCCATTTGTCGAGGGATGTCGTCGAAAGTAGAAAAAGTCACGAGAACTAGATAAAGTGAGCATAACCAAAATGAATTGAGCACTCGCGGAAATCTAAGAAGCGAAAACACGACTCCTTAAGTGTCTACAGTGGGATATATTTTTGAAAGTTTGTCGATCGAGGCCTTTAGTAGCCCTTAAAATCATCAAATTGCACAGAATAAGTGCATTGAGTGGAATGCGTTGTGAATTCGAACAATATTTCTTTTACCAATCCGATTTTGTCTCAATGTGTGCATAGTTCCACTCCCAATGTATGTGTGCAGCAGCAAAGAAATGCCCGCTGGTAGATGTGGAAGCTACAGGGCGGTAATGCAGTGAGGCATTGCCACATTGCCGGATGCAAAGCTTAACAAACACGGGAAAGCGTGTTGCACAATAGGGGGCCGTGTCTCCCCGAGTCTATAAAAGACTCCGGAGCACGAGAAAACCCTCTTTTTCTTGTATTAATTGGAGAGAGCTAGACAGCAAGGAGAAACGGCGACAAGTCAGCACGGGGCGAAGAAGAATTGGACGAGGCGAATCTTGGAGGGACGACGAGCAGTTGTTGCCACGAATATCAACCCGCCAATCAAATCAACAGTTGTTGCCACGATTATCAACCCGCCAATCAAATCAACAGCGAACAACCCAACCATCGAGGGAAATTGGGGGCCCCCGAGTACGTGGAAATCGATTTGTTGGAATTTTGTAATAATTGAAAATTTACATATTCACTCTATAAAATAAAATTGTTAAAACAGGCCGAAAAAAAGAAGTGTGTTTAGTGAACATTGTGAGATCTGTCTCGCGAGGATTTTGAGGCGTTGTTGCGACAGTGACGAGGTTTCGGGGTGGATCTCGACCGCCGCGTGAATGTGTCCCCGAGTATAACCCGTAGGGTAGGAGCGCGAAGCACGCTACAGTACGCGGCAAAGTTAGGGACGTTATTCGGGGTTAGGTAGGATTTGGTTCTCCGAAAAATTAGGTTAGGCCGGTGCGAACCTTTCTACTCGGTCGTATTCTCGCTTGGCGACCTCATTTGGGGCCCACTGGCAAAGTAAGTGGCGCACGACCCCTCTTCGGTGGGCTTACCGGGTCCAAGGGCCCCAGTCGGAGGTTTTGAAGGAGCACCGCGAAATAGCGGGGGTAGCACAAGCTGAGTGGACTCCGTTCAAAGTCTTAATTAATGAAAACGGTTTATGAATTTTAAAAACAACAATTTTAAATCGTGTCGATGAGCCATTTAATCTCTATCTGATACTTTTGAACGTGTACGAGTAACTAGTACTAAGGAAAATAAAAGTCATTTACCTTTGTATCCAATTAATTATGTAAATATTTGCTAATGTTAAGAAGACAAAAAGTAGTACAATTACCTTAAGTTCATACACCTGTAATTTGCAATTGCAGCAAGTAAGCATAATGTTCAATAAAGACTAAAATGTGAAATTACTGCCACTTCAAGCAAATATTGAGTCAATCAAAGTTCAATTGAAAAATATTGAACTCGCTTGAAATAGCAATAATTCTTTCTAAGCGCCAGCTAAGAATTTATGCAGTTAAACCGAAATGTAGGTATAAATTAAGACAGAGCGGCAACAATAAACCATTGCTAGTCAATCAATTGCTAATTGTATTTCATTACTTTTTTCACGCAGAAACATTTGGTCCGTCGAGCCGGATAGGAAGCCAGAAGGAATCAGGTCTCATAGGAATCAGGATTCTTGGACTTGGCAGCAAACGGAGCTTCTAGAAGACCTCTTTAGCTATACCGGGATATAATCGGAGGAGATATTGCAATCATTTGGTCATAACAAGGGAATTCAAGGCGACAAAGTGTACGACAATTACAACAACAACAAGGTTTGTGCAATTTAAGGATTGCATAACGAGCGCAAACGTAGGAAAGACTGTATTGGAGCAGCCAAGCAGTAGAGAAAAAGGACGTAGGCTTTGGGAGAAGCATCATCGAGACATTTTGGCTTAACCGAATCAGAACAGGCTAACCGGAAGGAAGGTGACAAGCGGAAACCTAGCTTTGGTCATCACATCAGTTTCAAATAGAAGTGTGAGGTTGAGAAGTCATCATGAGTGGTCAAGAGGCAATTGTGAAGCAAATCCAAAGATTCATTAGCAATTTTAAAAAAGACAGCGAGTCGCAGCACAGTCTGGCATATTTTCTAACCAGGATTGAGAAATTGAAGACGCTATGGGAAAAGTGTGACGAACAGCATGAGGCCGAATGTATCCGTCTTAAAGACAAAGTGGATCAACTAACGCAGTATACCATAGAGTTCGAGCAGCTAGAGGATCTGGTTTTGGAATTCCTCACCGTTTTCCAGTCCAAAATCAACGGATATTCAGGTGTAGTCACAACATCAGTCCCCTCTGATTCCGTAAAGCTGGAGAGGGTTAGGCTACCATCATTTAGTGGTAGTTACACTGATTGGTTTGCATTTCATGACTTGTTTGAAAGCATGGTGAACAAAAACGCTCAGCTGACGAAGGTGCATGGGTTCCAATATCTTAGGAGCGCTCTTCGTGGAGAAGCCGAGCAGCTTATAAATCATCTGAGGCTATTACGATGCTGCATGGACTTTGCTTAACGAGCGGTACAACAATAACCGCATCATAGCCCAAGAAATGATGCAGCGCCTTTTCAGCATACAGCATTGTACACGTAACGAACCTTCGGGTCTTAGGCAAATGCTGGACACTATGAACCAGCTTCTTGCAGGCATTAATAATTTGGAAGCAGATTCGTTTTCTCTTGCAACTGTCTTCATGCTCAATCAAAAACTTGACGAAGACTCGAGGAAGGAATGGCAGCGATTAATTTCAGAATCGAATGAAATTCCGTCATCAAAACAATTTTTGGAGTTCCTGAAGCAAAGGTTTTCGATGCTTGAGGCCCTGACAACTGGAAAGGCGAAATTGAAAACCGTTAAAGCCAACACTACCCAAGTCAACATGAAGGCTTCCTGTTCAATGTGCAAAGCGTCACATGAGCTGTTTGAGTGCAACTTATTCAAACAAGCAAATACTCAAAGGAGACGAGAAGTGATCAAGACATCTAACCTTTGTTTCAATTGCTTTCGTCTACACATGTAGTAATAGAGCAGTTTCCCTGTCAAACTGTTCTAAATCCGGTAGGCTGAGACTATTACTAGAAAAAGGAAGACAGTTCGATTAAACGCATATTGCGATAGGCGGCGATAAGTAGACATTAATGATTATTCAGCGTAGAATTTTTCTTTTCGAAATATCTAATATCTTCTTTCTTTTTTTTTTAAATAATCCAAAACTAATAAAGCACACCGATTTTATTTCCACTGATACCAAAAAAAAAAACCACGATATACTATCACGCAGTATCCATTAGCTGTGCGCACACACACATGAAAAAATCGTATGCAACCTACTTTGAGGCTTGCATCAAAAGGTGGGTGTTGGGATGTTGCGATGTTCCTCGACGCATGGAGTCGAAGGGCAAACGTCAGTGAGTGAACGCACGTGGGTGGTTGGGATTGGCAGCTCGCAGGTCGAAATTGCTCCAACCAAATTTGCATCGCTAAGTGTGTTTTTGCAGTGTATAAATCTGCATCGTCGTCGAGCGCACGGAGGACCATGCGGGTAAGTGCCCTTTTTGCCTCATATCTATGATTTGAATTGGTTTTCTTTTTTTCTAAATTTGTTTTTTTTTTAAATTAATATTTTTTCTATTTTCTATTCTATCTATATTTATATAAAAAAAAAACACAAAAAAAAATTTATCAAAAAATTATTATATTAATATATTGATTAAATTATTAAAAATTGTTTAAATTATAAATTATATAAAGGAAAAAAAAAGATTAGAATAACGAATAAAAAGAAAATGGATATATTTATTATAAATATAGTAAAAATAAAATGAATTAATACCCCGTACCCATCGGTCATTCCATTACGTTGGATTTGACCGGGTATAGGACCCGGTACGGTAGCAGGCTCACACCACCAAACATGAGCCAGCAGCCGGGTACATATTAACTCCTTTGTTTCAGGTGACGGCCCGGGTTGAGTGGCCCGAGCAAGGTGCCTCTTTCTGACATATGATTATGTAATCGAATTGCATGATTCTATGGCATAAATTGGTCACCGGGGTACTTCTCTTTTGATGGGAAGGCTTTTGCAAGTTAAGTTGTATGAGTTTTCCACTCAGAAGAGGAATACCTTTTTTTTTAATCCGGTTGGGTGGGTGCGCGGGGGCTCCATCACCACCTGATTGCCCCTCTCTCATTTGTGGGCCATGAGCCTCTCCGGGTAAGGACGAGGTTACCCTGCTTCCACTTCCTACGATTTTTGCGACTTCGATCGCCTTGCTTTTCTCGACCCCAGAAATTCGTGAATGCGAAATTCTTTGTAGTGGGTCCTTGTGCTGGGGGAATGAACCCGCCCCACGACACCGCAATGCTAGCCTGCCAGCGCATTCACGCGTCCCCAGACAAGGGCATTCTCGGCAGATAATGACACCTTCTTCTGCGGAGGCAGCAGACCATCGCTGCAGTCCTTTACGGACTTTTGAACTTACCTTATGCACTACACACAGAGCAAATAAATGCACTTCAGTGTATGGTTGTAAGGTTTGCGGAAAGAAACACAATACACTGTTACACACAGAGACTATAGCGAACAACAACAAGCAAGCAAGGCCATCAATTACGTGAGTTTTACAGGGTCACGGCGCTTACACAAGACAAAATTACGTATGGCTTGCAACGGCATACATTCAAATACGCCGTCTGGATGGAAACTGTGTAACTTTCCGGGCATTGTTGGATTCTGGAGCCCAACGATCATTCATAAGTGAAACAGCAACTCAACTTTTACAGGCTTCCCGTACAGGTGCAAAATTCAGGATGAGTGGCATTGGTGCAGTTGAAAACGTGACATCAAGAGGAGAGACTAATCTGCGTGCCATAGTTCGATCTGAATCTGGGCGCAACGAGGAAATTATTTTCTCGACACTCATCCTCACAACAATACCTGCAGCATTACCGTGCACTGAAATCCCTCTAATCATTCCACAGGGATTGAGAGTTGATGACTTAGCTGATCCACAATTTAACGTACCGTCACCTATAGATAATCTTATTGGAGCAGATATTTACGACCAGTTTTTGCTGCCAGGACTTCTAGCCGGGAAAATATGCGCACAAAGGACCAAACTTGGGTGGGTCTTATTTGGAACAGTACCTACTAAATCAGCTACATCAGTACGCGTGTTTGTTGCTAATCAAGGTCTGGAGGAAACTCTTCAGCAGTTTTGGGTAACAGAAGAACTTACCAATGAAGAGAAAGAGAATAAATCCCATTACACGCAGACCGTTTATCGGCAGCCAACAGGAAGATATTCTGTTAGCCTCCCTTTCAGAAGCACTCATGATCCCTTCTCGGACATTGGCGATACGCGAAAAATTGCGTACATAAGGTTCAGACAACTGGAACGTCGGCTGGCACAAAATTCAACTCTGTTTGAACAATATCGAAGCTTTATGCAGGAGTACATCGATTTGGGTCACATGTCTAGAGTACCGGCAGATCGAACACAGATGACTACAGCAGAACGTGTTTTTGTTTGTTAATCCGGGAGACACATAAAAAACTAGGACATGCAAATACAACTCTTATTATGAGTAGTTTGACAGAAAAGTTTTTGGGTCGTTTCGTTAAGAAAAGTAACAACGGCTATAATCGATAAATGTATCTGATATAAATGACAAACAGCTAAATCAGCTCATTGCAAACAACCTACTCTACCGGTGAACCGTGTTCCTGACGCTACCGTATTTGAAATAATCGGTTTTAATTTCACTGATCCAATTTTCCACTGAAATGGTGAAAAAGTCTGGATTTGTTATTTACATGTGCCGTGTATCGAGCAATTCATCTTGAATTAGCGTCCGGCCTATCGGCTGAAGCATTTATAGAGTGCTTGTGTCATTTCATCGCGAGGCGAGGTCGTCCTGGAGAAAATCATGTGGTTTCTTTGGGTTGCGCCAAAACATTCGAAACTGTAAGTCACGGAGCTGTCGCATCTGTTCTTCGAGAATTGGTATTGGCTAAAACGTTTGTCGATAACATCACGACTACCTATGACAGAAGTCAAACGTTTCTGGCAGTTGAGGGCTACAAAAATGAGTCGATAAGACTTAAAAGTGGAGTTCCTCAGGGCGACCGTTTGTTTACGTTTCTCTTTTGTCATGTTTTGGACAGTGTAACAAATCGCCCCTACGCCACTGGCGACCAATACTGATGCACCTTGCTGCCATGTGGCTTTCCATCTCGTGTCAGTCGTGACGACTTCCCATCCCACGTCAGTTTTGTCGTGGGATGTCAAAGTCGAGTTTGACACAGCCACATGGTGAGTGTGAGTGTTCGGCTAACGGTGTTGAGCGAATGAACCACAGCTTGACGTTAGTCGGGTGACAGGTGTGAGTCGCGACTAAATTTTCGGATCGCATCACCATAGCTAAGACTAGATAATTCGGAAGAGAGAAAAAAGGACGGGTGAGGAAAGCAAATACGTGGTGGTGGTTTCAATTGAAAAGTGCGGAGAACGCAGTAGTGCTATGGGTGCCTGGTAAGAATGCCGTGAAGAGGGTAGGGTTTTAAAAATCCGCGGATGGCCGGTTTCGCGTCGCGTGCAGTACGCGGTGCCTTCGTTTGCCTTGCCTTTTTCTTAGCGTAGCGTTCTTCGGGTTTGACTTAACGTAGTATATTTTTCGGTACCGCGTCGGTGAATTTCGGGAGCGCGAAATGGAATTTAGTTTTTGTGATTGACTGGAAGAATGAAGAGAATACGGAATAAAGTAGAGTAGGTGTCCTTTCCGTATGTTCGAATTTTTGACGCATTTGAAACGGGCATTTAATGGTGGCTGAAATACGTAATTGAGCGTAATCCATTTAAAGACCTGCGACCGAAATCCTCTCCGATCTAGCTGGCCGGCAAGCAGCCAACGCGAAATGGATTACAGGTGCACGGACTGGTTGACCGGTTAGTACAATTCGTTGGCACGACTCGGACTTCACGTCTAGAACCGATGAGAGGTCGGTTCCGATTTCGTTCAAGCGGACGAAGACGATATTAGACGGAAAATCATTACAAATGGCGCCCAACGTGGGGCCAAAAACATCCTAAGGGAGTAAAAGATTCGCGTCTTCTGACGAGTTGGTCCTTTACAGAGGATCTAAGGTACCTTGGTACTCGAGCCCCACAGACAGGAGCAGGGGAGCTGTGTTATACACACTTGCAGTCGCTTCACGTGAGTTGTAGCTTCCGCTCTCCTTTGTTTGATTTTTTTTCGCGGCAGAATCCTTCCGATGTGTTGTCCCAGGTTGACACCTGTATGGACCTTCTATTTTCTTGATGGAACTGTCCGCCAGATGGGTTTCTTCTATCGACTCTCAAGAAAGTATAAGGCTACCTTGCCTTTATATCGCGGAAGGGTTTTACTCGTCTTTTTATGCGTGATAGACGAGTGGTTTCGGTTCAACGTTTGGTGGCGTATGCTGGAATTGCGAAGCCCGGAATGCTTCTACGTGTCGGGAATTTTGACCGCGTACAAAGCTGTTATGGTAACGCTACCACTTGTCTCGTCGGTTTTGTAATGTATGTGGGTTGGGGATAACATCATTAAATCGGCCGGAAGCACCCTTTTCTCGGCAGACTACCATTCACTCTCATTTCCCTATGGAGGAGGAGGCGCTGCTGGAAAGGAAAGTGTTTAATGGGCGGAGAAATTCCTGTTGCCGATGTCCCGGCCGGGGCTCCAACCGCGCCTTCCACCAACTCCGTCAACGACACAATCCTGACCTTACTGCAAGAGATGTCCGAGAGGATCGGACACTTGGAGGAAGGCTTCCAGAACATCCAGATCAGCCGACCCCCCAGCCGCGTAAGAACTCCATCTGGCTGGGAGCCAAATCCCAGTGTGGCTATGCCCCACTCTAGATCGGCTGATAATTGGACTCTCCCTCCAAGGAACTCGGGAATGGATCCCAGAGCCCCCGAGTACAGTACCGCACCTCCGTTGATACCCGCAGTCCCCGACTCAGTCCCTTACAGCAGGCCCATCGATGATGCGATTCACCCCGCGAACGTATCGACACCAGTCTGAGATCCTACGCCTCGTATCATGGAAAGCGCCTTAGCTTCACAGGTTTTAACTCGACGACACCGCTCTAGTCACCAGCACACTGGGAGGCGACTTCTCGGCTTTCCTTAGACACGCACACCTCCTGTTCAGCGGAGATGCTGCCGAGTGGTACTGGAGCTTCATAGAATCGATGCCAAACCCCGATTGAAATTCTTTCTGTGCAGCCTTCCGCAACCGCTTTGACGACCACTTCACTGAAAGAAAGCTACGGGAACAACTGAGGAAACGCAAGCATGGCGCCCACGAACCATTCGACCAGTATTACACAAGTATGTTGCACTTAAGCACTCGGTTACGAACACCCATGCTCGAGGACGAACTGGTGGAAATCATCAGGCAGAATATGCGTTGGGAGCTTCAGAACAGTCTCCTTCATGTGCCCATTCACACCGTACAGGGGTTACATCACCATGCCCGTAGGAAAGAACAGCTAGATGAGCGGCGAGGAGCCTTTCGTCTACAACCTCGCATGACGGGACCTAATCCACGAAATAATAATACCGCGGAGTTAGTGGCAGCGGATCACATAATTGACCACCCGATACCCGTACCGAGGAGCGGAGCACCCCTGGAGCCCGAGTTCGAAGCAATGATTGACCGACCCTTCGTTGAAGCAGTTACTGCCGACAACCGGGACATCGGTTCTATGCATGTCCAGCGGAACCGACGATCTTCTGTTACCGGTGCGGAAAGGCAGACACTTATGCACCTGATTGCGCACATTGCCAGCGAGTGCCGCGACGGCCCGCCGGCACTACTAACACCCGAACCAACCAATACTGACCATATTACTAGTTGCGAGCAAGCCCCAGACACGACCTCAACTTTACTGACTCGCACCGCCAAACACAGTTCTCCTGAAGTTCCACAGCTGACGTCACACGTTGTCGAGGCGGACGTATAGGGGAATGGCAGCGAGACGAAAGTCTCTTGGCATGCTAAGCCCTTCCACGTCACACTGCGGGATTATTTGGCTACTCGTCAGCGCATCTTCAATGAGATGGTTACCACTACCCCTCCGCGAAGGAAGCAAGCCACGCGTCGGATGCGGAGCTTCTGGAGAAGGGTCAGACAGTCGAGAAAGGCGTTGCGGGCAATACACTTAGACGAATTATTGAAGGATGACGTTCGACCATACGAGTCATTTCACCTCAGCTTCCTGGAGAAACGCGTTTTCCATGTATTTGGAGCACTGGAAAAGGATGTCTCCGACGATGGAGTCCAGTTCACCTCGGGTGGATTTCGGGACCTGGTGTTAAGTATGGTATTATTCACCAGCGGACCGCAGTCTACTCTCCTCAAGCAAATGCGTCCGAGCGGCTGAATCGTACCCTCGTAGCCACCATTCGTGCCTATGTCCATCCGGATCAGAAGGATTGGAACCGCAGGATTTCCGCCATTACCTGTGCCCTGCGCTCGTCATACCACCCACCACAGGTATCCCACCTTACTTTGCCGTGTTCGGCCAGTACATGATTGCGGCAGTTAAAATGTTTGGAAGACCCACTAGTGGTTCTGGAGCCGCACGAGAAACTTAAAATTCTGCAAGACCAACTCCGGGAGAAGATTGAAGATAGTAGACGGGCGGGGGAGGAGCGTTACAACCTGCCATCTCATCCTTCTGGCTTCAAGGCAGGCGACTAAATCTACCGACGAAATTTCAGGCAGAGTGAAGCGATCCAGCATTACAATGCCAAACTGGACAAGAAGTTCGTGAAGTGTCTGGTCCTACAAGTTTTAAGTCCCACGCGATACCTCATTGCGGACATGTCTGGGAAGGAACTGGGAGTCTACCATGCCAATGACCTACGACGGTGAAAAGGGCCATCAAAGAGTTTTTTTTCGTTGTCCCCCGGTGTTATCTCCTGGGCTAGCGCCGATCGCCTTCACTTGGGCTCAGAACCTCAGCGACCTCTTCTTGCTAGAGCGTGCCGCGGGAAGATTGGCCATCCACTCGTTACAGGACCTCCTCTGCGGCCATACCAGTAACACCAGCCTAGGGCAACAGTCCTTCAGTCTCCCCATGCCTGGTTGGCATCGTGGACACTACCCTGTAATGAATCGGCCCTACGCCCCTGGCGACCAATACGCATACACATTGCCGCCATGTGGCTTCCAATCTCGCGTCAGTTGTGACGACTTCCCATCCCACGTCGAGTTTTGTCGTGGGATGTCAAGTCGAGTGACAGATGGCGAGTTGACCGCATGGCGAGCGGGGTAGGTTCGGCTGCCGGTGGAGGAAATAAGAAATTCTCGTGAAACAAAAGAAGCAAAAGGTGATCGTCTTATAGCTGCTGGTGGTTTCGATGGGAATCACAATTTAAGGACTGTGGATGAATACGATCCTGAAACGAACGAGTGGTCTCTCATAGCACCATTGAAGCCGGAGCATGTCTTGTGGCAATTCCAAATGTTCTTACATCGGCCCCGATATGTTCACGGTTCAGTGATATTTTTTTCTATACATTTAATTTTTGTCTTCTTATATTTTTTAATATCATTCGAATTCTTTTTTTTCTTTGACGCATATCTTTTTCGCTTCTACTAATCTCGCATGAGTTTAATGAATGGTTTATTTTGTTTGTCTTGTTTTTGACTATTGAGCAGTATTTGATTGAGAATTTGAGTGTTTACTAATGTAATTTGCTTAACACGATCAATTATAAATTGAATTACTTGATTTCGGATTGAAAAAAAAAAATTGAGAAAAAAAAATTCGACCAGAATTTTATTCTTATATGGTCATATAAAATGTCTAAATTAAAGAAAATTTAACAAATCAGCAATTTATTAATATTTGATATGCAATGAGAGTTTCTCGAACAGAGTCAAGAAAAAGGAAACTACTGTAGGAGAAAAGAAATGTAACGACTTAAATATTAAAACCGAATTAACCATTGTGAATCAAGTAATTGTGAACAAGAGAATTGGTTGTCAATACCTGTCAACAAAGAACTCTCCTTTTTTTCGAGGTAGCTAGTAAAACAGAGCGGGGGCATTCGTCATTTGATCTCGGATTACGCCACAAAAGATCAGAAGTGGGATAGTCGCCATTGACCAACGAAAAAGACGCGTTAGTGCCAAAAACGATGAAAGAAATCGTATAAAACATAAGAAAAAAAACAAAAACGTGTAAAAACAACAAAAAAGAAGACGTGTAAAAACAGAAAAAACGAAAACGTGTAAAATAGAAAGAAAAACGATAACGTGTAGAAAACAGAAAAGAACAACGAAAGGTGAGTGTATTAGTGCATTTTGCATATTTGCAACAAAGAACGATTTCCAGATACGCATAACTGTATGAACGCGCGGTTGAGTTTTGTGCGAACTGTGTTGCAAAAAATTGGACGCTAAAACTTGTGGAAAAACATAACCATGAAGAAACTTGCAAAAATGAAGAAAGCCGAATTAGTAAGAGTATTTAACGACATAGAACTCAACAGTGACGGCAGTATACATGAGTTGGTAAGCCGAATTGAATCAGCACGACAACAAACTGATAACAATTCGTGCTCGAACGAAAGAAATGACAATGGAAAGCAGCTTGAAAACGTCATCAAGAACATGGAAACGAAATTGGAAGGCTTGACCGCAGCCCTAAACCTAACCTCTGCACGATTAACTATGGCCTGGGAACCAAGCATGAGCTCAACACAGGCAAATACGAAGTCAACGATTCCAAGCACAAATACAACGATACCGAACATGAATTCAATAATGCAAAACATGAGCTTAACGATGCCAAGCAATTCAATGATGCCGGTTACAGCACAATATACGAGCTATTTCGATCAGCCAAGTGTGCAACCTCCATACGAAACGAACCCAAATCAGTACTCGCTGCACAACACCTATTCGCACAATTTTGCGAATATTCGTACATATCCATACAACGTATGTAATCCACCCAACGTGAGTGTACCTATTCCATTTAGCGAAAATTACCATACATCACAACACCATTTCATGAATGACGTAAAAGCGAAAGATATCATTGACGAGATACCTACGTTCAACCCAACCCAAATAATCCAAATTCATTCATCAGTATGCTGGCTTTAAACAAGAGATGGCCGGACTTAGAAGTTTCGTCCGCCGCTCAACAGAATCTCGAAGGATCTGCGAATGTTTGGGTTCATGGAATCAAGTACTTGTTTGTCTCGTTCGAACACTTTGGACTATTGTAACGGACGAGTTTCCTGATGAATGAATGGCGGCAGATTACCACATGGAAATATCCAATACCGTCCGATAACAAAACAAAAAACCATCAGAATATTTCCATCGAATGATGGTTCTAGGCAGAAAGTACAGGATGACGGATAATGATATAATGCAATATGTTTGGAACGGCTTGAAGCACCAGTCACTTCAAAATTCAATTGCGAGCATAAAATGCTCCACGAACAAGGATATGTATTTAGCCATTCAACGTTTCCTGAACAACCAACGAACCAGGACAGACATGATCGTTAAACCAAAGATGTCACTGTCACACTGACACAGAACTCAATCGGAAAGAGAGAAAAGTGCTCAAGGTAAATCGCCCTATTGATCGGAAATGCTATAATTACAACGTACTAGGTTATATTGCGGTAGATTGCAAAAGGGAGCAGCGCCGAATAAGAGGCGAGCATTGCCGTAAGATATCTCATCCACGCGAAAGATGCCCTGACTGAAGGAGTGCTCGTATAAATAACATAGTCGAAGCGACTGAGAGCGTTGTCAATGTATCCGAACTGAAACAAACGATGAATCAAGATCCAGTTAATATTCATAAGAATGAATTCACAAAAGACGTAATTCTCCAATATGGCAATCTTCCTCCATTGGATGCCTCAGCATTAATCGACAGTGGTTGTCCTTTAAGTTTAATCAAAGCTAAAAAAGGGCTTTGTGAAGTAAATAATTTAGAATCCGACGTAAACTTGCAAGGCATCAGTAGTTCGAGGCTTGTTATACTGGGCAAAGTAGAAATAGTACTTAAAATTAGTAAATGCGAATTACTAACGGACTCCTTTGTAGTACCCGATTTGATGCTGGGGAGAAGTTTTCTGCAACGCGATGACTGCAACGTTAAAATAAGCTGCCCGATAGGTACTGTCGAAGTAAGTGTAGATAGCAAAAACGATCAGGGACGCCAAAATTTTATGGAAGTTCTGAATATAAATGAATTTTATGACTTTCCAATACACAACGAAATCGACATTGTTGATAAGGAACACGTTCGTAAACTGATTATCGAACACGATAATGCTAAACGGCCTGACAAACCAGTAATTAAGCACGTAATGAAGATAGAGGTCACGTCAGACAAGCCTATCTTCTGCTCTTCAAAGCGACAGTCAGTTGCAGAGAAGTTGGCAACTGACGACATCATACATGAACTATTTAATAAAGGAATCATTCAAGAAAGTTCGTCGCCATTCTATAGTCGTACTGTATTGGTAGTGAAGAAGGGTGGAGTAGGATATCGACTCTGTATTGATTACCAGGAAATTGAAATCCAAACGATTCTTTACTAAATTAGATTTAAAAAACGGATTCTTTCACATAAAAGTGAGTCCCGAATCAAGAAAGTTTACACCCTTTGTCACAAGTGATGGCCGGTCCGAATACTTACGCAAGCCATTCGGATTAGCTAACGCTCCGGCGGAATTTTCAAGATTTATTCGTCCGGTTTTTGTTAAAGAACAATTCAACATCAAGAATAAGTTCAAATACGAATACACAGAATGTAATGTAAAGAATAATTTCCAACTTAATTTTAATGTTCAATCTAATCTTAATGTAAGCATAATTTTAATTTAACCTAAAGTCCAATGGATCCTACGTTATTTTGTTCGCACTATAAATTAATTACCATACAAAAAGCAAATAAAGTTCATTTAACTTTGCACTTGCACATATTCGTAAATTGCATATGGCATTACTGCCATATCAATCATTTTGCAAGAAATCAATAAATTCAAAGTTCAATTGAAGAATACTGAACTCGCTTGAGAATTTACACGCGCTTGGCAACATCTTGCATGCTTGCAGAAAACTATGTATAAATATACCAGAAGGTGGAAAATAAAATCATTGTCATTACAATCATCATTAACGTCTTTTACTTTACTTCTCGCAGGACCATTTGGTCCGTCGAGCCGGATCCACTTGAAAGTGGATAGCAGCAAGAAAAGCAGAAATCATCATCAGCAGCACGCAGCTTCAGATTTGCAAGAAGAAATTTTGGACTTGCAGAAGAACAAGAAGCATCAACACGCAGCACTTGGATTTGCAATTCGAACTTGCAGACGAACGAGTGGGTTGCAACGCATCATTCTGACGTGCAGGAATCATCAGCACAGTTTGGCTTTGTAAGGAGGAACTTTGAGCTTGTAGAAGAACAACTGGGTTTGCAACACAACATTCAGCACGCAGCACTTGGATTTGCAAAAAAGGAAATTTGCAGTAGCCAAAGAACGAGTGGGTTTGGCACACAACATTTGGAGTTGCAGAAGAACGAGTGGGTTTGCACCACAACATTCTGACGTGCAGCACGCATCATTTGGATTTGCCAGAAGGAAATTTGGACTTGCAGAAGAACGAGTGAGTTTGCAACGCAGGAATCTCCAGCTGGCAAGAAGGTATTGGGGAAGTTGCGAAGTATCTGCAACTGGCAACAATCAAGGTTTAACAAACCCCGGAACCAACATGAGTGGCCAAGAAACAGCGTTCAAGGTGGTTCAAAGGCTCATTACAAATTACAAGAAGGATAGTGAGTCACGCCATAGTCTCGCATATTTTCAAACAAGGATGGAAAAATTACAAACAATGTGGACTAAATGCGAAAATCAGCATGAAGCGGCGTGCGATTGATTGAAAGAAAGGAAGGATGAGCTTCAGAAATATAACACAGAGTATGAAATTTTGGAATATTTAGTGCTGGATTATCTTACTCTATTTCAATCGAAAATAAATGGATACTCCGTTGAAGGTTCAGTTTCAGCGCCATCGAAAGAGTGAGAATACCAGCTTTTAGCGGCAACTATGCAGACTGGTTCGCATTTCGGGACCTATACCAAAGTATGGTGCACAATAATGCACAGTTAACCAAGGTATAAAGACTGCAGTACCTTCGAAGTGCCCTCCGCGGAGGCTGAGCAGCTCATAAACCACTTGAGCATAACTGACGACAATTATGAGTCTGCATGGACTCTGCTATGCGAAAGATACGACAATCATCGTGTCATAGCACAAGAGATGATGCAGCGCTTATTCGACATTGAAAATTGCTCAAAGAACGATCCATCTGGTTTAAGGCACATGTTGGATACTGTTAATCAACTTTTAGCAAGTGTCAAAACATTAAAGGCAGATTCATTTGCACTCACAACAGTGTATATGCTGAACCAAAAACTTGATGAGGAGTCAAGAAGAGTATGGCAGCGACATATCTCAGATTCAACCGAAATTCCATCTCTGAAACAGTTCTTGGACTTTTTGAAGCAAAGATTTTCTATGTTAGAAGCGTTGTGTCCTGGGAAGCCAAAACCAAAGGCAGTGAAGGTGAACACCATTCAGGTGGACTTAAAGCCATCATGTCCAATGTGCAAGGCAGCGCATAAGCCTTTTGAATGCAGTTCGTTCAAGCAAGCTAGCGTTCAATCGCGTCGAGATGTTATTAAAAAATCGAAGTTATGCTTCAATTGTTTTGGACAACACCAAGTGAAAAAATGCTCTTCCACGCACGGATGCAAACTTTGTGGAAAGAAGCATAACACATTGTTGCACTTTGCGACCGCAGAATCTCCACAACAACCAAGGACTCCAGCATCAATGAGTATTCAAGGACACGGAGCGTACACTGAGCAAAACTACGTGTTACTAGCCACAGCGCAAATAAAGATGGATCGTCCAAATGGTGAATGCCTGACATTCCGTGCGTTGTTGGACTCGGGAGCACAACGATCCTTTATTAGTGAATCGGCAGTCAACCTCTTACAGGCAAAGCGAGAAAAAAGACAACCCAAAAGTAGGTGAACTGGTGTTAGTAAAAACGAACAACATCACTGAAAAAAATATCCTGCTCAAAATCAATGAATAGAATTTATTAACTCAAATTCATTGGATCAATGAAGAATATCACCTCTTTGATGCATGTTATCATCAAATTTTCATTTTAATGAACCCATTTAATGCTTTGGTTCATTGAAATTATAAATTGCAAATCATTCAATATTTCCCAAAGAAAAATGCTTAAATTCGCAAATTGATGACTTTTTTCATTACTTGATTAACACATTTCATCAATTCCATTGGTAAAATTCATGTGAAATTTCACTTTTTCGATGAAACGATACATCGAAACGAATCGGAAATAGCAGTCCAAGAAAATTTTATGATAGGTTGCATGGAATCAATGGAAAATTAATTTCTTTGATGATCGAGATCATCGATTTTGGTGAGAATGGCGCATTAAAGTTAGTTCTTAGTTGTACAATATTAGTTTTTCATCAGTTCTAGATAGGACGCGTTCGAGTCAACATAAGTGTCGTGAAAAGTGTAATTTTGGAAAGTGAAGTGTTTGCGGATTTAAAAAATTATCAGGTGAGTGTGTGTATGTGTGTGTGTGAACTCATATGTACTATTTTAAAATCTTGAATTTTTCCATTAAATTTAAAACAAAAGTCTGTGGTAGTAGCACAATCATCCAGATATGTGAACTTAGAGATTTTAATAAGAAGTGAAGTTAAACGGTTTTGTCATCTTTTGATTTCGTAGTTTTTGGATTTATTGTATAATGCCACGGTCTTTTACGCTAAATTTTAAAGAAAGCAACGAGCAACTTTTTGCTATTATCGAATAGTGCTAAACACGTGGAATAAAACTGTTTTGAAAAAATTTAAATTTACGGTTTTCTCATCTTTGACTAGAATTGTGCTTTTTGAATGTTAGAAATTCGTTGAATCCTAGTTGCAAATTATCTGCCAGTTAAATACTAGCTTGAGCTTTGAGGCACCGAACACATTGCCAGCGGTCTAGTGTTCTGAGGTCAAAGCTCTTCCCTATTATATGAAGTGGAGCGCGGCATTCTCGCGGCATGTATATTACAAAGAACTCGGAACTCTGACCATTAGACTGCGAGCTGTGTGTTTGGCGCCCAACACATAATGCATATGTGAAATTTTAGCAACCAAACTATTTTGCAGGTTATTTTGTACTCTGCCGGTTGTGGAAAAGTTTTCTTCGGAAATACAATGTTTTATTTGCAAAAATGAATTTGGTGGCGTTGATTTATTGGTGCATCATTTGAAAAAAAGCACGCGTTAACCACAAACAGCACCTACAGATGTTTTATACGTTCATGTTCCCAGCTTTACAAAAATATATCTTCTTATAAAAAGCACATTCGTAACAAACATCCTCATTCCAGTGTGGTAAAATCAGCTTTGGTGAACAACGAAATTGAGACTCATTGTCAAATAGAAAATTTGCATGAAATTGTCAGTTTCGAAACACAGCCCAATTCAAACCAAAATTAAACAGAACACAATTTCGATTTAGAAACCAAGTCATTTCACGATAATTGCTTAAAGTTTTCATTGACTCTTCATGAAAATAATAACTTTACAAGAAAAGATGTTGCGCAAATTCAAGATGATATATTAAAATTGGTTCTAAAACCACTGTTAGACATATTTGATCGTTTCAGCCATAATAGACTACAAAAAAATGCTTCTTTGTCGAATGAAGTAACAAGTATAATTTCTAATTGTAAAAATCCTTTTAAAGATTGCACCACTGATTATCGTTTATACCAATGCTTGAACAACAATGGATATGCAAACGATATTAAAGAGTTCATAATTCATGAGGATGTTGATGTGACTCACGAAGCAGGAAAATTGATTTACAAGGATAAAATTGTAAAAGGTGCATTATTGCCATTGCGAAGGCAGTTCCAAATGACATTTGAGAATGATAACTTACTTGACAAAATGCTAGATTACATGACATATTTGAAAACAGATGCTCGCTTTACGAATTTTGCTCAAGGCGAATTGTGGAAGAAAAAAAGTTCGTTATATCCGAATAAAATTTTAATTCCATTTTTTCCTGTATGCAGATGATTTAGAGCTGAATAATGCACTAGGGTCGCATACGACAATCCATTCAGTGTGCAACTTTTATTATTCATTTCCATGTATGCCATTAGGCTTTGCACAAAATGATATATATTTAGCTGCCGTCATAAAATCAAAGGATCTTAAAATGTATGGAAACGATAAATGCTTACAACCAGTAGTGAGTGAACTTATAAATCTTGAAGAGTATGGAATTGAAATTAAAGTGGCCAATGCTGCACCTCGAAATGTTCACTTCATTTTAGCACTGATTTTAGGAGATCATTTAGGACTCAACTCATTGTTAAATTTTAGAAAATCTTTCGCTGGCACATTTTGCCGATTTTGTAAGGTTGAAAAGAGTGAATGGCAAATACTTTGTACTGAAAATCCAGAAAAGTTGCGTGATGAAGTAAACTATGCTATAGACGCCATTGCAAAGATCCCCGAAAAAACTGGCATTGTGGACTCATGCTGCTTTAATAAAATACGTTCATTTCATGTTGTTGAAAATTTCAGCGTGGATGTTATGCACGACATATTTGAAGGTATATGCCATTATGATTTATGTCATATAATATTGTATTTAACTCAAACAATGGGATACTTTACATTGCAAACCTTAAATAGACGAAAGCAATCCTTTGAATATGGACCAATTGAAATAGATAACATTTCGAACGAGATATTGCCATCCCATTTAAACAAACGGCATTTAAAGATGTCTGCAAAAGAAATGTGAACTTTTGTCATTTATTTACCACTAATGATTGGAGATATTATTCCTGAAGATGATGAAGTGTGGAGTTTTCTTATCAATTTAATAGACATAATTGATCTAGTTCTATGTTTTGAAGTTACTAGCGAGTCAGTAAATGCATTGCAGAAAAAAATTGAATGGCACAATAAAAAGTATATTCAACTATTCCACGATACTCTAAAGCCAAAATTTCATATATTGACGCACTATCATCGAATTATACAACAATGTGGACCATTAAGAAAGTTTTGGTGCTTTCAGTTTGAAGCAAAACACAAAGAATATAAGCTTTATTCACATGTCACAACCTCACGCAAGTTTATATGCCTCACTTTAGCTAAGAAATTTCAATTGAAATTTGCTAGTCAAATTATGAATCAATCGAGCTCCGATAGAAAATTTCATGTCAATAAAAAGGATGAAATTGATTGTAATTTACAAAACCTTATTAAAAGCAAATTGTATATAATTTTCTTTATTGGAATGTATGCGGTACAGAGGCCTTATAATATAGTAGGTGTTCTGACAAAATCATCTCACCATCGTTTGAACATTACTTAAAACTATGCATATTATCGTATTTCTATGAGATTATTACAATTAGCTAGAGGAAAATTTAGGCAAAAACCTCTACTGAACTTATATTAGCTTAACATAACTTAACTTTCTACTTATAACTAGCTAAAATCTATGAGGCTAGGTTACGGCCAAAAGATAGGTGGTAGCAACTGCTGATTTTCAATTCGCCAGGGCATGTATTAGCGGATTGGGCGAGTCTTTTGCTTTCGCGATTAATTTGTCACGGCGCAATGCAGCGAGCTTACGAATTGGACTAACGCCAGCCAGTCTGTGTAGCTTTTCAGAAGAGAAGTAAAATGGTTTGTTAAGGACCATTTTCAGGTATCTATTTTGGGTGATCTGAAGCTTTGTTACTAGATATTTAGCACATTGGATCCAGGTAGGCGAGCCGTATAGGATGATCGGTTGGATTGCCATTTTGACGATGAGGACTTTGTTTCTGGTGTTGAGACGTGAATTACGATTAAGAAGGGGATAAAGCGAAAGCACGGCCTTAAACGCTTTGGAGCTAATATGCTCAATATGTTTTCTGAAAGTTAGTTTTGTATCGAATATAAGTCCAAGATATTTAAGATCCTCGCTCCAAGGAATAGTTTGCCCTAAGAAATTTATTGGTCGCTTGGGTAAGTGAGCAGGCTTACGCTTCCTGGTGAAGTATATTGACTTCGTTTTTGCAACATTTATTTTAATTTTCCATCTATGGTAGTATTGATAAGTAAGTTCTAACGCCGTTTCAAGGCTAGAAATAATGGAAGTTGGATCTGCGCCTATGCTGTATATGCAAATGTCGTCTGCGAAAGCTGCAACTTGGCAGTTTGGTAAAGAAGGGAAGTCAGACGTATAGATGTTATATAGAGATGGGCTTAGGCAGGAGCCTTGCGGAACACCGGCAGATATACTTTTTAGTGAGGAAATGCTTTCCCCGACTTTGACCTGGAACTTCCTATCAGTTAAAAATGATTGTAAAAGGTTCAACAGGTATGGGGGTGTATTGTATTTCTGAAGTTTGTAGACCAGAGCATCATGCCAGACAGTATCAAAGGCTTTTTCTATGTCCAGTGTCACCAAACCTACAGACAATTTATTGTACATCGCTGCTTTGACGTCCTTCGTAACACGGAGGAGCTGATGCTCAGTCGAATGTCTGTTTCTGAAGCCGAATTGGAAATCCGGTAAGATATTATTGTTAGCCATTAAATTATTTAATCTTTTCAGGACTATTCTTTCAAAGAGCTTACCTAATCCTGGTAGTAAGCTAATGGGCCTGTAGTTGTCAGGAGAGTGCGGATCTTTTCCAGGCTTCGGGATAGGTATGACTAGAGCTTGTTTCCAGATGGATGGAAAGAGAGAAAGCCTAAGGCATGCGTTGAATAGGTGGCATAGGAATACTATTCCTTTTTTGGGTAAATTTTTAAGTACTATATTCGGTAGGCCATCGATACCAGGTGCTTTACCGTTTTTAACTTTTTTAAGTAAACTTATTAACTCCCTGGTTTTTATTAATGCACCAGGAGGTAAAGATGTTTGTTTAGGCTGATGTTCTAAAGCTCTGGCCACCATCATTTCTGCTAAGTTGTTGCAGAACCTATTGGAGATATTATGGAACTGCTTAAACTTATCTGCAAGTATATCTGCTTTTCCTTGATTAGAGTAAATATGCTCTTCGTTGTTATTTGTAATCGAATACGGTAACGCATGATACTTTCGCTTAAAAATTCTATTTAAATACCAGACTTTCCGCGAGTTGTAGCCTAGATTTGATAGCATGTTGTTCCATCCTTAATTTTATTCTTAATTGCTAGAGTGAGGATATTAGCTCCAATTTTGAGAGACCTAATGCGGGTTTTTTGCCATTTACGCCGCAAAGAATTACGCTTCCTTATTAGCTTGTATGTTTCTTCATCAAATTCTATTAAATTATAGGAAGCTTTTGATCGCTTTGGAACGCTAGACTCGATAGCTTGCCAGATAGTGTTTGTGAATTCTACAATTTGCTCCTTACATACTGAGGGAGTATTGAGCGATTCTATCGTTCTTGGTGCTAAAGTCACTCTTTCATCAATAAAACTCCGGAATCCAGACCATTTTGCTTTTTTGAAGCAGTAGTATGTATTTGGTGCATTGTGATTACTTCTTGTCGTTTCTAAAGAAAAGAGTACGGGTAGATGTGGAGATGAGAGGGCTTGCAAGACACTCAGCTCAGAGGGAGTAATATTTTGGTCACTAAGAACCAGATCCAGAGTGGAACCGACTCCACGAGGAGAGTAGAACGTGGGTTCTTTAGGGAAATGCACGTAGATATTTGTCTCTCTGGCGAGATTAAATAAAATGTGCCCCATTTTGTTGTTTCGTGTGCAATTCCAGTGCCAATGTCTAGCGTTCAGGTCCCCGCAAAGTAGAAACCTTTGGTTGGCCTTGCTAAACCATTTCAGATCTCTTCTGAAAAGTTCGATTTTTTCCTTGCTTAGTTTTGTCCCAGGGAAGTAGACACCATAAAACTTTATATTTGGTTCATCGATAATAACGCCAATATTTTCTATTACCGATGTTGGACTTTTCGGCAATACCGAATGTTTAATTTTTTTATTTACAGCAATGGCTACGCCACCGCCAGTTTTTTCTACGCGATCATTTCTGTAAATATGAAAATAGGATTGCTTCAAACTATCATTTGGCCTTAACCAAGTCTCCGTTATGACAAATATATCTACATTATTTTGAACAGCGAAATTGAACGCTTCAGTCTGCTTGTTTTTAATGCTTTGTGCATTCCAAACTAATACATTTAATAGTTTATCCATAAAGAAATTTTATAGATAGCTCTACAATGACATTAAATTGTTCTTGTTTTGTTCTACATTTGCTTAAATTCGAAATTAGTTCCTGAGAAATGGTCAGAAGAGATTCGGGCGAAAAGAGGTTATCGCATAAACTATTTGAAGACTGTTGGTTTTGCTTTATCGCCATACTGTACGACATAGGTGGAGTGGTTGTCAACTTAGCTGAATTTCCCGACTTTTTTCCCATTAATGTTGCATCGCTGTTGTCTCTGCTTAGGGTTGGAGTATGTGCTGAAGCTTTTGTTAGCAAAGGCATTGTGTTTCTATACATAGTGGTGTCATCGTAGCGAACATTTTAACTCCACATTGGGGGAACCCATGTTTCTGGTGGCGCACGTATCGCTGGTAAATGTCTGAGGTAGAATATCTTTAGTGAAAATCCAATCCAAGTACAGAAACTTTTAAAGCTGCTTTGAAAGTGGTTATGAGTTTTGAGATATATGATGTACATATATCAACATATTGGCAAATCCCAGCGAATAAATTATGTAGGATGGATGTATGTTCGCTATGCGTTTTGTGTGAAGATTCACCACCATGTAGGGCTAAAGCTAGTCGTAAGATTATTTCATTCTTCGCGATTATAGAAGATTGTAAATAAATGCACATGTTTTCGATTTTGTGTGTCCATTCATAAATTTGGGGTGTGTTCATTTTATGAATGGAAGTGCACAATTTTATTGTGTGAAATATAAGAATTAATACTTTTAAAGAATTTAAAAGATTATAAATCCATTATATACGAATCGATTTTCTTTATCGCTAAGTGTTCTTTTTATGTGTTTTTCTAAACAATAATAAATATGAAACTAGATTGTTGAGTGTAATCATATTTGTAAACGTTGAATATCTAACTAAGCAAGTATATATATTTGAGTTAGAAATAGTGATGTTAATAAAATTACAACCATAGGTTTTATTCTTGTCGATTTTAAAGTTATCATTGAATAAATTGCAATGAAAAGACATTTTGGCTCTGACAAACACTTGGAAATAAAAAATAAACACTCAAGTACGATCAGTGAGAAATTCATTTAAATGTTTTTCCTAAATTATTGTTACATCAATGTATGTCTTTGCTTTATATGGTATGTCAAGGGATATCAGCTGAATGCTGATTCATGGTTGCAAGGACTGAAATATAATTGCTTTTATCTTAATGTATAATAATGGTACGTCGATTTCTGCACGAAAAATGTATCACTTGGTATCAAAAAATTTTGTTGCAGCATTAACCAATTAAACTTTTTAAAGTGTTTTGTCTTATTTAACTTTCAAAATAAAAATCATGTTTTCTTTCGTGACTTTATTTGATTAATTTTTAGCATCTACGGGTTTCGCTGGTATCACCTGTCTCGTGAATATAATAAACTAATTTACTTAAGAACAAATCATAGTCGTCAAATACGTACACACTGAAAGTTAATTAGAAATGAATTTTTAGTTTCATAAAAGTTATAAAATTAATGCTGAGAAGAGTGATTTTCGCTTAGTCTTCTTCTTTTTAGCCCAACAGCCCCTCTCGGGCCTTCGCTTCCTGCAAATAGCGCCTCCAACTGTCTCAGTCCGTTGACGGCGTCTTCCAATTCCGAAATTTGAGCAGCGATGAACTGTCTTGTTTCCTCCGTTTCCCCACTGGCCTCCGGCCTTCAGTTCTCCCAACGAATACCTTTTAGGGTATCCGTTGTTCGTCCATACGATTCATGTGGCCAGCCCATTCCAGCTTCTGCAGTCTTACAATCTTTGAGACCTCCGGTTTGTCAAAAATTTCATACAGCTCATGGTTGTATCGAATTCACCATTGGTCCCCGTTAAGCTTCATTCCAATTATTCGCCTCAAGACCCGTCGCTCGAAGGCGTTCAATATATTTGCGGATGCTTGGGTTAGGGTCCATGTTTCACACCCATAGCATAACACAGGTTTCATCACAGATTTGTATATTTGGAGCTTTGTTCTCCTGTGTATGGTCTTCAAGATCGTCAATACTGAATAAAATATTTGATTTGCGAGCTGTATTCTTCGACGTATTTCGTCTCTTTTATTACCCGTTAAGTCTTACTTGTGTTTATTTTCAAGCAATGGTAAATATAATTATTCGTCGAGCATAACTATATTTTGCAATCAGTAAATTGCAAAAAATTAATGATAAAGTCAAATCGATAATAATTGTTACTATGCATTAATTTCAAGCTTGTAATTTCGATGTCAGGAAGGTTTCGAAAATTGTTCTTTCGATGATCTTGTTTTGTAGGGGGCTTATAAAAATTATTTTTTCAACAAAATTGAGAATATCAGTTTGCTCATCCGTGTGCCCGTTTTTCTTTACAGCAAGTTTCTCGAGCAACTACAAACGATATAATCGACCTTTCGGACTCGTTTATAAGCAATAAGCTAATGAACGTTTTTAATAAAAAAAACAACCTCAGAGGCATTTCGGGAGGCCTGAGTATATAAAATACTTTAAAGGGCTCTACGTAAAAAAAAGCACGTTTTCCCATTCCACTAGGAATAAAGTGCAAGACGTTTTTTTAATGTGGTATCCCCTGTATGCTTTATCCATTTTACAGAACATGCGCTTAAAACTGGTGAGAATCATGGCAAAGTGCAAGACGTGTTTTTAATGTGGTATCCTCTGTAGGCCTTATCCATTTCACAGAACATGCGTTTAAAACTTGTGAGAATCGTAGTCCCTCCGATGGGCTGATCACAATAAAAAGTTTTGGGTTTAATAAGGCAACTAACATGATCTTCACGAAGGTTTTAACTGTGTCAAAGGAAATAGATGCAGATAAAATTACCTTCTAATACAAGCACAAACTATGAAAGCATTGATAAGGTGTTGCGCGATGAGAAAAAGGAAGAGGTATATGTAGCATGTAGCTAATAATTTCTGGAGCTGAAACTCAACTATCACGCGAAGCACGCTGGGGTGCATGGTTGCGTGACAAAAGCTATAAGCATGATGCAACTCAAAAAATTAGCCCCAATGCCAAAAATCTGCGCTCGATAAATGAAAAAATAGTACACACCAGTAGAAATTAGGTGGCAAACTGATTAAATCATAGAAAACAAAGCTTCAGGTTTAAACTAGAGCTTTGGAATGCTTTGGGTTTGAAACATCACCGATTACTTAACTATCATTTAAATCTTGATCTGAGGTGGTTAGTTGCAGTGCATATGGAATAGGTGGATAACATACAACCATAAGTGATGTGGAATATTTAACAGACATTACTGTTGCAATATGAAAAGACTACTTGAATAAATATTCGGCCGTACAACTAGTACAGATGTGCAACTAGCACATCCCTCTTGATCGTCATTACGTTTGGAATATCCCGATTCAACAGCGGCTGAAATCGTTGCAAATACGGAATTGCTAAGGGCTTGCATTTCTAGTTTTACTGGCATTTTATCGAAGTTACATGGTTTTATATGCATGTCCGTGAGTTTACAAATAGTGGTGATAACATTATTATCTAATTCACGCACCTTTCGAATAATTCTCCATGAAAAGATTTTACTATATTAATTGATGTCATTTTTCAGATGGATATTCCTTAAATTTTTAAGATATTGAAACATGTCAAAACAGTTGTATGTTCCTCTACCTTCTCTCGCAAAGTATGAATTTCAGTTGAGGACCTAGGTAAGTATAAGAATCGTCGATTTACTGCGGTCTGATCACAAACCGTTCCTAATACATCGAAGCCGACACTGAGAATATAATTTATGGTTGTTATTATAATAAAAACCAGTAAATTTCCATTTTGGGAGCCAACAATGTACCCAGATCCTTGCTTCAAAATTAAAAGCAGAGTGTTTTATGTTAAGCCGCCCAAATCACAAAAATCATCAATAATGTCTTCTGCGCAATTATATTCCAGTTCCGTTCTTATTGATATCTCGTCAAAAAGTAAAACATACTGCCCATCTAAACTAGACATTCCTTTGATTTTTTCTCAAGCAGGTTTTTTATAGAATCAACAAAACTAGTTTTTAGGCGAAGATTTGAATACCAGTGCAGAATAGTCCTGACTGAAGGAACACTGAATTCCATGTTTAGAAATTCCCTGTAAAGGGAAGGGGGCCTATAGTAGTATTTCAAGTAAAAAATTTGCGCATTGATCCATAGGGGCATTAGGCTTGTGGGAAAGCTGGGAACGTATTAAAAGCTGAGCCACTTGGCTTATATCCTTCAACAAATTTCTTGCTTGTTTTTCAACATCCGATTTATTTTTCCTTATTCGGTAATACTTTAGAGAAACAAAACATGCTTTTGGAATTGATTGTTTTTCCTCAGTGTTTTTTGTTTGGCGGCGATCTGGGGATGGAAACTGAGATGGGTGTACGTTTAGTATGCTAGGTCTTGAATGAAGGTTAATATTCCGAAGATGGCTTTCATCCTTCGGATCTTTTCGCACTTCAAGTGGAGGAAACAACTGAGATGACAGGTTATTTAAATTTAAATCGGCTAAAGTTGGATGAATGAAGCTTTGTTTGGGCTTTTCTCTAAAATGAATGGGATGAGGTTTCTCAAAATATTGTTCTTTGCAATTTCCAACTCAAAACTACACTAAGGATCCATAACATACTCACTATTTGAAAAAACGCTACGAATGACAGGTGTTAGCAATGCATTTTACTTCAATACCCTTCTATGGCCATATTTTCTAATGCAGGGCTTTAAAAATGATCCTCACCCAGAAATTGGGATTTTTTTCAAAAAGTTTGAGTGTGAAATACCTATACGCTTTAATTAGACATTGGTTCTCTTGTCCTGAGATATTCCAAAATAACTCAAGGAAAAACCAAACGTATGGCCGTGAAGGTGATTCTATATATGAATTTCTATATAAAAAATTTACATAAAAATTTCAAAATAATATACAATTAAAATTTGATAATTAAGAATTTCCTTTAATGAATTCACAGTTAAACACTTTCTCACTTCAAATTTAACAAGTTGGGTAGACAGACCTATGCTCATGTCAGAAGTGTTTTGTACTCAACTTACAAAATGCAGTAACCAGCAACGAATAAAATCAAGAAACATGTCAAAGACGATTTAATTGGAGAAAATGTGAAATTCGAGGATCATACTATTATTAACAAAGTTGAACGAATTTTGACTTCTGAGGTATTTGTTATAGTTATACCCATAAATATCTCCCTTGATAATTTTCTCAGATTTTTTAAGATCACGGGTGTCCATTCGCGAGGGAGGAAACACATTTTTCATGTATTTCCCCCCGTTTGCCCCCACTGAAGCAAAAACGGTCAGTTTAAGAACTGTTTTGAAAAGCTCTTATAGAGAACTTTCAGTTGATACTCATATCGGCTACCTTCTATGAAATTTTTTTCCAGGGGCCACTTCTCTTCACTGTAATCACTGATGCATGGCCTATTTTTTCGAATCCTGGAATGGTTACAACGCCCTTTTGCTAGGAGCTCTCTCCTGCCTTTTCGACTTGTTTCAATTGTATGTACTCATCTTCATGATACCTATCACTCCTGAAATTTTCATGCAAATCCTAGCAAAGCTGTAGTGTCTAAGTCGATAAAAAGCGCATATGGCTCCATAGCAATATGTTTCCATAGTAATACAGGGCATATTGCTCCATAGTAATAAACGAAAATTCAAATCGCTACAACTTCGGTAAATACTATTCGATCTTTATGAAACTTTCAGAAAAGATCAATCTTATAAATCATCATCTCTTTGCTAAATTTTATTGAGTTTAAGGGTACCGTTTAGATTTTATTCAAGAAAACACAAAATCGATAAATCATACTATTACTAACAAAGTTGAGTGAATTTCGACTTCTCATGTATTTGTTGTTGTTGTACTCATTAAGGCCTACATTCATGTTTTTTTTCAGATTTTTCGGATGGAAGGTGTCCAATCGTGAGGGGGGTACGCGAAAAGTTCGTACGTTTCCCCTTCCCCTGCCCCCCTCGGTACTTATAAGGCGATTCTAAGACTTGTTTTGAAAAGATCTCATTAGACCTTTCCAATGACACCCTCCTCGACTACCAATGGTGAAAATTTTTTTTGTGGGGTCACCCCCTTATATGGGGAGACCCCCCTTAAACGCCTTTGAAAAATTTTTCCACCCTTGAACTTTCAAGAGGTCACCACTTCTGACCTTTCTACAAAGTTTCATGGCTGTAGCCTCTATTGTTTCGGAGAAAAAGTGCTGTGACATACAGACGGACGGACGGACGGACGGACGGACAGACGGACAGACGGACACAGGTCGTGATTGAAATAAGGTTTTGTATTTTCGTACAAAACCCCTTAAAAATGTAATGACCCATTTCAGTACATTGCATTTATTCAAAACTTTCTAACGGTGAAGCCTATGAAACATTAGACACCATGAATTTTCCCCACATTTAGACGCTTTTCATTTAGGCATCTTGATTGTGGAAAGCGATTTCGAAGGTAGCCAAAATCGTTAGGGTGCTTTATTTTTCTGATTGTGGGTTGTTAAAAATTTGCCATAAATAAGTCTTTCATAGTGCGCGATTGGTTCAACCAGGGGGTGTGGGTTCGATACCCGGTCTGCGTACCAATTTTAGTTTTGTTTTTCCCTTTTATTAGTTGATTGTTTACTTATTTAGAATACATTTTTATGCTTTTGTGTCACAATGGTAGAATTTTCTAAAATGCATCGCAGGATGACATCCATTATAATCAACAATTTTTGTGCTTGTAACTAGGTTCTCAAAGAAGATTTGATTGTGGAATATATTCCAAAATATCTCGTGAAAACTTAGAATAATGGTTATTCGTAGAATTTAGAATTGGATAGCTCTACTCACTAGATAATGTGTACCCATGATTTCTCGGTCATATTATTGAATATCGATTATCGGTTGTTTTTAAAAGAATTCTTCGCAGGTCATCAATGGCAAAAACATATCACACTGTACTACGAATGTGAAAAAGTTTTTAAAAAATCTGTGGTTTCAAAAAATGCAGTAAAACGTCCAAAAGTTTCACGGGGTCTCGCCACATCCATTTGCACATATCCCGACGATATAAATTCGCAATTCTGGCCTTTATATGGAATAAGTCATATGGAGTACTACTCTCAATTGTTATCATTTTTACTCCTAAGCGTGTTTCCGAGCCAGTTTTGAATTCTTCTTAGAGTTTTCAGTTCACAGTCTTTAGCGCTTCTGTTGCTTTGTATTTTTTGCGCATTTATTATGTGCACAAAGGCTTATCTAATAACTGAAGAATGTTTCGAATTTCAGAAACTGCTCTAAAACCTGTTTGTAAGATAATTAAGCCATCTTCACTGCTTCTGAACATCTCATTCACATCAAATCCATTTTAAAACAATGCTAATTTGAATTCCTTTATTCTATTTCATTCTTTATTTTAGTGACTTGTCGAAATTATTATCAAATATCATTATTATTTTATACAAAAAAGATGATATTATCATTCTTTTCAACTTTGTTACTAGTAGTTGGCTACTAACTATATTTTCTTTCAATTAGATTCTATTTGATGAGCTATTCCCCTTTAGAAGTGCATCGTACATTTTCTTTGATTCCAACAAAGATAAAAGCAGGATGATTTCGCTAGGTATATCCTGTTCGTGCTTCCTAATCCACTCATTTATTCCAAACATCACAATCATCATTACTCAAAATAAAGAAACTGACACAAAGTCAGGTATATCTTTTTTATTAAATGTGTGTTTACATTTCGAAATTAATTCGCAAAAGCTTACTATCTATGTAAGGTATGGAACTCTTCAAATCAAAATCATAAGAGGAATTATTAAGCATTCGTAATCATAACCTGAAAATCACATATCTAAATTGAATTACACTCAATGCGAAATTCATTTACTCGCGTATCGTAAAACTTCTATTAACAGCTGCAAAATTTATATTACAAGTTATATCTTCCTACGAATACTCACAAAATATCTTTAAATTTACTTCTCACTTGCCATGTCGCCTCTAACAATGATAATTTTCTCAGCTTCTCATAAGATAATGATAACCAGGCAACTTTGCATCGACGCTAACTTCGAGTTCAATCCCGATATTGTGAACTTTTCGCATTTGAAAGTCACTTGATCACACCTTTTCTCCAATAACTCAACAAAAATACAAGTATCGCATATTTCCTAGATGTTTCAAATAAGGAATTGCTATAATGAAGCGATACAAAGCAAACTCTTCTCACTAATTGATACATGAGATTACGGGTCTCCCTCTTAGTATTAAAAGATGTGCTTTGCATTACTGGAAAATAACTATAGAATACAATGTAAAAATTGTACATGAAAAATTATATAATTTATTTCTTTTACATCATGCAACTGTTGGCATGTTTAAAAAGATATTAAAATTTACTTTCAAATATTTTGATTTAAATTATAATATGAATTAATTACTTCATTCATAATGGGTTAGTTATTTCCAACTGACAAGCAAATTGTCCTTATTTGGAAATTATAATTGATTTACTTTTTTTAAAGCAACTCCATTCATTCATTCAACACTCCTATCGCAAATATTATATTCCTCAAAAGAGCCCACGAACATCATTTGCAACGTTGCAATTAACTACGATAAAATTCATTTCCTTCCATAGCAGATTTGATCATTAGCCAACGATGCATTGAAGCTCGCCAAAGCGACATGCATCCATCTAAGACACATCGACGGAAGGAAACTTTTGCTCGAAATGCTAAAATCGACATCGCAGCGCCATCTATCCTGCCAATTGGCGTTCACCGTGACACCACTATGTATAGAAACACAATGGCAAAGGGAAATTGGTGCTCGTAATATCGAAGCTGTTTGTAGTTCTCTGGGAAGGAATTGGGGAACTTTTCGAATTTTTTCCCCGATTATTCAGCTTTTGTTTCAGCTGTATATACTCTTTTCTTGCCTTGCACTCAAGGGAATTAGCAAAGTGTGGTTCTTTACAATTACTACAACGAATTTGATTACGTTGCTCTTCTTTTAGCGTGCATTTGCTAAAATCGTGTTCACCACTACATATAGCGCATCTTGTGGGAAGATGGCAATAAGATGTGCCATGCCCAAAGCGCATACAATTCCTACATTGTGTAGGGCCTTTTCGGCTGCTTGTGTAGAAGCTCCATCGTACAATAGTGTGCATGATCGTTTTAATTTTATTTAACTCCGTCATTTTTGTACCCTTTTGTAGATATAAGAGATAGTAAGTAGTTTCGCGATCTCTTGATTTGGGATTGAATAGTTTAATATCAATAGCATTAATGTTATGCTCTGTTTTGAGAAGCTTTTTCAGCTCTTCTGGGGAAATTTTATGCAACCCTGTTAAAACTACTTTTAGCGGTCGTAAATCTGAACGTTGAAATGTGAAATAATTAACTTTCTTAGCTTTTAAATGTCTCTCCATGGTCTCGTAATCTTCTAGATTGGTAAGAAAAAGCCTCATACCAATAGACATTATTTTAATTGAAAAATTCGTTATATCCAATTCCTTAAGAATTGCGTCTATCGTGTTGCGAGGTAAATCCGTAAATGTTATTGGAGGGACTCTCACCTTGGTTTTTACTTCAACGTTGGGTTGTTGATCGGTTTCATTGCTATCCGGAAGGTCAGCTAATGGCAGGAATCGGTTGGAGTTTGATGAACATGTTGCGGGAATTCGCGCCATTTTAAAATTGTCACGGAGAAAATTACCCGCCGGGGAAGATTCCCGGCTTCTTTTCCTGCTTTGAGCAGTGTAGGAGATTTCAGATGCACAAGAACTCAATATGTAACTTGAATTAACACCAGTAGAACGTATCAAATAAAGAGAAAGTTACTGTGTAAAGTTACTGTGAAACTCGAAATAATAAACACTACGTAGTCACTATGTAAATCAAACGTCTGCTTAGCTCAACGGTCTATGCAAAACTGAAAAGCAAATTGAACATTGATGTAGCAAAAATAAAATATTTTAGTAAATGCAAATATTTAAAAAAAACCTTCAAAAAAGGTTATTACGTGGCAAGGAAACACATAGATTATGCAATTTTTATGATAATCAACATTATTCAATCAGGTGAAAACTATTGGCTATTTACACAAGAGTTGCGAAATATTCACTATGATCCACATGTTTTGGCTTTTGAAGTTGACCCTGCCTCGCTTGGAGAGTTCACCATTTTTAGTTTAGACCAAATCGTGGGACCACCATTAAATCTTATAAAGACGGCTCTGGGCAAATCTATGATTCGCGTGAAAGAATATTATGTTCCATAAGTTTCTCCTTTTATATTCTGTGTGCTGTTTTGTATGTTTCACATAGCTGTAAACCGTTTGGTTTTTTTAATTTCAAAATATTTTCATAAATGGATGGTTCAACACAGATGAACACAAATGACAGCATTGACATCGATTATTCCATCATGAACTTTCAACAAGATGTAGCTATAAGTTCAGATGAGAACTTGCCGACTGAGTATGGGCTACACTCTTCTTCAGCTGTAATATTTTTGGAAAATCAAATCAATTTAGCGACAGAAGAACCAGTTCAATCTACTAGCAATTACTCGGAAAAGTCTGCTAACAATGACTAAAAGGTTCTTTTGAAAAGTTGGAATCTCGAGCACTTATTTGAAAGATTGACTGAAAAACCAAACTAATTTCATCTTACAAACATATTTTTAAATATTTCAGCCAAAAAAATTGATGTCGAAATTTTAAAGATTATGCAGCCACATCACATAAGACCAGTGCTCGAAAAGTACCCAATGAGGGAAGTTATTCTCTTTGAACATCATTTGAATATATGGCGCAAAGGAATCAATATTCCACTTTATTCACAAGATAATCAATATGAAGACTATTCGGCTCAATTTTCTCCTGCTGCAAGTTTCAAATCATGCAGTGCTGTAAGGTCTTGTCGGTCATCACCATATACGTTGAAAGAATGCAGCTCACCAGAAATGAATGATCGATGTTATGTTTGTTTATCAACAATTTTGAATGACAGCAAAAGAGCGCAACTATTGTGTAAGTTATACGAAGACAACTCAATTTTTTTGGACGAACACCGGTTGCTCCTTATAAATCTTATTGCTAATTATTTCAACGAAAATTACATTCATATGTCGATTGCAACTAGTTACAAACTTGAAAACGAAATAATTGATCGTTTTCCATCCGAAAAACTAGAATATTATAGGCTAGGTAAACGGGGTAAAATTTATGTTAAATACTGCAATCTGAAAAGCCGATCCAGACATCAGTTCCCAAAGAAGATTGAATCATCAAATGAGAACAACATCACAACGAAAGTGTTTGGTAAGTTTTTGACCTTCAAGGGACAGTTCACTTGTAACTTTATGCTTCTTAGCCCCGGAAGCGGATGCTGAGCAGTGCATTCGTAGTTTGAAATTTGATAACTTGTCGGCAGAAGAATTTGTTGCTTGTTGGCAAGCTTGTACGCAATATCGTCTTCACGAGATCAACGAAGCAATATCTTTGAAAGATATTTTGCGCAAATGGCCTGAATACAAAAAACCAACAGGATATCGTTTGGTAAGATGTATTTATAATCACAATGATTTGTCCATTTTTCATTTAAAAGATATCAGGTTTTTTTAATTTGATAATCGAAGCTTACTTATTTCTTCTACATTTCAGATTGATAAAGATTTCTCAGCAGTGGTAAAAAATTCGAATGGAATTTTAAATGGCTGGGCAAATGCATCGAAACATTTACTGCGATTCCTTTGCGAAGACAATCACGTGAAAGACAAAGGCCTGAAGAAAATACTTGTATCCATCAAAGATGACGCTACTGAAAAAGGTAGATAGTTTTTCTGATTTTTAAAATAATTTTAAAAAACAACTTTGATTTGTCCATCCATTCCTCTGCCCATCTATCTGTAAAAAAAAGCAGAATTAGGTCTTAATGGTTTCAAGAGCAACATCAACAAGATTATGATTTTTGAATTTTTCGTCATTAATTCGCAAGAGTCTCAATTAGATTTCATAATTGGGTGGAAATTTTTAAATAGCAAAATAACTTCATTTAAACTGGATTTACGAAACAAGCTATCGGTATTTTTTCATTATTTAACTATAGGAATCAAGAATAGATTAATTCAAATCTTTTGCGTTAACTAGGTTGGTTACAAATCTCCCTTGACTGAAGCGTTCTCTGGCTTATTTAAACTAAATCTCACTAATTCTCTTCCAAAAAATGTCATATAGTTTATTGTTTATGATGGGATCGAACATGTTTGTTGCCCATTTTGCATTTTAACGATTTTTTATGAAGATATACTCAGTGTCCACATGTGGTTAATACTTCTTGTTTTATATTCACAGATAACTATGCAATGCAAATTTTGTGGTGTTTGCATGGGTATCTTGTACCAACACAAAAAATTGTGCGCAAGGACCATACTGGGAAGGCCAGCGTCACAAAATATACGATGAAGGATTCGCAAGAATCATTCATTTATGTTGGTCAAAGTGTACAACAAATAGAGGAGCATATCAATTTCCTCAAATCTCGATCGGAAAGCATTCAGCCTTTCATATTTGCAGTTGGTGATAAGGATTTCAACACGTTTGAAAAATTTCACGTGTTTTTAGATGATACGAAACTAGTTTTTACAAATTTCCTACGAGCTGTAGACATTTGCTACAAAACATTTCACATTTTTAACTTGGAATATCCAAAAGCTAGCAGTATGTTTTGGAATTTCATCGAAATTTATTTTTATAAAAACAGTAAATCCAATGAAAGTAGATATTCGAAAGTTTTTGTTTTAGCGGAGTATTTAAAAAACCAAGAAATGGTAAAAAATTAATAACGTCTTTAAAGGTAATACTCAACTTGTGAAGCATAATTTTATTTAAGTGTTTAATAATAATTCAGGGAATTACAGCGCACAGAACTTAACATATAACATAGATTCTTATACTAAATGTCACTTATTGAAATTAAATAAAAATTTTATTGTGAATAAAATAACTCTAACAAATTTTTCGATAGTTTTTTTTTTGTTTGTAAAATAAGCTGGGATTGATATATGAGTGAGGTTGGTATAGTTTGAGGTGAAATGCGACGCAAGCACACAAAAATAGTGCCGATAAGAATTGCGATGATTGGCATAATTGTATTTGAAAAAAATGTTATTCTAGCAACAAACAATTCAGGATCCAATGACTTGAGTAATTGATATTGATGGAAAAGTGCATTCTTTTGATGAATATTATCATTCGTCTCAGCGATCATTATTCATCAACTGAATGCACAAGTTCATTGACTGAATGAAATTATTCATGAATTCGATGAATTCGATAATTACATCACAGATCAATTTTGATGATTTTTTTCATTGACATAGTGAAAAAATCATTACTTTTCGACATCAATGAAATTTTCATAAATCGATGATTCGAATCATCAAGCTATGATTTTCAATTCATTGAGACAATGAACGCATTCAATGGACCAATAATAATGAAAAATTCATTGGTTAGATGTAGTTTTTCATCAATATAATGAACGTTTTTGGTTCAGTGATTCCGTCGATGAAATGGTCTTTAGCGAGAGTCATAGCAACACATCCAGGACCAGACGGTCTAGTCCGAACTGTATCTGTCAAGATGAATGGAAGTATCAAAAAAAGACCTATCGTTAAAATTTGCAGCCATTTAAGAACATGGAAGAACAGGTACCAGAAGTAAACCCAGAACCATCACTGACAGAGACTCACTTAGAAACCAATACGGCAATCAAACGTCCGATAACAGAAGCTGTTGACGCAAAAAGAGAAGAAAGAAAATCCTGCCCAGCATCTCAACAGTTTTACTCACCACGCTGTTTGTTCTTGGAGTTTTACCACATCCCACGTTATCAGAAGCTAATATAACGAACTTAGACGGTGGTCTCTACATTGAAGAGATTGGAAAGGGAAATATCAATCGAGGAGCTTTACAACTCAACATCCATCTTCCCCTGTCTGATCTAACGACTGATGAGAACAATCTGCAAAGTATGAATACAAGCTTATACTCTATGTGCTCCCTGGGCACTCAAGCAGCTGGAAAGGTACATTGCTGGGATTTAGTCCATCATATATCGGAGAGGATCGATGACACGCAACATAGAATCAATTTATTACGGTTTATGCGCCATCGGAGGAAGCGTGGAATATTCGGCCAAATGCTCACAGCAGTATTTGGAGTCAACGACGAAATCATCACTGACGTACAGAACTTATCCACAAACCAGGAAGCGCTCAAGAACCTGATCAATCATCAAGGGAAGATTATACTCCAAGCCACCAAGAAGCTTAATACAACATCTAGCAGGATTAACCGCCAGCTTGGACGGTTCTCCGTCCGGCCTAGAACAGATCAACGAATCGAAAAAATGGTTCTCTAGAGTCGATGCAAATCAACTAACTATCCAGTTCTTAGAGACGTATCAACGCGCCATTAATTTCATTGAAGAAGTTTTCTACAAATACAATAACAAAGGAAGGAATACTGGATTGCATTAAGATTGCAGACCTTCAAGCAACTATTCACAGCACCCAAGCTCTTCTGCCAGCTCATCTTACGATCTTACATTCCACAATTTCCAGACTCATAACTGACTCTACCGAAAGCAGTATCCAAATTCATGGCTATTTACCGATTATCGACAACCATAGGTTCAACCTCATTAAGGCTACAGCAATTCCCGCCCACCAGAACTTTACACTATTTACAGCGTTCAGCGTGTCGAGCTCGATTATAGGAGTCAACTACAACGACCAAGTTTATTTCGAGACAACCAGCAGCGAGATTGCAAGGGCGCCAGAACTTACAACGGAAACGTTTCTTTTGTCCAGCACAATCCTGATCGACATGAAAGCCATGGCAAATTGTGTGATTCGAGAACTGTACAATCTACACAATCAACCTAAATGTCCCCAAACATCTTTCCGAACATCTTCACGCAAATGATAACCAGTGTGTTCTTCACCCCGCAACCAGTTCACGCGCAGACAGTATGCCATGGAATACGAAAGGATATTTTAATCAGCGGGACAGGAATCGTCCGACTCACACAGGATTGTCAATTGCAAGCTCAGGAATTCATCCTCGTAGCCGACCAAAGCCAAACGGGACGCTCTTTTCCCATATACATCTCGCCAACGATGCCGGAAATAAATATTTCACTACAACACACAGAAATCAAACAACTGAACATATCAACCATCATCGGAGCAGAGGAGTCCTCCACAGCGCTTATAACCGAGCAGGAAGAACTAATAGCAGCAATGAACAATGTCGAGTGGAAAACTGTCAACCATCATAAAGTGTTATTAACAATATCTATAACACTGTCTGGACTGATCCTTGCCACACTGGTTATCATTTGCATCTACCGATACAGACGAAGCAACTCCAAGGAAATCAATGTTACATCACAACCTTCCTCAGTTTCCACCTGGTACCGCGAGCACAGTTTATAAGACCCTGTTGGTCTTGGTGGGCGGAATGTTAAAGAACAATTGAACATCTAGAATAAGTTCAAATACGAATACACATAATGTAATGTAAAGAATAATTTCCAACTTAATTTTAATGTTCAATCTAATGTTAATGTAAGCATAATTTTAATTTAACCTAAAGTCCAATGTATCCTACGTTATTTTGTTCGCACCATAAAGTAATTACCATACAGTAAGCAAATAAAGTTCATTTAACTTTGCACTTGCACATATTCGTAAATTGCTTACAATCAATAAGGCATTACTGCCATGTCAATCATTTTGCAAGAAATCAATAAATTCAAAGTTCAATTGAAGAATACTGAACTCCTTGAGAATGTACACGCGCTTGGCAACATCTTGCATGCTTGCAGAAAACTATGTATAAATATACCAGAAGGTGGAAAATAAAATCATTGTCATTACAATCATCATTAACGTCTTTTACTTTACTTCACGCAGGAACATTTGGTCCGTCGAACCGAATCCACTTGGAAGTGGATAGCAGCAAGAAAAACAGAAATCATCACCAGCAGCACGCAGCTTCAGATTTGCAAGAAGAAATCTTGGACTTGCAGAAGAACAAGAAGCATCAACACGCAGCACTTCGATTTGCAAGAAGGAAATTCGAACTTGCAGACGAACGAGTGGGTTGCAACGCAACATTCTGACGTGCAGGAATCATCAGCACAGTTTGGTTTTGCAAGGAGGAACTTTGAGCTTGTAGAAGAACAACTGGGTTTGCAACACAACATTCAGCACGCAGCACTTGGATTTGCAAAAAAGGAAATTGGCAGTAGCCAAAGAACTAGAGTTGAATTATTCGAAGTCCAAATTTCTCAAAACATGTATTAATTACTTGGGCTATAGAATTGATGTCGAGGGTATACAACCGGGACTGTATTCGTAATTATCCAATGCCAACGAACTTTAAATCATTGCAAAGGTTTATTGGTTTGATTAGCTATTTCCGCAAATTCGGGAAGGATTTCGCGATTAAGGCAAAGCCTTTGCTGTACGCTTTGAAATCCAATGTAAAATTTGAAGTAGCAGAAGAATATATAAAATCATTTGAGATATTCCGCGAATCTTTAATAAAGGATCCTGTTTCGTCAGTATATTGTAGTGAAAGTAGATGGATATATGAATGTCCGCAAAGGACCTCAGCGGAAGAGGATGTTGAGATCCGCCAAGATTGGCCTTGTCTGGGGGCGCATGAATGCGCTGCAATTCGTATTCAAAAAAAAATGTATGTTTAAAACTTGAGAAGAAAAAAGGATCTAGTAATTACTTTTTCGACGTTTGTTATGACATCAAAATAAAAACTGAAAAAATATTTGTGGTACTGTACATTGATTCCTATATAATTGAGCATTTATCTCGTTCGATCCTCTCATACCGTGATAGACAAAAGAAAACACCAATACAATTCGAATGTATAATTAGCGATTCACTGCCTGAGAGTTAACTTTTGCCAATTTGAAATATAAATGTTTGCATTCCGTGGTCTTAACGCCACGACGTTTAATTTAAAAATAAGTCTTTTCGGGCACCGTCACATATACGCTGATACACGTTCTCGGCATCTGACGACTGAGCAACCACGCATTACCAAAATCACAATGGTTTTATAATATAATCGGAGGCTAGTTATAGTGATGAACTCCAGCAAATGCTTCGCTCTAATACATGTACTTGGCAAGGTTATACAATTATGGTTGACTACTTCCTTCTCACTAATTGCGTTGCTGTGCCATGCTTGATCTTGAGAGGACCCTATCCTCAGCCAAAACTACAATACGAACCATTCATCGCAATGCAATAAACTGAAACGAGATTGGGATACGGACGCGAAAAATCCACGGGACGTTGATACCGATTTACTTCCTTAGTCAACCGCGCCAATCCAATCACGTTGATATTAATTAAATACAGTTCGCTTCCGGATTGAAGATTTCGAAAATGAACGCCTTCGGCTAAGGACTTCTCCCAATGATATTCTACAGGAAAATTGAATTGAAAGCGATCACTCACCAGTTCTCGTTGAAAGCGCGACTGTGACTACGATGCATTACCTCGTGTCTTCATTTACGTCAAGACTCACCGATTTTGAAGAGCTATTTGCAAAGAAACTTTATATGGTTCCGTCAAAAGTTTACAATGAATTGGCCCCGCCGTACTGCCTAGTCGAACGCTTGTTTACGTCCAATTTAAATGCTCAGTGGCCGATTGAAATTCCTTGGAATTGGTAAATAGTTCTTCCATATATTAAACAACGCCGAGCACTTCCGCATATTTCGCTCGACATTCGTCACGCCCAGCTCACGGTTGGCTACCGGCAATCACGACCATTGCAAACAAAAGTAATTTCCAACCTTGCTCAATCCCACTCGCAGCTGTCAAAGTGCTGTCGCGAACACACGAGATTTTGATCTTTGACTATTGAACACTTTCGATTGCAAACAAATTGGCTAGAAAGAGCGACAGTCGGTCAGGGGAGAAGTGCGTAAGAATTGGCGCGGAGTTTTGCAAGTGTGCGTTTTTGTTGAATGTTTACACACGGCGACTGGGTGGATGAGTGTCCGTAGGATGACGGCTCACTGATTTCTTGCGCTATTTTTAATTGTGCGTCACTTTTCCGTCCGTTCGGTTAGTATCACGCACGATATGAGCAAAGATTGCGAAGTGTGAAAAGCAAGATGTTCCGCTCATTCAAGAAAGGCGTCTTTCAGCTTCTGAAGTGGATACAGCTGATGCCTGTGTTAAATATCCGTGCGCCGTTGTTCGGTGCGGGATCTCGCAATTTTGGGCAACTCTTGCAATGGATACCGCAACTTTTGTTTGTTTCATATAAATTGAATTGCGCAATCGGAGCGCTACACAAAACATTTATGGTTTATTTGAATTTTTATTATTCTGGTACAACTTCAACATTTTTTTGTGTTTTGCGAATGTGGGTAGCAATGCGAGCACCATAGAGAGCAAAGTTCAAAATTTGACATATGGTCAAAAATGATAAGATGTCGCAGGATAGAATTATTGATTATTAAAGATAATAACTTCATCACTCATTCCCTATTTGTAAGAGTTACACCATCAGCTTGACTGAGCGGTCGCAGTATTTTTCGAGTTTAAAATAACATGAAAGATAACTTTTTAGGCTTCAAAATGGGAACTCAACAAGTCAATGATTACGGCGCCAAGTGAATTCTAGCCTTCACCGAGCACAACCAAGCATCATAGGTTGTTCAATGCTCGCTACTTGTTTTGCAACAAATAGCACAATCGCCGCCACAGCATCGTAAATTTACATGCCATCGACGTGCAGTGAATTCTATTCCGGTCTTGGTTCATGATTCATTATTATTATTAAATTTTTCATCGACTGGTTCAGTTGCATGCTACCCGGAGGTTATCTTATCAGCACGTCCGCAGCAAAACGCCCACAGTGCATTTGTAAAAACTGCAAGAAAACCATTTAAATACGTCTTGTGATGGATCTGTAAGACTCAAAATACCACAAGAGCTTGTACTTTCGCTTTAAACTGCTGAGTAGCAAATGCAAAACTTGTCCTCGCTCGACGTGAATGAAATTTTAGAAGTCTCCGCTACATCCCATAAGAATCGAACTTTTGACAAGATTTCCCTTTTTGCTAAAGTTTTTGTGAATGCTGTTAATCACGCTGAATCCTTACCTAGAGATAGAATTTAACGCATAGGCGACCACCTTTGATATTATTCATTTCACTATGCGCACTTAAACGGAATCTTTTCGGGACGAGAAACTTTGCACCGCGAAAATTGAACCGAACCTCACTGCTTGGCGATTTGAAGCGGACTCCTCGTCCGTCCAAATCTTCTCTTGTTCTTCTCTTTTCCCGTGTACCGCTAAATCATATCAGCTGCTAGTTCAGCCGGGTTCGCTTACATTCCGTGATGTAATACACCGTTGGGTTGTACTAAATCAGTGTTCCCATATCCTAAATCTTAATTGGCAGATTAAAAAAAATATTTTTAAAGGAAAATTGATTAAGTAAAGAAAAATGAAAAAGATTCTAAATAGTAATAAAAGTTAAAGCTCATCAAGAATATAATTAAAGGGAAACGTTTAAACTTACTATAAAGGAAAATTGATATAAAATTACATTTAATAATGATAATAAGAAAGAAAACTATTTTACAAATTACGATTATGAATGGGAGTAATTAAATATTTGTCCAAATCTTCCATTAAAATTTTGAATGGGAGATAGGAAGGTTTTCGAGCAGTTTGCTTGTGTGACTGCTCGATTACTACAATTCTTAAATTCATCTGTTCACATTGACATTTCTTTAGCACTATACAGGTACACAAATATTCAGTCTTGAATCAACCGTGTATATGTAAGTTCCACTGCTGCATTGAGTTAACACAAAGGTTTGTAGTTAACGCTTTCTTACCAACACGGTTACGGTCCCAGTGAAAAACAGTAAACTGTATGAATGAAATTCAATTTGAGACATAAAATGCACAGACATAAACTGTTAACGATTCGCAAAGATAGATATACGGTTTGAATAAAAAAAATCGGTTCAAAATGGAATTCAAAGCATTGCATTGTTTACGAAATTGAATTCAGACAATTATTCACATGGAAAAATAAAATTGAGATGTATCTACGCAAAGAAAAGTGTTGGTCTGCAATTTCAAATAAACGACCGGTCGTACCAGCATTGTTAGCTGGTGGTGCAAATCAAGCCGAAGCGACCACACAGCAAGCAGCTCTTGTTACATTTAATGAAAAAGATGAACAGGCTTTAATTGGTTTGTGTGTGGAAGACAGTCAATTGGTGCACAAACGTAACACTTGGGGCAATAAAGTGACGTTGATGCGAAAAATTTGTGGATTAAAATTGAGTGAATACCAGCAACGTTGAAGCACATTTAAGTGAGCTGACAAATTTGTTTCGAAAATTAACAGATTTGGCGAAAATCAATTAAATGAAAGTTGGAAAGTCGCAATCACATTGAGTAGTTTACCAGCTAGCTATGACTCATTGATTACAGCTCTTGAAGTGCGGCCAGATGATGAGTTGACGCTATCGCTTGTCCATTCGAATCTCATTGAACAAGCAAAACGAAAAGAAAACAATGGCAACGGTTCATCGAAAGGAAATTGTACGAAATCATCTTTTCTATCACTTGAACTCATATTAGCATCATCATATTTTCGTGTAAATTCCTGTAAAATTATTTTCTTCTAAACTCACTGGAATGTGCACGTAACATGATGCGTGTTTTGTCTGGCGCGCACCCATCTATGAATTTACCTTGTGCGCGTTAGACAAAAGATTCCCACAGCGAACGCAACGTGATCTATGTGTCTATAAGACACATGAATTACGTTGCGCTTGCAAATTTGTGGAAACCGCATTTAAGTGAGTTTAGCGATTCGAATAGTGAAGTAAGCAATTGTAAATTAGGTATAAGAAAACGTTTATGTAATTAGCTGATACAAGCATCGGCTGAAGTTCAATTTCAGTTAGTACGTGTGATTGTCTCAGTACAAGCACTGAGGCAACGAGACTTCGGCATAGGGCCAACGTTTTTTCCCTTTTTTTTTTAATAATTCAGCGCGGCGTTGTCTCAGTACAAGAACTGTGACAACAGAACTTTGGCATAGGGCCAAAGTGAGCGACAAATAGCCGAGGCAAAATAGCCACGACTCACAACAGAAATGGTGGCGATAGTTTTAGAAACGACAGAGCGCAAACTCAAATGTTATTTCTGCAAATCGAATACGCATATAAAAAAGTTTTGTTTTAAATATAAAGAATGGCAAAAGAATCAATCAAAGAGAGAATCAGCAAAAAGAAACGATAAGGTGAATTAGGTTGAGGTGTGCAATGACACACTGTTTATTTTATCGATGGCAAACAGCAACCACAACAACAGTGAATGGCTTGTTGATTCCGGTGCTACGAGTCATGTCATAAATAATCCGAATTTAATGGTGAAATTTGATACTCAGCATCAAAGCCAACTTGATGTTGCAAACGGTGGCACGGAGTGTGTATATGGTAAAGGCGAATGCGTAATCGATTTTATGAGCACAAACAGCAACGTATCAACGACAATATTATCGAATGTTCTGTGTGTTCCACAAATCACAAGTAATATGCTATCGGTCAGCAAACTGTGCGATGCTGGATTTGAGGTTGGTTTAGGTAAAACGCAATGTGAAATTCGTTACAACAACAAAACAATTGGAATCTCCGATGAATGGATTCTACAAGCTGCGTAAGCCGAATAAAGTGTGTTCATTGAAGAATAGTGAATATTGCATTCATAATTGGCATCGTATTTTAGGTCATCGTGATCCAAATGCAAACAAGACAATGGACTAGGATTGTATGTTGGCGGCATAAATATCATCGATTGTGATAAGGAACTGCAATGTGAAAGTGTATGGGAGCGAAAACAACGCGTTTGCCATTTCTAAAGAAAGCAATTAAAAAGTCAAAGAAAGTGTTGGAGCTGATTCATACGAATGTTTGCGGTCCAATGCAAACAGAAACGCTTGGAAAGAAACGCTTATAATAAATTAGGCCTACGCCACTGACGCCAATCAGCAGGCCCATGTATCCTACGCTATTGACGTCGACAGTTCGGTAGCGACCCTTTAACTACTCGCTGCCACTGAACCGGCATTTGAAAGGTGCCAAACGGGAGAAGGGATGACGTCCGGTTCGCGCGGGAGGAGAGTTCACGTGGCAAGACCTCAGAGTGCGGACATCGGCCGGGAAAAAAATTAAATAAGAAAAAAAGGAAAAACAGTGGTGTGGAGCCCCCATCAGCAGCGGCTCCCCAACGAGGAGGAAGCCTAGTGCTTGTCGGAGCACGTGGAATTTGGTCCGTGAGAGGAAAGGAAATCGAACCTGTGACGTGGGGAATCCAAAACCAGGCAACCAGACCTAAATCATGGCAGGCGCCATCGGTATCACAGTGGGGTTTTGTTGGGACCGTTCAAAAATTATCGCGAATTTACCGCATCGGCATTGAAAGAGCTGATTCACTGTCACCTACTGTTTTCCGAAAATTTCCAGCACAAAAGATATTTAAATTGCAATTAGTACCTTGTGCCATAACTAGCGTGTTCGCATTTTGCAAAAATAAGCTTTCACTCCAGATAAGCTTGAACTTGATAACTTTATAATAATCGGCAAATTCACTGACGAATGATAATCACAATATAATCACTTCAACATTTGCACTTGAAGACAACAATTTGTAAAAGCTTAAAATAAGCACTATGAATCATATAAATATAAAAATCAATAAAATAAACATATATTTTTCGTATGGTTGTATTTTAGACGCGTTTGAAACGGGCACGTAATAGTGGCTGAATTAATGTAATCGAGCGTAATCCATTGAAAAGACCTGCGACCGAAATCCTCTCCGAACTAGCTGGCCGATAAGCAGTCACCGCGAAATGGATTACGAGTCCAGTTCGTGACTGGTTGACCGATTGGGTACCATTCGTTGGCACGACTAGACTTCACGTCTAGAACCGATGAGAGGTCGGTTCAGATTTCCTTCGGGAAATCTCGACGTTCGAGACATGTGCGAGTTAAAATCATTACACGCTATTTTTTGACTATTACTGACGATTTTTCGCGATACACAATGATTTATTTCAAATCGGAGGTGGGAGAAAAGACAAAGGAGTACGTTGCGTTGGTGAAAAATAAATTCAATTGCAAACCGAAAAGAATTCGATCGAACAAGGCGGTGAATATATGGCATGCGAATTAAAACAATATTTTCGCAAAGATGGAATCGCTACGCAATAAACCACACCATATTCTCCGCAGCAAAATGGTGTCGCTGAACGCAAAAATCGCACATTGATCGAAATGGCTCGTTGTATGTTGATAGATGCAGGTTTACCAAAATACTTGTGGGCAGAAGCAGTGAATATGGCAAACTATATTCTAAATCGCACGATCACAAAAGGAGCCGACGAAATTCCACATATGGTATAGAGTGGTGCAAAGCCAAATATAGTGAATTGGCAAATTATCGGTACGAAATGTTATGTGCACACTCCAAGTGAGAAGTGGCGTAAATTAGACAACATGGTGACCCAAATGATTTTTATTGGATATGATGGCGAATCAAAAGCATCCGATGTTTTAATCCAGTAAATTGTAAATTGGTGATTAATCATGATGTGCGTTTCATGCGAAATAAAACACATCAGGAAGGTATTTTGGTGGATTTTTCAACAAAAGAAATTGAAATGCACGACATCGATGATGATAGCAGTTTATTCGACAGTGAAAATTCATCCGAATCGTCTGGGAATAGCAGCTATACGGAAACGAGCGGCGATATAGACGACATAATAAACAATCGATCGTTTTATCGAAGAATCTTCGTCAAATGAAGGTACAAGCTCAGCTGATACAGTCATTCCAGCGTATTTCGATTCATTATTGGATGACGAATATGGTGAATTAAATTCAATTATTAGCAATTTATCGATGACTGAAACGGAAACGGCACCAGCAATCGAATATTTACAATCCAATATGGATTCAGATGTAACGGAAACGGAGCACAGTCTACGCGTATCGCAACGACAAAGAAAGAGTGTACCGCCGCAACGATATCATGCAAATATGATCGTTGAGCCGAAATCCATTAAGGATGCTTTGTCCAGTCAAAATAAAGTGAAATGGATTGATGCAATGAAAGCTGAAATGAACAAGATGCAAAACAACGACGCATGGGAATTATTGTGAATTACCAAGCGCAAATGGATTTACAAAACTAAAACCGATGCGGGCGGGAATGTTAATCGATATAAAGCGCGACTAGTAGCACAGGGATTTCCACAAAAATTCGGCACCGACTATGATCAGGTAATTGCCACACAACAATTCCAATTCATGTCAGCTATGGCAAATCGAAAAAGGACAACAACAACGATTTGTTATTATCAAATGCGTAGTACCAAAAGTTATTGGGTTGTTTACTGTACGTTTCAGTAAACACACGGCGGGACTTAGCAGCAAGCATTTCGATTTTAGCGCAAAAGGTCAGTAACCCTACGCAAGAAGATAGAAATAAGTTTAAGCGAGTGGCTAAATACTTGAAGGGAACAGCTGATTTAAAATTGCCACTCGCACAACGTAATTTCAGTGGTGAAATTCTATACGATTATTCCGATGCTAATTGGGCCGATAATGAAAATAACCCGAAATCACAATGCGGTCTTGTTTTAATAGTGAATGGTGCAGCGATTTGTTGGTCATCACGCAAGCAATCATCGACGTGCGAGCAGCAGCATAGATGCGACGATTACTCAACGATTTAAAGCAATCAGTGCCAAAGCCAACGACAATTTTCGAAGACAATTAGAGTTGTTTGAAACTGATTACGGAGGAGGAGCGTTTATCCGATAGATCGAAGCATATCGACACGCGATTTCATTTCATTAAGGACTACATCAAAAGAGAAATCGCAAAATATGAATACTGCCCGACCGAAAGCATGTTAGCGGATGTGCTAACAATTTCGACTTGAAATATGTCAGAATTCTAATGAAATAATTGCAGAGTTTTGTGAAAAAGTAAAAAAGACAAATCGCACTGAAAGTACGACTGGGAAAAATACTAGTAACCAGATTAAGAAAGGTAAGAATTGTAACTTTGAACAGTGTATTGTAATGATTTTCAAATTTCGTGCGAACGCGGAACCGACCTCTCATCGGATCTAGACGTTAAGTCTGAGTAGTGCCAACAGATGGTACCAACCGGTCAACCAATCCGTGCACCGTAACCCCATCACTAGCTATGACCAAGCCCCCGACATGACTCCAATTCTGCTGACTCGCACCGCCAAACACAGTTCTCCCGAAGTTCCACAACCGACGCCATCTTTTGCCGAGGCCAACGCGCAGGGAAATGATAGCGAGGCGAAAGTTCCTTGGCATGTCAAACCTTTCCACGTCAGGCTGCGGAATTATTTGGCAACTCGACAGCGCATCTTCCATGAGGAGTTGGCTACAACTGTCCCACCGCGAAGAAAGCGAGCCACGCGTCGGATGCGGAGCTTCTGGAGAAGAGTCAGGCAGTCGAGGAAGGTGCTGAAGGACATACACTTAGACGAATTATTGAGGGAGGACGTTCGACCTTATGCGTCAGTACACCTCCTGCAAAAACGAGTGTCAGGTTTAGTCGATACGAGAGCCAGTGTGAATTTCATATCAGCCGATTTTGCAGGGGAGGTACTGGCAATGCACGCGGACCAAATTCACTATTTTACCACCTGGTTAAGCACGGCGGACGGATCTCGTCACTCTGTAGTGGGAAAGATTACGACGGATGTTACCTTTAAGGGAGTAACTAAACCTCTGGAATTTTACATCATACCTCAATTAACCCAGAATCTTTATCTAAGAGTGGATTTCGTTCGAAAATTTAACTTGGCCCCGGCACTGTTTTCCGGCGCGACCCTGGAGTCCGTTACCACAATTCCTGACCAAACTCAAACCAATCACTTATTACGACATACACTGGATGTGAATCAGCAATTGAGACTTGACTCGGCTATATCGGCTTTTCCATCGCATGAGAAGGAAGGTCTCGGGCAGACTGCGCTGGTTTTACACACTATAGATGTGGGGGATGCTAAACCCATAAAACAGAGACATTTTGCCATATCTCCGGCGAAGGAAAAGTTGTTATATGCCGAAGTGGATCGAATGCTAACATTAGGCGTGATCGAAGAATCGCAGAGCGCGTGGGCTTCCCCAGTCACCTTAGTTGTCAAGCCGAACAAGGTCCGGCTATGCTTAGATGCCAGACGCTTGAACGCCGTGACTGTCAAGGACGCATACCCTCTACCGTTGATTGAAGGCATTTTGAGTCGGTTGCCTAAAGCCCACTTCATCACGAGCTTAGACCTCAAGGACGCCTTCTGGCAAATTCCTTTAGACCCTGGCTCAAAGGAGAAAACAGCCTTCACAGTCCCAGGTCGGCCCCTGTATCAATTCGTGACCATGCCATTCGGATTGTGCAATGCCCCTCAAACAATGACGCGCCTTATGGGTAAGGTGATACCACCTCATGTACGGCACCAAGTTTTCGTTTACTTGGACGATCTGTTGCTTATAACCGAGACCTTTAACGAACACATCGACCTGCTTCAGGAGGTGGCGCTACACATCCGGAGGGCAGGGTTAACAATCAACATACAGAAGTCAGTTCGTGATGACGGAGGTGAAGTATCTAGGTCACATCATTGGGCATGGCAATATCAAAACCGACCCGGACAAGACTCAAGCGATTGACGTTTTTCCATTACCCAAGACCACCAAGCAGTTACGCCGATTCCTAGGCTTATGCGGATGGTACCAGCGTTTCGTACGTGACTTTGCCACCATTACCACTCCTTTGACCGACATGCTGCGTAAGGGACGTAAGTTCGTCTGGGAAGAGCCCAGCTTGCGAGCCATTGAAGAGCTAAAGAAGAGTCTGACTACAGCCCCCGTACTGCACAGCCCGGACTTTGACAAACCGTTCTCCATCCATTGTGACGCGAGTCAACATGGGGTGGGAGCAGTCTTAGTCCAGGTTGCGCAAGACGACGAGGAAAGACCTATAGCCTTCATGTCCCACAAGCTGAACCAGGCCCAGCGGAACTACACGGTCTCGGAGCAGGAATGCCTAGCGGCTGTGCTGGCAGTGAAACGTTTTCGAGCATATGTAGAAGGACATCCTTTTGAAATCGTCACTGATCATGCGTCACTGAAATGGCTGATGAGCCAAACTGATCTCCACGGCCGCTTGGCCAGATGGGCTTTGAAATTACAGGCGTTTGACTTCACGATAAGACACCGCAAAGGAAGTCAGCACGTGGTACCGGACACACTATCAAGGATGTTCGCCCCTGAAGGAGCCGAAATGGCCCATGAGGACGACAGCCCCCTATGGATCGACTTGGACCATTCCGCCTTCAAGTCAGCATGTTATACCCAGCTGCTGAATACGATTCAGAACCAGTTGCCACAGCTGCCAGAACTACGGGTGACGGAGGGATTTATATACAAGCGGACGAAACACGCCTCCGCAGACCCCATACAAGAAGTGAATCGGAAAAGTTGAGACCATACGAAACACCTCATCATCATGGCACAATAGCAATGTCGGCGACATTGAAACGATAGGAGAATTCTTTCTTTCTATAACTAAACGAAAATATTTTAATTTCCTAATAGATACGATTACGACTATAATACTATACATTGCGACTACGCTATTACTATATTAGTTATTGTTTAGATTCCTTTGGGTGGGGGTGTTATTAATTTTATAAATGAAATGAAGAGAAGAGATGATTATGTATAACTTAGTCCTTCTATATATTCTATTCTCCTGTATACAAAGTTTTCTTCGGCTATCATATCTCATCGTTATCATTATTATTTTTGTATTTGTTGATAACAGTAGGCTTTACTTTGATTTAGACATTGAAAATTTGATATAAGTATATATTTATATGAATATTTAACTCTAATAAGAGAATATACAAATAGTATTAACAACTCTGCGCAGCATTGTCATAACCCCATTTAAAATCAAAGTTGGAATGGTTCCTCTACATGACTACTACTCGTAATTTGTCATTAGTTTTGTCGTCTACCTACTAATTCCCATAGCCCTCTGTTTTCACTAACCATGTGGCAACAAACTTGTATGTAATAATATTAGCAAATTTCCATGTAGAAAAGTAAATTAACACAAGCCGGAAGAGGCCGGTCTTCTCATTGATATTGAAACTAACCCGGATCTCGAGCATGAATGAACCCAAAGAAGAAGAAATTGTAGCCCTATAAATACGGATCCGTTTCTAAAGACAAACTAGTGACAATATTACTAACCATACACGCTTCTTCTCAAAATATTTTATTGAATACCGAAATGAACGTAAATATAACATTGAATTATATAAGGAGTCACAGTTAGACATTATATTTTGTTTCTATTGTCGTGGAAACCAAAATATTACTAACTTTAGAATTGTTTTAAATTGGTAGTATTATTTTCTGTTGAGAAAAATATTTGTCTACTACTTTTCCAGTTTTATGTCATTGAAATAATTAAAATAGACAACATGAATTGCTAATTAAACACGACTTTCCTTTCCAGTAGCTCTGCTTTTCAGCGGGAAATGAGGTGCAGGGTAAGTATGCCGTCGCGAGGGTAGGGTTTGAGGAAATCCGCTGAAGTCGGTTTCGCGTTGCGCGCGGTACGCGGTACCTTAGTTGACTTTGAGTTTCTTTAACGTAGTTTCCGTCGGGCTGAGTTAGCGTAGCATACTTTTCGGTAAAGCGTCGGAAATTCGGGAACGCGAAATAAAAATCAGATTTTGTACTTTTGACTGGTTGATGAAGAAATACGGAGTAACGTAGAATAGGTTTCCTCTCCGTATGGTTTTGTTTTTGGAACACGTTTTGAAAACGGGCGTGTACAGGTGGCTGAATATTGTAAATGAGCGTAACCCATTCGGAGACCCGCGACCGAAATCCTCTCCGATCTAGCTGGCCGACAAGCAGCCACCGCGTGAATGGGTTACGGTGCACGGATTGGTTGACCGATTGGTACCATCTGTTGGCACTTACTCAGACTTAACGTCTAGAACCGATGAGAGGTCGGTTCCGCGATCGCAAAGAAACTTAAAAATCCTTACAGTATACTAAAGTTGGTCGTCTAGGTAGAAAAGTTGATATACAACATATATATCAAAAGCTTCGTTTTACACCACTTTATACGTAGTCTACGCAATTTCTATGATTTTAATAAGTAATAGAAAAAGAGAAGAATTATCATAATTATTTAGAATCTTTTTCCAAAAATTTAAATTGTTCATGAAAACTTGTATCGAACTCGTGAGTGACGGACGTTATTTGAACATTGTGCTACTTCAATTTCGATTTTTATATTTGCTTTGATAATAAAGTTTAAGACTCTCTTGTCGGTTAGCTATTTTTGGATTTTTATTTATATTGTAGGTTTGTTAAAAATATTAATAACGATTTGTGAAAATGCATTGCAAAAAGTGTAGTGATTCTGTTGACGATGCGGTTCTGTGGAGTAAATGCGGGGAAACTACCACTATGACTGCGCTGGTTTGTCCGAGGCAAGTTATAGGAAAATGGAGCTAGAAAAGAAAACCACCTGGCGTTGCATTTCTTGTCGTTCTCCCCAATTGGCTGAATCAAGCATGCCATCTCTAGCTGACATCTTTAACGAGATCAAAGGCTTCCGCGATGATTTTAGCTGCATGAAAAGTAACTTCGATACCATGAAATCTGAAATTCAGAGTTCAACGCGTTTCATTCAAGAACTTGGCGCTAAAATATATACCATAGAAAGTAAGTTCATTGACTTTGATTCTAGACTAGTTCTACTAGAGGGAAAACTGTCTATGCTGCGAACCCTGCAAAAGGAGCTATCACTAGCCAATGAAACGATACGAGAATTGAAAATTAAAAGCAACAACCAGGATCAGTTTTCAAGACAAAATAATATTAAAATTTCCGGCATACCTGCAAAAAAAGGAGAGAACTTATCATCTTTATTGTTCGATCTATGTGCAACCGTTGGGTTCAAATTGAATGATTTCGATATAGACACATTACATGGAGTGCGCCACTATCCACCAAATTCAAATAGTGCAGCGAGCAATACTCCAGCAACCCGTCCGCCATCGATTATTGTGCGTTTTGCACAGCCTCTTCCATTGACAATAAATAATTATAATTAGTCATATACCTTCACTAAATTGTACTGAGTATAGTAAAAACTATACATTACAACAATAAAAATTACAAAACGCCTTAATTTTTATGTTGTCTTAGTTTTTTAATTGTGACATTAAAATAAATTGCTGAAAAATAAGCCGATGGCACCTTTTCCGAATCGTCTCATACATCATATCACATCCCAATCAATTTCCACCACATGTCGACTGAACGATACTGAATGTATCCCAGGCTACTGTAAAATACATTGATTGTCGTTACGAATGCAAAGACTTACCTCGAGGGACTTGCCGGTTCCAATTAACACTTTCCTGACGGCGTCTCTGGTGCGACGCCAAGACGAGGCGAATCCCAAGTTGAACAATACTCGCGATGTAATGGAGGCATCACGACCAGGTACACATATCACCTGTACTACGCCCAAGTCGTCATTCGGAAATTTCTAAATCATTTCACTAATTCCTGACATGCAACATTATCGCGACGTACAAACCAATCACTTGCAACATATAAGTAATGAAGCGGACAAACATTTCTATCGGGGACGCCATTCCGCAATTCATTTAACACTTTCTTTAAAGACAAATCTGAACACTGACTTGCGAGCCAACCACTTACACTGTTGACATAACAAGCGATTGAATGCAGGGCGTGCGATTCTAGCGACAATAACACGTTTTTCAGGATGGAAATAAACTCAATGGCGTAAGCTAATTGTTCGAAATCGCGTTTGTTTCCACTTTCTGCTGACAACTACAAAATGTCATTCGGCGATGTCATTCTGCGATGATCCAGTGACCCACATATTGGGACTGCCCAGCTGATCCCAAAATAATGGGTAATGCAGACCAACTCGCGTACAGCAACCATGGGTGCGGAGCTGAGGTAGCGAAGATGGTTGGTAGCCGCGCTACGAACCGCGCCAAAAGGAGAAAAGAAGTTCGTCGTACGAATGGGAGGCCAACCACCTCCAAGGTAGCGGGCGTCCGTTAAGGCGAACGAATTTAAAGGGCTGAGGGATAACGGAGGCCCTCTTTTTTTGGTTTGACTTCAGGGCAGAGAGATCGAAGGATACAAGACTAGCAGCGCGAAAAGGTGATTGGGACTAAGATCAACTTCATCATCGTCACCACGGCACTCATCGATACCACGGAAGAGCAATTTCGTTCAGCGAGGAGCTGAACAGAACGAGAATCCGGCTCCCGAGATTGGCGCAAATAACCAGACGATCGTTTGCTGGGGCCCCAAGTTAAGGATAGTTTAGCGAGAGTAGGAAAAGGTACCTATTTCTTTTTTTTCTTTTTTTATATTATATCTGCTTTTATATTTATTCCATTGAAATCATTTGTGAGAATATATTGATCTACTTAACACGGAAATATTCTTATTGTTGTTATTGGAAAAAAGGTATTTTTGGATTGTGCGCGACGTTCAAGCGGGGAGATTTTCTTTTCCTCGTTCGGATTAACAGATTTTCTTTCAGGAGGTCGTGGTGTGGGTAAACAGGGTAAGTTGGACAGGTTAGGGTCGAGTGTAGATAGAGGAGGTGAAACGTTTATCTTTTCTTCCCTTTTGGTGCTAGTGGTTAACCCTCGTGCGTGCGCTGACGGATCGTCTACTCGCTGACGTTCCTATTGTTGAATCCATCCAGCCTAGGGATAGCGAGTTGGCGCCTGCGCCGTCTCCGACGGAGCGAACCGGGCCCGCAAGGCTGGACAGCGCGTCTACCCTTGAAGTGTAAGGGTGACAAACTCGCTCAGGCGCGAGTTACGAATACTGTATGTATCCCATAACTCGCTCAGGCGCGAGTTACGAAAATGAACGGAAAACAAAAATGCGCAAACGAGCTCATAATTTCGTTAAACTGTGAAGACAAAAGATCGTTTTGAATGTTTTGAATGACAGTTTTAATTAACACTTCATTTGTTCATTGTATTATACTTATATTATTGTATTTCTACGTACATATAATTATTGACAATCAGCTAGTGCCTGTTATAGTTTCTGTAGTGTAGAATTAGAATTGTTTTGTTTATGGACAATAGTGAGTTCTGTTTGTGAAGTGGATTAGGCCTTACGAGGACTTAAGGTTTTTATTTGGGGTAAGCAGTGTAATATTGAAATTAGAAGTTTAGTTTAGTAAATTAGTAGAAAAGTCAAAGGTAGAATTATGGCGTTGATTGCCTTAGAATGCTGCTTATCGGATTATTTGTTGTCTGAGGGCACATCTTTTTCAAAGTTAAGTTTTGAAAATATAAAAAATTTGATTCAAATAGGCCGTGCTCACCCAGACATGACTATAGATTATAAACGACGCGATGGTTTTGTCAAACATATTCATATGTGGCGGCACGGGACGCCCCACCCTCAACAACTCCTTCTCGCCGCAAGCAGATCCTGCTCCCGCGGCAGATTTTCGCAGCACATCGCGGCTGAGCAGCATCTACAAAATCGCCGCCAGAAAATACAAAATAGCTCGTTCCGTTCTTCTCGATTCTCATAAGCTGATATGACGGCACGAGCTCAACGCAAACCTTCTTCTCTTCTTCGCTTCGCTTCAATCAAGCTACAAAGCTGTACAAAATAAATTCACGTTCTTGTTTCTGCCGAAATAAAAGTTGTTGTTAAATAAAATCCTGAGTTTTATTACCTCGACGCAGGAACTTGAGCCAAGAGTCCTTATCAGGACTACTTGGCAGCGCCAGACATTTCCAAAGAGTAGGGTCCTTATCAGGACCGAACGCTCAGACATTCCAAAGAGTAAAGTCCTTGTCAGGACTGAACGTGCAGAGTGAAGGCCCACTTACGAGGAGTCCTCATCAGGGCCGCACGAGAGGGCCGACACGATAGTGGTGACCCCGTTTTTGTTCAAGTTCACGTTTTTGTTACACGAGTCATGTGCTCGCCATCTTTTTACTATCGCCGCAGGTCGTAGCTTCACGAGTCAGCGCAAGCACGCCGCATGCAATCCCGACATGCCCGATCACGCACCCGTTATACGCATGCCCGAACAGACGCCGCGTTCGCATGTGTACGCCACACCGCCTCGATCGCATGTTCGATTGCGCCGCCAACACGTCGCACAGTGTCGCATGCCCAAACCCGCACAGTGTCGCATGCCCGACCTCACACCAGGCCGCATGCCCGACCTCGCACTACGTCGTATGCCCAACCTCACACTGCAGCCCCACAACAACATTCACGACATTGAAAGTGCATCTTCTGAACATGTGCTACGCAACCCGCCATTGCACCAGAGCTCTATTCGACGACTGGATAACCATTTTCGGCACGCCACTCCAGCTAACGTCGGATCAAGGCCGCCAGTTTGAAGCCGACCTCCTTCACCAACTCAGCCGACTCCTAGGCATCAATCAAGTTCACACCACACCATATCACTCTCAGGCAAACGGCATGGTGGAACGAATGCACCGTACTCTTAAGACGGCGTGAAAATGTGTCCCCGAGACACCGTGGTTGCAGGCTCTACCAGCTATTTTGTTGGGCATGCGCACTACATTCAAGGAAGACCTGCAAGCTTCTCCAGCAGAGATGGTTTTCGGAACGTCACCGCGAATTCCAGGTGAATTTTTCGCGCCACAGACGACCTCAGCCAGCGATCCACATGACTTCGTCGCCGATTTACGCCGCCTGTTCAGGGGAATTCGCCCGGTTCCGCCAGCTAGGCACACAGCTCACCACCCCTTCGTCTTCAAAGACCTGAACACCTGCGAATATGTGTTCCGCCGCATCGACGCAATCAAGAGGCCGCTCGACCAACCATACTCCGGGCCCCATCGTGTGATTGAAAGGACCAACGAGCGAACCTACGTCGTGGATGTAAACGACCATCTCAAACCAGCTTACTTGGAGCACTGCGATGTCCAGCCTTCAACTCCATCACCAGCATCGCCACAGCTACCGTCCACTTCCACGAAGAAGAGCGTCACGTTCTCATTCCCTTCAACTAACGTGAAACTCACTGGGGAGGGATCGACTGTGGCGGCACGGGATGCCCCACCCTCAACAACTCCTTCTCGCCGCAAGCAGATCCTGCTCCCGCGGCAGATTTTCGCAGCGCATCGCGGCTGAGCAGCATTTACAAAATCGCCGCCAGAAAATACAAAATCGCTCGTTCCGTTCTTCTCGATTCTCATAAGCTGATATGACGGCACGAGCTCAACGCAAACCTTCTTCTCTTCTTCGCTTCGCTTCAATCAAGCTACAAAGCTGTACAAAATAAATTCACGTTCTTGTTTCTGCCGAAATAAAAGTTGTTGTTAAATAAAATCCTGAGTTTTGTTACCTCGACGCAGGAACTAGAGCCAAGAGTCCTTATCAGGACTACTTGGCAGCGCCAGACATTTCCAAAGAGTAGGGTCCTTATCAGGACCGAACGCTCAGACATTCCAAAGAGTAAAATCCTTGTCAGGACTGAACGTGCAGAGTGAAGGCCCACTTACGAGGAGTCCTCATCAGGGCCGCACGAAAGGGCCGACACCAAACAAATTTCGCTATACGATAAATATCAGTGGCTCACGGGCAGTTGTAAATTAAATAAAATGTTTGTTTTCCTTGCTTATTATTTTCATATTCTAGTAGCGTGTGGAGTCACTCGGGATTTACAGACATCTTTCCAATTCGTTAAAAAAACATGTTCAAACTGAGAAACGTTTTTCGACAATACACATGAAGCTCATAATAGAAAAGTAGATCGGAATAGAAATTTAATGAAATGCTTTATAGATACTACCATTTTGCTAGGTAAACAAGAATTAGCTTTTCGCGGTCACGATGAAAGTCCGCACAGCCGAAGTTTTATCAAATCAGTTGCTAGGAATACTAGACCAATATCATTGTAGGAATAAGTTAATTGGTCAGTCTTACGATGGTGCGGCAGTTATGTCGGGTGAGTACGGTGGAGTGCAAGCGAAAGTTCACGAGTCGTGTCCTATGGCAATGTACTTAGTCGATCACTTCAAAATATTCCGGAACTTAAAACATGTTTTGGACACGTAAATAGCATTGTTCGGTTTTTCAATAAGTCTTCTGAACGTTCGAACCATTTAAAAGAAATAGCAGACCGTCGTATGCCCGGAGTATCTGAAACCCGTTGGCACTATCACTAACGTATTATTAATGTAATTTTTAACTGTAGATTAGATATTATAAACACCTTTAATTCAATATTAGATAACCCGCAATCTTGGGACTCTGAATCTCTTTATATGCCAGAATGTTTCCTAAATAAATTAGAAAATATGGAGTTTTGTTTCTTTTTGCATGTATTATCAGACATTTTTCAAAAAACCGACGTTCTTTTTAACTTATTGCAGTCAAAACAGGTTGATATCGATATAGCACACCGCGAATTAGATTCATTCAAAAATTGGCTATCAAATGATTTTTTCAACACTTTTGATATTATTTACGACGGTGTTCAGGAATTTTGTGAACAACCGCGACAACGTAGACGAGTTAATGCAGAATTAAACCCCAGAGCATTGTATAGGCGTCTTTTCATTGAAATAATAGACAATGTAAATACGCAAGTACAACAAAGATACCGATCGTTTTCTCAAATGAATTTTCTCAATTTGCTTAATAAATCTAAGTATAGTTTTTATAGTAAATCATTTCCAGATGAAATAATATCTTCATTAATGTTGTAATTTCCGCAAATATTTGAATTCGCTGCTTTGAAAAATGAGCTGAAAGTTTTATATACAACGCCATCTTTAAATAAATTAAATGCTTACGAGCTTTACCTTCATTCGAAAAAATCATTACTTGGTGAAACATTTCCTCAAATTGCAACGTTGTGTAGCATATTTTTGACAATTCCTGTTACAGTTGTATCTGCGGAGAGATCGTTTTCGGCTTTGAAACGGATTCATACATATATACGTTATTCCCAAAAACAGGAACGATTATCTGATTTGGCCATTATTTCCATAAAAAAAACATTTATTGCTAAAAATTAAGAATCAACCTGGGTTTTATGATAATGTCCTTGCGCATTTTGTTAAAAAGAATAGACGCACAGCTTTAGAGTATAAGTAGTAATGTACCTAGTTAGTAATTTCGTTAGTCTAGTGTAGATCTCTTATTCATTCACATTGTCTCACATAGTTCACCGCAGACGGCTTTTTTCAAAGCCACTTTTATTATATCTGCAAGACACTGTTTAAATATATCAGTGCTTACACGTATAGTAAAAGTGGGTTAAAGCCATATCTACCAATACAAAATAGAGTCAGCCGCACCAATAGAGTGTAGAGGTAAGGAAACTACATGCGAAGACTTGTCCAAGGTAAGCATTTTTTGCTCCGGGTTACCTCCCACAAAAATAAACGCTCCGCCACTGGTGCACCGTATCTAGTTCCACAATACCATTAACAAAAGAAGACAAGCATCATAAGGCACTAGATACCACCCTTAATTTAGGTTGTAACAACTATATGCAAGACTTTAGAGAGCAGTTTAAATTCATTTACAATGCAGCTAATTTTGAAGAAATGAGTCGAGAATTGTTAAACGTCAATTGGTTGGCAATTATGTCCAACTTAAATACCGAGAAATGCGTAACGCACTTTTATCAGTTCTTCAACAATTTAATGAACAATTATATTCCCCGGAGATTTGTGAAATCGAAATCACACTATCCGCCTTGGTTTTTTCGAAATCTAATAAAACTTATTAAGCAGAAAAATGAAAAGCATTCAAGTAGAAGAGACATCAAAATGCTCGAGATTATCAGCTCTTTCTCTGTTTTCGTTCCTCAGTCAGATACTGAGATGAACCTCTCTGCAACTCATGAAGATAATTTTCCCATAGCATCCATAGTTATCACACGGGACATAACTGTGAAACAATTTGAGCTATTAGATGTGAAAAAGGGGCGTTGGCTGTGATGGTGTGCGTCCTTCTCTAATAAAAAAAACTTAGTAAAGAGTTTTCTATCCCCCTCACTATAATATACCAAAAGTCTGTATCTGAAGGTTCTTTTCCTAGTATTTGGAAACAAGCAATCATAACTCCGAATCCAAAAGGGAACGATAAGCAAGTTATCAAACAATACAGACCGATTTCTAAGCTAAACATTTTCGGCAAAATATTAGAGACAATCGTTGTTGATAATCTTAACTCACAAATGGGTCATATTATTACTTCACAACAACATGGATTTTTAAGCGGCCGGAGTGTCAATACTAATTTAGGCTGCACACCGACTTCTTACTTAATGCTCTAGATTCTGGGTACCAAGATGAAGCCGTCTATACAGATTTTTCGAAGGCCTTTGACAAAATTAACCATGCTATACTTATGAAGAAGTTCTCGAAAATTGGTATCTGTTCATACATAAGTAATCGAACGAGCAATACCAACGGAGGCCAGATCAACTATAGCTTACGTGAAGTACAAGGAGGTACCAGTGTACAACAAGTGTGAAGGAAAAATCAAGGCAGAACAACTGTGAAAAATACAACAAGCAGCAACAGCTTTGGAAAAGGCGCAAGGATTACAATGAAAATGTAAGTCCTTAAATATTTTATGTATGCAAAATTATTAAATACTTGTATTGTTGGTGTTATGAAAGTGTGAAGTTCGCGAAAAGAAAAAGATTGTGTGTTCGAATCGCTTTAGCTAGTTTTAAGGCAAGGCCTTTGGTGAAAATAAAAATTACCTACACCAAGTATAGAGGTAAAAGTGTATGTTAAATACATACCATGTTTGTAATACGGTAAACCAGTTACTTCGCGTTAACGAACTTTTATTGTGTTAAGCAAGGATTAATTAAATCCAAATTAAAGGTTGAGGATATTCTAACGCTTCCTAATCGCGAAAGTGCCGAAATAAAATTTGGTGGCGACTACGTTGATTTTGCCACATTCCGCGACTATTTAGTCTAGTCTTCAGACGACGAACGTTACTTCAAAGGTCGTGATAGTACCTTAGAAGGATCTTTTAGGAAAGGAATTTCTCAATGAAATAATGGCAACGAATAATGACCTCGGTTCAACTGCTTCGGTAGCAGATGTGAAAATACGGGAAAGTTCAAGTAGTGGAAGTGTAAGTTGTGAAATTAATGTGAGTTTTAGTGATCTTAAAAGTTTTATCCCAGTTTTTGAGGGAAAAGCGGAGGATGCTTGCAACTTCATGTATGCATGTGAACCAGCGATGAGGTTGACAAAATGTCCTGTCAAAATCATCCTTTTTAAATACATATGCATGCAGTTGAATTTCCTCAGACAATCATTCAAAATGATAAATTTGATGATTGGAGTGCATTGAAGGCTAAACTTAAGCAGGTTTATGCAGAGCCTCATTCAATGCTACAACTACAAAGAGAAATGTTTTCTTTCAAGCAATATAGCAGTGAAACAGGGGTACAATACCATCAAAGGCTTTTAGGTCTTCACTGGAGGATACTGACGGCCCGATCAGATCAATCTACAGTGGGAGAAAATTTGTTTATAGAGGAACAAGTGCGGACAGTGTTTATAAACGGATTAAAGGATGCATTTGTAGTGTAAATAGGTATGAATTGTGTCCGTGAAGGACTGCAGCGATGGTTTGCTGCCTCGGCGAAAAAAGATGGTAAGATCAGCCGGGATTGGCCTTGCCTGGGACGCGTGAATGCGCTGGCAGGCTAGCGTTGCGGTGTTGTGGGGCGGGTTCATTCCCCCCGCACAAGGATCCACTACAAAAGAATTTCACATTCACGAACTCTCGGGTCTCAAAAAAAGGTCGACCGAAGTCGAAAAATGTAGGTAACTATCTAAAGACGGCAATTGCTTGCTCCAAGAACAAGTTGAAACGAGTCAAAACAGACCGACTTGGGGAGACTTCGTCGTTACCCGACGATTCTTAAGGCCCACAAATAAGAATGGGGCAACCGGATTGATTTGGTGCCCCCTCGCACCCGCCCAACCGGATCAAGATCCAAATGTTGACGTGGCCATATATTTCCCGTTTGAGCGGAAAACTCATACAAACATACTTTGCATGAGCCCTCCCATCAACGAGAAATATAGATGTGACCGATTTATGTCATAGAACTATGTGATCGGGTCACATAACCCTATGCCATAAAAGGGCACATGAGCGAAGGCCACTTAACCTGGCAAGCGCCCCTGAAAACAACCAAATAGGTGGAGCGCGCCCGATGGCTAGCCCATTTTCAATGAACCGCCTACCATCGTAGCAGGTCCTATACCCGGTCAGAGGGAACAAAATGGAAAGACCGAAGGGTATATTTTTAACAATTTATTTTGTATTGCTTATGCATGAATACAATTATTACAATGGGACAGTATTACTCTCATTAGGAAAATGCTAATCCAACTAGTTTCTCTAGAAAATGCAAGAAATTAATCACACAATGTTGCTATTAGTTTCGTTCTGTGTTTATAGACTTTCTCTTGAAAGAGACCACAACAATGTACTTCACTTTTGTCTCACCAGTTTTACTACGTTTTTTTTTATTTTTGTTATTCACATTTCAACATAAATATTTAGCAAGAAAAATGAAAAACACTAAAAGGGTACTTACCCATCCTCCTCGACGAGCGCTCGCAGATGGGGTGGGTACATCTGCAACTTTTTCAGTAAATTTAAATTCACCCGAATGAAATTTAATACAAAAAAATCGACAAATAGCAATCACGTTTTTTTTTTTATGAGTTGAAGAAACCCTTCGAAGAAACAATTTTTCGATATCCAAGCAGAATTTAAAATGGGGACACGAGGTTGATTTTTGTATCTCTCCTTTTTATAAATTTTGTTTCCTTGATAAACGGAATATTTTGTTGATCACGAAATCACCGGTGGTATGATGACTCTATTGGTCCTCTGGAACACCATAACTAAATTTAAGGACCCTTTGTCATTGAAAATTAAGGTCACCAACTTTAATTCGATTTGATTAGCTATTCATCTGTTTTCACGACTCATTCGTTATTTGCAAAAAAAAACGTTTATTCCCTAGAACTTTCACGATTTTATTAGAGGAAATCATTAGGATTGTTTTAAACATTGATGGAAACTTGAGCACTTGCTCATCGCATTTTGCGTCGATTTAAAATTCATTGGGTACAATTGGGTTTAAAATGATCAGAAAGCCAATTTTTGTTCTCGATTATCAATCAAAAATTGTAATAAATGTAAGAAAAGCACAAAATGATATCAAATGCACTGCAGTTTTAGATCACAAAGTAAAATTTTCCAGATCTCGTCTCGTCTCACTTGAAAACAATCAATTTCCTCAATTAATTACGATAATTCACCAGATATCAACGTGGATAATTTTCTTATTCACATATCTTGATCCACAATAATTCGAAACAATTTGTATTACACTGCACTGGAATGGTATTCGCAATAGCGGCAACAACAACAAGAACAATTTCGGTTTCTTTATCATTTCAAAACACATCACATATAAGATAGATGGACAGAAGAAGAAAATGAAAGATAATGGCAAAGCCAGGCAACCCGTCCACGTAGATCAAACATTCGACGAAAAATTCCCAAAAATCATCCCGCAAAATTATCTTGGTGCACGTCGTCGCGGTTCTCGTCTTCTTTCTTCCTCCGACGTGATCCCAGTTGCGATCAGAAACCGAATACCCGTAAACTCCTCATTTTTCCTTCGACAGGTATTTCAGTTTCTCTTTTTTTCACCCGCACAATTGTGTTATTCAACACACAACCAATACAATCGAAAGTTGGAATACCGTAATATGAGGAGTTTACGGTATTTGAATCTTATTACTCGTTTTGTGTATAGTTCATGTCGGATTGTATTGTTGCGCTTCGTGTGAATAGAAGTACATCCATTTCATCAGCACAGAACAAAGAACGCTATCAAACATTCCATCTTTCCGTCAACCAACAAAATACCAACAATGAAAATCCTCCGTAATTACGAGGCGTTCGGAACAAAGCATGTTATACATTTCAGTTTTTCTATTGTGATTGTTTTAGCTCTGGACACAGTCACCTCATTAGCCTGTTGGATTTGATGTGCAGGTTCTAGAGATTCTGTGGCAGCGATTTGTATTTGTCCGAGGGTTTGACCGTTTTCTGCAACAAGATTTTGTGATTAAACAATGTTTTGCAATTGGGTTACAACTGTGACGACTTGATCTTGGTCATTGTTGTCCGCACCACCTTGATTGTGGATACGTTTATGATGGTTTAGGAGGGTCAAGTGCGTAAACATTAGACCACAAACATCACATCTGAAACTTATGTTGGATATTATGTTCGCCACTGGTTTATTCACCACCTGTAAACGTCCCTGACCATTGACAGTAGCACTGCCAGCCACAGTTCCATTTTGAGCAAGTTACATGAACGACCGATCACAGTATGAGCATTTGTACTTCTTAACGTGATTATGTGATAGCATATGATAATTATAGCGTTTTAAATTTCTTATAGTTTGTTAACAAATTGAACATTCATATTCTGTTACTTCGTGAACTGAGCGCTTATGCCTCGAAACATAAAGTTTACTTTTGAAGTGATGCCCACATATATCACAACTGAAACTTTTCTTATCGTTATGCGTTTGAAGATGATTATTTCGATTTGAAGGATGATCAAATTTCCGACTGCATAGAGGGCATGGATAGCGTGAAATTGTAATGGGTTTAGGCGTAGAATAGCTGGTATTGTCGCTAAGAGTAATTGCTGCACCGCATTGAGAGTGTACAGAAATGTCTGTTATGCATTCAACTTTTGCTACATTCATAATTTTATCGCCTTTGTTGCTTTCAGCTTTTGTTAGTAATTTAATTTCACTATCACGCCTCATCATTAGGGTTATCAGGATTTTTGCTCTTAAACACATAATCTTTGTCAACATCCTCTTTCATCTGACTGTTAAATTCATCCTCCGATTCGAGGACCTCATAGTCCAAGTTCATGAGCACGATTTCAAAGGAAATTATCTGTTCAAAATTTGATTGCGGGTTCGGATCAGCAACAGCTATTGCTGAGGTAGTCTGTGTGGTCTAGCGGTTAGAGCATGAACGCATAAGCCGAAGGTCCCAGGTTCAAATCTCATTGAAAGCAACGTGATTTAGTCAGGGGATTTTTCGGACGGACTACGAGTGTTCACTCAGTGGTGATATGTACTGATTTAATCAGATCATATCATAGCTGAGCAGGCACACGGGAGCATGGTACTGACCAAACCAACTTCCGAAAAAAATCAATACGGTCATGAAAATGAGATACTCTAACTATCTCTAAGCGAAGGCCCGAGAGGGGCTGTAGTGCTACGAAGAAGAAGAAAAAGAAGATATCCCCTAACTGATTTTGGACTTCAGCACATTGTTTTTTTGAATAGACTAAGGGATGTAAATGCTTCAAGGCACTTGGGACACATATGTTGAGGGAAACCATCGTCTTTCTGCCATTGCAATTTTTGCATAGGAGATAGGAAGGTGTTCAAGCAGTCTGCTAGTGTGCCTGCTCGATTACTACAATATCCGAAGATCGCTATTGATTCTCTAAGCCAATGCGATAAACATTTCTTTCCAAATGTTTATTCGCTTCTAAAACGACTCGCAGTCCTTCCGGTATCTGTTGCAACCGCGGAAAGATCCTTCTCTAGCTTAAGAAGATTGAAGGCTTGTTGAAGGAACAGTATATCCGAAAACAGATTGTTATAAACCATCATTTTGCCTTGGAATATTTCAAGCTCCGTTCGTTCGAGACGCGAATTAATTATTCAATTTAATTCTATATCAATTAAAATTAAATCGAATAATTAATTCGAACTCACCACGATCCGAGGTTGAAATGTCCCAAGCGCGAAATGCGCACCTGGCAGCACCAAACGCCACAAATGACACTCTAACTGGATGTTCATCTGACCCAGTTAGAGGCGTCAGAAGTTTGGGCGCGAAACGAAAGGTGGTGATGACTGAAAACGGCGAGTAATGAAAATCGAACAACTTGTCGGACTCGTGATAATCGTCTCAATTTAAATCTGGTTTCATCACAGAAGTGATGAATGTCGTTTGGTTTTGAGTGGAACGTGCGGGGACGTAGAGTTTTGCCTTACGCGGAGGTGTTTTAATTGTGTACGGGTGAAAGCAGACTTCGGGATCTGTCACGGGGCCAAGTAGCGTGAAAGCCGAGACTTTCGTAGTCAAATCCATCTGCATGAAAATGGCAAGCCAACTGGGTGTCAGAGTAAGTAAATTTAGTAGTAAAACAGAACTGAATGTCCAAGTGCACGCGAGTGGAAAATGTCGCTAATTTAATGAGGCTGACAGCACATTTTTCCCTCCACAGCACCTGTGAAGAGTCGATCGGAACCGAAGTAAAAGTCGGAGTAAAAGGTACCGGCGTAGCACAAGTAAGGGACGGTACCGTTCTAGTAGGTCACGCTCTCCTCGTCACAAGTATCAGTCCTCGAGGCACACATCTTCGAAAAGTCGACACCATCGTTAAAGCCATTCAAACTCGAAATCTCCATCGCCGCTGCGCCCATCACGATCAAACAAAGAGCGAGAAAATTACCAGACTGGTGCCAAAGAAGAATTAATTGCTCCGCCACCCCCCCATCTTTCTCAACAAATCACGTTAACGGCACTAGTGATAGTGAAAATTATGAAAACTACAAATCGGATTCAAATAAACATTTTGACCACACAAGTGAGGGTCCGAGTGGCAGTTCTAGTTTGAGTATGTTTTCGTCAAAATGCATCGTAAACATTTATATGGATAAAATGAATCAAGAACAACACTCGTCATAATAGTTGCTTGAAAAGAAAATTTATGAAAGTACTCAATTATAGTTGTAAATTTTCTTCAGTTTTTCTTTCATGACTCCGCAACTTCTTATTGGTTTTAAATCCATACTTTACTGGTAGTTTGGTTTAAATGATAAGCCTGCATTTCTTGGAATGTCTATTTGATTATTTAGTTGAACAAATGTTAAGTTAGTCTCACATAGCTTTAAATTTAATTTACCTCATGAGCACGTCATAATTTCTCCTATCCTTGACCACGTGTAGACAACAGTATGATTGAATTTAATATTTCTGATTCGCTTGAGGTAATTCTACAGGCCTCTTGATACTATTAACTTAAAAAATTTTCTTTCAACTTGAGGGGGATAATGTGTTGCCAATATTATTTTTTTTCCAATCATTTTTTTTTTTTTTGCTCTAGCTCCAATCGATACAACATTCGTTTCTTTTACTCCTAATACATTCGTTTATTTTCCTTTGCGTTTGTCGAAATTATTAAAAGATTTAAAAATTAAGCTTGTCTCTGGCGAAAGTTAATTAATTGTTCCGCGGTAAATTAGTCCATTGTCCATTAAAAAAGAATAGGCCAGAGTTCACTTGGACACAATGATTTTAAGTTATTTCCGTACTTTTTTTTGAGAACACATTGCGCAGGACAAAGTACCCTTTATATTTGAGAACTGACAACATTCCTCCGACACAAATGTACTTAAAAATTAGTTCGGTGCTTTCATACTGAGACATTTATAGCAGGTTCGATGACTAACTTTTTTTTATTATAAAAGGTATGACTAACATTGATAAATCCCATCCAATATCCTTTAGAATATGACCCCCGGTATCCGTTTAATTTATATAAATGTTAACATTTTATCCAGATATATCAATTTACTCAAATCACAACTAGAGAAGTCATTGAAATAAAATAATTATAATACGTTAAGCACGGACTCTTATATATCTTTGATTAACCAATTTTCATTATTAATTATATTAAAGTAAATCGTTTTACATAAGTGAGAATGTGAATCAAAATAAAAAGAAGAAACAAACCCTAAAGAGCTTCACCTCTGAAAAAAACCAAATACAAAAGAAAAGAAACGGGTGCCATTTCATGACGAATGTATGGAAGGAAAGGAAAGTAATAAAACCAATGCAGATATTTGAATATACGTAAAAATTACTTTCTACTATTCCAACTCCTCCAATATCACCAGCTCAAGCCTGCATCAAAGAAGGGCAATAAACAAAAAGTTGTAATACATAAATCATACATTCGAACAATAAAATAGCATTGAATATTTCTCACATATTTTCCATGAAAATATGCAACCTGGTTTAATCCATTTGCAATTTCCAATCAGCTTCCCTTTCCGTGGACACTAAGAATACCACTCGCTTATTTAGGTTTTGCAACTTATGTTTTACAAAAACAAATCAATGTTCTTCCTTTTATAAGTAATGTTTTACTTAGCACGTATGGATAGATGTTAAGTGCTTCAGTTTATATAAATTAGTGAACTAAATGGATATATTGAGCTCGTTTCATCTCATTAGTTGTTACTTTCACACATTCAACGTTCGAATATTTTAATTGTAACGGAAAGTTAGCATATAAATTCCTGCAAAGGGTCTTAATTCTAATATTATGCTTAAAATGTATTAAAAACTATATTTTTCAATATGAAATTCAAATACAAATGATATTTTTAATAGAGTTTATAAAAAAAAATGATAGTAAGGAAGCACTGAAGCCTTATTGTAAATTAAACATTTAAAGCCCATTTCATATATTTACTTATAACAATATAAAATAATTGAATTCAAAATATCATTTTTGTTGAGCATTACATGTTAATTGTTTGCCATTCATTTCATTCTACTCCACCACATTAACAATGGAAGAAATTAATTTTATAATATCCAGTAATAAAAAAAAAATATAGAACAATGAGGTCCAGCAGCAAATAGACTCTTTCATTTCACAGGCACTTTCATTTTCAGGTCACAGGAAGGTAAGTGACACCTAATGCTATTCTTTTTCAGGATGTGAGGAGCTAACTTCGCCTGTTTCGGGTCCGGTCCGGTTCGGAGGCCACGTTTGTTTGATTAATCGCGTCGCGTTTGTTGGAAAATTTTATCACAATAGTATATCGGTTCCGTGAACTTTTATTCTGTAAAGTAGAGTACTTTCGGTGGTCTCCGCGACCTCGCGTTAGAGTCGGTCTTCCCCTGTAAATGTGTAGAGTAGAGTAACGTCGAGATGACGGTTGAATTTGTTGAGTTGTATTTGTTCAGTTCTCTTGTAAAGGGCATGGAAGTGGCTGAGGATTAACGATGGGCACTCGATCTTATATTAAAGACCCCACGACCGCAACCCTCGCCGAGCCTAGCTAGCCAGCCAGCAGCCACGAATGATAAGATCGAGTAGCGGAAACGGACGCGCTTCGTCGCCTGGATGTTCAGTTTCTCGCCCGCTGGACTTCACGTCCACTTTAAGTCGCACCGGCGGCGACTGTCACTAGCCAGCCGTCGAGGCTAGTTGACTTGTTAAAAATGGGACCTTTAAGTCCAAATGAAATTTCGTTACAAGATTTAATGGACTAGGTTTGCTTTCAATCCATAGGGACATAAACATTAGTGATGAGGCAGTTATTGATAAATTTTCTAATCTCGTAAGGAACCTTGAATTAATTTTGTAAAAACTGAAATGCTTTAAAAGCCATGTTTCTTCTTGTTAAGTTTTTTATTTGAATTTTTGTAAATGATGATAAACTGTGCAATGCAAGCCCAATGACGGTAGTCCCAACAAAGGTATAAATTGGCGTCGTCTTTGATGGTAGTATTTAACAATATATTTCCGGTGTAAATTCTTTGTGGTAAAAGTTTAGCAATAACTTAAATTCGATTAAAACTGAAAAGAACAGTACTTTAAAATTGTATGGTTTAAAATTTACACACGTGAAAAATATGAAGTGTATCACTTGCTTGTCGTTTTAATATTTTTAGCAATTTAAAAATACAACGCGGCATTATATTTCAACGATCATACCATAAAAGCCTTACCAATAATGCTTCATTTGACTTTACATATTTGTCATTCTGTGCGGGTTATATATGTGCGATTTTAATTGCTATCGATGTTGGGGCCTTAGATGTTAAAACGCAGCCATCACAGGCTGTTCATGTATAAAGGTGCCAGTAACAATCAGCTTAACTTCTAATAAGGCTTGCCAAAGTGTTTTTGAGATAATTAAGGGAAAATAATAAAAGTTCTTGCACGGAATTAGTACGCGAAATTTTTGAAAATTATTCAAAGGTGTAAATTTAAGCTCTTTGGGCATGCATTGCAGCGTCAGGAAACCGGCATCAACGTGTATTTCCAAATGGAATCGTTTTAGTTATAGTTACCTTAAGTGAAATTGGGCTCTAAATTTATTTTCTCTTTTTTAAGCTTTGTAACAGGTACTAATTTTGCGTCATCTCTGTCTGTCCGTTCGTCTGTCATAGTAAGTTTTCTCAGGTGCTATACGAACATCAAGTTTTGGTGCCTTAAAAGTCCAGGTCTTATTAAATTTTCTAATGTTTTTAAGATACCGAGCTGACTCTTTTAAGCATTCCAGCGTGACCAAACCTGACCGTAAGAGATTATAACTTTGAAAATGTGGATAACATTTTGTATCTTTGAACCACCCTGAAGAGAAAAGACGACGAAGAAGACGAGATTAAACATCGCATAAATGCTGCAAACAAGGCCTATCTTTCCATACATCCCACTCTAAGGTTCAGATTTAGGCAGAGCCAAAATAATTTTCATATTTACAAAAAAAAAAGTTTATAGAGCCAAACGAGCGGATATTTGAACACAAAGAGCTCCGGGAAATATACGGCCAAGTGAAAGAAAGTTCAGAGTGAAGACTACATTAAAATGATGAGTTTCTGAATTATTCAACGAATCTTATGTATCTACTTGCGTAAAGTTGTGCAAACTGCATGAGTGGACCATGTAGAAAGAATTGAAGGAAACCGACTACGCAAAAGAACATCGAAGGGCTGACCACAAGGTAAACTCCCTCCGGGTAGACCGAGGATGCGATGAGAGACAGGATAGAAACAGAAAGCAGGTCTTTGTTGGGAGTGATCAACTAGCAAATGCGGCCCCAGAACCATGACAATGAGATTAATGCTGAAGGCCAATGCCCAGCTTGGATTGCCGCGCGCCATAGGTGAAGATGATTAAAAATTATCGAGTAAAATTAAACGAATAGGCTTCGATCCATAATAGTCAAAGACAAGACGGAAAAAGTAAAAAAATAAATATGTAAATAAGCTAGATAGTTATCCTATATAATTGGTTCAACTTCTTCTGCGCGGCGCGGGCTTACCACTGCTGATAACGGTTTACCGGGCGCTGCTTCAATGATTTATGTTGGCGATCATCTCACACCAGCAAAAAACTATTATTGAAGCAAGGACGCCAACTCAGGGCATAAAAAATTATACATTCCTATGGGTGAAAGAGTGTAAAATTTTTGTTCGCAAGATTGAAGTATCCATAATCATACGGATCGCTTCTGGGAACGATTTAGCGAAAATTATATGACTTATAATTCTCAACATTAAAATTTTGTTTCTTTAATACATTTTACGGCTAACATTGGATTTCATTTTAAATTTTTTCCACTTAATTAATATTTATTTCTTGTATGGTCAAATCAAAATTTCACTTTTAAAAATATTTTTAAAGACAATCTGTTTCGAAGGAAACTACTCATTAAATTTTATTGATTTTCTATATTATTGCACATTTTGTATGAATAGCCTAAGAACGATATTTGGCTGCACGCTGTATCTTGCTATCAAACTTTTTTATTATGTAGGTTCCAAATGATTTCGTCGTTTTGCTTATCAATTTATTATCAGAACGTGAGGGGGTTACGCACAAAGTCTCACTCATTCTTATCTAATGTTTTTAGTGTCCGACCGAGCATTCGGTTTAGGTTTCGGCCTAGTTTCGGCCAAAAAGCGGGTTTCGGCTCAGTTTCGGTTTCGGCTCCCATCCGGCCGAAACTATGACCGAAAACGAAACTACTTTCAGGATCTTTCACGCTGCGGGACATGTTCGGCGCACTGAGCTGCCGGCGACCAATTATCACTTTGTCGCGTCAACGTTTAGTGCTCTCGCAGTCGTGAATCATGTGCTTTGTTTGATCCGTTTGTTTTAATTGGAGTGTTTATCAAATTATTTCGAATCAAGTAAGTTTCGTTTCGCTATTTATGTGGTGTCATTGTGTCGCGTCAGCATTTAGTGCTCTTACAATCGTAAATCAGCTGCTTTGCTTGATCCGTTTGCTTTAATTGGAGCGCATATGAAATTATTTTGAATCAGGTAAGTTTTATTTCGCTATTTATGTAGTAATTAGTTCATGATCGTAAGTGAATAACAAAATTTTATTTCTTTAATAATAATTCAATAATGCGTAGGTAGAATATAACATTGATGCTTGGTAATATACATTGCAATTAGTAAATTTTCGGTGATTTTTGTGTATGAGAGAAATAAAGATTATAAATGCAGTGTTTCAAAATTTATTTTAATCTGTATATGTGTTCGCGGCAGGTTACTTAAATATTCATTTCGTATGAAATCAATAACAATTTTATAAGCATAAATTTATGTTCATTCTCTCTAAAAAAAAGCTTTGATAAAATTTATTAGACCTGATAGAGGATATATTTTTTGTTTTAGAATTCAATCATCGATCAAGGAACAATGGCGCATAAAAATCATATTTGGCAATTTATCGAAAAATGTCCGTCAGATTCGTACAAAGCTATATGCAAACAATAAATAATATTCTTTAAGAATTTCTGAGCCTAAAAGGCAAACAATTCATGGTTTGAAGCTACACTTGTCGAAATTTCATGAAACAGAACATATGCAATATTTAAAACGTAAATCGGAAATCGAAGACATAAATTAGAAGCTAAGTTAATCGCGATGCAATTCACAAAACTCAGTTGCAGTGGTCAGCACTGATATCACGCAGAATCGATAAAGGTATCATGGACTTAATAATTGTTGATATGCTTCCATATTCTTTAGTAGATAGTGAGGCATTCAGACGACTTAATTTCACGAATCTACATGCTCCTCAAAAATACAATTTTAAGTCAGAAAAATATTTTAGAACATCTTTGATGCAACAAACGTATGAAAAGGTTACAAAAAAGTCTACGATTTGATTGCTAAATGCGAATGGATCAGTGGGACCTGTGATATATGGACAAACCCTCCTAAAACGTGCTGACTTCTTAGTTTCACTGGCCATTTCATTATTGGATCGAAACGCCTTAAAGTTATACTAGGTGCACAAGTACTTGAAAATAACCACACCGGATCGTACGTTGAAGAAAAGCTAAGAGAAATGATACATAAATGGAACATTAGTAGTAAACTAGTTCTTCTCTTGCGTGACAATGCAAAAAATATGGTTTGTGCTATGCGTGGTGAATACGAATCTTTAGGCTTCAAGGCGCACACATTACAGTTAGTAGTCAAAGATGAATTATTTTTCGAAGAAGAGCACCAAACCGTAATTAAAACTTGCAGACAAATCGTGGGGCATTTTAAACGAAGCGAGCCAGCCTCTAGAAAGTTGACTGAATGTCAAAAACAATGCGGGTTACCAACACATCCTTTGATTCAATATATTGAAGTTCGATCGAACAGCACCTACAACATGCTAGAAAGATTGTTGGAACAAAAGACCGCAGTAAATTTATACAGTTTGGAACATGGCCGTATTGACAATCTTTCTCCTTCTGAGTGGGAGTTAAAGAATATTACTAATGTACTGAAGTTTTTTTATGTAGCAACACTCGATCTGTCATTTGATAACGCATCCATATCTGTTGTTATTCCTTCGATATCATTTTTAAATAGAAAGCTGCAAACTAGAGATGAAAAGGAAAGTGAAGTAATAAGAAACGTGAAAACACATTAACATTTAATGAATTTTTTCACCCTTATGGACCGCAAAAAATCGAGTGTAAAAAATAAAATAATAACACTTCAGATGTTATAAATGTATTTTTATTTTAATTTTAAACTACACGAATGCATTTCATTCGGTATTGCCGACCATCTTCAGCGCTAGTTTTCAGGGATTAATTACATTTTGTAACAATTTGAAATTATCAAACCACACAACATCGGAGAAGAGTTAATTTTGCCAGCAATAAAGGAAGTAATAACTACTATGCTTCATAAACCGGCCGCAGATATTATCCGAAAAAATCCATTGAGTAATAATTCTGTGCAAAGACGAATTGATGAAATGGCTGAAAACATTGAAGGATTATTGTGCAATAATTTGAGGACGAGTCAATTCTCAATTCAGCTCGATGAGTCCATTTTACCAACTTAAAAAAGCATTGTTGCTGTCTTACGTGAGGTTTATTAAAGATGAGAAAATATGTGAAGAACTATTGTTTGCTAGAAATTTAGGGACCGATACAAAAGGCGAAACCATATTCAATATATTGGAAAAGTTTTGTGATGGGAAAGAAATTCCCTTGAAAAATATTGTATCAGTTGCTACGGATGGCGCTCCGGCTATGACAGGGTGCCATAAAAGCTTCATAGCGTACTTAGAAAATAAAATTCCAGATGTTCTTGCTGTACATTGCGTTATTCATAGACAACATTTGGTTGCTAGAAACATAAGTGAACGACTATTTCAATCACTGCAACATGTCATCAAAGCAGTCAATAAAATCCGTAACAGCTCTTTGAATGATAGATTATTTCATCAGCTTTGTGTTACTAATGAGGAAGATTTCAACCGTTTTTTGCTTCATACTGAAGTTCGTTGGCTATCAAGAGGCAATTGTCTGACTCGATTTTACAACCTGTTTGACTCTGTGATAGAGTTCTTGGAAACTAAAGATACAGAATTGCGCAACAAGCTCATTACATCAAAGAATGATATAGCTGACATGACAGACCTGTATAAATTGTTCAACGACATGAATCTCCAACTGCAAGGCGATTAACTAAATTTAATTAAAACAAAAAATGTCGTTGCTGCCTTCGCAGCCAAACTGCTTCTACACAAAAAGAATATGAGCAGACGTCAGTTTCACAATTTTCCGAAATTATCAGTATCCTGCAGGAACGATAACTTGTTTGCCTAATGCCAACATTTGGAAAACCTTCACATTGACTTCACCGAACGATACCAGGACATTTCGAACTTGGAAATACCAGACTGGGTGTTGGATCTGTTTTCAAATGTCAACATAGCAATGTCACCTCAGCGGGAAGAAGAACTTAAAGAATTGACAACAAACGAGGAAATAAAAATCGAGTTCAAAAATGGCTATCAAGAATTTTGGCTACAAAAACCGATCCCGCAATTGTACCCTTGATTTTGGTCAATCGTTCAACGATTCTTGATAGCATTTACGTGGATTTAGTGCTGTAGCAACGCTGCTTACTAAAAAGAGAAATCGTTTGCATGTTACCGAACGTGGCGACTTGCGGCTGTTCTTGAGTAAATTGGAACCTGATATCAACAAACTTATTAAACAGCATCAGATTCATCCTTCACATTAGTTTTTATACAAGAATCAATTATGTTTGTTTTATTTTAAATAAAAGATACTCTGCCTGAATACTATAAAGTTGCTTTCAATAATCATTCTCATTGGCAGGTGTATCCCGTAAGAGTTAACTTGAGACCTGAGCGCCGTTGTGTACTACCAACTGCGCTCAGGTCTCAAGTTAACTCTTGCGGGTTATAGTAAAAATCTCGTTTAGAATGAATGTTTAATCTTCGCGAATATAGCTCACGATAATTAATTAATTTAATTTGAAGTTATAGTGGTTTTAAAGTAGGTGAAATAATGGGGGCGCTAAAAAATAATTTATTCTCAAAGTGGGCAGTAGACAAAATAAGTTTGGGAACCCCTGCTCTAGATTCTGGGTACCAAGTTGACGCCGTCTATATAGATTTTTCGAAGGCCTTTGACAAAATTAACCGTGCTATTCTTGTGAAGAAGCTCTCGAAAATTGGTATACATGGTGATTTGTTAAGATGGATCTGTTCGTACATAAGTAATCGAAGGTAAGCGGTTGCATTAAGAGGTCATTGTTCAAACTTCTTGGAGGTATCCTCAGGAATTCCTCAGGGATCACACCTTGGTCCGTTTTTGTTCAACTTATACGTTAATGATATTGGTACTTGTTTTTCCAACTCTCATCATTTACTATATGCGGCTGACATAAAAATTTACAAAATAATCAAGGCATTGGACGATTGTAAGACACTGCAACATGATCTCAGGCAGTTTGAACAATACTGCAATGCGAATCAACTGTTTTTAAATGCAGGAAAGTGCAGTGTAATAACTTTCTCAAGAAAGCGTCATATAATAACTAATGCATATACAATCTCGGAAGTGCCGATTAACCGGGTTATTGAGGTTATAGATATAGGTCTGATTTTAGATTCAACTCTTCTTCAATCTGCATTTTGACGACATGGTATCTAAGGTCGTTAAACGTCTAGGACTGATTCTTCGATTAATCAAGCCCTTTTCAAGAGCCGACATATTGAAAATTCTATCTAATACATATGTTCGTAGTATCCTTGAATTCGGAAGTGTTATTTGGTCACCGCAATATGATACTCATATTCAGAAAATTGAGAAAGTGCAAAGACAGTTTCTGAAATCTCTTGATTATCGCATGGGATATGCTTACACAAATTACGAAGAGAGTGCTCCTAGACACAATCTACAGCTCTTATCCTCTAGATGTAATTATTTGGATTCCGTTTTCTTATATAAAACTATTCATAGTCACATAAACTGCTCTGATTTGTTAAATTCGATTCAGATCAAATTTCCGCGTTCTGTTTCATCTCGTTCTAATGACACTTTTTACTTGCCTTTCTGTCGCACCAATTATGCTAAGAATACCTTCCTCAGGCGTTCATGTACTTTTTATAATGACAAACTAAATGAAGTCGATATTTTTTCATGTAATTTAAATATGTACAAAAAGAAAGTGAGCGAATTGATCTACTAGCATAGCTTGTTCCTTTTATGAAATATCGGTAATGACTGAATATTCACATTCTTAATTTTGTAGTTTTTTCTTTTTCTTCTGTTAATTCGATGTCTGTAACTTTCGACACTTTTGAATTTTTGATAAAGAATTTGTATACAGTTATGGTAATAATAGGCCTATTTGTGTTTTAAGTTTGTATATATTGTTACATGTACAAATAATTCTGCGAGCTACTGTCGCAATTGTTTTCACAACAACTAAGAACATCAACAAAATGAATTTACTCGAAACCACGAGAACCCAGCTATAGTAATCGAGCAGTTAGTTAAATTTAATATTTTTTTTTTCTCTTCCTTTTTTCTTTTTAAATTATGGGATCAATCCACATAGAATTCAAATTCTATTTCTATTTATGTCAATTTATAGATTTTTTCTCTTATTTTATTTTTTATTATTTTTTTCTTTTCTTCCGCACAACTAAAACTGCTCGATTATTCGGCGCCGGAAAAGGGTTAAAGGAAATTCAGACATAAAATGTCCCAGATCAACTAAACAAACGAACGCAGCGCTTTAAAATTGATCTGGGACGATTTAAGATTTTTCACAGGGCGCAGGTGTGGTAATCAAGGGAAGAAATGAATTTTTCGTGTGCGCGGACGTCAAAAGTTTTTGGATGAAAAATCGAAGAGAGAAAGCATTAAGAAAAGTGACTTCGTGGTGTATCCCGACCGGAGAGGTGTATTGTTCAGTTCGAAAAGTTTTTTTCTTCAGCCGGTCTATCTACTCACAACCTAGCAAATTGTGCCCTTAATTTCGAATTAAACCAGCTGTGAAAAAGATTAGAATAACTAAGTGAAATTCAGTCAAATTTATCCGTTAGATCTGACCGAATAAAATGTGATATTCATCGTCCAAGTGCAATAAATACGCTTTCCGCAAGAGGGGCTAGAACTGTAAAGTGATCGCGGCAAAAGAAGGGAATGGGAATAATAGCGGGTTGAGTGGCCCAAACAGAGTGCCTCTTTATGGCATAGCGTTATGCAATCGAGTTGTATAATTCTACGGCATAAATTGGTCACCGGGGTACTCCCCTTCTGATGGGAAAGTTTATACAAGGCAATTTGTATGAGTTTTCCACTCAGAAGAGGAATACCTGGCCACTGCAACAAAATATGGATTTATTCCGGTTGGGTGGGTGCGAAGGGGCTCCATCACCACCCGGTTGCCCCTCTTTCATTTGTGGGCCATGAGCTTCGTCGGGTAATGACGAGGTTACCCCAAGTCCGCCTTTCTTTTCAGGTTCCACTTGTTCTCGGAACAAGTACTATCTCCCTCGGTGTAGTTATCTACACTTTTTGCGACTTCGGTCGCCTCTTGAACAACAACCAAATTCGTGAGTGCGAAATTTTTTGTAGTGGGTCCTCGTGCTGGGGAAATGAACCCGCCCCACGACACCGCAATGCTAGCCTGCCAGCGCTTTCACGCGTCTCCAGACGAGGGCATTCTCGGCAGATGCCTCCATCTTCTTCTGCCGAGGCAACAGAACATCGCTGCAGTCCTTTACGGACAATTTTTAACCCTTTAATTCGCTACACAGCAAGCATCAACATCTGAAAGTGAGTCACTGCTCCATTCATTCACTGCTCGAATGTTCCCGCTAATTCGCCAATGTACGAGAACTGGGTTGAATGACTACAGATCCTATATAAAGGCGAGCTGAATGAATGGGGGAATCATTTCATTCGACCGCGATAAGAACGGCGATAGTGTGTGGGAAGCGATATTGTTCGAGTAATAGAAAAGTGATTTTCGTAATAGTGAAGTGATTTAGAAGACAATTGCTATAAGAAATTCATGGACAAGCGTTAGACTTTTAATAGTGAAAACTAAAATTAGTGAAAGTGTTAAATTGATTATTGTGCATTTTTGTAATTAAATAAACTCTTTTAACTTAAATTAAAAGACATTGCGTTTTCACTTTCCCGGAACATTAAAATTATTGGCCGCGAACCAAAAACACGTGACAATATATTTGTAAATGACAGTTATTTACCTGAATAAACAAATAAAAAGAAAATAAAAAACGGGGCGGATGTTGTTAATGTACGAGAAATCTGGCATCAGTGCACATATGAGAGATGATGTTGTCAATGTACGAAAAATCTGGCCTTTGGGAGTTTATTTGGACTTGAGCGCTCCGAGGAGGAAGAAGGTACTATAAACATGCGCACCCGTCTCGAATGAAAACAGGTGAATGTGCTTATATTTTGGAGTGTTAATTATCGGTTAATAGAGGATTGTGAATCTCATGATAATTGAATTGTTTAAATTGGTTTGGGCACTTTTCAACAGATATTTTATACACGAATGATCCAAACTTTATAGTTGGCCATCGTTCCTAACTGTGTTGGGAGCATGCGCTAAGAACTTTCAACTTTTATGAAATAAGGAACGTCTAACAGCCACGGGCTCTTAGTCTTTAAGCAAAAATAAACAAGATTCCGGTTGACATAATTTCTAGGTATTAACGACGTAACAGGACGGATCTGTTTAGAGAATTTTTCATAAATTATAAGTAGATGCTTTAATGACAAGTGCAAATGCGCATATGTATAAAATGAGATACAGTATAAAATTGCTTTGTAAAATTTCAGCAAATATTTACGTTAAAATTAACAAATATTTAAATTATGTTGCATAAGTCCTATAGACAAATTACGTATGTTTTAACCATTTTGATCGTCAACCATAAAGTATACTTTCCGTTTTGACTTAAATGCTAAAATCATCTTTTTTAATCATAATTGCTATGACTTATATCTTATCCTAAATATATACATTTCCCTTTAAACCCAGCAAATATTCATTTCTACTAGTCTTACATTAAATTAACTTCCCCTGATATAATTTTCACTAATATTATTTCCTTGCGTCTCAAAATTAATGTCATCAATAATTTTATAAATTTCTTATTCTAACCTGATCTATTCTCAATAAATTTCTACACTTTCTTATTCTAACCTCACCTCGAAATCGTTGTTAACTTGCATCTCGAATTTTCGTATATGAGCAGTCACGTAGCATCTATAGACTATGATGAATTTGAGCCTCTTTGTTGTTTCTATGCGCATCGTGATGATTTTTTTCGTTTGAATTTGTGATATTATCAATAACGGTCAACACTTTCAGTTTTAAAAATTTCTACGGCACCATCTGAATAAATCATTGTGGCGTTGTTGGTACTTTGATTTATTTTTGTGTTTGATTCAATTTTCACCAAAGCAGGAGGAGATGATACATGCAGCTAAAGGAAATTATAAAAATAAATTGCATAAATTGACGAGTCTACTATACACTAAAATTAATAAAATAAAACATACATCTTCATGCAGCAAATTCAAGTCCATCAGAAGATTCGGCTCTGCTTTAATCGACTGTATGTGCACTCTAGACGTATCTTGTTTGGGCATAAAGTTAACTATCTGGTCTTTAAGATCTTCTTCTTTAATACTATCAATTTTAGATGCACCTCCCGCTGTACCACCACTACCACGCTTTCTTCTTTCACGGCCGTGTATATTAGTGTGCCTCTTAAGATCGCCACTAACTCGGAATTTCTTCCCGCATATTTGACACGCATAAGGTTTTTCACCTGAATAACATAAGAAACGATCGAAAATCAACAAAAAAAATAAGTACATTCATCCCTAATACCAACCTGTATGAACTTTGCGATGATTTTGTAAATACGAGCTGGCCCTAAACGATTTCGGACAAAATTCACACTTATAATTACGTTCACTCGTATGAATTCGCCGATGAATGACAAGGGAATAACGTCTGGCAAACGCCTTTCCACAAAACTCACATTGAAAATTTCGCTCGTTCGTGTGAATAGAAATTGTGTGATATTTTAAATCGCCCCATTGTCTGAATGCTCGTTTACAGATTTCACATTCGTAGGGTTTATCGCCCGAATGCAAGCGCATATGAACCTTAAGAGCACTTTGCGCAAAGAAACTTTTCCCGCATACCTCACATTGATGCGGCCTTTCGCCCGTGTGCGACAGTTCATGATATTTAAATGCATTCGATGAATTAAATACTTTATCACATTGTGAACATTTTCGTCGTTGCTTTTTATAATTTCCATCTTCGTCACTTGAAATTTCATCATCCATTGAATTGAAATCCGAAAACTCATCCTTTTTCGCCTTGGCTTTAGTTTTAGGCTTACGTGCTCGTTTGGAACGCTTTGGAGGCGTTTTCACAGGTTTATCTTCAGCAGTGCTATCGTCTATGAGCATGCTTTCTATTTCACTTTCCGTTGGTAGTTCATTTTGGCCATTTACGCTTCCCCCAGACTCCTCAGGAATTCCATAAGTATTTTGAGTCATAGCTGTTGATGTATCCGTGGGAAGTTTAGGTGAACTCGCCTCGACAGGAAGCACTATTGATGAAATGAAAATACAAAAATTCTAGAAAAGGTAGCTTAATAATTTCTTACTTTCATCATTGTCGCCCTTGCTGTCTAAATTATTTTTGAAAAACAATGAAAAATTATCGACAGAGTTATTCAGACTTTGATTATTCTCTTCTGTTTTACTCGCAATATTCTCACTCAAAGAATTGCTATTATACCAATCATTTCCGTCGTTAGAATCATTTTCGACCGATTCTTGCACTTTGTCCACTACTCCTCTTATACCTTCCAACATGTCTTCCGTTTCGCTAAACTCAACATCATCGATATGTAATGCATCACCATGCACGACGGTTGTACTTTCAGAATGATCAGAGATAACATGCTCTTTTGTCGCGGTGTCAATTTGAGTTTGCTTCAGCTTCACGTTCACGGCACCAGGCGATTTTGAAACCACATTACTGAATTCTAGATGCTCGGTTATCTGACTTTGATTAAGAACAGTTACTTCCTGGAAATACATTATGAACATTAGTAATAATGTTTAAGATCAAGCCCAACTAATTCAGAACATACATCACAATTAGCAGGAGCGTTACTTGTTCGCAAAGATGGCACACTCATTGCAACCGGTATTGTTGTTGCAACTACTTTAACCGATTCTGGTTCATAGTGTCCTTTCAAATGCGCGAAAAATTCCAGTTGCGACAAACAAATCAACGCACATAATTCACATGTGAATTGTGATTGACCTTGATTTGCAAATTTTGGTTGTACTTCCTGGGGTGCATTTTGCTGAACATCTTGATAAATAACTGTTTTGCGGACTGGTGGCAGAATTTCTACTTTTTCGATATTTTTTAGCTTTTTTGAAATTCGTTTTTTGTGTGGAAGACTTTTTTTCGTTAGTGGCCGTGGACGATTATCTACATCCTCCTCTACAATTTCACTCACCTGAAAAATATAAATAAGAATTTAAGAAAAAATATAAATAAGCGTTTAAGAAAAAATACAAATGAGAATTTAAAAAGAAATACAATATAAATAAGAATTTAAATTCATATACAATGGCGGAGCCATCATGAGTAATACAGTAGAATCAGCAAAAATGCATATTAAAATTCGTTTCAGGATTTTCTTCTCCGTATCTGGCCTTCGCTTCCTGCAAATAACGCCTCCAACTGTTTCGGTCCATTGACCGCGTCCTCCAATTTTGAAATCCGAGACCGAGTCAGACCAGGTTTCCCTTGATTTCCCCACTGCCCACTGCTCTCCGCCCTTCAGTTCTCCCAATGAATACCTTTTTGGGTATCCGTTGTTCGTTCATGCGATTCATGTGTCCAGCCCATTGCAGCTTCCACAGTCTTACAATCGTTGAGACCTCCGGCTCGTCAAACATTTCATACAGCTCATGGTTGTATCGAATTCGCCATTGGTCCCTGTCTAGCTTCGCTCCGATTATTCGCCTCAAGACCCGTCACTCAAAGGCTTTGCGGATGCTTGTGTGAGGATCCATGTTTCACACTCATAGCATAACACAAGTCTTATCACAGATTTGTATACTTGGAGCTTTGTTTTCCTGTGTATGCAGCTGGTCTTCTTTGTATTTCTTCCCTTTCATTACCAGTTCTCGTTATTTTAGCGCCTAAATATACAAATTCGCTCACATTTTCAATGTTTAATTCGCCGTGTGATATTTTGGGCATTTGAGATATTTTTCCTCAACTGGGTCATGAACTTTGTTTTACTCTCATTGATTCGTAGCCCTACTAGTTTTGCTTCGCTGTCGAGTTTCAGGTAGAGTTCTTTGGCAGTTGTTAATGAGCGTGACAAAATGTTGATGTCGTCCGCAAAGGCTACTACTTGGCTCGACTTGTATAGTAATGTACCTCGTGTATCGGCAGGTAGCAGGTCCTTATGACGTATGCCAGAGCCAAATTGAATAGCAATGGGGCATCGGTGAGTTGGTTTCAGGATACCATATGGAAAAATCCATATATTTGGGTGAGAAGTACGGGGTAGGCCAAATACAAGTTTCTTTTTAAAAATGCAATAAAATGAATAAAATCAAATTTTTTTCTTATATTTTGGCTTTATTGGCAAGAAAAAACTTTCCCGTTAGTTGTGAAATACAATTTTATTCTTGTGGCTGCCACGGCTGGCGTGACAGTAGGCCATCCTCTCAGCCCAATTTTCGGGCCCTATCTGAGCAATGCTTTGTTGAATATTCAATTTCAGTGCTTGAGTTGTTTTTAGATTTTCCGCATAACATCGATCTTTCACAGCGCCCCATAAAAAGAAGTCCAACGGTGTCAAATCGCAGCTTCGAGGCGGACAATTAACATCGCCAATTTGCGATTTCCGAATTTTGTGCGCAAAAGATCGATTTTTTGATGAGCTGTATGGCATGGCGCGCCATCCTGTTGAAACCAAAGGTCCGCAAAGTCCAAATCCTCAATCTCCGGCCACAAAAAGTCGGTTATCATGCCTCTGTAACGATCCCCGTTGACCGAAACAGCATTTCCAGCCTAATTTTCAAAGAAAAATGGTCCAATGATGCCACCACTCCAGAATCCACACCACACTGTCACCCGCTGAGGATGCACTGGCTTTTCGACAATCACGTGTGGGTTTTCCGAGCCCCTGATGCGGCAGTTTTGTTTGTTCACATAGCCGCCGAGATGAAAATGTGCCTCATCAGAAAAGATGATTTTTTGAGAAACATCGGCATCCAGTTCGATTTCAATATTTCCCAACGTTGTTCAAGCGTAAATCGACTCATTTCGTTCTGCGCAAGGTTATGTAATAAACATAAGCAGTCGAGCAGCCCCGTGGTGATCAGGGGTGGCTGCTCCTGAAGAGATAAGGTGGTCACCCCGTCGAAACTGCTTAGTTTGTTGTTTTACTAGTGTAAAGTAAACTGCATCCGTCAAGTTTCCATCCTTTAGGCAGAGATGAGTGCCACTTTAACATCTTTAGGTTTGACATTCCCCTTGTAATACAACGACCTTTTTCGGTGAAAGTAACGGTTGCTTTTCGTTTAATGTTTGCGTTTGTCTCAAGCCTCCGTGTCCGCTAACTTTAACGAGGCAAAAAAAAATATTGAATTACTGTAGAGTAGCTTAATTGACACCTAATAGAACTTTTCTAAAGACAATAAAAATTGATCGGTGCGTCTTGTAGAGTAGAGTACGCGTGATAAGTATTTTGTAGTGTAGCTTTGTGGCTCGACAAGAACCCGCCTCATATGATCCCGCAAATGCTAGTCGTCAAGCACGCGTACGCGGTCGTTAAGCGAAGCTAGTTAGCTGAGCTCGGTGTTGTTTTAGCTCGCTGACACTTGTGCCAGACCATCGGCACCCGTGTCCTTCACGGACATTTCGAAAATCATTACAGTTAATACTGACTTAAACAGCTGCCAGGGTCAAAATAACATGCGATTTAAAAAGAAACTACTAGATTGCCTACCCTGTAGATTTGATTTGAGATGCACCTCATTCACACTCTGACAATTCGCATTTTAAGCACTTGAGGGCTTTATCCTTACAAAAAAGGGTTGAATTTCCAAGTCTGGCACAGGTTAATACACTGTCTTGGCCTAAATTTGAAGTATTCCACTTTTATTTTGTAGAACGCGATGTTCAAAAAGTTAGGTAAAGTATTACCCTCGACTGTTATCTTAACAGACTGCGTGAGGATGTTATTCGTAGGATTATCTGGATCCCTTCTGTTCAATCTTATTTCGTTGACAATTTTTAATGTTTTTTAGCTCATTTCCAATGCGGTTTCATGGTTTGGCCACCCTAATGAATTCAGTTAATTCGAGATCTAACATAGATCTATGTCTCTAACATATAAATATATAAAGTTACCCAGTATGATTGCGTTCAGATTGTGTTTGTTGTAGATTTCGTTTTCGATCGCCCCATTTGCGTTCTTTGGCGATCTGAAGAAGACTTTTAGTTGTAGGCCATTTTGTTGGACATCCGACACATTATAGTTAACCTCCTTGTTTATAAAAAAGAATCGAATAGAGGAATACCTGATGGCTTTGCTTAAGATGCAGCTTAGCGTTAACTGTATCATTGTTAACTTCTATGCTGTTGGAAACACCACTCAACCTTTTGGATTCATGAACCTGTAACGAACTGTTACTTGACTGCACTGATTTATTGGCTTATTCAGGCACCGTTTAATTGAAACAAAAATATTTTTCCCTTTGCTTTGCACTGCAGGACTGGCGAGGGTGTATGTCCTATATACAAAAAGGGGGACAAGTTAAGGTACGAAAATTATAGAACCATCGCTTTACTGTGTACCTCTTATTAAGTGCTCCCCAAAATCATTAAAACCTTACCATTCAAGTATTATAGCAGAGTATTAGGGAGGCTTTCGAAGTGGACGGTCTACGATAGACCAAATATTCTCAGTTAAGCAGGTGCTCGAAAAGACCTGGGAATATAACATTAATGTCCACCAACTCTATGTAGACTTCAAGCACGCATATGGCAGTGTTGACAAAATGCCCTGTACAATATAATGTTGACTTTGGCGTCCCAACAAAACTAGTCCGCAAGATCAAACTCACTACGCTAAGCACAGAGTCCCAGATCAAGGTAAACGGCGAACTAACGGACAGCTTCATAATGGAATCAAGCTAAAAACAAGGGGATTAATATTGCATTGGAACACGTTATCAGGAAGACATCGTCTGAAACCTAGGGTACACTAATGTTCAAGTCCACACAATTGGTGGCACATGATGATGACGTCAATAATATGGCACGTTCAATCTTAGATGCCAAAGGAGCATTTGCGGCTAGAATCTGAAGCAACCCGAATTGGCCTACGAGTTCATGAAACTAAAACTAAGTTCATGACTCAAATGAGGAAGAAAACTCCAGTTCGACAAAATCTGACCATAGGCGACTACAACCTTGAGAGTGTTGATAATTTAGTCTATCTTGGAGCAGACCTGAATAGAAGAGATGCCGAAAAGGACGAGATTTGACGCCGCATAAACGCTGCAGATAAAGCATATTACTCCGTACTTCCCATTCTGATCCAGAGTGGTGCACAGGCAAAATTAGCTCGATCTCAGATGCCAAATTAGCGTTTCTGAGCCTAAAATCTGAAATAAACCGAATTGGCTTATGAGTTAATGAAAATAAAACTAAATTCATGACCCAAACGAGGAAGAATACTCCCGTCCGACACAATCTAACCGTAGAAATTCCAGCATGGTCTGTCGCACCATCGATGATGAGGACTTTTTTATAGTCAATTATTTTAGTTATAATAATCGCATTATTTTTGCTTGGTTGCTTTATATGTTAAGGTTAACTTTGCCTAAACTAATGGGATCATTGAAGTTTACGCGTTGCCCGTCACGGGACAGCAAACGGCAACGGTGGAGGAGTTGAAGAAGATGTTGCGGGTAGCGCTGAAGGTGGAACAAGCTATAGAAGTGTCGATGTTAGAGGGCAATGATTTACTATTTACTCTGAACGAGGATATGGTGTCCCTTCGAGGGAAGATGGTGTAATCCGGACGTTGCTTGATGCTTTCATTGAAGATTCGGGGAGCAGTAAATTTTTTAAAATCAAATTACAAATTGTCTTTGGTCTGCGCTGGTGAGAAAATATATGCAAGGAGGAACTCGGGAGCAAGCAGCGAAGCAACTAGGCTGAATGGTCAAATTTTGGTGAAGATGGGGAAGTTCCTGATAAAGACGGGAGGCGGGATCAGAGAAACGAGCTTTTACGAAAGTTGGTACGCAAATATCAGGGAAGTCGAGTTGTGGGACACTGATGCCTACGACATCTACTCCTAGATAGTGGGTAAGAGAATATTGAGCCACCCAATATAAAGAAATGGGATTAAATTCTCGGGCTATAGTTCAGCATCAGTGAATGCATCCCCAGAGAGTGCCGAGGAGCTGTGGGCGTCCAGAGGAATTTCAAAATCTCAACTATTTCAGATGGCAGCCGAATTATTGTATGAGAAACCTTTGGTGGTGTCTAGCTCGGCCTCGACTCAAATTATGCCAGGAACTCCCGAGGGAATTCTTAGTTCCGGACTATAATTTTAAATTGTGGGGTCGAAATTAAGCGATGCACCTAGGGAACAGAGGAGTCAATTAGGGTTTATGTATCGGTAATGGAAGGACTATTTCACCGATTATTGAAACCCTGTTCTGAAAATGAGAAATTCAGTGTCTATCGCCGTAATATTGCTCCGTTCTATCAGGAGAAATTATCGAAGTAATCTATTATACAATTGGAGGAGTTAGTTACTCGAGGACGTCGTGACTTGGAGGGAACGTGGGCATCGATGGCTGCTTTTTTACTGCCCCCGTCCATGAGATTTTCAGGCTTCGCCTACGATGGGGCTAGCACGCACGATTGAAGGAATACAGTGCCGGAACTGTAAAGAACGGGAGATATGTCACTGATGGAGACGTGTTTTAGCTGTGGGAGACGAGTCTTGAAAGTCGGTTGTTTTTTGTGTTCTCCAGGAGCGAGGGAATCCAGTTCGGAGCAGGGCAAATGAGGGAAACAAGGGGCGTACTCATTGAGTGGCGGAATGAGACTATTCGGCGTGGGAAACAAGGATGGTACTCATTGAGTGGATGTTTAGCGTGGAAAGCAAGTTCCACACCGAATAGTCTCATTCCGCCATAAAGGAAAAAATAGCATTTTCATTGGAAAATTTGGCTAACATCTATAAAAAAAGAAGAATATATAGCATATATGAATAATTTATTTTTTGTAAACTTTAACTACAGTAAATTAATTATTTCAAAATAATTTGTGTCCAAACCTCGGAAAAGGTCATTTGAATAGTTTTCGGCTGTGGTTGCGGTTAGTGTTGTAGACTCATGTGTGATTGAGGTGCGAGAGGCCGCCGCTTCCACCTGGACGCCCCACTCTTATTTGGGGGGTCATAAGTATCGTCGGTAACAACGAATTCCTCCCAAGTCCCGGCGGTTTTCGCCAGGCCCCGTTTGCTGTTTGCTTTAGCAATTTCAACCCTTAGTAGGTTGCCTCGACCTCGACTCCATTCGATACGTTTTTGTATCTACAAATTCGTGAATGTGAAATTTTTTTGTAGTGGATCCTTGTGCTGGGAAAAGAATCTGTAAGGACAAAATCGACTCGAGCATCGCATGCGTTTAATGGGTAATTCGTCGTCGTGCTTTCTGCTTGTGATCCCTTTCGGTAATCTGTAAAAGCTTCGGGCATTGGCACTTTTAACACCAGCCAATCGGTTCTGCTTTTTGACGCCGGTCACCTTATAGTTCTTAAGTGCGAAAATATTTTGTAGTGGGCCCTTGTGCTGTGGGACACCGCAAAGCTAGCTTGCCAGTGCACTTGGGCGTCGCCATACAAGGCCGTTTCCAACACCGCGTTGATTTCGCTCGATGCGGCTGTAGTGATATAGGTAGATTTAAAATGTCCGTGAAGGACTGCAGCGATGGTCTGCTGCCTCAGCGGAAGAGGATGTTGGGATCCATTGCAATTGACCTTGTCTGGGGACGCGTGAATGCGCTGGCAGGCTAGCGTTGCGGTGTCGTGGGGCGGGTTCTTTTCCCCAGCACAAGGACCCACTACAAAACAATTTCGCTTCCACGAATTCCGGGCTCAAAAAAAAGTCGACCGAAGCCGAAAAGGAAGTAACTAACTAGGGGTCGGAAATTGCAGACGCAAAAGACAAACTGGACCTGGGGAAGACAGACGGACTTAAGGGCCCACAAATAAGATTGGGGCATCCAGATGGACATGGTGCCCTCTCGCACCCTCCCAACCTGATCAAGATCCAAACGTAAACATGGTCATATATTTCCCATTTGGGTGAAAAACTCATACAAACATAATTTGCATGAATTTTCCCATCAAATAAGAAATATAGACGTGGTCAATTTATGTTATAGAATTATGTGATGGAATCACAAAACTCTATACCATAAAAGGGCACGCGAGCGGAAGGCCACTCTACCCGGCAGGAGCCCCTGTTAAACAAAGAAATGGAGGAGCGCGCCTGATGGCTAGCCCATGTTAATGGAGGAGCCTGCCATCGATGCGGGTCCTATACCCGGTCAGGTCGAGAGAAATGGAAAGACCGTAAGGTTTAACAATTCATTTTATTCATTTTTCTTTGAGAATTTTACCAAATATAATTTATTCGACAGAGTGTAATATTTGTCAGCTCGCAATAAATTGCAATCAGTTTATTTATTAATGCTAAATTGAATGAATCAATAATAAAGGACCTGCTCTTATGGAATCAGATCAAACAGGTTTGTAAGCTTATGTTATTAAATATACCGAGATTAACGTGTTCCGAAATTTTTCAAACTATATTAAATTTTGTTCAGATTAAAGAGAACATATAATTCAACTTTGGAATGCATCATACTTGAAGATAAAAATTTTTCTTTTATTTTCCTTTCTTTTTGCTGGACTTTCAATTTTAACTGGAAGAATTGCTCATATCCAATTCTAATCCAAGACACAAATAATTAACATTACGGTTGCATTTTGTAAATATATTACCCACACCATTAACTTTGCACTATTAAAGTGTTGTCTAAAGTTATTTCCATTGTTTTTCTACTATGACAGACTAAATTCGTGAACTTTACCTCTCATGCCACATAACGTTTCATGCATCCAAATATTTTGAGCTATTAAAATGAACGCAACACACATAAATTGTACGAAATCTTTCTATTACTTTCGACAATTTACTTGAGTTTCCCCATTCTTGAGTGTGTAATACATCAAACCTACCACACCCAAACAAGTATAAATATAGTGCCGAATAGATCATATGCCGAAATTATAATGGAATTATTACTTAAACCGTTCCTGTAACAATTTTCATTTTTCCCGTTGTTTTTTTTTTTATTAAATATATTGATCTAGCAAAAGAAAATCGCTACACCCCATTTGATTAGATATTATTCCAGGCAAATTGTGTCAATTGCAATAATACAGTCAAGATTCTCATTCAACTCAAATTTTCGCTCAAGATTTTAAATCTTTCATATTAAATTTTCATTGCGGGAAATCATTCGTTTTACAGGTTTTGTAAGTCATTAAAATGTGTATAAAATCAAACTTTACGTCACAGATAATATGCAAATATGAAGTGAGCAAGCATATGCCACATTTATTTTAATTTAAAATTATCTGCAATGTCGTGGCCAACAAGTTCAGCAAAATCCTCACCAGCCGAAATCGTCGCTTGCCCCAGTCTCTGCGTTCACGCAAATTGAATTAGAGACGTGATTAACCGAAAACGGTGGAAGTAGGTCGAAACAGCATTGGGAGCACAAAACTTTGCATTTTATGTCTTCACAATTTTAAGGTCGAATCCTCGCGCGACGGCACAGAACGAATAATCTCCGCAACTTTGCCCAACATTCAATGGGGAAAAGTGAACTGAAATTAATAATGAAAGCCGTCCAGATACACCTCGCGAACGGAGCCTTCGGTTCCAACAAATTCTCACGGCGTAATCCACTTGATGTACTTTTTATAAACTTTAAGCGGTTTGGAGTCTAATTTCATTTCGCTTTACTCCTATTCCCGACTTTAAAACGCGGCCAAGTCAATCACGCCGTTTCTCCGTCTTCCTCGTGGCACGGTCCAAGTCGAACTCCCGATCCGTCCCAAAACTTGTCTTTCTTCTTTTCTCTTTCCGTGTACCGCTAAATCGCATCAGCTGCTAGCTCAGCCGGGTTCGCTTGCATTCTGTGATGTGATACACCGTTGGGCTGTATTAAATCAGTGTTCCCACATCCTAAATTTTAATTGGCAGATTTAAATTTTTTCAAGAAAAATTGATTAAGTAAAGAAAAATGAAAAAGATTCTAAATAGTAATGAAAGTTAAATCTCATGAAGAATATAAGTAAAGGGAAACGTATAAATTTGCTTTAAAGGAAAATTGAAATAAAATTACATTTAATAATAAGAAAGAAAACTGTTTTACAAATTACGATTATGAATGGAAGTAATTAAATATTTTTTCTAAATCTTCCATTGAAATTTTGGATAGGAGATAGGAAGGTTTTCGAGCAATTTGCTTGTGTGACTACTCGATTACTACAAGGCAGCAGAACACCGCTGCTGTCTTTAACGGACAATTAACATCATTCCAGAACACTACAATTGGTCCTAATGGCCATTATATATTTTTCTGATTGTCCGTCTCAAAGTCCATTTTTCGATCAGATCATTGATCCATCTGATCCATTTTTGTTCATTCATTAAAATGTTAGTCCCTTGGCCCATTTTTGGTCATCGATCTGTGTTTATCTATCGATACATTTTTTCCCTTGGTAAATTTTTGCCCATTCGTCCATTATTCTCAGTTAGTGTATCATTCTTACCAAGCAAACATCGAAATAACAGTGCCTTATGTAAACCAATTTCAAGTAATCATTGTAAAATGCCATTTTTTTAAATGATTATTTAAGGACTACATCCCCTTTCGGGCCTTCGCTTAGAGATAGTTAGAATTTCTGATTATCTTGATCGTACGTATCGACACTCGAGGTAATATGGTCAGTACCACGCTTTGGCCGTGTTTCCCTCCAACCAGCTGCGATATGTTCTGATTTTAAACCAACACGAATCATAACTGAACGCTTACAGTCCGTCCGAAAAACCACTAGAAACAAATATCGTTGTCACAAACAGTATTGAACCAGGGACCTTCGAATTACGGGGTGAGCACTCTAACCACTACACCACGCGGACTACTAAAATGCCCAATTGCTTCGCAATGAACAAAAAACAAAATATGTCGGGTAAAAATTAAGCATGAAAATGTATAGTTTTTGGATGTATTGTAGTTCAATATTTAGAGTTCAATATTTAGAGAGAGATTAGTTTGTCAATAATTTTGTTTATTTGATATCCGCGGGCCAATTATCTTTTTCTTGAAAAGCCGTCGGGCCTTGCTTTTTGAGTAAGCAGACGCTTTTCAACTCCTTTGATTTATCATTTCAAGAAAAAAGATTAGTTTAACTTGAAATAAAATTCAATAACAAATCAAAATCATATTTTAAACAAAAAATAAAGACGATTTACCTGAAATATTTGAAGGTCATTCGATGAATTCACCATTGAATTTTTTCGTTGCCGTGCCAGCCGTCTGATAGGTGTTAATGGTGGAAGAGGTGGATTCGGCTAATATACAAAAAACCATATAAATTTTACCATAAATTTAACAACCTTAAATTTCTCACTTGTATTTGCATTTGCGAATGTTTCTCATTGTGATAAATTTTGAAGTGTGTGTCGGGTATAGTTTCATTTTGCAAAATTTGTTGATTATTTACAGTTGTAAAGTTATGTTGGCCAATAGATTCAGATTTAATGTCGTCTGGCAATGTAATATCCTGTGAAAAAATTTAATCAGAATAAATTTACAAACGATCATTTTCAGTGTAAAAACATTAGGTTAAATTTTGTCAAGCTGTAAATTCAATGAAAGAGAAATCGCGGAAAATTTTAGTTTCTATTGCAACAACTACCAAAATCAAATTTGAAAATAAGAGTTTTTCTTAATGATATTTGCTGTATCTTTTAATGAAATTCAACAATACAAGGGCAAGATTGAAGCAAAATTTGATTACATATAGAAAAAGGATAAAGCTTTCAATTAATTAGCAATCAATAGGGAACAACCAAAAATTCAGAATATACAAATAATATATTAAGAAAATTTAGCAGTAGCAAGCTAAGATTTATTTTAAATTTTGTGTGACTGCTCATTACTAAATCAAGATACAATGTCTCAAATTTGATCGAGTATAAATTAAAGATAGAAAATCAATTCAAGTTTCTCAAATCCGTTTCATTCTATTGTTGCATACCAACCTTATTCGCAACAATCACTTGTGTTTCATTTCCAATTCTTATGTGACATGGTTTGTTGACCAGCTGCAATAGCGCAGCAGTCAAGCGTCGATCTTGCTCGTCATTGCCGGTCGTTCCACTTTGAAATCCCAAATCAGCACTAACTGCATCAGCGATAATTTGCTGAGTTTGTTGTTCACCATCACCGTTTTGTATGAAATCAACAATGAATCCATTAGGAAACTGAGCAATATACTCGGGATTGAGAAGAGACTGAAAATAATTTAGAATACATCAAATAAATCTACAACTTAGATAAATTTTGGAATATGTAAAATATTCACTTACATGATCAATGAATTCTTGATCTCTAGGCACACCAATAAAATGCAGTGATCCATTTTCAATGCTACGCATAGCATTCAAATTTCCTATTTTTCCAATCTCCTACAAATTAGAAAATATTGTGGAAATAAATTAGGCGTGGAAGAAATTGTTAAATCATTATTTACCGATTCAGGATCTGCTGAAGTAATTTCAAAATGCTCCAGCATTGATCTATTTATTTGATTATCCATTGAGCAAGATTAACAAGGATTAAACCCATAAACTGGAATGAAAATATTAAAAATATTAATGTTCATTCAGAATTAAATATAATTTACGTAAATCATTTATTTTATTCATCTTATTGATAATAAATTTAATATTAAGTTTAAATCGATTTTGGAAATTATGATGGTGTAAAGTTGAAAGCGATGTTTCAAAAATTATGCCTTCTAACATAGTAAACGTAATCTAGTAATGGTTTGCAGATAAATAAAAAAAAACATATTTGGTTTTAATTTATCAAAAAGTTTCATCCATTTCATGAAAGGCGACAGTATTGTTTCGATTCAGTTTATCTCGTCGCATTGACATCATCAATGCATACCTTTCACACAAACAAATCAAGTAGTCATTGTTCAAATTGTCGTTTTTAATTGACGTGAAACTGTGTGGACATCTCTTTATTAAAGTTGGCACACAAATAAACCAGGCTTAAATAATGGGAAACGCATTAAAATCCGCACCAAAAGAACAAAATCATGCCAGTTATCGAAAGTTTCAACTCGAAAATATCGATTACGACCCGCATTCTGGAAAAGCATCATCCCAAATCCCGCCACCACCTCCTCCAATTCCGACACCATCATATCGATCAACATCGCCGTTGTCATCCACATCACCATTAACCGGCCAACAGGAGAATTTACAATCATTTGATGATATATATAAATTGGAAAATCCAGGTACTGTCGAGGATATTCATAAAGAATGCAAAGATGTAATGCCTGTATTCTTCGAGGGAGCACGAGTGATTTTTACGCGTTGTTTAAGCAATCATTTTCAAATTTCACATACACTTCGATTAATGTCGGATCGTGGTACTAGCTGCTATCGTTTTGGTGCCACATATGTTGGCGGGAAAGGAACTAGTATACAAGATTCGTATCCGATATTGTTGGGTAAGTTCATTTTTTTTTTTGACTTGAGTTAATGCTATAGTAGTGTTAAGGATATTGCTTTTTATTTAAAAGACTTCCATTCTGTATCACTATCCAATCATTGCAAAACGCTTGTGCAATCTGTACCTCACTATTCTTCGTTACATCAGGTGTATCCGCCGGAAAATGTTAAGATATTGGGTATAAGGAAGGCGCACAAATAAAAGTTATATTTTTGATGCTGTCTTCTCTATCCGTCATCAGCACTCAAAGAGACAAATATATGCATTTTACACGATGCATAAAAAAGATCGAGTTTAGGATAAAAAAAAGTATACGAATAAAAAATAAAATCACTTTAAAAATTTCCTAGGGAATATCTAATGAATGCTGATTGAAGCTTAGTTCTGAAGATTTCAGCACAGTATCTAAGGATATCAGAACGTATCGCAGCTGGGTGGACGAACACACGACTAAGCGTGGTACTGACTTTATCACCTCGAACGCCGATACATACGATCAAGTCCACGTAGTGTAGTGGTTAGAGTACTCGCTGCGTAAGCCGAAGGTCCCTAGTTCGAATCCCATTGGTGACGAAGATTTGTTTCGAGTGATTCTTCGGACGGACTATAAGCCCGTTCAGTTATAATACACAGTGGTTTAAAAATCAGCACGTATTGCAGCTGGGTGGACGAACATACGACCAAAGCGTGATACTGACCATATCACCTTCTGGAGTGCCGATACATTCGATCTAGATATGTGATACTCTAAATATCTCTAAGCGAAGCCCCGAAAGGGCTGTAGTGCTAAAACAAATAAAGAGATACTCTCACTATCTCTAAACGAGAGCCCGAAAAAGGCTGCAGTGCTAAACAAAAAAAATCTTCTTTGTAGCCCTACAGCCCCTTTCGGGCCTTCGCTTAGATATAGTTAGAGTCTCTCATTGTCATGATCGAATGTATCGGCACTCCACAAGGTGATACGATCATTATCACGCTTTGGCCGTGTGTCCACCCAGCTTCGATAGGTTCTGATTTTAAATCAGAACGTATCACAACTGAACAGGCTTATAGTCCGTGCGAAGAATCACAACAGTTCTCGTTGTCACCAGCAGAACTATATGCTGCTACCACGTTCTTTTGTTAAAAAAAAATCTTAGGGCATTTAAATCCTACGATCAAGATACTTGGAGAAACAGCTATTTTTTATAAACTCTAGCGTTTTTTAATGCGTCGTATTATATAAATTTTTTATTTATATATGAGAGCTTTTCAAGAATTGGACGAAGAAGGAGTGATGGAGAGAGTTGTGGAGAATGAAGATATTTAAAAAAAAAAGTAAAGATTGTGTGCCCCCTTATAGCGATGTTTTAAACATTGCCTGTGAGGCAATCCTTACGAGGCGACGAGGTGTGAAGTGTCACCCGAGCGTTGTGCCATGAAGAAAGACTGATGAAGAGAGCGTTGGTGGAGGTACTAAAAAAAATTGGGAAATCATGTACACTCAGCAGAATGCAGGGAGTTTTTGATGCAATACTTGTTACATTCTTAACGTCAGCATAAACATACGCTGACTGTTTATATCAGCGTAAACCATCATTAGATCCGTATTTCGTTCAGATGGATTTAAATCCAGAATAATGGTTCACATATGCAATCTGAATAATAATCCTCGATGTTAAGTAATAGTCCTAACCTTTATTCGATTTCCATTTTATTATTGGACCTTCTTCTTCTTCTTAGCACTGCAGCCCCTTTCGGGCCTTCGCTTCCTGCAAACAGCGCCTCCAACTGTCTCGGTCTGTTGACCGCGTCATCCAATTCCGAAATCCGAGCAGCGATGAACTGTCTTCGTCGACCGAGTCAGACCAGCGTTTCCTCGGTTTCCCCACTGGCCGCCGGCCTTCAGTTCTCCCAACGAATACCTTCTTGGGTATCCGTTGTTCGTCCATACGATTCATGTGTCCAGCCCATTGCAGCGTCCGCAGTCTTACAATCCTTGAGACCTCCGGTTCGTCAAAAATTTCATACAGCTCATGGTTGTATCGAATTCGCCATTGGTCCCCGTCTAGCTTCGCTCCGATTATTCGCCTCAGGACCCGTCGCTCAAAGGCGTTCAATATATTTGCGGATGCTTGGGTTAGGGTCCATGTTTCACACCCATAGCATAACACAGGTCTTATCACAGATTTGTATACTTGCAGCTTTGTTTTCCTGTGTATGCAGCTGGTCTTCAAGATCGTATATACTGAATAAAATATTTTATTTGCGAGCTGTATTCTTCGGCGTATTTCGTCTCTTTCATTGCCCGTTTTCGTTATTTTGGCGTCTAAATACACAAATTCGCTAACATTTTCGATACTATATTCGCCAAGTGTGATATTTTGTGTACTTGAGGTAGTTTTCCTCGACTGCGTCATGAGCTTTGTTTTATTTTCATTGATTTGTAGCCCTACTAGTTTTGCTTCGCTGTCGAGTTTCAAGAAGAGTTCTTTGGTGGTTGTTAATGACCGTGACAAAATGTTTATGTCGTCCCCATAGGCTTCTACCTGGCTCGACTTGAATAATAGTAATGTTCCTCGCGTATCGACAGGTAGCTTTCTTATGACGTACTCTATAGCAGTGGGGCCAGACCATCTCCCTGCTTTAGTCCGATATTTGTGTCAGAGGCATCGGTGAGTTGGTTATTGATGCGGACTAAGGAGGTCGTCGACGTCATTGTCATTCTGGTAAGACGGACTAATTTCGCTGGGATGCCAAAGCAAAACGTTATTTGGTACAGTACGTTACGATCAATGCTGTCGTATGCTTACTTAAAGTCAACGAAAATTTGATGTACGTCTATGTTGAACTCCCAGCATTTTTCAAGTACATGCTTGACAGTGAACAATTGGTCTATTGTCGATCTACCTGCTCTAAAACCACCTTGATATTCCCCAATAATACTGTTGGCGTATGACCCGATTTTATTTTCTAAGATTTTTGAGAATATTTTGTACGCCGTACAAAGTAGTGATATGCCTCTATAATTTTCGCACTGTAGCCCCATTGCTATTCAATTTGGCTCTGGAGTTACGTCATAAGGAAGCTACGCGATACGCGAGGCACATTACTATACAAGTCGAGCCAAGTAGTGGCCTATGCGGATGACATCAACATTTTGTCACGGTCATTAACAACTGCCAAACAACTCTTCCTGAAACTCGACAGCGAAGCTAAAACTAGTAGGGCTACAAATCAATGAAAATAAAACAAAGCTCATGACGCAGTCAGGAAAATACCGCAAATACACAAAATATCACACATAGGCGCCAAAATAATGAAAACAAGCAATGAAAGAGACAAAATACGCCGAATAATACAGTTCGCAAATAAAATATTTTATTCAGTTTTGACGATCTTGAAGACCAGCTGCAAACACAGGAAAACAAAGCTCCAAGTATACAAATCTGTGATGAGACCTGTGTTATGCTATGGGTGGGAAACATGGACCCTAACCCAAGCATCCGCAAATATATTGAACGCCTTTGAGCGACGGATCCTGAGGCGAATAATCGGAGCGAAGCTAGACGGGGACCAATGGCGAATTCGATACAATCATGAGCTGTATGAAATTTTTGATGAGCCTGAGATCTCAAAGATTGTAAGACTGCGGAAGCTGCAATGGGCTGGCCACATGAATCGTATGGACGAGCAACGGATACCCAAAAAGGTATTCGTTTGGAGAACTCAAGGCCGGAGACCAGTGGGGAAACCGAGGAAACGCTGGTCTGACTCGGTCGATGAAAACAGTTCATCGCTGCTCGGATTTTAAAATTGGAGGATGCGGTCAATAGACCGAGATAGTTGGAGGCACTATTTTCAGGAAGCGAAGGCCCGAGAGGGGCTGTAGTGCTAAGAAGAAGATTGTCACCTTTTTTGTGGATAGGAAATATAATTGATTGGCTCCACTCTTTCGGCATGTGTTCTTGTTTCCAAATGTACTGGATGACTTTGTGAATAGCTTTATGAACACTACTGCCACCATATTTGCCGAGCTTCGCGGAGAGCTTCCATTGGCCCCACCAACTCTGGATGAAGTTTGTTCCATCATCAAAGCCCAAAAGAATAATAAAGCGGCGGGCATCGATGAATCTCATCGATGCCCGCCAGCTTTATTATTCTTTTGAGCTTTGATGATGGAACAAACTTCATCCAGAGTTGGTGGGGCCAATGGAAGCTCTCCGCGGACATCTATAGGCTTCGATATTCTGGATCTGTGCGGAGAAGGAGGTTCTTAAAATATGCTGCCCATCTTTCCAGAATCTTGGATTCATCAGCGATGATATTGCGGATGTTATCACGACAGACCGTGGTCTTGGGCTGATAACCACGTTACAGGCTTTTCACTACTTTGTATGTTTGTCTTGTGTTGTTGCTCGCTAGACTTACATCTATACTTCTCAATTGGTCGTCATAGTATTTTCTTCTCTTAATCCTAAGTATCTTATTCGCTACTCTTCTGAGATTTTCATAGTGTTCTCACTTCGTCCTGGTTTTCCTACCTACGTATTCTTTGTACGCCTGATTCTTTTTATCTAACGCATTCTGGCACTCATCATCGAACCAATCTTGCGCCGGGCTTGATGTCCTATCGTCTGTTCTGCCACGGTCCTAATAGCCGCTTTCACTTCCATCCAGAGCTCGTTGCTCGTCTTTAACGATGCGTCTGATAAGATGGGAGCCAGCTGGTTGTCGAGGGTCTCCGTGAATTTTTTGGCCACAGACGCCGTTTGGAGCCTTTCGATGTAAAATTTTTATAGAGGGCTGGTCTTCGCCGAGTATGCCTTTGACATACGACACCGACAGGTTAATTTAATCAAGTAACGATCTGAGTTACAATTGGCTCCTCGGTATGTACGGACGCCAAGTATGCTCGAAGCCCAACGTTGTTGGATCTGGTTTTGTGTATTGCCATCCGTTGATACCCGGTCATTTTATGAATGCGTCGATGTGGGAAGCAAGTCGAACGTATGACTAAATTTCTGCTGCATGCAAAGTCAATCAGGCGCTGGCCGTTGTCATTTGTTTCATCGTGGAGGCTATATCCTTCAGTCGTTCCCCGATGAGAAAGCGCATTGCCAACCTTAGCGTTGAAATCACCCAGAATTATTTTTGTGTCATTTGTAGGCAATAAGTCAACTAGTCTTTCCAGGTGATTGTGGAACGTTTCCTTTATTTCTTCGGTCGTTGTATGAACGTTTATCAGCCAGATTTTGAAAAATTTCGCTTTTATACGGATCGCACACAACCGTTCATTGACTGCCTTAAAATCAATAACGTGCGATTTGAGCTCCCTGTCCACAATAAAGGCTACTCTGAATTCTCGTTTTCCGGTAGGCTTCCCACTTTTGAATATTGTGTGCGATCTCATGTCTTGAATGTCGTTTCCAGTCGAGTTCGTTTCCTGGATTGCCAGTATTTTTAATTTATATTGACTGGCCTATTGTAAAAGATCCTCAAGAGCACTAGGGTAATTGACTGATCTGGCATTCCAGGATCCAATGCCATAGTCCTTTTTTCGTTTGCGAGGTCGTTGCTGTGAGTTCAATCCATTCTGAGGCCCATCTGCAGGTTTCAAAACATTTTAAGGTTTTCCAGGGACGGGGAGTTAGCCCGTCGCCCAACCTCCATTCCGGCGGCATGGTTATTACGTCGATTCCCTTATCAGGCGCGGAAGATTCGCCTTCACCCCTTACGTCCCCACAAAGGAGGTGTAAGTAGGATTTAGTAGCAGAGCTGTAGATGTATTTACAGTTATTAGCATTTCTCGGCATTAATGTTCCATTATTAGGGAACCAGTGAACCCAATGTGCGACCCCGAGAGCATTTACTACCATTTAATTGGGGGTTTGGGATGAGGAATCATAGAAGCTATGGGTTGGGGAAACAAAGGGTTCCCTCCTCCTTTCTTAAACGGGCTTGGCACCGTCTACGGCGGCCAGCCTATCGTTACTTCCGAAGTCTTACAATCGTTGAGACCTCCTGCTCGTCAAAAACTTCGTACAGCTCATGGTTGCATCGAATTCGAATTCGATCCCGGTCTAGTTTCCTCCAATTATCTATAGAGTCTCGAGCACCTACAATCCGTGGTAGCAAAGTGAGGAGCAACCGCACAATTGCTCAAATCGGTTTTATCGTGACGAAAGTCAACTCGAATTGAAAATGCCGAGTTGTTTGCTAGGGGAGACGTAACAACCCACGGCGATGCTTGATTTTGCCAGATTTCAGTAAAGGGTTCTTAATAAATGTTGGAAAACCGAAAAGTACATTTGAATTTCATTTAATCTTGTGCTAACTACAGGCATGCAGCAATTTTCGTTCGTTCATTGAACAGACCATGAATATGCATCTGCTTATCTCGTGGATCGGCGCTGATGATACATCCTATAGTGGCAATCACGTGGACGAGAGTTCGCTAGTAGCAGAGATAGCGTTGTATTGGTAAGCCTGTGCCTGTCGACAACGCTGCCGCCCTAGCCGGTGCTCATGTAGACGTTGCTGGGTCTCGGCTAACCTCAACGGAACTGTCCTTTGATGCTATACCCACTATTGCGACTGCTGCAGAACTCCTTCGTCGGAAAACGCCCCCAACTTCGACAAAGCGATTGCGGTTACTCGAGACAGCCTTCACTACTGAACATGATAATACGTGGAGATCACGTAAATAAGGAGTGCCTTAGTCAGTGGCCAACATCGCATGTAAATTATGTTGACTTTTGACGCCTCCGATGCAAATGCACCATAATCTCCTTCACGTATCCAATTACCGCGACAATGTATCCGGTTGAACAGTGCGCAGATTTTGCAGCCACCGACGTTGGAAATGAAGCGCAGATAATATCCCGCAATGTAGCCGATGAAAATCTAAATTCCCGAATCGAATGGAGATCGAGGATCGAATTATGAATCCACTTCAGCGAACAACTATACTCACGAATACATACGCTGACATAAACAAATACGGTGGCGTAGCGCGGCTTCAATGCCAAAATCATTCATTCGATAGGAAAAGCGATATTCAACCGGCACACCTCATGGAAGCAATACCTCACTTATCCTAACCACCAAAATTATTTGATAATCGTCCACCTTGTATCAATCTCACTTCATTCCCAATTTAGTACACCGGTAAGGTGTTCATACACTGTAGTTGATATAAAATTACATTTAATATAAAGGGAAATTTATAAAAAATTACATTTAATAATAATAATAAGAAAGAAAACTACTTTACAAATGACGCTTATGAATGGAAATAATTAATTATTTTTCTAAATTTGCCACATAAAATCACAAGTAGGGGATAGGAAGGTTTTCGAGCAGTTTTCTTGAGAAACTGCTCGATTAATACAATATGTGTGTTAGAAACTAAAAGTTAAAGTGTTCTCTTTTTTTAATTTATAAACAACCGATGTAGAATCTAACAAAAAAATTAAATTTTCAGGTGAAATCGAACGATCTGGAAATATGCAAGCAAATATTTTGCATGGTTTTAACAAAATTCGTATGAAAACTGGCGTTGAATTTCAAGGAAATAATGTAGCCAATTGTCAAATTGTCACCGACTACATTGGTGAAGCGTTCTCCGCCTCTCTTGGCCTATCTAATATTAATTTAAAAAACTCATCGGGAATAATTGTTTGTCAATACCTGCAATCACTTACCCGAAATTTAGCATTGGGTGGCGAATTGGGCTATCATTTCGGCCAATTTCTACCCTCCGGCTATTTAACCATATTTAATTTAGCATCACGCTACAAAAGTGATACGAGCATAATATCCGCCATTATAGGCGGCAGTGGGCTGCATTTGTCCTATTTTAAACAAGCTAGTCCGCAGCTAAAGATTGGCGTCGAGTTTAGCAGTAACTTTGATGTTCGCGGCACGAGTACGGCTATAGGATATCAAATTGATTTGCCCAAGGCTGATCTAGTTTTTCGGGGAACAGTCGATACGAATTGTAATGTTTGTTCAGTACTGGAAAAGCGGCTCAAACCAATGCCATTTTCATTTTCACTAAGCGGATTGCTAAATCAAAAGACGGGACAATTTAAAATGGGTTGTGGTTTCGTTATTGGTTAAGTATGGTGTGAAGAAATTGTAGATATGAATTTTCTGTTACCGAAAAATATATTTTGTGCTGATAATTTTAAAATTTTATTTTCTTGTTTTTGGATGTAGTGGAATGAGAAATGGAAATTTTATAGTTACATTATTCGAGCATTAACACAATTGGGAAAAATATGATAAATTGTTCTGTTCACAGACTATTGTACTTTAAATTTCTAAATAATTTCGAGGCATAGAGAATGTGGATTTTGACGCAAATCGACCACAGACAAATACTTGAATGAGGAAGAAAAATGGCTTTTGTGGCGATTTCAAAAGTTACGCTCGGTTTGACATCCGCAATAACCGCTGCTACACTGAAAAACTACTTGGCGTTTGACTTTAAAGGACCTGAGATGATACAATTATTATTTTTGCTTTACCACCACAGCTGCTTTCGGGCCTTCGCTTACAGATAGAATATCTCATTATCTTGATCGAATGTATCGACACTTGGGAAGGTGTTATTGTCAGTACCACGGATACAATTAATAAAGTAATGTGGATTTTGATACTTTCAAATTGGATTTGATCTTAGTACATGGATCGTTTAGAACTAAGATTGAAGATTTATGAGAGTGCAAACCATTCCCCAAGCTATTCACATTGCGCCCATTATCGGAATCGAACTTTTTAACATTAAATTGCCTAAGAGCTTACTACTTCTGATAAAAACTAGGAAACCAATCAGGTGAAACAAACCCTTAAAACAATTGGACGATACCGCGACCATTCAAACCAGTACGACGAAATCGTGAGTTCCATAACTACTTCGGGATGCTGAAACGCCGAAGGCAGTGTTTTATTTAAATAGGATCTACTTTGAAAGATGCCAAGAACCGGATCACGAAAGATAACACCAGAACAGAGATATGAACGTAGGTCGGATACTTTTCGGATATATTATTTTCTTGATGCCTGAATATATTGTATCCCAAGCAACAAGGATAAAGGATCAGAAAAAGTTCGACTTACACCAAGAAGGAATGATACATACAGGTAATTCGATATATCACTACAAAGTTACTCGGAAATTCATCTCCATCAACCTGTTGCAAATTACCCGGCATCCTAACAAAATAACTTCAAATTGACTTTCCACCAAGCCCTAGTATCAACTTCAACAGTGACAAAGTGCAATGTTGCAACAAGGCCGAAACCTATACAGCTGTCACCATACAGAAACTACTTCTCAGTTTGTTTCGAAGCAAATATTATGAAAGGCGAATTGCATTTATTATACAGCCAGCGTAAGCATATCCTCCATTTCCCACATCCGACGCCTAAAACATTCATTGACAGCTCCAGGCTTCCCTCCTGCCAAGGTCACACGCTGTTGTGAATTTTACACTACGGTGGAATAAATTTAGAAATTTACATAGTATCAAACACTTACGCATAAATTCATATAGAGAATTATTCCCTCTTTCTGGATTTTAGCATATTAATGCGAAATGAAATACACAAGAGCAATAAATTGAATTAAATTGTATCCAACTAAGGCCAAAATTGACAACGCTGCTTGCAATGGCGGACGCACAGTTGAGTTGTTGGATTCTCGTATGTTCCGTGATAAAACTTGATAGCGAAAATTATTATGAATATTTGTGAACGCGGGAAATTTGAATCGTGTAACGTTTGTTTTTCATTTTCCATTCGGTGAACGATTAAGTAGCATAAAGCCGATGCCATCAACGACGTATTTGAAGTCATACTTAACAAAGCATTAAACGCCCACATTGAGAAATATGAGCTCATGCCAAATTGCCAATTTGGCTTTTTTGCCAGACATTCGACCATACATGTGATAACGAAAGTAGCCTCAGGCTACTGTTGATAACGTAACAATAGAAAATATGTCGGAGCGTGTCTCATTGATATAGAGAAAGCCTCCGATACGTAGCGGTTAGACGGACTAATTTTTAAACTCCTTCAGGATAGATTCCCCAGACACCCTGCCGCCATGGTATTCAATATGTTGTACGAAAAATCATTTATTGTGACTGATGATAATCTGACGACAATGCGCGACGCCAAGGTCTTGAATGGTCTAAAGAAAGGGAAGTAATTTGCGCCAATTATTCGACGGGCTTGAATGACTCGCTTGAACCAAACCAGTACCCACTGCCAATACCCAAAGATATCTTCTCGAAACTGTCCTAATTATTGGTTGTTCAGGAAGATTGACCTTTCGGATGCGTTTCTGCAGGTGGAACGCAACGATGAAGCGAAGAAAATGATGACGATCAACACACAATGTGGCCTCTTCCGAGTAAATCGCCTTCAACCTGGCATTAAATCCACTCCAGGCATTTTCCAGCTACTAGCCGACACAATGATGAGCAGAGCAAAATATGCATTCCCCTTCATTGCCGACTTTATCGTGGGAGGGGCTCATGAGGCCGACCATCGTTAAAATCTATTTGAAGTATTGAGATCTATCCAAAGCTTCGGGTTTCACCTCAAGATCGAGAAGTGCTCATTTGGTCACAAGAAATTGAATTCCTGGGGCACATAATCGACGAAAATGGTTTGAGACCGAGTCCAGAGAATATCAAAGTTCTGAACAAAATGCCGGCACCGAAAGACGTTCAACAATTGCAAGCTGTCCGGTAAATTCATTCATTAGCTGAGGGAGCTTCGCGGACCGCTCGAAGAGTTGCTGCATACGGATGTCGAGTTCAAGTGAAAGTGGAGAGCTCAAGAACATACAATTCTCGGATCTTGTATTAACCCACTACGACCCAAAGAAGAAACTTATCGTGGCTGCAGATGCATTGAGTTACGGTAAGGGTGCGATTCTTTTGCATGAGATGCCGGATAGGACTAAACGACCGATAATGCATGCGGTGTGAACATTCACAAGCGCCGAGAAGAACTACCGGTTACATTTTTCGTTTAACATATGTATGCCAACCATGAGAACACAATCAATCAAAACTCTAAAGTTATGTAACTACTCTTATACCTCAACAATCAAGAACAATTGTAAAATCATTCATTTTTTTGACAGTTGCTTTACGAGAGGAGTTCTGTGACTAATTTGTCGTCGCGGAGATTCATGTCGATATTTTTAATAGCCTGTTCAGTAAAGTACGCCATTGGAGCATAAAGTGTTTTTCATTTTGTCACGTAATTCCTCATTTTATTTCTTCGTGAACCTACTCTTATATTCAAGAGGTTATGGGCCCAGGTATCGCGTTCGTATGAACGAGAGAGAAGTCCGCGAGATCGCGAAGTCACCGTGAAAAATGTTTCTCATGCTACGTAAAAATCCCGATCGTGTGTCGGACGACGCGAATAAATAAAATGAGAGACAAGATTTCGGCGAAACAACAAGCAGTATCCAGGTACTGGCATTGGGATCGTCGAAGTATGCAAGTTTTTTAATGGAGAATCGACTGAAGCGCGACTCGAAAATGTATTTTGTATACCCGACGAAGGACAATCTGTTTAGCGTCCGAGCGTGCACTTAAAAAATATCGATGTTGTTTTCAAAGACGAATTCGTTCAACTTCAACGCGACGGAGAAATTGTAGCGCAGGGAATCAGACAGAGGAACAATATTTACCAGTTATGTATTGAGACGAAATCGATTTCGAACACGGAGTTGAACATGGCATCGAGTAGTTTGAAACGGCGGCATGAGCGGCTTGGACACGTTCATACCGACACGATCGGGCAAATGTCAAAAGTGAAAATAGTTACGGGATTGAATCTGACCTCAAACGGGGATTTCTTTTGCGAGCCCTGTCAATCAGGGAAATCACACAGACTTCCGTTTAAGAAAGCTGGCGATGTTCGCGATACCGAGCCCGGCGAATTTATACATTCGGACGTTGAGGGGCCAATGTCAACACCCATGATAAAAGGTGCGAGATTTCCGTGAATTTTAAGGACAACGCATCGGGCTACAGAAATGTTTCGAAGATCCCCGATCGCTTCCGTGGCTTTGTCACGAGGATCTCGAATAAGTTTAAATGGAATGTGAAAGTACTTCGAGTAGACAAAGTTCGCGAATATATAAACTCTGTATTGAAGACGTTCTTGGAAAATTGGGGTAACAACGACGCCGTACACTCCGGAGCAGAACGGCCGAAGCGATGATCACACGATTGCCGAAAGCACTTGAACGATGTTGCAGGCATCATCCCTCCCTACTTATCTTTGGGCAGAAGCCGTGAAACCCGCAGTATACATCCTCAACAGGACTCCCTTAAGACGCCATCCTGAGAAAACTCCATATGAATTGTGGACAGATCGAAAGCTAGATGTGAGGCATCTTCGCGTTTTTAGCTTCGCTAGCTAAGAAGGTTAAGAAAATGATTTTGGTCGGGTACGTGTTATACGACCAGGAAAAACGAGCTGTCTTTGTATCTCGCAATGTTATTTTCAACGTAAATTGTCGGAACGTATCTGTAAACGACAAAGTGAATGAAACATATTTCCGATTTGACGAGAGAGAGTCTGAAGTACCTCGTCTCAAAAACAAGAGGGAACTCGAAGCGCCTCATTCTGCCGAGAACGAGAGGAGTTCTGTGACCCATCGTCGTCGACGAGATTCGGGTCGATATTATTAGTAACCTGTTCAGTGAAGTACGCCATTGGAGAATAAAGCGTTTTTCATTTTGTCACGTAATTCCTCGTTTTATTTCGGCGTAAACCTACTCTTACATCCATGAAGGACTTTGCGGTATACTGGTTTCTGACAACGGTCCGTAGCTGGTTACAGAGAAGTTTGAGAGTCTCTTCCGAAAAAACGGTATCGATAACATCAGAACGGCACTTTTTCATCCCCAATCAAACGGTCAAGCTGAGAAATTTGTAAACTCGCTAAAAACTGGATTAAAGAAGCTGCAGGAAGAAGAGAATGCCGATCAGATTTTGCTCAAGTTCTTGCTATGCTATGGTTACATACCATCGATAGCCCTTGGAATGAAGTCATCCCTCCAGGTCATGACCGGTCGTACTATGAAGACTAAGTTGTATTTAATGAAACTAGAGCATGACCGTTCTTGCAAGCGTAACAGGAATATGGAAAAAACTGGTAACCCATGTGAATTCAAGGTGCGGTTCCGGATGCAACCACGTGAATGGAGAAGGTGCACACCGACTCAAATATATTGATGCAAGCCCTATACGATTTCCTGCCAAAGGTAGTCTGCGGAGTTGGATTTCCGATGATAAACCCTTCATCAATTTCGTTTCTCCTCGGAACAGAGGAGAAACGCAATTTTTATAAAGTTTAATGAAATAATAAAACTAAATCTTTTCATCCATTAGACAGTTTTCAGAAAAAAATTCAACGATAGGTGAGTATCACTTGAAAATCGCAATTTTCCCCCCCTACGGGGATTTGCGAATGAATTTTTCGGTTGCTCAGATTAGTTTCACGATGCCCCTCGTTCGTTTTTGCATCATTTACTTAGTTAAGTTTATTTATGATTGAATAAGAGCAGATTAGGTATTGGCACCGCGACGGTATAGTAGTCGGAGACGTGATTAAAATGGTTTTTGTATTTTGGAAATTTTTTTTTATGAATGGGAATGTACAGAAACGGTAGAGTAACCTAAAGTGTTGTGAAGAATTTGAAACGCGTTTTAAGGCGGGCAGATTTGACGATAGCTGAAAAATCGAATTGCGCAACAGATCTACGAACGGTCCAACCCACAGCTGCTCCTCTCCAAACTAGCTGGCCGACAAGCGGCTGCCAACGGAGTAGACTGTCGGGTGTCTTGATTGTTCACCTTAAGGGTACGATTCATTGGCAAGACACTAGACTTAGTCTTCAAATTTTTGAGACGTCGAGTTGGCTTGCCTCGAGAAATCACGGAACATACAAAGAACGAAGTGGAAACCTCACACTGTAAACTGTTGAAAATATTCTCACATGCAGTACACAATCGAGTATATTTGTGTTACAATTTGGTGTAAACAAAGCACCGTAGTGTGAGTTGGTCTGTGATGACCAAAGTTTAGTTTTGTGTTGTGTTTCGAATCTGAGTAGAAGCGATAGCCATACATCGAGTTCGTTTAGAGACAATCGAATATTTTGAATTTATTTTATGTAATCTTTTTGTTATTTCGTTTTACAACAAATAAACTTATCTTTTGTTAATACCCAATTCCCGCGCTGAATTTATTAACCAATTTATGGGCCCAGCATAGTGAAATTAAAACAAAAAGATCGTTTCAAGTTGAAAGTTATAAAAGTGGAAAAATCGTATTCAAGATGGCTTCGAGTTCAACGTCTAGTTCCTCGTGTAATGAGTTGCTGTCGAAAGAAAATTGAGTATGCAAATGGAAGCACTGTTGACGAAGAACGATCTTTGGGAATACGTGGATGGTTCAAATATCATGCCAAAGGTGGCTGAAGAACAAGCAGCATGGTTGAAACAGGACAAGAAAGCAAAAGCTGACTTAATGATGTCGATTCAACCATCTGAACTCAATCAGATACGTGGATGTGGATCTTGACGTGAATATGGCTGAAGCTGCGGTCAATTTATGCTTCAAAAGGACCCACAAGAAAAGCTACCCTGTTGAAGCAGCTTATGCTTCAAAGGTTTGAAGAAGGCGGTGATATTCGTGATCATCCCTCAAAATTCTTCAATACCGTGGACAAACTGGCAAACATGAATGTCCAGATAAATGGCGATCAGCTAGCCATTATGCTTCTGTACAGTTTACCCACTTCATATGAAAATTTCCGGTGTGCGATCGAGTCTAGAGATAAGCTTTGTTAAATTTTTTTAAAATTACTTGCGAACGCGGAACCGACCTCTCATTGGTTCTAGACGTTAAATCGGAGTAGTGCCAACAGATGGTACCAACCGGTCAACCAATCCGTGCACCGTAACCCATTCACGCGGTGGCTGCTTGTTGGCCAGCTAGATCGGAGAGGATTTCGGTCGCGGGTCTCCGAATGGGTTACGCTCATTTACAATATTCAGCCACCTGTACACGCCCGTTTTCAAACGCGTTACAAAAACAAAACCATACGGAGAGGAAACCTATTCTACGTTACTCCGTATTTCTTCATTAACCAGTCAAAAGTACAAAATCTAATTTTTATTTCGCGTTCCCGAATTTCCGACGCAGTACCGAAAAGTATACTACGTTAACTCAACCCGACGAAAGCTACGTTAAAGAAAAATCAAGAACAACTAAGGTACCGCGTACCGCGCGCGACGCGAAACCGACTTCAGCGGATTTTCTCAAACCCTACCCTCGCGACGGCATACTTACCCTGCACCTCATTTCGCGCTGAAAAGCAGAACTACTGGAAAGGAAAGTCGTGTTTTAATTAGCAATTCATTTTGTTTTTTTTTCGAATCTGTATTACAAAATATGTACAAAGAGTTGAAAGCTCATTTTAAGCAAAATCTTAATGTCAATATTTATATTTTTTCTATGGTTTCAAACATATTCAATTTATATTTTTTATTCATATATACCTATTTAAATTAATTTGATTCTATTTTTCATTTGTTTTTATAATATATATTTATGTTTAATTGAATATACTACAGAAATAATGATGTATTGTTTAAAACCCATACTTAGAAATAATATTTTCCCCATGTTTTTTGTTATATCTGTCACATCTAATTTACATTTATCAATAATTTAGTATATCATTTTCACCCAAACATATTACCCACATAAAATTTTTCTTCTAGTCTTTCTTATCCAATTGATATCAAAAATAAAATTTGACAAAATATAACATAACGTTCAGTATAGGAAAGCTACACTACTTAGAATTCATCATCTATCCTTAAAGTTGTTTTAAGACATTAATTTTCGCATTATTTGCTTGTAAACTTAAAAGTATTACTGATGTGCTTTGTCGCGAATTTCCAAAAAACAAAGAAAATATATAAATTGTTTATCCAATATTTCTAAAGATACCAAATTGTGTGTATCGAGAGCCGATAAGTATCGTATGTTTAATGTTGTTTTTATTTATAAATAGACTGTTATCAATACTTGTCATTTATATAGTAAGTAATAACAATCGTAATAAGTCTCATTGTATGTGAGTGTTAACGTAGAAAAGTTAAAATGAAGAAATGTTGATTTTTGATTATAAATGTTATATAGTCATCGGATGAAATGGAATCATTATCAGTTTACTTGATTTTCATCATAAATATATATTAAATGGAAATGTGTTTTTCTTGTTTCTCTCTACTAGAAAATTTTAGTTTTATTTTAAATTGATTTCATATATTGAGGAAAATAATTAATTTGGCCTTCTGGTGTCTTTATGTTATTTATATCTTATCTTCTCCTCTGCTCCTTCGTGATTTGATAATGTCGTTACCATCCACAATACTGTCGAATGAGCAAACGACATATTTTAGAACGTTGATTTAGTAGAGATTCATCCACAATATACACACACACATTTCTAATTTCATGGAAATTTCCGATTATAGCTGTTGGTGTTCCTTCTTTTACGTTTTATTTTTATTTATTTTTTTCTTATTATTCTGGATTGGTTGTGTGGCTATTATTTTATTTTATAGGCTCTTATAATAAAAAATACATTCACGAAATATCCTATTGGTGATGTCTTGATGAAACTTGAATATTTGGTTTCCATTTATATTTCCTTTTGATTCCCATTAGTTTTATAAAGTTATGTATCATCGTTGTTCAAAGTGTTTCAATACTGTTGTTCACTTAAGTAAGTCGATTTATAGTTATTGACAGAGTTATATGTAATGTCGAAAATCAAAAACGGAAATGGTTAGTTCTAGCTACCATACTTAAAACCTCTTATATATAAGTTTCTTTTTGTAATTTGTATATTATTCTCAGATTATTATTTGGATTCTGCCTTGCCTTCTCTCTTTTTCAAACATTATTCTGTAAAGATCTTTATAAACCTTCTACTTGATCTGATTTTATTCAATTTTTTCTATAGAAAATGTCCTTCCTCAGCTGCCTATCCTTGGTTGTTTGTATCTGACATCGATTTTTACCTTGCCACTACTCATTTGCCCGACGCCAAGGTTGGACCGCTATATCCTTGATTTCCATAACCACCACCTTGATTTTCTGCGTACTGTAATTGCCAGCATTGCCCCTTTGCCCATCACACTACGTGAAGCTGATTACTCACACAAAAAGTAACAGTCCAGATGCTTATTAGCAAGCGCACGCGGTTTATTGACCACAGATGTGAGAATAGAAGGATCTTCAAGTTCCGCTTCCAATTACTATTCCGGGTTTTCATTCGAGATTGCAAGAATAAATCTGCAATAAATGGCGAGCTTGCAGCGGGCGGCACAATTTCAGAATTGATTCATTTATCATGCACAGAAATACGCGCATTTGCGTCAGTATTTTTACTGATTTTCTCCTTCTCCAGACGAATCATCATTTTGTATTCGAATGCCATAATGTCGAGTCATTGCATATACTGTGATATTGCTATGGCCGAGAATCTACTGACGGACGATGGGTTTTAATGGCAGTCACACAAAATGATGGATGAAGCTATTGGATATGCTTTGTGAGGCGATTAGCGCGAAATATTTCACAACGATTGTCAGAACAAAACAACACTTTCACTTCATCTTGTTTTCTGCGCCCGCATGCAACCGCAGTCCCTTATTAATTCCTCGGGTATGGATCCAGGCACGTAAGGTCAAATCTTCCCATAAGGTCTTTAATTTAGACAGAAAAAGATACATAATACAGATAACAGCATCTATCTACGTTGGCTTACCTTCTTGATAACTGCCTGATAAGATGAGTTACTGTAGTTATTCCCGTTCACCGCTACCGATTTGCCACCTTTTAATGGAAGTTTTTCCCTAGTGAACTTTTACAAGACATCTAAGACATCTTGTACACCTGACGTCTATTTATTCGTTTACGACCGACACGAAACTAAATTTCACAATTATAAAGCGATTTTACACCTTTTCCGACACCTGTCGCCAGAAAACACTTTGCAGCAAGAAGACATGAAAATTCCTCCACACTTCACTTTGACATCTGGTGGTCAATTTCGCTTTGACATCCCACGACAAAATTGCCGCGGGATGTGCACCCGTCCCAACCAACATGAGATGCCAAGCCACTTGGTGGCAAGGTGTGTTAGTGAGTCGCCGGCGGCGTCACAAGATTCATTACAGCTTCCCACCGCTGAAGCTTTAAAGGTCAAGATTCTCGAAGAAGCAAGCAAGCGTCAGGCAGCATCGTCACAGCAATGGCGGCTGGAAATCGAGCAAACGCGCTCTAAACGCGAAAGACTTAGTGAAGCTGGTTCTAGATGGAGTACTTCCTACAGACTCAGTAAGAGCTACAGATCAATTAACCTCTTGTGAGGTATGCATCAAAGGCAAGATGACTGCATTGCCGTTCAAAAAAGGTCGAATGCCTTGTGATGAAGTGCTGAAAATAGTGCATTCGCCGAGCGAAATACTTCTACTTCTTAAGACAAAAAACAGGAGTCTTCGAAGCGTTTAAGCTATACCAGCAGTTGGTTGAAAAACAAACAAATAAAGTGTTTGCAATCAGACATTGGTCGTGAGTATTGCAATGTTGACGTTGTCAAGTATTTGGGAGCTCAAGGTATCCAGAGAAGGCTGACGGTACATCGAACATCGCAGCAGAATGGCGTGGCGGAGAGGATAAACTGCACGTTGTAAGACATCGCAAGGTGTCTATTGTTGCAATTTGATTTTTGGTCTGAAGCCGTGGCGACAGCATGTCATATCAGAAATCGCTGTCCAACATCTAGCTTAAAAGGAAGAATTCCATTCGAGAAATGGATGAAGAAGACACCTAAGGTTGGTCATCTGCAAATTTTTGGTTCTAAGTGATGGTTTTAGACAAAGATCTTAACAAGGATAAGCTCACATGAAGAGTTAGTGAAGGTGTGTTTGTGGGGTTTCCTAGAGATAGGAAGGGGTACCGAGTGTGGCTGCCTAACACCCACAAAATTGTAAATGTGTGCGATATGAAATTTATCGAGGACACTAACAAGAACTCAGGTGACACGCGTGCGTTGGACGAGTTGTTTACATCGCTAGACAGAGATGTCAGTCAAATAAGCCAGCCCAAGATTGTTGATTTCTCGCCGAGACGAAATGATAATGTGAACCAGTTAGAAAAAAAAAACGGCCTATTACTCCAAAGCAAACTAAATCGTCTGAAGCAGAGTACAAAAGAGCCCCTGGAAGACCGCGAACGTCACGTACTGGGAGCAAAGGGCGACCCAGAAAGCAATTCAATTCTCGGCAAATGACTAACACAGAAAATGAAGCTGCAGAGGGGATTATATGAGGAGGTGGTATTGCTAATGACGTTTTCGCTGGTGCTACTCAAGTTAGCGTACACGACGCTTTAAATAGAGCCGATCGTAGCGAATGGATGGATGCCATTGAATCTGAGGTCACAAGTTTAGTCAAAAATGATGAAATGAAAGAACAGTGAAAACAAAAATGTTGTTGGATGTCGATATGTGCTGGCTAACAAATATGGTCCAGAAGCAAACGTTGAGCGACGCAAGGCTCGATTAGTAGCAAAGGATTACAGTCAAAAATATGGTATTGACTATCACAAGATTTTTGCTCCTGTCGCAAGATTAGAGTCATTGAGATTATTATTGGCTTTGGCTGTACAATTCGATATGCAGATTGATATTCTGACTGCATATTTAAACGATACCTTAGAAGAAAAAGTGCTCCGGAAAGTCTAATGAACCATTCGGCGCCGCGGCGACCACTACCAATACACCTTGCTGCCATGTGGCTTCCCATCTCATGTTGGTTGTGACGGCTTCACATCCCACATCAGTTTTGTCGTGGGATGTCAAAGTGAATTGACAGCCACATGGTAGCAGAGTGTGGGATTAGTGAGTGCCTTTCAACAATTGCACCGAAGTCATGTCTGGTTGCTGAAATAGCAGAACAAGTTGTCCCGTTAATGGAACACCCCAGTGAATCATTTTTAGCTGATCTAGGAGAACACTTAACGGTGCTTGTTGTTTCGCTTAACCAGACTGTGGTCCTTAGCTGTTTATCGTGTTTAGGAGCCGGTGCAAATAAAATCACTAAAAATTACAAATTAATAAGAGATTGTTTTTCTAGGTTTTATAAAACGTAGCCAATAGTAGAGCTCATTTGGTGAATAATCCAAATACACCAGTCAACGGAGCTACAATAGGGGGCCAATAGTGCTTCGCGATTGGGGGTCGCGCATCAAGCACTTTCATCACGTGGCACTTTACCTACTGTTTTTGTATCGTGATTTCGAGGCTTAAAGTTACCCAGCAGTTAGGAAAAACATTGAGAAATCGCGACATATTGTTCATGCAGACATTATAAACAAAATGCAACAGGTACTTACTACACCCTCCAACGCGTCTTCAAGTTTTCGAAGCGTCGCACCACTCACAAGAGGCCACGCACGTCTTGCGGAAAAATTCAAGTCTGATTGTAGGCAACAATTGTATTCGTGTACGACGGAAAGTTGATTAGCATGCCGGTCTTTATCAGAATCCGCGAATGTACAGCAAGTCTGATACTCGTACAAATTAAATAAGTTCTTATCGAAGAATGAAAGATACGGAGACCGAAATACCAATATCGTCGAATTATTTATTTTCTACAAGAATCAGTATCATTAGTGATAATTTTGCTTAGAAGTTTTGAATGTGCTGCAAAAATCATCCTTACAACTTTAGATTCATTTTTAATAACTTTAAATGTATTCTTACTAACTTAAATATACATTAGTTTCGAAGATAAAATTTTGAACTAGCTTTAACCACTAGTACTCCGTTAGAGTACTCAAATTCTCTCGAGAAATTTAAAGGGGAAAAAAAGGTTTAGCGGAGCTCCACTAAAGCTGGTACCTGTCTGTCCATCTGTGTAAGTTTTCTCGGCTTGAGAAATTTTATGTAGTCTCGATAACTAACTCCACACTTCTCAGTTATTGAGGTCAGCAAATAAAATCGCGGTAGCATTTAATGCATGATAACCCCATTATACTCCTTTGAGGTTTAATATTCGGAGAACCTTGGTTGATATGATAATTTATAGAAAACATATTTCTGAAGAAAATATGTGAAATTCGAACTGACTTACACACACATTCAACAAAGAATACAAATAATAATGATTATCGACATGTTATTTCTGTAAACAAATCCCATTTATAATAACATATTGATATCTATTCCCTTTTGTAAACAGTAACTCATAAGGTTAAGCATGTCACATGACTTATAAGCAGTTCAAAATTTTAAAATAAATTTGTATAAATGTGGATCTGCTAAAGAAAGCTTTAGCATCGGTAAAATTCGGAAACGCGAAATGGAGGTTGGATTTTTGTTCTTTGACTAGATTGATGAAGAAATACGGAGTAACGAAAAGTAGGTTTCTTCTCCGTATGATTGTTTTTCGACGCGTTTGAAACGGGCGTTTAATGGTGGCTGAAAATTGTAAATGAGCATAATCCATTTTAAGACCCGCGACCGAAATCCTCTCCGATCTAGTTGGCTGACAAGCAGCCACTGTGAAAATAGATTACGGTGCACGGATTGGTTGACCGGTTGGTACCATTCGTTGGCACGACTCAGACAACGTCTAGAACCGATGAGAGGTCGGTTCCTCGTTCGTGACTTAGACGGAAAAATCATTACAAAAGTCCCTGACATGCTAGTGGAAATGCTGAAGAGAATTGTGTCAAAACAAAATAAATCGACTGAAGTCAATGCTAAAGCTTGGAAGATGCTTAATAGCTTGCGTAGTGGTGGGGACGTGTGCCATTTTGAAAAAGGCGCTGTATGGCCTACGCCAGGCTGGACTTCAGTGGTACGTGAAACTTCGAGAAAAATTGGTGAACATGGGTTTCAAATCGTCGAAAAACGAGTCATATTTATTCTTCAGTGATGCAGATGACAGTGTTAGTGCTAATGAATGTTGACGATTTACTTGTGGCATCAAGAAATGTGAAAAACATTACGACTTTTAAGAATGAACTATTAAGTGAATTCGAGGTGAAAGATCTCGGTAAGGCAAAGTAGTTTTAAGGCCTGGGAATAAATCAAGGTGATGGATTTATCGAATTAATCCAGACTGTTTATATATTAGGAATGCTCAAGCAATACGGAATGGACGAGTATAATCCCGTAGTAACACCTGCAGAAGTGAGTGCATTTGTTGATATAAACGAAGACGGAGAGTTAGCTAAAAATTGTCCCCATAGAGAACTCATCGGAGCTCTCATGTATGTGTCTGTGTTGACACGACCAGACATTGCTAATACTGTGTCGAGGCTAGCGCAGTTTGTAGACAAACCTAACAAAAGTTACTGGCTAGCAGCGAAAAGAGTCCTGAGATATCTTGCTGGTACTGTAAAGATGGGACTCGTATACTCAAAAACAAGTGAACCTTTGGTGGGCTGCACGGATGCCGACTAAGGTGGCTGCAATGTTGATCGACGATCATATACTGGATATGTTTTCCTCCTAAGTGGTGCAGCAGTAACCTGGAAATCTCAAAAGCAGAGGACTGTGACCTTATCATCGACTGAGGCTGATTATGTTAGCTTAGCAGAAGCTGCGAAAGAGGCTATTTATTTATAGGGTCTATTGATTGAGATTGGGCCCGAAGAATGGACAAATATGACGATTTATATTGATAATCGTTCAGCTCAATGTATCGCGAGTGATTCTGTTTTTCATGCACGAACGAAGCAGGTTGACATTAAACATCATTTTGTTTGTGAAGCCATTGGTGCTGGTGTGTTTGTGGTAGAACACATACCGGGAAATCTACGTCTAGCACTCGTTGCGTGTAGACGTGTTTTTAATCGCTCCTGTCATTAATTTTAAAAATTAATTAATTTTTCGCAAAAGTCAGTTTCAAACAATTGAAATATTTTTTTTACGAGCCAGTCAAAAGCAAATTTTGATTTTATTGGGAAACCCATCACCGTCGAATTATTCGAGCATTCATCGAATACTTGAAATTCATTTCCTGAAGAAATATCAAGTGGAAATACGTTCAAGGGAAGTCCCGGTCTGAGAACATTCCCTCTAGTCTCGCTGCGAAAGCAACGAAATGGAGGAGCCCGATGGCTTCAGCCATCAATTAGAAGGACCATGCCCATCGCCAATGATGATGGGCGAAAAAAAACTTAAAAGAAAATACGAGAATCAAGAACAAAACCCGACAATCCTATCGGTTATCGAGATCGAACAGCTGATCCAAGAAAAAGAGAAAGCTGAAAAATTCGAAAAAGAAAATGAAGAACTCAAGCTTCGAGTTAAATCGTTAGAAGCACTTGTTGGAACGTTAACGTTCAACAAGGATAAAGAAAGCAAGAAAGGCCGACAAGCAAACTCAAAAACTGGAGACAAGAAAATTAAAAAGCCACAGGAAGAAGCTAATCAAGAGGATGTCCTCAGCGCAGGAGGCGCAAACGAAAGCAGAAATTATTATGCAGCGCTAGCTGGTCTTGAAGAAACGATGAACATTGAAGAGGATACAGGTAAAACGTCAAAATTAGATAATGATTTCATTGAATATCTTAAAATTAAAAATCGGGAGAAAAAACCAAAAGGTTTGTCTGCTGGTCCGTCCGTTAAGATTGATGAAAAAAAAGAAAAAAAAGAAAAAGTCCCACCAATCAATGTGTTTGGGCAAACGGGTAAAGATATGGTTCGGCTTTTGGCAGCCGAAAATAAACTAAAAGATTTTCAGATAAAAAGAGTCAATGCCGATAAATTGACAATAAGGACTAAGTCGCTGGTTGATTTCCAGGCAACAAAAAGTGCATTAAATTCTGGAGATGTTCCGCATTTCACGTACACCCCGAAAAGCGAAAAGAACCAAACCTTTTTATTGAAGGGTCTGGACTGTGGTGAGGACACAGTCGATCTCCTTCAGGTGCTCCAAGAAGCTGCACCAGAAATACAATTTATTACAGTCAAAAATTTTGCCACGAGAAGTTCGATTGTGGAGCGCAAAAACTTGCCTCACTACTTAGTCCAGATTTCCAGCAAAAGTAGTTCGAGTGCCCTGCAGAAAATACGGTACTTGAACTTCCGCGTGGTGGGGTGGGAACGCCTCCAGAAAAGTGAGGTCAACCAGTGCAAAGATTAAAGTCACTCCAAAAAAAAGTCAAGCACACCGCAGTGTGATACCTACCAACTTCGTCAAGCCGGGGGTGTCATTTGCACTTGCTGCGAGAGGACCAGCAGACAATGTAAATAAAATAAATAATGAGCTGCTCCTTAAAATTTATCAGCAACTAAATTCCTTATCGGAGCGAATCGATAAACAAGATTCGAAAATTAACATTGTTTTTCAGCGTTTAGGGCTTTCAAATGCCTCAAAATAAGTTGTCATCCAGCCACATTCCCACGGATAGGATTCGTCTCATCTCGATCAACGTCAACTCCATTGTTACTTTACATCGGCGTGATTATCTCCTTGAATTCATTGCCAGACAAAAGCCTGACATCGTGCTTCTCACCGAAACCCACCTCAGTTCATGGCACTCCATGAGATTCAAGGATTTTGAGTTCGTAAGAAACGATAGGGTAACAGGTGATGGGGGAGGTGGCACCGGGATATTGGTTCGAAGACCCTATCGTTTCCAAAATATTGAAAAAGTCGAATTCAAAAGCTTTGAATCTCGAAGTGTCCGTTATCAAAATTTCACTGCCAGGTGGGGATAACCTCTTCGTTATCTCTGCCTATGCAACTGGTGGAACTGTTCTCAGGCTCAAGGAGGAACTCAATTCCTTGTTTGAAATACTCGAGTTGAACAGGCTGCATAACTATTATATTCTTGCTGGCGACCTGAACGCCAAGCATACATCATGGCTGAACGCCACCAATAATCCAAGAGGTGTATTCCTGAAATCGTGGATAACAGAGAACCAAATTGAATACAGGTGCAATCTATATGGGTCGGAGCTCCGAACATACCCTAGGACAAATTCATATTTGGACCTTTGCATTGCTGACGTTAGACTTGAATTCAGCTTTAATAGTCCTCAACGGAAACTGCAGGTGCTTCCTTATGATAGCGACCATAACGCAATCGTAATGGAAATCAATCATCACAGCGATGATTTCTTCCTCATTCCAGTTCAACATGAAAATCATCGGTTGAATTTCAAAAAAACAGACTGGGGAAAGTTTCAAAAGAAGTTTAATCGCGAGTACCAGAAGCAATGTCCCCCTTCTGATGGTGGCAACTCTTGCTCAATGGTTCCTAATGACAGGAATCTAACTAACGATGAAATAGATGTCTATTTATCGAAGTTAGAGAAGCTGACGTTGGAAACGATGGAGAAAGTAGTTCCCAAGATAAAACATCGAAACAATATGGAAGGATATGAAACACCAACCATCGCAAGGTTGAAAAGATTGAAAAGCCTTCTTCTCACACGCGTCAACAATATTTATCGACGATTTTTGGATTACAACCATCCCTCGTTAGCTTTGTTGAAATTACATCTGAAGAATGTCCGGAACTTAATCCGGTCATACTTCAGGAGTGAGGTCAGCAATCAATGGGCGGAAAAATTGAGGGGTATTAGCCCACAGGACCCAGACGGCGTGTTTGCTAAAGTGAATAGCATATTCCGCAAGAAGTCTCGAGTGAAGGTATCGAATTGGTTCATCTACCAAACCCTGAGAGAGGGAATGAAATATTTTCAGATGTTGTTGTGGATCAAAAGTTTCCGACTTCAAATCAAGCCTGAACGGCCAATCAATTCTTCATTTCAATGAAACATTAACATCTGACCTCATACCGAGCTTGAATCATTGATTATTTTGTCAGCTTTCATATTTCGAAGGATAAACAACAAGAAATCATGTGGTACTGATGGTATTCCAAATGTAGTTCTCCGGCATTTGCCGGAGATTGCTATTAGGAATTATTGCATATTGTTCAACAATATGTTGAGCAATTCATATTTCCCAAATGAGTGGAAAAAGGCTAAGGTATTTCCGATCTTGAAGAAAGGAAAAGAATCTTCATGCCCCAAAAGCTATCGCCCAATCAGCTTGCTGCCTAACATCAGCAAGGTGTTTGAAGTGATACTCAACAGAGCATTAAACGCCCACATTGAGGAAAATGAGTTGATGCCGAATTGCCAATTTGGTTTTCGTGCCAGGCATTCGACCACACATGCAATAACGAAAGTAACCTCAGACACCTGTTGGAAACTAAATGATAGACAATGTGTTGGAGCATGTCTCATTGATATGGAGAAAGCCTTCGATACGGTGTGGTTAGATGGACTAGTTTTTAAACTCCGTCAGGACAAGTTCCCCAGACACCTTGTCGCCATGATGTGTAATATGTTATACGGGAAATCGTTTGTTGTAACTGATGGAAATCTGACAACAATGCGCGAGTTCAAGGTCTTGAATGGTCTACAGCAGGGAACAGTTACTGCGCCTCTACTCTTCTCAATCTTCATTCGCAAGCTATTGAACGGCTTTGATTTTAACGTCTCGCCAACGCGATCATTGGTAGCGTTTGCTGATAATCTGATCATCTATACGGCAGACCGAAAAGCTACAATAGTTCAGAGAAATCTCCAAAAAATGTTCAATGATGTACAGCTGTACACTGACAATTGGCGAATGAAAATCTATGCGCAGAAGTGTGAAACAATCTTGTTTCGGACAACGCTGTAGGGGGTCAGTCAAGACCTGAAACGTAATTGATTAGATTTCCACATCATGGCTGGTGAAAGTAGTCTAGAACGGGCTCCACATAAATCCTGTGTTCGATACCTCGGTGTTTATCTCGATCAATATCTGTACTATACTGAACATGTGAAAATCATGCTCAGTAAGGCATTTAAAGTAGTCATGGCCCTTCGGCGACTCTTTCATTCCAAATACATTGATCAAAAGGTCAAAATTATCTGTTACAAGACACTGGTTAGACCAGTTTTGACATACGGATGTCAGATCTGGTACAACCAGAGCGCTAGTACAATAGAAAAATTAAGAGTTTTCGAAAGGAAATGTCTTCGTGCATGTACTGGTTTGTACAGAAAGCCTGAGACGGATTGGAAGCATTATATATCGAATAGAAGAATTTACCAAACTGCTGAAGTGACGAGGGTCAATATCTTCATATTGAAACTTCTTCGGAATCATATCGCAAGATCTGTGACTGTGAGTGAAAACCCTTGGATTTCACAGCCGTTCTACCCTACAGACGGGTATATTGCGACTTGCCTCGCTACTGGCTTCATGCCTCCAGAATTATTCGTGTATTTGGACATGAATCGATTTTTTGATTCTGACGGCGTCCCAGTCATAAATCATATACATATATAGACGGGCCACCGATAAGAAGATAAAATATCCTTCGAGTTTGAGTTCACGAGACAAACAATTCCAATGGAGATGCTCATTTGCTAGATTCGTTGAAGCTGATTGAGTTGAGACGGCGCAATCTAGGTATTGGTGGCTGAATGACAATGTCTAAATTATTCGTGTTTATTTTCAGTTTTGGTGTTTTTCGTTATTTAGTTTTTGAGTTTCAGCTCATTTTTGCTACATTTAGTGTTATTGTTTATTTTTGTTAAAAATTAGGTATAGGTTAGGTTTATATTATGTTTATTATATTAGGTTAGAGATAAGGTAAAACGCTTAGGTTAGGAACATTGTTATAGATTTTTTTGATATAAGATAAAGTTTTTGATTGCATTTATTAGAATTAAGTTAAAACATATTAGGTGTAGGATCAAAGTTCACTGTAGTGTTAAGATGATAGATAATTTTAGAATAGTGTTGGTTGGTTTTTTCTCCTTTTTCAAATTGAATTTTAAAAATATGTAATAATCTTCATTCATTTGAATTTGCTATAGTTTTTTTTTTAAATGTGTTTAATGATAACGTACAAATTTAGAGAGCCATTTGGGCCATTAAGTTTTTTATTGTTATTGTTTGGAATTTGCTTTATATTCTTTCAAAATTTATAACGATTAGTATTAAATAAAGCGCTTTTGACTTTGACTTTGACATTGAAAGACTAAGAAGCAAAATAATTATATTCTAAAGAAAAACAGTAACACTTAAAAAAAGCCTTAAAAATAATATTTTCGTTTGTTTACGATTCCAAATTCAACTCGTTTTCCTTTTATCGCCTGGGTCAAGCGCTTTAATTCCTTTCCACAAATTCCAAACAAATTTTCCTCCAAAATTCCGCAACTCCTGAAATTTCCACTTTCCTCCAACATACAGTATTCATACAACTCTTCCGAAAACCTCCGAAACTCTTGCTGCTCGATCCATGCTGCCTCGACGACTGCTCGACTCAAACTCTTCCTTCATTATTACGAGTAAGAACTTGACCATTTATATTTGCAAACATCGGTATTGTAACGAGGTTTTTAATAAACACAACTACAGATTTTGTATTTGGCGGCCAATCTAATTTTCCAAATAAGCGGTGAAAGAAAAGCCTTTCGTCGCTCTATAAACACAGATGATGCACTGAATCCATATAAAAAAATTAAATATGGCTCCTTCAAACTGTCTCCTAAACTGATGTACCACTGAAATAAGTTGATATACGAGTATTGGTGAATTTTCGATAGTATATGCAAATTTTGAACACGATTGAAACTTATGGGCTTCCCTATATTATCTTATACCTCTATGAGAAAGCCCGCAACCTTTACCTAAGAAGCCATAATAAAATCCATACTAAAATCCATACTAAAATAAAACTCGCAATATTTTAAGTATATAAACAAAATTTTATTCGACATTTTCAACTAGCTAAGTTCAAGTGTAACTACTACATTACCACAATCTTAGATGATATTTTCGACGCACATCTATCTAAATATAAATTCTCCCCATTTCAATGTATGTGTGCTTACTTTTGGACAAAACGAAAACCTATTTCTTTGGCTAAAATATAAAATTGTGTCCGATAATAAGTGCACGATGACGATTCGCATAATTCACACATACACGCTTTCTTGCTCTTCCACACGGAATGAATGAAATAAAGTAAAGAAAATAAATAAATTGTAACTAAAGAGAAATATTATTCACCAATTAACGGAAACACACTATTAGTAATGGAAAATAAATTAAGAATTTACTAAAAACAATCCCGATTCATATAACCCCTTAAATGTTTTTTTTCTATTTGGCCATGATGTGGCATGTGTGCTACATTCTTGATCTTTTTTCATAAGAAAATAAGAAATTCTTCAAGCGAAATTCGATTTAAAATGCAATGAATTTTTAAGTGATAATACTGAAAACTAATTTTATACTGAAAGTTTAGCTTAAACATCGCATCAAATAAATTTTACGTAATTTAGTCAACCCGTTTGATTTAACCCGAAAAGTAATAGCACACAAAAGCAAAAAACAAAACGTAAAATGACATTGGACGAACAATTAAATGCATTTCATAAGGATTCATAAAAAAAACAGAATACGTCTAAACGAATAATTAATTGTTAATAGATGTATATAAATTCCTAACATTCAAGATTTATTTGTTCCTATAACTGCTGCCTCAATGGAATTTATTTTTATTTTTTTTTTCATCTTCTTTTTATAGCTTCGCCCTGTTTTGGTCTCTCTTTTCGCTACTCTCCGCTTTTTTCTACTTTTTTATCTATCTGTCTATCTTATAGTATAATAGTATTTCGTTTGGATAATTTTATATTTTTCATTTAAATAGCGCTAAAAATTAAAGTGAAACAAAAAACATCGAAACTGAAAACGATTGGAAAGTATCGCAATTACATAAATTTGTTTCTTATTACGGTCTTAAGTTTGTTGTTATTGGTTGCTTTCAAAGTTATTTTTCTCTACTGGATTTTTTTTTGTTACTTTATTTTTATATTGAAAAAATACGCATGCGTATATATATATGTACGTTAAATATTTTTAATATTCAGGCTGCTATTCCTTCCTAGGTCGTCGTTTTTTCAGACCTTCCGTGGTCTCTGCAGAAACTGGTTCCTATAATGGAAAGAAAATGTTAATTATAATTTGTTGCAATTGAAATCCAATTAATTAACATATTTTAGTCAATTATTTTGTTTATTTTAGACACTGCAAATGACAAAGGAGTCGAAACGCGTCTGCTCACACAACAAAGCAAGGCCTGACGGCTTTCCAACAAAAAAAAATCAACATATTGTATCCTGGCTAAACAAACGCCTGAATTGCAAAGTTTTTTTAGTTTTAACAAAAGTATGTGATTGCAGCATATACTCGTAGTTCGCGTGGTGTAGTGGTTAGAGTTAGTTCAAATTCTGCTGGTGACGAGATTTGTTGTGAGTGATGCTTCGGACGGACTATAAGCCCGTCCAGTGATGATACGTACTGGTTTAAAAGCAGAACGTATCGCAGCTAGGTGGATAGACATACGGCCAAGCGAGGTACTGACCATATCATTTTCTCGAATGCTAATACATACGATCAAGATAATGAGATACTCTAACAATCGCTAAGCGAAGGCCCGAAAGGGGCTTTAATGCTAAAACAAACATAAGACGTGGTTCCAGTAGGACGGAGCCACGTCACATACGTCGAATATGTCTCTATCACGAGTTAGTGAAATTTTCCCTAACACAATGATTTCCAGGAGAGATGACATAAATTGGCACCCACGTAGTCCTGGTTGAAGTCCTAAGGTAAGTCTCAAATTTAAAGTTTAATTCAATAGTTCCACTACTCTGGTGCAGTTGAGAGAAAATATCCGTTACCAAATGGCGACATCACAGAAACTGCTGCGCCGTTTTGGCAAATTTTGCTGTTCGTTTAAATGAGTGCCATGAACGTGATGGTTTACATTTAGATATTATTTTTGAATAGTAAATTGCCAAGCGTTTTTGTTTTGAGATGTGAGCTTTAATCCTATATTGGTATATCAAAAATAACTTTTTATTGAAATTAAAGTGCTCAATGAGTCAACACTACGAGTATTTGACACTTATGTTATACATGTATACATTTAATCTGATTTGACATTTGTGTATGCCTTTTCTTTCTTCTTAAATAAAACACCAAACGATACAGAACTTCTTCAGGTTATGGGCCCTGGTAATTAAATAAATTAATTGATAAATTTTAAGAAGCAAAAGTAAAAAGATTCCAGTAGAATTTTTCCGATTATTTTTTCGTCTTGTTGAACGTACATTTAGAGCATTCTGAATACATCGTACAAGTGAGGCTAGAAAAACGCATTGGTAAAGGCAAGCAGAGTGAGATTAATTCACGCAATTAACACAGACAGAAGCAGCAGCACTGATTAACATAGAATCGCAAACAGTATCTATTGCGAACATCGAATTGAAAATGTCAGCGGCACTTTTAGCATCGATTGAAAAATTGCGTGGAAGAGAAAATTATTCCACATGGAAATTTGCGATGGAGAATTACTTGGCAGCTGAAGGCATGTTTTAATGTTTGACTCATGCAGAAACAGATGCGAATAAAATTGCTAAGGCCAAAGGTGCGATTGTTTTGAGTATTGATAAAAGCAATTACGTGCATATCACAGGTGCAACGACAGCAAAAGAAACGTGAGAGAATTTGAAGAAAATGTTTGAAGATCAAGAAGCTGTGCGAAAGGTGACATTAATGAGAACAATTGTCAATACAAAATTGGCTGAATGCTCTTCAGTGGAGATGTACATGACTGAAATAATTTTTACGACACAATGGCTCAATTAAATTGGTTTCAAAGTGACGACGAATGGTTGGTCATATTTTGTTTTCTGGATTGACCGATGAATATTTGAAGATGATAATGACATTGGAGACGAGTGCAACGAAGCTTTCGGGTGATAGTATTAAAACGAAGCTTTTACATGAGCCAGTTACAGCCACGTCACCAGGCGAATCAACGGCATTATATGCTAAAGGTAAAACTGAAAGTAAAAATAAAAAGCTTCCTTTTAATTATGTGTATTATTTTTCTCAAAATCGATTTTCGACCGTAATCGTTCGATCTTATTCCGCAATTAATTTATTTTGACTTACATTCCTGCTTATGTACTAACTGCGTTTAAGGAAATTTACTTTAGATCATTTTCAGGTAATAAAAGGTAATTTAAGAAATTTGCTTAGGCTAATAAAAGGTAGGAAAGGTAATTTACAAAAGGGTAGTTACAAAAATATTGTTTTTACAAAATTCAGAAAAGGTATTATTTAATTAATTCGAATAGCCATGATCTACAGTTTCCGTCATTCTGATTCATCATCTTTTTCCTTTCCCACGTAATTGCCAGGCTTTCCGTCACATCCAATTCACGTATGTATCTAGCTTCCTTGATGACTGTTGCGTCCTCCATTGTTATTTCGTGTCCCTTTCGTGATAATATGTTCCGCTACCGCCGACTTGAAATTCGAACAAATATAACTTTCGATGTATACCAGAAAGCAACTCACACACAGAGAACGATCCCAAACACATCAAATCATTCGCAGCAAATTAAGGTTTCTCTGTACAGAGCCATGGTCCACAGGATGCTCGATTTGTCGCTAAGGGTTCAAGGGTTCGCCAATTAGGAGAATGGCACAGCAGATCCAGATAACTAGAGAGCGGACTGGAAGGCTTTAACTTATCATGAAGGTATCAGCAGTCGGATCAAGAGGCGAATCAATCAGCTCAATTCTGTACGGTTAATCGAATCAAGCAGCAAGAACCAGCTCAAAAACATTCTCGGATCAACGAAGGACAAACGCGAACCACACGAAAAATCTGGTATCTATCGCATCGAATGCTCCACTTGCGAAGATGTGTACAAGAAAGGAGACTCATCGGCACGCGAATCAAGGAGCATCTAAGCGAAGCTGCAGCAGCACGGAAGAAGGGAAGAACTTCGAATTGCAAGTCGGCGGCAGCGGAACATATTATCACGAAGGGACACGAGATAACAATGGAGCACACAACGGTCATCAAGGAAGCTAGAGACGTATGTGAATTGGATGTGATGGAAAGCCTGGCAATTACCCGGGAAAGGAAAAAGTTGAAGAATCAGGATGACGAAAACTGCAGATCATGGCTATTCGAATTAATTAAATAATATCTTTTCTGAATTTCGTGAAAACAATATTTTTGTAACTACGCTTTTGTACATTACCTTTCCTACCTTTTATTAGCTTAAGCAAATTTCTTTAATTACCTTTTATTATCTGAAAATGATCTAACGTAAATTTCCTTAGACACAGTTAGTATATAAGCAGGAATGTAAGTCAAAATAAATTAATCGCTGAAGATTACCGAACGATTACGGTCGAAAATGGATTTTGAGAAAAATAAAACACACAAAATTAAAAGAAAGCTTTTTATTTCTACTTTCAATTGGAGTATTTTGTGAAGATGAAATCGATTATAAATATTGAAGTAGCTACCAGACATCAGTTGATATTTTTTAAGTTTACGAAGTATAAGAAATCCTTAGCTAGGATCAGGGAAGACATCAACTTTTTGAAAACGTGTCGTGAGAGAAGACTCACTCCGAAGAGCCATATGGTGAAGATATGCTGTGGTCTGAAAAGCGCGATTAGCCAAAAGAAAGTAGTGGAACGAAATTTAATGAAAATCAGCATCAAGCAACTCTACACGAAATTGCACAATACGACTCTCAAGACTTACGAGAAACATCTGGAGCTTATGCGAGAATCTCAACACTGTGGTAAAGGTTATATGGAGGACTTACTGGAAAAAGCGGACATAGCAAACCAATGTGAGAAAGACAAGAAAAGCGAAATACATCGGAAAAAATTGAATCGATTGTAAGAAGGAATCAAACCAGTGAAAGAATTCGTAGAAATTCAAGAAATCCCCGGACTGGTTGTCAACAAATCGAATGTAGTTTTTAACGAAAATGAAATGCGATTACTCAACATGGGATTAAATTACGCTATAAAACCATAAAAAATACCTATAGAGGACATTATCGTAGAAACGGAAGCAGCAATGAGTAGACTACCGGAAGCAGAGAAAACGATGGCAAGGAATGATATAGCCGAAGCGATAAGGGGAGCGAAAAAGGTAGTAAACAGTGAAGAGACGAGCATAATTGTTGGAAGAGAAAGACTATCGTTCCTAGATGCAGTATTAAGGAGAACTCAAACAAATATAACTTTCGATGTATAACGGAATGCAACTCACACACAGAGAACGATCCCAAACACATCAAATCATTCGCAGCAAATTAATGTTTCTCCTTACAGAGCCATGATCCACAGGATACTCGATTTGCCGCTAAGCAAAGAAGCTAAGGAAAAGGAGATGAGGTACATTGTTGAGACGGCTTGACTAAACGGCTTCAAAGGTTCGATAATTAGGAGAATGGCACAGAAGATCCAGATAACTAGACAGCGACAGGGGGCAATCAACATCATCAAATGCAAATACCAAAATACCGTACTGGAAGGCTTTAACTTATCATGAAGTTTTATCAGCAATCGGATCAAGAGGCGAATCAATCAGCTCAATTCTGTACGGTTAATCGAATCAAGCAGCAAGAACCAGCTCAAAAACATTCTCGAATCAACCAAGGACAAACGCGAACCACACGGAAAATCTGATATCTATCGCATCGAATGCCCCACTTGTGAAGAAGTGTACATAGGTCAAACGAGGAGACTCATCGGCACGCCAATCAAGGAGCATCTAGACGAAGCAGCAGCAGCAAAGAAGAAGGGAAGAACTTCGAATTTCAAGTCGGCGGTAGCTGAACATACTACCACGAAGGGACACGAGATGACAATGGAGGACGCAACGGTCATCAAGGAAGCTAGAGACATACGTGAATTGGATGTGATGGAAATGCCTGGCAATTACCCGGGAAAGGAAAAAGATGAATCAGGGTTCGCGATTTGTAACATGTGAAAGTCTAAGTTAAGGTACAAGTGTTCTTCCACAAATTTGAAAAAACATTCAGGGAGAAAGCACCCTACAGTTCCATTGCAATTGGCACTATTGTGCAGTTAGCTGCAGTTATAAAACCTACGGAAAGTGAAAATTGTTCCGATTCAAATATATGGATTCAAGGATAAATAATCAACCAACAGTTTTTTAATTCCTCAGATCTAAGATATCCGCCACGCAAAAGAAAAAAGTAGATAATTCTGTACTAAAAATATTTTACGTGGATTTAAGACCGTTTAGTGTTGTAGAGCTTCATTCAAAAGAGAGGCATTCCAAGCGTTGAATCCATCGTATTCATTACCAACGAAGAAAACAATCTTAAAAACGCTCAATTTAAAGCAATTGTACAGGGTGCGTACGGTATTTGAGGACATGCATCACTCAACAAATGAAGAGACATGCTGTCATCGTCGCTATATGTGCGAACTATACAGATTTAGAGATCTCTAATTTTCTTAATTGCGCCCGTTCATTCGTGCATAAGGTTCGCCGTGAATTGGAAGCATCAGGAGGGGATACAGAATCGGTTGCAAAACGCAAAAAGCACGAACAACGTTCTGACACTGTTCGATCTGCAGAATTTTTAGAGCAAGTGCGACCGAGCTTCATGTTTCTGAGCGCCTTATTCGTAGAGTTGTCCACGAAGACCTTCGGTATAAGTCTTACGTGATTACGTCGGAACGAACACGGGAACAGAGATTTCTCCGATCAAAACGTCTTTTAACCAAAATCAAACACCCTGAGGCGCCCAAAATGTTATGGTTTTTTTCCGACGAAATAAATTTTGATCAAGATCAAAAGGCCAATCGCAGAAATGACAGATGGCTATGTTCAAATCCTACGGAGGTTCCTCTTGTTACCCACACATGTTATGCCATCACAATTTTTTACTATAGGACTTTGAGTGAACTCTGCTGCATACATCGAGGTTTTGGAGACGGTAGTGAAACCCTAGATAGACATGTAAGCGGAGGCAGACATGCATTTTTCAACAAGACTGCTCCTTCACATAAGGCGATGGCGACACAAAATTGGATGGCCGAAAATTTTCATGACCACATAACACCGAACCTATGGCCACCTAGCTCTCCAGACCTTAATCCTTTGGATTATAACGTATGGGGCGTAGTTGCGCGTGAGACCAATAAGCGTCCACATAAATGGTCCCACTTCCTGGCCTGCCAGTCCAGCATCAGATTGTTACTAAAGGGTGACCAGTCTACACTTTCTCAACGTTTACCAGGAGACCGACTCGCTGCCGTAAAAGAAGACTAAAAACCTTCTCATGAAAGGTGTACAACCAATGATCCAGCCATATTCATATCGTGCCCAAAACTGGAGGAAGTTTACGGATCGACGTTGATTATCGCTTGCTGAATAAGCGTACGCAACCGGACTGCTACTAGCTGCCGATAATTGATGATCTTCTCCAAGAAGTTAAAGGATAAAATTGCTCTACTCTCGATTTATAATGAGCCTTCTATCAAATACCAGTAGTAATCGAGGATGTACAAAAAAGAGCAGGAAATACGCCTTTCAAATTGTTTGAGTTCGTCGGCATGTCACTTGGCTTAAGAAATTCGGCCCAAGCATTCTAAAGGGCAATCAATCATCTGCTGCACAACTTCAAATTGGTGCGCTCGTATCAAGATGATAATCAGGTTTTTTTTTCGAACAGTTACGAGGAACATATCCAGCACCTTCACCGATTGTTCACATCTTTCTAGCCAGCACATCTGTATGTTAACTGGAGCAAATTCCAAATCGGCCAGCCGGAAGAGATTTTCGCAGGCTACCTTGTCTCCGAAAAGGGTATTCAAACACATCATCGACTTTCCGAAATCAGCCGACTCGACTCAGCTGTGCCGTTTCTCATCGGGATGGCCAACTTTTATCGGATTTCACATACGTCAGAAATGCAGGAGCTGCTGACGGGCATGCTTAAAAGCAACACAGCAAAAAAAATCTACCCTGACGGACAACCACAGCCGACGAGGCTTTTCAGCGCTCCACAGACAGCATCTCTGCAGCAGTCACTAAAGCTTTCCTGACGCCGTCACAGCCACTAGCCCTGCAAACAGACGTCCAATTTAATCATTGGGTATCGTGCTGATGGAATGTGGATGCATCTCAGTTTTTTTTCTCTAGGAAGCTATCTTCCTTCATTCGGCAGAGAACTAGTTGTTGTGTACGTGCCAGTAAAACACTTTCAGCGAATTTTGGAAGGCAGGGAATTCAAAACATACTCGGGCCACAAACCCCTCTCCTTTGCACTAGTATAGAAATCTGATAAGTATTCGCCAAGACATCGAGGCAATAGACTTCATTGCTCAGTTCGACACATCCATTTAATATTACCTAGGGGAGGAGAATACTGTTGCCGAAGCCCTTCCATCATCATGCTTACTGTACTGGATGCACGCACAATTGGCACGCAATAGAAAACCGACAAGCAACTATAATTCTTACTCAACAGCTCTCGCGTCAAACTTTATCGCCTCGAGAACGCCTGAACGGAGCATAACGGAGTAATTAAACCGTACCCGTCTGTCACTTAGCGCCACCAAGCTTTTGATACGATACACATCATGTCGCATCTCAGTGGGAGAGCTACTTTCGCTGAATTTTTTCTGGTCCAGTTTGCGCAAGGACGGTCTCACGCTGGGTAAAGCAATGCGTTTCATCCCAGCGGTCAAAAGGCCACCGACACAACCGTGCAGAGCTCGGCGATTTCCACACGCCGGATAGTCAATTCGAACACATCCACATAGATTTGATTAAGCTGCCTGAATCTAATGGATTAACAAACTGCTTAACGATAATCGACCGATACACGTGCTGCTGGTTTCAAGCGATCCCAGAGATTGATATTACGTCGCCGACTGTCACGTGAGCACTAATCGACGGCTGAGCCAATTTCTTCGGTACACCAACTATTATCAGCGCAGATCAGGGCCGGCTGTTGGAAGCAGAACTCATGATGCACCTGGGGCACATTATAGGCGCGAAGCAGATTCATACTACGCCGCACCTTAAATGCTGCCCGGAAATTTCGTGGACAGAGGCTCTTTCCACAGTTCTATTCAGCCTCCGAACCATGTTTAAGGAGGACCTATAAGCTTTACCAGCTGAAATGGTTTTTGGGGCGTCGCTTTGAGTCCTTGGTGAATTCTTTACACAACAGAGCACTCTGTGCAACAGCCCGTCGGATTTTCTCGCCAAACTACACCGGCTTTTTGCAGCTATTCGCCTGGTTCCAACCTCCAGATACTCTTTTTTACCGCCCGTTCGTGTTTTGAGACGAACACCTGCGAGTTTGATGTCAACCGAGCCAGCAAAACACTCTCCACAGACCAGCTGAAATCAGCATATCTGGAGGCATTAGACGAACTCAATTCACCGGAGCTGTGGGAGCAGTCATCCCTACATCAGGTACCCACATTCACCCAGTGCTCAGAGCCAGTGGCCACTCCAACAAATTCAGAGCAGCCGGATAACATAAAACGAGCCAAAGTCTCCTTCTCGCTCCCTTTGGGGGAGAGTAGTCGTGTTCCGTCGCCTGGGCCGGTGAGGCAGTGTACGCGCCGCAAGCAACTTTTATGCCCGCGTAGCGTTTTCGCAGTAAACCAGTGCAAGTCGGCCGGTAGCCTGGTCAAATCTCTCTCGGGAAGAACCCAGCTGATCAGTTGAGTATTTTACTTTGTGATTTTGTACATTATAATAAACTGGTTGTGTCACGAGTTTAGGTTTCCTTTCCGAACCCTCCGCACGAATCGAGGCAACTGTTAGCCTCAGGAACTATTAAAAATTCTTACTCGTGCTCGGAATATGATTTGTCTGTTTTCGATCATGTGTTATGTTTTTCCATACACTCGTGCTTAAAAGCCTCTCGTTCGTTTTTTATAGTATATCTACTGCCCTATTGTTTATAGCATACATAAGAAGATATTGGGTATATTGAACTTACATTGTCCTTCTTATCTGAATTCAAAATTCAAAAGGATAATAAAAACTCACCTCTGTCGTTGTATCATCTTTGATCACAATTTCATCTTCGCCACCTTCCTCTTCTTCCACTTGTGTATTGCTGTTGTTTTCTTGAAGCGTTTCAATATGATCTTCTACTTCTAAATCAGACTTTTTACTTTTAGGACTAGGATTTTTTTTATTTGTTTCGGCATCACCCCGTGCCGATAAATCGTCTTTTTCACGATTCTGTTTACCGTCTTTTTCAGTACTACTACTCCTCTCATCATTATCATCATCAGGCGTTTGTTCGTCTGTTTTCTTTCGCTTGGCTTCTTCTTTAGCTTGTTTGTCGCCCTGAATTTACAATGATTTCATTAGTACAAGATATAGAAAGAGAGTACGTATTTCTTTTCAAATGCAACTTTACATTCAAATAAATATAAATTAGCAATAAAACTACTCATTACCTTTGTGCAGAGATAATAAATTTGATATGTAAGCGGAACACCTATGATTATACTTAGCACAATCCAAACCCATATATGCTCATTAGCGTATTCGATGAATTGACCAATAAATGTTGGCTGGAAATAAAATATGGAGCATACAACTTAAAAGCATGTGATGAAAATAAAACTTTTTGTACAGAGATATTGAAAATATTCTACAAATTCTAATGAGTACGAGTAACAGGTTCCGAGCGATATTTCAACTGAAAGTAGTGTATCAATTTTGAGTTACCTCCTTTGCAAACTTATAAAGGTAACGAATATAGCAACCAACTGGTATGGCACAGTATACAAAGTATAATGCCCACCAGCCCGGCTTGTAGCCCATGTGTCGCAACATACGTTGCCAAAGAGTTTTCTTAGAAACAGATTATTTTGAATTGACTTTCTTACGGAAAAAGAAAAATTTTCAAATCAACATCACTTACCGCATCTCTAAACATTCGATGCCGCTTAATGGAATATGTGGCTGCTGCCCATGCTTCTGCATCAGCAAGACTGTCTGTGATGATTATATTATCGAACAGAATATCTGCAGACATAGACCAAATTTCAATACCAACAGCCGTCTATTTAAACAAAAATATAGCGATCAAGAAAACGGTGTTGAAATATTCCCAGTGGATGAGGGTAAAATAACTTACAATAGGTGCGAGTTTTTTAAATGGTGTCAGATCTTCGAAAAAATCGGGATTTTGTATTTTACGAGGTGCCCATTTGCCTTGATAGTTAGGATTATCAATGAGTGGGGCCCGCCATTTGCCTTTGTAATTTGGATTTGGTACGAACGGAGCCTTCCACAGTCCACAACCTGGAGCTTTCTCGCAAACTGGATTTTCAATAAGAGGCGCTTCCCATTCCCCATCCATTTCAGCATCCCAATCATCTGGCTTCTTAGCATTTGGATCTGTTTTCATGGAATTAGAACAGGTATCCATTTAATTGCTTCTAATATTTTAAAACATCTAAATTGAATTCTAACCTGGAATCATTTCTTCTTCATCATCCAACCATCCTTCTGGTTTTACAGCATTAGGGTCGGGTATCTGTGGAGGTGAGTCCTCATCCCAATCATCCGGCTTTTTAGAATCAGGATCAGGAATCTAAAATTCGTGACCATTATAAAAATTACCTTTCAACAAACCCCTATTCAAACCAACCTTCTCACGTTCGTCCCAATTTTCCGGTTTCACATCGGTTGGGTCATCAATTTCGCGAGGTGGATTCACAGGTGGCGTGAAGTCAGTAAGCATATCTCCTTCATTAATTGTTTTCTCGTCGACTTGAATTCTATATTTGCCATTCGGTTGCAAATAGAGTTGATATAAATGCATAATTTTATCTGTGAACGGTTCTTCCAAGCGATCCCTGTTTTTGAAAAATCAAAATTAAAGTTGTTTAAAATCTCACGTTCCTATTTCATTAAAGAAAATCTCTATAAAAATGTGATGCAATACATACTTTGGCTTGCGACAATGCTTTTCAGTTATTGTTCCATTAATAGGATTAGCGTAACGGAAAATGAAATGAAGTTTAACGTCATTGCCACATTTGTCTGGCCCAAACATAATTGTGTACGGTGTCTTATCGTTGAACTATTCAGAGGGAGAGAAAGACGAAAAAGGAAGACAGTATTAGTTACAATTCCATTAGATTACACTTAAAACGTTGCCCTGCATAGGGAAATAATAGAGGAGCGTATGATTCAATTTACCTTAGTTAGGTCAGCGGTCTCCTTGCCGCTCGATAGTAATTTAATATAGGAGCCACCACAGTCTTGTCCCTCCTGGATTTAATCAAATGAAAAATAGAACGTAAATATTTTGTTTTATTTCATCTTACTGTATAGGAAAAAAGAATCAATCTATTCCTAGGAGATTAGTCTAGTTATCTTGATTTTTTATTTGAATAATGCTTAACTATCTCACCTGCATTGATACTTCATATTGGACAATCAACGGTTTGTCGGGATGGCGAAAATCGAATGGTTTGGTGAGGCGTGAAGCAATAGCCGCATGTTTAGCTTTTGATTTGAGCACCAGGCCCATATCATCCTTCAGAATTTGTCGAACAGGAAATTCAACCGCCCATTCCCCATCATACTTGGCTATTTCCTCGGCTGCGTCATCTTTCTTTGCTTGCGATTTGACCCATTTCTTTGAAAATTCTTCTAAATCGTCGAAATGTTCCGCGAAGTAAAATGTTTCCGGATTAGGCTCAGGACTTGTATATTTATCGGTGTAATCTGGATCTAAATCGTACTGTAATTAGAAAAGAAGTAAAATTAGAAAACATACCTTATGCTTAATCTTAGCTGATTTAATTATAGTGAAATTCTTATGAATGGAATTCCAGAGTAAAAAAAATAGTATCACAAATTCTTGTTTTGTTTTTGAAAGGATTTTATAAGGAGTAATTAAATTTGTGAAGTGTAAACATCTGGTCACCGACTTTAAACCGATTATTGAAAGTGTGTGCGATTCGCATAAAAATGAAGTAATCAATTATTTTGTTTATAAATCCGTAGGCCAATTCCCTTTTCTCTTGAAAAGTTCTTGCTTTTTCTCTCTATTTTTTAGGCTTTTCAAGAAAAAAAATATGAAAATCTTCAAGTCATGGTTTATCAATTGCCACGTTCCAGCCGACGAAAAGGATGATGTCGTTAAGGATGAATTTTATTCACTACTAGAATAGACATTCCGCGACCTGCCTTCTAACGACTTCAAAATACTTCTTGGAGACTTCTACGCGGAAATCGGGAATGAAATGATCCATAGATGGAGCAGCGGGACGGCACTGCCTGGAAGCTGACGTTGGAAACTATTGAGAAAGTAGTTCCCAAGATTAAACATCGAAACAATATGGAAGGATATGAAACACCAACCGTTGCAAGATTAAAAAGATTGAGTAGCCGCGTCAACAATATTTATCGGCAATTTTTGGACTACAATCATCCCTCGTTGGCTTTGTTGAAATTACACCTGAAGAAAGTTCGGAACTTAATCCGTTCATAATTCAGGAGTGAGGTCAGCAATCAATGGGCGGAAAACTGAGGGGTATTAGCCCACAGTCTCGAGTCTCGAGTGAAGGTATCGAATCTTGGAGTCGCTGGTGTTGAGATAAATCTTCTCGATAGGGCTGATATCGAAATTGATAGTAAGACTGCGGATAGAAATAGAAACAGGATTATATGTGAGAGATTGCATAAACTTGGCCTGATTGGAATTCATTTTGAATTGGTTCATCTTTCAAAGCCTGAGAGAAGGAATCAAATATTTTCAGAGGTCGTTGAAGCAAAAGTTTGCGACTTCAAATCAATCCTGAACGGCGAATCAATTCCTCATTTCAATGAAACATTAACATTTGACCTCATACTGAGCATGAATCTTATTGATTATTTTGTCAGCTATGAAGACATGTTTCATATTTGGCAGGATAAACAACAAGAAATCATGTGGTATTGTCGGTATTCCAAATATAGTTCTCCGACATTTGCCTGAGGTTTCTATTAGGAATTATTGTATATTTTTCAACAACATGTTGAGCAATTCATATTCCCCAAACGAGTGGGAAAAGGTCAAAGTCTTTCCAATCTTGAAGAAAGGAAAAGAATCTTCGAGTCCTAAAAGTTATCGCCCAGTCAGCTTGCTACTGAAAACAGGTGTTTGAAGTGATACTCAGCAAAGCATTAAACGCCCACATTGAGAAATAGGAGTTGATACCGAATTGCCAATTTGGTTCTCGTGCCAGACATTCGACCATACATGCGATAACGAAAGTAACACAGACATCTGTTGGAAATTAAATGATAGAGAATGTGTTGGAGAGTGTCTCATTGAGAAAGGAGAAACATTTCGGTATAGTGTGGTTAGATGGATTAATTTTCAAACTCCTTCAGGATAGGTTCCCCAGACACCTTGTCGCCATGATGTGCCATACGTTATACGGGAAATCATTAGTTGTAACTGATGGAAATCTGACGACAAAAAAGGGGCGATTCAAGGTCTTGAAGGGTCTACAGCAGGGAACGGTTACTGCATCTCTGCTTTTCTCAATATTCATTCGCAAGCTATTGAACGGCTTTGATTTTAATCTCTTGCCAATGCGATCATTGGTAGCGTTTGCTGATGATCTAATCATCTATACGGCAGACCGAAAAGCTACAATAGTTCAGAGCAATCTTCAAAAAATGTTTTAATGATATGAAGCTGTACACAGACAATTGGCGAATGAAAATCAATGGGCAGATGGTGCGAAACAAATTTGTTTCGGACAACGCTGCAGGGGGTCAGTCAAGACCTGAAACGTAATTCGAAGGAATTCCACATTATGGAAGGTGAGGTTAGTTCAGAACGGGTTCCACATAAATCCTGTGTTCGATACCTCAGTGTTCATCTCGATCAGTATCTGTACTATACTGAACATGTCAAAATCATGCTCACTAAAGCACAAAATGTAGTCATTTCCCTTCGACGACTCTTTCATTCCAATATATCGATCAAAACGTCAAAGTTATCCGTTACAAGACCCCGGTTTGACCAGTTTTTACATATGGATGTGAGACCTGGTACAACGAGAGTGCTAGTACTATGGAAAGAGTAAGAGTTTTCGAAAGGAAATGTCTTCGTGCATGTACTGGTTTGTATAGAAAGCCTGAGACGGATTGGAAACACTTTATATTGAATAGATTTATCAAACTGCTAGTGACGAGAGTCGATATATTCATATTGAAACTTCTTCGGAATCATATCGCATGATCTGTAACTGTGAGTGAAAACCCTTGGTTTCACAGCCGTTCCACCCTACAGACGGGTATATTGCAACTTGCCTCGCTACTGGCTTCGTTCCTACAGAAGCATTCGTGTATTTGGACATGAAGCGATATGTTTTTGATTCTGACGGCGTGCCAATCATGTATCACATATATAGACGAGCAACCGGTGAGAAGATAAAATATCCTCCGAATTTGAGTTCACGAGATCAACAATTCCAATGGAGATACTCATTTGCTAGATTCGTTGAAGCTGGACCAGCTGAGACGGAGCAATATAAGTATTGGTGGCTGAATGATGTCTAAATTATTTGTGTTTATATTCAGTTTTTGTCCTTTTTATTACTTAGTTTTTGAGTTTCAGCTCATTATTGCTACATTTCGTATTGTATGTTTATTTTATGTTTATTATATTAGGTTTAGTGATAAAGTTTAACGCTTAGGTTAGGAATATTGTGTAAGCATTGTGTAAGTAAAGTTAAGGATTTTTAATTGAATTTGATTAGAATTAGGTTATAACATATTAGGTGTAGGATAGAAGTTCACTGTTGCGTTGCAATTATAAATAATTTTTGAATAGTGTTGGGTATTTTTTCTCCTTTTGAATCATAAAATATGTAACAATTGTTATTAATTTGAATTTGATATTGTTTTTTTTTTATTAAATGTGTTTCATTGCTATGTTTTAAATTTAGAGAGCCATTTGGGCCATTAAGTTTTAGTATGTTTATTATTTGGAATTTGCTTTAAATTCTTTGAACATTTATGATTCTTTGTCTTCTTTTCTGAGCACTACAGCCCATCTCGGGCCTTCACTTCCTGAAAATAGCGCCTCCAGCTGTCTCGGTCCATTGACCGCGTTCTCCAATTTCGAAATCCGAGCAGCGATGAACCGTCTTCATCGACCGAGTCTGACCAGCGTTTCTTCGGTTTCCCCACTGGTCTCCGGCCTTCAGTTCTCTCAACGAATACGAATACCTTTTTGGGAGTTGTATACTTGGCGCTTTGTTTTCCTGTGTATGCAGCTGGTCTTCAAGATCGTCAAAACTGAATAAAGTGTTTTATTTCGGCGTATTTCGTCTCTTTCATTACCAGTTTTCGTTATTTCGGCTCCTAAATACACAAATTCGCCAACAGTTCCGATACTGTATTCGCCAAGTGTGATTTTTTGTGCATTGTAGTGAAATAGGTAAGATATAAATGTCCGTAAAGGACGGCAGCGATGGTCTGCTGCCTCGGCGAAAGAGGATGATGAGATCCGCCGAGATTAGCCTTGTCTAGGAACGCGTGATTGCGCTGGCAGGCTAGCGTTGCGGTGTCGAGGGGCGGGTTCTTTTCCCCAGCACAAGACGCACTACAAAAACATTTTTTGCATCCACGAATTTGGAAAAGGTTTTATCATTATCGACCGAAGTCGAGAAAGGAGGTAACCTGCGAAGGACTATGAACTCGCTGGTTCAGATGACAAATAGGTCCTTGGGAAAACGGACGGACTTAAGGAGACTTCGTCGTTACCGACGAGTCTTATGACCCACAAATAAGCGTGGGGCATCCAGGAGGAAGCGGTGCCCCCTCGCACCTTCCCAATCGGATCAAAATCCAAACGTAGACGTGGCCATATATCTCCCATTTAAGTGAAAAACTCTACAAACATAATTCGCATGAATTTTTCCATCAATTGAGAAATATAAACGTGGCCAATTTATGTTATAGAATTATGCGATGGAATCACATGACTCTATACTACAAAAGGGCACGTGAGCGCAAGGCCACTCTACCCGGCAAGAGCCATTATAAAACATAAGAAGGGCGTGCCCGCTGGCTAGCCCATTTCAGTGGAGGAGCCTGCCATCGTTGCGGATCCTATACCCGGTCAGTTTATGAGAAAGGGATTTCAATACTTTAGGCCCCTGCAAATGATTTTCCGCACTCATTGCATTTATATAGGTCCGGATTAGAATGCTCTTCCAATACGTGTTTCCTTAATTTCGATGGTAGCTGGTATGACCGATTACATATTTCACACTTATATACATCGGGATTCAACTGACAAGCTTCATGAAGGGCTTTATGATATTTCAATGTCTCAGCTCTTGCAAATGACTCGCTGCATTCTTGCATTTGTAGAGGTCTGGACCGGTATGATAGCGCTTGTCATGCCTCCTCAAATTGTGTCGTTGGGCAAATGATTTGTTGTAATAGTATTTGGACTTCGGAGGAAGTGTCTTCGTCACGATTCACACAATTGACTGGACACGATAAAAGTGTCGAATAATTCTTGCAGTAATCAGGTGGCAGGTGGATTTCTTTTTCTGGATATAAGATGTCAGCAAAATTTATTCACTGGTACGCGATGCGCACCTTTCAAAACAAAAAAAAAACGTCATGCTCTAGTTCAAATTTCAAAATACACGGAGCGTTGGTCTGCAACTCAAACGTTTCGATAGCTGCTATCAAAATCATCCACTTGAACAATTTCTCACACGAAATTTCCACTTTTAACGAAACTAGAAATTCACCATCTCAACACCCGCTAATTGCATCTCGATAATTATTTTTTATTCTCTCGCTTGCATCTCGTTAATTAGTTTATTTTTCACTCAGGGTCTTATCTCAAAAATACAGTAAATCTTAAACCGTTGGCGAATATTCGTTTAACACTGATTGGATACACGGGGAAATGACAGGAAACAAATTAAATTGCACGCAAAATGACACTGAAGCAAAAAAAAAAAAAAATTCTTTTCATTTGGCTTTCCCGATAAGATAATTTCATGGAATAATCGGAAATTTCCGTGATTTATCACAACCGGGACCTCATGACATCACCGGGATCGGATATCGTCTCCCCTCGCAAAACACGTTCCCAACCAAAGAACATCTCGTCGTCTCCCTACGGATGTTTCTTTTCGACTTCTCTTTTGTTATCTCTCGTCACCTTGCGGACCTCCTCACAACGGCAGCTCGCGAGGCTTCCATCCATTCCGCTGCACACTTGCTTTCGCCAGTGCAATACGTGCATGTGCAACAGGAAAAGAGTTGCCATATCAGCATTTTACTTGCAGATTTGAATTTTTTGGAATATAAAAATTTATATGGAAAAATTCAAATAATAGTAGGAAAAGGTAAAACTCAAAATGAAAAGTCTAAATTTAATATATAAAACAAAATGATCTAGAATTGATATTTAATAAAGAAAATTTTCAAGATTCGTAATTTTAAATTGGAATAGTAAAAAAAACGTCTTTTTTGATTCTGCAAGTAAATTCCGGATAGGTGTTAGAAAGATTTGTGAGCGGTTTGCTTAGGCGACGGCTCGATTATTACACATTTACGCAATTTAATTCCTGCTTGTTGCAAAATAAGTTGTAATTGATGCTGCACGACGGTAGCCTCTGCCAGACTGTTGGAACCAGCCATGCCGTCATCAACGTAAAAGTTATTCAGGAGAATGTGAGAGTGGTGATGTTCTCATTTGGTAGCCAAATACCGTAAGTGATCGTCAACAGTTGGTAATATTTCATGTCTGCCTGAGGATTGCTTCTCAATAAAATCAGTTGGAACATGCAATCATTCTCTACAACGAAAATTTGCCGGTACATTTACTGTATATCTCTGTATATCTGTAGGAAATTCATATAGTGGCATCCGGAACCAATGTCAAATAGTAAACAGCCACTCTGAATGACTGAACCTGAGTGCAGAACATCGTTCAACGATTGATGATGTTTTACACGATGCATCAAACACTACTCGCAATTCTGTAGTGCTGCTATCAGGTATTATTATGTTTGGCAGAGATCTGCTTCATATTCACTTCCTTCATGTGTCCCAAATGTTTTAGATTCTTCCATAAATTTATTGTTTTTTTTACGAGGGTGGTTCAAATATGATCGTGACAAATGCTGTAGATGGTGCGTATGTATGTTTTAAAGGTTGTGGCTTGAGTATGTGATAGCTGGGTCCCTTACGAACAGTGTGGCATAGTTTTCGTCGAGAGTGCATGTTTCACGCGCGTGCTACGACCATGAGTGAACGTCAAGTGCCGACCGCTAGTGCGTAACGTATTGTCATTTTTTAGTGTGGGAAATTTTTCTGCGTTTGCGAAATTAGTTCGGTAGTGAGTGCCTGAGTAGGGCTGCTGTGTTTAAATTAGCTGAAGCATTCAAAGATGGTCGCGAAACCTTCAAGAATGAGCCGCATGATCGTCGACCGTGAACCAGCATCACACCAGACAACACTTGCCGCGTAGAACTCACATTGGAGGACCGTAGGATGAATGTTCGAGGTAGAGTTCGTGCGCACATGGTTGTCCGAGTTGTCCAAGGAATTCGTCGATACTGGCATTCCGGAAAGGTGGCCAAAATGCGTATGTATGGGGCAGTACCTAAACTGTAAATTTTTGTAATTTTTTCGATAATAAATAAACTTTTCAGAGCATTTGTCTCCATCATAGTTCTAGATTTCTAGTCAGCCGTCTCTCTAGTGCAAGAAATCGTTTCAATGCAATTTGCTTGGACTAACCAACGATTGTTGGATCTACTGTGAATGGCTACATAACAATGAAACGCCTATTAAGGTCTCTTTTAACCATTTGTGTAAAGTGATTTTCACATTGCTTCTCCGCAGCTGTGAAGTTTGACTCCGAGTTGACAACTTCTTTCAACTGCCAAAATCTTTACATCAAGCGTTTGATCTTACCTTCACTCTCACTGTTAATCCCGCAAGTTGCAAACATTGATGATATTTGTTTTGTGGTTGGATGGTGAATGCCATTTACGCACAGAGTGTGGGACTCCCATGCTCGCAAGAAGGCGACTGGACCACCCACTAAACACCTCCCCTGGCAACCCGAGAGCTCAGCCTGGGACCGGTTGACACATCACTTCTCGTTTTGTTACGCCGTGAGGCGCCTTCAAGCTGGGGGATCCCTCTTCTATCGAGAGGAGAGAGGGGAAGAGGAAGTGCCAGCCAAGCGATTCCCAGCCCGAACGCCCCCGGGTGCTTTTAGTCCCTTTTATCTTTTTGGACTGCCCGAACATAATGTGCCACCTGATTCCATTTGTCAACCAATTCGAGCATCATCGCGACTATATTATCTGGGGTGAGCGCTCCCGTCTCCCTGTAGAGGTCCCTTCGCAGCCTGTCCCATTTTCTGCACGCAAAAAAATCGGGGGAGTGAAAACACCCATGCTCGCTCAGAAGCTGGGTCAGATAGAAGTCAGTCTCACCATGCCTTCGAATTAGCCACGGTCTCACATCTAGGATGAGGCGCGCTAGTGTGACACCCAGACAATGTTTTTAACATCGGTATAAGGGTGCACACAAAATTATGTGGTCATTCTATTAATCTTTTCTCGTCCAATTCGTGATCAGCTCTCAGAGATAAAAAAAATTATAAATTCGACGCAGTGAAAAAACTCTGAGTTATAAAATAGCTGTCTCTTCAAGCATCTCGACGATAGGGTTTCAAAAATGCCCGAAGATGCTATGTTGAACTTTACTGGACTGAATTTCAAACGTTATTAATTAATTATTCTTTAAGCCTTTTCTTAAAGACTATAAGTGAGTTTGCTTCCTTAACTGAATCAGGAAGATTGTTGTATATTCGCAGCGCATCATTTGTAGCATCTTTCTTCAGACGGTCCGTTCTTGCAAAAGGTATTACGAATTGATTTGCATTTCTAGCATTGTACTGATTTTTTTGCGATACTTTAATAAATTGAACTTGTGATGACGATTTTGATTGTAAACATTTGAAGATAAACTTGGCTTTCTCCATTTCAATGATTTGAGGAAAGGTTAATGCTTTCGCTGATTGGTACACTAATCTGGTTTGATGGAGCATCGGAAGATTTACAATGTTTTTATACGGTTTGGTGAGCATTCTAGAGATGATATTAAGATGCTGCTTTGATGACTGGCTTCAAATTACTACTCCATAATGTAGTTTCGACAGTACGAATGCATTTAGGATCATCTGCTTGATGTTTTTTGGAAAACCTTCATATCTTCCAAGTAGTCTGACAATAGGAGCTAATTGTCTCAAGTTATTAATGTGTGATAACCATGTTAGTCTATGGTCAATGATAAGTCCAAGATACTTGATCTCCGTTACTCTTTCTAGTTTTTCGTCATTAATTTTTATGTCCATGTCAATGTCACCTTTATTCTTTTGCTTGAAAATGACGAATTTTGTTTTTGAAGTACTCTGTGCTAGTTTACTTTCAATCAGCCACGAATTATATGTTTTTAGATCCTCATTAATGGTGTTTTCAAGGTAATCTCTTTCGTGTCCCGAGTAAAGTAGTACTGTATCATCTGCGTATAGTGCATAATGTCCTTAAAGTCCACGTGTATTCAAATTATTAGTGTATAACATGAATAAGGTTGGGCCAAGTATCGAGCCTTGTGGAACGCCCGATTTCATGAGAGCAGCGTCGCTCAAAACTTTATTGACTGCGGTTCTCTGCGATCTGCCTTTCAAGTAATTTCTAAATAGCTGATTTGCATTGCCTTGAATACCATATAATTCCATTTTACGAAGTAGAAGATCATGATCCACCGTATCAAAAGCTTTTTTCTGATCCACAAAAATCGCAGCAACATAATCTCCTTTATCCAGGCCTGTATTGATGAAATGCGTGACTGAAAGGAGGGCATCAAAAGTTCCTCTATTTTTCTGGTATCCAAATTGTTGTAAATTTAAAATTGAGTTTTCCGAAATGAAAGATGTTAGGCGGTTATTTATTAGTTTTTCGAAAGTTTTACTAAACCCTGTTAAAAGGCCGATCGGGCGGTGGTTGTTTGGATCCATTCGGTCTCCTTCCTTGAAAATTCGGACTATTTTAGCTAGCTTCCCTTCCTCTGGAAACGTTCCTTTTCTAATTAAGGTAAGTTGCAATATAATCAGCTATCAGTTCTTTAATGAGTTTTATTTTATCCATGGTTATGTTGTCAATCCCGGGTGCTGTATTTTTCTTCATTTCCTCAATGATGTTTATAACTTCAGATTTGTTAGTTGGATAGCCGAAAAAAATTATTGAGTGTACTTGCAGCTTTAAATGCATTTAATTGTGTAGTTGAGTTCTCTCATCTGAAAGAAGATTCCTGGGCTAATGAGTGACGCTGTGAGTTACTTTTAACTTCGTTTATTATGTCCCATATTTCATGTGGTTGTCAGCCGCTGCATCCAGTCTTTTGGAATAGTACAAAGCTTTTGCTTCTTTCACAGCGCATTTGGACAATTTGTTTGCTTTGTTATACATGAATTTTGGTGACTGATCGTTCATATTCCGTTTGTAGTCCATATATGCCTTCCGCTTGTTCTTGCTTGCCTCAATCACTTTTTGAGTAATCCATGAATGCTGAATGCTTTTTTTCTCTTTAGTCGCGTTGTCTTTAGCTTCTGCTATAATCTTTGAAAGTTCCATTAGGTTTGTAGGTCTGCGTTGTTCTAATAATCGTTGGATGTAAGATTTGAAGAGGTCCTTGTTCAAGTATCGGAAAGATTTGTAAGCAGGCCTCAGTTTATGAGCGCTTATGCCTTGAATGTTTATTTGTAAAACATGATGATCTAGCTCTGGCCAATCCTCATATATGAAATTAATTTTTTCCGCAGTTGGCTTATCGCTTGTGACTATGTGATCGAGGCAAGTATTTGCAACAGGACGGGTAGTTGTTTCTTGGTTCACGATAATAGCACCATTTATATCCAGAGTATCCTTATATAGCCTTGATTCTGAGGAATCAATTATATCGATGTTTGTGTCAGCTATTGTAAGTAGATTTTTTTCTGAGGAATAAAGGTTGTCTAGTACCGAGCATAGATCTTGCGCATTCAGACGGTTGGGGTTGTAGAAAGTACCAATTTCAATTTTTTTCCTATGTAGTTTATTTCGATTATTATAATGCAGTATTTATCAGGTGTGACGCATTTAGTAATGAAGTTTATTGTATTTTTTACACTTCTTCGCGCAATGCGCCCAAGACTGCTGCCAATCGTCGAGTGAGCGCTGTCCCTCCTCGCGGACAACCATCTCCCTCGTTTGGACGCAGATAAATAGAGCGGCGCTCTCTAGCAACAAGGCCGACAGGTATCACGTCTGCAATGACTTTCACCGCCGAATGAAAGACTGTCGGATACAAAGATGCAATCCTCAGCGCTCCTCTTCTCTGTACCTGTGCCAGGCGTTTTCAGTAAACCTCATTACTAAGAGCGTCGCCCCATACTTCTGCTCCGTACAGTAACACTGACCTTACAGCACTCATCAAGAGGCGTCTTCTTGATGGGCTGTTACGAACGAGCGAGTGGAACTTCCGCCTATCGTTTAGCGCTAAAAGCGTCAGCCAATGAAGCCAATGCACATTACGGCAGATAAACAACATCATGATAACCATGTACGTTGCGGCCGCTGTGAAGCTTCAAAATATGGATGACGCATACACGGCAACGAGTAACCACAAGCGAGAAGCATGTATGAGCAAGCTCATGGAATAGCGATCATGTGAAAGCTTCTGCCTGCCGACTGAGAGCTCCGGCGAATATGAGGGCAAAAAGCTTTCCTCGCTCATATGTAACGTATCTCCCCCAAGCTGGCTACGATAATATCATAATATTGCAGAATGGCTCTCATCATCTACAAATTGATAAGGTGAAGCGGGGAGAGAAGTTCACAGTAAATGAGAACTCACGTTCTCATCGTCTCAGCGGTTTTAGCGGTAAGCTAGATCAAAAGCTCGTTTCACGACCATTTATAAACAATTTATGGAGTACATTCAGTCAATCGGTATTCAAGTCCAAAAGGGAGCGTGCTGCTACCCAGTATTTTAAACGTACGTGCAATAACGCGATTCAAGTTCGAGTTCGAAGTGCTGTCCAGTATTCGACAAAATGGTGAGGGGTGAGGCGTTGGCTTGTGCCACGGTCCTCAATCGGCCTTTTGGCGTTTCACGTCGTATGGCCACTCCGATCCAATAGCTCGTCCAGATGTTACCCTCTTCAGGCTGGCTGATAGTAGATAAATCCAATTTAAACTAAATTAAAATAAATTCAATTGTGATGTGAATGTTTTAAAAAGATGAACAATAAAATAGAGCGATTCTTTAAAATTAACTCTTGTTTTGGTGTTCTGGTTTTGATGGATAGAGTAGCAGGTAAGTGGTGTTACAGCGAGTTCTCTCTCCGGGAGCCTTGATGATGTATATAGGATACGCATCAAATTGAGCTCCCAGTTATACCAGTATACATAGGGTATACTGGTTATGCAACAGGGCTGGGTCACACTACGGTGGCCATAAGTGGACTCAGAGCCGATACTCCCGAAGCAGCCTTCTCAGCCGTTGTCCTGATTTGCTCAGAGAATCTCATCTTCGAGTCGATCAGTAACCCCAGGTACTTCACCGCTGGTTTTGATTCGATTTGTATATCTCCAATATTGATCATCCTTACTCTTAGGGCTAGGGATGGGCCGATACTACGGTAACAGTGACTAGGAACCGAGTATTTGCTTGTCACTGTTGGCACATGTTCCTAAAAACCAATAATATCGGTTCCAAACAGTCACTGTTACATTTCATATTGCTGAATACAAGAGATAGTACATTCACTTGCCCAGCATACACGCGAACACCTATTTTCAGATGCACACGAAAACAAGAAACTCGATGAACATCATGTGACAACAAGCAACCGATTTGCCACCAAAAGTTGTACTCTTCGCCCAACTCTGTTCCCAAGTCACATTTTTACTTAATAGAACCGATTTGGCTGATGAGTACAATTTCTCGTATATGTGACTTTCCAAATCAGTTTCTAAGTCACTGTTTCATTCAGTCACAATGAGTACTTGTACTCATCGGGCCTGGAGTCACAGTTCCAAAAAGTCACAGTTACAGGAACTTGTAATCATGAACCAAATCCGTTTTAAGTCGATGTTCCAGTCACAGTTGCGGGAAATTGTACTCACCGGCAAATTCGGTTTGATACAGTTTAATGTGACTTGGAACAGACTTGGGTCACTGTGACTCTTGGACCGATAATGCATATGAGTACAAGTTCCCACAACTGTGACTGGAACAGAGTCTTGGAACTGATTCTTTTGTGGATATTAGGCATTCTGCACATTAAAGTGGCAATATGCATTATATGTGTTTACGTTACATGACTTGTGCATGGATAGATAGATAGGAAGGGTAAAATTTTATGAGCTGTTTGAATATAAACAATATTTTGCGAACAGTCTTGTAAAAGGTTTTTTAACTTGATAGTATTTCATTGATGTATTTAACACTAGAGTGCACGCGCACACATTTTTAGGATTTTGTAAAAAAATGTTATTTCAAAATCCTAAAATCGGTATCAGTCTGCCCGTCTGTCCGTCCGTACGTATGTCACAGCTGTTTTTCTCGGAAACTATTAAGTCAAGTCAAGTCAAGTCAAAAGCGCTTTATTTAATACTCATCGTTATAAATTTTAAAAGAATATAAAGCAAATTCCAAATAATAACAATCAAAAAACTTAATGGCCCAAATGGCTCTCTAAATTTGTACGTTATCATAAACTCATTTCATCAAAAAAAAAAAAAAAACTATAGCAAATGCAATTAATTACGATTATTACATATTTTTACAATTCAATTGGAAAAAGGAGAAAAAACCAACCAACACTATCCAAAAATTATTTATAATTAATACACAACAGTGAAACTTTGATCCTACACCTAATATGTTGTAACTTATTTCTAATAAAATACAATCAAAAAAACTTTATCTTATACTAAAAATACTATAACAATGTTCCTAACCTAAGTGTTTAATCTTATCTCTAACGGAATATAGTAAACGTTACATATACCTAACCTATACCTGATTTTAACAAAAATATATAACAATACTAAATGTAGCAATAATGAGCTGAAACTCAAAAACTAAATAACGAAAAACACCAAAACTGAAAACAAACACGAAAAATTTAGACATTGTCATTCAGCCACCAATACCTGGATTGCGCCGTCTCAACTCGATCAGTTTCAACGAATCTAGCAAATGAGTATCTCCATTGAAATCGTTGGTCTCGTGAACTCAAATTCGGAGGATATTTTATCTTCTTATCGGTGGCCCGTCGATATATGTGATATATGACTGGGACGCCGTCAGAATCAAAAACATATCCATTCATGTCCAAATACACGAATGCTTCTGGAGGAATGAAGCCAGTAGCGAGGCAAGTCGCTATATACCCGTCTGTAGGGTGGAACGGCTGTGAAATCCAAGGGTTTTCACTCACAGTCACAGATCTTGCGATATGATTCCGAAGAAGCTTCAATATGAAGATATCGACTCTAGTCACTTCAGCAGTTTGATAAATTCTTCTATTCGATATATAATGTTTCCAATCTGTCTCAGGCTTTCTGTACAAACCAGTACATGCACGAAGACATTTCCTTTCGAAAACTCTTAATTTTTCCATAGTACTAGCACTCTGGTTGTACCAGATCTGACATCCATAGGTCAAAACTGGTCTAACCAGTGTCTTGTAACAGATAATTTTGACCTTTTGATCAATGTATCTGGAATGAAAGAGTTTTCGAAGGGCCATGACTACTTTAAGTGCTTTACTGAGCATGATTTTCACATGTTCAGTATAGTACAGATACTGATCGAGATAAACACCGAGGTATCGAACACAGGATTTATGTGGAATTCGTTCTGAACTACCCTCGCCAGCCATGATGTGGAAATCTTTCCAATTACGTTTCAGGTCTTGACTGACCCCCTGCAGCGTTGTCCGAAACAAGATTGTTTCACACTTCTGCGCATTGATTTTTATTCGCCAATTGTCAGTGTACAGCTGTACATCATTGAACATTTTTTGGAGATTGCTCTGAACTATTGTAGCTTTTCGGTCAGCCGTGTAGATGATCAGATCATCAGCAAACGCTACCAATGATCGCTTTGGCGAGACGTTAAAATCAAAGCCGTTCAATAGCTTGCGAATAAAGATTGAGAAGAGCAGAGGCGCAGTAACTGTTCCCTGCTGTAGACCATTCAAGACCTTGAACTCGCGCATTGTTGTCAGATTTCCATCGGTTACAACAAACGATTTCCCGTATAACATATTACACATCATGGCGACAAGGTGTCTGGGGAACTTGTCCTGAAGAAGTTTAAAAATAAGTCCATCTAACCATACCGTATCAAAGGCTTTCTCCATATCAATGAGACATGCTCCAACACATTGTCTATCATTTAGTTTCCAACAGATGTCTGAGGTTACTTTCGTTATTGCATGTGTGGTCGAATGCCTGGCACGAAAACCAAATTGGCAATTCGGCATCAACTCATTTTCCTCAATGTGGGCGTTTAATGCTCTGTTGAGTAACACTTCAAACACCTTGCTGATGTTAGGCAGCAAGCTGATTGGGCGATAGCTTTTCGGGCATGAAGATTCTTTTCCTTTCTTCAAGATCGGAAATACCTTAGCCTTTTTCCACTCATTTGGGAAATATGAATTGCTCAACATGTTGTTGAACAATATGCAATAGTTCCTAATAGCAACCTCAGGCAAATGTCGGAGAACTACATTTGGAATACCATCATTACCACATGATTTCTTGTTGTTTATCTTGCGAAATATGAAACACAAGTCTTCATAGCTGACAAAATAATCAATTAGATTCAAGCTCGGTATGAGGTCAGATGTTAATGTTTCATTGAAATGAAGAATTGATTGGCCGTTCAGGCTTGATTTGAAGTCGGAAACTTTTGCTTCAACGACCTCTGAAAAAATTTCGTTCCCTCTCTCAGGGTTTGGTAGATGAACCAATTCAAAATGTGTTCCAATCAGGGCAAGTTTATCCAATCCTTCACAAATAATCCTGTTTCCATTTCTATCCGGAGTCGTACTATCAATTTCGATACCAGCCCTATCGAGAAGATTTATCTCATCACTAGTGACTTCAAGATTCGATACCTTCACTCGAGACTTCTTGCGGAATATGCTATTCACTTTCGCGAACACGCCGTCTGGGTCCTGTGGGCTAATACCCCTCAATTTTTCCGCCCATTGATTGCTGACCTCACTCCTGAAGTATGACCGGATTAAGTTCCGGACATTCTTCAGATGTAATTTCAACAAAGACAACGAGGGATGGTTGTAGTCCAAAAATCGTCGATAAATATTGTTGACGCGTGTGAGAAGGAGGCTTTTCAATCTTTTCAACCTTGCGATGGTTGGTGTTTCATATCCTTCCATATTGTTTCGATGTTTAATCTTGGGAACTACTTTCTCAATCGTTTCCAACGTCAGCTTCTCTAACTTCGACAAATAGACATCTATTTCATCGTTAGTTAGATTTCTGTCATTAGGAACCATTGAGCAAGAGTTGCCGCCATCAGAAGGGGGACATTGCTTCTGGTACTCCCGATTAAACTTCTTTTGAAACTTTCCCCAGTCTGTTTTTTTGAAATTCAACCGATGATTTTCATGTTGAACTGGAATGAGGAAGAAATCATCCCTGTGATGATTGATTTCCATTACGATTGCGTTATGGTCGCTATCATAAGGAAGCACCTGCAGTTTCCGTTGAGGACTATTAAAGTTGAATTCGAGTCTTGCGTCAGCAATGCAAAGGTCCAAATATGAATTTGTCCTAGGGTATGTTGGGAACTCCGACCCATATAGATTGCACCTGTATTCAATTTGGTTCTCTGTTATCCACGATTTCAGGAATACACCTCTTGGATTATTGGTGGCGTTCAGCCATGATGTATGCTTGGCGTTCAGGTCACCAGCAAGAATATAATAGTTATGCAGCCTGTTCAATTCGAGTATTTCGAACAAGGAATTGAGTTCCTCCTTGAGCTTGAGAACAGTTCCACCAGTTGCATAGGCAGAGATAACGAAGAGGTTATCCCCACCTGGCAGTGAGATTTTGATAACGGACACTTCAAGAGATTCAAAGCTTTTGAATTCGACTTTTTCAATATTTTGGAAACAATAGGGTCTTCGTACCAATATCCCGGTGCCACCTCCCCCATCACCTATTACCCTATCGTTTCTTACGAATTCAAAATCCTTGAATGTCATGAAGTGTCGGAAACTATTAAAGCTAGAAACATGCAATTTTGCAGGTAGGTCGAAACTGGTGTCCTTTTCAAAGTTCCAATGCAAAAAAAAATTATAAAGTTTTTAAGGGAGTCTCCCCATATATGGAGGTGACCCTTAAAATTTTTTTTTGTCAAGTATATTCGATATGGGTATCAAAAGAAAGGTCTTGGTTAGGACTTTCAGAATCAGGTGTCAAAAGTGGTATAACAAAGTAGGGGAGTACGGGGGAAGTCAAATTAGGGGAACATTTTGTGTCCCCGCCCCCTCGCGATTGGACACCTTTGATCGGAAAAATCTAAAAAAAAATCATAAATGTAGATATTAATGAGTATAACAACGACAAACACCTTAGAAGTCGAAATTCACTCAGCTTTGTGAAGAAGAGCATTATATAAAAAATTTACTTTTTTCTTCATAAAATTGCAAGGATATCCTTAAATTCAATGAAACTTGGCATAAGTGGTCCTATACAAGATTGTTAAATTCTGCAAGTTTCATAAAAATCGATAAATATTTACGGTAGTTATAGCCATTTGAATTTTCTCAAATTACAACAACACATTCATTGAATTTTTCGACCATGTGGGCTTTCCGTCGACTCAGACATTACAGTTTTGATTGGATCTTCTCAAAATTTTCCAGAAAAGATGTATAACATAAATCTTTGAGAAATAATTCACTCGATAATATAAGAAGTATCACAATAAAATGGCACCCTCTTAAATTAAAGAAATGTTTGTTGTTCCTTTAAACCAAATATTTGATGTAAACGTTATTGAATCATTTCTTGAGTATGTTCATAACTGGTGACTGCATATCATATTTTGAGTACAAAATCCTTCTGACACGAGCGTAGGTCTGTCTACCGATTTGTTTTTATGAGTGCTTGCGTAGCATACTAGGGTTGGCCATTTTAAAATCACTATCAGTTACTTTTCAGATAATACATATACGTGTTCTTCTCTGATGAACAAACTTCTTTTGTATAACTAAAAGAAAACGAAAATTACAAACAATCTTACGGATACGTAAGAAAATTTAATAAAAATGATTTATCTGACGTTCAAGACAAAAATATCTTTGACTGAAAATTTATGATTTATTTCTTATATTCGTAACATTCAAGGTATTTTATTGCCTGGTAATCGGGGAAAATCCATTTCTTAAAAGTTTTGCACCATTTTTATACGAATAAAATTTTGGGTTTTTGAGTAGGACCAGAGTTGCAGTTGCAAAAAAGTGCATTAGCGCTGGCATTTCGCGTAGTTCACAAATTTAGTAAATGAGGCTTTCCTTTAATTGCAGCGCTCTAGCACACTTATCTGAAAAGTTATTGCTTATAATGTTACCCTGGTCTTTTATAGTAGTCCATGCGTGCACTCTAGTGTTAATATTTACAATATTGAAGAAAACAGAGATTAAATTTTGGGTAAAATCTATTGATTTGGTAGCGAAGCGAGTTAGAAAAGAAAACAACTCCTGCTGTTGGACGTTTTGTTTTCCCAGATGCGAAATGTTAATATAGTTTTATTGTTCACAAGTTTTTCATATAAACACAAAATCTTCTTTCGAATGGAAATATAAATAATGGGTTTATATTTGTTTAATAAGGATTTTGAGATACATGTTTGTCCATGCCAACTGATCAGGCTTTTAGGAAAATTTTCAATCCTCAATTAATCAATAAGATTACTTAGTATATTTTGAAGATCGATCGGGTCGGGTTGCATTTAGCAAATAACTTAGAAAAGTCTCGTATGTTGTAGTTGTAGTTTCATCAGTGTTATATGTGAAGGGAATATTTAGAAATTGACTTGTTAATGAAGAAAACGTTATTTTGATTGCGAATTGGAAGTGAATATTTAGAAAGTGACTCGTTAAACTTTATTTTGATTGTGAATTGGAAAAAGTTTCAATATGGCTCCGCGAATGAAAAAAAGTTCCATTTGGGAACATTTTACTCAAATTGACAGTGTAAGTGCCAAGTGTAATATTTGCAAAAGTAATATAAGTTATATATCATCGACGACTAACTTAAAAAAGCATGTTCTCCGCAAGCACCCCACAGTTCAAATACTTGTTGAAAGTGAAAAACGACGGAATATAGAAGAACCTTCAGCAACATCATTGGGATCTTCAATTTCTGCTTCTTCAAGTGCTCAACAATTAAAAGTGCAACCACAACCAGGACCAAGCACTGAAACATCAAATGTGAGCCATCCTCTTTTGTCAGTTAGTTCAACGCAAGCAAGAATATCTTCTTATATTCCAGCGAAAATTTCGGAGCAGTCGAAGAAAAAGATAGGTTGTGAGTTTTTGAAGCTTTTTACGTTGGACTACCAGCCGTTTTCGATCGTCGAAGATGACGGGTTCAGAGCATTCTTTCGGGCATTAAATCCTGCTTATGAACTTCCCACGAGGAAAAAAATATCTAAGCAATTGATACCAGCTAGATATGAAGAAGCAAAAATGAAACTGACAACCTTGTTCTCTGATGCAAAGGTGAAGTCATTGTGCTTAACGACAGATTGTTGGACATCGTTGACCAACGATAGTTACATCGCGATATTGGTGCATTTAGTTTTGGGTGGAAAGCTTTTGAGCTTAACATTAGATTGTTGTGCAATTCAAAAATCCCACACAAGCGAAAGTTTGGCTGAGATCATAAGAGCAACCTTAGATACTTGGGGATTAGCAAAAAAATTTATATTTTCCGTGTCTGATAATGCACCAAATATTAAAAATGCATTAAAAAACCATTTGAGGTTGAAACACATGGGATGCGCAGCACACAAGCTACACCTCATTGTGGAAAAAGGTCTCGATGAAGAAGAAATCGCCGCAATGATAGAGAAAGCTAAACGAATAGCTCTTCATTTCAAACTATCAACTAAATCGTGGAACATGCTACGCGAATGCCAAAAAAGAAAAGGTATCGAGAACCCCAAACGCATTATCAATTCTATGCCAACGAGGTGGAACTCGACATTTTTAATGTTAAAACGGTTAACAGAATTGCAAATTCCTTTAACTACAACAATGGCACATCTGAATATTGACATTCAGATGATTAACGCAAATGAATGGAAAATTATCAATGAACTTTGCCAAATTTTAAGTCCATTCAACGATATCACCCAAGTTCTAAGTTCCCAAAAATTCCCAACTGCTTGTGGCCTCATTCCTATGATAAACGGATTGGTGGATGTGTTGGATAGGTTTTTAAGGGAGGAAGAGCACCGAGAATATAGTCAAGCCGTCAAAAAAATGTGCAAATATTTTGATGAACGAGGTCAACAGCATGGAGCGATTCGGAGGGATTGAGCGCAGTGGCACATTAGCGGTATCTACATTTTTAGACCCTAGGTTCAAAACTATGCCCTTTAAAGATGGAACCTCAGCGGAAGATGCTAAAAAAAAAAGTGAAAGAGCTAATAATGGCCAAAATGCAACAGGATGAAGAGCAGACAGAGGAGCCTCAACAAACCGATGAAGCAGTTGATAAAATGTCTATTTGGCATTCATTTTTGAGTGCATCTAGATCCAATATTCAACCTTCACGTGTCATTTTTTTTCGTGTCATGAATATCATACAAGTTTTCATTTGCACAGGTGGAAAAGAAGCAAGAGCGATTATCGAGCTTCAACGATATATGGAAGACAGCCGCATCCAGCTTTCTGAGGAGCCAATCAAGTGGTGGGAAGAAAAAAAATGTTATCCTATTCTGCATGGTGACCCAAGAAAGATTGTGTGCTGTTGCTACATCATTTTCATGCGAGCAACTTTTTTCCAAAGCAGGTATGATACTTTCGAAAAGAAGATGTCAACTATCGGCAGAAAAAGTTCAAATGCTATTGTTTCGAAATTCCAACGAAAAAATATTATCCGAAAATGTTTAATGTACGAGTATTATTGTTTGTCGTTGAAATAAAGATATATGTATTATTTCCCCTTGATTGACTTGCCTTATTTGGTTAAAGTATTACATACATATATACAATGAGGACCCTATTATTAAATATTACGATTAAAAATTGCGATAGTTTTTGAGTTACAGCAGGAACGAATAAGTATTTTGTAACAGGAACTGGACCGTTAACTTGGAAATGTTACTCGCCGTCACTGTAACCATTGGAGCTGTTACTCAAAAGGACCGATATTGCCCATCCCTACTAAGGGCCCCCTTTAGCTTAAGGTCATAAGTGTTCGGAGTAAGGACGAAATCGTCTCGCGTCCCACGGGCGTTAATCGAGCATCGGCGTCATTTTTCAAATGTCAATTCCTTTGGCAGGCCTCGACACCGTCGACGCGATATCCTTCTAACGTACATTATCGTGAAGCAAAATTTCTTTGTAGTGGGCCCTTGTGCTGAGGAAAAAGAATCCGCCCACGACACCGCAACACTAGCTTGCAAGCGCATTCACGCGTCCTCAAACAAGGCCTTATTATCTATTCTCCCTGCAGTCCTTTACGGACATTTTGAACATCGCAAAACAATACATATAGTTTGCTTATAAAACCCTTCTGGCGGGGTCACTCTCTTGCTACTTCGAATTGTTTCGATTCAGATTCATCTCGTTGAGATTGTACGAGTATAACACTTTTGACTCCTTTCCCCACTATCAGGAAGTTATTAGAAACTGGCAAATGAGGGAGTGTGTAATGTATTCCTATTTACACAAATTCATTATAGTATGCCTTTTATCTATGAATATAGACCTAAATCTCTAGATTTTATTGCTATCGTAATCTCTTATCTTGAATAAAATAAAGAAAAATGAAGTTTCAATTGTTTGAAATCATATCAACGAATTTGTCTAGAGATCTACATAAATCACACATTAACGAAAAAAATATGGGAAAGCCTGGTAGATTAAAATTAGGCCTATATAGCTCAATAAATATCAAAAGATTTTAGTAGAATTAAACGACGTACAACTTAGTACGCTACGAGAACTGTCAATTAGAAATGCATATTTCATTGACACAGCATACCGTAATTTGTACTTTGATCAATCACCCCAGCTACGGTCTCGGGTAGATTCTATAGTTAATATCGACAATGACAGTTGTCGATTACATCACAAAAATTTCAAAATTAACAAAGAAATACCCCCAACCGGCGAAAGTGCAAAGAACCATTTCACACTTCCTGTTCACATAACCTCAACTGTCGTCGACCCCGACTCCTAATTGGGACACGTACGTCGCGTTCGTACAATGCACGTTTCAATTAGTTTGACTTTAGAAACTTACCTCTGAGACTTCTTCGTCTACAATAGCTTCGTCGCCATCGTCTCCTGCATCATCCTCCACTGATCGAACGGTCACAATTAGCGCCACACCAAATAGCACAGCCAACACGAATTTCCACCTCATTCTCTCGACAATTCCAAAGTTTAATGACTAAACACGATGACCGACTGCAATTGGGAGCAGAGAAAGAAATATCGATTATACACCGAACTTGCAGCAAATCCACTTAATCTATTCGTACGTGATGGTATTAACCGATTTAATCATTTATTTCACTGATCAGAACTGATTCTCGACAACCAACCTACCTTTCAAACGTACAAGGAAAATACCCAACAAGAACGTTTCGTGGAAATTTTCTATGTCCAACAAAATGCTTGAACGCGGAGATTTGCGATTTTTTCTCTAGTCCACAAATACTAGGAATATAATTTAAAATGATTGAACAGCTAGTTTGGTTTTGTGGCACGCACGATGGTTAATCGAATAAATCGATTTCCACTCAGTATTTGTTACAATTTCACCGGCACAGAACCGACAAATTGATACCCGCCGCAACACAAACTTGAACAAAACACGAAAATTTAACTAGCCTTCAATTGTTCCAAATTCTCTAATCAGTTTAGTGGTACGGGAGTTTTCATGGAATAATGTTGGCTAGCTTGAGTGTAAATGCGATGTTCTTAATTGATAAAATTAAGTTTTATCGAAGTTTAATATGCGTTGGCATGGATTGTAAAGTCTTTCTCATTCACCATAGATGGCAACCTTCAAATTCTAATCATTCGTTTTGAATAAATCAAAAATTGAAATAAAAGCGAAAAATAAATTCGATGTTCTTGGAAATGGCATCTGTTTGTTTACAAACGAAGTCTCATTTCCCCAGAAACGAACACCTGTCACGTGGCTAAATATGAGATTCGGAATCGTTTGGTGTTATTTGTATTTGCATAACCTTTTAGGGAGGGCGGGTCTAGGGGAAGACACTTTTTGCAACTTTCCGTCGTGCTGACATTTCTTTGACATGTTAGCAAAGTTGTCTTGATGTCAGTGGCTGTGTATTCAAGTGAAGTTTTTTAGTTAAAATGTCGATAGAATTGTGTGTATTAACGTTAAACGTTTGGTAAGTGGATATAGCACAGGAAACGATCAACTTTCCGTATCAACCTTTATTGAGGATAAACTACGAAAAATCAGAGTACATGTCTGCCTTTGTTAAAACCTGTCTGCATTGAATTCACTTTGTTTAACATTGCAATCAATACAAAATACAAGGCAGCTAAGGCCCGATACTCAATAGAATTTTTTAACGTTGCGTACAATACATATGTACGGCAACGGTGCGGCACCGCAGTGTCGTGTGCATTGGCTGATATAATTAGATAGTATTTGCACCTCGATACGGTGTGCTTAGATGGACTAATTTTTAAATTCCTTCAGGACAGGTTTCCCAGACGCCTTGTCGCCATATGTGCAATATGTCATAAGGGGGAAAATCATTTGTTGTAACTGATGGAAATCTGACGACAATGCGCGACTTCAATGTCTTGAATGGTCCACAGCAGGGAACAGCATTGCGCCTCTGCTCTTCTCAATATTCATTTGCAACCTATTGAACGCTTTGATTTTAACGTCTCGCCAATGCGATCATTGGTAGCGTTTGCTGATGATCTGATCATCTATACGGCAGACCGAAAAGCTACAATAGTTCAGAGCAATCTTCAAAAAATGTTCAATGATGTGCAGCTCTACACCGACAATTTGCGAATGAAAATCAATGTTGTGCGAAACAAATTTGTTTCGGACAACGCTGCAGGGGGCTAGTCAAGACCTGAAACGTGATTGGAAGGATTTCCACATAATGGCTGGTGATGGTAGTTCAGAACGGGTTCCACATAAATCCTGTGTTCGATACCTCGGTTTTCATCTCGATCAGTATCTGTACTATACTCAACATGTTAAATCATGCTCAGTAAAGCACAAAAAGTAGTCATGGCCCTACGAAGAATCTGTCATTCCAGATACATTGATCAAAGGGGCAAAATTATCTGTTACAAAACCCTGGTTAGACCAGTTTTGACATATGGATGTCAGATCTGGTACAACTAGAGTGCTATTACTATGGAAAAATTAACAGTTTTCGAAAGGAAATGTCTTCGTGCCTGTACTGGTTTGTACAGAAAGCCTGAGACGGATTGCAAACACTTCATATCGAATAGAAAAATTTATCAAACTGCTAGAGTGACGATATTGAAACTTCTTCGAAATCATATCGCAAGATCTGTAACTGTGAATGAACACCCTCGATTTCACAACCGTTCCACCCTCAAGATGGGTATATTGCGATTTGCCTCGCTACTAGCTTCGTTCCTCCAGAAGCATTGGTGTATTTGGACATGAATCGATATGTTTTTGATTTTGACCGCGATCACATACTAGCTTCGTTCCTCCAGAAGCATTGGTGTATTTGGACATGAATCGATATGTTTTTGATTTTGACCGCGATCACATATATCGACAGGCCACCGATAAGAAGATAAAATATCCTCCGAATTTGAGTTCATGAGACCAACAATGCCAATGGAGATACTAATTTGTTAGATTCGTTGAAGCTGTTCAAGCTGAGACGGCGCAATCTAGTTTTTGAGTTTCAGCTCATTATTGCTACATTTCGTGTTGTTTGTTCATATTAAAAATTAGGGATAGGTTTCAATATTTAGGATACGTATATGTTATGTTTATCATAGTAGATTTAGAGATAAGATTTAACGTTTTTGTTTGAACTTCATTAGAATTAGGTTATAACATATTAGGTGCAGTTCACTGTTGTGTTTTAATTTTAATTAATTTGAATTTGCTATTGTTGTTTTTTACGAAATGTGTTGTAGTTAAATGGGTAGATAAAATGTCCGTTCAGGACTGCAGCGATGGTCTGCTGCGAAAGGGGATGGTGGGATCCGCCGAGATTGGCCTTGTTTGAGCACGCGTGAACGCGCTGGCAGGCTAGCAATGCGGTGCCGTGGGGCAGTTTCTTTTTCCCAGCACAAGGACCCACTACAAAAAAATTTCGCTTCCACGAATTTCGTGGGTCACCGAAATATTGACCAAAGCCGAGAGGGAGGTAACCTACTAAGGGTCATTAAATTGCTGACTCGGAGGATAAACCGGGCCTGGAGAAAACAGACGGGCTTAAGAGGACTTCATCGTTACCGACGATACTTATGGCCCACAAATAAGAGTGGGGTATTCAGGTTTCCACCTCGCACCATCCCAACCGGATCATGATCTAAATGTAAGCGTAGCCATATTTGCCATTTAAGTGAAAAACTCATACAAACATAATTTGAATGATTTTTCCTTTAAATGAGAAATATAAACGTGGCAAATTTATGTAATAGTATTATGTGAGGGAATCACATAACACTATGCCATAAATAGGCGCGCGAGCGGAGGGCCACCTTACCCGGCAAGAACCCCTGTAACGCATAAAAAAAGGAGAGCTCGCCCGATGGCTAACTCATTATAGTCTCAAACCCGCTCAGGTTTAACGAAAGAGAAAGACCGAGTTTTCAACTTAACAATTCATTTTAACTTTATTTTCATTTTTCATTTACACGGTACTATTATTAAGGTAAGGTAAGCTTCAATCTATTGATTTTTCTATATAGAGTTTTTGTTTAGATGTTTAATTATTATTGCATGCTTTGGGAACCAACAATATTTACGATTAGGCTTTGTAAATATCAAAGGAAAATGAAACGGTAAATAGAGTTTGAAATTCCCGATGCACAATTTGCACTTTCCATGTAAGGCGCGTCATAATATTTCAAACTTTTCAATTCACATAATGTAAAATATAATAATTTGATAAAAAAATATGAATTTAAAAAAACAAACGAGTACTCACCAACATCCTCGCCGGGCGCCCGCTGGTGATGTGGTGATGCCTGAAAACTCAAATTCAGTTACGAGCGCTTGCACAAAATTACCTCGTTTTACAATTAATCGAAATAGGGAAGAAAATTTCAAATCACACTTTCGCACTGTATATACTATACATCAACTTCCTTAATCATATATGATGTGGAGACAAGCTGCTTAAGTCAACTACATTAACACGTGGTTCAGTTATAGCTACTTTTCGCATACAATCCATATCAAAGCACAAAAAAATCGCTCCACTAGTTAACTTTTTTCCTCCTTATCCTGACGATCTTCAATTGCAGTCATGAACAAAGTTCCACGGTCTAGACACACCATCCCGTTTCCCTTTAGCCACTTATCTCTTGTGAACACACACCGTATTCAACATTGATTCGTAAAATAAACAGTATCCCATTCGTTCAGCTATTATAATATTCACTTCTCGATCCCATCCGGCATTTCCACGTCCTCGACATTTCCTTTGATAACAGATATCACTCTGTTAATTTACTGTCAATAACAATCTGCCGTGAATAATCCCACTATGCGCAAGCAATCTATAAGACACGGCTTGTCGCATGGAAACCAGAGACAAGTCAGGAAAATCGGTCCCATCATTCTTCTATTCTGAAAGTTATAGCATGTTATTAACACCGAAAACCACCAGTTACTCTCAATAGTTTCCATGCTACCAAAAGTCTGCAAAATCTTACAACAGTTTGCAGAAACTACTCGTTTAATTGCGATTTGTATTTACTTCGCCGAGAGAAAGTAAATTAATGTTCAAACAAAGTTTCTTGCATCAAAAGCTAATTCACCCTCGGATGCCGCACGCAACTGCCCACAGTAATTCGCGAATCGAACACCAAGACACGATTTCACAAATTCAATGCAAGGAAATTGAATTGAATGCAACAGATAATGATACTAAAGTACCATGAAGAGTTATGTAACAAATGAAAAATTTTTCAAAAATTCCAACATCGTAATCAACATTTTTCTGCACGACCTAACTCGCTGATGTTTGGTTCGTGCGTTCGTCCATTCATGCAAACCTTCATATAACGAGTCTCGAACCAAATAAATAGAAATGCGTCAGCTACAAATAAATGGAAGTTTGTCGCTGATTGCTCGGGAAATTTATTTTCATGTAGATCGATTACAAGAATTCAAAATTTCGTACTTCACACACATACAAGTATATTCCGTTTATTTTGAGGGAATTTATATGCTAAAAGAGAACAATTAAAGAATTCTAATGTTTTGTCTAATTTTCACGGGTAGCGAAGTTTTCATGGAAGAACCGCTTGCGTAAATTGCAAATCGAACAAAACACAGCGAATGGGTTTATCTTTTTTTTTATGTCATCAGCCAAGCTAATCATCCTTCGCCTAATAAGCGCTCCCTTGATGGCATGCTTGATGTCATCAGCTGTGCTGATGTCGGAACGTCAGGGACTAACAAGCCTAGGTTGTTGAGTAAGGATTTTGGTACCAAGGCTAGAAGCAAGGCAATTGATGCTTGTAACCGTGTGGCGTATAAGCCGGTGGTCTGATGTCGTTTTCTTGCTAAAGGGTGGTCCAACCAAAACGCACGATGTTAATTGTAAATAAAACAAAAAGTTTTCAGGGAATTAAGTTAATATTTTTTATTATAATAGAAGGATCTGTGACAATTATGTGTGAAACAGAATATTGCCCAAATGCTCGCCACGGCTGCGGCAGCACACTTCTATCCGATGGTCCATATTTTCAATGACTCTGAAACATAATTGAGGTTCAGTGTCGTTAATGTGCTGCATTATCTCACCCTTTAGCTCTTGAATTGTTCTTGGCTTATTGACGTACACTTTTTTAAATATCCACAGAGAAAGAAGTCCAACGGTGTCAAATCGATGATCGTGGCGGCCAATTAACATCGCCGCAACGTGAAATAACACCGCCGTTGAATTTCTCGCGCAAAAGAGACATTGTTTCGTTGGCTGTGTAGCAAGTGGCACCATCCTGTTGGAACCACATATCGTCCAGGTCCATAATCTCAATTTCTGGCCACAAGAAGTCCGTTACATCTGGCAATAGCGAACACCATTCACGGTAACTGCTAGGCCGTCCTCATTTTCGAAGAAGTACGGCCCGATGACGTCGCCAGTCCATAAACCACACCAAACAGTCACTCTCTGTGGATGCATCGGCTTTTAAACAATAACTCGTGGATTCTCATTTGCCCAAATGCGGCCATTCTGCTTGTGAACGAATCCACTGAGGTGAAAGTGTGCCTCGTCGTTTTCTTTGTAAAGTCACGATTCCCTTCTGTCTGTTCAACCAACCATTCGGCGTATTGCTGACGCTTGAAATGGTCAGTAGGCTTCAGCTCTTGAGTCAATTGAACCTTGTGAGCGTGTAAATTGAAATCTTTATTCAAAATTCGCATCAGTGATGTTCGTGGGACATGACGACGAGTCGAGGTTGACGGCTCTTCTGCCACACTTTCGGGAACAACAGCAATGTTTTCCTCAAAACGAACTGAGCGAGCACAGGTGATTTAGCATTTCCTACAGACCCGGTTTGCTGAAATTCGCGCACAATTCTCCCGATTGTGGACAAATTTGGGCGATTATGCCGACCAAAAAAATCACGAAGTGCACGAAATGCATTTTGATTTGAACGCCCATTTTCATAAAAATCTTCAACAACCTTATCGCGCCACTCAATTGTGTACCTCTCCATGGTTGAATGAAACAAAGAAATGTCAAATTAAGTTGGGCAAAAACTTGACGTGAAGGTGTGACTCACAATTAACATCGTGCATTATGATTGGATCACCCTTTACAAACGAACAAATTCTTACGGTAGGTGCTCACTTTTCTCCAGAAGTCTGCTATGACGATTAAACCATATTGTCTTGGGTGGTCGCGTTGTGGTCGCCTCGCAAATATTCTATCCCACGCCTGAGATACTTTTTTAACGTGGCATTGGCTGTTGGTTCTTTGTCGTGGGCTCGAGGGATGATCTAATTAAAAATATCATTAGAGAGGCCTCTGGTGGAGAAACAGAATGTGCCGTCGTGTGTGTAGTTTTATGTTTTGTTTCCTCAGAGTTAAGGTAAATAGCTTTTTGCGGATCTACTTTTAGAGTACCTTTGTTTGGTGGAATGCTCAGAATTCGCGCTGGTTTAATGCCGCTTAGGTTGTTGGGAGATTCTTGCGACACAGGTGGTGCTACAGGTCCGATCGGTGGCGGTAGAATGCCGCTCGTTAGAGGTTGGTATGCCGGGGCCATAGGATTGATAGACGAACATGAAAGCGGTCGCGCTGGCACAGATTGTCGTCTTATGGGCAAGGCCAAAGGGTTCGGATCCAAATCCGATTGAGGTGGCATTTGAGGACGTCTCTGCTGATTATTCCCCAACCTTCGCTCCACCTGCTCCATGTGAGTTTTTTTGTGGTAGGGAGGTGAATGCCATTTATGCACGAGGTGTGGGACTCCCATGCTCGCAAGAAGGCGACTGGACTACCCACTAAACATCTCCCCTGTCAACCTGAGAACCCAGCCTGGAACCGTTTGACACATTACTTCGGGCCAGGTCTCGTTTTGTTACGCCGTGAAGCGCCTTCAAGCTGGGGATCCCTTTCCTAACGGGAGGGGAGAGGGGAAGAGGAAGTGCCAGAAAAGCGATCCCCCAGCTCCAGCGCTCCCGTCTATGTGAGTAGTTAGAACTTTCAATAAAGCAAGCATTTTCTGCATGGCCGATGATTCCGTGAGCGCTGCGAGACGTGTCCTTTCTATAGATAGCGTGGCTTCTGCTCCTCCCATGGCACCATAATTGATGGGAGATAGTGACGCTCTCTTCCTGCTGCATATGTTTTTAAGCATCGCCTCTTGGCTAGAAGGTTTAATCTCGCTGAGTGTGTGCGTTACTGTTTGAATTGATTGTCTGACCAGCGCACAGCTATTCAAAGGCTGTGGCCCTGTAGCAGCTTCTATGGAAGTGGCAACCGCACTGTAGCGACTGCACTGGTGGATCGTTACTCATGGCCTGTCTGACCAGTGCCAGAACGCAGCCGTCTCTTGTCCGGCGTTCGCTTGATAGGCATGATGCTGAATTGACTGTGGTGACATATATATAATTGTGTATATATACAATATATAAATATAAACAGACAATATAAAGCTGAAGAATATATAAATATCTATTTATAGATATTTATAGATTTAAAAAAAAATGTTGTGGCTGAAAATGGCGAGCTATTCAACATCACAAAAAATAATTTATGAAACTGTTGCCTTCTCATTCCCATAACACACGCGAGCGACACACCAATGGCGTTGTAGTACTTCATAGTCGTAGCGATTTCTTGTGTTTGAATTATTCTAATTTATTCTACTTATGCAAACTCAATATGTTTTTGTACATTAGCTAACCGTGCGCGATAAGAATTTGCATCTTTTTTGCCGGTAACCTGTTGGAGTTGGTGCCTCCTTGCATCCCACCCCTCGCTCCTATAACAGCAAATATCAGAGCCGATGTACTGCTGTTAAACACGATTTTGCGGACCCAAAACAAAAAGGCATACAATTCGTTTTCTGAAACTTTTCGCTATACGAGACGAACAAGGGGCCCACTTCGCCACACGGCTTGTTCTAAACGTATTAGACTAGACGCGCAACCGAGTTTTATGTTTTTGACTCATCAAGGCCATTCAAAGGCGCGTGAGCATAACGGAAAGCTCAACCGTTCAAACGATTTCGACACCACTCTACGCCACCAATCCTGGGCAATAATAACATAAGACAACGGAGTCACAATAGCAAATAACCAAGTCGCAATACATAGTAATGCGACCAACTATGTAAGAAACCGATAATTCTGCCACAACTGTAATCGATTGATTTTGCTTTGTTCCTTGCGCCTGAAGTCAGGCAAGATTTGCAGCAGAAGCAGAGAGGTTTCCTGTACGCTTAAACAACCATATATTGACCGGTAAATAAGCCCAAACACAGCAGGAAGCACCATGCGATTTTACAACACAAATTCTTTATCCGAAACTAAGTGGGAGTTAAGATTGTAAGAAGTGAGTGCAGCCGCAGCTCAAGAAACTGCAATTTAGTATTATCAACAACAACAGTGACCATGATACGGACACACACAGGTTTTCTACGACTTCTCATCCAAATTCATGATCCCGAACGGTACTGACGAAGGCTTGGATGAGAAACGCAAGCATGTGCGACAAGAGCAAGAACATGCATAAAACAAGCACTGTGCGTATTCGATGGACAGACGAGTTCACAATTTAATGATTTACGGCGATAATCCACATGAGCCGCAACAAGCTATCCGCGAACTTTAACTTGTTTCCTGCCAATTCGTGTCGCCGTGCAGGGAATTCGCGACTTCCGCCACGCTCCGCGACCACAATCCGACTCCTCTTGTGTGTCGCATTCATTCGTCAACTCCGTATCTTCCATCGGGAGATACCGCAATTCATTTTCATAAATTGCGTTGCAAAGTGGATGCCGTGATCGAACTTCAATTGTAAATTTATATATTTATTTTTAAATTTAATTTAATTAACCTGTCTGTCCGTCCGTCTGTCCGTCCGTCGGTCCATCCGTCCGTCTGTCCGTACGTCACAGCTAGTTTCCTCAGAAACTATAGAAGCTAGAATGCCCAAACTTTGTGAAAAGGTCAGAAGTGATGATCTCTCAAAAGCTAAGATCTTATCAAAAATTTAAAAAAATTTAAGGGGGGTCCCCCTAATAACGAATGACCCCTTAAAAATTTTTCTTAACTAAAGGTAGTCGAGTGGGCTATCAAATGAAATGTCTTGATTAGCAGTTTTAGAATCTGAAATAAAAAAATTATTTTATGAATTAGGGGGTCTAGGGGAAGGCCAAATGTATCCAAAATTTGTGTAAATCCCGCATATCACTTTTTTTCCTTATCCTACCGCTCGGCAGTCAAATCGCGAAGACATCACTTATACCATGGATCTGTGGCTCGGTAATCACTCAATTATAATAAAGATCAAGACTTGTTCGGTCACCCCCTTATATATTGGAAATCAAAGAGACTAGACTTCACTAGCAAATTCTACCATTGTATAGAATTTTTTAATGTGTATTGTTACCGTCGCGATCGTTCTTCTTATTACCTGAGTGAAGAAGATTCAAGATGTTTTGTAGTGATTGTTGCTGTTGCTTTTGAAAAATTGTTTTTCATGCATCAAAAGCTCGTTGCCTAGTCTTTGCTGTTGTTTTGAAAGATTTAATTGTTTTTATTTTAATACAATAGCAAACAAAACCGATGGCGTCAGTAATTCATGGAGTTATTTGAACAAGTAACAATTTTTTTCTGATCAAGCAATATTCTCTTTTGCCCTATCGGATAAATCAGTTTTATTTTTCTTGGTTTCATCGATTATAATAATATTTTTTCATTTGATTTCAGGGGTATTCCCATTGTATCTTCAGACCGAATAACAAGAATACAATCTATCGCAGGAGAACTCAAAACAGGAAAATATGATGTAGTGTCATTGCAAGAAGTATGGTCTGAATCAGACTACGAATATATTCGTAATACAACTGAAGAAATTTTCCCCTACAGTCACTACTTTTACAGGTAATATATTTTTAATAAGTTTAGGCTTGTTTTATCTGGTGGCACTTTTGCAATTGTCTGTGTTTTTCCTTACCGATTTTCTTTCTACTCTGTTTTTCTTTTGTCAGTGGTGTTTTTGGGTCGGGTCTTTGCATACTCTCAAAATATCCAATAATTTCTGCACTTTTCCACTCGTGGTCAGTTAATGGATATGCGCATAGAATACAACATGGAGATTGGCTTGGCGGCAAAGGTGTCGGACTATGTCGACTCCTAGTAAAAAATCGTCCAGTCAATTTTTACACTGCTCATGTAAGTTGGAATTGTAATGTTTTTGAAATGTATGAAAGGCGTGTGGTATATGTGTGCGATAATTGCTTTGAGTTTTTAAACAATTTTGCTGTGATATACGTTTTGTGTTTTATTAAGTGTTGTTTTTGTCTTTTATTTATATACGTCCCTTTTACTAAGAGATTAAAAAAGCAAACTTCTTTGTTCGTAATAGATTTCATTTTCACAAAATGTTCCTGAAAATAAAAAAGAAAAACCTTGCTTTTAATTTTGCGTAGTGAGATTTTACTTTTGTCATAATGATTTTCAATCGTTATTGTTCGGTTTTCCTCAGCGATTGTTTTACTTAACCTAGAAATTGCTCTTATATAGTAAATCCTTAATTACATTGAGGGGTATTTTCTAAAGAGAGTAATAAAAAATTCTTTATTTAAATTCCACTAATTACTTTTGAAGGGATTACTTAAGTGATTAACTAGAAGAGCCAAGATTTACAATTATCTGCATCGTTGTTCATTAGCTGCGCTCTTTCTCTTAATATGGCGAGGCTTTCGATTGCATCAAGCTCTCTCGTATGTCTTGCTTCTCGTATTAGCGTTACGTCTTCCATTGTGATTTTGTGTCCTTTGGTCATGATATGTTCCGCTACTGCTGCCCTAAAGTTATTCTTCTTCCCTTTCTTATTCACTGCTCTTGCTTCTCTTAAATGTTCTCGCACTCTGGTGTTAATTATTCTTCTTTTTTGCCAAACGTATACTTCGTGACAATTAGGGCATTCGTTCCGGTAGATGCCTGATTTTTCGTGTGGTTGCCATTTGTCCTTAGTTGATCCGAAGATGCTTAAGCCTCCTTTTCAATTGATCGGTGACACCCCGGTAGTAAGTAACTGCCTTCCAGTACGTATTTTCAGAATCTGGGTTGAGTAATGTTGAGCGTTTTTAACTTTGCCGACTTCTTCTGATTTTATCCGCTATTCTCTTGGTCGTTAAGGGCTTAAATCCATTCAACTTTGCAGTGTCGAGAATGTACTGCATTTCCTTCTCCCTGGCTGCTGTATTCGGCGAACTGACGAAAGTGAGAGTCATGAACCCGACACTACCATGGATCAAATGCCTGCCGAAGATTCATAAGGAGGGAAACGAAAAGCGAGAAATCATTTCCGCTGTGAGCGCTCCAACACAGAAACTAGCAACTAGTAGAGGAATTCAAACAGATGCAAGTGGTAGAAAGCAATTCCATCAAGATCATCAAGGAATTTACGGAAAAGCTGTTAACGCACAGCCCGCCAGCAGAAGACGAAGTGAGAGCATCGTTTGATGTGAAAGCTCTCTTTCCAAGTATAGCAGTGATGGAAACACTTAGGTACATGGAGGAGTGGTTACTCAAACAGCACTATTCTATGGCATGGAAGGCGAAAACGAGACACCAGTTATTGAAGCTATGTATGAAGAGAACTATTTCACGTTCAAGGGAAAATTCTACAAAACTGCTATGGGAAATCCACTATCGTAATTTTTTAGTGAAATTATTATGACGCATCTGGAGGATGGACTTAAAGCAAAGGACCAATTACTGAGCTTAGGTATTCGGATGATGTTTTCGCTAACGTCGAGAACGAAAGCCTGCAACAAATTCTGGTGGAATTGAACAATGCACACAAGAATATGAATTTGACGGTGGAGAAAGAAGAGGAGGAAAAATTGACTTTTCTCGCCACGTTGGTATCAAGAATGAGTGGCGAAATCAGTTTTGAAACCTACAGGAAAGCAACATCGAACCACACGCAACAAATGAAAGTTTCAGCTTACTAAACCATGATTGCCACTAAATACGGGAGCCAAAAAGAAGGGAAAGCAGTACATTCTCAACACAGTTGAATAGAACTTGGCAAAGGAACGGACGCTCAACATTACCCTACCCGGATTCTGAAAAGACGTACTAGAAGGCAGTTACAATTGAAAAAGCGTTCAATAGAAAGCCGATAATCAATCTCAGTACCCTGCTCGCGCTAATGGAACCAGAATCAGTAAACGTTAGTCTCCAACAGTCAACGAGACTGAAACAAAAATGACGCTAGTAGCTGTCAGTACTGTCGTCTTTGCTGTATCCACGGACGACAACTGCTGGATCGACAATGGTGCAATCAGGCAATAGTATAACTCGCAATTTCAATTGCTTTTCGAATTATGAGCCATTTTCGGGAATTGTGTGGTAACCACGGCGGACAACAAAAAATTGAAAGCCCTCGATAACGGGTAACAAATTTTTCTAATGGTCAATTGAAAAGTTCGACTCTCAGCGAAGTCTGGTACGTTCTAGACGTTTCTCGGAACTTCTTCTCGGTACTAGCAACGCACGATAGAAATCCTACCAGTAAATTCAAATTCAACCAACGTGAATATAGTTTCATCGTCGATAAAGAAGTTGTGGCGTCTTAGAATATAATTTCTTAAAACAATTTAACTTAAATTAATTTCATAATTAGAAAAATATACGAGAAGCATTGGCAAAGAATCGAGTCGTTGGCCATCAAATGAGAGAATTTATCAATGACAACGGAGGAGAATTTGACAACGAAGAAGTTCGAGCTATATTTCATGAATTTGAAGTAACCAATGACATACGGTACCCTATACTCCTCAGCAAAATCGAGAAGTTGAACGGGAGAATCGAACCATTGTTGAAATGGCGCGAAAGTTTAAATATTGGAACTCGGAGGTCGAGTTCCCTGCAGCCATCTGGGCAGAACTCGTGACCCCTGCCGGCTACATCCTAAATCGATTAGGGAAATCGTCGATTGAAGGGAAGAGTCCTCATGAAGTTTAGTTTGGTCATAAACCATCAATCAACCGCTTGGCATTTGTGCTACGTGCTATGTCCATATTGCCGCACGGCAGAGAATAAAAAAAAATGAATTCAAAAGCGGTAGTCAGATATCTTGCTGGATATGATGGCGACGATCGATACAGATCGAATTTTTTTGTCGAGTCGTCTTTGTCGTTTAACACGAAGCCTTTACGGTCTGAAACAAGCTTCACGTTGTTGGAATCGCAAATTTGGTCACCTTATGGTTAGTCTCAAATTCAAGCAAAGGGAAAAGGATCCCTGCGTGTATATCCATCTGCAGAATCTATGTAAGATCATCGTCGCATTGTACGTGGTTGACAGTCTTGGCACTTCTACATCTGAACAGGAAATGAAAATTTCGCCCAAGAAGTTGCATTAACGTTCAAAATAGTCACCAAATAACTCTTCTACTTTCTCTGTCTAAAAATATCATAAATCAACGGTGATATAGCTGTAGGCCAGTCCACATTCAATGATAATGTTTTAAAACAGTTCAATTTGGGTGAGTGTAATCCGGTCAAAATACCCATCGACAAGCTAGAGAGTTCAGCTTCGGGGAAAGCCCCTGTAAATTGTCCCTATCGATCAGCTTTGGATGCACTCTTATGCCCAGCCATAGGTACTCGTTTCGACAAAGCTTTTACCGTCAGTGGTTTATCCCGTTCATTGGAAAGCTCCCCACAATCGAGGACATCGGAAGAGTCGAAAAGGTTCTCCGGTATCTCGCAGGTACCAAGGATCTAAAGCTGGTATATCGCTGTAAACCAGACACTCATGTACTTGGTTGCTACAGTGACGCCGGCTTCTCCGGATCTGCAGGTGGTATGATAATATTGTTCGCGGATGCAGCTTTAAGTTGATTCAGTCAGTGTCAAAGACTTGTAGCCGGATCTACTTGCGAAACCGAATTAATAGCTGCGAGTGCTGCATCAGAAGAAGCCATCTGGATTTCAAGACTTCTGAATGAAAGCGGTTGAACATCAGTGGCTGTTTTTCTTGTGGACAACGAGGCCGAAGACGTCTCTCGGAAAATTCCGATCAAAGCATATTCTAAGGAAATATTTTTTCATTCGCGACCGTATTGAAGCAAAAATGTTAGAGGTGTCACATGTCGAGTTGGAATCTCAATAAGCAGATTTGTATACTGAACCTAAGTCTCAAACTAGGCTATGTTTTTGCGTCAAAAGTCAGGCCTTAAGTCTGTTTAATTTTGATTATTTTTATTCGTTTATTTTTGTTCCGTCCCTAAATTATTCGAACAAAGGAAAATGTTTAAATTGTATTCTCTTAATTTGAATGTTTCGGACGCTAATGAATCGATTAGCATGTGCTTATCTGTCAGTACTCGATTTGTCATCGACACAACTTTTTATCGCATGCCCGGCTAATTTCTAAGAATCACACGATGTACCTCTCGCTCGTACAATTAAAGATTCTTTAATAAAACCATTTATTTGTGTAATTTTTAAAGTTTAAACGATAAATTTAATGATGAAGACCTAAATATTTTTTATCAAACGTGTCCAATCGGGGAGTAGACAACAAAAATTTCGTATACTTTCTCCTCGTCTACACATCTCAAATTTTAATAAGATGTTTTAAGATCTGTTTAGAAAAGATCACACTATCCTTTTATATGATACTTCCCTCGACTATCATTGATGAGAATAAATTTTAAGAGTCATTCCCCTATATGGGAGACCCCCTTTATTCTAATTTTTTCGCCTCAAAACATCCAAGAGGTCATAACTTCTGACCATTCCACAAAGTTTGATAACTGTAGCTTCTATAGTTTCAGAGAAAAACTGCTGTTACACACGAACGGACAGATGGACGCTATTTTATAGCAAATCCTTAAAAAAGGTTGCTTTAACTTTCTTATTTACGATCTAGTTGTAGTGAAATTGGGTGTATATTAAATATCCGTAAAGGACTGCAGCCATGGTCTGCTGCCTCGGCGAGAGAGGATAGTGGGTTTCGCCGAGATTTGCCTTGTCTGAGGACGCGTGAATGCGCCGGCAGGCTATCATTGCGGTGCCGTGGGGTGGGTTCTTTTCCCCAGCAGATGACCCACTACAAAAAAAAAAAAAATTTGCATTCACGAATTGAAAAGATATAATGCGGATTGACTGGTGTCGAGGCTGAGGTAACCTACTAAGGGTGGAAATTGCTTAAAGCCAGTAATGAACTGGGCCGGGAGAAAACAAACGGACTTCGGAGAAATTCGTCGTTACTGACGATACGTATGGCCCCCAAATAAGCGTGGGGCATTCAGGTGGAAGCGATGCCCCCCTCTTTATTATCAAAATTTACGTGGCATGCGAACCAAGCTGGAAACTATTAAAATTGCCTCTTCCATTTCCGGCGATGATTTCATTTGTTTCACAGAAAGCTGTCTAACTCCTGATATCGCCAGCAGTGAAATTTTTCCGCTACATGATGTCTACCGAACTGATAGAGATCGTTTGGTTTCAGATAAATCTGACGGCGGTGGTGTACTTATTGCTATTCATAAAGCCTTAGACAGCAAACTCTGCTCTGACTTTTCACCGTCACTTCCAGTAGAATGCATCACTGTCTTCATCAATATCTCTCAAGCCGTGAGTTTAGTATTGATTGCGTGTGTATCCTTTGCAATGTTCGTTTTCGCGTTTTCAACCGTTTTCCTCTGAATTATCTTCGCATTTCTGTAGCATCAACCCTCTTTACAATATTTTAATCTGTGGTGACTTTAACATGCCTTGTCTAAGGTGGGACTCAAGCTCTCATACCCTCTCATCCTTCAACGATCTCTCTATCCTGTTTTCTTCTTTTTTATCGCTTTTCTCCCTATCGCAATTAAATATGATCCCAAACGCAAACAATCAACTTCTCGATTTCATCCTTACTACCAATCCTGCCTCTATCTCTTCGATCAAAAAATCCCGTTTCGAATATGTAAAACCTGATCCCCATCATCTTCCGCCTGAAGTTCGTTTATCTTTTCTTGCACCTCAGTCCAAACGCACTCCTTTCTCCCCAAGATTTAATTTCCGCAAAGCCAACTATGCAGCCATTCAGTTTGAACTGGATAATATTGACTGAAATTCAATGCTACAGAAGCTAGATGTCAATTCAGCGCTATCGACTTTCTATGAAAATCTCAGTAGCATAATTGCAAACCATGTACCTATCTGCCGTTCCCCTCGGAAAAAGAGCCCCAGCTGGTTTTTCGCTGAAGTCTCAGACGCTCTTTATTTGAAGCACCAGGCGCGCAAAAAACTACATTATTCCAACTCTAACACTGAACCAACTACCGGTAAAGAACGCAATGCGATCTTATTATTATATGATTGAAACATCACTGCAATCTAATAGTCCAAAGCCCTTTTGGACATACAAACATTCTCTGAAAACAACATCCCATATTCCTAATATCTTCTCATGGCGTAATTGCCAAGCTTCGGATGGGCAAGCTATCTGTGACCTCTTCGCTCAATTTGTTTCCTCCACATTTAAGGTTTCGAACCCCACTATATACTCATCGTGTCCTTCTCCTTCCCCTATTATGCATTCTATCGTGACCTCTCCATTGGAAATTGAAAATGTACTGCTTACCTTTGACATTAATGGTGGTCTGGGTCCTGATGGAATACCAAATCTGTTCGTTAAGTCATTATCTTCTTCATTATCTACCCCAGTTTCAATTATTTTCAATATTAGCCTTTCTTCCTCCTGCTTTCCTGACGTCTGGAAGCATGCTAACATCTTTCCGATCCATAAGTCCGGAAATCGAATTGAAATCTCAAACTATCGTCCGATTTCTTTGCTGTCTTGTTTTGGCAAGCTCCTTGAGAGAATTGTGCATAACAGAATGTACGATGACATCAGTATCCTGTTTGCAAATGAACAACATGGCTTTATCAAAGGTCGTTCGACAGTAACTAATTTGTTAGCACTTACGAATACCATCTCTCTTGCTTTCGACATGAGTAAGTCGATGTCATATACACCGATTTTGCTAAAGCCTTTGACAGTGTTGATCACGGCCTTTTGGCTAACAAACTCCGATCGTTCCATGTTTCCGACTCTATTCTCTCTTGGATCTTATCCTTCTTATCCCATCGCTCCTGCACCGTTACATGGAATAATTTTTTTTCGTCGGACTCATTCAGCCCAAAAACTGGTGTTCCTCAAGGATCAATTTTAGGCCCTTTGCTATTCAACATTTTCAATAATGATCTTCCCCAATGCGTGTCCTCTAATTGTCTTCTTTACGCTGATGATTTAAAAATTTATCGTTCTATTAACTGCAGCAAAGACTGCTTATACCTCCAAAATGATCTTGACAATCTCCAAAATTGGTGTCAAGGTAACTTACTTCCTCTTAACATTTCTAAATGTTGTCACATGAGACTCACCAACAAAATTTATCCAGTTTGTTATGAATACCAGATTGATGGTGGACAAATTTAAAGATTTGGGAGTAGTATTTGACCCAGGTTTGAAATTTAACATCCATATTTCATGCATAACCACTAGAGCTTCACGTGTCGCTGGTTTTATATTACAATCCTCCTGCAAGTTTTTCAACATTTCAACCAGCGTCCATCTATTTGTACTCCTAGCCCGGTCAATCCTTGAGTATGCCTCCCAAGTATTGTCTCCTCACTTACCAATCTATCGGATGCTATTGAAACTGTCTCGCGTAAATTCACACGTTCTCTATTCTACAAATATGACCTCCCTTACAGCTCCTACGATGAGCGCTTACAGATCCTCTACATTCCATCACTCAAAAAAAGGAGAGAATTCTTAGACCTGTGCTGCTTATTTAAATTATATCACGGTATTCTTTCATCGAACCTTCGGGAACGGCTTTATATACGTCCCACCTCAAGAACGCGTTCAACTGACATATTCTTTGTGCCCTTTGCTCGTACCGATATTTATTTTTATTCATTTTTAGTACGCGTATCACGTCGTTACAATGAGCTCCAGCCGGGTCCTCTGCCACATTCCTTAAACGCTTTTAAAAGCATATTGCATAATATTCTCCTTAGCTTCCAATAGTTTATTAGTATTTATATTCTTGTTTTTTTTCTTATTACAACTTTGTTTATTCGCATGTATTATATTATATTTCATTACCTATTTTGTAATTGGATTCACGGATCTGTAAAATTGTTTAAATAAATAAATAAGAGCACTTGTAAACACATAAAAAGGGGTGAGCTCACCCGATCGCTAGCTCATTATAGTGGAGGGGACAGCCAACGTGGTGGGTCCCATACCCGGTTAGGTTTGACGAAAGGAAAGACCGAATGTTCCTTTTCTCTTTATCTATTCATTTTTAATTTCTGTAACTTTCATACTTTTTCGCATATACATTGGGAAAAAGCAAACAAATATTTCCCAAAAAAAAAATTTCATTAAAAAATACAGAATTTCAAAAATCCCAAAAAACAACTTTCATTAAAGAAATTGAAAATTTAAAAGGGCCGACAAATCAACTTTCGAAAAAAATAGAAAATTTAAATAAAATGATAAAACAAGCAACTTACATAAACAAAATAGGAAATCTCAAAAAATGAGAAAACACCCAATATTTTTTGTTTGTTTGTAAAACATAATTTAATAAAGTCTCGAATTAAGGTACTCACCTAATATCCACGCCGGGCGCCCGCTCATGATGTGGATGATGCCTAAAAATTTTTTCCAAACTTCTATTTGAAGTAGGTTACGAGTGCTTACACAAAATTATTACGTTTGACACTTAATTGATATAGGGAGGAAAATCCACGTCCTCGACTTTTCCTTTGATATCAGTTATCAAGTTTGTTAATTTATTGTCAATAACAACTTGCCGTGCATAATCCACTATGTTCGAGCAATCTATAAGATTTATCTTGTCGCATCGAAAACAGAGACAAGTCATAAAAATCGGTCCCACTAGTGCCGTCACCACCATTGATACCGAAAGTGGAGGTTTGCCGTGAAAGTAGTTGGCAACCAGATGATGCGCATGCACAATCTCCAGACTGCGAAATTTCTTTCCGACCAACGCGCGACTTGGAAAAAGACGTCTGAAGGGGTTTCTCTTCGATTTGACGTTGACTGCGCGAACCAATGGTTTCACAAAGAGAGTGAAAAATCTTGTTTTCGCTTGCCGTGGTGCTACGTCACTTCTTTGCCTTCCGCTTTCACGCGCAGCACACACGCCCCGTTCACACCTGTTCAACACCAATCACGATACTCCTTTTCCGGGCAACTTATTTGCATGCAACTGCAATTTATATTCGAGCGTGAACCGAATTCGCACTTAAGTGATAGGCAAGTTTTCTATCATTCCGCAATCGAAGGCAATCTGTTGGACCCGCCAACAGCCGATGCAAATCCACCACCGAAAGGTAAACAAGGAATGACCGCGCGACAGGTGAGATGCTACCGCGGATCTGAGACCGTTCGCTCTTTCCTCCGACCTGACTCATTGCGGGACGTAAAACCCTCCAAACGCTTTCAAAATCCCAACGAGCCGCTTGCCGGCTCGTGTTCCTTGTTTGGCATTCATATCAGACTCCCCGATCTGCCCAAGCAGATCTGCTTCTTTGGTTTTCGGTCGTCCACCGTACCGTAACGCCGCAACGGTGGTTGGTGACGAGCATCTTGCTCGTCCACGGTAGATAGCATTCGGCAATGTAATTCGTGTATGAGCTGCATTCTGTCTGAATTTTAATTGCAGATTTTGTAGAAAAATTTAAATAATAAAAAGATAAATATGAAGAATATGAATGTAATGAAAAATTTAAATTTAATATATGGAAAAATATAATATATAATTTAGATTTATAATAAAAAATTAATTTTTTTTTACAAATTATATAATTTATAAAATAACTTTGAATAATTAATTTTTTTCAAAAATCTCCAATTAAAATTTGAATCAGTGTTATGCCGGTTTTCGAGCAGTTTGTTTAGGCGACTGCTCGATTACTACACAGTTTAGAAAATTTGGAGTCAAAAACATATTAAAATTAATCCGAATGTGATCTGAAGCATGGCCACTATTGATGAGTCTAAACAACTGAAATTTTTATTTGGTTTAGACGCCATGTTGCGCCTTGTTCACAAATAACCTGAAAATTTGAACATTCAATTTTAATAATATCGATCTTTATTACGTTTATTGTGGCACACAATTTTCTCGAGTTTTCCCGTTTCCACTTTCTATCCCGTTATCGATATAGCAATTTAATTAAAAGATATCAAAACCTTTTACATCGCAGATTCAGAACAAGTTATGAAAGAGGCAGGATTTAACCTTTTTTTTTTGTTTACATCACTAACTGGAAAGCATTTCTTGAAACACAATTTGAGGGCTCCTGTTGCTGTGTGTTTTTTGTTCTTTCATTTGAACATTATATTTACAATGAAACATGTTGAAACATCCCGTTCAGAAAATTTACGCTTCATCTTTCAAAGTTATGTGTATCATGCTGCTCGATAAGCTTCAGTTATATTGTTTTGCATACTGCTCAATAACTGTCTCTTAGCGATTATAAGAAATTATCAAATGAATGGTTGGCTTACATATTTATTAATTGAAGTTAATTTTTTATTGATCGAAAATGTATATTCAGGTTATTTATTTATTTGTTATATTATAGCTACATGCTGAATATGACACCATCAATGACGAATATAAAGCTCATCGTGTGATACAAGCTTTTGACACTGCTCAATTCATCGAAAGTACGCGTAGTGATTCAATCTTACAAATTCTAGCTGGCGATTTGAATACAGAACCTGGAGATATAGCATTCAAGTAAGTGTTCCTACAATTTATTTTATATTGGTCCTAGTTAATAAGCTACATTTTAAATTGAGTTTTCATTTCATTGAAGATCAACCGTGATACTGATATTATTTACTAGAGTACCTTGAAGCTCCCGAGGTGAAAGTCTTTAACAAATTGTACGTTCAACATTCAATCTGGGTTGTTGTGGGGGGGATTGTTATTATTTGAATGGTTCCTTCGTGCGGAGACAACCATTGTGAGCTTTGGCGTTTGGTTGGTGGACTAAGAGGACTATCACCACGCACTTTTACAATTTTAACGTACGTTTCCGAAGCTGTTTCGCCCAATCTGGCGCAAAATTTTATCGCGACGCATTGCTCTTGACCTCGTTTCTCCATTTTCGTGACGAGCACCACCAACACACGTCTACTCAACACAACACAGCAGGCGAGCTAAACAAGCTAGAGCAATGGTAAATATATCAATGAAGAGGGGAAGGATGCCGGGGAAGGGGAAGGGAATTTCAAGGTCGCAGGTTTACCACAAGCGCGGCAATAAAATCAGTCTCATTGCTTAATTGTCACACCTCGTATGACCCTTAGAAAAACGGATCACACGTTCTTGTGCGGATCAATATTAATATTTTTCAGTGCTGAATTTGTAGACGTTGTCTCTAAGCTATTCTTGGTTGATACGTGAAATTTTGATAGTGAAGTCTTGTCGATGCGTCCACGGTTTACGATCGAATTATTTAGTTGCCCAGGGCTTCAGAGCGACTTCCAAACCCATTTTGCGCTTCATATGTGACGACATTGTTCAAAAACACTAGCGGAGACACGAAAGGTTTATTGACATTGAGCCGTTTAAGGGCTCTGAAAATTTCCGAAATGGTCAAAGTCAAAAGCGCTTTATTTAATACTAATCGTTATAAATTTTAAATAATATACAGCGAATTCTAAACAATAATACTACGAAAACTTAATGGCCGATATGGTTCTCTAAATTTATACGTTATTAATGAAACACATTTAATAAAAAACAAACAAAAGTAAATTCAAATTAATTAAAATTAGTACATATTTTTTGATTCAATTGGAAAAAGGAGAAAAAACCAACCAATACTATTCAAAAATTATTTATAATTGCAACACAACAGTGAATTTTATCCTATTTCCAAAATGGTTTGCACTCAAATATAGCGCTGTCACATTATTACGTTTGAACTCCATCACAAAATTTTTTTTCAAATAACGCTTGTAAACAACAAAATAAGCTGTCATTGAGTGAAATGTGGCCACTATAGTACCAGTGGTTCAAAAGCTACAGTAGTTGAAAATTAGTTTCCTTTCAATTTCATTACCCTGTATAACTTTGGGCTCACCTAATAATTATTATTCATAATAATGACCCGAAATTAACATGATTTATTAATTTTTTAAATAGCGTGTTAACACAAACCTCCTGTTTACACGATGCTTGTCAAGATGAGTTGATAGCTACAAATGAGTGTCCTGCAAACTCTTATACCGACAAGGCCCTAGCAAAAAGGAATTCTATCGGCAAACGAATCGATCACGTGTTGTATCGGGCTGGAAGGAATTATCATGTAAGTTTCCATTTATATATTTCTCTAATCATATTTTCTTCTATCCTCAAATATCCTTTTCAGGCAATCGTTCAAGAATACAAGTTACCACTTCCAAATCGAGTGCCTGGCCAAGAGTTTAGTTATTCCGATCACGAAGCCGTTTTTGCGCGAGTTCGTATATTAGACGTATCAGAAATTGACGATGCCCAATGTGACGATGTTTGCAATCTGGAAAGTCGTGCTGAAGTGCTGGAGCAGAGTATAGAAATTTGTTATGCACGAATGATGAAATTACGTCATGATCGTGTATTTTTCTTATGCATGGCAACACTGGTTGGATTAGCATTATTTTATGTAGCCGATACAAAGCCATATTATGGATTGCAAACATTTTTCACCATATCGAAATTTTTACTAAGTGCCGTAATAACATTTTTCGTGTTTATGGGAACATTGTGGAATTCAATGGAACGAAATGGTATTTTATCGGGAAAATTAGCGATGGAGATTGCCTTAAAGTCTGTGAAAATGTTGGAGGAGAATAAATGCGAGAATGAAAAAGTTGATTGAATTCTAAATGATTGATTGTGCTATTGTAACGTATTAATATGTATTTAAATATAGTTTTTTACTCAATTTTTTTGTTTATTTCATATCCGCAGACCAATTCTCTTTTTACTTGAAAAGCCGTCGGGCCTTGCTTTGTTGTGTGAGCAGACGCGTTTCGGCTCCTTTGATTCGCCTTCAGTGATCGTTCCGCAACTCCATAAGCCCGGAAATGAGATGAGGGAAGTAATTGCAGCGGTGAGTTCACCTACTCACAAACTAGCAAAATAATTGCTACACCGTCCAAATAGCATCTTAAACTACAATATAGGCCCAAGGACAGTAATAAATAATCAAGAAGTCGTCGCACGGCTGCAGAACTGCGGATGAATTGAAAGCAACGAGATTTTAAAATCATTTGATGTGAAAGCGCTGTTTCCTAGTGTTCCAGTGAGGGAGGCAATAGTATTAGAACAACGTCTTTTAAATGTAATGCCACATGGTTAAGAGGAGTACGATCGCTGATAAAATTGACGGAGTCATGCATGAATCACTTCATGTTCCGAGGAAGATATTTCAAATACATAGGCGGCGTTACTATGGGTAGGCCCATTACACCACTTATCAACGAGGTGTTTATGTGCAACCAGGAAATGACACTGGAAGACTTAGGCAGATTACCCCGATTTTGGATTCGATATGTGGATGACGTTCTGGCAATTTTGAGAAAAGATAAACTCGTGGAAATGCTAAATAATATAAACTCAATACATTAAAACATAGTTTTTACAACGGAGGCGCATTCGCGGACCCCACGAGGGGCGGTCTCTCGAATGTGTCTTTGATTAGTTCGGGTGCAGCGGCAGGCGGTACGGTCTGCTTGGCTGCAAGTGCTGGAAAAGGCAAAGGTAGACACAAGGACAACATACTGATCCTATGAAGAACAATATTATTGAGAAACACAGTAAACATGATGGATGTCAACGGCCGGAATCGAATACAGGAAAATATTTTCGCTGATTAGGCGTAATAATTCAAATTGGCGGTGAATAAATTAGTTAAAAAAACAATTTCTAGGAATAACGCAAACATCAATATTGACAGCAATAATGTAAAGATTCTCCCCAATAGCGGAGGTTGGTGCTCCTCCTCGAAGTGTTCAAATACCTGCTGCGGAAAAAATTGGTGGCTTCATCTATTTTTAGCCATAATATGTCTTCTTTAAACATTCAAGAAGTTTCCAGAGTGCAAATACCGTGTTAAGTCTTTGTCGGACACTTTCCTCAAAATAACATGGATAAGGAGAATGGTTTTGACTACTTTTTACAATTAATGAAAGAACAACAATGGGGGGTCACTACTTTACCCCAAAAAGCAAGCGGAAGCATTCCGTAATCCTCAAAGGAATAAGTACTCTTTTTCCAATTATAGAAATAAAAGTAGACATAGTCTCACAGATCCTGGACATCGATAATATATGTCCACTTCTTGGTCCAGAAGTAATGGGATTACCTTGATCTTTTTAGAGTAGTGCTAGAACCAGATAACGGCCTGTCCAAGCTAATTAAAATTCGATGCATCACAAAATTTCCTGCCAAAAGCCACTCAATACCACCGCTGCCAACGTTATGGACACGTAGCAGCAAATCGCTGTGTGGCTTGTCGCAAAGAACATTTGAACAATGCCTGTCTCCGCAAAGGCATAGACATCAACACCACAGCGGATCCATCCCCTCCACCTATTTACTGTGTCTTCTGTTCTATCGCAGTCTATCCTGCCAATTTTTCCGACCGTTCCGAAAGATAGAGTCTATAAACCAAAATAACTGAAAGACGTGCAGCCAAAAATAACACAGTTACGTTGACCCCCGGTTATTTAACTTCAATAACGCAAATAATTTTCCAATCATTCTCTTACTTAAAACGAACGGCCAATTATTTGCTAATATAGTCAGAAATTCTACCTTTTCATCTTCCAAAGCGATCCCCAATAACTCAATGACTTAGTATGGCTTAACAAACTAAAAAGAAAATCGGCACGACATTTCGGGATACCACCAGTTACCACCATACAAAAAACAAAAGCATTCTTCACTACTTCACATTGCCCCCTTACAGAGGAAGACTAACCTAAATCCCTATCCAACTTCTGCAGTCTTGCGGCCGATAAAAAAGCTTCAAATTAAAGAGTTGAATATTTCTTACAATCTCATGACAAGAGAATCGTGTTGCAAAATATTCTTGAACAATTTTTATTTTGGTATAAATATAAACCAAACTTTAGGAATCACACCATAATTAGGAATGATGAAGGAAGAAGAATCGCGATACTTATCCACACCAAGCATTCAGTATTTCCTTTTCTCTCTTCCACTTTAGCCAATTTGCATTTGTGCATCTCTGCAAGACAAATTCGGAAAATATTCTTCAATTCAATTTGCACTCCCTACGTGGTAGGACCTACTTCAGCTTCACTTCTGGATAACCTTCAGAATCTAGCCAACGACACCATGAACGCTATATGGGGAGGTGATCTAAATGCTAGAAACGTAAGTTTTGGAGGTACCAGCATTTATAACAACGGCAGAACGATATACAACTAGCTGAACTCAGACAATCCACATTCACTCTTTTTCCTCAACGCAGGGGTTCCAACGTTGCCCAGAGATAACTCCTTCCTTGACATTTTTTTAGATTCTTCCTGAAAGGGGAATCTTTTGCCCATCTGATCAAAATGAAAGCTCATCGCCTTGCATTCCATTCAAGCGCCTAGGCAGGGCAATATTTGCCGTTTTAATCTCTTTCTTACATTTCCCCATGAAAGCTTTCGCGAACACTAATAACGGGAAGTCCAAGCAAAACGCACGATGTTAATTGTAAATAAAACAAAAATTTTCTGGAGAATTTTCGAAGAAGTACGGCCCGATGACGCCGCCAGCCCATAAACCGCACCAAACACTAACTCTTTTTGGATGCATCGACTTTTCAATAATCACTCGTGGATTCTTATTTGCCCAAATGCGGCAATTTTGCTTGTTAACGAGCCCACTGAGGTGAAAGTGTGCCTCGTCGCTGTAGATGATTTTCTTTGTAAAGTCACCATAACCTTCTGTCTGTTCAGCAAACCATTTGGCGTATCGCGACACTTGAAATGGTCAGCAGGCTTCAGCTCTTGAGTCAATTGAGCCTTTTGAGCGTGTGAATTCAAATCTTCATTCAAAATTCGCATTCGTCAGATGTTCATTTGTTGGGCACGACGACAAGTCGAGATTGACGGCTCTTCTGCCACATTATCGCGAACAACAGCAATGTTTTCCGCAGAACAAACTGGGCGAGCATGCACAGGTGATTTCACATTTCCTACAGAGCCAGTTTAAAGAAATTTGCGCACAATTCTCCCGATTGTGGACGAATTTGGTCGATTATGCTGACCAAAAAAATCACAAAATGCATTTTGATTTGAACGCCCATTTTCTTAAAAGGATTCAACAACCTTAACGCGCTGCTCAATTGTGTACCTCTCCAGGGTTGAATTTGTCAATCACTGAAAAAAAGAAATGTCAAATTAAGTTGGGCGAAAAACTTGACGTTAAGGTGTGACTCACAGTTAACATCGTGCATTATGGTTGGACCACCCTTTAGTAATGTGGAAAATATCATGGAAGTTGTTACTCCTTGAGAATCCCTGATGCCGTCATGAATTTGCCGAAATTTAATGGCAATCCTAGACTCCTCCACGATTTCATCGAAAATTTTGAAGAAATTCACTCCATGATCCCGGTCTAAACAAAATCGAGGGCTGTGCTAATGAAGTGCTAAATATGTTTGGCACATCACTGGACTTGGGCAAAATAAAGAAAAACCTAATCCTTCACTATAGTGATAAAAAAACGAACAATCGCTGATAAGAGATTTATACATGAAAAGTTCTATATTGAAATAATAGAAACTTTAGCAACAATGACAAGCCATATCCAGCTTCACGAGAAAAACCTAAATGTGCTTACAGCCAAACGTGAATTATACTCTGAAATGTGCTTGAACGCATTTTTGGCAGGGCTTCAAGAGCCCCTTGTAGCAACTAGACACACTATGAGACTGCTCTCATACTGCATTAAGGAGCAAAATACCTTCATTGCAAAATATAATAACTCTAACCCTCAGAGAAAAACTCAGGCTGCCGGGGCTATCATACAGAAATATTTGGCAACACAAACGTTTGGTGCACTCATGAATTATTAAAATAGCTTTATGCCCTAAAATATTCCGCAAAAACCGAGTTTCCAGACACCTAATTTTTCTCAACAAAGATTCATTTCTCCTCATGGCCCCAACAATACGTTTTACCCATTCAACCAACAACCGAATGTTCAACCAAATAGATCAGCGTTTCCAAAACCAGTTCCCATGGACACAAATTTAGGCTATACCCACCTCCGCCGCGGCAGTGGCCAACAGTCCCAACAACAAAACAACAACTTTATATTCACAGGACAACCTATAGTTACCAATTTACCAAATAACAATTTCTTCAGACCTACGGGACCACCCAGATTTAATAATCCTCCAAATAACAATTTCTTTAGATCTACACGATAACCTAAAGTTACTAGTTAAGAATTATTTAATATTACAGACAAACGGAATTGACGGACAACTATACTCATATGTCCTTATCCTTCCAACCTTCTCCGAATGACTCTTACAAACAAGATCTAGACGACTATTACAATTATACGAACCTTAGTTCTACCTACAAAAATTTTAATGACCAGCATCCAGAAAATTATCAAGATCAAAACCAATATAATTACAGTGAACAGGATAGTCAAAACCAACCCGACACTCATGTCTTCGATGATGAAAATTTTATATCACCTGCCTCATCAACTCAACCGGATTTATTATGGCCAAATTTCCAGTTGATGTTCAAAATAGAGACATTTCTGTTCCCAATAACAATGCCCCTTCACACAGGCCCGAAAGTGGAAGCATGACGTCACAGTGCATACCAAGATTTTAGACCTATTGAACTGTTCTTTTAGACCATTTGAACAGTTTTTGACAGTTCCCACCGTGATGTCATGTATCATCCGATAATGAAGAACCTCTTTTCTTAGAACAACCGCTAAATTGATGGAAGTCAACAACTTCAACATCGATTACGATTGTGGGCCTGAGACCCTCATACCACCTGAAGACGTCACTAAATTAATTAGAGTATCTCACCTCAATAAAGAGGAAAGAGAACTGATATTTCGCATCTGCCGCGAATACGATAATGTCTTCTACCACGAGGGACAAAGCCTCTGCTTTACAATACAATCCAAACACCATATTATAAGAACGGATGACATACCGATATACACAAAATCCTATCAGTATCCTCATGTGCATAAAGTAGAAGTTAGAAGACAAATCGATGATATACTGGGTCAAAACATCATCAAGCCAAGCTACTCACCTTGGAGCTCTCCAGTTTGGCTTGTGCTAAAAAAACTGGATGCAAGCGGTAAAACGAAATGGAAACTAGTTATCGATTATCGTAAGCCCAACGAAAAAACGGAAACCAATCGCTACCCCATCCCTAACATCTCCTACATGCTCGGCAAATTGGGTAAAAGTTTGTATTTTTCAACTATAGACCTCGCCATCGGGTTTTTATCAAATCGAGATGAACCCCAAAGACATACAAAAAAATCGCCTTCACAGTATGAGTATTTACAGATGCCGTTCGGACTAAAGAACGCCCCATCCACTTTCCAACGAGTGATGGACAATGTTCTACAAGGAAATATATGTCTTGTCTACCTAGACGATATTATCGTCTTCTCCACCTCACTGCAAGAACACGGAGAGAACTTGACCAAAGTCTTCGGAAAGCTACGCGAGGCCAATCTTAAGGTGCAGCTCGACAAGTCAAAATTTCTCCACAAGGAGTTAGGCTTCCTGGGGCATATATTCACGACGAGTGAAGTTAAACCTAACCCAGAAAAGGTCAGAGTGATAAAGGAATTCCAATTCCCCGAAGTCAAAAGGAGATCAAATCCTTTTTGGGATTGTAGTGGTATTACTAGAAGTTCATCCATGACTTCGCAAGACTGACCAAGCCACTCACCGATGCCTGAAAAAGGGCAAAAGTGTCAAACTGACGGGGGAATACATAAAAACCTTTGAAAATTGTAATGATTTCCGATCCGATCCTGTAATACCCAGATTTCGGCAAACCGTTTATCTAAACTACAGGCGCTAACAATTTTATGATCGGCGCAGTCCTTTCCCAAGGCACTATAGGAAACGTTATCTATTATGCCAGTGGAACACTATCAGACTTCAAAATTAATTATTCTACGATTGAAAAGGAGCTCCTGGCAATAGTCTGGGCAGTAAAGCATTTCAGACCCTACCTATTTGGCCGTACGTTTCAAACTGTAACCGACAATCGACCCCTAACATGGGTTATGAGTCTCAAAGACCCGAACTCAAAGCTAGTGAGATGGCGATTGAAACTGGAAGGATTTAACTACAAGGCGGTATATAAAAAGGGTGTCAGAACTCAAACGCGGACGCCCTAAGTAGAATAAGGTTCCGCAATAATACTTCTAATGAACTTGTTGGACTGAATGCCAACGAAACAATCCCGGATAATTCATCGGTACTTGCCGACAATGGTTTTACTATTTACTCCGCAGTGGAGAATTTGGATTTGGATGCACTATCAGAGAGACCGTTAATTCACCCTCTAAATTGTTCTTGAGAAATCTCGCATCAGATGCTATTTAAAAACCACTAAAGAAGAACTATGCGTAGGTATGCTTCATTATACGAGGAACACCCTTTTAGACCTCTTCAAAAAATTCCCGGCCCCAAATAAACTCAACGTAATGCATTCATCAGACGAAAACTTCATAATTGTCCAAACAGTTTACTCAAAAATTTTCTCTCAATCCAAAACCTTCAAATCAATTCACTGCATGGAAATATTACAATATGTAACTGACTCCGACGAGCAAGATGGGCTCATCAACGAATATCACCTTAACAATAACCACCAAGGCATAAGTGAAAAGACCCTATACCTTAAAAGAAATTACTGCTGAAAAAATAAATAATAGTTTGAATATCCTTAAAGCACTGAGGCACTTGATATCTCTTTATGGTACGTCTAAAAAATTAGTAGCTGACCAAGGCACCGAAATGTCTTCTCCAATATGCAATATGGTATCACAATGCACTTTACACCATTCCGACAAACCAGTGGCAATGCATACTTTGAGAGGTGGCACTCCACATTGACAAAAATCTACAGAATTATCCTAGAAAAAACGGAGAAAGCACAGACTCAATACTGACCATGACGACATACTCAATGAAGCAATAATCACATATTTCTCGATAAGCGTTCGACAAGAAACGATGTTGAATTGGTCCCGATAATCCTTCGAGGCTTGACGTGTAACTTTTTATTTGTTCTGATAATCCTCCGAAACCACAAAATTATATTTTGTATCCGGTAATCTTTAAACACTAGTCACTAGTATGTGTGGTCTAGTGGTTAGAGCATGAACGCATAAGCCCAAGGTCCCAGGTTCAAATCTCGGACAGACTATGAGTGTTCACTCAGTCGTGATATGTACTGATTTAATCAGATCATATCATAGCTGAGCATGCACACGGGAGTATGGTACTGACCAAACCAACTTCCGGAAAAATCAGTGCGGTCATGAAAATGAGATACTCTAACTATCTCTAAGCGAAGACTCGAGAGGGGCTGTAGTGCTACAAAGAGGAAGAATCTTTAAACATACAGAATCACAGAACTGTCTTTTAAATTCGATAATCCTTCGAACAGTTCGAACGGAACGCGTTGCTGAGTATTTTTATTCAAAATACGTCGAACACACCGAATAATTTTAAAAGATCCGTCACCGACTGCGCCACTTATGTCAACCGTCAATTCAAGAAAACTTTCGATTTTAATTTTGACTTCATTGACACGATTCTAAAACATGATTGGCTGCTCATTACTAATTTCAATCTTTAAATGATTTTAGGGAACTGCTTACGAGTACAAACAAAAACAATGCAGCTGAAATATTATAAAGGTGAGTTCTTATGGAAATTTATAAAGTATCATATTTTTGCAAGCAAAATAAGTTATGTTGAAATTTAAATTAAAAGAGAATAATGTATGCAATGTTTAAGAAGCGCAATGTACCGTATTTGGGTTGGCGGCGAATACACGTGCCGGGTAGAAGTCTGTGGGAATGCAGCTTCGGTGGGAAGATAGTTATGGACTTAACCCGCACATTGATCGAGTCCGGTCAGTCACGGTTTTCATAGTTCATCCCTTCGGTAGGTTAGTTACCTCGACCTCGAAACCTTTGAACCGTTACCTTTTTCTCTTTATAATTCGTGAATGCTAACGCTTTTTGCAGTGGGCCCTTATGCTGGGGAAAAGAACCCGCTGAACAACACCGCAACGCTAGCCTGCAAGCGCATTCAAGCGTCCTCAGACAAGGTCAATTCCAGCGAGCACCAAAATCTTCGCTCGCTGAGGCAGCAGTCCATTGCTGCAGTCCTTTACGGACAATTTAACATCTCAAAATAACACTACAATTACACCTGGAAAACAAGTCTGTAGTCTGCAGTTGAGACACCAATAGAAACATTTAATTGTTTTGCGGGAAACGGTATTCTTTTATAAGTTTAATTTTAGGCCATTTAAAACTTGAAGGATGAAAATTTGTTTTCCCAATAGAATGAAATCAATATTTCCTTTTGGCTTTGTACAATGACTTGTTTTATGCAACAAACAACTACGTGCCAAAATTTTTGTCCACCACAGTATGTGAAGCTTTCGGGAGTAAATTAGATGATGACTACAAGCAAGAGGTGATAATTTGAAAAAGAGAAACGGAATTCTATTACTAATCAAAAGTTCAGTTTTTCCGAGTAAGTTGAACTGTGTGTAATTTTTCATCATTTTGATTGGAAATGATGGTTACTGTTGATATTTCATGTTTAGGGTTGAAATATTTCACGTCCAACTAACAAGCATTGTCACACCCCCAGATATTTCACGGGAGCCACTATTGTACCCAAAAGAAATTAGGGTGCTCCGGCGGGGCTTACGGACCAGGTTTAACTCGTCCGGTGACGAGCGTGGGGCGCCACTCGCTTGTCCACCAAGGACCCAATAAGCCGCCAAGCGAGAATACGGCTTGCCGGTTTCTTAATCTCACACCACGGACCAAACAACGTCACTGCTCCACTTTCTTCCAATTCCCTAACGATCGAGCAAAAGCTAGTTGCCACACTATGCACCTCGTCACACTTTCCTCGGGACCTTCTAAATTCGCAACAAACACTATTTTTCACCCTATCAGGCCCTCCTACATTTCACTCGATTTATAAGGGAAACCCCTGCACTCGCCCTTTTCGTTCCAATATCTCGATTAGGGGGGTGCAAAAATATTGTACTACCCCACGAATTTACCACCCTATATACGCCACCCCCGAACACTGACACAAAACTTCTGACCTGTTATCTATGTTTACACTCCACCCCCGAACACTGTCACTAACTTCCGATTTTCCTATCTTTACGAATACGATTTACCACTCAAGCCACACCCATCACAACCTGAAACATAACTCCAATTCAATTCTTTAAATAAAATTTACCTTTTTTGCTTTTCCTGGAATTGTAAGTTTAATAACACGGCTTAAATTTTTACTATACAAATTCATTAATCAATTCAATTGCGCGAAATCTTTAACTACTTCAAAATATCTAGCTTGATCACACCAAAGAAGAAGTTCTTTTCTTTAAGAATGAAAACTGACTGACTACGCGTTCCTAAAGTGACCCCTTCTCCGCTGCCTCCGTTGGTGCACATTCCTCTTGCGTTGCCACTTGTAGCTCACAATCCTGCCTCGTCCTTTTGTTCTGTACATGTTCACTCGCCACTGGTTGAATAAACTTCCAACTCGTCGCTTTTCCACTTGTTATCACCACCAACGCTCGTCGCTTCGCTATTTCATCTACTCCGCCAAACTCAAGAGGAAAGAAGAGGAGGCGCGTTATTCGCCACGCGCTTTTATCATCTCCTCCTAACGGCCAATGTCCCGCTATTCAACCAAGTTCCTTTGTCTCCGGTCAGCCACCTCTTTGGACTGGTTCTTCATATTCTCGAGGAGTAGCTTTACTCAGACGCAGCGTGATTTCCACTCCGCTCTGGTGGCGATCACTTCAAGTACGGCTGAATTGGCTGAACATCTTGTCTGACTGTTTGTACTGTCAGATCAGTTTGTACTGTCAGATCAATAGGTAAATAAAAGTGAAAAATGTTAAATATCATCTATATAAATAAAAGCGAAAAATGTTAACTATCATCCGCGTTAATGAAGTGAAAAACGTTCGTCGTCACTAAAGTGTCGTGAGTTGTGTGGGTCTTTCTCAGGACGGCATTGCCGCGGATCGTGTTTCCTCCCCGGAAGGTTGCAAGTGAATTTTCTCGGTAAGTATTATGAAAGACCGCAACAATTTGATTAGTTTTGGTCCCCCGCGTAATTTTCCACGAAACGATCATGTAGAATGTAATTAGTGGAAATAACATACATGGCAGAAAGCGATATTAGAGCGCAGAGAATCTTACGATTGCATGCGCAATTGATTCTGATAATTGTTTTCGGTCTTGATGATGATGATTGTTGTCAGATTTTTATCTCTGATGTTGGTTTTTATCATGGATTCGCAGTACACTTTTGACCGGTGCCAATTCAATGCTTTCGCATCAAGGCCTCACACATTTTCTAGGAATTTCCGTGAACCGTGAATAATCTCGCGCACGGGAGCTTGTTATTTTTTTCCAAGCGCGATAAATCTCGCGTCGACTTTCCATAGTTTCACCCAATCTTCACCCTTATGCTACATGGTTGTTGAGCGGGTTAGGAGGTGTCCTAACCCGTTTCTTTTGTAGTAGGCACATATAAGCTTTGTCGCTTTGCGTGTTCTTCTCTGACAGAGTTGTTCGATAATATGCGACTTGAAAGTTCAGATGTTCACTTGACTTTGGCGGCGGGCAATCCTTTGTCATGATATCCAGTATTGAAGTCGGTCAGTGCATTTCCACAACTCGTCTCGTTAGGACACTTCCGGTCTTTAAATGGCGTTGAACCTTCTCGTTCAGGATGTGAATGTTGTTGGCCAGTGGTTCTAGGCATTCCTTCCGGACTGAATTGGCACATATTTTCACCGCAACCTGCCTATCTCCCAGTATGGGTTGTATTTATTCATTTTTCTCATTCTTTAAAACTCAAAACTAGAAGTATTCGTACTTAACCTACTGTTATGAGTACAATTAGGAGTGTCAAACAAAACCCTAGTCGAGTGCGGCGTAGACTTGCTTAATTTACTGAGTCATGCGAATGCTATGATAGTGTTCGGGATGAGGTAATGTTGATGCGCTTCTACTTTAACCGTAACAGCAAGGAGCAACATAACCGATTCGTCACTATTATTTAAATGGTAGATTTACGAGTGTAATTTTTGGAATCTATTTTCATTGCATTCATGCATAGAATATTGTTCAAATTTATTTGCAGTTAAGGCTTGACAGCTGATACTGCAATCGATTTAATCCTTCCATGAAATTGGTCAAATCGGGATTTCAAGGTTAAACTGATTTTTTTTCAAGCAAAACAAATGCAATCAAACTCTTCCTCGAACCTTTGATGAAACGAAATCTGAGAGCTAACAAAAATTCGAGGAATTGCATACATAGAATGTGCATATGTTCAAACATCCTGAATTTGAACGTGACACTCCGGCTATAGTCTCGCCGAGGATGAAATCACGTACGCCAAATCATCATGAATAGCTCTCCAGCGGTCAAATCATGAATATAGTGCAATAAATACCCGCGTAACCAAGGATAAGCCCATTTGCCTTGATTTCATCAATTTTGCAAATGTACACGCGTACGTCAATTCCTCCAACGTACTCGTATCAGCAATCCTACTCACCATAAGAAATCGTCGAATACTCGTATTATCTCTGGGTCTGCACATTCATTAATGATTGATGATATAGCGTATGACAAGTTTTCGCGGTTGGGGTCCTGGTCGGTGGATTCGTTGAAGGGCGCGAGGAAAATTTTCTCATGTGTAGTATTCAGGACGATTCATTTATTCGTCATTTCCCCATAAAGCCACGTTAAGTGTGTACTTATTTAGGATATCGTGGTTAAAGGTTCTAAATGTAGGCAGAAAATGATGAAACGTGGCTCATGGCCAATTTGTCAAGTTCATGCAGGAAGTATCAATTCAATTATTTTATTGAACAATACGTCAGAGTTTGATGAAAGCATTGTCCATTTAATAATTTTAAAGAATCAAATCCTTTGAGGTTGAACGTGAGCTTTGACTTCAGCATAAATTATTCGCATGGAGTATTTACAGAACAATTTTACTTGGACATGTGTAGAATATTGTGCGTGTCCTTAAAACGAACAATTCAGGCACGTGGTCATTTACTTTGTCCGATAAATTTCCTATCCTGTGGCTTTTCCATTTCCAAGAATTTGTTGCTGATTGACTTTACTGTGTGTATGTGACGAGAACATGTCAATTCTATGTTATGTCTTGTGGTGCGACACATGGCATAGAGGGTAACTCCTTTAACAGTATTTTATTTATTTTTAGATTAGATGCAATAATGTAAGCCACGAGCTGTAGATGAATGTGTTATCGTTTACCTTCCAATATTTAATGGTGTACGTAACTTGTAAATCTACAGAAGGAAGCTTATTCGCTAAAGTAAAGCCATTGACAGGAAATTGTTTACCTATTAATCTGAATGTTTATTATTACGGTAAAAAATTGATCACATTTAGTTGATTATGGACAAGTATGCAAGAAAATAGATCATAGTTTATAATAATATGCCAACCAAAGTTCAACTTCCGATATAAGATGGGTTTGTACGAGTTGTGGTTTTAAGCATTTTAAAGGCATAGATATACAGAGTACTGAGTCCGCAACTGGTCGCGAGAGCCGAAGCAATTAGCAACCTTCGCTAAAGTTGTATAAAGTTGAGGTTCGAAGTGTTATGTTTTTGTTTTTGCACTTAATTCACTCCGAAACACGTTCACGTTCATAAAGTTTTTGGTTTTAAAGATCGTGTGTACGAAATCAGCACTTTCGTTCTCTTTTTTTATTAAAAACTTATGAATTTTCCATCTGCTTTGATATATGAGTTTTCTTGCCTCTACGAATTAAATTAGCTTTGACGTTCGAGTTTTCTGTGAAAGAACGTTTGTTGTGTTGTTCAACGAATGATAATGAAGGCGCGAACATGTAAAAGTGAAACGAAGGTGCGCACGGGTGTCAGTGGGGGAAGTGATTCTTCTGAAGAGAGGAAAGAAAAACCTGTCTGAAAACAAAGGGGTAGGAGAAGCAGAGGGAATCATATAGTTTCGAGAGCGTAAATTATTTATAAGTTATTGATTGGGTAAATTTGCTTGCCACATTCTCGTTGCTCGTCTATTTATTTATATGTCTTTGTATAAAGGTCATTAAGGGCAGCAGCGATGGAATGATGACTTAGTTAGTCAAAGATCTATGTTTAGCTTGAATTGCTTTGTCTGGCAATGCATACGCTTGCTGGCAGGTTCTTTTCGGCAGTGCAACGACCTGCTACATCAAATTTCATGCGCACGATTTGCTTGATCTATGAAGTTTTTTTGTGGATGGTAGGTGAATTTACGCACTGAGCCTAGGGCTCGCTAGCTCCCGAGTGACTGGACTATTCACTTTACACCTCCCCTGTCAACCTGAGAGCCTAGCCCGGAACCATTTGACACATTACTTCGGGCCATGTCTTCAAGCTGGGGGATCCCTGCTCTAGCCGGAGGGTAGGGAGGAAGAGAAATTGCCAGACAAGTGATCCCCCAGCCCTGACGTCCTCGGCTGGTTAGTGTGCGTCCCTTTTATCTTTTAGGACTGCCTGAGCTGAATGTGCCACCTGGTTCTATTTGTCAAACGATTTAAGAATCACCACAACTATACTATCCGAGGTGAGCTCTTCCGTTTTCCTGTAGAGGGCCCTTCGCAGCCTGTTCCATTTTTCGCATGCAAATAATGTGTGGCAGTCATCGCTTTCCTCTTCTCGGCAAAGCCAACTATGGGGGGACCGTGCCTTGCCAATCTTGTGTACGTCAGACTGAAGACACTCATGTTCCCTCAAAAGCTGAGTCAGATAGAAGTCAGTCTCGCCGATTTAGCCATGAGGGGCACGCAGTCCACCTTCCTTTCCTGCAATTCACCCAAGACTGTGGCCAATCGTTGAGCGAGCGCTGTCTCTCCTCGCGGACAACCATCTGCCTCGCATCCTCGTTTCAGCACAAGTACATAGCGCGGCGCTCTCTAGCAAGGAGGGCGACAGGTATCTCACCTGCAATAACTCCCACCGCTGAATCAGAGGCTGTTGTATATGAAGATGTAATCCTCTGTGCTTCTCTTTTCTATACCTGTGCCAAGCGTTTTCGGTATACCTCCTTACTGGGAGCGTCACCCAATATTTCTACTCTGTACAAAAGCACTGACCCTACAATACTCATCGAAGATGTCTTCTTGATGGGTTGAGTCCCACTACGTTGGCGATAAGTCGACTCAGAGCCGATACGCCTGAAGCAGCCTTCTAGGCTGTTGCCCTGATTTACTCAAAGGAACACATCTTTGAATCGATCAGTAGCCCCAGGTACTTTACGGCTGGCTTCAATTTGATTCTTTTTCTTTGTAGCACTGCAGCCCCTCTCGGGCCTTCACTTAGAGATAGTTAGAGTATCTCATTTTCATGACCTATTGATTTTTTCGGAAGTTGGTTTGGTCAGTACCATGCTCCCGTGTGGTTGCTTAGCTATGATATGATCTGATCAAATCAGTACATATCACCACTGAGTGAACACTCGTAGTCGGCCCGAAAAATATCCTGAACTAAATCACGTTGTTCCCTCCGAGATTTGAACCTGAGACCTTTGGCTTATGCGTTCATGCTCTAACCACTAGACCACACAGACTAGTATGTCTCCAATATAGGTCATGATTACTCTAGGGATTCTATTCTTTGTCACGATGACCACTTCGGTTTTCTTCAGTGCTCGACTGAACCCACGGGCAGTCATCCAGTCTCTCATTCAGTGCATTAGGTTACCTAACCGAAGTCGCACGTGTTCGATGGTACGTCCAGCAATCAGAGCCACAACATCATCCGCATAGCCGATCAGGCGCGACTCATCTGGTATCTCTAGTCCCAGTAGCCCATCGTAAGAAATGTCCCACAGGTCTGGACTAAGGATAGATCTCTGGGCAACACCCAATGTGACTTCCGTCCTTCATTGACCCTGTGTCGTATCGTAAAGCTGGCTTCAGTCCTTCAGGTAGTCTCTCAGAGGCCGCATTAGATATTCTGGTATATGAAAAGGGGTTTCCAGCGTATTCAGAATAACCACCCATCTAGCGGAGTTGAAGGCCTTCCTAACATTGAGTGCCCCCAACAGATGGTCCATCACTTGGTGCAGCTACATAGACAAGGCTCACCACCGTCTACTCTAAAGCCATATTGCCGAGGAGATAGGTCCCCACAGCACGAATTGCGTCAGTGAGTCTTCTCTTGAAGAGTTTCTCTAGCACTTTCCCAGTAGTGTCTAGCATGCATACCGGGTGGTATGCAGATGATGAACAAGGATTCCCCTTCCTCCTGCTGACTAGCATAAGCCTCGCCATGGATCCTTGCTCACATGGTCCACTAAATTTTGCCAGCAGTGAGTCTTATTGTTGATAATCAATTGGCAAAGGTATTTCCTGGCCAACTTATATGCTGCTACCCAATTGGATGCCTCGTCATGGTTCCACGCCCATTGAGCCTCATGCCGAAACTTGTGACACTCCTTTTGCTGTTCAGTGATTTCAGTTGACCTCCAATACATTGGGGGCATGCCGTGCCGGGAGTTATGATGGGGCTTCCGATATTCCATCCAATTGTAGAAAGCCGAGAGAACGGACGTCGGGAGACGACATCACTGATCTCAAGCAGAATGCGCTGATGATCACTGGCTGAGTAGACCTCTGATACTCTCCAATAGTATATCCTCGGTACTAAGGACTTTAAGGGAAATGTTACGTCCGGTATGGGTCCTTCGCAGCTAATACGGTGGAAAGTTGGAATATTTCTGGGATTCGGGCGCTGTATGATGCAAGCCCCATTCGATTGCTTTACTGTTGAAGTCACCTCCCAACGAGCACGTTACCGTTGGCTTGGAAAGATAATATTGATTCGTTAAGTGTTAGGTTAGGTGTTCCCTGAGCAACGAACCCACACAAAACCATCCCTCCATCCACAACTCTCGACCTGGGAATCACTGTTTTGAACCCAGATGGCAGCAGAACTAGTTTCATCAGGATACTATGATGCAGAACTTTTATCATGGTCATGCTTACCCAACAGCATTAAGTCGGCTTTCATGTCCCCCACAAACTGCTCAAGCAGGGTTTGCGCAATTGAGCTGCGGTGTAGGTTTAGTTGCAGAATGTAGGTCATCGAAGTTCTGATTTCGCCTTAGCTAGGGCTTCCTGAAAAATCTGACCTTTCCCTGATCCCAAGATATGCCCAAGATCCGGTCTTGGATTAGCATCCTTGCAAAGAATACAGTGTGCCTCCTTTACACACTCTTTTCTTTTATGTCCAATTCCACCGCATTTGTAACATAGGCGACTCCTATCGGGTCCTTTGCATACTTGTGGGGTGTGACCACAGCCAAGGTATTTGAAACATTGAAGAGGCGCTACTCTTCACCGTATCCTGCAGACAACCCAGCCTATTATTAATTTGCCCTTATTCAGAATTTGTTCGGCATCCTTTTTGGTCAAGTCAAAGATGGCCGTGGGTTGCCCCCTATGGTTTTCTGGTGTCAGCCTCACTTTGATCCTGTCGACGCTAGGAAACTACCTTTTGATGGCCTCTTCTATCTCGGCCAGGTCTGTGATGCAGTCAATGTCTCTTATTTCGATCATTGCCATCGGGTCAAGCGAGGCTATAGTTGCGCTTTTGTGGAGGATTTTCTTTACTGCATCGCAGAATGCCACTTAATTGTCACCCTCTGCTCCAAATTTGACCGGTATGTATCCCGACCGTATTGGTCATACTGCTTTAATGGCAGTGTTGATGTGTTCGGGCCTTACATTTCCACTGATATCCCGCAGCGCTTCTGCGTAGGATCGGCCACTTTGGGGGTTGCCGAGTAGTGCCTACTGTCGGGGTCTTCGTTGGAGCTTCTTTTTCCCTTTATTCTCTCAGGTGTCTTTTTTCTTGCTGGGCGTCTGTGCGAAATTTATTTTCTGGCACTTTTTGAAGGAGTTTCTTTGTGGCTTTCTTCGCTCCTTTTGTCAAAACTGTCTGGGACTCCTGATCTAGCGTTCCACGCCCATCAAGTGATTTTTCTTTCCTTCTTCTATCCCAATATCCTGCAATTAGGCTAGATGCCATTCTCTTATTAATGTTTGATAGGGGAGCAATCTGCGCGTGCCCTTTAGGATTAGCCCTTAGCGCTTCTTTAGCCTTCTATTCTTCTTCAGCTTTCACGTCCTCTTCTGGGTTTAACCAGCTCCTTCAGTAATGCTCTATGCGGCCTAGGAGCTCCTCTCATTCAAGGAGCCCAATATTTATTCCTTTGCTGATTTTTGGCAAGCCACATGCAGATTGTATTCTTTTTAGAACATCTCTCGCTTTTCGGATTGGCCTTTCTTCTTCATGTAGCTGGACGGCAATTGTACTTTGCGACCACCTTTTATGGGAGAGGTTATCGGCTTTCGTTTCCGAGTATAGTACTTCAGCCACATTTTCGACGAAGGCAACGAAATCACACAATGGTGCTTTATTTGTCTCTTTTCCTACCGTGATCTCTTTGTGGGCTTCAGAGTGTTTCGCTTTTATTTCGCGACTTACGAGCCTTGCTTCGGTCATTTTGGTATTGATCGCAGCAATAACTATCGAACTCTCGATGTTCTCTATATTTTCCCCCACCGCTCGAACATCTGGCGTATCCTGCAGTTTCCCGCTCTTCCTTTTTAGGACGCTCTGGCGTTCGCATTATTTTTTTTTTGCTGCGCCCAAGTGCCGCAGATATCTCTGTCTGGCCAAGATTGTCTGTTAATCTCCATTTTACGTCCATCTTCACTGTAATTGTATTCATTGTCGTTTTTGTTATCGTTAGTACCGCCCCCGATGTGCTACAAATATCGTGACTGCAACCGCTATTTGCGTCGTCATTGTTGTTATTTTGGTTTTTTTTTCATTTTTGATCTTTTTTTAGGGTCTTAAGTTGCTCCTTTTCCAGTTCCCGAATATTTAATGCGGCTTTTGAGGGACTACCTGAAGGATCTAAGCTTGCTTTACGGTACGACACAGGGCCATCAAAGGATGGAAGTTACAACGGGTGTTGCCCAGGGATCTATTCTTGGTTCAGACCTGTGGAACGTTTCTTACGACGGGTTACTGGCGCTGAAGCTGCCAGATGAGCCACGATTGATCGGGTATGCGGATGATGTTGTGGCTCTGGTCGCTGTAAGCACCGTTGAACAAGCGCAACTTAGGCTAAGTATGCTAATGTGCTGAGTCAGAGACTGGATGACTGCTCGCGGATTCAGAATCTCTAGACTAAGAATGATCAGTATTGGAGACGTACTAATCGAATCGAAGCCAGCGGTGAACTAACTGGGGCTACTGATCAACTCAAAGATGAGTTTCACTGGGCCATTCAGGGCAACGGCTGGGAAGACTGCTTCGGAAGTGTCTGCTCTGAGTCGAGTTATGGCCAACATAGTGTGATCCAGACCATCAAGAAGACGCCTCTTGATAAGCGCTGTAGGCTCAGTGCTACCGTACAGAGCAGAAATATGGGGCAATGCTCTCAGTAAGGAGGTATACCGAAAACGCTTGGCACAGGTATAGAGAAGAAAAGCACAGAGGATTACATCTTCATATACAACAGTCTCTGATTCAGCGGTGAGAGTTATTGCAGGCGTGATACTGCCCTCTTTGCTAGAGGGCACCACGTTATTTAACTGTGTTGAAACGAGGATGCGACGGAGATGATTATCCACGAGGAGAGACAACGCTCACTCAACGATTGGCAGCAGTCTTGGGTGAATTGCACGGTAGACTGCGCCCGGATGTGGGACCGTGGCTAAATCGAACTCATGGTGAAACTGACTTCTATTTGAGCCAGCTTTTGAGTGGTCATGAGTGGTTTCAGTCTTACCTGCACAAGATTGGTAAGTCACGGTCTCCCGATCATCGGTTGTACCCAGGAGAGGAAGATGATGCCTGTCATACATTTTTTGTGTGCACAAAATGGGATAGGCTGCAAAAGAACCCCTATAGGAAGACGGGAGAGCTCATGCTCGAATCGGTTGACAAATGGAACTAGGTGGCACATTATGCTCGGGCAGTCTTTAAAGATAAAAGGAACTCATAGCAGCCGGGATCGTTGGGGCTAGGGGATCGCTTGTCTGTCACTTCCTCTTCCCCTATCCCATCGCTTAAGTAGAGGGATCCTCCAGCTTGAAGGCGCTACACGGCGTAGCAAAACGATACCTGGCCCGAAGTCTAATGTGTCAAATGGTCCCAGGTCGGGTTTGGGGGGGGATTTAGTGGGTAGTACACACTCGGTGCGTAAATGACATTCATCGCCCAACCACAAAAAAAAACAAAAAAGTTGCTCCAGTTTTATTGGGGCCCCCCTCTTCTTCGCTATCTCCATTCTTGTGTGAAGTTGCGTTTTTGGTCCCATAGTTATCTTTGTAGAGCAGGGAGGCCCATGCGCTTACGGAGACAAGTGCTCAGAGCCATATCAGCGCTAATCGGGAGTCCGTCTCAACAGAACCTGCAATCCAACAGTGTGAGATTCGAACAAACTCCAAGACCTGTTTTCGTAGTTAGTCTTTTTTTGAGAAGAACTAATCAAGCGTGTAGGTTCTGATTCGATGGAAAGTTCACTTAAAAGAAAAACTGCCCCGCACCGCTTCCACCTGGATGCCCCATTCTTACTTGGGGATCGTAAATATCAATTGTAACGATGAAATCCTCTCGCGTCCGACACGTGTTAATCACGCTCGGTCGGTTGCTTTTTATTAGACCATCCCTTCGGCTGGTTACCTCGGCCTCGGCACCGCCGCACCGAGAGTTTTCATCCGCTAATTCGTTAATACGGTTTTTTTTTGTAGTGGGCCCTTGTGCTGGGGAAAACAACTCCCCCACAACACCGCAATACTAGCCTGCCAGCGAATTCACGGGTCCTCAGACAAGGCCAATTCCAGCGAGCACTAATATCTTCGCTCGCTGAGGTAACAGGCTATCGCTGCAGTCAAAGAATATCCCTCAATCATTACGCTAGCCACTCACCGGTTGGCTACAGAAAAAAACAACATTAAAAAATATGGAAGTCAGTCCTTCCGTTCTGGCTTAGACCTCTTTAACCTTTTCCTTATTTCTGTTCCGGATTCATATATGTCAAACACTCTCGTAGTGGGCTTGATGCTAGGGGAAAGAACCTGCCCAGTGATCCCGCAGATAACTAGCTGCCAGTGCATGTACACGTCTCTTTGAGCTGGCCCACTGAGGCAGCAATCCACCATTGCTGTCCTTAACGGACTTGTTCCATCAGGTAAAATACTACTCTGGATGAACCATCTGTAAAAGTTAACATCACATGTACGAAATTTATGGCCAACGTTGGCCTGTGCTGTATCGAAATTCGGATTCATGAAAGATAATAAGAATTACCTTCGATTTTCTGTCGTTCTGCATGTATTGTGTGAGTGAGCACAAAAAAATATTTTAGAGCTTGTTTTGAATTATCTGCAGAGCTCACAAGTGGCTTTGAAGATTCACTGGTTTATTTAAGCAGCAGTCCTTGTTTTTGCGTGCTGTTACTTGAAAGAAACCTTTGGGGAGGAATTCTTTGGAGCTCTGATCTCTGGATAAACACCTCCAATATCACTTGTAGCATTTATTTCGTCATTGGTCAAATGCTATCCCGCTGAAGAATGCTCTGGTGACTTATCTACGACCAGTTTACTCGTATTTGAAAGAACTCCATATGAGGTTGCAACTTCCGCACACGTCGGGGTGATTTTTTCTTTTTATTCCTTCCCTTTTTTTGGTTTGTAGTTCTGGGTTGCCTTCCCATAGTTTATTGTAACGATATTCAACCATAATGAATTATTCTTAAGGAAAAAGTGAATTCTAATCCCATGAGAAAAAGCAACAAATAGCTCGATTAGTTACGTTCAGTCAACAGCAACGAAAATTTCCTTATTGTCTGACTCCTCTTTACGAATTGTCTTTAAGCTCAATATAATTTTCCTTATATCCAGGAGCAACCAATACAAGTCCATTAATCTTGGCCCATCATTCACAAGAGCTCATGCAATTGCTTCCATTCACCATGAAAGTGTCCTACATACGTTTTCTTATTTTAATGGTCATTTCCTCAGCATTCAAGAATAATATTTGGATAATAAATTATCCTGCGAGCTACACGAACTTCCAACAAATTTACCATCCATCTCGAAAGCTTTGAAAGTGTATCTAAAGGATAACGCTTTTTGTTTCATGATCTACACGCAACCATCGAGCCGTATAACGTTTACACCTTGACAAAAGCATACAAATGATGAATCCGAGAGAACATTAGCGAGGTTCTACGCTATCGCTGGTAATTGAGGGATAAAATTGTCCTTTCCTTGACGTGACCAGAGCGTTTGGATCGCAAGAACATCAGAATAAGTTCAAAGACCTTATTGTTGAGTTGAAGGTGAGTGGATGGCGATAAAGTGTTTTTCTTTGTCGCTTTCCTGTGTAACCAGAAGAACTCCTGTCAAGGAAGCTCCTGGAGAAATGCTTAATCGAAATTTATGACTGTCATCAGTACACTTCCTTTTCCACTTGACTCGTGTGTCGACCATTAGTGAACAGTACGCTGATTTTTACAGAGAATTTATGACTCCTCGATGCTCAATAGGACAAAAGTAGTGTTTGGTAGTCGTTTGGTCGGTTGGATAACAAGGATAATACTAAGCTTTTATTTTAAGGAGTCCTGTTCGGAGTTTAAATACAAAAGTAAACACAAATATTATTTTGGAATATTCAGTCTATTTTGTTATATTTCTAATATGAATACGTTTCATATGTTATGATTACATGCTTTTAACAAATCGAGTAAGCAGGAAAATGCCTCTACCAGAAGGACTTTGCAACCATCCTAGGATTCAAAACAACTTTTTTGATGGCTGATGACGAAAGACCGAGGGTTTCTTTCATAAATAAAAAACAGAAGCCATTTTCTTCCATCTAAACTAAATTTTCTGAACAATCGGTCAATCAAACACATTCAAATAAAACACCAGTCTTGAAATTTAATGAAAATTTGAAGAAAATTGTAGCGTCTAGGTCGATTTGAAGTAAATGCTCGTACTATCCACCACCATATGCTAATGCTGTTGTATTTCCATATAATTAAAATGGCTGCATCTCTCTTGATTATGATTCGATTTCAATTGAATTTTCTAGCCACAAGCTAGTATACATATTGATGAAATTTTAAGAAGTTTAAGTGCACCAGTTCCGTAAAATTCACAAATCATACTGTTATTAACAGTGTTGAATAAATTTCAATTTCTAAGGTATTTTTGGCCCTTGTACTCAAGAAGACCTACCTCCTTGATTCATTTCCAGATTTTTTCGGCTCAAAGATGTCCCGTTGCGTGATGGAGAGACAAGTATTTTCCGTATATTTCGCCTCCCTCTGGGCCTCCGATGTACAAAATGACTTCTTTGTTCTAGATTCTAAAAGTTTAAACCAAGACCTTTCATTTGATACTACAACTGGACCTGGCGAAGAGAGACTTAAGGGAACTTCGTCGTTACCCGACCCCGGAATTCATGAGTGCGAAATTCTTTTGTAGTGAGTCTTTGTGCTGGAGGAAAGAGCCCGCCCCACGACACCACCACGCTAGCCTGCCAGCGCATTCACGTGTCCCCAGACAAGGTCAATCTCAGTGGATCCCAACATTCTCTTCCGCTGAGGCAGCAGACCATCGTTGCGGTCCTTCACAGACATTTATCATACCTACTTTACTACAAAATGGCGCCCAACGTAGAGTAAAAGCCTGGCTGTATCATCAGTCATGAGCACGAGACAGACCATCGTCTCTAGGTGACCTTACAAGTTGTCCAGATTTTTTGGCAGGTAGGTAACCCCTAAAGGATATTGCACTAATCGTGCCCCAGCAAATAATAACTTCCGAAAGGGAGTTATCCTTGGGCAACAATACCGTTTGGACCTGCTTTTGATTCATACATTGGTGGTTTACCACCATTGTATGACTAATAAGGCCAAATGATATAAGAGTCCTTTTGTGTATTTGGAAGTTGTTATCCCAATATCATTTTTGCGGCAACTTCTGATCTGCACCTCAAACCAAGCGGTGCCTAAGTGTCTTCCAGTACATGGATTTTGACTTCACGTGATTGGCTGCTTAGCTAGTCCATGATTATTTATGATAAGGCACGCGCTGCTTGTGGGTCAGAATTCAGCCTGGGCAGACAAATTGTACCTGGTCGAAACTTGCGTATAAGAGAGCACTTCTGAACCCTGATTCTTATGGTACCTCAAGAGAGTATTCCCTGTAGAGCAAAGGAAGAACGTACCATTGGTGACCTAACTTTGGAAAGGAAACCCAACCCATCACCCATCCAGCCAGGAGACCTTCCACCGTTGAAAGTAGCCAAGATAGTGGCTGGCTGAAAGTTGGTGTTTACTGGCCAGAATGACTCTATGACAATCGGTGCCTTCTTGAGAAGGGTTGAGAACATGGCCTGGTTGAATTTAGGGGAAAATATGAGAGCAGTCACACACTGCGCTCAAATACTGTTTAGTGGAAGCGCGCTCCGTTGGTTTTGGTGGTTTGTGGACCTTTCTCCAACGATTGACTAGGAGACATTGAGGTGTGTAGCATTGCGGGAGTTCACTCCAGTCGAGGGGGATGATAAACTGAAGCAACGGATCCAAAACAGATGCGAACAGGCACAGGAGACCGTAGGTGAGGAGACCGTAGGTGAGTACCTGTATTGCATGTTGGAACGTCTGATGATCCCCATGGCAGAGTCTGAGTTTCTCAGCCTCTCCTGGGAGGGGATCAGGGTGGAGCTGCGAGAGCAACTATTATTCACTCCGCACCATAACGTGCCTTTGCTTCGTGCGTCCGCAAAAGTGCTTGAAGCTGTGCAACACTCCCAGCGGTCCACACCCCTAGGTAATTTCTCCAGCCGACGAGAGCAGCCAAAACGATACGCAATAGCTGAGCTCAAGCACAGCCTGCCTGCTCTACCCGTGCCAGCTTGTCCCATTCTATCTATAATCGATGGCTCATCAAAGACAATTTTCCCATCATAGAACTAGACCAACAACAACAAAGCAAAGCACACGAACTGGTCCTTAGGTGTTGGAACTGCCAGCAGACAAGACATCGCTTTACCGCATGCCAGGCAGAGGCAAACGCCTTTTGTCTCCATTGTGGGAATCCAGATATACATACTCCAGATTGTACAAATCGCAAGAAGTCAAAAAACTTGCTAGCGAGTGCTCACAACAGCCAGCAGTACTCGTGACAAACCAAGCAACGGAGCAGCACTCTATTTCGTCTGCTGACAGTTCCATCACGACAAGTTCCTCGCTAGTATACCCACAAGAGTCAAACACCACATTACCCTTGCTGGTCCACAATGCAACAGATGCCATATCTTCTTCGGGGCCTCTCCAACAACTTTGTTGAAGCGACCACCTCAGGTATTGCCTGAAGAGCCCCGGCAACCACAGACCCATGTATGGAAGCCATACCATATTAGGTTGCAGGAGTATATTGCTGCACGAGAGCGGATTTTTGCCGCTGAAGAGGTCACTCCACGCCAGCACAAAACTAAGTGGTCAACTCGTCGTTTGAGGAGCTTCCGCATAAGAGTGCGAACCTGCCGCCAAACTTTTAAATTATGTAACATCTCGGAGGTTTCTGAGAATGACACTGACCCTACGCACCAATCAAAGTGTTGGGCGAAATCACTATTGCACTGATTGACACAGGTGCAAGTACAAGCTGTCTTGCCTCGAGCCTCGGCTCAAAGGTACTCCATCAAAACCCCACGGCAGTAAAACCCTGGCACTCTGAAATCAGTACAGCTGATGGTACCAAACATCCCATCCAGAGTAGACTAACAACGCCCGTGACATTCAGAGTTCAAACGAAGGATATTACTTTCTACATTATCCCGCCACTGACTCAGAACGTGTACCTTGGCTTCAATTTCGTGCTTCGATTTGGTTCGGCTCCAGATTTACTCACAGATTCGCCCTTAAATACTAGATATGTCAACGATCTCGCTTCTATACCCGACAGGAATGAATTAAAGCCTAACCAACGACAATGTCTGGAAGCATCCATCACTGCTTTTCCATTTTACGCTACGTAAGGCATTGGCCGCCGAAGATACTGGTGTGGTGCCCCCTCGCATTTGTAGGCCATAAGAATCGTCGGGTAATGACGAAGTCCTCTTAAGTCCGTCTGTCTTCCCCAGGTCCAGTTTGTCCTTTGCGTCAGCAATTTCCGACCCCTGGTTGGTTACCTCCGTTTCGATTTCGGTCGACATTTTATTTGACCCCAGAAATTCGTGGAAGCGAAATTTTTTTGTAGTGGTTCCTTGTGCTGGGGGAAAGAATCACCCCCACGACGCCACAACGCTAGCCCTCCAGCGCACTCACGCGTCCCCAGACAAGGCCAATCTCAGCAGATCCCAACATCCTCTTCCACTGAGGCTGCAGACAATCGCTGCAGTCCTTAACGGACACATATCTAATCTCACAACAACGAACCGATAGATAGTACGCGAAACTAGTAGGTCTTTGTAAAATTCATTTTACAAATCCCTAAAAAAGTGGAAGGGACTTTTAAATTTTATTCCGAATTATTCTTTCTCGGTGGGAGATGCCCTTAAGTCAGTATTTTCCGTTACTATTTGTAGAGCTGAGATTTATTGTATTATTGAATTTACACTTCGACTTTCACTTCTTTTCACTTTCACGAAATATCTTTTACTTTCCAAGCTTTATTGCTTGCAGTCGCGACGTTCACTTTACTGGCAGGATATAAAGCAGGACGATTAGTTAGATGGGTCGTGTAAATCATTGAACCTTCGAGAAATCAACGGCACTGCAATATTGTCTTGTGTTCGATAGTAATTGATTATGTTCTATGGATTTTTTGATAACATCAAGAAATGATGCCAACATTTTTGATTTCGTTATTAATTAAAGGATATTGACGAGACGATACATATGTGCTGTTATTATTGTTGGAAAGTTTATTGGGTCTTTGAAACTAGTGGATGACGTTTTTTTTTGTGAAGCTTCATTAATATCGTTAATTAAACTAACTTTCTAAAGCTGCAAAATATGATATTGAGGATTTTGTGATTTTATTCTGAGTCAGCAGGCGGAAAAGATAGGGTGAGATGATGTTGGCCGCCATAATAGTTTGATATCGTATTTTATCTTTAATACAGTTGGAACTTATGCCTATGAAAGAGAAAAGAGAAGAATTGGGGAGTCTCACAGAATACTTTAACTTATGTATGATTTTCGATTGACTGTAAAGGCTCATCCCAATTTACTCTACGTTTTAAGTTTGTTGGTCTTGTTAATTAGTTTGTAATAGTATAAATAAAGTTTTCTATTGTGAATTGATGATTAGTTCCGAATTGATAATTTCAATAGGCTCTTACAAGTGAAACAGCCTCATTTTCAGAGTTGGGTTGCCACCCGGCTTATTTAATTTGAAACAAACAAGAAAAAAAAACAAAAGCCTTTCGAGGCCAGGTCATCGCTTTGCGAAATTTCTACAATATAATGTAATTAATATATACAATTACTATTCAGTTGATCATCGTGAATTCGGAAATTGATATGGACGGAACCCATTGTTAGAGCGAAGACACGTCGTGGAGATTACCGGACACCGACTGCAACAGCTTCAAGTGTACCGGATCTCAATCAGCCTTGTCTTCAGCAATACAGGTGAAGACCAAAAGTTGACTCTACTTGTACCCGGAAACTCTCGTTGCACCATTGGAGACGGCAAATATCTTAAAAAACTAGTATCGCAAAAGAAAATCTCCCGTATCACAGAAATGCTGTTTTTATGGTTGGGAGGTGAATGTGGGACTCCCATGCTCGCAAGAAGCTGACTGAACTACCCACTAAACATCTCCCCATTCAGCCTGAGAACCCAGCCTGGAATCGTTTGACACATTACTTCGGGCGAGGTCTCGTTTTGTTGCGTAGAATCAGAGACGTCGGATTCGAAGATGCAATCCCCAGTGCTCCTCTTCTCTGCACCTGAGCCAAACGTTTTCGGTATACCTCCTTACTGAGAGCATTGCGCTACATTTCTACTCTGTATAGTACCACTGACCCGATAGCACTCATCAAGAGGCATCTTCTTTATGGACTGGGTCTCCTTGCGTTGGTCATAAGTTGACTCAGAGCCAATACTCCAGAAGCAGCCTTCTCAGCAGTTGCCCTGATTTGCTTAGAGATACTTACTCGTACATTGGAGTCGTTCAGTAGCTGGCTTTGATTCGATTAATATGTATCCAATACTGATCATGCTTACTCTTAGGATTCTCTTTTTAGTCAAGATGACCACTTTGGTTTTCTCCAGTGTTAAAATGAACCCACGAGCAGTCATCCAGTCTCTCACTCGGCGCACTATCATACCTAGCCTAATTTGTGCTTCCTGAACGGTGCGTCCAGTGACCAGAGCCGCAACATCATCCGCATAGTCGATCAAGCGTGACTCATCTGGTATCTCCAGTCTCAGTAGCCCGTCGTAAGAAACATTCCAAAGATCTGGACCAAGGATAAATCCTTGGGAAACACATGATGTAACTTCCATCTTTCTTTGGCTCTGTGTCGTGTTGTTATAAATTGCTACATTTATGCAACCACCCTGCCTTTGTTGGCGTGGTGATCGCACCTCATCACACGAACCTTGATACCTAGGGGGGAAAAGCGCTGCCCTTTAGAAAAAAGAAGAACCTTTATTATCCGTTTTACATTAGCAAATCTTTATTTAACAAAACGTTTCTTTGCACGCACAAATGCAAGTTTTCATTAACTAATCAAAATTCCATTCAGAAACATTAACTCTCGACATTTTTTGTTTTAAAAGTATCCGAGTTGAAGAACTGCTAGCACGTGCGGCTGATATCCATTGCTGATGATGGCGAACCCCGTATCATCGTTCGCATACCGTGGTGCACGCGGATGAAAACTGGAACCGACTCCGAGCACTCCGTTTCCCGTGGATGCCTTCACTGTCTTCACTTCGTTGGTTCCGGTTGGCGTAGCTTTGCGGCGAACTTCTGATGTGGGTTTTCGTCTTGGCTAGCTCTCGTGTGTCTTGCGTAGAATAAACTGCTTCTTTTCCCAATTCGCCACTAGCTTAAATACAAACAAATTGCTTGCATTGCTAGTGAGAGTCGTTAATCCGCAAAACGCTGAGTTTGTAGATGTGCTGATTCCCCTTAACCTGCTTTACAAATTCATTCCTCTCTTGTTCTTCAGGAACAATCTTGTTGTATGAAAAAGGAACGCTTGCTCCAATCTCATGCTTTTTGCTCTTTTCTTACTCAGTATTCATATATCTGAATACTCGAAGACTTCCCCCCATACAATTTCTGAGTTGGTTGTCGCGGCGAATTGGTACTCAGATGAGCGGATTGCGCATAGTACACACATTCAACTGTATACATGTACTCCAAATGCTCTCAACATGGCAATTGTATGGACTACCATGTACGCGTGTGGAATTTGCCGCAGAGCCAATTTAGCGACTTATAAGTTCTTATATACATGAAATTGCGATTATGTACTATGTTTAGGGTGTCGCCATTCCCTAAGTATGGGCGGTGAAGCATACATTGCTTGTTGGCTCGTGCGAACAATGGTTGGAATTGTGAATGAATTTTGTTGAGGGCGTGCTTCATTGTCATGGATTTCTGAGCAATTGTATTCGATTGTTATCGTAACAATGTCGTAAAGCAGGCTACTTTGCTCTAGGTAGTCCCTCAAAAGCCACATTAGATATTCTGGAAAATGAAGAGGGTTTTCCAGCGTATCCAGAATACCCACTCATCTAGTGAAGGTGAAGGCGTTCCTGGCGTCGAGTTTCATCAATAGGACAATTCATCGCTTGGTGCGGCTTTATGACTCTGCCTTTTGGAACACGCTTGCCACCTCTGTAATCGCATCAATAGTGGAGCATCCTGCTTTAAAGTCGCACTGCTAAGGAGATAGGTCCCCAGCAGCACAAATCACGTCAGTGAGTCTTCACTTGATGAGTTTCTCTAGCACTTTCCCAGCAATGTCTAGCATGCACAATGGGCGGTATGCAGATGGTGATTAACCACCTTCCATCGTACCGGGGAAACCCCGTCCCGTACAAGTCAAGTCAATGGTGATAGACAAGTTGCAACACCTCAACTGGAACACCATCTAGATCTGGAGCCTTCCTCACTTTCAGTGAAAGTACTGCCTCTTCCAGTTCCGGTTGTGTGAAGAGTGGACACAGACTGATGTTTCACCATTGACATTCTGGTATTCTGGCACTCATCGTCGAATCAATCATTTCTCTTGTGACGGGCTTGATGTCCAATAGTCTGTTCTGCCACGGTCTTAAAAGCCGCTTTCAATCACATCCAGAGTTCGCCATTTGTCTTTAACGATGCGTCTGATAAGATGGGAACCAGCTGGTTGCCGAGGGTCTCCGTGAAATTTTTGTAGCGGGCTGGTCTTCACCGAATATGCCTTTGACACATGACATCGATAGGCTAATTTGATCAAGTAATGATCTGAGTTACAATTGGCTCCTCGGTATGTACGGAAGTCAAGTATGCTCGAGGCCCAACGTTGTTGGATCAGAACATGATCGATCTGGTTTTGTATGATACCCAGGTCAACTTTATGAATGCGACAATGTGGGAAGCAAGTTAAACGTATGACGAGATTTCTGCTGTACGCAAAGTTGATAGGCGTTGGCCTTTGTTATTCATCGTGAGGCTATATTCTCCAGTCATTCGCCGATGATATATCTTACTGCCAACCTTAGCGTTGAAATCACCCAGAACTATTTTTGTGTCGATTGTAGGTGATTGCAGAACATTTCCTGTGTTTCTTTGTCCTTGTCACCGGTCAGGGCGTGAACATTTATCAGACAGATTTTGAAGAGTTTCGCTTTTATTTGGATCGCAAACCACCGTTCATTTATTGCCTTGAAATCAAAAACGAGCAACTTGAACTCCCTATCCACAATAAAGGCCATTCAGAATTCTCGTTCCCCAGTAGGCTTCCCACTTTTGAATATTGTGGGCGATCTCATGTCTTCAATACCATTTCCAGTCCTGTCCAAAAATAGAAAACCAAAAAAAGAATGCAAAAATAACAATAACGACGACGCAACCAGCGGCTGCAGCCACGATGTTAACAGCACATCGGGAGCGGTACTAACGATGACAAAAACGACGATTAATACAATGACATTGAAGACGGATGAAAAACGGAGACTAACAGACAGTCTTGTTCAGACTGAGATTCCTGCGGCATTCGGGTGCACCAAAAAAAGTATGCGAGTACCAGAGCGTTCTAAAAAGGAAGAGCGGAAAACTCTGCTGGACGCACTAGATGTTCAAGAGGTCGAGAAAAATATAAAGTACATCAAGAATTCGATGGTCACTGCTGCGATCGTAACTAAAGCGATAGAAGCAAGGGTCATAAATCCCGAAATGATAAAAACCATCTTGAAGTGAAGAGCGGCCAGAAAAATATAGAGACGTTGTGGGATTTCATCGCCAACGTCGGAAATGTGGCCAAAGTACTTCCTTCGGAGGCGGAAACCGATAACTTGTCTCAAAGACAATTGCCATCCAGCGACTTGAATCAGAAAGGCTATTCCGAAAAGCGGGAGATGTTCTCAAAAGAATACAATCTGCATGCGACTCGCCAAAATCCACGAAAGTAGTAAAGATTGGGCTCCTTGAACTAGAGAAGCTCCTATACGGCATAGCGCCTTCTCAGAGGAGCTGGTTAAAGGCCGAAGAGGACCAGGAGGCCGAAGACGGGCAAGAGGCTAAAGTAACGGTGGAGGTGAAATCTAAAGGTCACGTGCAGATAGCTCCACTATCAAAAATCCATAAAAGAATGGCGTCTAGCCCAATCAAAGGAGATCGGCATAAAAGAAGGAAGGAAGAGGCACTTGATGGGCGCGGAACACCAGATCAGGGATTCCAGACAGTGCTTACAAAAGGAGCGAAGTCAGCCGCAAAGGAAACCCTTCAAAAAGTTCCAGAAAATAAAGTTCGCAGGGACACCCAACAAGAAAAAAGATCCGATGCAAAACAGGAGAGAAAGGAGCCCCGACGAAAGCCCCAGCAGCAGGCAATGCTCGTAAAACCCCACGATGGTCGATCCTATGTGAAGGTACTGCGGGACATCAAGGAAAATGCATGGCCCGAAGATACTAGCACTGCCATCCAAGCAGTATGACCGACGCGGCCGGCCACATACTCACCAAATCTGGAGCAGAGGCCGACAATAGGGAAGTATTCTACGATGCAGTAAAGAAAGTTCTTGACAAAAGCGCAACTATAGCCTCGCTCAAGCCGATTGCAACGATCGAAATAAGAAACATAATCTGTGTCACGGATCAAGCCGGGGTAGAAGAGGCCATCAAAAGGGAGTTTCCTAGACTGGGCCAATGCATGGCCATCATTAACTTGACCGAAAAAGATGCCGAAAAATTTCTGAATCAGGGCAAGGTACGAAGAGGGTGGGTTGTCTGTACAATACAGCGAAGGGCAACGTGTCTTCAATATTTCAAATGCCTTGGCTATGGTCACACCGCACAAGTATGCAAAGGACCCGATAGGAGTTCCCTATGTTACAAATGTGGTGAAGTGGGGCATAGAGGAAAAGAGGGTACGAAGGTGGCACACTGTATTCTTTGCAAAAATGCTGGTCCAAGACCTAATTTTGGACACGGAAATTGTCGTGTTTTCCAGAAAGCCCTAGCCAAGGCAAAATCAGAGCTTCGATGATCCGCATAATGCAGCTAAACTGCAGTTCAACCGCCCAAAATCTGCGTGAGCAGTTTGCAAGGGACATGAAAGCCAACAATTGCTGCTGAGTGAGCAACACCATGACAAAATTTCGGCATCATGGTAACCTGATGAAACTAGTCCTGCTGCCATCTGGGTTGAAAATAGTGATTTGCAGGCGGAGAGCTGTGGACGGGAGGATGGTTTCGTAAGAGTTTGGAGCTCCTTAGCGTGTACGTAGCACTAACGAGTCGATATTATCTTTCCAAGCCAAGCTTAATGCTTTGGAGGGCGCTGTCTCGAACGCAGATGGGCACGTGCTCGTTGCGGGGCTTGCCGCGAACAGATCCGCGGGGAAAACGAATCCTTGGAATGGCAGCCAGGATGGCACTGGTTGTGCTTAACACCAGAAATACGCCGACTTTGCACCGTATTGGCTGTGAAGGGACCATACTGGATGCGACATTCGCCTCGGAGTCCTTAGTACGGAGGATACACCATTGGAGAGAATTAGAGGACTACTCAGCCAGTGATCATCAGTGCATCCTGCTTGAGATCAGTGATGTCGTCTCCCAATATCCGTGCTCTCGGCTTTCTACAATTAGATGGAGGTTCGTCGAGGTACTCACAGCAGGTGCCTCGCTGCAAGGAGATTCGGAGGGGACGGAAGAACTGGCAGCTCAAGATGTGGTGAACTCAGCTATAAGCATCATCACGACTGCTTGCAACGCTTCTATGCCCCGTCGAAAACCCCAGCACGGTAAGCCGTCAGTGTACTGGTAGTGAACTGAAATCGCTGAAAAGCTAAGGGGGTATCACAAGCTTTGGCATAAGGTACAACGAGCACGGAACAGTGACGAGGCATGCAATTGGGTGGCAGCTTATAAGTCAGTCAGGAAATACCTTCGCAAATTGATTAAAAACAGCAAGGCTCGCTGCTGGCAAGATTTAGTGGTCAATGGGAACAAGGATCCGTGGGGCCTTGGATACAAGCTAGTTATGCGGAAGCTTAGTGCCCTACGGAAACGTTGCATACATGATGTGGAAAAGATGGACAAGGCAGTGCGGGCACTCTTACCCGCCCATCCCATCCGTGTTGACGCTGTCCATGGTGAAACAGCAATCGAGAGTTCACTCTTTCCATAGCTGGAGCTGGAAGAGGCAGTCCTTTCGCTGAAGGCGAGGGAGGTACCAGGTCCAGATGATGTTCCAGCTGAGGTGTTCCAACTTGTCTATCACCATTGTCCTGACTTGCCACTCAGCACATTGAAAGGTCGCCTACGGGACGGAGTTTTCCCGGTACGATGGAAGATGTCAAGGCTCATGCTGATCAGCAAGGGGAATCCCGAATGGTCATCTGAACCCTACCACCCGTTATGCATGCTAGACACAGGTGGGAAATTGCTAGAGAAACTCATCAAGGGAAGACTCACTGACGTGATTCGTGCTGGTGGGGACCTATCTTTTTGGCAGTACGGCTTTAGAGCAGGACGTTCTACGATTCATGCGATTGCAGAGGTGGTGAACGCTGTCCAAAACGCAGAGGAATATAGTCGCACAAAGCGACGGATCGTCCTGTTTGTGACACTCGACGTCAGGAACGTCTTCAACTCCGCTAGATAGGTTAGAATATCAACGATGGTAAATCTTTTTCAAGCTCTAGAATATCGAGTGCGGGTTTTGAGGACCTACCTAAAGGACCGAAGCTTGTTCTACAAGCGACACAGGGCCAACGAATAATGGAGGTTACATCAGGTGTTGCCCAGGATCTATCCTTGGTCTAGATCTGTGGAACGTATCCTACTATGGGCTACTGAGACTGGCGATACCAAATGAGTCACGCTTGATCGGCTATGCGGATGATGTTCCGGCTCTGAAACTGAATGACTGCGAAAGGGGTCAATTTAGCACTGGAGAAAACCGTAGTGGTCATCTTGACAAAAAAGAGAATCCCTAAAGTAAGCATGATCAGTATTAGGGACGTTTGACACATACATATACAGAGAAGGAGAGCACTGGGGTTGCATCTTCGTATCTGACAGTCTCTGATTCGGCGGTGAGAGTTATTGCAGGTGTGATACCTGTTGCCCTCCTTGCTAGAGAGTACCGCGGTGTTTACCTTCGCCGAAACGGGAATGCGATTAAGATGGTTGTCCGCGAGGAGAGACAACATTCACTCAACGATTGGCAGCATTCTTGGGTAAATTGCTGGAAGGGAAGGTGGATTTTGCGCCTCATTCGGGATGTGAGACCATGGCTGAATTGAAGGCATGGAGAACTGACCCAGCTTTTGAGGAGGCATGTGTGTTTTCAGTCCTACCTGGACTAGATTCGTAAGTCACAGTCCCCCGATTGTCGCTTTTGCTCAGGAGAGGAAGACAATGCCGACCATACATTTTTTGCGTGTTCGAAATGAGACAGGCTACGAATGGACCTCTACAGGGAGACGCGAGAGCTCATCCCGGGTAATATAGTCGCGGTCATGCTCGTATTGGTTAAAAGCGGAACCAGGTGGCACATTATGCTTGGGCAGTTCTAAAAGGCAAAAGGGACTCACTGCCGCCGGGGCTTGGTACTTCGCCTCCCGCTAGAAGGGGGATCCCCCAGATTGAAAGCGCCTTCTTGCGACCATGGAAGTCCCACACTCTGTGCGTAAATGATATTCACCTCCCAACCACAAGAAAAAGTCCGGCTCGTTTCCTGGATCGCCAGGACTATATTAAAGAGAAAGTGTGTGATACTCTAATTACAAACTAAATAAAGTGAGGAGCTTCGTGACTGAATGGAAGTGAATGAAATCATACCGTGTTTCATGTGAAAAGAACCAGACTGTATGATATCTGGGAATATAACGTTGAAATTTTGTGCGAAAATTATTTTTTTCTTGTGTTTCTTTTATCTTGAAAATCGTTTTCATCTTTATTGTTTATTTCCCTCAATACAAATCCTCAATTTTCAGCGTTAGCTTTGTCCGGAACGAGGAAAGTAGGTTGTCCGACTGCAACAAGGAAACCCAATTTCAAATATTACTGTTTTGGAAAAGTGGGTTAACTTGCTGATCAAATTTAACTAGAATAGAGGGAAAGTGGGACTGGGATGGCTCCAATTTCATAATCTTTCTCATCCTATTTAAGACATTTTTGTTTTTTTATTCAAACGGAAACTTACAAAGAAACCTAGATGTATAAAGTTCATAGTACGAGTAATATTATAGAATTACAGAAAATTGTGCTCAATTGATTTCTTTATTCACCAAAATATCTGTTTTGAACATTTTATTGAATGACATTCTACGAAAATTTACCATCCAAAATTGCAAGCATGAACAAATTACTTGTATTATTTTCCAATACACCGCAAAAATTCAACTTCCCTTGTCACATTTTCGAACGCGTGACTCAACTTTGTGCAATTGTGGAAGATCAAACATTTCCACCGAAACCTTCTTAACTCGACTTTGCAGGAGCATCCTCTCCTCTATCGTCTTCCTCTTCATATTTTTATTAACCGTTGCATAAATAGGAGGTTTCTTTGAAGGATTAAAATTCGTGGTGAATCCGGGAAATCCGCTCGGAGTAGTTTGTCCTGCAACGGCTTCGGGAATTCCAGCAACAAATTGCAACCTCAAAGGCTGATACGTTATTAAGTCCATCTTGAATTCGATGTAATTGGAGCAAGCATCCTCGTTAGTTTCCATTCCTTTACATAAAGATAAATCATGATCTGCAGTTGAGTAGCGCGGCATTCGTTTGTTCAAATCCTCCAGTAATTCTACTTCCATTTGCAAACTACTCGACAAATGTTTCAATTGTTCCAATTTATTCTCGTTACATTTCGGTTGATTGATGCATTGACTCGTGTCGAAGGAGTGAGAACGTTTGCGCGGCACTGAGTACGTTAGATTGTAATAACACTCGTCGCGTACAATTCCTGATTTGCTCTTGGTACAACCCATTGTCTACGATTTGAAGAACTTGCTCGTTTGACTTCGCTTTATCAACTGCGTGGTACTTTGATGGGCCAACATCTTTTTATCTAGGCTACGTTTTAGGGAAATTCCTGGTAATTTGGCTGTCATTATTTCTAACTTAAGATATAGTGAATATACCTGTTATCGCTAATTGCATATGAGGATCGTAGGGGTGAGATGATGTGAGTCAGAAATAAATATTCTTTCCTAACTAAACAGATAATAGGATTATCCTTTATCCTTGAGGAATAAATTCAGGATAATGCCCTAGAATAGCAGCCTAATCACAGGCGTAAAAAGGTATTTTCTTTGTTGTATATTTCAAAGGTTTTAACAAAGATTCTCGGAAATTTTCAGTCTTAATTTCTTTCCTCTAATTACTAAACTTTGCAATTGATACAGCTATTAGTATGGCTAAGTACTCCTATGTAAGGCGAAGCGAATGCAAAGCATTGATTTAGTAGTTATGCGTTAACATGACACGATGTACAGATTATGTCGACCAAGCAGGAGAGTGTTCCTACCAGAAGGGCTTTGTAACCATCCTAGGGTTCGAACCAACCCTTAATTTGTATATTAAAAAAAAACAAGTTGGGTAAACAGACCTTCGCTCATGTCAGAAGGGTTTTGTATTCAATTTACAAAATGCAGTAACCAGATCGAATCAAATCAAGAAAAATGTCAAAGACGATTTTATTGGAGAAGATATGAAATACGAAGATCATACTATTATTAACAAAGTTGAGCGAATTTCGACTTCTGAGGTTGTTGGTATTGTTATACTCATAAATATCTTCCTTGATAATTATTTCAGATGTCCATCCGCGACGGAGGAAACCAATTTTTCATGTTTTTCCCCCCTGTGCCCCCACTGAAGCAAAAACTGACAGTTCAACAACTGTTTTGAAAAGTTCCCATGAAAAGTTTCATTTCATACTCATATTGGCTACGTTTGATGAATTTTTTTATACAGCGGCCACTCTCCTGTACTGTTATCATCGATTAATGGACAATTTTTTCGAATCGTAGAATAGTTACAAAACCCTTTTGCTAGGAGCTCTCTCCCACCTCCTTGACTTGTTTCATTTATGAACATCAATTGTAGGTACTCATCTTCAGTCATTCATTAAATTGAATCAAGTGTTCAAAGCATGCACCTTAAACGTTGAAGTTGGGAAAAAATAACTCAAAATTATTCAATCTTCGCATTTAAAACAGCCACTATTTTGTTTTACGATTACTAATACCACTAGCTGAACCGATTCTCAAAGATATTCATGACACCTATCATTCGTGAAATTTTCATGCAAATCCTAGCAAAACTGTAGTGTCTGAGTCGGTAAAAAGCGCATGTTGTTCCATAGCCATATGTTGCCATAGTAATAAATGCAGCGCATATTGTTCCATAGTAATCCAGCAAAATTCAAACCGCTATAACTTCGCTAAATATGATTCAATCTTTATGAAACTTTCAGGATAGATCAATCTTATAAATAGGCATCTACGTACTGAATTTCATAGAATTTAAGTGCACCGTTAAGATTTTATTCAAGAAAACATAAAATCGATAAATCATACTATTACTAACAAAGTTGAGTGAACTGTGACTTCTAACGTATTTGTTGTTGCTGTACTCACCGAGGCCTACATTCCTGATTTTCTCTTTCACAGGTGTCCAATCGCGAGGGGGTGGGACACAAATTTTTTGTGTATTTCCCCTCCCTGTGCGCCCCTCTAAGCAAATGCCAAACTAAGACCTGTGTTGAAAAGATCTCGTCAAGACCTTTCATTTGATACCCATATCGGCTACCACAATAAAATTTTTTTTCGGGGGTCACTCTCCTATATGGGGAAATTTGAAGTTTCTAGCTTAAGTAGTTTCCGTGAAAAACTGCTGTGACACACGGACGGACGGACAGACTAGTCGCGAAACTAGTAGGGTTTTGTAAAATTATTTTACAAAACCCTAAAAACACGATTTGTTTTTTTGGACGTATATATGGCTCAAAGCCACGAAGGTGGCAAATTCCAAGTTTGCAATTTGAGCATTAAAGTACAAGGCAATATACAAATCATAGAGTTTAAATGATTGGTTCGTTATTGTTCTTAGTATATTTAAAAGGGACTCGCACAGATTTCACTTTTTTTTTCAAATAACAGCGATTTTAAGGCCACTTGGTGGCAAAAATCGTAATTTCGGGAACGTTATTAAATATTTGTTACACAATATACTTTGATTATTATTTTTACAGGAGTTTACTACATGGTTTTCCCATAAGAGGTGTTATTTTGATGTTAAAAGATAAATGCCATTTTTTAATATAAATGGTCGGATGTTTATTTCATTATAAAGAAAAAAGTATGCCGTTAATAGTTAAAATAACATCAGGCAAATGACCACCACGACCACGCTTACAGGGCCATATTCTTTTCATGAAATTTTCCATAACCAAATCGCAAAGTGGCTGCCCTATGTCTTCGATAGCCTCACGAATTCCATCTTTGAGGTCTTGAATCGACGCTGAGCTGTTGGCGTAGACCTTCTCTTTCACGTGGCCCCAAAGGAAGAAGTCGCAAGGTGTTAAATCACATGATCTATTCAAAAAACACATCTTATTGGAAAACCCTAAAGTTAAAATTGATCAATGAGTTGTTGCCACCCCCTTTTCCAAAGCAGTAATATTTGAAGTCGGGTTTCTTTTTTTAGGGTATTGTAAAATCATTTTACAATACCCTACTAAAATCGCGTCCTGTCTGTCCGTCCGTCCGTGTGTCACACCACTTTTTCTCGCAAACTACTTAAGCTAGAAACATAAGATTTTGTAAGTCGGTGTAAAGTGACGCCCTCTTCAAAGTTTCATTACAAAAAAAATTTATATGGTGTTCAAGAGGGGTCTTCCCATATAGGGTAGTGGCCCCGGAAAAAAAAGTTTCATCGCATGTAGGCAATATGGGTATCAAATTAAAGGTCTTGATCATTGGTGGATTGAGATAGTTCGCCGCCCTAGGCAGATGCAGAAAAGTGCCGCCCTTTCCAGAAAAAGTTGATTGACGTTTTTTTTTGGTCATCATTTTTTCGAAAAAGTAGCGTTATATCTAGTGTAAGTAGAGTAGTATATAAGTATACGGTATGTGAGATGTGTATATTCCAGAATATAATACATTTCAGGTTAGTTACGATAAATAAGTTCAGGTTCATGAAGATTATTATTACTACTGTACGTAACATCATTTATTCATTTTGATTTTTTCTCATCGTTTTCACAATAGATACTGTAGTTACTCTTTATATCATTAACGTTTTCTAATAAGTCTGTGACGTATAGTTACGAAGATTATTTTTACATGTATTTATGCCGGGCTTTTTGAAGTGCGAATTCATGAATTACCTGATTGCAATCGATTAAACGTACAATTTCGGCCTCTATAGATAATACAGCCAAAGAATTCAAGCGAGTTTGACACATGGCTGACCTCAAATAATTTTTGATCCGCTTCAAACAAGAAAACGATCTTTCACCACTACAATTCGTGGCAGCCATGCAAAGAAACATTCTATATCCAATGTCAACATTCGGAAATACTGTATTAAGATCATTTCTTTTGAAAAATTCAAAGGTTTCGATTGGGGTCAGCTGCTTAGGGTTTTTTTGATTTCAATTGAGATAGGCTTTGAAATGGATAAGTTCATCAGCTATTGAAGTTTCTAAATCTTGACTAAATGCTTCTTGTAAGTTTTTTGCTTTTTCCCGTATATGAACATTATCCAAATTTTCCATGTCAATGAGGACAGAAAATTTTTTGTTGATTTTCTCATATTTCAGACATCTTTCCTGTAAATCTGACAACAAATTGTCAAATATAACATTGTAAGTGTTAACTTTGAAGTTATCTTTACTGAGCAGCGTTACCTCCCCTGTTCTTGTTTCGTCATCATAGATTTTTCTACGTCTCACTCTGCTGACAAGTGTTTTGTACTCTTCGTTGATTGAAAAATCGAGTGCTTTTTTTCGAAATAGTCAATGTCTTCACGCGCATCACCTACAGTTTTGTGTAGACTATTATAAAACTGAACTACTTCACGAAGGTGAGTTTGAGTGGACTGCAATTTTTTGCTCACAGAATTGAATCTCGGAAGTAAAAAACCCCACAAACATTGCATAAAAGCTGTCTCCAATGATTCCAAATGTTCTCGGATCCCTATGGCTTCACTCCGAGTTATAGCTTTTTGTGACAGATAGTTTTCTATGAGATACAAAGCCTGAAGTATTTCTGGGTAAAACTGATCAAGTGTACACACAGCGTCATTGCGAGCTGACCAACGTGTTATTGAAAGTGATTTGACAGTTATCCTCTGAGATTTTACGCAGCGATTCTGAAGAATTTCCCAGCGACTTGTAGATGCTGTGAAAAATCTATATAAACTCTGAAGATCGTTGAAGTAATCGGCAGCTATTGAACAGCTTTCAACCGCATGAGTGCCAACCAAATTTAGAGAATGTGTTGCACAAGGATTGCGGTTTTTAATCAACTGTTGAAGCCCCGCATATATCCCTGACATATTCCGGGCCGTATCATATGACTGACCGCGACAATTTTTGATTTCAATTCGCAGAGTTTCCAGCGTTGAACTTACAGCATCATCCATATTAGCAGCCTTGTGGCCTACATTTTGTAAAAATGTCACAAAGCGCTCTACGGGCATACCGTTATTCTTCACGTATCGCAGTATGAAACACAGTTGATCGACATGTGAAATGTCAGGTGTGGAATCGACAATAATTGAGTAGCATTTCGCACAATTGACTTCTCGTATAATTACATCTAATACCTTGTTAGCCAAGATCTGGATGAACTCCTCGCAGATGGTTTTTGTCAGATAACTAGTACTACCTATGCCTTTATTTCCAAATCTAGAAATATGGTCAGCTAAAAATGGATCAAATTCAGCTATCAACTCTAAAGACATCCAGTAATTCCGTTGTGAAGAGAACCAAATTTTTCGTCGTGCCCTCTAAAAGGCAATCCACGCGAAGCTAAACTCTTAATTACGGCGACAACTCGTTTCAAAACATTTCGCCAGTAGGCTACTTCTTTATCATATTCAGCTGTTAGAGCTTTGTCAATTCTACCCAAAGTAGTCGCCTTATCTTTAAAAGCTTTCAAGCAACTTTGATGTTTCTCCGAATTTTCATGCTTACTAATTCTTACAACTGCGTTTTTCCAATCGCTAAATCCATCTTTGTCAGCAAAAGATGATTCGCCGTCAAAAAGAAAACATGGAGAACAATATACGGATCCTTTGCTTTCAGAATATACTAACCAGACACGTGGAGTTTTTTCGCCATTTAAAAGTGTTCTCTCGAACAATGATGAACTTAAATATCGCACGACATCATTATTTACCCTTTTCGAATGCGCAAAATCGAGATGCTTATGTTTAGCAATATAATCAGGAAATGAGTCGTTTATCACCCATTCTGCAGGGTCATTGCTGATTGCAAACTTTTTTCCGTCGAACTCTGTTGGTTTCCTAGGTTCTGTGGACCCTCCTCCGGAAGTTTCTTGATCACCAATCTCATCTTGTAATGCAGAGAAATTAAAACCAAGTTCCTTTTCTGGTTCCTTTACTTCGCCATCGCTACATTGTTTTATTTCTCCATCATCAAATTCATTTGATTTTGTCGAAACATCTGAAATAATTTATAATTTCCAGTCAATTCCATAATTTTGAATTTCTTATGTGTTGTATTCAAATAAAGTGAAATTTTCGTCGAGAATAACGAGTATAAATATTACTATGACAGCGCAGAAAGTAACAAACAATAAATTAGAGAACCATGTTAACATAGAATTTACAACTCACCTGCAGAATTTGATGTTTGTAGATCAGAAAGTTCGCTTGTTGCTGCTGTATTCTAAATGTCTGATGCAGCAGTTTGATTAGTGGTAAAATAGGCGGAAAGTTTACGAGTCTTTGCTATAACCTCATCATCTTTGGATTTTCTTTTCGTAGCTTGTTTACGATATTCGGAACCACTCAAGCGATGTCATCCGTCACTCATTTTATTTGAAGGTAAATTCACGCCAGTATTTATATTTTCGTGTGTATATTGGACGTGCGGAAAATGTATGGACACTCTTAACGCGCAATGACGCAGTGGAAAAAACGGTTGAAAACACGCGTGCCGCGCGTCGCACGTCACTCGGCAAACAAGAGAGAGAAAGTATGATAGTTACCCTACACACATATACTGTATACTCACTCATAGCGCTACAATTCGGGCGGCAAATTTGAATATTATGATTCAGGCTCGTTACTTTTGCTCTCATATAAAAAGTTGTTTTTTCGACAACCCAAAAAGTAGCGTTATATCTGGTGTAAGCGATAAAAATTCGCCGCCCCTGAGATCTGCCGCCCAAGGCAGCTGCCTACCTTGCCTACCCGGTAAATCCGCCACTGGTCTTGATGAGAACTTTTCAAAACAGGTCTTAAACTGACAAATTTTGTTTTGAGGGGTGCAGGGGAAAGGGAAATGTACGAAAATATATTGTTTGATTTACCAATTGTTTTACAATACCCTTCTGGCAGGAGCACTCTCGCTATTTAAGCCGACGAGTTATCACGTTTGGGTGGTAACCACTATGTAATGTATAAACAGCAAATGTGAGAAGGACAACACATGTATTTATATGTTTATAACAATTCATTATCTATCGATTTCAATATGTGATCCATAAATGTGCAACTCAATTGAATGAGCAAAATATTTCTTCTTTCATGTCAATAAATACCCATGTGGTGTCACGAAAATTGCAGTAAGAAGTTTAGTAGTATGCAAGCCAAATTTTTTTCCGAAATCTTATGCTACATATGAGAAATTTACCTTTCCGGCTGGTGCTGTCAACGGGGATTTTAATAATTTCAATGCGTGTTGAAGCATGTATTGTTCCATTTTTATCAATGACGTAGTTTCACTTGTCAAATATCAAAAAATGACAAAAATCAAAAGTGACATCTACTAAAATAGCGGGCTATTCAAAATAGCACCTCTTATTTTATATCAACTCAGTGGAAATGGAAATTTTGTGGAAACGTATACGTAATTATAGAAAAAAATCATCAATCAAGCACAAAATTTAATATCTAATATGGATGACTTGAGAAGTAAAATTAGATACGACTGTAACAAGAACCTTATTCTGTTTATATTAAGCTACGAGGGAATTTTCATAAATAATGCACAAAATGTTTTTTACTTTCAGTTTTAATTTTTACAGAAATATCTCTCCACATTCCTTCAATATAGTCTCCCTGCTTCTCAATGACTGAATCCTAACGAGTTGGAAGCCTTGCTATACCATTGTTCATCTGGCGGATGGCTCGGATAACAGCAGTAGAAAGCTCTTCCGGAGATGGAAAACGACGTCCACGCATAGGTTGTTTCAACTTTGGGAATAGGTCGAAGTCTGGTGGACTCATGTCCGGTTTGTAGGGAGGATGAGGCAACACCTCCCAACTGTATTCACGTAGCTTTTCGGTTACGACATGTCCAATGTGCGGACGAGCATTATCATGGAGAATGAGTGGTCTTGCGTTGAGCAACTGAGGACGGTTCTTGTGCATTTTTCTACGCAGATTTTGCAGGAAATCACGATAGTAAACTGCTGTTACACTTTTTCCATTCGGAACCCTGCCTATCATGATGATTCCTGGGTTATTGTATGTAAAGATCAACATTTGTTTGACCTTTGATTGTGTTCATCGACATTTTTTTGGTCGTGAGGAAGATGGACCTTTCCACTCATTTGACTGTGATTTCAAATCTGGCTTGAAGTCTCTAACCCAAGTCTCATCAATCGCAACAATTCGATTCAAGATTGTTTGACCCTCAATACTGAATCTTTGTTTCAGCAAGGTTACAATGTCCAGGCGTTTTTGCTTCTGTTCACCAGTCAAGATGTGCGGAACCCATCGCGCCGAAATTTTTCTTTTCTTTAAATCATTTGTCAGAATTCAGTAAACTGATATTGGTGGCATACCTTTAACTGCAGAAAGTTCCTCACAAGTCGCACGACGATCTTCTTCGAGAGCATCAGCCACAAGTTTCACACTTCGTTCATCGGTTGATGTTTTCGGTCTTCCTGGTCTTGAATCATCGTTTATGCTAACACGACCACCACGAAAACATTTAGACCAACGACAAATTGTACTACAGTCCACTGTTGACTCACTACGAACCTCACTTAAAGCACTGTGGATTTCTTTTGGGTTTTTTCGACGTAAAGTTTCAATCTTAATGTATGCCCGTTGGTCTTCAATAGTCACAGTACCCGAGACACGAGCAGGCTCCACTTAAAAGTCGTGTAACTTAAAAATGCAATACACTACCAACGAAAGAAAACAGCATACTTCTTCCTCAAGCGTTGAACTACAACTGGCGAGTTGCTCATTGTTGCAGCGCTAACTATCTCGGAATATTTATGAAATGCCCCTTTTATTTACATCTTTAATAATATTTGAAATAAGTATTATTTAGACAAATACATGTAATGTTCACGAAAATGAAGTAGGGTTCCCGGAATGACTGAAGTGCTCACTAAATAATGAAATCGGGACTTGTTACACGTTAAGGTATTTTTAAGTGATAAATGCGAAAATGTAACATTTATAATTTCTTTATTCAGTCTTTGAATTGACAATTATAAAAACAAAACTCTTAATATTTTAATTACTTTGCTAACTAAATTTTTAAACAAGATTAAAATAGTTTAAACAGGTTTGTACATAGGTTTAACCTCTTTAATTTAAATCAGCCCTCAAATGAAATCTTACCAATAAAGTATTACTTGATTTAAATCTTATTACGTTGAACGAACGCAATAAAATAAGTAACACAACCATATACAATTATAAAAGAACTAAATTTGCATTCTTCTGTATAAAAAACTAAAAAAAAACCTTTAGAATAACATTTAATTAATATTTTTCAAATATGTCAACATTAGGCTTAAAATAATAATGTTCGCAATTGTTTTCAACTTCCAATGACGGTGTAGTTATTATCTGTATAATTTGTTCAAATGTAACATAAGATACTTCTTTTGGGTTTAGCTGAAATATCTTTCCAGTATTGTACACTGATCTCAGGAAAGTGACATTTGGTTCTCCGTCGTCTTCAACACAAGTCTGACTGATGGCAAGGAAATTGGGATGACTATTTTCTAGGCTAGTTATGTCATAAGACGATCCAACTGCTATATCCTTAACGTTGGTCTTTAGAGCTGACTGGCGAAGAGAGATTGTTTGTCATCAGACGAAGAAGAATCATAAATACTTTTGAAAGTGCTTGGTCTGTTAGAGACGTCCGTCATTTCTTCAAAGTTTATTTCTATTGGTTCTTCCGTTTGACATGAATCAATTTCTAAAGACATAATAACGTCCGTGGATTCGATAACATTGCAGCATTTGGTAGTGAATTAGTTGGGTTTTTAGGGATGCATCAAACTACGACTATTTAGCCACACTTCTGTCGCAAGTCACACTTGGTTAAATGGAAGCCCGCACACTGCGATTTTCGACAATTTTTTCCAGGTCGGCAGTCGCAGGAATTTGCGATTTATCCTAAAACCAGTTTAGTAGGTAGTTTTTATGATACTCGCGCAGGCGCACATCATTTGGACATTTGACGCTGACGTGCATGGAAGTTTCTTGCCTACCGCACAAATGATTTAGCGCATGTGTTCCTGGCAAAGACATACCTTCAAATGAGCATATTAGTTCTGCGCATGCCTGAAGTTCCTTCGGAGATCTTGTCGCAGTGTGTTCGTATTTGCATCTAAAAATCGCTGGTTACGACTGTAAAATCGCAATGTGGCCGAACCCCTAATGTCCGTAAAGGACAACAGCGATAGTCTGCTGCCCAAGCGAGCGATGACGTTGGTGCTCGCCGGAATTGGCCTTGTCTGAGGACGCGTGAATGCGCTGGCAGGCTAGCATTGCGGTGTCATGGGGCGGGTTTTTTCCCCAACACAAGGGCCCATTATAAAGGTAACCTACCGAAGGGATGGAATGCTAAAACGAAACGACAGCCTGAGCCTGGTTAATGCACGTGAGACTCGAGAGGATCTCGTCTTTACTATTTATTACTTACGGCCCTCAAATAAGAGTGGGGCATCCAAGTGGAAGCGGTGTCCCCCACAACCCCCCAACTGGACCAAGATCCATTGTAGACGTGGCCGTATATTTTCCATTTAAATGAAACACATACATACATAATTCGCATGTTTTTCCTTTAAATGAAAAATATGAACGTTTCAGATTTTGTAGTGATTAAAAGAGTTTCAAAAAGTCCGTGAAGGACTGCAGCGATGTTCTGCTGCCTCGGCAGAGGAATGTGTCGGTATCTGCCGAGAATGCCCTCGTCCGGAGACGCGTGAATGCGCTGGCAGATACCGACACCTTCCTCTGCCGAGGCAGCAGAACATCGCTGCAGTCCTTCACGGACTTTTTGAAACTCTTTTAATCACTACAAATGGCGCCCAACGTGGGGCCCGAAAAGCCCGGCTGTATCATCAGTCGTGAGCACGAGACAGTCCATCGTCTCTAGGTGTCCCCACTAGGTGTTAGAAATTTTGGCGGGTAGATAACTCCTGAGGGTTTTTGCACTAATCGTGCCCCAGCAGCCTAATAACTTTCGAACGTGTGTTGTCTTTGGACATCAATATCGTTTGGTCCTGCTTTTGAATTATACTTTGGTGGTTTACCACCATTGTATAACTAGTAAGGCCAAAGCTTCTAAACATGACAAGTGAAGTGTCAAAGTTGCCAAGTGTAAAGTGATCGCTCGCAATAAAAAATTTTTCTTTAGAAGTGATTAAGGAAATCGATCAGCTGTTTTCTTGACTTTGAGAGTTGCTAAGAAATATTATCTTCTGTAGCAAATAAAAGGAAAATCAGCTAAGTGGAAATTTTTGAACAATTTTCTCATTTTAATTTTCTAATTGCCGTTAACGGTATAAAATCATATCAACTGAACTCTTTTGTTCATTAGTGCGATTCTCGTGCTCATGCGAGAATAATTTCTTAATAATTTTAATAATTTTATAAAATTTAAATTCAAACTTATTAAACTCTCTCTTTTTTGCATATATATCTTCTAAACCCGTAGTTTTGCTTTTTAAAGACACTTGTTTTAATAACTTTCATTTTAAATCCATTCTCTTTTAAATAAATTCATTTAATACCATATAACTAAGCGAATAGAGATAAATAATAAATCATGGCATCACAAGCAGCAGACAAATGTGGAAAATGTAGGAAGCAAGCGGAGGAGAACCATAAAGGAATGGGCTGCGGAGGCATTTGCAACAAGTGGTTCCACCTAAAGTGTATCAAAATGTGTGAGGAGAGATATTTGAAGATCATGGACATTTCCGAGGATGTGATATGGATGTGTCCTTCGTGTAAGTCACAACACCAAAAGACTAAAGAAGATCGTCTCTTCAACCAAATGAAAGAAATGGAAAACCATCTAATAGAACTGAAAACCACCGTGGCCACCTTAATTGATAAAAGTTCATCCACGCGAAAACCTTCGTATGCGGATATGACGAAAAGTATTTCCACTTTTCTACCCGAACGCCGTACAAGTACTACCTCGCAAAAAGGAATCATAATTAAGCCCAAGAAGCATTCATCCTCTGAAAAAACACTCATCGACTTCAAGTCGAAAATAAAGCCTTCAAAATGCAAAATTCCTCTCCAACTGATGCGTCCTCTTCGTAATGGTGGTGCCATCATAAAAACTTCCACAAATGACAATACAACCTCGCTCTACAACATTGCAAAGGATACCCTGAAGGATGAATATGATGTCATGGAGACAAAATCTCGTCAACCCAGGCTAGTAATTAATGGACTAGAAAAACAATTTTCGTATGAGGAGTTAATTAACGAAATTCACTCACTGAACCCTAATATTGGAGAAAATGATAAACTGGAATTGGTTCATGCCAGACGAACAAAAAATGGTAAATGGTTGCATATTCTGCAGGTAAATGGGAGTATGTACCAAAGACTGGTGAATAGGTACATCAATATTGATTATGGGTCTTACCTTGTGAAGGAAGACTACAATATAACGAGGTGTTATAAGTGCCAGAAATACAACCACAAGACATCAAAATGTGAAGGAGAGCAAACATGTGCTAAGTGTGGAGGAAAGCACGAAACGAAGGATTGCAAGAGCTCGTGCGAGAAATGCTGTAACTGTGCAGGAAATAGTAAGAACGTAGATTATTCCCACAGAGCAGACTCTACGGAGTGCGCAGAATACCAGCGAAGGATCACAATTGCTAGGAGGAGCATTGACTACGAGTTCAAATGATTTTTAACAACGCAAATCGATTAATTGGGACGAAATTAACGCTCTTATATGCCAATATAAGAAGTTTACGGCACAAACTAAATGACATGCAGATTTATTTGAAGCAAAATCCTGAGATAGATGTGGTGATACTGAACGAAGTATGGATTTATCCTGAGGAATCGAAATATTTTAATATTGAGGGTTATAACTCGGTATTCTCCTGCAGACCTGGAAGAGGTGGTGGGACAGCTATTTTTGTAAAAGATAAAATAAACTTCATCATTAAACGCGATACACCTGATAAATATAATATTATAATAATCGAATTAAACCTCGTAGGCAAAAAAATTAAAATCGGTACCTTCTATAACCCGAACCGTCTGAATGCGCAAGATCTCTGCTCGGTACTCGACAACCTATATTCCTCAGAAAATAATTTATTTACAGTAGCTGACACAAACATTGATGTAATTACCGATTCCTCAGAAGCAAGGCTTTACAAGGATGTACTGGATACTAATGGTGCTGTTATCATCAACAACGAAACAATTACTCGTCCTGTTTCGCATACGTGCCTCGATCATATCGTTACAAACGATAAGTCAACTGCGGGAAAAATCAATTTCATATTTGAGGATTGGCCAGAGCTGGATCATCGTGTCTTCAAAATAAGCATCCAAGGCATAAGCGCACAAAAACAAAAACCTGTTTACAAAACATTCCAACACTTGAACAAAGAACTCTTCAAATCACATCTGCAAAGGTCATTAGAAGTCCGGAGTCCCTTAAACCTAATGGAACTTACGAATATGATCACAGAGTCCAAACGTTACTCCATCGTCGAGAAAAAGCTTAGATGCCGCCAGCAGACATGGATAACAAAGCGAGTAATCGAAGCCAGTATTAAAAAGAGAAAGGCGTACATAAGCTTTAGAAGGAACATGGAAGATCGTGTGCTAAAAAACATGTACATACAAGCGAAAAAGGAATCAAAACGTCTTGTGAAGGAAGCTAAATTCTCTTACTTCGCTAAAAGGTTGGAGACAGCGGCAGATAACAATCATGAAATATGGAAGATAATAAATGAAGTAAAAGACAACTCTCCCCCCCGAATTTTAATACCGGATTCGCAGTTTTCTCCAGTGACCCCTAATATTTTATCACAACCAGATGGAGCAGCAACTTTCTTGAACAACTTTTTCTCAACTGTGGGCGAAAAAATTACAAAAGAGCTTGGTGATGTCCCAACAAGTAGGCTAGATCACGCTAACATCTCACCCGATTCCATGTTTCATATTCATCCAACCAATAAAAACGAAGTTCTTAAGACTATTGAGGCAATGAAGAAAAATACGGCTCCAGGTATTGATCAGATCACGATGGAGGAAATTGTACTTGTAAAAAATGAAATAGCAGAACTCGTGGCTAATTATTTAAATGAGCATATCAGAAACGGAACGTTTCCTGAAGAGGGGAAGCTTGCAAAAATTGTACCTATATTCAAAGGAGGAGATCGATCGGACCCCAATAATTATCGCCCAATTGCACTCTTGACCGGATTTAGTAAAATATTTGAAAAAGTAATTAACTCTCGCTTAACATCCTTCATATTAGATAACTCTATCCTAAACTCCCGCCAATATGGCTTTCAGAAAAACAAGGGAACGTTTGACGCTCTACTCTCGGTAACGCGATTCATCAACGAGAGACTTGATGTAGGGGATTATGTTGTTGCCATTTTTGTGGATCTAAGGAAAGCGTTTGATACGGTCGATCATGACCTCTTACTTCGAAAACTAGAAGCATATGGTGTTCAAGGCACAGCAAATAAACTATTTCAAAATTACCTAAAAGGCAGACTGCAGAAAACAGCATTTAATAATGTTCTGAGTGACCCGGCACCAATGAAATCAGGTGTTCCACAAGGCTCAATACTTGGCCCAACCTTGTTCCTTCTATACACTAATAATTTAAATACATGCAGGCTAAGTGGTAATTACTTTTTATATGCTGATGATACAGTGCTTCTTTACTCGGGACGCGATAAAAATGACATCGGAGACGCTATCAACGAGGATCTAAATTCATATAATTTATGGTTGAAAGAGAATAAACTAGCGTTGAATATTTCAAAGACAAAATATATTATCTTTAAGCAAAAGAACAGGGAAGACATAGATGTTGATATAAAAATTAATGGTGAAAAGCTGCAAAGAGTGCTCGAACTTAAATATCTTGGCCTTACTATCGATCACCGTCTGACCTGGCTCCCGCATATAAACAACTTAAGGAGGCAATTAGCACCAATAATTGGATTGTTACGAAGATATGAGGAATTTCCAAAAAAAATCAAGCATCTTGTTCTGAATGCCTTCGTACTGTCAAAAGTACATTACGGAGTGGTAATTTGGAGTCAGTCCTCAAAGCAACACCTAAATATAATTTCCAGGATATTAACCAAGGCGTATAAAAATATACATAATCTCCCAAGGCTCACACCAACAAACATAGTGTATCAATCATGTAACGCATTGACTTTTAACCAAATCATTAAAATGGAGAAAGCCAAGTTTATCTTCAAAAGTTTAAATCTCAGCTTGTCGTCACAAACACCATTTATTAAAGTCTCACAAAAGAATCAATACAGTACTAGGAACGCAAACCAATTTGTAATTCCTTTTGCAAGGACAGATCGCCTGAAGAACGATGCTACAAATGACGCCCTTCGTATATACAACAATCTTCCAGAATCAGTTAAAGAAGCGAATTCTCTTATGGTTTTCAAGAAAAGACTTAGAAACTATTTAATGAATAACGATTGAATCTCAGTGCAGAAACTTTCAACATAGCATCTTAGGTCAATTATTGATCCTATCTTCGAGATGCCTCGAGAAACACCTACTATTATTATAATATCAGTCCAGTAATTTCAACATAGCATCTTAGGGCATTGTTGACCCTATCGTCGAGATGCTTGAAGAGACAGCTATTCTTTTAACTCAGAGTTTTTTTTACTGCGTCGAATTTATAATTTTTTTTATCTCTGAGAGCTGATCACGATATGGACAAGACAAGTTTAACCGGAGGACTTCACATATTTTTGTGTGCCCCCTTATACCGATGTGTTATACATTGCCTGGGTGGCACACCTGAGGAAACGACGAAATGTGAAGTGCAGATCGCACGAGCGTAGTGCGACGAAGAAAGTGTGATGGAGAGAGTGGAAGGGAATGGAGGTAAAAAAAAAAAAAAAAAAAAAAAAAAAATGATATTAGAGTCCCTTTTTGTGTTCGGAGGTTATTATCCTAACAACTTTTTGCGGAGGATTCTGATCCGCTCCCCAAACCAACGGTGCTTAGGTGTCTTAAATTGCATGGATCTTGATTTCATGAGATTGGCTGATTAGCTAATTCATGACTATCCATGACAAGACACGCGCTGCTTGTGGATTAGAATCCAACCCTGGGCTAACAAGTTGTAACTTGAGAAATTTGCTAATGAGGGATCACTTCTGAACCCTGATTTTCATGGTGCCACAAGAGAGTGTCCCTGAAACGCCATAGAAGGATTGTGCCATTGGTGTCCATACTTGGGGGGAAGGACGGAGAGGAGGGACCGATTATTTTTTTGATAACTTAAAACTTTTGGAAACTTTATCATACATTTTTTTTGTGAGGTTCGACTATAGTTCGCCACTGACGGCCACTTGCAAATTATAAATTTTGCATCATTTTTTTCACATTTTCATTATTTATTATATATATTCATTTAGGGTTTTAGTTAGCAATTTAAATTTCTTTTAGCATGCCCACCAAAAGAACTCCCGAGAGGAGAAAGTTGCGGTCGGATGCCGGACCAGCGCTCTTGTGCTCCATATGTCACGAGGACATGGATGAACTCACCAGCCAGAGGTTGCAACGCGGACACAGGCTACACCAGCTGTGTTTGGTCCAACTGCGGCAAACCTCATCCACGTGCCCGCTCTGTCGTCAGCCTCTAGAAATCGCCCAGCCAGCAACAGAACGACCTCAGTCCTCCAGTGCAAGTGGAGCTGTGCCCAAAAGCGGACCCCTTCCATCCACGACAATGAGTGCACGAGAGGAAGACTACCGTGCTGAAGCAGTTCCGCCTGCGGAAGAGGCGAGACCCACTGTGGCTGTGGAAGCCACAGTTTTACAAGACCTAATGGCGCTCATGCAGGACATGTCCACCCGGTTAGCCTCGCTAGAAAGCCAGAAAGAGAATCCAGCACCACTCCGGCCAAGAACTCCTCCTATGTGGGATTCGGACCCAAATCCGTTGGATTTTCCGGTAGACTCACGGCGCGATCCCAAACGAATCCGGCCAGGTGCAGCAATGAATCCGTTGGCTCCAGTGTACAGGCCCCGATTGAGCCAAGCACCGCCACCAAATTAGGCTCCAGTGATTCCGCCGGACCAACGCTTCCATCCACACGATATGTATCGGCTGAAGCCGACACAGATCCCCAGCATCATCCAGGGATGGAATCTGCATTTCAGTGGGGAACCCAATACTATAACGGTGGAAGTCTTCATAAGTCGGGTGGAGTCGCTGATTGAGCAGATGCTAGCAGGAGACCGCACGGCGCTCGCAGGATACTTGCCAATGCTGCTTAGGGGAGCAGCACTGGAGACATATTGGCGAATACATTCAGCCCCACCATCCATACGCTGGTCACGGTTGAAGGAGGTACTCCGCATGGAATATCCTACGGTCGACATGGACGAATTAGTACTGGACAAGATGAATGCTAGATGGCAGCGTCCGGACGAGTCCTTCCATCAATATCGGGCTGATATCCTTCGGCTGAATGACCAGTTGTCAGAGATTCGTCGCCATATCGTGAACTCCGATCCACAGAGTATGGAGGCCCTGCTGAGAACTGTGCGTCGTATAGAAGGGTTTGAGGAAGATCTACGGGACCGGCCATACTTACTAGCTAGGACGGGTCCTCGACGAGGAATCGCGGAATTGGCCCCAGATTATACCACCATGGATCTGGAGGAAGATTTGGACCCAGACCAGCTTGCTGTAGCCGCAGTGGGAAGTCTTACGACATGCTGGAATTGCCATCAAACTGGACACCGGTTCATCTCATGCCGAGCAGAGCGTAAGGTTTTCTGCTACGGTTGCGGCAAGCCGGACACATACTTCCCGGACTGTTCTGAATGTGCCGCGCGAAAAAACGGCCAAAAGAGTACCCGACCACCTCAGCGGTACTCGAAGCCCCAGCAGTAGCTCCTCAGTCAGCTGCTCACCCCAACAAACCTGACGTTAACCCACCACCACCCGGTTGCCCCTCTTTCATTTGTGGGCCCTGAATTTATTTGGGTAAAGACGAGGTCACCCCAAGTTCGCCTTTCTTTTCAGGTTTCACTTGTTCTCGTAACAAGTTATAATTCCCTCTGTGTAGTTATCTACAATTTTTGCGACTCCTGTCGCCTTTTGATCCGCAGTCCAATTCGTGAATGCGAAATTTTTTGTAGTGGGTCCTCGTGCTGGGGAAATGAACCCGCCCCACGACACCGCAATGCTAGCCTGCCAGCGCATTCACGCGTCTCCAGACGAGGGCATTCTCGGCAGAAACCGACACCTTCCTCTGCCGAGGCAGCAGAACATCGCTGCAGTCCTTTACGGACTTTTTATGAAACTCTCAATTCACTACAATTTATGTTAAAGTTTTACATGATGGAATCACATAATACCTTAATAGAAATGGGAAACCCAAGCGGAAGGCCACGCTACCCTGCAAAGCACTTGTAACGACAAAGAAAAAGGGGTGAGCTAACCCGATGGGTAGCCCATGAGTGGAATTCATTATTCTTATGTTTAAATTTTCATAAAAATTTAATAATGTTCTTTACGATATACTCGTATACTAGTTTTTTATGCAAACAAAATGTATGATGTTATCTTGTCATCTTGTTGGTATTTGAGCACTTTCATTTCAAGTTTTTGAATGAAAAGGACAATTTAACAAAGAAACCACCCTACACTGTACGCTTATTGCACGTGCTCAAAGTTCGAATGTCAGATGAAAGTTCAGAGCATCCAAAAATTTAAATTGGGCTACGAAAAGATAGCTTAACCTTTTGTGACTGCTTGTGTCTAAATATTGATTAAAAAAAACAAATAGTTTGACATTTCACATCAAATAATTTCGAATATCTAGTTCTCATACCAAATTTAAATGCCAAGTTATTACAATGTTGATGTAATAATAAACCTATCTGGTTAGTTGAAATGTAGAGTGATGACTCAAATTTAATACATTGAAAAAAAGATTAAAAGTCAAAAGCGCTTTATTCAATAGTATTCGTTATAAATTTTAAAAGAATATAAAGCAAGTTTCAAACATTAAAAAAACAAAAACTGAATGGCCCAAATGGCTCTCTAAATTTGTACCTTATTAGTTAAACATATTGCATAAAAAAAACTAGAGCAAATTCAAATTAATTAAGATTATTACAAATATTATAGTTTGATTGGAAAAAGGAGAAAAAACCAACATACACCATCCTTAAATTATTTACAATCTTAACACAACAGTGAACTTTGATCCTATCTCTAGCATGTTATAAATTAATTCTAATAAAAATTCAATCAAAAACGTTATCTTATTGTAAACAATTCTATCACAATATTCCTAACATACGCGTTTAATCTTATCTCTAACCTAATAAAATAAACATAACATATACCTAACCTATACCTAAATTTTAACATAAATAAACAACAACACTGAATGTAGCAATAATGAGCTGAAACTCAAAAACTAAGTAACGTAAAACACAAAAACTGAAAATAAACACGAATAATTTAGACATTGTCATTCAGCCACCAATACGTAGATTGCCCTATCTTAGCTCAATCAGCTTCAACGAATCTAGCAAATGAGTATCTCCATTGGAACTGTTGGTATCGTTAACTCAGACTCGGAGGATATTTTATCTTCTTTTCGGTGGCCCGTCGATATATGTGATATATGACTGGGACGCCATCAGAATCAAAAACATATCGACTCATGTCCAAATACACGAATGCTTCTGGAGGAATGAAGCCAGTAGCAAGGCAAGTCGCAATATACCCTTCTGTAGGGTGGAACGGCTGTGAAAGCCAAGGGTTTTCACTCACAGTTACAGATCTTGCGATATGATTTCGAAGAAGTTTCAATATGAAGATATCGACCCTTGTCCCTTGAGCAGTTTGATAAATTCTTCTATTCGATATATAATGCTTCCAATCCGTCTCAGGCTTTCTGTACAAACCAGTGCATGCACGAAGACATTTCCTTTCGAAAACTCTTAATCTTTCCATTGTACTAGCACGCTGGTTGTACCAGACCTGACATCCATATGTCAAAACTGGTCTAACCAGGGTCTTGTAACAGATAATTTTGACTTTTCGATCAATGTTTTTGAAAGGAAAGAGTCTTCGTACTACTTTTAGTGCCTTACTGAGCATAATTTTGACATGTTCAGTACAGTACAGATACTGATCGAGATGCACACCGTGGTACCCAACACAGGATTTATGTGGAACTCGTTCTGAACTACCCTCGCCAGCCATGATGTGGAAATCCTTTCAATTACGTTTCAGGTCTTGACTGCCCCCTGCAGCGTTGTCCGAAACAAAATTGTTCCGCATTTCTACGCATTGATTTTCATTCGCCAATTGTCAGTGTACAACTGCACATCATTGAACATTTTTTGGAGATTGCTCTGAACTATTGTAGAGTATAGATGATCAGATCATCAGCAAACGCTACCAATGATCGCGTTGGCGAGACATTAAAGAGCAAAGGCGCATTAACTGTTCCCTACTGTAGACCATTCCAGACCTTCAATTCGCGCATTGTTGTCAGATTTCCATCAGTAACATGATTCCCCGTATAACATATTGCACATCATGGCGACAAGGTGTCTGGGGAGCTTGTCCTGAAGGAGTTTAAAAACTAGTCCATCTAACCAAACCGTATCGAAGGCTTTCTACATATCAATGAGACACTCTCCAACACATTCTCTATCATTTAGTTTCCAACAGATGTCTGAGGTTACTTTCGTTATTGCATGTGTGGTCGAATGCCTGGCATGAAAACCAAATTGACAATTCGGCATCAACTCATATTCCTCAATGTGAGCGTTTAATGCTCTGTTGAGTATCATCCCAAATACCTTGCTGATGTTAGGCAGCAAGCTGATTGGGCGATAGCTTTGAGGGCATGAAGATTCTTTTTCTTTTTTCAAGATCGGAAATACCTTAGCCTTTTTCCACTCATTTGGGAAATATGAATCGCTCAACATGTTGTTGAACAATATGCAATAATTCCTAATAGCAACCTCAGGCAAATGTTGGAGAACTACATTTGGAATACCATCAGTACCACATGATTTCTTGTTATTTATCCTGCGAAATATGAAACACAAGTCTTCATAGCTTCCGAAATAATCAATAAGATTCAAGCTTGGTATGAGGTCAGATGTTAATGCTCATTGAATTGAAGAATTGATTAGCCGTTCAGGCTTGATTTGAAGTCGGAAGCTGTTGCTTCAACGACCTCTGAAAATATTTCATTCTCTCTCTCAGGGATTGGCAGATGAACCAATTCAAAATGTGTTCCGATCTGGGCAAGTTTCTGCAATCCCTCTCATATAATCCTGTTTCCATTTTTATCCGGAGTCGTACTATCAATGTCGATACCAGCCCTGTCGAGAAGATTTATCTCATCACTAGTGACTTCAAGATTCGATAACTTTACTCCAGACTTTTAACGGAATATGCTATTCACTTTCGCAAATTCATTTCCATTACGATTGCGTTATGGTCGCTATCATAAGGAAGCAGCTGCAGTTTCCGCTGAGGACTGTTAAAGCTGAATTCTAGTCTTGTGTCAGTAATGCAGAGGTCCAAATATGAATTTGTCCTAAGGTATGTTGGGAGCTCCGATCCATATGGATTGCACCTGTATTCAATTTGGTTCTCCGTTATCCACGATTTCAGGAATACACCTCTTGGATTATTGGTGGCATTCAGCCATGATGTATGCTTGGCGTTCAGGTCACCAGCAAGAATATAATAAGTATGCAGCCTGTTCAATTTGAGTACTTCAAACAAGGAATTGAGTTCCTCCTTGAACTTGAGAACAGTTCAACCAGTTGCATAGGCAGAGATAACGAAGAGGTTATCCCCACCTGGCAGTGAATTTTTGATAACGGACACTTCAAGAGATTCAAAGCTTTCGAATTCAACTTTTTCAATATTTTGGACACAATAGGGTTTTTGAACCAATATCCCGGTGCCACCTCCCCCATCACCTATTACCCTATCGTTTCTTACGAATTCAAAATCCTTGAATGTCATGGAGTGCCATGAATTGAGGTGGGTTTCAGTGAGAAGTATGACGTCAGGCTTTTGTTTGACAAGGAACTCCAAGAGACTGTCACGTCGATGTATAGCAACAATGGAGTTGACGTTGATCGAAATCGGACGAAACTTATCCATGGGAATGTGACTGGATGACAAACTATTTTGAAGCATGTAGGCATAAACGTTGAAAAATGATGTTGATTTTTTGGTCTTGTTTATTTATTCTCTCTCAAAGAGATTCAAGCTGTTGGTAAATTTTGAGAAGCAGCTCATTATTGCCACTTACATTATTTTAAGTACCTTACCCGCTGGAGGGCAGTCGGACTGCTATCGTTAGGAATAAAATGGTAATATTTTGCCTTCAACAGTTGATCTCCTTGCAGCAAAATTGTTCACACGGATGAACTTAGCAACTGGTGCTGCTTCCTATAACATTTCAAGGAGATCAACTGTATTCTCCCCACAGTCCAAGCCCTTCAACAGGAAGGTCTCATTTTTTCCACCTTTGGCGTGTTTGTGAAGTGGGGAGCTTTTACACTATTAAGAGCATCTTTTGCTAGCTTGAAATCAGCCAATGTTTTTGTCTTAATTGGGAGTTTATCAGCAACCACTCTCTTATCTAAGAAATTATCGATCTTTTGTTTGGCTGCCAATAGCCGAACCATATCCCCTCCACGCTGCCCAAAGACATTAATCGGAGGAACTTTCTAAGTTATTTTTATATTTTTAATAGGAGAACCAGCAGACACACCAGTTTGCTTCTTCTCCTTCTCCCTATTTTTCGATTTTAAATTTTCAATAAAATGATTACTACAATCATTAATATTACCTATGTTGTCTTGGCACTCCATGTCGATGTCCATTTCGTCATTCATCGCAAATAGTACCGTATAGTAATTGGCGCGGTCGTTTGCTCCTCCTGCGCTTAGGATATGTTCAGCATCATGGATTGATGTCTTGCTCGTATCTTGTAATTTTGCTTAATATGTTTCAGCGTTTTGCGTGGCTACTATTTTTTCGTTGGTCTTGTTTGTTGTCGCTTCCTTTTCTCACTCTTCTTATTTGTTATCGCTTTTTCTTTGCCGGACATATTCTATTGCTTCATCACTTTTGTTTTTTTTTTTTTCACATTTGTTAATGTCCGGATCATTTTCTCCAAATTTTGTATTCGGAGTTTCATCTCATCATTTTGTTTAGTAATCTCTGCGTTTTCTCTGGTTACTCTTTCGTATTTTTCACTTGAAAGCGTAATACGCTTGTCACAGCTATCTTGTTCGCTTTATGATTTTATCATTTGTCATTTTAGAAATGCCTCGCTCTGGGTCCCCCAGCGGTGGGAGTTCGTCGGGTTCCTCCATCCTCCCGGTGAAAAAATCATTTCTTCTTTTTTGAAACTTCGTCGCAGGTAAAATCCAGATACTCGATAAATTGTTCGAATAGTTCGACGATGTAATAGGTTTTTTTTCTAAAAGTACTTTCTAATTGACGTTTTTAAAAATTATTTTAATTCATAAAAATTCTTGGCAGTAGCGAATTAAAAACACGTCTACACGCAACGAGTGCTAGACATTCTTTCCTATAAATGGTTTCGTTTGGTATAAATACTTGGGGTTCTTCTCGGTGTTCGTTCAATTTTTCTATATTTCTATTTACTAAGCCATCTACTTTACTTTTAATACAATACTGGGATAAAGTTTTGTTCTGAATTCATTGAGTTTTTGTGGGTATTCATGTTCATCACTTTAAGTAAGATTTTTACTAAATACGTGGGTTCTACCCGAGAAGAGTTCATGGGGTGTGAGTTTCGTTGTCGAGTGTATGGCGTTGTTGTATGTTATTATTGCTTCGTTTAGTATGTCGTCGTGGTCGGTATTGAGTCCGTTCTTTTTCCATTTATCCCGGATAATTCTGTAGATTTCTGTCGAGTGCCACCTATCAACGTATGTATTGCTACTGGTTTGTTGGAAATATGTAAAGTGCGTTGTGATACCGAAGAAGACATTTCGTTGCCCTAGTCGGCTACCAATATTTTAGGTGTGCCATGGAGAGTTATGAAGTGCTTTAATGCTTTAAGGACATTCAAGCTATTTTTTGTTTCCAGGGTGTAAATAGCAGCATATTTGGAAAATCTGTCAATAAAAGTTAAGATTGACTTGCCATTAATAGTGTATATATCTATGTATATACTGTCTAAAGGTTCCTTTGGGTTCTCTGAAATTTGAAATTGTGATTTATGTGGACTACGGTCATATTTTTGCGTTTGACAAGTTTCGCAATCGTTAATAATTTTAGTTATTTTTTCCTTCAAATAGGGGAAGTAGTAATTTCTTTTGAGAAGTAGGACTGTTTTGCTTATGCCTCTGTGATTGATGAGCCGATTCTACTCATCGTTTTCGGTTATGTCCTGTAGGATATCTATGCAGCGGATTAATTTGAACGTTTTGGATTGAGAAAAGGATTTAGAGTAAACCATTTGGACAATCTTAAAGATTTCGTCAGATGCATTGATTGAATTGAGTTTATTTGGGGAAAGAAATTTTTTGAACAGGTCTAAAATTGTGTTCTCCGTATAGTCAAGCATACGAATAGTTCTTCTTTGGCGATTTTTAAATAGCATCTGAAGTGAAGTTTGGGATGTTCTGATAGATTTCTCAAGAACGATTTGGAGGGTGAATTCATTCAACGGTCTCTCAGATATTGGGATACCATCGTCCAAATTTTTCTCTGCGGAGTGTATAGTAGAACCATTTTCAACAAGTACTGATGAATTATCTGAGAGTGTTTCATTGGCATTTAATTTGGCAAGTTTATTGGAAGTGTTATCTGGAAGCCTTATTCTACTTAGGGTGTCTGCTTTTGAGTTCAGGCATCCCTTTTTAGACATCACCTGGTAGTCGAATTCCTCGAGTTTTAGTCGCCATCTCACTAGCTTTGAATTTGGATCTTTGAGACTCATAAGCCATGTTAGCGGTTGGTGGTTGGTTACGATTTGAAACTTTCGGCCGAAAATATAGGGCCTGAAATACTTCACCATCCAGACTATCGCCAGGAGCTCCTTTTCAATCGTAGAATAATTGATTTCGGAGTCTGATAGCGTTCTACTGGCGTAGCAGACGGGCTTATCGATACCGATGGTACCTTGGAAGAGTACTGCCCCAATTGCAAAATTGCTGGCATCAGTGGTTAGGATAAACGGTTTGCCGAAATCTGGATATTGTAGAATCGGATCATTAACCAATAAATCTTTGCAATTTTTGAAAGCTTTTATTTATTTCACCGTAAGTTTCACACTCCTACCCTTTTTCAGGCATTTGGTGAGTGGTTTTGTAAGTTTTTCGAAGTCCCGAATAAATTTCCTGTAATACTTGTTGTAACTATATGGCCCAGAAAGGCTAACTCCTTGTGGAGGAATTCCGACTTTTCGAGCTGCACCTTAAGATTTGCCTCACGTAGCTTTCCAAAGACTTTTCTCAAGTTCTCCCCGTGTTTCTGGAGTGATGTGGAGAAGACGATAATATCGTCTAGATATACCAGACATATCTTTCCTTGTAAACCTTGGAGGACGTTGTCCATCACTCTTTGGAAAGTGGATGGGGCATTTTTGAGACTGAATGGCATCCGGACGCACTCAAAATTTACTCTTTCTACTGTGAATTTATCAGGTCCGCAATCGTAATCGATGTTGAAGTTGTTAACATCCATAAATTCGGAGGGTGAAAATTTGGAAACTTTAAGCGGTTATTCTAAGAAAAGGGTTTCCTCGTTATCGAATTGATTTATGAGAGTTATTATACTTCGTGTAGAAGGTATTTTGCTCCTCTATGCAATGTGAAAATGCTACTGATAATGAGTCCGGTCTCATAGCACGTATAGTTGACCTGAAAGGCTCTTGGAGACCCGCTAGAAATACGTTGAGACACATTGCCGAGTATAATTCTTGCTTGGCAGAAACCACATTTGCATTTGTCTCATGAAGCTGAATGTGGCTCGTCATCGTGGCTAACGTTTCTATAATTTCACTATAGAACCTTTCCAGTGTTTTACCACGTTGGCTGAGATTGTATAAACCTCTTGTCAGCGACGTTTCGTTTCTTTTATCGCTGTAGTGGAAAATGAGGTTCCTCTTTATTTCGTCCCAGTAGAAAGATGTGCCATACATATTAAGCACCTCGTTGGCAGGACCCTCAATTTTGTTTCGAATGGCATTTTATTATATGCGGGTGTTAACACTGGTATCATGGAGCGAATCTCCTCAACATTTTGAATAAAATCGTGAAGGAGTCTACGATTGCCATTAAATTTAGGCAAATCCTTGATGGCATCAAGAATTCTTAATGGATTAAAAACTTCCACGATATTTTTCATTTTACGCGTTAAATGAGGGGCACTATTTGTTAAATCAATTAATTCTTCGCGAGAACGATTTGATGCTTTTGTCTTTAATGATTCACAATTATTGATCGACACCCCACCGGATTTGGAGAATTATTTTTTTTTGGTTGGTAGTACTGTCAGTGACATCTTTGTCAAATTTCCATATCAAAATATTCATTAGTGTTTGAGATACGCGTGATTCCCGGGATGGCCTTTAGTTCCGTCTTCGCTGTGGCTTGAATCTCCTCTACCGTATCAAAACAATGTCCCCGGAGCGGTCTTTTGAGCTTGCTGAATAGCCAGAAGTTGCACGGTGCCAGATCATGTGAATACGGTGGTTGTGGAACGATATTGGTTGAGTTGTTGGTGAAATAATTACGAATTACGAGTACAGTATGGGATGGTGCATTATCGTGGTGTAAAAGATAGAATTGTCTTTCCACAGTTCTGGCCTTTTTAGGTGGATAGCGTTACACAAACGACGCATAACTTTCAAATAATATTCTATGTTGACTGTTTGGCCCGGCGGAAGGAATTCATAATGCACAACACCACGATAACCGAAGAAGAGAAGAGATTGATGGTCGCCTAGGACGCTCTTCGTCGTCAACATGTTCACGGCCGGCTTGGAACTCACTATACCACTTGTAAAAATTTTTTTAGTCATAGCGTCATTACCAAAGGCTTTCAGCACCACCCTCAATGTATCCGCAGCAGAAAATTGCTTCCGCAAACAAAATTTAATGCAAATTCAACGAATTTCGACATCGCAAAAAACGAAAAACTCACTTTTAACAGCTAACAAAACGACGCGTATCTCAAACACTAATGAATATTTTGACATGTGAATTTAACATAGATGTCACTAACAGTACTACCAACCTAAAAAAAATAATTCTAGAAATCCTTCGACGCGCGCAGTTTAAATTCAAATGTCACTTTATTTATATGTAGGAATTTAAGAAAGGAAAGTGTCCAGTATTGACTTACGTGACTATAATCGTTGATCTCATCCTTCCTTCGATTTGGTATGCCGTTGAATAGATCTCGATAATCCTTCGAGGGTTGATACGTAGTTTGTTTCGATAATCCTTCGAAATTACAGAATTACTTTTTAAAATCTTCGGATACACAGAGTCGTGGAACTGTTTTCTTTATTCGATGATCTTCCAAACGATTCGAACAGGACGCGTATCTAAAGGCTTTTACTTTAGAGACCTTTTGCAGACCGAATGATTTTAAAGGATCCTACAGACTGCGCCACTTACGTCAACCGACTATTCGACGTTTAAAAGAAAACAAAAATTTAATATTTAACAACAACAACAAGCTAATAAAGCTTGAATCCAAAATTAAGACTGAACATCCGTTCGTAATTACATGTATTTCAATATTTTTGCAAAGTGCTTACAAAGTTAAAACTCATGAGAAAAATTGCAAAACTGAATTTAGGTTGAAACTAAGCATAAGTATTTTCTATGGAAATTCATAATTAAGTAAGCAAAAATTTACAGTGAGGGTTTGACGTCGGTTAACGTCGAGTAGCCATTTACGGGAATATGGTTGTTCCTGTGAAACGTTTGCAGACCTAACTCGTGCACCTGTCCGGGTAACTTTTTCTACTGCGCCTTCTCACGGGGTATCGAATCAAAAAACTTCATAGTTACAGATGCACTTACCTTTAGAAAATGGCCAAATATTTTTAATATACTGACAAATATTTCACTGGACACTCAAATACAAACTTGCACTTGTTATGAAGAGGAAGAATAATGCAATTGTGCAGCAAACAAGCCCTTTTAAATTTATCACATAAAAACAATACGGTCTCTCACCAAGTACACTCCTTCTGATTTTCTCACTTCCTCGGAAACCAACAAGCAAGCAAATCTCTCTCCCTTGCTAGAAGTTATTTCGCAACTGCAGTTCATCGAAAGTGATGATGTTCTCTATGCCCTTTTATGATGTAGATAAAAAAACAAATGATCACATATAATATTCTTTTCTATTCAAGCGAAGCATGCTCCTACGTGCGGTGGCAATTTTGTGTACCCAGCCGTTTTTTTGTTATTTAGTTAAACGAGCTATTTTCTTATGGTTGTTTACAAAGAGGAGAAATTATGTGTTAAAAATATTTTTTTAGATTTTAACAGAAAAAGTACATACGAATCTATTTTGCATATTGAATTTTGCCAAAAAATAAGTCGACAAGTATTCGTTTATATTTGGATTAATTGTCAATTTCGATTAATTTTGCCTCAGTAGCAGCCAAAATGCCACTCTTTAAATTTGCCGCCCCGGACAAACGTCCCGATTGTCCGTCCTTGGAGCGGGCGCTGATCATAACTGAACGTGCTTAAAGTCCGTCCGAAGAATCACTCGAAACAAAATCTCTTTGTCACCAACGGGGTTCGAACCAATGACATTCGCCTTACGAAGCGAGCACTCTCACTGTTACACTATGTGGGCTACATAACGACTTGTTATTAATCGCTCCTGTCATTAATTTTAAAAATTGATTAATTTTTCTCAAAAGTTAGTTGAAAATATTTTTTTTAAATTGAAAACCATCACCGTCGAATTATTCGAACATTTATCGGATACCTGTAATTTATTTCCTGAGGTTCAAGGGAAGTCCCGGCTTAAGAACATTCCCTCTAGTCTCGCTGCAAAAGCAACGAGATGGAGGAGGCCGATGACTTCAGCCGTCGCCGTGTGAACGGCGGTGTCTTTGGTCATCCAGCATTATATTGAGGATGCTCGCGGTATCAAGATGCAAACGTTTAATTCACTCCAAAACAAAGTCAAGCACACCGCAGTGTGATACCTACCAACTTCGTCAAGCCCGGGGTGTCAATTGCACTTGCTGCGAGAGGACCAGCAGACAATGTAAATAAAATAAATAATGTAAGCGGCAATGATGAGCTGCTTCTCAAAATTTATCAACAATTAAATTCCTTATTGGAGGGAATCGGTAGACAAGATTCTAAAATTAACTTTGTTTTTCAGCGTTTAGGGCTTTCAAATGCCTCAAAATAAGTTGTCCTCCAGCCACATCTCCACGGATAGGCATCGTTTCATCTCGATCAACGTCAACTCCATTTTGAGTCTACATCGACGTGACTGTCTCCTAGAGTTTCTTATCAAACAAAAGCCTGACATCATGCTTTTTACTGAAACCCACCTCAATTCATTGCACTCCATGACATTCAAGGATTTTAAATTCGTAAGAAACAATAGGGTAGTAGGTGATGGGGAAGGTGGCACCGTGATATTGGTTCGAAGACCCTATTGTTTACAAAATATTAAAAAAATCTAATTCAAAAGCTTTGAATCTCTTGGAGTGTCCGTTATCAAAATCTCACTGCCAGGTGGGGATAACCTCTTCGTTATCTCTGCCTGTGCAACTGGTGGAACTATTCTCAAGCTCTAGAAGGAGCTCAATTGCTTGTTTGAAATACTTGAATCGAACAGGCCGCATAATTATTATATTCCAAGCAAGCATGTCGCCAAGCATACATCATGGCTGAACGCCACTAATAATCCAAGAGGTCTATTCCTGAAATCGTGGATAACAGAGAACCAAATTGAATACGGTGCAATCTATCTGGATCGGAGTTCCCAACATACCTTAGGACAAATTCATATTTGGACCTCTGCATTGCTGACGTAAGACTTGAATTCAGCTTTAATAGTCCTCAACGGAAACTGCAGGTGCTTCTTTATGATAGCGACCATAACGCAATCGTAATGGAAATCAATCATCAAAGGGATGATCTCTTCCTCATTCCAGTTCAACACGAAAATCATTGGTTGAATTTCAAAAAACGGACTAGGGAAAGTTTCAAAAGAAGTTTAATCGAGAGTATCAGAAGCAATGTCCTCCTTGTCCTCCTGTCTAATGACAGGAATCTAGCTAACGATGAAATAAATCTCTCTTTGTCGTAGTAAGAGAAGCTGATGTTGGAAACGATTGAGAAAGTAGTTTCCAAGATTAAACATCGAAACAATATGGAAGGATATGAAACACCAACCATCGCAAGGTTGAAAAGATTGAAAAGCCTTCTTCTCACATGCGTCAACAATATTTATCGACGATTTTGGAGAACAACCATCCCTCGTTGGCTTTGTTGAAATGACACCTGAAGAATGTTCGGAACTTAATCTGTTCACACTTCAAGAGTGAGGTCAGCAATCAATGGGCGGAAAAAGTGAGGGGTATTAGCCCGCAGGACCCAGATGGCGTTTTCATTGAAATGAATAGCATATCCCACAAGAAGTCTCGAGTGAAGGTATCGAATTTTGAAGTCACTAGTGATGAGATAAATCTTCTTGATAGGGTTGGCATCGAAATTGATAGTACGACTCCGGATAGGAATGGAAACAGGATTATATGAGAGGGATTGCATAAACTTGCCCTGATTGGAACACATTTTGAATTGGTTCATCTACCAAACCCTGAGAGAGGGAATGTAATATTTTCAGAGGTTGTTGAAGCAAAATCTTCTGACTTCAAATCAAGCCTGATCGGTGAATCAATTCTTCATTTCAATGAAACATTAACATCTGACCTCATACTAAGCTTGAATCTTATTGATTATTAGGTCAGCTCTGAAGGCTTGTGTTTCATATTTCGCAGCATAAACAACAAGAAATCATGTGGTACTGATGGTATTCCAAATGTAGTTCTCCGACATTTGCCGGAAGTTGCTGTTAGGAATTGATGCATATTGTTCAACAACATGTTGAGCAATTCATATTTTGCAAATGAGTGGAAAAAGGCATTTCCGATCTTAAAGAAAGGAGAAAAATCTTCATGCCCCAAAAGCTACTACCCAATCTGCTTGCTGCCTAACATCAGCAAGGTGTTTGAAGTGAGACTCAACAGAGCATTAAACGCCCACATTGAGGAAAATGAGTTGATGCCGAATTGCCAATTTGGTTTTCGTGCCAGGCATTCGACCACACATGCAATAACGAAAGTAACCTCAGACATCTTTTGAAACTAAATGATAGACAATGTGTTGGAGCGTGCCTCATTGATATGGAGAAAGCCTTCGATACGGTGTGGTTAGATGGACTAGTTTTAAACTCCTTCAGGACAAGTTCCCCAGACACCTTGTCGCCATGATGTGCAATATGTTATATGGGAAATCGTTTGTTGTAACTGATGGAAATCTGACCAGCATGCGCGAATTCAAAGTCTTGAATGGTCTACAACAGGGAACAGTTACTGCGCCTCTGCTCTTCCCAATCTTCATTGAACGGCTTTGATTTTAATGTCTCGCCAACGCGATCGTTGGTAGCGTTTGCTGATGATCTGATCATCTATATGGCGGATCGAAAAGCTACAATAGTTGAGAGCAATCTCTAAAAATCCCCGTTGACAGCACCAGCCGAAAAGGTAAATTTCTCGTATGTATCGTAAAGTTTCGAAAAAGAATTTGGCTTGCCTACTACTAAACTTCTTTCTGCAATTTTTGTAGTACCACATGGGTATTAATTAACATAAAAAAAGTCTGGTCACGTTCGTTTTTAGAGACCTTTTATCGGGGCGCAAATATTTTGCTTATTAAATTGAGTTGCACACGTATGTATGGATTACATATTAAAAATCGGCGGATAATAAATTGTTGTAAACATATAAATACCGGTTTCGCCCTTCTCGCATTTGCTGTTTACACAGTTCACAGTGGTAACCAGACAAAGGCTTAAATAGCTCGAATAGTTAATTTCAAAAGATTTCCATAAAAGTTTAATCAGCACTTGCGTTGCCATTAATATATACATTTTCAATTTTTTTCTGAACTATGAGGGCCGTCATTTGGATTTCCATTCAAATCGGCTGCTAAAAATATTAAGCTGTAAATTTTCAACTTTTTTATTTGTCATTCGATTTGCATAATTAAATTAAATTAACTTGCCTTAATAACTTATAATTTCAAGTTTCAACGGAATCTGTTGAGAATCTTGGCTGCTAGAGGGCTACAGAAATAAAAAAAATTGTATGCCACCCCCCTGTATGGGGAGACCCCCTTAAAAACCTTAAAATATTTTCTTGCACTGCAAATTTCAAGAGGCACCACTTTCGACCTACGTAGAAAATTTCCTCATTCTAGCTCATGTGGTTTGCGAGAAAACTTGTTATGACGCACGAACAAACGGGCGGACGGACGGACAGAGAGACAAGTCGCGATTTTATGATTTTTTAGGGTATTGTTAAAAATATTTAACAATATCTGTTCTGATGATGAATTTCGATGAAGCGAATTGTAAATTTAAACAATGATTACTGCTGTCTTGCAATGAATGGTTTATTGGTACTTCTTTGTGGCTTTTATAAATATATTTTTTGCTTACAATACACTATTCCAAATATTGTGCTTCTCATGCAATTACGTTTTTAATTGGAATTTGTAATCAGGGCAATAAACTTCACAGCACAATTTGAATGTGTCGATACAACAATATTGATTTAAATAAAATAAATGCAATTGATGTGAATTCAGGTAATTGAACTTTGAGTGCACATTGCCACCCACCAAGAGCCGGCCCGGCTCTTATAGTTGATGCTCTTCATACCATGTATTGCTGGTTTCCTGTGGTCTTGGTTGCAGGTTTTCCGGTAACGAATTAGCATGACTACTACGAAAACAGGATGTTAGTGTTGATGCCGCTGCCGTAATACCATGGTCGTGGATTTTCTTCCAGACAGTTTCCTTTACTTCAGCTATCAAGTTGATTTTAAAGATCCAGATGACTGTATGACAGTTGATTTCGCAATATGTTTTGTCGCCGTAGCTGGATACGTTAAGTTGAAAACTGGAACCGTAGAAGTAATGTAAGATGAAAATTGGTGACTCTGGACCGTTCTTTTTGGTGAACGGATAAACTCCTTGGTGTGAACGGTACAGTCTTCTGATAACTGCAGCAAACCCGTTCCATTTAGTATAATATTTGTTCTTGTGTCGTGACAGGTCGTCTGTGCATGGGTTGGCTCTGGCGTTACGAATAACCAGATGTTATTTGTCAGCAATTGTTTCACAACGAAGCTTTCAATGGCAAATGAATGTATTGAACAGTTTTCCATTGTATAAGCTTTGTATATCTCTTTGACAATACAGTTCGATCTAGTTCGTAAATCAATTAATATGGATGGCAATAGCAAGTATTTGTTGTGACCAATTTCTTGAGCATTGAAGAGCTCTTCCTCTGATATTTCGAAATACATCTGATCCTTATAGTTGATTCCAAGGAGATTGTTGTTGATGTTGAATTCGAAGAATGTTTTCCCCTCATGCAGCTGAGGGATAGCAGTTGCCTTGACTAGGTCGTATGGCCGCTTATCGATAATAGGAAGATGACCTTGGATTGATGCGTTGGTGTGGAAAAATGATATCTTTGTCGTGGTTATATGTAGAAGATCCAAATGTGGAGATAGCAATGCTTGAGCTGTATGTATGTCTGCTTCTAGTTCTGCCATCTGTACGCATTCCCAGATTCCTGTTCTCGTATAAAGGGCTGTTAAAATACGATTGTATTTATCCTGTATCTCCTGAATAAAATTCACCGCTTGTTGGTATGTTCCCAAAAACTGAATATTCAAAGCATTGTGATCGTTGTCAACCTGGAACTGGTTAATCCGACTCAATCCTGCCTCCAGCTGTTCCGAAAAATGACTGAGTTGTGTGCTCATCCTGCTTGATGTTTTGTTTAATATTTTCGTTGCTTAAAAGATAATTGCACCTTGGTGAGAAAACAATCGTTGTAGCTTTTCTTGGTTTTCTGCTAAGGTGCTAACATCGGTTATTACTTGATCATTTATGCCAAACATTGCCGTAAGCATTTGACCTAGTACACCCCGCTTGGCGCGACTAGTGATGAACTGTTATCTTTCAACTTTCTGGAGGGTGTCGTCTGTAAACTTACCGAGATGATTGACAAGACTTCTGCATCGTATTTTGTCTGTTACTTTGCCTCCCAACCTGCATAGACTCTTCATACTGTCGTTCACATATTCTATGTTCTTTCGATCTTGTATGAGGTCAGACATTGGGATCCTGATGTTTAGTTGCAACGATCCCCGTAATAAATTACCGATACCCACGTGCTCGATAAACAGACCTCCGTTTGAGTGTGAAATGTTCACAGTTGCTTGTGTTGGCGTTAAGAAGACACATAAGATCAACAAAGTCGTAAGTAAGTTCGAAATGACTCCTTTGGTAGTCATCGACTGCCGTTTTTCCCCTTTAGTCTGCTTTGATACCATGGCTTCTGGATCATTTGGAACCGGCTTTCGCTTTCTCGTACTTGACAGTGTACTAGATGATGGCTGAGGTATCGGCGATTTCGATTGAGTTTCAACTATCGGTGATTCATTTGATTGGCTTCGGAATGGTAATGGGCAAATCTTTGTAATAGGCCGTTTTGTCACATTTCCATGAAGTTTGATCGTGACAACCCGAACAAGACCATCTTCGCCAGGATGAATTGCCAATATCCTTGCTAATGGCCATTGTAACGATGGAAAATGATCCTTTTTGACTAGAACTAGATCTCCTGTTTTTACATTTTCCTGTGGTTTAAGCCATTTTGGTCTTTGTTGAAGACGTTGTAGATATTCTTTTGTCCATCGGTGCCAAAAGGAATGCTTCAATGCCTGCACCAATCTCCAATGCTTCAGTAATGTCAAATTCGTCTCCTCTGGATCACTTTTGAGCTCGAACAAATTTCCTCCAGTCAGAAAATGTCCTGGTGTCAGAGCGGCGTCATCTGAAGGATCGTCGCTTATCGAGGTCAATGGTCTAGAATTCAAGCACGCTTCGATCTGTGCAAGTAATGTGTAAAACTCTTCGATGTTTAGTAACTGTTTTCCTATTGTTTTGCAAAGATGCCGCTTCATCGATTTCATACCAGCTTCCCAGAGTCCACCAAAATGTGGACTTCCAGGAGGTATGAAATTCCATTCTAGACCATCTCGAACCAGTATTTCATTACTCTTGTGCAATATTTTATTATATTCATCATGAAGTTTTCGGTTGGCGCCTAGAAAATTCGATCCGCAATCGCTGTAAATGGCTCTACACCTTCCCCATCGTGCTATGAATCGTCGAATAGCAGCAACACACGTGTCCGTAGACAAATCTGACGCTACTTCTAGATTGAAAGCTTTCGTCGCCATGCAAACAAAGATGACCACGTATGCTTTTGTTGTTTTTGAACCACGTCCTCCATTCCATTTGAGTGTTATAGGCCCCGCGTAATCTAACCCCGTATGCTCAAAGGGATTTGACGGACGTACCCTTATCGATGGTAGGGATCCCATTAATTGTGCATTTGGCCTTGCTGTCAGCTTGAAGCATGTGAGATAGCTACGAATCTCCCTTCTTGCTAGTGAAGACGCAGATATTATCCAGTATTCAAGTCGTAATGTTGCAAGTGTCAACTGGATACCGCCATGCATTGTTTTTAGATGAGCCCTTTTGGTTAGCAGTTGTGCTAGTCTGCCTTTCGGTATGATAGCTGGATACTTAGTTTTTTCTCCTACCAATGCAAATTGTAGCCTTCCGCCCACCCTGAGGATACCCTCAGAATCTAACCAGGGAGTAAGCAATCGGAGACTACTGGTATTCGATAATGGTTTTGAATTCTGTAGATGCCGAATTTCATCCATATAAACATGTTGTTGGGCTAGCTTTATGCATTGGTCATGTGACAGTTTAAGTTCCTTGGCTATTAATCCTTCAATGCGCTTGTCTTTTGGATTCCGACAATTATGAATGAACCGGAAACAGTAGGCCAGTACTCTGTTCAGTTTGCTGAAATTAGGGTATCTTTCAAAAATTTCCGGCTCATCCTTTGTCAATATTGAAAGGAGTGCGACAGCACTCTCGTTAACTTCTTCTTCCTCGCAGGTTGAAATTGTTGGTTGAGATAACTTTATGTCTGTATCCCTTAGCCATGAAGGTCCATTCCACCATAAAGAAGATACTCTTAGCTCTGCTGGATATAAACCTCGTGTTGCTAAGTCAGCAGGGTTGTCGTGAGTTGCAACATGATTCCAATCGGCTGGTGATGATTTCTGTTGTATTTCGCTTACTCTATTAGCAACATACACTGTCCAGCTTGTTGCTGGTTTCTGTATCCAGGCCAACACAATAGTGGAATCAGTCCAGTAGTTGATACGTGTATGCCCCCCAACGATGCGCTTCTTTAACTTGTTTCATAATTTTCGTCAATAGTACAGCTCCACAAAGTTCCAGTCGGGGTATGGACTGCGTTTTTATAGGTGCCACCTTGGATTTAGCTGCTAGAAGTCTCGTTGCGATTGATGAACCATTAACAATTCTCACGTAAACTGCAGCAGCGTATGCTCTAGATGAGGCGTCACAAAATCCGTGAAGTTCAACCAGGGTGCATGAAAGGTATCCTTTCCAGCGCGGAATTTTGATTTGGCTTACTTGATGGAATTGTTTCCGTACAGTAATCCAGCCTTTGATTACTTCCTTATCGAGTGGCTCATCCCAATCACATTTTGATAGCCAAATCCTCTGCATCGCTATTTTTCCAATTATGATTGTGGGTTGCAACCATTCTATCGGGTCGAATAATTTCGATACGTGTGAGAGCACATCTCGTTTGGTGCGATTGATGCTGACACTAAATGAGAACATATCCGTTGCGGGATGCCACCAAAGGCCGAGAGTGTTGACGTTTTCCGATAGCTCGATATGAAGCGGAACTTGCGTAATTCGATCTGCTAAGGGAACGTTTTCCAATAATTCAGAATGATTTGCACTCCACTGTCTTAGATGAAAACCACCACAGTGCAACAAGTCCTGGAGCTCCTCTTGAACATGTCGCAAGTCTGCCTAGTTGTTTGCACCAGTTAAGCAATTGTCGACATAAAAGTCTTCTTTCAAAACTTTTGATGCGTTAGGATAGCTCATGTGTTCATCTTCTGCTAACCTGTGAAGGGTCTTAATGGCCAAGTATGGCGCACTTGTCGTTCCATACGTATTTGTTGTTAATTGATACATTTGAATGGGGTCTGTTCTGTTGAACCGCCACAAAATGCGGAGACAATCTCGATCCGATTCATCTAGCCATATCTGTCGGTACATCTTCTCTATGTCGGAAGTTATAATATATCGGTGTTGTCTCCATCTCATTAGGATGTAGAATATACTTTCCTGAATTGTAGGACCGGTCAGTAGCAAGTCATTCAAAGATTGACCCGACTGACTCTTTTGCGACGCATTAAACACAACTCTTAATTTTGTTGTGGTACTGCTCTCTTTGAGGACGGCATGATGGGGTAAATAAAAGGAGGGGTTTTTATGGATGCCATCTACAGGTACAAGCTCCATGTGTTTGAGATATTCTTCCATAAATTTGTTGTATTCGTCATGTAGTTTGGGGTTTTGTTTGAACCGCTGCTCTAATTGACGGAATCGAATAAACGCTACTCTTTGAGTATCGCTCATGTCTCTCTTGAGTTTAATATCAGCCTTAAAAGGTAATCGTACCGAATAAAAACCATTAGATAGTCGACGAGTATGATTTCTATAGTGTTCTTCCGCTTGTTTCTCTTCATGTGTAAGAGATCGGGACAGTAAAGCTTCCTCCTGTTCCCAAAATCGTCGCAAAGATTCATCCAGAGCGCTGTACGACATCAAAACTTGTACTCATCCTAGTTTTGTTGGTTGAGCTGATGGATTACCTGGCAAAAATCCAGGCAGTAGAATCTTGCTGTAGATAACAGCTCCAATTAGCAAGTCAATCTTCGACGGTACGTAGTATTTAGGGTCTGCTAAATCTTTTGACTTGAGACCTTCAGGCAGGTGTTTGGACGTCTGCGTAGCAGGTAACGGCGTTGTTATGGTGTTTAAAATTAGTGGGCTGAATATTAATTTCTCCATACCGTTTCGTCCTTTGACATGGGCTGCAATGGTCGTCTCTCCACGAGTGGTTACCTCATGTTCTCCACCAACACCACCAATTATCACTTTCGCCTGCTTCCTTGACACCTTTAATGCTCTCATTGCTGCTTCACTAATCAATGATCGCTGAGCCCCCATATCTAATAACGCTCTAAGTGTGATAGTCTCAGCCTCTGGTGATTCCGCGTCAGAAATTGCACTGGCTTGTACTAGCGCAGTCGCCAATATAACTTGGGTTTTACTTTCGGATGTGCACATGCAAGTGCTGTTTGCAGTCACCGATGCCGACGGTACTGGCTGAGCTGAAAATAGGTGCAAAGAGGTATTGTGTCATTTTCCACATACCTTGCAACCGTGCTTTGATGTACACTGCTTTGCCCTGTGTTGATCGCTCAAACAATTGAAGCATAGTCGCTTTGAGTTGACTAACTCTCGTCGTGTCTGAACAGTAGATTGTTTAAACTTCGTACAGTTGAAAAGTCGATGATTCTCGTTGCACATTGGACATTGTGGGCCAGTATGCACTGAATGGACCGTGATTGCTGTTCGTTTAGTGGGTTGTTTCGCAACTGAAGATGATAGTGCTTCCAGCATGATGAATCGATTCTTAAGAAAGTCCAACACTTCTTGCAATGTTGGCACTGCTTTTGAATGACCGATCTACTTCTGCCAATCCTTCCTAGTCTCATCATCAAATTTCTGGTTGAGGATGAATGTGGCTACTAAGTCGAATGCGTTGACCTTTAGCGTGGAAAGTGTAGTCACCAGCTGATTGGTTATGTCAACCAAACGTTTCAATTGACCAACATCGTCCTTGTTGCACCGGGGCAGCTCCCAAATCCGTTGCACCATTTCGTTGGTGATTGCTCTGTGATTGTCATACCGCTCACAGAGTAGCTTCCATGCTGGCGCGTAATCTGCTTCCGTGATCGTCAGGTGCTGAATGAGGTGTTCCGCTTCATTGCAAAGTGAACTACGCAAATACTGCAGTTTCTGTACGGCACTTAGTTTATCATTCTCGTGCACCATACATTTATATAAATCACGAAATGCACACCATGACGAATATTTGCCGTTGAAGGCAGGAATTTTGAGTCGTTCTAATTTGATTGTTTCCACTTCATTCCCTGATGCAGTTCCTGTTATTGTTGGGTTGGAGGTTTTCTCGTTATCCTCGATCTTCTCCAAAAACAGAGTAACGTAGTCCAGTACAATATTTTCCAGCGCCACGAATTCTTCCATGTAACCAGCTCGATTATCCTTCTCCTTCTCGCTACTAAGCTCCTGGCATACCAAAGGATGATGTTCTTCGCATTTGCTCCAAAGTCTCTGAAGCTTTTCCAACCTTGCTCTTAAGTAAGCAATGCTGTAACGTTTCGAGCTGTCCTTATTGTAGTTTTCTATCAGCCGCTGAATAGCCTTTAGCTTTTGATCTTGTCCAGCCTTCTCCGACGTCTTGGGTTGGTTCTCGTTCGTTCCTAATTCCGATAGTTGCAATCCGGTTCGACGGACCAATGTTCTGATGATGAACTTCGATGAAGCGAATTGTAAATTTAAACAATGATTACTGCTGTCTTGTAATGAATGGTTTATTGGTACTTCTTTGTGGCTTTTATAAATATATTTTTTGCTCATGCAATTACGTTTTTAATTGGAATTTGTAATCAGGGCAATAAACTTCACAGCACAATTTGAATGTGTCGATACAACAATATTGATTTAAACTAAATAAATGCAATTGATGTGAATTCAGGTAATTGAACTTTGAGTGCACTTGAATGAACTTTCAAGTGTGCTATGTATGCAGCTTGAAGCTGGTTCGTTTGGTTTGTGAATTTTGTGAGATTATGAAAATCTTTTTGTGTGTGCGAACAATATCTTAAAAATGATCTGGTTTATAAATTCTTTCAAGTGAAGTCATTTAAAACGTTTCCATTAAAAATATTCATTATTTCAGTTGGCACTAAAATAGCGAATTGCGCTTGCCTTCAGACCTTTGGGGGCCGCCATTTTGAATGCATGCATTTGATTTTCGATTATTTTAAATCTTTGTATGCTAGGACCTCATCAATCAATGTACTATCTCGTTCAAATAGGAGTTTCACTCTAGACATGGCAAAATAATTCAATTTTTAAAGAAAATGGCAGCTAAAAATATTAGGCTTTAAATTTTCGACTTTTTTATTTTTCATTCAATTTTAATAAGTTCCTGCAAAATACAAGAACATAGTACAGAGATCCATAATCTCAAATTTCATCAAAATCCGTTGGAAAATGTGACCGCTAGAGGGCCACAAAAACATGAAAAAAACGCATATTTAAACGGCCGCCATTTTGAAATTTGTACATGCATGATCACCAAAATATCAAAGACTGTAGATCTAAGTAATGTCTATCTTGAAATTTTGACCTTCAACTGGCCGCCATTTTTTTTTTGCAACCTGACCTCCAGTTTTTTACGTAATTCTTTAGATACTTATAATTTCTATCAAACTACCGAATTTCATGAAAATCTGTTGAAAGCTTTGACCACTATTACAACAACAAAATTTTGCACGTTTTTCGACCTTTGAGCGGCCGCCATTTTGTTTCTGCCGTACCAACTTTGGAATTTTTATTGTGAAATTCATCACATACATCAATGAACCAGTGTACCAAATTTCATCCAAATCGGAGCTATACAGCAGAGCAGAGCAGAAATCACGATTTTTCGTCTAAAATGGCCGCCATTTGGTTTTTACCCGGCCGATGTAACTGGTCCGCGAACTTAACCGAGATAATTACCCAATACACCTTTCCTGAAAATTTGGTGAAAATCGAAGCAAAATTGCAACCTCTAGCGTGGTCACAAATTTCGTTATATCCCATATATATATATATATATATATATATATATATATATATATATATATATATAGATATATATATATATATATATATATATATATATATATATATATATATATATATATATATATATATATATATATACTCGTATATATATATATATATATATATATATATATATATATATATATATATATATATATATGTATATATATATATATACTCGTATATATATATATATATATATATATATATATATATATATATATATATATATATATATATATATATATATATATATATATATATATATATATATATATATATATATATATATATATATATATATATATATATATATATATATATGATGCTCTCCGCAATAGGTAAATCTCTCTCGAGAAATTTACCTAAAAAATGTTCAATGATGTTCAGCTGCACACTGACACAGAAGTGCGAAACAATTCTGTTTCGGACAAAGCTGCAGGGAGTCAGTCAAGATCTGAAACGCAATTGGAAGGATTTCCACATTATTGCTGGCGAGAGTAGTTCCGAAAGAATTCCACATATATCCTGTGTTCGATACCGCTGTGTTCATCTCGATCAGTATCTGTACTGTACTGAACATGTCAAAATCATGCTCAGTAAGGCTCCAAAAGTAGTCAAGGCCCTACGAAGACTCTTTCATTCCAAATACATTGATCAAAAGGTCAAAATTATCTGTTGCAAGACTCTGGTTAGACCAGTTTTGACATAAGGATGTCAGATCTGGTACAACTACAGTGCTAGTACTACGGAAAAATTAAGATTTTTCGAAAGGAATTGTCTTCGTGCATGTACTGGTCTATACAGAAAGCCTGAGACAAATCGGAAACATTTTATATCGAATAGAAGAATTTATCAAACTGCTCAAGTGACAAGAGTCGGTATCTTTATATTGACACTTCTTCGGAATCATATCGCAAGATCTGTAACTGTGAGTGAAAACCCTTTGATTTCACGGCCGTTCCACCCTACATACGGGTATATTGCGATTGCGTTCCACCAGAAGCATTCGTGTATTTGGACATGAATCGATGTTTTTGATTCTGACGGCGTCCCAGTCATATATCACATATATAGACGGGCCACCGATAAGAAGATAAAATATCCTTCGAATTTGAGTTCACGAGACAAACAATTCCAATGGAGATACTCATTTGCTCGATTCGTTGAAGCTGATCGAGCTGAGATGGGGCAATCTAGGTATTGGTAGCTGAATGAAAATGTCTAAATTATTCGTGTTTATTTTCAGTTTTTGTGTTTTTCGTTACTTAGTTTTTGAGTTTCAGCTCATTATTGCTACATTCAGTGTTGTTGTTTATTTGTGTTAAAAATTAGGTATAGGTTAGGTATATGTTATTTTTGTTTGATTACGTTAGAGATAAGATTAAACGCGTAGGTTAGGAATGTTGTGTTAGAATTTTTTAGTATTAGATAACGTTTTTGATTGAATTTTATTAGAATTAGGTTATAACATAGAAGGTGTAGGATCAAAGTTCACTGTTGTGTTTGAATTATAAATTCTCCTTTTTCCAATCAAGTCATAAAATATGTTATCATCTTAATTAATTGAATTTGCTATAGTTTCTTTTGGATGAAATATGTTTAATGATAACGTATAAATTTAGAGAGCCATTTGGGCCATTAAGTTTTTGTATTGTTATTGTTTAGAATTTGCTTTGTATTCATTAAAAATTTAAAACGATTAGTATTGAATACAGCGCTTTTGACTCTTGACAACATTCATGCTTCATTATTTTAGATGAGATCAAACCGATCATTCAGTTTTTGGTTTCAAGTTGCAACCATTCCTTTGATTGGCTGAACTGGTGCCAGCTTCACAAGAATATTAGAATCAATCAGTGTTTATAGTGGATGCTTATTATATCGAGAAGATCCACTGCAACCATCAATAAATTACTGCTATCGTGGATATACTAAGCTAGTCAGGTCTAGGTTGTCCCCACAAATATTACTACGTGATGTTAGCCAGGGTATGCATAACGAAGAAAATAATTTTTAATTTTCAAAAATAATGATCAAAAATTACTCTTCTGAATAGAAAATCACATCTCCCAGTTTTCAGCGTTCTCCCCAATTCGTTGTTATCCTTTCAACAGAACATTTCTAGAAAAATGATTGAGATAGACACAAACAATCCCATTATTCCTTTTCCGATACTAACAACTTTTATTTACTCTTGGGTATATTTTCCAAGAATGCAATTAAAACAAAAGACCCATCCATTACATTAAAAATAAACTATCAGAAATAATTCCAAACATTTCAATATTCCAGAGAATTGAAGACAAATCGGAAAACAAATTAAAAATTAACCATAATTCATTTCTCTGATTCCTAACCACCAAATTAATTTATTGTAAATATAGACAAAGTATGTAAGCTGGGATGGCTCCAACTCGCCGGCCGGCAAGGCGTGGCGCTACGAATCGAAGAGTTTAATTTATGAAATAAATCACACTCATTTCTTTCATCGCGAAAATTATTAATTCCAGAAATCGAGCGATGAAACGTGACTGTTATCGAAAGCGTGCCGTCTAGCGAAAGGATGTAGAATGGGAGCATACAATAATCAAAAGTAATGTCAAAACAATGTTCCTTTTGTTTCCTGAGTTTCTTCGGATTGGGTTGCTAATTTGCTCGCAAGGATTTGACGCGTGATAGAAGCTTTCAACAATTGAAACTCATGAAAAGTATTTTTGGGAAATTCTTGGAATGGAATCATTTTGTGACGTTAGTGGGGGTATTGTAAATTTGTTCTTTTCGCAAGATCAGATAGTAATCGTTTGTGAACAAAGAGTCCTTCTAATCAGATACCTCAAAATATATTTCCTACAAAATACTTTGAATTAAAAATTGACAACACTATTTCCGCATGCAGTTTTCCCATACATTTCCTTCAAATAGGGAAAACTCTGCTGATTCAACAATTTCCTCAAGTAATTTATGCGGGCAAATGATGCTATAGCCTTCGGAGAAAAACGTATTGGTAGAGGCTCCTTTCCTTCCATTTCCTTCTTGTCCGAGCATTCGTCTCCGCAAATATTTGATTTCCCCCGGAATGGCAAACGAATGGAAATCATGTAAATCGTTCAACACTCATGCATGCCCCACAATTTTCATTTTTCCCTTGGGATTTGCGTTGCTCTATTATTTTGCATTCCCTCTCGTTCGAGTTCAATGTCAAGAGCTTTTCTTTTTGCTTTTCTGTTGATTTTTCAAAATTTATTGTTTCAATTTTGGGTCATTAAACTTTACTCACCTGTTTGGAACGTGAATTAGTGCTGTGGTCAGGGAATATGTTCAAGATATTCACGTTTGATTGAGGACATGGGGGAAATTTTTTAATTTTTTAGGGTTTAATGTGAGTTTATGAAATGAAATGGTTCTTATCGCTAAGAGCTTTGGATAATGAATTTGTTTTGCGACATCAAATTAATACTCGTATGTGCAATGCGTTTCTTGCAGCCTGAATGAATCCATGTAAATGAATAGTAATTCATCTAACGGTGGAACGGAAACGTATTCATTTATTTTCAGTCACTTCACTCACGTGCGAGGAATCGTGCACCAGTGATTACGCAGAAACCTTAAGACAAATTGAAAACTTTCAATTTATAGTTTATCGTTCCATTGATTGTCAGGAAAGTTTCCTGAATTAAATTACAAATGACTAGGAAGGATTTGTCGAGATTCCATTGTTTGACCAACACAAAATTTTACGTAAATGCCACAGGGAAGTGAGTGTGGCCTGAATAAGTTGAGGAGTGAATAAGACGATGATTATGTACGCATCGTCAGGTACATATTCCGGTGAAATTTAATTGCAGTCAGTCATCAAAGTAAACTTAAACTTTCAGACATGGATTATTCGGTTGTTGATGTCATCGTGTAAATTTAGGCACAGACGTTTGTAGAATTATCTTGTACATATTTGGATAGAAGCTATTCAATTGGAAAGAATGTGATGCTGCAAATAATGAGAAAGGAATGATGTGAGAATTACCATACCGTTCAAAATAATAGTTTCTTATTCTTTTTGACCGTTTGAAGGGTTATTTTTAATCTTTACAGATACTAAACAATAGTGATTACGTAAACACTCACTGATGATGTACTCGTAAATTCTGGTTTGATTGCAGATATCGTTGATCAATGAATCGAATCCCTCCCATTAGAACAAAATGGACTTTTGTTGGTTCTAGAAATGTAAGGTACCAAAAATTCTGGACATTGTTTTACTAAACCTGATAATGAATTCATGAATATTTAAAAATTAAAAATAGGGAGAAAAAACCAAAAGTTTTGTCTACTGGTCCATCTGTCAATGTTAATCAAAAGAAAGAAAAAGTTCCGGGCAAAGATATGAATTTGAGATCAAGAGAATGAATGAATGTTGCTTTTCAGATAGCAAAAAGTGCGTTGAATTCTGGGGAGGTTCAGCACTTTACGTACACCTCCAAAAGCGAAAAAACCAGACCTTTTTAGTGAAATGTCTGGACTGCGGAGAGAACACAGTAGATTATCTTCAGGTGCTTCAAGAAGTTGCCCCAGAAATAGAATTTATTACAGTTAAAGACTTTGTAACAAGGAGATCGATTGTCGAGCGTCAAAATTTGCTTTATTACATAGTCCAGTTTTCGTACAAAAGCAGCCCAAGTGCCCTGCAAAAAATAAGGTACTTGAACTTCGGAGTGGTGAGGTGGGAATGCCTCTAGAAAAGCAAGGTCAACCAGTGCTACACGTGCCAAAGATTCGGTCATTCGGCTGCCAATTGTGCCATGAAATATAGATACGTAAAGTGTAAAGATGTCCATGCTCCCGGCGAGTGCAAATTGGCTCAGGCGGAGCCAATATATAAACTATATTGTGTGAACTGCGGTGTCTTTGGTCATAGTGCGTCATATCGAGGATGCCCCCGGTATCAAGATGCAAAGGTAAAATTTACTCCAAAACAAAGTTAAGTACACCGCAGTGTGATACCTACCAACTTCGTCAAGCCCGGGGTGCCATTTTCACTTGCAAGTGGCAATAATGAGCTGCTTCTTAAAATCAGCAACTAAATTCCTTATCGAAAAGAATCGATAAACTGGATTCTAAAATTAACTTTGTTTTTCAGCGCTTAGGGCTTTCAAATGCCTCAAAATAAATTGTCATCCAGTCACATTCCCATGGATAGGATTCGTCTTATCTCGATCAACGTCATCTCCATTCTGAGTCTACATTGACGTGATTGTCTTTTGAAGTTTCTTGTCAAGCAAAAGCCCGACATCATGCTTTTTACTGAAACCCACCTCAATTCATGGCACTCCATGACATTCAAGGACTTTGAACTCGTAAGAAACGACCGGGTAAACGGTGACGGGGGAGGTGACACCGGGGTGTTGGTGAGAAGACCCTATTGTTTCCAAAATATTAAAAAAATCTAATTCAAAAACTTTGAATCTTTTGAAGTGTTCGTCATCAAAATCTCACTGCCAGGTGGGAATAACCTCTTCGTTATCTTTGCCTATGCAACTGGTCAAAATGTTCTCAAGTTCAAGGAAGAGCTCAATTCCTTGTCTGAAAAACTTGAATTTAACAGGCTGCATGGTTATTATTTTTTTGTCGGTGACCTGAATGCCAAGCATACATCATGGATGAACGTCAATAATCATCCCAGAGGTGTATCCCTAAAATCGTGGATAACAGAGAACCAAATTGAATACAGGTGCAACCTATATGGGTCGGAGTTCCCAAGATACCCTAGGACAAATTCATATTTGGACCTCTACATTGCTGACGCAAGACTTGATTTCACCTTTAATAGTCCACAATGGAAATTGCGGATGCATCCTTACAATAGCGACCATAACGCAATCGTAATGGAAATCAATCATCAAAGGGATGATGTTTTCCTCATTCTAGTTCAGCACGAAAATTATCGGTTGAATTTAAAAAAAAAACAGACTGGGAAAAGTTTCAAAGAAATTTAATCAGGATTACTAGACGCAATTTCCTCGTTCTGATAATGGCAAGGCTTGTTCAATGGTTCCTAGTGACAGGAATCTTACTAACGATGAAATAGATCTCTAGTTGTCGAAGTTAGAGAAGCTGACGTTGGGAATGAATGAGAAAGTAGTTCCCAAGGTCAAACATCAAAACAATATGGAAGGATATGAAACACCAACCATTGCAAGGTTGAAAAGATTGAAAAGCCTTCTTCTCACATGCGTCAACAATATTGATCGGCAATTTTTGACTACAACTATCCCTCGTTGGCTTTTTTGAAATTACACTTGTCCGAAACTTAATCTGTTCATACTTCAGGAATGAATTCAGCAATCAATGGGTAGAGAAATTGAGAGGTCACTACAAATCCAAACGTTTTAAATTAAAACGCTTTTGGTGTTTTAATTCCCGTCCCAATTTTAAAACACTTCCCAGGCGTTTTGATAATTAAAACACCTAACGCGTTTTAATTTAAAACGCCTACTGTGTTTTAATTAAAACACCAGCCGTTTTAATTAAAACGCCTGATGTTTTAAATTAAAACGTCTCGGCGTTTTAATTTGAAGCGTCTTTTTCATTGTGCTTTTCATGGAAAACCTACGGAGTTTATCACTTTTATATACTCATAACGCCTTTGCTCGTACTTCGCTACTTTAAACAGGAAGTGTCAAGATTTAAATACCACATCTTCTACTTTAAACAGAACTTTATTATTTGTTGCACTTTTTGCACAAGGAATTACTGTAGAACACATATTGACAGATAGAAGTAATCGTGTGGACGAGAACTCGAAACCAAACTTTCTATCTCTCTTATATACTCACAATACCTTTTCTCGCGCTTTACTGCTATAAACAAACAGTGTTGAAGCTTAATTACCACTTCTTCTACTTTAAACGAAACTTCATTATTTTATGCACAATTTTCACAAAAAATTACGAAGAGCAAATATTAATATGTGTTTGTCAATTGACAGACGTACCTGTATTTTGACGTGAGCTTGAAAGCATTTTCAATAAAACGCCTAGGCGTTTTTATTAAAACTTCTGGTGTTTTAATTCAAACGAATGGCGTTTTAATTAAAACATCTGGTGTTTTAATAAAGATGCCTGGTGTTTTAATTAAAACGCTTGGTGTTTAAATTAAAACACCCGGTGTTTTAATTAAAACGGTTTCCTTGATGTTATGTCAATTAAAGCACTTAAAGTGTTTTTTTTCTTGAGAAAACGTTTGAGGCGTTTTAATTTAAAACGCTTACCGTTTTATTTAACACACTAAGTGTTTTAATTTAAACACCTCAAAGGTTTTATTGAAAAAAACAACAAAAGCGTTTTAATTAAAACACTTAGGTGTTTCAATTAAAACGCTTTAAGTGTTTTTTTGAATAAAACGTTTGAGGCGTTTTTAAATTAAAACGCTTAGTGTTTTAAATAAAACGGTAAGTGTTTTAAACTAAAACGCCCGAAGTGTTTTATTGAATTAAAACACTGAAAGTGTTTTAATTAAAACGTTTAGGCGATTTAATTTAAAACGTTTGGGTTTGCAGTGAGCCCACAGGACCCAGATGGACTTTTCGCGAAAGTGAATAGCATGTTCCGTAAGAAGTTTCGAGTGAAGGTATGGAATCTTGTAGTCGCTAGTGATGAGATAAATCTTCTCGATAGGGCTGGTATCGAAATTGATAGTACGACTCCGGATAGAAATGGAAATCAGGATTTTATGTGAGGGATTGCATAAGCTCGCCCTGATTGGAACACATTTTGAATTGGTTCATCTACGAAAGCCTGAGAGAGAGAGAATGAAATATTTTCAGAGGTGGTAGAAGCAAAAGTGTCCGACTTCAAATCAAGCCTGAATGGTGAAACAATTCTTCATTTCAATGAAACTTTAACGTCTGACCTCGTACCGAGCTTGAATCTTATTGATTATTTTGTCAGCTATGAATGCTTATGTTTCATATTTGGTAGGATAAACAACAAGAAATCATGTGGTACACACGGTATTCCAATATAGTTCTCCGACATTTGCCTGAGGTTGCTATTAGGAATTATTGCATATTGTTTAACAACATGTTGAGCAATTCATATTTCCCAAATGAGTGGAAAAAGGCTAGGGTATTTCCGATCTTGAAAAAAAAAAAAAAATCTTCAAGCCCTAAAAGCTATCGCCCAATCAGCATGCTGCCTAACGTCTGCAAGGTGGTTGAAGTGATAGTGAACAAAGCATTAAACACCCACATTCAGAAATATGAGTTGATGCCGAATTGTCAATTTGGTTTCCGTGCCAGGCATTTGACCATACACGTGATAATGAAAGTAACCTCAGACATCTTTTGGAAATTATACCACAGAGAATGTGTTCGAGCGTGTTTCATTGATATGGAAAAGACTTCGATACGGCACCTTTTCCCCATGATGTGCAATGGGTTGTATGGCAAATCATTTGTTGTAACTGATGAAAATCTGACGACAGTGTGCATCTTCAAGGTCTTGAATGGTATACAGCATGGTACAGTTACTGCGCCACTGCTCTTCTTAATATTCATTCACAAGCTATTGAGCGGCATTAAGTTTAACATCTTGCCAACGCGAACATTGGAAGCGTTTGCTGATGACTTGATCATATATATATATATATATATATATATATATATATATATATATATATATATATATATATATATATATATATATATATATATATATATATATATATATATATATATATATATATATAGGGTCTACCAAATACAAGTCCTCTCAGCTTAATTTTTCAAGACATTAGTGATGGTTTGGGGCTCTATCTGAGCAATGGTTTGTTGAATATTTAATTTCAGTGCTTGAATCATATGTGGATTTTCCGCATAATATCGACCTTTCACAGTGCCCCATAAAAAGAAGTCCAACGGTGTCAAATCGCAGCTTCACGGCGGCTAGTTGACATCGCTAAGTCGGAGTATTACACGATTTCCGAGTTTTGTATGGAAAAGATCGATTGTTTGATGAGCTGTATGACATGGTGCGCCATCCTGTTAAAACCAAAGGTCAGTCAAGTCGAAATCTTCAATCTCCGGCCACAAAAAGGCGGTTATCATTCCTCTGTAGTGCTCCCCGTTGACCAAAAGAGCATTTCATACCGCATTTTCAAAGACAAACGGTCCAAAGATGGCACCACTCCAGAATCCACACTACACGGCCACACACTGAGGATGCATTGGCTTCTCGACAATCACGTGTGGATGTTCCCAGCACCGGACGTGGCAGTTTTATTTGTTCAAATAGCCACCGAAATAAAATAGTGCCTCATCAGAAATCCAGTTCGATTTCAATATTTCCCAACGTTGTTCAAGCGTAAATCGATTCATTTCGTTCCGCGGAAGGTTAATACATACTCACTAATATAATTTTGAGCGGAAAACAGGGTTCAGTATTGAAATAACATGTAATTTAAAAAGAAACTACTGTATTACCTTCCCTGTATATACGGCAGACCGAAAAGCTTCAAGAGTTCAGAGCAATCTTCAAAAATGTTTAATGGTATGCAGCTCTACACTGACAAGCGGGGAATGGGAATCAGTGCGCAGAAGTGCGAAACAATTTTGTTTCGGACAAAGCTGCAGGGGGTTCGTCAAGACGTGAAACGTAATTGGTAGGATTTCCACATTATGGCTGGTGATGGTAGTTCAGATCGGGGTCCACATAAATCCTGTGTTCGATACCTCGGCATTCATCTTGATCGGTAACTGTACTATACTGATCATGTCAAAATCATGCTCAGTAAAGCACAAAAAGTAGTCATGGCCCTTTGACGTCTCTTTAATGCCAGAAACATTGATTAAAAGGTCAAAATTATCTGTTACAAGACCCTGGTTAGACTAGTTTGAACATTTGGATGTCAGATCTGGTACAATCAAAGTGCTAGTACTATAGAATGATTAAAAATTTTCGAAAAGAAATCCCTTCGTGAATGTACTGGCTTATATAGAAACCCTGAGACGGATTGAAAACACTATATATCGAATAGAAAACTTTATCAAACTGCTAGAGTGACGAAAGTCAATAACTTTATATTGAAATTTCTTCGGAATCATATCGCAAGATCTGTATCTGTGAGTGAAAACAAAACGATCTAATATTGGTGGCTGAATGACAATATCAAAGTCATTCTTTTTTATGGTTTGTTTAATGTTTTTCGTTACTTAGTTTTGTGTTTCAGCTCATTGTTGCTATTACATTTAGAGTTGTTGTTTTACTTTTGTATTAAAAATTAGGGATACGTTAGATATTTAGGATAGGTGTGTGTGGTGCTTATCATATTCGGTTTAGAGATAACGTTTAACGTTTCCTCTTCTTCATAGCACTACAGCCTTCGGGCCTTCGCTTCCTACAATAAGCACCTCAAACTTTCTCAGTTCATTGACCGCGTCCTCCAATTCACAAATCCGAGCAGCGATGAAGTGTCTACGTTGACGGAGTCAAACCAGCGTTTCCTCGGTTTCCTCTCTGGTCTCCGCCCTTCAGTTCACCCATACCTTTTTGGGTATCCGTTGTTCCTCCATTCTATTGCAGCTTCCACAGCCTTACAATTGTTGAGATTGAAAGTAAAGAAAATCGATTATTTGATTCAGTAAGCAACGGTTGGAATTTTCGTAGGATATCAAAGTTGGAGTCTTCTTTCTGAATCATGGTACTATTATCATCGAAGTGTAAGAATTATAAATAAGTAAATAAATAAATAACATACCCTTTGAGACATTCAAAATTATTTGTTATCATGGTGTTGCGAGCATCTGCAATTCTCACGTCATGTCTTCACAAGCAGTGAGTTCTTGGAGGGTTATTTATTGACATATGCCCTCAGCAGAAACGTTACGCTTTTCAATGGGACTTTTCTGAATCAGGTAGCAATTTGCTTGTTCTGCTATGAAATTTATTAGGCTATCTGTGATGCAGCATTTGAGAAAAACAAATGGCGTTTATAACTGCAGCATCCCAGTCTGAGCATCTGAATTCCCTTTGAACCTTATTGCATCTTCACCAAATTGAAGCTTTTCTTACGTCATGAAATATATTTAGCATTTAATTTTAACTTTGAACTAATTCTTTTTTTCGTACTTGAGGAGATTGATCTGTAATTGTCTCAACATGCCTACCTACCATATCGGTTGTGTCCTCATTTTCTTCCATCTTGTCCCACAAAATATTCTCTCTATCATTTCTAGGAGCATAATTTGTATCTTTATCCGAACAGTCTGAAAGTTCGTGCAAATTATCTTCGCTGTCACTCATATGTTGTAAAATGGCCTCCAGCTCAGAATCCATCAATTTTTCCTTTGGGCCTTTTAATTCTCAAAGCCACATCTGACAAAAATCAAAAGTAAAAAATGCATTTTCCCTAAAACTGGCAACCGAGGAATCAAAACAAATAAATTTATTTGAATTTTTGTGACAAACTTTCCTACCTCTATTCCATGGTTTTCCAAACTAGGAGCACTATTACTCAGAGGCACGCAATAAAGAAACTATAAATAAAATCCGAAGTACAACACACTTTCCTTCCGAATTTTTATTAACTCTATTATTGTCTCCTTTACTATTTTTTCACGCAATGCAATGATTTCAACTTGTTCAACTTGAACTCTACACACACGCACGTCAAACAAGTTTTAAAGTTATGATAAATCGGGAAACACGAGCGTCTATCTTACTAAATCATAATTATAAAGCAGCGGTGAAGACGACGATTAATAAAATAGTGGGTGAGTAAAAGTGGCGGCGACGATGACGAAGCGGAGGATAGAGTGATAAGTATGACGGAAAGTGAATTCAAGAGGTGAAGTGAGACAAGGAAAGAAAGTGAATGCCGTGCATCAGTGCGGACATAAAAAAAAACTTAATAGTGAAAGCGAACGTGGCACAAAACCGTGAGAAGCAAGAAGAGGAGACCTCAGAAGACGACAAGTGGAAAGTGTGAGAACCTAGAAAAACGGATTCTTTCCAACTATATATTTCCGGGTGAGTGTTTTTCTGCTCAACTGGTATATTTTAATTTTCAAAATAGCACAACTAGAGACGAACGACGTTGACTTTTTTTTCAAGATTTGTTAGGAATACTTAAAAACTCTATTTTCTCGTCACCTTGGTGTCCAACCTTCGGTGTTCCCATTAAGAGATGGGCGAAAAGGATCAACAGATCACGTTCCTGATTGAACTAATCTATCAGGCAAATGCGATCCAAAAGCAATTGGCGGAAGTCCTCACTGAACTGAGACAAACACATCAACAGCTCAGAGAAACCCAAAATGATTTGAAAGAGCAACATCGGAAGAACGATGAGCTTATAGCTAAGCTCTTGGTGCATAGTTTAAATTCGTTAAGATCAAAATCCTCCAGAAAGGAGAACACCATAGGCTTACCATCCCTCAGAACTGAATCGTCTTCGGAAGAAGCTGCAAATTTTCCTCCCCACACTATAGACATCGGTATCAACTCCAAAACAGAGTGAACCACAAAAACACTCGAATTTTCCCGACGAGACTCGCGATAAAACTGTCCTCATTATCCTCCGCGAACTGGAGAAATGAACAAAGCTGGCTGCGCTTATGAAGCAGTTAAATATAAAATACGACTCTCCCAAACACGTATATTTGGTCATTTAGATTATAGAATATACAGAAAAATAACCAAATTGTTAACTGAGCAAAAATGGTAGTATCACACGTACTTCCTCTCTGAGGATAAAAAATGAAACGAACTATCGGTGGAGGAAATTAAAGAAGATCTTCGACAGTAAGGCTTCCATCCTATTGAAGTTTTCTTTATAAAGTTTTCTATATAAAACTTCAATCCGGCCCCTCCAAACTGATAAAAGTCCTTCTGCCGAAAGCATAAACTGAAATCTAGTAGGTTAGATCTATCTGCCATCTCATCTGCCGAGTCAAATTAATGAAACCACGTAGCGGGTAGGCTATGTGTCATCTTCTTCTTCTTCTTAGCACTACAGCCCCTTTCGGGCCTTCGCTTCCTGCAAACAGCATCTCCAACTGTCCGTTGACGTGTCATCCAATTCCAAAATCCAAGCAGCGATGAATTGTCTTCGTCGACCGAGTCAGACCAGCGTTTCCTCGGTTTCCCCACTGGCCTCCGGCCTTCAGTTCTCCCAAAGAATATCTTCTTGGGTATGCGTTGTTCATCCATACGATTCATGTGGCCAGCCCATTGCAGCTGCCGCAGTTTTACAATCGTTGAGACCTCCGGTTCGTCAAAAATTTCATACAGCTGATGATTGTATCGAATTCGCGATTGGTCCCCGTCTAGCTTCGCTCCGATTATTCGCCTCAGGATCCAACGCTCAAAGTCGTTCAATATATTTGCGGATGTTTGAGTTAAGGTCCATGTTTTGCACATACAGCATAACACAGGTCTTATCACAGATTTGTATACTTGGATCTTTGTTTTCCTATGTATGCGCCTGGTCTTCAAGATCGTCAAAACTGACTAAATTATTTTATTTGCGAGCTTTATTCTTCGGGGTATTTCGTCTCTTTCATTACCGGTTCTTTTTATTTTGGTGCCTAAATACACAAATTCACCTACATTTTCGATATTGTATTCGCCAAGTGTGATGTTTTGTGTATTTGAGGTATTTTTCCTAGACGGCGTCATGAGCTTTGTTTTATTCTTGTTGATTTGTAGCCCTACTAGTTTTGCTTCGCTGTCGAATTTAAGGAAGCGTTCTTTGGCAGTTGTTAATGACTGTGACAGAATGTTGATGTCGCCCGCATAGGCCACTACCTGGCTCGACTTGTATAGTAATGTACCTCGCGTATCGACAGGTAGTTTCCGTATGACGTACTCCAGAGCCAAATTGAATAGCAATGGGGCCAGCCCATTTCCCTGCTTTAGTCCGATATTTGTGTCAAAGGCACCGGTGGGTTGGCTATTGATGCGGACTTGGGAGGTCGTCGACATTATTGTCATTTTGGTAAGACGGATTAATTTGGCTGGGACGCCAAAACCAAGCATTACGTTACTATCAATACTGTCAAATGCTTGCTTGAAGTCAATAAAAATTTGGTGAACGTCTATGTTGAACTCCCAGCATTTTTCAAGTACCTGCTTGATCGTGAACAATTGGCCTGTTGTTGATCTACCTGCCCTAAAACCACCTTGATACTCCCCAATAATACTGTTGGCGTATGATCCGATTTTAGTTTCTAAGATTTTAGATAATACTTTGTACGCCGTACAAAGTAGTGATATGTCTCTATAATTTTCGCACTGTAGCTTGTCATCTTTTTTGTGGATAGGGAATATAATTGATTGACTCCACTCTTTCGGCATACGTTCTTGTTGTCAAATGTACTGGATGGCTTTGTGAATAGCTTGATGAACACTTCTGCCACCACATTTGATAAGCTCCACTGGAATCTCATCAATGCCCGGGCTTTGTTGATGGAAGAAACTTCATCCAAAGTTGGTGGGGCCAATGGAAGCTCTCCGCAGACATCTATAGGCTCCGATGTTCTGGAGCTGTATGGAGGGTTAAGGAGGTGCTTGAAATATGATGCCCATCTTTCCTTGTCTTGACTTGCCTTGCTATGTGTCATAACTGTCAACAGTTCTGCCACTTATCGAGCAACTGTCACGCTCAAGCTGCGTGGCGTGGCCAAATGCATCAATTGTGGAGGAGAACACCCTACCAACTATGGAGGATGTCCCAAAATCTATGAAAAATATCAGGAAAAATGTTGCGTAAATTGATGCCCAAAACAAGCAACAACCCAGTGTGAACACCCTAAAACCAAACACCAATAGAACCCCTACAATTCCTTCCCAGCCACAAACTACATTCACTCCACCAAATACGGAGCAATTTTTCATCCAAATGCAGTCACAGATGCAACTGATAATGCAAAAAATGATGGTCATCATTGTGCAGGGATTCTTTGTGGCACAAAGCCTAAGTAATAGCACCCAATGACTTCCCCCATGAATCACATTTCCATACTCATGTGGAATAGAAACTCCCTGCAACAATGGACTGGTGAGTTTACGCAGTTTATTGTTGACCATAAATTTGATATTATTCTCATCTAGGAAATCTTTTTGAAGTTGGGAACCTGTCTCCGTTTCCCTAGCTATTATCTATAGAGAAATGGTAGACTGATAGGAAGGGGAGGTGGAACGGCCATTTTTGTAAGAAGAAATATGAATCACTACCTGATTGAAAACCCACAACTACAACGCGTAGAGGCGACAGTAATTAAATTAAAAACGAGCCCGTTTGAATTCGTAGTCATGTCACTGTACAACTCCCCTCGAAGTGAGACTTTTTAAAGGGTGGTCCAACCATAGTGCACGATGTTAATTATGAGTCACACCTTAACGTTAAGTTTTTCACCCAACTTTATTTGACATTTCTTTGTTTCAGTGTTTGACAAGTTCAACCATAGAGAGGTACACAATTGAGCAGCGCAGTGTAACGCTTTTGAGGCCTTTTATGAAAATGAGTGTTCAAATCAAAATGCACTTCGTGATTTTTTTGGTTAATGCTCCAAATGTACCCACAGTCGGGAGAATTGTGCGTGAATTTCAGCAAACCAGGTCTGTAGAAAATGTGAAATCACCAGTGCATGCTTGCCTGGTTTTTTCTGCGGAAAACATTGCTGTTGTTCGCGATAGTGTGGCAGAAGAGCCGTCAATCTCGACTTGTCGTTGTGCCCAACAATTGAACAACTCACGAATATCACTGATGCGAATTTTGAATAAAGATTTGAATTTAAACGCTCACAAGGTTCAATTGATTCAAGAGCTGAAGCCTACTGGCCATTTCAAGCGTCGGCAATACGCCGAATGGTTGGTTGAACAGACAGAAGGGAATGGTGACTTTAAAAAGAAGATCATCGATGAGGCACACTTTCACCTCAGCGGATTCGTGAATAAGCAGAACTGTCATATTTGGGCAAATGAGAATCCACGAGTGATTGTTGAAAAGCTGTTGCGGATTATGGGTGGCGTCATCGGGCCGTACTTCTTCGAAAATGAGGACGGCCAAGCAGTTATGGCGAATGTTGTCTGCTATTGCGAGATGATAACGGACGCATTTATGTTCGAGTTTCTGACAACATCCTAGACTTCGGATTCGAGATTTTCACCACAATATTCGTACAATGGTACTCGATGATCTCTCTTGCGACCACCAACCGGTGCACTTTTTAATAGATGAAATCTTCATAGATGAACCTCTAAAAGTAAAGAATAGTACAAATTGGCAAGCTTTCAGGTATAGCCTGGCGTCAGAAAGTCTCACCCAACTGTTACATTCAGCCAGTGATGTCGATGAAATCATAGAACGAATACCAGAGAAATTCTACGTACCAAGGAAAATAGTACAGCCCAAACTCAGGTGAGGGAACACAAACCCTATGAACTTCCTCAAGACATTAGGCTCCTGGTAAGGAAGAAGGATCAACTACGGAGACGAGCTAGGAACACGGGTGATCCTAGGTTAAAAACCAAAGCCAACCGGTTAACCAACAAAATGCGTGATCAGATTAATAAATTTTGCAACACCATTTGAGAAAGATTTTTGCAAAGCTTCGAACCTGGTGATAATAACTTTTGTGGCGCCTCTCAAAATATTTTAGGTTGAAAAACAAACCAAACATCCCCCACAGGAAAAGCCGAAGCCTTTGCAGACACTCTTGAACTGTAATTCCATGACAATAATTCCCCTGAAGAGAGCCCTGAATCTGAAGATGAAATTGAGTGCTCTGTGCAAAGACTGCTAGCATATCAGACGACAGACATTAACGAAATTTGTTGACTAGACTTACCGGAATTAAAAGACATGATAAGCACGCTAAACAAACGGAAGGCCCCGGCCCTCATTTTTTGACAAACACCATGCTGAAATGGCTACCAAACAACATACTGCAAGCCCTGATGGACATCATTAACACCATTTTTCGTCTATGCAAATTCCCCAAGTCGTGAAAAATGGCAATTATGATCATCATCCCGAAACCAGATTAGGATCTTTCTTTTCCGCGGAATTGTCGGCCGATAAGTTTACTGTTTTTTCTCTCTAAACCCACAGAAAAGGCACTTTTAACTCGGTTGTCCGAATAAACTGAGTACAATGAAATTATATCAGATGAACAATATGGCTTTCAAGCTGGAAACTCCACCGAACTCCAGCTAACAAGGGTGATCCAACATATTAGACATGAGATGAATCGCAGAAAGTCAATAGGCTTAGTTATGTCCCACATAGCAAAATCCTTTGACAAAGTCTGGCACGTAGGGTTAATCTAAAAATGCTTGAAATTCCATTCCACTACATTTGATAAAAATTATCAATACTTTCCTGCAGGGCAGATCTTTTCGAGTAAAAATTGATAACATACTATCCAACATGCCAGCGATTCAAGCTGGAGTTCCACAAGATCACTACTCTCCCCATTACTGTACACCCTATACACTGCGGAGCTCGAATTCCCCTATATACCGACGCACTTGCATATACTACACCTCGCGACTAGCAGAAGCCATTTCTTCAAGTCTGCAACGATCCACCGAAATTCTTTTAGGATACTTTTAAAGATGGAAGACAAAAATTAACGCTGACAAGCCACAAGCCATTTTCATCACAAGAAGACGATGCCATCAACCTCCTGAACTACAAATCGACTCAAACTCAGTACCTTGGAATAGGAAAGCAAAATACCTAGGACTCAAATTTGACAATAGACTTACATGGACTGACTACATACGTGATAAGAGAAAACACTGTTTAGGTATATTATCCTCCATGCACCTCAGCTTAAGATCAGGAAAACTGAACGTGAAAAATAAAATTCTCATATACAAAAAGTTATAAGACCCTTTTTCCTCTATGGCTGCATAGCCTTTTGTCAGATCTCAAAATTCAACAAAAAACTACTTCAATCCCTGCAAAACAAGGCTCATAGGAGGATCTTTATAACTCCATGGTATATTAGGAACATTGACATTCACAAAGACCTCAAACTAGACACTATTGACAAATATATACTAGACCGCGCGTTAAACCTGTTTGACAGGATAGATGAACACCCTTATAGTACCTTGAATCCCCTCAGACCAACCAATAACCTACACTGGTCTCAGGTCAATAAATTGTGATAAAGGACTGACAGGATCTAGTTGAATTTTTTACTATAGGCCGGTTGGGCACCGGTTGAAAGGCGTTAGTCAAAGTTCTACAAAACAATGCTTTATTTCCATTTACACTTTATAGTCTTATTTTGCTAATATGCCAATTTTACTTGGAGGCGCGTGTTGGAAATTATTCCCATCTCAAGCGAGTTCAATATGTGTTGATTGAATTTTAGAATTGATTGCCTTTACTAAAATTGAATTAATTTGTTCGAGTGCGTGCCGGATGGATGGTTGAAATTCGAAGTGTCAAAACAAAGAAGTGTCAAAGTTTCGGCTCTTAGAATTTCTTGTCTTAAGTGAATAAATAAATACTGTCATATATTAGAATCAGCTGTATACAATAAGTGAAGTGGTTCTAGTTTCGTTCTATTAAGTTCGAGATAAGTAGCGATCTTTTAAGTCATTAATTTCATTGTTTCAATTTTTACTTAAGCGACGAAAAATTAACGGAACCGGGAATTTCTTGCTTTGGTTTAGGAGTGGGATTCCCGTGTAGTTAAATTTATTGTAAAGAATTTTTGAATTTTGAATTTAATTTTAAATTTATATTTTTAAATTTTTAAATTATTTTTTCTGCAAGTGCGGCTTTCTACGCTTTTCACTAACTATATAAAATAAAAATAGCTAACTAAAAATATAAGAAATAAAAATACCGGAAATCGAGGATAATATAAAAATTTATAAAAAGCAAATATTAAAAAAAATTAAAAAAGAATCAGTAACAGTCTGAATAAAAATTTAAAAAAAAGGGGAAATTATAGTGGCTACTAGACCAGCCAAGGATAAGTGTGGGAAGTGTAGGAAACCCTTGGAGGATACCCACTCGGCTATGGGATGTGATGGCTTCTGCCTCAAGTGGTTCCACTTGAGGTGTATCAAAATGTCGGAAGAGACATCACCGAAGATGTGATTTGGATGTGTGCCGGATGTAGAGCTCAGCACCATAAGTCTAAAGAAGACCGACTCTTCCAACAAATGATAAATTTGCCAAGCCAAATTGAAGAGATGAACTCAAATGTTACCTTATTAATAGATAAATCTACGTCTGCAAGCAAGCCCTCATATGCGGAAATTATTAAAAATTCTACTTCTCCTCCATCAGAGCATCGATCAAATAAAATATCGTAAAAAGGGATTATAATTAAGCCTAGAAATCACTCTTCCTCAGAAAAAATACTGAATGATTTTAAGTCGAGGAAAATGTAAAGTTCCACAACAGCTAATGAGGCCTATTCGTAATGGTGGGGCGGTTATCAAAACATCGACCAATGAAAATGCTACTTCGCTTTTTAATATAGCAATGGAAACAATGAAAGAGGAGTATGATGTCGCTGGGACCAGATTGCGACAGCCAAGACTTATCATCAATGGACTAGAAAAACAATACTCAAATAATGAATTAAGAAATGAGATTCAGTAATTAAATCCCAATGTAGAGGAGCGAGATTCTATGGAACTTGTACATGCTAGGCAGACAAGAAATTGAAGGTAGTTGCACATCATCCAGGTAAATGGGAGCATGTATAAGAGGCTTGAAATAGATACATTAATATAGATTATGGATCGTATTTTGTGAAGGAGGACTTTAACGTAACGAGGTGTTATAAGCGTCAAAAATACAATCACAAAACATCAAAATGTGAAGGTGAGCAAATGTGTGTAAAATGTGGAGGAAAGCATGACCTAAAGGACTGCAAAAGCACGATTGAGAAGTGCTCCAACTGTATTGGTAACAATAATAATGCTGATCATTGTCACAGAGCTGACTCTGTAGAGTGTCCGGAGTTTCAACGCAGAATATTGATCGTCAGGAGGAGCACCGACTACAACTTCGATGATTGCTAATCTTTCTAATCAATCAAGTGGAACAAATTTAATACTCATGTATGCTAATATAAGAAGCTTAAGATATAAGCTAAGTGATATTCAGATTTACCTGCAGCAAAATCCCAACATAGATTTGATTATTCCCAATGAAATCTGGATTTACACAGAAGAAGCATGGTTTTACAATATTGAAGGATATAATGCGGTATTCTCTTGCAGACCTGGAAGAGGTAGAGGTACAGCAATGTACGTAAAAAATACAATCAATTTCATTATCAAGAGAGTGACGCATGATAAGTATAACGTTATAATAATTGAACTACGCCATGCAGGCAAAAAAATAAAATTAGGGACGTACTACAATCCCAATCGTATGAATGCGCAAGATTTTTGCACAGTACTAGATACATTATTCTCAACTGAAAAAAATTTAATTACAGCAGCGGACACAAATATTGATGTACTAATTGAATCACCAGAAACAAGGATTTATAAGGATACGCTAGAAGCGAATGGAACGGTAATCATAAACAACAACCAAATTACTCGCCCAGTGTCAAATACCTGTCTGGATCATATAGTAACCAATGATTTAAAAGTCGCTGAAAGCATGACATACATATTTGAGGATCGGCCGGAACTGGATCATCATGTGTTAAAAATTGCTATTCAAGACCAAACCCTGAACAAACAGAAGCCGACCTACAAAACGTTCAGATTTCTAGACAAGGAGCTCTTTAAATCAAACATACGAGAGTCACTGAAAAAGCGGAAACCAAATAGTATTATTGAACTCAAAAATATCATCATATCTGCTAAGGAAAGCTCTACAATTGAGAAGAAAATCAGGTGTCGACAACGGACTTGGATAACGAAAAAAGTAATTGATGCAAGTATTAAACAAGTTGGATAGACAGACCTATGCTCATGTCAGAAGGGTTTTGTACTCAACTTACAAAATGCAGTAACCAGCAATGAATAAAATCAAGAAACATGTCAAAGATGATTTCATTGGAGAAAATGTGAAATTCGAGGATCATACTATTATTAACAAAGTTGAAAGAATTTTGACTTCTGAGGTATTCGTTATAGTTATACCCATAAATATCTCCCTTGATAATTTTTTCAGATTTTTTAGATCACGGGTGTCCATTCGCGAGGGAGGAAACACATTTTTCATGTATTTCCCCCCCCCCCCCCCTGTGCCCCCACTGAAGCAAAAACGGTCAGCTTAAGAACTGTTTTGAAATGCTCTCATAGAGAGCTTTCAGTTGATACTCATATCGGCTACCTTTCATGAAATTTTTTTGCAGGGACCACTTCTCTGTACTGTAATTATCGATTCATGGCCTATTTTTCGAATCCTAGAATGGTTACAAAGCCCTTTTGCTAGGATATCTCTCCTGCCTTTTCGACTTGTTTCAATTGTATGTACTCATCTTCATGATACCTATCATTCCTGCAATTTTCATGCAAATCCTAGCAAAGCTGTAGTGTCTAAGTCGGTAAAAAGCGCATATGGCTCCATAGCCATATGTTTCCATAGTAATACAGGTCATATTGTTCCATAGTAATACAGGAAAATTCAAATCGCTATAACTTCGTCAAATACTATTCGATCTTTATGAAACTTTCAGAAAAGATTAATCCTATAGACATAGCGCGTAAAAAGTTACAGCGTTTCGGTTCAGAGACGTATCTCTCGTCTTATAAACAACTACGTAAGAATGCCAAAATGGTCATCAAGCGCGCAATGCATTCATATTTTAACACCATCGAGGACTCTTTACAATCAAACAATCCTAAATCTTTCTGGACATATGTCAACTCCCTCAAATCCACTTCAAATATACCTAGCTCTGTTAGCCTGCATGGGAAACAAGCGTCTGATGGTCAGGCCATATGCGATATACTTGCAGACCATTTTGCTTCTATTTTCCAATCATCTTCGTCACCCTTACCCATTCTCCCAACTAACCATTCCTCTCATTTGAGCACCATTTTGACAACACCTTCCGAAGTCGAAAGTATAATCGACTCCATTGATGTTAACGTGAGTTCGGGCCCAGATGGAGTCCCGAACTTTTTTGTGAAAACGCTGCCCTCGTCCCTAAGCTTACCCTTGTCAATATTATTTAATTTCAGCCTGACTGTAGGGACATTCCCAGCAATTTGGAAAAGAGCCAACATCTTTCCAATTCACAAATCAGGGGACCGTAGCTTAGCACTTAATTACAGGCCTATATCCCTACTCTCGTGTTTTGGGAAACTTTTTGAGAGAATCGTTCATAACCGAATATATGATGCAATCTCCAATGACTTCGCTAAACAGCAGCATGGTTTCGTCAAGGGACGGTCAACGGTAACTAATTTGGCTGAATTTACCAATGCGATTGCCCTATCACTTGATGAAGGTCAGCAAATGGACGTAATTTACACAGACTTCGCCAAAGCCTTTGATATGGTAGACCATAGTCTATTACTGAAGAAACTTGAGGTTTTTTACCTCTCTGGCCCTCTTCTTACATGGCTATCCTCCTTTCTGACAAATCATTCTTCATCGGTTACTTGGTGTGCTTGCTCTTCGTACGTTTTCTCTCCTTCTTCTGGAGTACTTCAAGGTTCAATCCTCAGCCTCTTCTATTTAATGTTTACATAAATGACCTACCAACTGTGTTGACATCAGATTGTCTGCTCTACGCAGATGATTTAAAAATCTTTAAAGTCGTCTATTCACAAATGGACTGTAGTGACCTTCAATCTGACCTAGACTCCCTCTTTCGATGGTGCTCTATGAATCGCCTTCCTCTCAACGTGTCCGAATGTCTACATATGTGTTTCACCAATAAACGTACGCCTCTTGCCAATGCGTATTCAATTAACGGATCACTGCTATCAACGGTGGATCATTATAAAGACCTAGGTATTATACTGGATACACATTTAAAATTTGATGTACATATAGCTGACAAAACCTCTAGAGCATCGCGAATCGCTGGTTTTGTACTACGATGCTCTCATAGAACATTCAGTATTCATACCTGTGTTCGCCTTTTCATCCTATTGGTTCGCTCCATTCTCGAGTATGCCTGTCAAGTATGGTCACCCCGTTTCATTTATCTATCGGAAGCTGTTGAATCTATCCAGCGCAAGTTCACACGCACTCTCTTATATAAATATAACCTTTCGTAGTGCTCCTACAGTGAACGTCTAAATTTCCTTCATATCCCACCTCTCGACATTAGAAGACAATTTTTAGATTTAAGCTCTCCAGAGGCCTCTTAGCGTCGGACCTATGCAATGCATTACAAGCACGTGCGCCATTGAGGACACGATCATCTGATCACTTTATCGTTCCATTTGCAAAAACCGACACGTATCTGTACTCGCCTTTGGTGCGATCTATAAGAGCCTACAATAATCTTCAGCTTGGTCCTCCACCGCATTCTTTGAGAATTTTTAAATCAACAGTACGGAATGCTCTCAATATTAATGGTTAACGTAGCCTTCTGTTTTAATTTTGTTCTTGTATTTTCCTTATTTTCGCCTATTTTGTAATTGGATTAAGTAAATCTGTAAATAGGATTTTCTAAATAAATAAATAAATAAATAAATTTTCTAAATAAATAGTCATCTGTTCGCTAAATTTTATTGAATTTAAAGTTACTGTTTAGATTTTATTCAAGAAAACATAAAATAGATAAATCATGCTATTACTAACAAAGTTGAGTGAATTTCGACTTCTCATGTATTTGTTGTTGTTGTACTCATTAAGGCCTACATTCATGATTTTTTTCAGATTTTTCGGATGGAAGGTGTCCAATCGCGAGGGGGGGGGGGGGGGTACGCGAAAAGTTCGTACATTTCCCCTTCCCCTGCCCCCCTCGGTACTCATAAGGCAATTTTAAGACTTGTTTTGAAAAGATCTCATTGAGACCTTTCCAATGACACCCTACTCGACTACCAATGGTTAAATTTTTTTTTAAGGGGTCACCTCCCTATATGGGGAGACCCCCCTTAAACCCCTTTGAAAAATTTTTCCACTCTTGAACTTTCAAGAAGTCACCACTTCTGACCTTTCCACGAAGCTTTATGGCTGTAGCCTCTATAGTTTCGGAGAAAAAGTGCTGTGACATACAGACGGACGGACGGACGGACAGACGGACAACGGTCGTGATTGCAACAGGGTTTTGTATTTTAGTACAAAACCCTAAAAAGGAAGGCATACATGGATTACAGGAAGAACAATGGAAACCAGGCTTTCAAGTTTGTATATATGCAAGCGAAATAAGAATCGAAACGACTGGTGAAAGAGGCTAAATTCTTATATTTCTCAAGAAAAATGGAAACAGCAGCTGACAACTCCCGTGAAATATGGAAAATAATAAATGAGGTAGACGGTAACTCTTCAAACCAGGGTATATCACAAAACTTTCAAGTGAATCCTGATGGGCCTTCTAATACATCGTATCCACGTGATGCGGCGAACTCATTAAATAACTTTTTTTCAACAATTGGTGGAAGAATCACTAAAGAAATCGTTGCCAGTTAAGCAAACAATTTAAAAACTACAAATATCTCAATAAATTCCATCCTTCACATTCATCAAACGCATACAAGGGAAGTCTTAAGTGTAATCAATGAATTGAAAAAGAATACGGCGCTAGGCATCGATAGCATCACGATGAATGAGATTAGTATTATAAAGGAGGACATAGCCCAGATTATGGCAAATTTTATAAACGTGCATATTAGGAATGGGACTTTTCCGGAAGAAGAAAAACTTGCAAAAAAAGTTCCTATATTTAAAGGTGGTGATCATCTCGACCCGAATAACTATCGCCCAATTGCGCTGCTGACGGGATTTAGTAAGATATTTGAAAAAATACTAAACAATCGATTAACATCATTCTTAGTTGAAAACTCTATCATAAGCCAACATCAGTTTGGTTTTCAAAAGAACAAGAGTACTTTGGATGCCCTACATTCTGTCACACGTTTCATCAATCTAGGACTTGACAGAGGTGATTATGTCATCGCAATTTTTGTGGATTTGAAAAAAGCATTTGATACAGTTGATCATGACCTCTTGCTTCGTAAACTTGAATCGTACGGTATTCAGGGTAGTCCTAAGCAGTTGTTTTAAAGTTACTAGGAGGGAAGATCGCAGAGAACTTTAATCAACAATGTCCTGAGCGATCATGCACCTACGGAAACAGGAGCTCCCCAAGGTTCAATACTTGGCCCAACTTTGTTCCTGCTGTACACAAATTATCTAAATACATGTGGGCTGACGGGATATCACAGATTATATGCTGATGACACAGTTCTACTTTATTCAGGACGAGACAAAACTGCCATTGAGAACAGTATCAACGAGGATCTAGGAAAATTCCATCAGTGGTTAATTGGAAACAAACTAGAATTGAACACTTCAAAGACAAAATATATTGATTTTAAGCAAAAGAACAAAGGAGACATAGATGTCGAATTAAATATTAAAGGCGAAAAATTGCAAAGAGTACTAGAAATGAAATATCTTGGTCTTATCATAGACCATCGTATGACCTGGTTACCACACATAAATAGCTTAAGAAGGCAATTAGCCCCAATAATAGGATTGTTAAGAAGATATGAGGATTTCCAATGCACATCAAGAAACTTGTTCTAAATGAGTTTGTCCTGGCGAAATTGCATTATAGAGTACTTATTTGGAGTCAATCAGCAAAGCAACATTTAAACAGTATATCCAGGCTGCTGACCAAAGCGTATAAAAACATTCTGAAGCTGCCAATGCTTACTCAAACTAGTTTGGTTTACCAATTGGCAAAATCATTAACCTTTAGTCAAATTATTATTATGGAGGAAGCTAAGTTTATCTACAGAAATTTAAAAACTAATGGATCGGAACGAGTGCCATAAATTAAGGTATCACAGATCAACCCATATAATGCGAGGAATGCAGATCAATTCGTAATACCTTTTGCCAGAACGGATCGACTAAAGAACGATGCAATGAATGATGCTCTGCGTATGTATAACAATCTACCAGAAATTGTTAAGGAAGCAAACTCACTTTTGGTATTTAAGAAAAGACTAGGGGAGCATTTAATGAGCACTGATTGAAGCGTGGACCTGTAACTCTGCTTTTATGAGCCCAGTATCTTAGGGCGTTCTTTTTGACCCTATCGGTGAGATACTGAAGTGACAGTTACTCAGAGTTTTTTTTTTTGAATGCGTCGTATTATATTGAATTTTTTTTATCTCTGAGAGCTGATCATGATTTTTTGGGACTAGATGTTCACGAAAAGGACTAGTTCACATTATATTGTGTGCCCCCTTATACCGATGTGTTAAACATTGTCTGCACGAGCGTTGTGCGACGAAGAAAGAGTGATGGAGAGAGTGGTAGGGAATGGAGGTATTTAAAAAAAAAAAATTACAATCATGATCCTTATTGATCTAGCTGCCCATGCAGCTTCAACTGAACTTTTAAAATATTGAACAATGATTGAATAATTTGAGAGAATTATGTTACTGGGGATTGACTGATAAAAAATGCTATTTTTAGCCTTGTGTAATAAGAAATTATTCCACTTTAAAACTAATCAGTTTACAATACCCACAGATAGGACTGGAGCAAAAGTGCTAAATCGCACTAGTTCCACGTAACCCCACACCTCAAGACAAGGCCTATCTTACTTGACCCAAATACTGTGCAGTCAGTTCTACCAACGCCTGCTTACTCAGGCCCAGAAGGACAGCAATTAACGAGACGACGTCACAGCGGGAACTGTCAAAAGCTGTTCTATTGGTCTTAAAGAACAGGTCAATAGGTCCAAAAATACCGCTATTAATTTGAAGTTAGATTTACTTAAAAAATGTTTCCAATTCAAATGACTTAAAATACTCCTCGGTAGTAATTTATGATTGCTAAAATTAATTTTAAAATTGGCTGTTAAAATATTTATAACAATTTAAATTAAGATTGAACTTAAACATAGACAAATTTTAAAAATACCACTGAATATACATATTTCACTTCGCACCAAATATCATTATCGTCTCGTGCAAAAAGTTCACTTTTATCTAAATAAAAACAAACAAATTAGCGTCCAATTATACAAAATGTGTCGATGCAAATCTTTTTTGGGTTTGGACTGGCTGCTGTCATAATTATTCCGCGAAAATTGATCTGAACTAGAAAAGCATTTGACCATGACTTGGATAAGTAGCGCTGACCCGATAAACGGATAAAATGCTTTAAGTGAGAAATGGTTTTTATCATATCAAAGATACACAATTATGCAGCCTACGATGAATGGAAGCAGTTCTTGTGAAAACCTTTGGATAACGAGGGGCTGATGTAATTATGGCAGAGTTATTTGATCTCCATGATGTTCTTGGAAGGAAGAAATTAATTTTTTCACGCCACTTCACCAAATGCAACAGTAGCAATGTTTTAAATGATTACCTGCAAATTATAACTTATGATTTATGACTTTGCTGCCAGGAAATGATAGCATGATCGTATATTTTCCACACGTGCTTCCTCGATTTTCCACCTTAAATTACTCTCGTTAAAAGTTTTATGCCGCGAAGCACTAACGGACAGGACACACATTTTGTTTGCAATTTATGTGTGTGTTACTCTTTTTCGCATTATTTCCTATTTGCATTTAAATTTGTAAGCACACACAGTGTCGGTTTGTAAATATTTATTACAATTCATCCAAAGAGAATATTCACCGCAATGGGTCGTGGAGAAATATTTTTTGGCGCAAAAAAAGTTAATGCATTTGCAATGGACACTCGACCATAAATCAATCGATCAAAACTTATAAGAGTTCATCAAGTGGTTGAAGTGGGAAATTTCTTAATAAATTGACTGTTGTTTTAGGAAGTACTCCAGGAGGCTTCCGTGTCATTTGACTGAGAAAATTTAAGAAAATCTTTGTTTTGATAACTATTTGGCTTTTATGACTTCTCACTTCCTGTTTTTCGGCCTTGAGAAATAAATTCTTCATTCTGTAAATATTTTTCAATTCTTTTAATTCCTCAACATTAAGATTTAAAGCATTATGCATCATCTTTAAAATAGGCAAGAATTGAAAAAAACAATATTTTTATTTAAAATAATTTAATTATTAGTTGCTTTATTTGCTGAAATGGAAAATATATATTTGTTGAACCAACATAATAAAATATGATTTTTTCGGAATAGACTATAGACATTAGACTTCTGATAACCAACAATACTATTCCTAGTCCTTCTTCGCTCCATTAATATCAAAACAAGCAGGTGTTGAGTATCTTCATTGTACTCTCTGATCTTTGACAACTAAACTCAAAGCATATTTATTTCTTTTCAGTGCTCCTGCTATAAACATATTCTATATAATGCCGTTCGAGTTAAGCAAATATCTGTCCTCATCGAGGTATATGAATACTTTTGGTGGGACAAAGCCAGTCTAGAGTGCTGTTTTTCAATATCCCTCCGAAGAGCAAAAATGCTATGATATCCAAGGATCCTCTTGGCATGACGCAGAATGCTTGACATGTTTTCTGGTCTTCACAAGGAAGGTGTCAAACATAGTTCTTGTGTCCCATTTCAACTTTCCTATACACTACCATACACGCTCGTAGGCAGCTTGTTGCCACCGATCATAACCTCGACGTGACACAGCAGCGAGAAGCTCTTTTGGGTCCCAGCTCATTCAGAGAGACGTGCCGTGGGCACCACAGGAAAGGCTTTCTCTACTTTCGTTTACAAACTGAAAGTTATATAATCAATCAAATTCATAAACATTCAAATAACCGAATTTGCAAAATTGAAACTGGACTCACGATGGTATTTGCCGCGGGGTAGAGGTGGCGGTTTTTGGTAAAAGGACCTGTTCTTCGGTTTTCGGATTCTTACATCTTCGGTTCAACCGAGCGGTTTTTATAATCAAAAAACCGGGGTTTACACCGGTTGTTAGCCACGAAATTAGTTCATATGACCGCCATGAAATATTCACCACGGAATGGTTCCGCAAGGCTTCTCGGTGCCGGATTGCTCGTTGGAGACGGGCGTGGGGCGCATCTCGCTCCCTATGAAGTCCCAAGAGTCTTCGAGCGAGACTACGACTCGCCACAACCTAAAAATTGCTTTTGCCACTTGCCAATCTACAAGCTTGCAAATAATTCACTACAAACCGAAATGAGAGATCTGACAAATCAACGAAAACAAGGCGGACCACGATCCGACGCACCAACAAATCTCGAGTTAGCCAACTGATTCGCCCATGCTGAGAACTTCCTAACTTCTTCTAATATTTCACCGACGCTCACTAGCCCTGCAATCCACCAGAGCCTTCGCACTATTGGGGACTAAGTCTTTTTTACCAAAATGCACAAAAATAAGAAAAGTAAAGATACTAACTTACCGCATTGCATCCGAGCCAAGGATACAATTGACCACCTCAAAACTTGGCAATCGTGCTCCTTCATAGAATACATCTTCCCTCACTATATAAAAAAAAGAATTTATTAAACACTATATTTTCAGAGCAACTCCAATCAAACACTTACAATTCTTTTTTATGTTTCTAACTTACTTGCTAGACTTATCTGACCTCAATCTTAAGGGTGCCCCTGACTTTCTGCCCGTTCTTCTTGCTGAATCAGCTTAAAACTTGATTGATGTTTCTTGCCGCCTGTTTATTCGGTTGAATTCGCTTTTAAATTGCTTGTCGTTGCAAGCCGCCTGTTTGTTCCTTCTAATTTGCTGCATATTTCCCTTTTCCTTTGCTCCGGGGGATCCGTCCTCGTCGATGTCTACACGCCGAAAGAGGGCTTGAAACCCTCAACCACTTTTCACTTCGCCTTTATTCTAACCCCCGTTTTTTCGGTTTTTCTTACCCTCTCATGCGATTCGACTTTAATTGCATTACGTGCGTTTCATCAGTGACTCTCAAAGTGGCTCTATCACTCCCAGTGGTGGTGTTCATGCATCGCGTTCCACTTACCACTTGGTTGGCATTATTGGTGTAGGTAATGCAGCCGGACTAGAATACAATAGATGTGGAAAATTCCTTGACAAGCTCCTGTTGTCCACAATGAGGCGGTTTGTACAAACATTCGATGTGATTTAATTTGACAGTTTTTTCATTGAACGAAGTCATTTCTGTATAATTTTAGATTATGTTGGTAGATTCCAAAAGCCCAAGCTCGAACAATGATTTAGTGAATTCATCCTTTTGAACTACAAGTAAGTTACATAGATGACTTGAGGCGTCGTGTCATGCCAGTTTATAATCCAATAATTTACTAATATAAAATATATATAATATATTTTCCGATACTGTTGCTATCAGTGGGTTCGCCTCTCCTTGTAACTTCATGCAGGTGTAACATAAATTTTAAATGATTCCCCGTCGATATTCACCGATTTTCCTTTGATACACCATATACTGGGTTGGTGACTTAATGATATTCGATTCATTTCATCAGCAATTCCTTGATTCGAGGGGCTTGCCGTTATGTTCATTCTGAACTAGCGGTCGTTCTTGAATTTGTTTGATAAATCTAAATGTGAGCATTTCAAGTCTTTACACGTTTGTTTTTCAGTCAATCTTTTGATTTCTTCCATCACATTGCATATCACATGATATGCATTGTGGCAGCCCAGAGACAACTACCACTAGAGATGACATGAGCAATCAAGTGCAGCAACAGCAACAAATGCATAGCACGCAGTCATTCATGTTTCATATAGTTTTACTTGTGTGATCTTTCATTTCCGCAGTGTGGACAAAGTCACACGCTAAACTGGTGACCCCAGACATAAAAGAGGACACGTACTCAGCATTAGAGAAACGACAGGCTCTCAAAATGACATCTGAAGACGAAAACTTCAGGGATGCAAGCGAAGGCGAGCACGAGGAAAAACTCCAATCCGCAGAAATCTTCAAAATCACCGCTTGTAAGCTGCCATCGTTCTGGCAGGCGCATCCGGCATTATGGTTCGCGCGTGTAGAAGCTCAATTTCGATCGCATCGAATAATTAACGATACATCAAAATTTGACAAAGTGATTGGAGAGTTAGAAATGGCCGCACTAGCACAAGTGGCGGACATAGTAGAAAATCCGCCAACGACAGGGAAATATTTTGCCATCAAAACACGTCTTTTATCCGCCTTCGGGCAAAGTCATGAAGAACAAATTCGCGAGCTGCTTCACGGCTTGGAATTGGGCGACCAGCGTCCATCGCAGCTTCTCCGCAACATGCAACGCATCGCGAAAAACGGAGTGCCGGAGGCGTTTTTAAAATCATTGTGGTTGGAACGACTACCGGCAGAAATGCGAGCAATATTGGCGGGTTCCAGTGCCGTAGCCCTGGACGAACTTGCGGCGGCAGCCGACCGCATTGCCGAAATCAACAAAACCAACATATACTCCGTGACAAAATCTACTATAAGCGAATGCGCCAGTACAACGAACACATCAGCGGATCTGCAATTGCGAGACGCATTGGCAGATGAAATATCGGGTATGCGCGCGGATTTTCGTCGAATACAAGAGAAGAGACAGGGCGAGCAATGGCGAACAGACATACCGCGACGCAGCCCACATCGTAACAACCCAACCCTCTGTTGGTTCCACTCTCGTTTTGGAACCAGAGCAAAAAACTGCGTACAGCCGTGTTCTTTCAAGTCGGGAAACGCAAAAGGTCACTGACGGAACAGGCGCTGATCAGTGACACAGGAAGCAATCGCCTGCACGTTTACGATAAAGAAACAAAAGTACAGTTTTTAGTGGACACGGGGGCGGAACTATCCGTACTTCCTCGGAAATTCAAGCAAGGAGCTAACCCGACAGGCTACAAATTGTACGCTGCAAATGGGTCGGAGATAAATACGTTCGGGGAGAAGCTTCTCAAAATAAACCTGGGTCTACAACGGACGTTCACCTGGAAATTCCGTGTGGCAGAAGTATCGCGGCCAATGCTAGGCGCTGACTTCCTCAGACATTATTGTCTCATGGTGGACCTAAGGAACAAAAGATTAATTGACTCCACGACGCTTCTATCAACCCCCGGCCAAATTCGTTATTCAAACCAACCGGCTATAGCGACAGTGTGCGGAACAAGCAAATTCCACGAATTAGTGAGAAAATATCCCGCGCTCACCAACCCAGCAACACTCAAAGTGAAAATAAGTCACGGAGTGCAACACCACATAATCACGAAAGGCCCCCCGGTTTTTGAACGGGCACGTCGTTTGGCACCGGACAAATTAAAAATTGCCCAGCAGGAGTTCGAGTACATGCTCGACAAAGGATTTTGTCGTCCATCATCAAGCCCATGGGCAAGCCCCTTACATTTGGCACAGAAAAAAGGAGGTTAGCATCCGTGCGGCGATTTCCGTCGACTAAATGCGGATACACAACCCGACCGCTATCCACTTCGACACATCGAGGACATAATGGCAGACCTCGCAGACAAAAGAATATTCACAAAACTGGACTTAGTACGCGCATTCCACCACGTGCCAAATGCGGAGGACGATATACCCAAGACGGCGGTGATCACACCGTTCGGGCTCTATGAATTCGTGGTCATGACTTTTGGCCTGCGAAACGCCGCCCAGTCGTTCCAGCGATTTATGGACGAGGTACTGAAGGGGTTAGATTTTTGCTGGTGCTACATCGACGACATCCTGATCGCATCACGAAACGAAGAAGACCATTTCGAGCAGGTGAAAGTAGTGTTGGAGCGACTTACCAAATTCGGAATTGTTATAAACATTGCAAAGTGTGTTTTTGGCACCACCAACATCGAGTACCTCGGACATAAAATAAGTAAAGATGGAATCAGTCCCCCAGAATCCCGCATCGAAGCGATACGGAGATTTAAGAAACCCGAAAATGTTAAAGAGCTACGAAGGTTTCTCGGAACACTTAACTTTTACAGGCACTTCATCAAGAACGCAGCAAACCTTCAAGCACCGCTGAACGAATACGTGACCAACACGAAAAAAAACGACAAGACACCAATAAGATGGACACCCAAGGCAAACAAGGCATTCGCAGACTGCAAGGAATCATTGGCGAAAGCAACTCTTCTCGTACATTTTAAAAAGAACCAACCTTTGGCACTGGTTACAGACGCATCGGATATTGCAATTGGTGCCGTCCTACAACAACTTCAAGGTGACCGTTGGCTGCCATTAGCCTTTTTCCAGCGCAAGCTCTCGGGTACAGAGAAACGGTACAGCGTCTATGATAGGGAACTGCTCGCCATCCATGACAGCATCAAGCATTTTAGACATTACCTAGAGGGCAGAGAATTCTCCGTCCAAACTGATCACAAACCCCTGACGTACTCATTCCAAAAAAAATCCAAAAAGTCATCACCGCGTCAAAGTCGACAACTAAGCTTCATTTCGGAGTACACCAGCAACATAGTTCACATCCAGGGGGAGAAGAACAAAGTGGCCGACGCATTGTCAAGAATCGAGACAATCAGCCTACCCACGGTGATCGATGCTAAGGAGTTCATCCGAGAGCAACAGGAGGACCAGGAGCTACAAGCGCTGGTAAAGGATAACAAAACGTCACTTAAATTGAAACGCCAACCCTTCGGAGACCAGGGAGAAATCGTTTGTGACACGTCCACGGGGTTAGTTCGACCGTATGTACCAGAAACAATTCGCAGACACGTCTTCGATACATATCATGAACCATCGCATCCCAGTGGACGCGCAACATGCAAAGCGATCGCTCGAAAATTCGTTTGGATCAAAATGAACAAAGACGTGCATAATTGGGCTCGGTGCTGCGTACCCTGCCAACGCTCTAAAATTGCAAGACACACCGTTAACCCAATTCAACCATTTGCGATGCCAGACGGCAGATTCCAGCATATACACATAGACTTCAAGTATTGTTTGACGATGATGGACAGATTCTCTAGGTGGCCAGAAGCAGTTCCAATACCGGATCAAACAGCAGCAACCGTTGCAGAAGCATTTTTCTCAGGCTGGATTTCACGGTTCGGCGCGCCACGCACAGTGACAACGGATCAAGGAACTCAATTCGAATCCGCTCTTTTCCGAGCGCTTGCAAATCGAATGGGATGCGAAAGAAATCGCACAACTCCTTATCACCCCGCAGCGAATGGGATGCTGGAGCGCTGGCACAGATCGCTCAAAGCCGCTATAATGTGCCACGAGCAGAACCCCGCATGGGCCGACGTATTACCAACCGTTCTACTCAGATTAAGGAACAGCTACAAGGACGACATCGGAGGATCGAGTGCAGAAATCTTATATGGAACAACACTCTCGCTTCCAGGAGATTTTATAGCAGCTGGAGACAATCAAATCGAACCACACGCGTTCATTGAGCAGCTACGGGAAACGATGCAGACACTTCGTCCAGTACAGGCGGCGCATCATTGCCAGCGAAAGATATTCCAAAGCAAGGACCTGCAATCGTGCACCCACGTGTTTCTTCGGGTAGATGCAAATCGAAAATCCCTTTCGCAACCATACTCCGGACCACATAAAGTGGTAAATAGATTATCGCAGATCGTGTATACAATCGAGGTCAACGGGAAGAGAATAAACGTTTCAACCGAACGCCTAAAACCGGCATTCTTGGAGGCGACCGCATACAAAGGAAGAAACGCTTCGACACCCACAACCGACTCATCAATCACACCATCACAAAATCCAGCGGTCAACAGGACTCAGTGGACGCCAATCAACACACCTCCCAGAGACATTATCCGAACCTACCCTCCAGCTCCAGCACGGGCTTCCGCACTCAGGGGGGAGTATTGTGGCAGCCCAGAGACAACTACCACTAGAGATGACATGAGCAATCAAGTGCAGCAACAGCAACAAATGCATAGCACGCAGTCATTCATGCAGTCGGTCAGTCAGTAACACGCGGGCAAGCAGCAAGGCATCTGTCATTGACAACCATAAGCGAATAAAGAGTTTTATATAGTTTTACCTGTGTGATCTTTCATTTCCGCAGTGTGGACAAAGTCACACGCTAAAGCATCCATTGGTATAGCCAGAAGTTGCTACCGCTTCAATTTCATAATTGCTCTTGATTAAATGGACCCCTCTTCACGTACTCTTGATCTGGGTCAATCACAATGGCTTCCTCTATATTTGGGTCTGCATGGAGACCGGCAGAGATGTCACCCAAACGATAGATGATACACTTACCCTTAATTTAGCTCTTAATTCTACTCAAAAGCTTGTAGTAATCGAGCTGTCGTCTAAGCAAACTGCTCAAAAACCTTCTCACACCTATCCGAAATTTTAATTGAAGATTCGAAAAAAAAAAATTTAATTATTTCAATTTATAAGTTATAAGTCATAAAATATTTTTTTATTTTATTTAAATTGTAATGATTTTCTAAATGTCCGTGTAGGACACGGGTGCCGATGGTCTGGCACAAGTGTCAGCGAGCTATAAACAACACCGAGCTCAGCTAACTAGCTTCACTTAACGACCGCGTACGCGTGCTTGACGACTAGCATTTGCGGGATCATATGAGGCGGGTTCTTGTCGAGCCACGAAACTACACTACAAAATATTTATCACGTGTACTCTACTCTACAAGACGTACCGATTAATTACTATTATCTTTAGAAATAATTCTATTAGGTGTCAATTAAGCTACTCTACAGTAATTCAATATTTTATTGCCTCGTTACAGTTAGCGGGCACGGAGGCTTGAGACCAACGCAAACATCACACAAAAAGCAGCCATTACTTTCTTCGAAGAAGGTCGTTGCATTACAAGGGGAATGTCAAACCTAAAGATGTTAAAGGGGCTGAAGTGAACCACTCATCTCTGGCTAAAAGATGGAAACTTGACGGATGTAGTTTACTTTACACTAGTAAAACAACAACCTAAGCAGTTTCGACACGGTGACCACCTTATATCTTCAGTAGCAGCCAGTCCTAATCATCACGGGGCTGCTTGACTGCATATGTTTATTACAATATATTAATTTTAGATCATTTTTTTCTATATTAAATTTAAACTTTTCGTTATAATTATATTCTTTATGATATTTACCTTTTTCTATTATTGTTCAATTTTTTATGTGTTATTATTTTTCATAATTTAATAATTCAAATCTGCGATTGAAATGCGGACATGGCAACACCTTTTCCCGCTGCACATGCACGTATTGCATTGGCGAAGGCAAGTGTGCAATAGGATGAATGAGAAGCGGGTTGAGTCCCGATGTGACACAAAGAGCAAGGGACGACGGACAAGAACGGAGATTTTTTCTAATCGACACGCGTTGTCCACATCGGGAAAGCTGGTCGTGTTTGGTGAATGGCACTCATATCGAAAGAATTAAATTCTGTACCGACCCCTTGTTTTTATTGTTCAAAGATTACCAGTAAAATTAATGAAAATGCTCGGTTGTGCGTGGACGCGGAAACCAAAAAACGTGCTTATATGTGGCTTTGGATTGATGAATCGATCATATTGAGTCGTGGCGTGAAGTGGCGGGCAGAGAAACGTCATTGTGATTTGTGTATGTCCCATACAATAATCAATTAATATGAAATTACTGTTTTACAAATAAAATCTAAATAAATTTTCGATAAATGTCATTCCGCAGTAGGAGCGGTGACTGAGTGATTCTCCCCGCATAAATTTGTGTACAAGTCAAATGAAAGTTCGTGCGAGAAAAATTAAATTCCGACTCATGTGGGAGTGTTCAGATCCAAGCCATCGTGGAGATCGTCCGGGATCTTGCATTTGGGGAAGAAGGAGTGAAAAGATGTGTCGTGTGATCGAATCCTGTATCGTGGTCAGGCTGAACTGCGGATAAGATGAAATTGCAGTTTCTTGGGCTGCGGCTGCATTCACTTCTTACAATCTTAGCTCCAACTTAGTTTCGGATACCGCATTTGTGTGCTAAAATCGCGTGGTGCCGCCTGCTGTCTTTGGGCTTAGTTCTCGGTCGATAAACGGTTGTTGAAGCGTACAGGAAACCTTTCTGCGGCGACCGCAAATCTTGCCTGGCTTCAGGTGCAAGGAAAAGGAACATCAATCGATTCGGGTTGTGCAGACTTATCGTATTCTGGCACAGTTGGTCGGATTGCGAAATATTGCGACGCGGCGATTTGCAATTGTGGCTAAGCCAGCGGTTGGATTGCTCGAAGGGTTAGAGGATCAGCTGTTGCAGATTATTATTGCCCAGAATTTGTCGTAGAGTCATTGAACGGTTGAGCTCTCCCGTATGCTCACGCGCATTTGAATGGCCTTGATGAGTCGGAAGCGTTTAGATAATGAATAGTGTTGCATTAGCGAAGAATGAATGTGTCAAACTAGTGAAAACTGTGACCTTGTCGTTTGCCTTTGCATTGTGTTTGTCAGTTGAGCCAATTATCAAACGTCGACCAAGTCCAAATCAAATTCGAACAAGTTCAGGAGTATCTGTTCGAGAAGTAGACAACTATTTATTGGGTTACATTCGAAGAGACCCCATCGAGCATCGATTAGTAAATGTTCTTGCTTAGCATGCGTCATTGCTACGATATCCATTTTCACCTTGTCGAAGAATTTATGTTAAAGAAGCATTGAACGTTTGCATCAGGAGCGAGGAGATGATTCTGAGAAATTGGCGCAATACCTACAAGGACCCAACCTGACTGTTTGACCACGGAATACACGCTGGCATGAACTTGGAATTACCCTACCATTAACTGAATGCACAGTTATCCTTTTTGTTTTAATGTAAAAAATGGTCTCATAACGAATAAGTTTAAGAAAAATGTGTAAATGGTTAATACTATTCGATTACAATAATGAAAGTAATTTATATACAGGTGTGATTTTGAATTTTTCTCCCCATTTCAATTCAGTGCGAAACGTGATAATTTTATTCAAGTTCGTTAATCTAATCTACAGGATTTCCAGCAACATCATATCACCACATCATCAGCGGGTGCCCGGCGAGGATGTCGGGGAGTACACCGTTATATTTTTTTCTTATAATTTGTATAATACAAATCTGAGATAATCATTACAAAGGCATTCTAAACTATTTTGATGAATGGGTTTTCCGGCAAAAGAAAATAAAATAAAAACAGGTAAAATATCCTGCTTTGAAGGAACACATGAGGAGGAAGAGGAAGACTCTAAGCTTTAGGAATAAAAAAGGGAAAAAGTAGAACATTTTTCAAGAAGCACCCCTCATCAAACCAGCAAAGTTGGGCAATTGTTAGATTAGAAACACGACAAATGAAGTCAAATTAATTAGTGGGTGCTTGTTGAATGACTTGTTAAAACCATGATATTAAAGTTGATGTAGAAAATGTTCCACCGGGCTAGCTCTCCCCTTTTTATGCGTTTCAGTTGCTCTTGCCCAGGTGGAGTGGCCTTCCGCTCGCGTGCCCTTTTATGGTATAGTACTATTTGATTCCATCGCATAATACTATAACATAAATTCGCCACGTTTGTGTTTCTCATTTAAGGGAAAAATTCATACAAATTATGTTTGCATGAGTTTTTCATTTAAATGGGAAATATACAGCCGCGTCTACATTTGGATCTTGATCCGGTTGGGAGGGTGCGAGGGGGCACCGCTTCTGCCTGTATGCCCCAATCTTATGTGTGGGCCATAAGTATCGTCGGTAACGACGAACTCCCTTAAATCCGTCTGTTTCTCCAGGCACGGTTTGTCCTCTGCATCAGCAATTTTCTGATTCTTAGTAGGTTACCTTCTTTTTTGACTTCAGTTGATATTTGTTCGATACTCATTTGACCCGAAATTCGTGGAAGCGAAATTTTTTTTAAGTGGTGGTGCTGGAGGAAAGAACCCGCCCCAAGACATGGCAACGCTTGCCTGACAGCGCATTCACCCGTCCCCAGACAAGGCCAATCTCGGCGGATACTACTATCCTCTTTCGCCGAGGCAGCAAATCATTACTGCAGCCCTTCATGGATATTTACATCTACCCATTTCACTACAAGCTACCATTAAAATCTTCACAAAATTTAATATTACTCTGGTTTTTTCTTCCTTGGCTCGGGATAACTTCTATATCAAATACTCAATTTTGGAGTACTGTAAATTTAATTTTTGTTCCCAAAAAAAGTGCGAAGCTCTGACTTTGCCCTAGTTACCTGTAACGCGGTTTTTCGGTTTTTTTCAGCAAATTTTTAAGTAAAAATCTCGAATCAAAGTAAAATGTGTATTTATATATTAAAATGTTAAAAATCGACAATCAATTTTTATGTTGAATTTTATCGGAATTAAAGAGAATGAAAATTTAAATTTTAGTCTGGCTAACATTTGAGCGTAACATTCGATCCTCTAATCTGTGATTAATGTACGAGTATCTAGTTTTGAACTGATGTTTCCGTTTACTCTCAATCTGTTTATTCTCGCATCACATAATCTGTTGTTACGATAAATCGAGGGGCTGTTCTCATAGGTAATTTGTTCACTAATAGTATTTCGAACTGTCCAGGGTTCAAGTAGGAGATTAAAAATTGTAGCCAACGCTTATGAAGGCTGGCCAACCCGCTCAAATGAGCCGTCTGTGGCACACTTTTGCTACTTTAGCTTCCGCGTATATTTCGCCGTCCATATCTCTCCAATTCAACCGACGCTTTTCGCATCACAACCAGCTCAAATCTTAAAGACATGTTACTAGCTGATTTTCAGCCTTCTGATGGGCTTCCTAGTATCATTGATACAGAAGTCAATAATAGAAAAAGATTAACTTTAGGTCTAAATGATTCTTCGATTTTTAACTCACAAAATTTTTTAAATCAAAATGAATTGAAGGATATTTAATCTTTGTGTTAAAAAATAAGAGATTAACGTATTGAAATTCAAGCCGAAAGCTTACTTTTAAGCGAAGTCATTCATTTACAGTATAAGGAAGAAAGACCATTCAGTTTAGTCCCCAAGTGCTCGTATTTTGAATTTATTATTATGTATCGTGTGCTAGTTTTACTTCGCATTCTACGTGAAGTCCTCCGCATTGAAACGAAACATATACAACAAATAACAAGAACCAATCAAATATAGAAATTTGCTCTGCTTTGGTGGCTGTGGTCATTAATGCTCTCTAGGTAGGGATGGCAAAAGACAGTTTTCGGAGTTTTTGTCTTCGGTATTTTTCTATTCTTTTGAATCCGGTTTTGAACCAGTTCTTGAATTTGAAAGGAAAATCCGTTTTAAGTCGAGAGGAAAAACCTCCGGGAAAAATCAGTTTTTCGAACCCAACAAACCGGGTTTTGGTTAAACCGGTTCGGTTTTTCCCATCCTTACACTGAGGTCCCATTCTCCAACGCTCCTTACGTTAGCCTTGTCTCCAAATAATCTTTTGGTAATCTTGTTCGCTGAATACTCTGGTCACCAAAGCCTTCTCGAGCTATCCTGGTCGTCAAATATTCCTTGCTCACCTTACGTGCTGTTTCTGCCCGCCAAGATCTCCAGCTCATCTTCTTGTCTCCCTAATACCGTATCGCAAAAAGACCGGATTTCAATTCACCAGCCCTTATATAAACTAGCTTCAAGAGCTCCGGGTTTATCTAAGATGAGTTGGGATAGTTGGGTATTGTCAAGACTGGTTACAAGTGGCTGGGAATTATTTTCTGCTATGCCCTTTAACCTATAGTGTTCAATCTTGCAGTTTTAGGTGGTTAGTTGATAGAATTAGTGTCAACAATGCCCACGTTAGCGATGACTCCGATAAGCCCTTCAATCATTGCATAGTATCGCCGTGGTACCCAATCAATATGGACCATCAAGTAGGCTGGAAGCATACGAGAGAGAATACACAATTCGGCTAACTTCAACAGTTGTAAGCCCTTTACACCATCACTAGTGGTAGCGTAAGTCGCGTCTATTTGTTGGCAATAGCCAGACCAAAATGTTGCTCCACATGCAAGGTGGCACTACAAGGAGGTTCAATGATATGTTTCAGGCATTTCATTTACACTTCCTAACTCCAGCAGAATCCATTTAATCCAATGCATTACTGATTTATGCATCCACCAATTAAGCTTCATTTACATATGGGTAAGTTCATGACAACATTAGAGATTAACAATATTTCAAATAAATTACGTGACCGGTTTTTACCAAATTCAATGAAATAATCTTACCAGAGCTCGAGGTGCTTCAATTAGCGATAACAAATGGCATAGCTTATACTGGTGTTTTAGTCCAAAGATGTCTGCACAGCGAACCTGTTACAATCTCCTTTCAAAGGATTGGACATCCACATAACACAACTGGTTTAAGAACAGTCTTGTAGCAGATTGACGTGAAATTATGGTCAAGAAATCTATTGTAAAAAAAGTCCTTCAAAATTACATGAATAGTTGTCACACTTCTTTTAGCGCAGTCTTTACAAGTCGTGTACGAGGGCAGTCCCATAAGTACTTAGCCTACAAAAGAAAAGCGAAATTTTTGGAAAAGTGGCAATTTGTTTCTCAACATAACCTCCTCTTAGCTCGATACACTTGATTCAGTGATGCCCCAATTTCTTTAATCCGTCTGAAAAATACGTTTTTTTGAGGTCTGCAAAGTAGGCCTCCGTTGTGGTGATGGTATCCAACTCAAATTTTTGGCCAGCAAGTGAATTTTTCAAGTTTGGAAACAAGAAGACGACGCGATGGATGGGGTAGCAGTTTGTAGTTCGATTCAACCAATCTGGCCGTGGCGATAGCGGATGTATGAGCCGGTGCGCTATCATGATGGAACAGTGTACTTTTTCCTTCACCAAATGGGCCATTTTTTATCTACAATTCGGTTTCAAATCAGCCCGATAGTTCAGCATAGTAGAGTTTTGTTACAGTTTTGCCCTTTTCCGGATAGTCGATGCAGATAGCACCTATCGAATTCCAGAAAACGGTGGCCACCACCTTTCCGGACGGTGGAACAATCTTCGCCTTCTTCGGAGCACATTCGCCGGGTGAAGTCCAAAGTTTCGACTGCTCGTTGGTTTCTGGTGTGTGCCAGTGGAGTCGTGTTTCATTGATGGTCACAAAACAATGCAGAAACTCATTCGGACTGCGCTTAAACAGCGGTTGCGTTTGTTGTCCGGAGTGAGCAAACGTGGCACTTATCACCCCGATAGCTTCCTCGTGCTCAAAATTTCCTGCAGGATATGACTCATGCGGTCTTTTGTGATGCTCACTGTCTCAGCTATCTTGCGTATCTTCAATTAGCAGTCGGCCAATACGAGCTCGTGGATTTTTGTCACGTTATCCACCGTGGTAGTCGTTTTTGGGATCATCGTAGGAGCAGAGTCACCGTATACAGTATTCAAGCGCTCTTAGAAACAAGAATCAAATCACCGACCAATATTGGTCTTTCTCCATTTTTTTTTTAAATTTGCGTACACTCTCGCTTGGACAAAACCAAATTACAAGTGCAATTTGGCTGAAATTTTGACAGTAGCTGTCACGACAGCGAATTTTTCTTACGATAGTGACACCACCGGATGGAGGCTAAGTACTTATCGGACTACCCTCAAAGAGTATAGGAAGTGACCAAGATGAATACCTAGATACCGGGCGCTTGTCTTGTGTGAAGTCTTTTAAGAGCTGCTTTTGCCTGTGACAAGGTGGATTGTCAAAACAAGATTGTTTTATACTTATGTACGTTGATTTGCATTCTATAGAGTTTATGTTGTCGTTTAGAGCTGGATATCGTTGAAAATATTCTGTAGCTCTTTCTGTACAACGGATGATTTCTTGTTAGTCATGTGTATTATGAGGTCATCAGGAAATGCTGCAAGTGATATTTTCAATGATTCTTTGAATCCGAAGCTCATATAGATCACAAAAAGTGTGGGCGAAGTGACCCTTCCCTATTGAACTCCATTTAGGACTTGAAAATTAATTTGTATTAAAAGACACATACCATAGACGTGCTATACGAGGTGAGGCAATTAAGTAATGAGACTGATTTGATTGCCACGCTTGTTGTAAATCTGCGACTTTGAAATTCCCTTCCACTGCTTTGGCATCCTTCTTCTCTCCATTGATATATTTATCATTGCTTTAGCTTGTTTAATTTGCCTGCTGTGTCGTGTTGAGCAGACGTCTGTTCGTGGTGCTCGCCACGAAAATGGAGAAACGAAATCAAGAGCAACGCGTCGCGATAAAATTTTGATCCAAATTGGGCAAAACAGCTTCGGAAACGTACGCTTAATTTAAAAAAGTGCATGGTGATAGTGCTATTAGTCGTGCCCAGGTGTTTCGGTGGCATAAAAAGTTTAAGGAGGGGCGTGAAAGCGTGGAAGATGAGGCGCGGAGTGGGAGGCCAGTCGAGGTGTTGACTGACGCAAATGCGCAGCGTGTGCGCGCCCTAATCCGTGAAGATCGGCGTTTAACAGTTCGCATGTTGGCCTCAAAACTGGATATGAACCGTGAAACAGTCAGACAAATTTTACCCAACGATTTTGGGATGAAAAAGTTGTGTGCGAAGATGGTTCCAAAGAACCTTTCTGAGTAGCAAAAGCTTCATCGAATGACCGTCGCAGAAGACTGTTTAGAACAAGTAGGAAATCATCCCACGCTACTTGATCGAGTTATTACAGGCAATGAGAGCTGGTTTTTGTTCCTTAGAACGAAATCGGTGTTCAAAGGAATCCATTTTGAGTCGATCACGGACATTCAGGCGGCCATGACGAGGATACTCCTGAACATCCCAGTCAAAGCGTTCCAGAAATGTTACAAAGCATGGAAAACGCGCTTCTTCTCGTTGTATAGCTTCCCAAGGGGACTACTTTGAAGGGAATGACAGAGTTGTAGAATAATTTTTAAATATACGGTTTTCATGGAATAATTCTCATTAATTAATTGTCACACCTTGTATAGTGTGGCTGTAGGATGCGCTAAAAAGTTCAGCCTTAATAGTCTTTATGTGAAGCTGTTGATCCATATATTACCAAACAACTTCCCCATATCAATAACGCAAAGTGTTTTAGTGCAGAATTGTAACCTTCACACCGAAATCTGTTTATACAGTGGCAAATGGTGAATGGATATGGAAAATCTACAAATGCTCCCCTCACTAGCTAATATTGAGGATTTTTGAAGGAAATTTGATGTCAAAGCCAGGGTATACTCGAAAATATGCTAAAAAGTAAAAAAAAACAAGTGAAAGTAGCAGGAGAGTGCTCTTGCTCGACGGGTATTTAAAATTACTAGAAAATCAAACTTCTCAATATTAAACTTGACTCATACATAAAATCCATTAATTAAGCTCAGAAAATTAACTTATGGTAATTGTTTATTTTGATTTGCTCCATTTTATTTTAGGGTGCTGACGTCTATGTTTGAGTTGTCATGATGACATATCAATGTTAGAATTTATTTATAAAATGTTCATCAAAATCCTGGCACATCTGTAGAGTTTGGGTATTTTTGGAACGTGTACTTAAAAAGAATCACGTGTAATTGTAGTTGAAATTGATAAATTTTCAATTATCTATAACTTAACTGTTTAGTTCTCGATTTTCATGAAACTTTCAGAAAATATGTTTTATAAATTAGAAAATTACGATACAAATTTTTGGGTCGCTTTTCGATTTCATAGATGAAAACAAAAACTTCGTAAAATGTACTATTATTAATGAATTTGATGGAGTTTTGACTTCTGAAGTATTTATTGCCCTTGTACTCATAAAGACCTACTTTGGTGTGTTTTTCAGATTTTTCTGTCAAAAGATGTCCAGTCGTGAGGGGGGACTACAAATTTTTCCTACGTTTTCCCTCCCATTGCATCCCTGAAGTGAAAAGCTTCAGTTTAGGACCTGTTTTGATACCCATATCGGCTACCTTTAAAAAAAATTGTTTGAAGGGTCTCTCTCTATGCAGGCAGATACCCCTTAAAACCTTATATAAATTATTTCATGCTGCAACTTTCAAGGGGCATCACATCATGCTTCTAGCTCATGTAGCTTGTCAGGAAACTTGCAGTGGCATACGGACGGACGGACAGACGGACAGGTCAGGATTTAAGTAGGGTATTGCAAAAAAATTATTTTACTATACCCTGAAAACGATGTTGTTTTACTGTTGATGTTTTTTGTACCACGATGAGGTAATTTTCCTACCGCCCAATTCACAATTTAGTACTTCACTAAATGTGCAGGAAGCAAAGCTATATTTCTAGTGCAGTGCTATAAACATTTCGAATCCTTCATGTCATAGGTAAACACCAGTGTGAATAAAATAAACTTTGTTTAACGCCGTAAAAACTACAACGGGAAAACTTAAGTTTAAATACAATTTTTGTTATTCTAAAGTTGCTTCCTCTAAAATTCATAACAAAATTTGATTCCCATAGGAACAACGATTGCGATTCAAGTTTCATTAAATTTTCCGCGACTCAAGAAATTCTACTCGGCACATGATTCTGCGGAATTCAGCCGGAAAAACATTCCGATGAAAATTAAACGCGCTCAAGTTGCAATTTCTGCTCGCGGGCGAGTGAGTAATGTAACACATGATGTATATGAATTTTTAATGCATGTAAATTTAACTTATCGGGCAAGTAATTTACTTGGATTTCGTTACTTTCGCTATCGTAAGCGAATATCCTCCCCCCCCTTGAACGAACTGTTCAAAGATGGATTTCTGGATTCACCAGGAATTCCTCAGCATTCACAATGCGTAGTGCGAGTATCAGGTGACGGTTGCATGTAGGCCACCTCCTGCAAATTTTCTACACAAGGTGCGATAAACAGACCACCGAAATTGATAAGCCCAAGTATCCAATGGTGAAATGATGCACGTGAGTTGACTTACTTGTTGGGAGTTCCGTTTCGGCGGCTGGCAGTTTGTTGATGCTCTGTTGTAGTGTTTTAACAGCGTTTTCTAAATTGTCCTCAAACGTGGCCGATATCCGTGTGTTATTGAAATTTTCGGTGAACTCGATGAGGTCGAAAATATTTCGCGAAGGAATGATGGACGTTTTTATCATCGTGGGATGTACTTTGCTCGTCTTTAATGTAGTAACCTCGTCTTTGATGCTATATCCGCGAGTTAAGTTGATGATCCCCGATCCGGATAGCACACAAGTTAAGATTGTCGCTCCAGAAATGATGTTGATGCCCACAGGTTGCTTTGTTACGTAAATTCAGTGATTTGGATTCAAGAGCTGGGTCCACCTTACGGTTTCCTTTGTTTTCATGACTTCACAGCTGGAAATGTGGCCCGATTCAGTTAAGATTGCCATTTTGCAGTGGCTGATACTACATCCCCATCGATGCATCGGATGCCGTAGTGTGTAGATGATTTCGAAATAGTCAACAGGAAGACATTTTGAGATTTCCAGTTTGGACATTGGGTAAAATTGATAGGTACTGGAACGGTTCGCAAGGTTTCGAATATTTCTTGTGATAGTAGTGGAAGCTTTATTCGGAAAATCATTCGCTCACTTAACATTCTGCTTTCTATGGACATTATTCCGTATAATTTTGCTAAGTGCCCATGATCTCCAGGTACTCGCAAAGTTCGTGGGAGGTGCTCTTTAATCATAATAAGCTGGTGTCGTAGCTGTTTTGGAGTTATTACTTGCGGATTGGCTTTGCCGTGATGAGCCCTTGTTATCACTACCTTTAATGGTGTTAAGCGTCTGGTTGAGGTATTCTGCTGGTTCATTTACCCGTCTTTCAACTGCTTTATGCGACTCTATCATGATATTTGCATTGCAATCGATTATGGATGTTTGATTCCTCAGTAGTTCTAGCATTGTCATTTTGTTCAAGGTAGTTTATCGTTTCTGACATTTTTTCCGCATATTCACCATCCAAAATGCCGCATAGTGAATGAACGATGTTACCGAATATATTGAGAGGGGATCGTTTCCCTAACCAAAACCTTGGTGACGCAGTAACTCGTTGTTCTCTGTTAATTCCATAACCGTGTTTGTAAATTGAGCTAGCGTTGGTGCACTGGAATGTTTATTTATTATTTTGCTACATAGATGATCTAGGTTTTCAATCCCTTTATTTACAGTAGCTTGCTCCTTCCAGTAGTCAGTCATGTTGTAGTAAATAATTAAATCCCATTCGCCGGATGACAAGTGAGCGAAGCCCATTCATTCAAAAAAAACCAGGAGGTGATTTGAACGGTGATATTGTTGCCTAATTGTTTACTAGCGCCGACAAGACAAAGCATGTGAATAATAATAGGCTGATTGGGAGCTGACTTCGGCGCAGTTTTTTGGAGTTCGGTTGGGGATGGAATTGTTGTTTCGTCAGTATTTGTTGGCATCCTAGAGTGTGGGGACGCTATACTGGTGACGTTTTCTTAGTTGGTTTCAAACTTTGCTCTTATTTAGCGTTACATTTTCTCGATGTCCACCGTAAATACAAACATCGAAAGCTGGAAGGGTAACAGAACGGTAAATACATAGTCTTGGAGAAAAGGTCCAGTGTGCAGAACTTCGTTGAAGATATTCGTAGAAGTTTTCGCTGAAGTGTCAAATACCACTCGCAGTTTAGTTGTGGTACTTTCTAGTCTTATGCCACAGTGGTGTGGCAAGAAGAAATGTTGTGCTGAATATTGACCTCTTCCATGTGTCCCAACTGACGGTATTCCTTCATGAAGTCGATGTACTGTTGTTTCAGCGATTCGTTCTTGTTCAATTTGCGTTCCAAAGTCAGAAAATGTTTATATGCTATCTCTGTGGAGTTACTCAACAACTTAGAGCCTTTCATGAATGGTAATTTTAAAACAAATCGTTTATCTTGTCCTCGCCTGGAATTAGCAGTGAAGTGTTCTTCAAAACCCTTTTCTTACTGCGTAAGGTTTGAGCCTGGCTCCAGTTCGTTCAGTTTACAGAACTCTTGCCCCCTTTCGTGAAGTTTGCCGCAATCATGACTGCAGATGCCGCAGCTAAATGTATGGGTCTCCCCAATTGTATTTGCCCAACCGAAAGTATCGACAAAAAGTTTTCTGCTCCAGAGAGAATATCAATTTGACTAGGGTGATTGAATTGAGGACCCGCAAGTGACACATTCTGGGGAATAGGCCATTATACGATGTCAATGAATTCCGACGGTTGATAAGTTGTAATTTGCGGTAGAGCAAAGGCTTCAATTCTGGCTGAGAATCCTGTTGTCCTGGACCATATCGCAAAATTCAATCTGGATTGAGCCTTTTGAATTCCTTGTCCAATCCCTTGAACACACAATGCATTGGTAACTTCCTTCAAACCGTGCCGCCTGACCAGATCTTTAGTGATGAAGTTTAATTGAGACCCGGAGTCAAGAACAGCCCGACATTCAAGTTCTCAACCATCCACAGTCAATACCTTGACGAGTGCAGTACTCAGCAAGATGTTGTTCCTCCGTGTGTTGTTGGTTTTTGCTGCTAGGTTCGTTAAGTTTGATGGCATTGTCGATGTTTCTGCTTGTGCTGGAGGTAAAGTAGAGCTTGATTTCGTATCCTGATTGTCGATGTGCAATAATGTATTATGCCGTTGCAAACAGCAGCCTCGGAGTGAACACTGTTGACTTTTATGGTCAGCCCTCAAACAGTTGTAACACAGATTTTTTTTCTTCATAGTCTAGAGATGAACTTTTGGCATTTGACTCAGGAAAGTTTTGCAAGAATATTGTGGATGCATTCCTTTGCACACTATGCATGGGCACACTATGCATGGGCTCCCTTTGGATGACGTCACTAGCGAGGCAGGCTTAGTTTATTTTTGCATTAGGAATGGTGAGCCCCTTTTGCTGATTCTCCAGAAATGATAGAAAATGCTTCACAGGTCTTAGTGCTTTGCCAACGATTGCTCATACATTGTATGTGTAGTATGGTCCAACCGTTTCACCAGTATATGTAGTAATGTTGGATCCTAGACGTGGATTGAAATGCCCAAATTCTTGTATCCCAGTAGACATTCAATGGTTACCTTATGTAGATTTCTAACTGATGATGTGGATTCAACAGAGCTTGAGGATTGAGAAAGAAGTTTGTTGGGAAGATGTGTCACAAGCAACCTTTTGTTGCCATATCTCTCTTTAACTATATTTCATGCATCTAAATAATGTTCGCTGTAAACTGGTAAATGATGCACTGCTCGTTTTGCTTTACCTGATAGATTGCTAAGCGGATAATAAATTTTTTATGCATTTCCGATTGCACGGTTGTGAATCAGTTGAAGGTAAAAACCACGAAATTGAGTCTACTGCAAGTTATCACCGTCAAAGGTCGGTAGTACGATTTTTGGCAATTGAACTCCGGTATCCTTTGATTGTGGCAGTGGATTGCAGTGCTTTTTATATGTTCTTGCAGTGAGATTATTGTCTCTTGAGTCCTGCAGTGAAATTATTGGCATTTTTCAGGACTGTACTCAAAAGGGCTTCTTTGAGTGGTTTGCTCCCATATTGCCTGATCGTTCTCTGCCAGTTCATTCACGTATCTTTGTAATAAGTTGACCTTAAGTGTGTAGTACTCAGTAAAATGCTCACTACTAGCCTTGTGTTCAATGTCTTGAATGAAGTAGGTAAGGGTCCTCATTAAGGTCTTTGGCTTCTGGATCATTCTTGGAAGAACATCCTGTAATGAATTTTAATGCCCGTGTAGGACACGGGTGCCGATGGTCTGGCATAAGTGTTAGCAAGCTATAAACAACACCGAGCTCAGCTAACTAGCTTCGCTTAACGACCGCGTACGCGTGCTTGACGACTAGCATTTGCGGGATCATATGAGGCGGGTTCTTGTCGAGCCACGAAGCTACACTACAAAATACTTATCACGCGTACTCTACTCTACAAGACGCACCGATCAGTTTTTATTGTCTTTAGAAAAGTTCTATTAGGTGTCAATTAAGCTACTCTACAGTAATTCAATATTTTTTGCCTCGTTAAAGTTAGCGAACACGGAGACTTGAGACAAACGCAAACATTACACAAAAAGCAACCGTTACTTTCACAGAAGAAGGTCGTTGCATTACAAGGGGAATGTCAAACCTAAAGATGTTAAAGTGGCTGAAGTGAACCACTCATCTCTGCCTAAAGGATGGAAACTTGACCGATGCAGTTTACTTTACACTAGTAAAACAACAAACTAAGCAGTTTCGACGGGGTGACCACCTTATCTCTTCAGGAGCAGCCACTCCTGATCACCACGGGGCTGCTCGACTGCTTATGTTTATTACAGGACAGTCTCTTCGATGCCGACCCAGACATGGAGAGACTGAAGGATTTCGCCCTTCATTAGTAAAGAAACAATTGTTTCCGCAGTGGAGAGATGGTTGTTATAATTTTAGGCCCCTCTCCTTGAATACAAGTCCCTGTCTTCAACGAAAGTATGCTAATAAAAACCGCTAACCAATCATAAAAACAGATCGGGTGTCAGTCAGGACTAATTGATGATGCAGATTTTATCACTGCCGGTCATCAGATTAGCTCCCAGCAAAAACTGACGCAACTCCAAGCAGTGTATTTGAAAACCCCTGGCACCATCAGTTTGTTCAAAATTAGAACTGTCCGACTACAAACTGTATAAAAATGTGCAAACCTTTCTTTTGGTAACATTAAGGGACGAACTACTCTATAACATCATCGGCATGTTTAGGTGGCAGAGCCACCACGAACGAAGAACTCCAGAAGATGCTACAGACCTTATTATACCGAAGACAAGACAAACAACACCAAAAGAAAGTTTATCGGTGACTCTATCTTTACTTTACGGAACCCTCCAAAGTATGCTACGTTAATATCAAATGGTGAGGGCGACAATAAAAATTGAATCGGTTCATCTGCCGACAGCAAAATTAAAAATGTGAGAACTCGAAGGAAAGTGATGTTGTTACCCCTTCGGGCCCCACGTTGGGCACCATTGTAATGATTTTACGTCTCGTGCGAACGCGGAACTGACCTCTCATCGGTTCTAGACGTTAAGTCTGAGTAGTGCCAACGGATGGTACCAACTGGTCAGCCAATCCGTGCCCCGTAACCCATTCACGCGGTGGCTGCTTGACGGCCAGCTAGATCGGAGAGGATTTCGGTCGCGGGTCTCCGAATGGGTTACGCTCATTTACATATTTCAGCCGCCTATACACGCCCGTTTTCAAACGCGTTACAAAACAAAACCATACGGAGAGGAAACCTATTCTACGTTACTCCGTATTTCTTCCTATAACCAGTCAAGAACAAAGACCTAATTTTTACTTCGCGTTCCCGAATTTCCGACGCGGTACCGAAAAGTATACTACGTTAACTCATCCTGACGAGAGCTACTCTAATTAAACGGCAAAACAACAAAGGTACCGCGTACCGCACGCAACGCGAAACCGACCTCAGCGGATTTTTCAAACCCTACCCTCGCGACGGCATACTTACCCTGCACCTCATTTCCCGCTGAAAAGCAGAACTACTGGAAAGGAAAGTCTATTTTTTTCGTTAGTAATTCATTTTGTGATTTAAATATCCATGAATAAATTTGAATACATAAATCTTATTACACTTTTTTCTTTCGCTAATATGTGCAAAATATTTAGGTGGCGTGATCCTAGAGGTATGAGACATATAGAGTGTGTATCCGTGTGTGTTCCAACTTTTTCTCACTGTTTGTAAAGTGTAAAAGCTGTGTCAACTTGAACATTCGAATTATTTATACTGCTGTCAAATAGAATTATTGAAGACATGATTATAAGAAACAAAAGTTTACTTTTAAGTGTAGTCATAAATTCGGAAAAACAAATAGTCTACAATAATTGTCTATACCTTAAAATCGCTCCTAAAATTACTAAAATACTATCGTTTGAATGATAGCCAATATAAGCAATGAATACTGAACATAAAGCATTTCTAGACAAAGTTCAAGAATTAATGATTCACTACTATAGTAAATTGATGCATTGGTGAATTTGCTATTTGTTCATGAGGTTCGGACACAGTTGATGCGTATGGGCCTCCATTTTATCTTATACCTCCATGGGCGTGATCGATAAGTTATCAATTAACGCTAAATGAAATTGAAAAATTATATACGATGACATTTCAGTCTCTCTTTACACTTTTAACTTTGCAATAATTTAAGGATTTTTAGCACTAAATTTTTACAATATCATTCTGTTAGTTACGGTGTGGGACCTTATTAAAATATTTCTCCAAATTAACGATAAAACACAATAATCGCTTGAAAGCAAGAAATCCGTCAATTGCACACATTCCAATCGCCAATCTGAGCTAGTCAAAAACTCGATTTATTAAAAATTCACGTTTCTATTAAGATTTGTATACAAAATCATAAAGTTTATACAAGTGCGACTGAAATATGCTTCGTACGCACAAAGTTGGGAAAACTATTTCTTGATATTACTACGCAAATTGTCTCTCGTTCTTTTTTTGTTTAGACACTAACGCAATTGACAAAGTGCCGAGAAAGATTTTATTCCCTTAAATATATATTTTTTTTTTCTTCATGATAAATTATTTACTTAACACTATGCTTATATTGATATTTAGAACAACATAAATATGAATAATGTGAGTGCTAATTAAAGGTTTATCTAATTATTTGCATTTAACTTATAGACACTATTCAAGACTTTGCGCTTATGATATTTTTATAATTTAGTTTTTACTCTTACTCTCTCGTGGCTTAATTCGTTCCACTAAATTATACAACTACTATACGAAGAACTACAGCAATATATCTCTACTTTCCGTCATTTATGTATACATTTTCTGCTCGAAAATACAATAAATGCAAAACAATTTGCTTAATTTTCTCAATAATCCTAACGAAGATTTAATGCATAATATTCTCTGCTAACCATATTAAATGAATATCAATAAATGTATTTTGTGCTTAAAAATAAATAAAAGGAAACGATAACTCGTGGCAGTTTGTTTTGGCAGGGTATTAAAGAATTTAAGGACTGTAGGGATTTGAACTCAATTGCTACTATTTTGTCAGAGACCATTCTATCGGAATATCTAACGTTAGAGAACTCACAATGTAATCTCTGATGTGGAGCTCTTGCGTTGAATTAATGAATTTAGGTGAATAAAGTTACACGCTTTGTACTCAGTTGGTCCCTAAGTTTCAAAGAGAGTCGAAAATCCCGAAAACCTGCGTATTTCATGACAGAACGAGTCTAAAGGAGAACACGTTCGAAAAATGGATATTGAAATTGAAGAGATTACTGTCCTTTCGCTCCAGCAACTATTCTGCGGGGTATTGTTTTGTTTCGATAAAATAAATCGCCAAGTTTATGATTAATTCTGCAGTCCCCGAATATAGAATATATAGCAAATTAAAATAAATACATTTCAACAATGGAATTGATAACAAAAAAAAACGTTGCACTAATTACAACTTATGAAACAGAACGGTCGTCGTGGCTGCCCATCACTTTACCTTCATTTGACCTGTCCCAGTCTTTTCCTTTTGCGCGAAATTTCAATGATTTGTGATGAGTTGGACTCCCCGATCGATGACGCCCGTCTTCCTCTCGTTGATCGCCACCATATCCATAGTCATCGTAGTCGTACTCCCATGTTCGGTCTCGGAGCTTTTTCTTGTAGTGATTTTCGGATGATTGTCGCCGATACCTGATTGGAATCCTCAGAGCATTGGGCTGCGTTTGAGATACGTTGGGGCAGGAAGAGGAGAGCAGCAGCGAACTCGCAGTATTTGAGACAATTGGCAATAAAGGAGGAGTTGCTGGTGATGATGACGGAGTTCTGGGTAAACCTGCTTCAGACAATGGCGGGCTATCTATAGGATCAGACGGAGAGGTTTTTGTTATCGGCACCGTGTCAATGCATTTTGTGCTGTCACTTCTTGATCGCTTAAACTGCTGCTTCGTCCAGTGGTGGAAACGACTGGTCCAACTGCGATGTCCAATTGCGACGAAGATGAGGATGATGAAAGAAGCGTTCGCGTATCGCTGTTGCTTCCGTGTGTGATTCCCGAGTCTGGAGATGTATTACAGCTGATCGAAGGGGCCGTGTCGTTTTCTATTGATCGTCTTATTTTGTCCAGTTCGGTGGAAGCCAAGGCAACGAGGCGATCAAATCCAGAGCTTATACGATCCTGCCAATGCGTCTCATCCTCCGGTAAAACATCATCTACTTTCGTTTATCAATAAAATTATTTTCTCCCGGATATACGAGTATGTGGGTGGTTAAGGCTCAAACTACCATTAAATACATGTATCGAATCTAATGATAAGTGGATTCTAATATAATTTCGCCTGTTTGTTTCTCGCAGGTGGTACGTGTCTTCAACAATTTTTTCTTATTTTATTAACTCATATCTATTGACTTTGGAGTCCCTAGAAGTCTCTTCGTTTCATTCTTTGTTGTTTTTTTTTGTACGAGTATAATCAAAAGATTCAATAATTTTAAACGCTCTTTACTAGCCTCCAAAACTACGTCGCTGAAATTCTACATCGAACTGGCCATTTTTTCCATCTCGTTATTGGTACTGTGCTAACCATTCGTGTGATCTACTTCTTAGTGTATCTAAAATCGAAGAAAATGAGTATTTCTCAGGACCTCGTCCAAAAGCATATTTATCTGAAGTGCTCACGTTTGGGTTCAGGCTGGAACACAAAATCCTCACCCCATCCACAAAACTCACAATAGAATTTTTCACCCCAAAATTCCGCTGCGATCAATGCAATCGCTCTCGATGGCACTCACTACCCTAACCACACACTCTGCCACCATGTGGCTGTCAAACTTCTGTTGGCATCCCACGATAAAATAGACGTGGGATGTGCACTGGTCGCAACCAACGTAAAATGACAAGCCACCTAGCAGCAAAGTGTGTTGGTAGTGGTCACCAGCGGCGTCGCATGATTCATTAAAATCCCTTTCTTCTTCGTCATCGCCTTTGAGTTTGAAATCTGCATGACATTCTGGTTTTCTTGTGCAGATATATCTCCAGATTCGGTTGCAGGTGATGACCATGGGGTTGTCGTTAGAAGAAGTTCTCTCCAATTTTCTCCTAGCGTCATCTAGTGCATGAATGAGCTCCTCGTACACCTTCCAAATTTGGTTGTAGTAATTGTTGGCACAGTACGGATGATCCGGCGCGATCACTTCAAATTATTTCAATTGCTCGTGGACTTGACCAAACTCGGACCAGTACCCTTGTGACAAGCCTAGTCTCTTGTCTAGGTACTCTTTGGTTTTGCTGGACACTGAATCCTTCCTGATGTTTATCAATAGCTGTTCCAGTTTGCTCCCCAGCTCGGATTGTGTAGCCATCAACTTCTCCAGTCTAGGGCTTGTTCAAATGCAAAGATTGATTTGCGACGGTCGGCTTCGCTCTATTATCCTCGCTCTGGATCACGTCGGGGTCACCAATGTTTTTTGTACTACGATAAGGTAATTTTTTTACCTCCCAATTCACAATTTAGTGCTTTACTAAATGTGCAGGAAGCTAAGATATATTTCTGGTGCCGTATAGAAATACTCTAACTCCTTCAAGTCGTAAAAAAACACCAGAGTGTGCAGGAAGCAAAGCTATATTTCAAGTGCAGTACTTGGAACATTTCGAATCCTTTATGCCATAGCAAAACACCAGAGTAAATAAAATAAACTTTGTTTAACGCCGGAAAAACTACAACTGAATTTATTTCCCAAAGGCTTTGGTTTAAATACAATATTTTCTTATTCTAAAATTGCTTACTCTAAAATTCTTGACAAAATTTCATTCCCATGGGAAAGAAAGGTTGCAACTCAAGTTTCATTAAATTTTCCCCGACTCAAGAAATTCTACTTGGCACATGATTCTGCGTTATTCAGCCGGACAAGCATTCCCATGAAAATTAAACGCGCTCAAGTTGCAATTTCTGCTCGAGGGCGAGTGAGTAATGTGATACATGATGTATATGAATTTTTAATGCATCTGAATTTAACTTATCGGGCCAGTAATTGACTTGGATTTCGTTACTTTCGCTATCGTTGGCGAACAGTTGACTTAACCAGGAGTGATTTTATATTCGTAATTGAATCATATTTATACATCATTAAATTAGTCCAAAGTTGTTGCACTTAAAATGCAATAGAAAATATTATCAGCAAAATTGATTTTATTAATTATGGAATGTGCAATTGAAATAGTGTCAGCAAAGTTGATTTCAATAACCATGGAAATAATGTCAGCTAAATTGACTTCATCGAATTATCTCCGTTCGGGTGTGTGTAGTTACCTTTTTGGTCCCATCGTTATCTTTGCAGAGCAGGGAGGCCATGCGAGGGTTCGCACAAGCCGTTATGGGGACGGATGCTCAGAGTCAGATCAGCACCAATCGGGAGCCCGTCTCAATCGAACCTACACCACCAACCTAATGGTGTGAACTTCGAGCATATTCCGAGGCCTGCCAATGTTTCTTGCACCCTTGGCATTGCGTTGCAGCGCATTCAGAGGCAGGAATGCTTCTGCAGCTTAAAGCGTTGTAAGCAGCCGCGAAAAATCAACTAATAAGTTTCGCCGCATAAGATCAAAAGTTTGAAAGGGAGACGGTTAGGCCTCATAATCAAACACATATGTTTGGTATTGCTAATTAGGATCACGCATAGCTTCGATATAATTATCACTATCTATTTTCGATCAAAAAATAAATCTATAGCATTTGTTAGAAGCAAAATTTGAATTTGGTTTTACCTATGAAAATTATGATTCAACGAACTCTTTAAACCTATTAACGCATTATTGAGCATCATGCGTTGTTTGTCCCGATTTTCCCGGAGACCATTGACCAATATACACGAAACATAAAACCGAAATAAATTTATCAACAATAAAACGCACGAATATTGTCATACGCCAATCAAATTGAAATGATTCGGGGTCAAATAGCTCAGCTAAACGTAAAATCCAAGATACAAAACACGGTGGCACTAATAATACCCAAAATAATGTGATGAGTTGAAATATTGTATATTTACGATCCCCCCTCACATGCGAGTTGTTCGGGTGGGACATGCATGAATTTTCATCTTTCAACGTATGAAGCGGCGCTAGATTAGTCCTTCGTGTGTAGATCACAGCGATGATAATGTTGTTTCTAGATTTTATATCTAAAATTTAATTTTCTGACATTTGTAGAATTAATTGGTCCCCAATAAACTAATTTTCTGGTCATTTTCGACAAAATTTCGCCACCGTGTCGCCAACGACAAACGAGCTAGTGCGTGATAAAAATACTTATTGCGTACTCGCAATGCAAAATTATGATAAAATACGACAAAATTGCTCCCATATATCAGACAAAATTTTCAAGTTTTACTATTTCATATCTTGTTAATTTTTTTGAAAAGTTTTAAAAGATGTATAGTCGTGAATGACTTTTGTTTCTTCAGCTCAGGGTTTTCTGTGATTTGCATTACTTTTCGCAAACATTTAGACCGGAAGAATTTAATAAATTTTAATATTATGTGGAAATTATGAAGACAAGGTGACGATAATTCTGTTATTGACCAATGATAGGAGTGTTGGTTTTGTTTGCGTTGCTTTTCAGTACTTAACACAAGAAAGAGTGTCTTTGTGGAAATTATTAACTTTCTACTTTGACGAAATCGTTCTTTGTGGAGTCTGAAAGGGATTTATTATTTGGAAGACATGTCTGAAAAATGAATTTTTTAAATCCAATAGCACTGTAAATCTAGTTTCTTTGCTATTGAGCTGACCATGCACGTTCAATTAAGGACAGCTCTTGATTAGCACCTACTCGAATCTGTTTACTTGCTGTCATAAAAAATGATACCAACCCTTAAATGCCTACATAACCTAGCATAGGCCGTGAGCTTAAACAATGGATTTGAGCTTGGAACCATCAACTTCCATCCTGCGCCAGAACAAAAACATAAAAATCCCAAAATATGCTTCCCAGAAAAAGGCTGACTGTCATAATCTAACTTATCCCATTGCCCCTTATGGCCCCTTGCCGTTTGGCATGAATTATGTGCATACTCAAACCAAATTAAAACCCCCCGCAGGGGCCTCGCGACCTTCTATAAGGTCGAAAAGTGAAAACCAGGTATTTCATTTTTGACACGAGGATAACATGGAGCAAAATAGCTGAGTTTTTCGAGTAAAATGAGTGTTCCGCCCTTGGTCTCCGTCATACCATGGCCAATTTTTTTAAATGGCCGTTGAGAAGGATAAACAATAAATCCTGTCAGTCATCTAAAAATTAAAACATTTTTTCAATGTCGATTGGAATTATCAATTTTATTGGCAAACACCATTGAAATCAAATCTTCGGTGAATATCATCATCAGCTTGAATACAGAAATCACAAAGTGAAGAAATCCAAAGGCATTGCAGGACCAACAGCATGAAAGAGCCCGACGATTTCCCGCCGTTGGGCAAGTCTCAAATACCATTCTAAGTGAAAAATTCTTGAAAAGAAAAATAGGGAAAGACGCTACAACCGGCGAAAAATTGAATCTCCAAATAGTGCCAAACAATGAAGACTTGGAGAAAGTAGTCAAAAAAAAAAATGAAGAGTTATCCTTCTTCTTTTTAGCACTCCAGCCCCTATCGAGCCTTTACTTCCTGCAAATAGCACCTCCAACTATCTCGATCTATTGACCGCGTCCTCCAATTTCGAAATTCGAGCAGCGATAAACTGTCTTTGTCGACCGAGTCAGACCAGCGTCTCTTCGTACCTTTTTGGGTAGCCAGCCCATTGCAGCCTCCGCAGTCTTATAATCGTTGAAACCTCCGGCTCGGCAAAAATTTCATACAGCTCATGGGTGCATCGAATTCACTATTGGTCCCCGTCTAGCTTCGCTCCGATTATTCGCCTTAGGACCCGTCGCTCAAAAGCGTTCAATATATTTGCGGATACTTGGGTTAGGGTCAATGTTTCACACCCATAGCATAACACAGGTCTTATCACAGATTTGTATACTTGGGGCTTTATTCTCCTGTGTATGGATCTGGTCTTCAAGATCGTCAAAACTGAATAAAATATTTTATTTGCGAGCTGTATTCTTCTTCCCTTTAATTGCCCGTTTTCGTTATTTTGGCGCCTAAATACACAAATTTGCTAACATTTTCGATACTGTATTCGCCAAGTGTGATATTTTGTGTAATTGAGGTATTTTTTCCTTGACTGCGTCATGAGCTTTGTTTACTTTCATTGAATTGTAGCCCTATTAGTTGTTCTTCGACAGCTTCGCTGTCGAGCTTCAGGAAAAGTTTTTTGGCAGTTGTTAATGACCGTGACAAAATGTGGATGTCATCCGCATAGCCTACTACTTGGCTTGACTTGAATGGTAATGTACCTCGCGTATCGACATGTAGCTTCCTTATGACGTACTCTAGAGCCGAATTGAATAGCAATGGGGCCAGCCCATCTCCCTGTTTTAGTGCGATATTTGTGTCAAAGGTATCGGTGAGTTGATTATTGATGCGGACTTCGGAGGTTGTCGACGTCATTGTCATTTTGGTAAGACGGACTAATTTGGCTGGGATGCCAAAGCAAAGCATTATTTGCTACAGTACGTTACGATCAATACTGTCGTATGCTTGCTTAAAGTCAACAAAAATTTGGTGTACGTCTGTGTTGAACTCCCAGCATTTTTCAAGTAACATACCTGCTTGACTGTGAATAATTGGTCTATTGTCAATCTACCTACTCTAAAACCGACTTGATACTCCCCAATAATACTGTTGGCATATGATCCGATTTTATTTTCTAAGATTTTAGAAAATATTTTGTATGCCGTACACAGTAGTGATATGCCTCTATAATTTTCGCACTGTAGCCTGCCACCTTTTTTGTGGATAGGAAATATAATTGATTGGCTCCACTCGTTCGGCATATGTTCTTGTTGCCAAATGTGCTGGATGACTTTGTGAATAACGTGATGAACACTACTGCCACCATATTTGATGAGCTCTACTGGAATCTCATTAATGTCTGGCGCTTTATTATTCTTTTGGGCTTTGATGGCAGGACAAACTTCATCCAGAGTTGGTGGGGTCAATGGATGCTCTCCACAGATATCCATAGCCTCCAATGTGCTGGAGCTGTGCGGAGGATTAAGGAGGTTCTTGAAATATAATGCCCATCTTTCCTTAATCTTCGTTTCATCAGCGATGATATTGCCGATGTCATCACGACATAGCGTGGTTTTGGGCTGGTAACCACGTTTCAGGCTTTTCACTACTCTGTATGTAATTCTTGTGTTGTCTTGCTAAATTACATCAATATTTCTCAATTGGTCGTCATAGTATTTTCTTTTCTCAGTTCTAATTATCTTATTCGCTATTCTTCTGAGATTTTCATAGTTCTCCTACCTACGTACTCTTTGTACGCCTGATTCTTTTTGTCTAACACATTATGGCACTCATCATCGAACCAATCATTCCTCTTGCGCCGGGCTTGATGTCCGATTGTTTGTTCTGCCACGGTCCTAATAGCTGCTTTCACTTCCATCCAGAGCTCTTTTCTTATCTTTAACGATTCGTCTGATAAGATGGGAGCCAGCTGGTTGCCGAGGGTCTCTGTGAAATGTTTGGCCACACGCTGTTAGGAGCCTTTCGATGTCAAATTTTTGCAGCGGGCTGGTCTCCGCCGAATATGCGTTTGACATATGACATCGATAGGCTAATTTTATCAAGTAATGGCTTAGTTACAATTGGCTCCTCGGTATCTACGGACGTCAAGTATGGTCGAGGCCCAACGTTGTTGGATAAGAACATGATCGAACTGGTTTTGTGGGTTGCCATCCGTTGATACCCAGGTCACTTGATGAATGCGTCGATGTGGGAAGCAAGTCGCACGTATGACTACATTTCTGCTACATGCAAAGTCAATCAGGCACTGGCCGTTGTCATTTGTTTCATCGTGCAGGCTATATGCTCCAGTGGTTCCCCGATGAGAAAGCTCATTGCCAACCTTAGGTTCTGGATGATTTCAACGCTAAGGTTGGCAATCATTACTTTGTACGCCGTGAAATATATTGTCGCGTGTTATGGTTCGCGGCAAATAATTTTAATGTTCCAGGAAAGTGAAAACGCAATGTCTTTTAAATTAAATTGAACGAGTTTATTTACTAAAAATGCACAATCACTCATTTAACTATTTCACAAATTTATTAATTTTTAATTCAACTGTTTATTACTCCAATATCGCTTTTTAATTCGCACTCCACACTATCGCAGTTTACTATATCGCGGTTGTAATGAATCCCCCCATTTATTCAGTGAGTCACTTTCAGATGTTGATCATGCTTGGCAGGTTTTCGACTACATTCGTTTGTTGATGTTCTTAATGGTTGTGAAAACAATTGCGACAGTAGCTCGCAGAATTATTTGGACACGTAACAATATTTTCAAAGATTTCACAAAATAAAATCGGGTCATACGCCAACAGAATTATTGGGGAGTATCAAGGCGGTGGTAGATCGACAGTAGACCAATTGTTCACAGTGAAGCAGGTAATTGAGAGATGCTGGGAGTTCAACATAGACGCAAACCAAATTTTCGTTGACTTTAAGCAAGCATACGACATTATTGATCGTATCCGCAAATATATTGAAAGCTTTGAACGACCGCTCCTAAGGCAAATAGTCGGAGTGAAGTAGATGGAGACCAATGGCGGATTCGATACAACCATGAGCTGTATGAAATTGTTGACGAGCTGGAGGTCTCAACGATTGTAAGGCTATTGAAGCTACAATAGGCTGGATACATGAATCGTATGGGCAAGCAACGGATACCCAAAAAGGTGTTCGTTGGGAGAACTGAAGCCCAGACACCAGTGAAGGAACCGAGGAAATGCAGGTCTGACCCGATCGACGAAGACAGTTCATCGCTGCGCGAATTTCGAAATTGAAGGACGCGGTCAATGGACCGAGACAGTTGAAGGCATTATTTGCAACAGGTGCTGTAGTGCTACGAAGAAGAAGAAAAAGAAGCTCCGCAAACTCAATATCCCTATTTGGCCTGTCGTCAATTACCCTGCAGCTCCTGAATACCAATTAGCACCGTACTTGGCAAAAATAATGGCTGATATCATGCACCTTGATGACAAATACACAGTAAAGAACAGCCTTGATCTAACGAACCCTTCCACCTCTTCGGCATCGACTGATACCTGTCAACTTCTGACACTAGACTGCAACAATCGAACAGTCGCCTAAACAAACTGCTCGAAAACCTTCATAACGCTTATCCAAAATTTTAATTGCAGATTTGGAAAAAATTTCATTGCTTCCATTCATTGTTATAAATCATTAATTTTTTTTATTATTGTCATTAAATGTAAATTTTATATAATTTTCTTTTTTTATTAAATTTGAACGCTTCCTTTCAATTATATTCTTTATGATATTTAACTTGTTATTATTATTTAAATGTTTTTCGTTTTTACTTGTGTTACTTTTCAAATTCAAACCTGCAAACTCAAGTTTCGGACATAGGAACACTGATTTAGTACATCACATCATTGTAGTGCATTGGCAAATGCAATATAACTCAGCTGAGCTAGCAGTGGTTTGAGATTTACCGATACGACAACGAAATCATGAGGAGATTTGAACGGATTGAGGAGTCGGTATTGAATCTTCACGGTGAACACGTTGCAACGCCAAAGAAAAGAGCGTAATCGAACCTGTCGCGCAACAAGTTTCGAAAATCGATATCATTTCCGTGATTATTAAGCACTTTTATTCGATCGCCGATTGTTAAGTGCTCCTACCGAGGCATTTTTTCAAATTTGTGCGTGAAAGATTTCGAGAATTTCTCGGGGCCGCTGCGCAAAGTAGATTCCACTCAGGGATGGACGGACCGCCACTGCAACACCGCGTTCAACGGCAGTGATTTCATGTGTGTTCAAGCCAATTTTTGAGTTTTTGATGTGACTGCCACGCCGAGCGAGTAGTAAACTGGTGCGAAGCTTGGTGCCCCTGTATGGATAGGAACGGTTAGCGCATTAGCATATTCGAGTCGTCAAGAAACGGATGAGTGAGTTTGATCGAGATCGTACACCAGCGCGGACACTGGTGCAGCACAGAGCTGTAGTGAATTTATAAATGTTTCATTAGTCCGTAAAGGACTGCAGCGATGTTCTGCTGCCTCGGCAGAAGAAGATGAGAATATCTGCCGAGAATGCCCTTGTCTGGGGACGCGTGAATGCGCTGGCAGGCTAGCATTGCGGTGTCGTGGGGCGGGTTCATTTCCCCAGCACGAGGACCCACTACAAAAAATTTCGCACTCACGAATTTCTTGTGGTCAATTTAACACGGGGCGACCGAAGTCGCAAAAAGTGTAGGTAACTACACCGAGAGAGAAAGTACTTGTTCCGAGAACAAGTGGAACCTGAAAAAAAGGCGGACTTGGGGTAACCTCGTTGTTACCCGACGAAGCTCATGGCCCACAAATGAAAAAAGGGCAACCGGGTGGTGATGGAGCCCCTTCGCACCCACCCAACCGGAATTAAATCCATATTTTTGTTGCAGTGGCCAGGTATTCCTCTTCTGAGTGGAAAACTCATACAACTTGACTTGTATAAACTTTCCCATCAAACCCGGTGACCAATTTATGCCATAGAATTATACAATTCGATTGCATAACGCTATGCCATAAAGAGGCACTCTGCTTGGGCCACTCAACCCGCGATGTCACCTGAAACAAAGAAGATTAAAATGTACTTTTTATTCTTCTCTCAAATACGATCACAAAAAAACTGATAGGTTTGATTACGTTACACATTAATTTGAATTCAAATACTCGCTCATTCAGACTCTTATAAGTTCCAAAATCTTGACATTTTTATTATTTTTTCGGATTTTTAATCGAATTATAATACTTGTGTATAATATAGTCAACAGGATTCTATCAACATCTTTTGACTGTTTTGGTTTATCCCGTGATGGAGAAAATATTTAAATACTATACTGATATATTCGATTTAATTTACACGCTCTTCGAATATAGACGAAAGTAAAAACGAGCTTCGTTTAGGTGTCACAGCACCAAATGTACAGCTGCAAATCTTTCGATTTACAAAATATAATAAAAAACATGCAAAAGGGAAATTTTTCCTTTTTTCTGAACAAAAGAAAGGGTACTTACCCCAAACCTCCTCCTACGAGCGCTCGTGTTCAGGGCGGGTAAATCCTGCAAATTTTGTATTATTATTATTTATAGTAACAACTTCGCGATTTTTCCGGGTCGACCAGTTTTCTCCGACACGTTCACATATGATTACGACAATAAATTCACGTTTCATATTATAAATCTTGGCAGTAATGCGATCTAATTCGGCCTCCCGAATACTACTCATGAGCTATTTGAGAGCTTTAATCAAAAATTATAAACAGAAGTCTCATAAATGCTTTTATTCAAAAATCGCCTGATGATCCTTTAAACAATTGATATTTCATGTGCAATGAGAATGAGTTGTGTTCCCGTTAATATTCCATCGAATAATGTCCATCGTGCAAAATTAGTACAATGATGCAAAGAACGTTTCGTTTTCGCACTCAACCTTTATGATTTAATTCGTCATAAAAATGCATGCAAGTAAAAAAAAGCCGGTCAAATCTCGATTTTTATTTCCCGGTAGTTAACTACCACCTCCCTCAGTTTGTTCTCCCGACGCTAAGTGAGTGAAAAACGAGCAATCCCGGAACCTTTTCCATTACTTGGAATGAAAATTACAAACTTTCTAGGATTCCGCACAAATCCTAACCTTTAATGAAATTCAACAAATTAAACTTCACAAACAATACTTTAAAATCGTCTCTCGCCACTCAACAATGTCGATCATTCCTAATTCAAACTTTGGCCACCATTGAATTTTCTTGTCTCGTGCACTACTCATGACGTCCTAGTTATTCTTTTCTATAATTGCTGGCATGAAACCTGCTCGATTACTACACTTGGGGAAAATTCGTGGTCAAGGGCGAAACTTCACACTACCCGAGGATCGAGACACCATCCCTAGCCTTTCTAACGGCACCACCAGATGAGCGTGCAATTATTTTTATACGAATTGACGTATCACCACGAAGTACCGTAAATCAACGGTTCTGCAAATACACTTCCGAACGAATTACACGGAAATTCCGAAATTATCAACATGTATCACAATTACGTTTTTTCGTTATCGTTTACTGTAGGGATATTTCATGCAGATATACAATTAAAATGTGCGAAACACGAGCAACATAACTTTCCGCAACGAGTTTCTCACGATACACTGACACTTTCCTCAAAATCGTATCTTCCACCACGGCCGTGTGCACACCCATCTTTTCTCGTCTCGCGGCTGTAAGTCGACCCCCGAAACTATCTCGATTCAAACCATGATGCACATCATGCACATGCGGCCAACCGTCTCTCCCGAGGCTGATTCACGAACCCCTTTTCCCTATGCATTTTCATCTTGACGAGATCCGTTTCATCCAATCTAATAACCAATTCCAACAATATTGTTCCGCTTAAATTTTCCGTTTCAACCACACTCCGCGAGCATTATTTTGATCCATTTCTTGTTCGTGATGTCTTCTCAATTTATTGTTATGTTAATTTATAAAAATATTCAACAATTCTATTTTTCTTGTATGTTTTTTTTTCGTCGTAATTTAAATTTGTGTAACGGTGTGTCAACTATTCCTTAAACGCAAAATAAATATACCTTTAGTTTAAAATATATGGAAATAATAAGTGACTACGTTTTGCCTGTCTCGTTTTCACAAAACATACGAACAATTAAAATTTAATTGACAACATGACGAAATTTCAATGATAAAATAGTTAAAACATTTTCAATTCAGAAATAAAGATTGCATATAGTTCCATTTTGGTTGCATCGCACTTTACCTATATGCATTTTTGCGTGGCTCAGTGTTGATGAATTGTTTGGTTTATGATTGAAATGGGAAGGTAGCAGATGGTGGAGATAGGGAAGGTTTCTAGGAATCACTTTTTCTGTGTCTGTGACCAAGATAGCTTTCTTGGTCAACTTATTGACTTATTGGATGATTGGTTGTTTGTTTGTTTTATCAGATCTTCATCTTTTATGTTGTCTTTTTGTATCCTCGAAGCTACTTATAATTTAAAGAAAGTGATGAGTATTAAATCGACTCTAATATACATTTAGGAACAGCAACGTGAATAAGCGGGTGATTTCTCTTGGCCTGGACGATGTACTACGACTCGTTCTAAGTTCTCATTCACTTCTTTCCCTGATGTCTTATCTAAAATTGCTTCAGCTAATTCACAGAATGTTCGATCTATGTTTATATTTGACTTGGCTGAGGTTTCCATAAAGCGGATACAATGTTCACGAGCAATCACTTCACCTCGTTCCCTGCTCACCACACGTTTGTCTGTCATGTCACATTTGTTGCCAAGAATCATTTTCTCGACATCTTCGTTGGCCTGCTCATCTATATTTCGGAGCCACTTCACTATATTCTCGAAACTTTTCTCGTTTGTTATATCATAAACTAACATTATTCCCATGGCACCGCGATAGTACGATGTGGTATTTGTGTGGAAACGTTCTTGGCCAGCTGTGTCCCATATTTGCAGTTTAATCTTTTTACCACGCAGTTCAACCGTATTTATTTTGAAGTCAATTCCTATCGTCGATATAAATGTCGACGTGAATGCATCGTCCGAGAACCGAAAAAGAATACAGGTTTTGCCAACTCCTGAATCACCGATCAGCAACAGTTTAAAGAGGAGGTCGTATGTTTTCTTCGCCATTATCTTGCACAAAAGAACCCCAAAAATGCTTGAAGGAATGCTTTCCTTGTTTCTACACCGAAAAAAAATTAGCAAAACGTCAAACACGAAAAGTCACGGTTGAATTTGCTCCGAAACATTCAAATCTAATACAAAACTTTTCGGTGAAGGATTACAAGCATGAAACGGGATTCCTCATTTGAAAGAGCTTGGTCATCCGTGATGAAAACATTCGAATCAAACGATTCAAGGCTAACATCCTCTAAAATTTCAAAATTATCGAACAGACAAGGATGTCAAATTAGGAGTGGAAAAACTGTTCCGTTTTGAGTTGTAACGAGACAAACTCTCGCACGCTGGCTTTTTGAGCCATACCTACTCGATGACTACAGAGCGTAGTTTTGACTCGTCGTGTGTCGCACAATTTTTCTTGTTTTGGTGCCCGCCAAGATGACAAAAAAATAATTTCAGGGTGGAAATCTATTCCAAAAGCTATCCGACAAACTTGATCGTGACGTTTTAAGCGAATTTGTGAATGAAGAGCACACTGGACGATTTTTCGCGGGATGCTTTCACCTGGCAAGTCTCAGTGGAAGGGGTAGGAGCTCCGTTTTTGGCATTTGACGCACACTAGTGCATGCATGCGAAGGTTCTGTATGAAGTTTGTCTATAGCAATTGCTGAACAATACGCTGAACGTGCGACTTGTTTACTCACACAAACACGTCAACGCAAATTGATGCTGCCATGCAATGGCCGAAATTCGTTTTCAAGACAAAGTAACTCGATTATGAATATTATTGAGGCATAATTTCATTGAACGTTATCCTATGGTGATAAACTGGAAATAAGCGCTGGTAGTATAAATATATCGATTGTCGGAGCGCGAGTCTGACGGCATTTTGTCGCAAAAAGGTAGTACGTCAATATTGAATTGAATAGTGAGAGGTGAAGTCGCACGTAGTCGAGGACGTGGAAATGCCGGATGGGATTGGGAAGTGGATATCATAATGTCCAAATGAATGGGATACTGTCTATTTTTGGAATCAATGTGGGTGCGATGGTGTTCACCAGAGTGGAATATAAGGATGCGAAAGAACATTAATTGATAGAGCGAGGTTTATGCGTTTGATATGAGCTTTATTCGAAAAGTAGCGAGAACTGAACAACTTGTTGATGTAGTTGACCCAAAGCCGCTTGTTTCGATATCTTACTTGATAAGGAAGATAATTTATATACAGTGCAAAATTTGGATTTGAAAATTTTCTCCTCATTTCAATTAAAGTTTCAGCGATAACCAAATTGTAATGGTACACAAGTTACAATAATAACTAGAAGTTGAATCTGAAATTTATATAAATAGTGATACTATTTAAATTCTATTGAAAATGGTTATGTAAACGAAACTCCTGGTTAGCTTGCAAAAATAAATAGCAAATGATAAATTAACGTTCGGAACACGACACAGTAGGCTGAATAAATCGTAAATGTTTTCATTCGGAACATCCCTTTCTTATTTGTTGAAAAACCAGTTGTAAGGATGTAGTTAATCAACATTCATTTTAAGATATCAAAAGGGAACTAAAATAATATGAAATTAATTGCGATAAGCTATCTACCTATGTAAAGTGCTTGATATCGAATATAAAGTATGGTGTCTTTTAATATATCTTATTCTCACCGCTCTTTCTCTTTGATGTAATTATTGTATTAATAATTTGATTTGGAATTATGTTGGAAATACTTTATCAAAAAATAAATAAATAAATAAATAAATAAATACATATATAGTATACTTACGATTCTAAAAAGAAATAAAATGAAATCGGAAAGCCTAGGAATAAATATGTTTTGTAATTAAATTAAATATCGGTCTTTCCTATTCGTAACACCTGACCGGGTATGGGACTCGCGACGATGGCCGGCCCCTCCATTGAAATGAGCTAGCCATCAGGCGAGCTCTTCCCTTTTATTCTGTTATAGGGGCTCTTGCCTGGGCAGAGTCGCGTTCCGCTCACATGCCCTTTTATGGTATAGTGTTATGTGATTCCGTCGCATAATACTATAACATAAATTGGTCACGTTTATGTTTCTCATTTGATGGAAAAATTCATGCAAATTATGTTTGTATGAACTATACACTCAAATTTGAAACATATAGCCACGTCTACATTTGGATCTTGATCCGATTGGGAGGATGCGAGGGGGCACCGCTTTCACCTGGATGCTCCACTCTTATTTGTGGGCCATAAGTATCGTCAGTAACGACGAAGTCTCTATATGTCCGTCTATTTTCTCCAGGCTCAATTTGTCCTCTGAAGCAACAATTCTCTTGACCCTTAGTAAGTTACCTCGTTCTCGACTACGGTCGATACCTATTTGAACCTTTTTTTTTTTAAATTTGTGGATGCGAAATATATTTTTGTAATGGGTGTTGTGCTGGGGAAAAGAATCCGCCCCACGACAACGCAACGCTATGCTGCCAGTGCATTCATGCATTCATTCAAGGCCAAATCTTGGCGGATCCTACCATCCTCTTTTGCCGAGGCAGATTTCCGTCGATGAAACACTGACTATACTGAAAGCAAAGCTTTCATTCAATAACAGCTGATGTTTTACAGATTAACTTATTCAATCTCGTAAAGACCACAATCAGGCAGAACTATTCAACGTTCAATAACAAGACATACATTACCCAGGACGGTCTGACTATGGGACATCCAATGTCCTCAATAATTTCAGAAATATTCTTACAATCTTTGGAAAAAGTCGTTTTACCCAAAATTGTCAAAAGATTCAATGAAGTATTTGACAGACAATATGTAGATGATAATTGCATCGTTATTGACTCACAAGAAAATAAACAAGACGAATTGCTTACCTGTATGAATGAAACACACCCGAATGTAAATCACACTAAAGAAAAAGAAACAAATAGACAACTTAAATATATGCACCTAACCGTGATACGCGAACAAACACGATGTGACTACAAAATATACCGAAAACAAACCACAACTGATCGTACCATACACGTAACATCTAACCATCCAGCACAACATAAATTAGCAGTACATAGATCAATGGTGCAGAGACTCCACTCCATCCCCATGACTCCTACTAACTACCCCAACGAACTAAACAGCATTTACAGAATAGCTCGTAATAACGGATATGAACAACGCGAGACTAACAAGTTCGATACACAGTACAAACAAAAAACAGGCTGAAACTCATAAGAATGACCAACAGTGGATCTCTTTAACGTACGTAGGTAAGGAGACATTCAAACTATCAAACTATTCTTAGAAAATACAAACTGCAAACTGCATTCAAAACTAACAACAACATTGGAAACAAACTGAATGATACATCATTATACGAGAACAGCGGCATATACAAATTAACATGCAAGGACTGCAACATGGTATACATAGGAAGGACGACATGGAAACTGACGACAAGATACAGAGAGTACTAACGATCACTCTTACACAACAAGGCAGACTCCAATTATGCAACGCAACTACAAAGCCACAGCACACGAGCCTGACGCTATGATAAACTCTATGACATTGCTACACAAACAAAGCAAGGGACCGAGACTTTACATCCTGGAAGTGCTTAAAATATATATGTAACACAGAAAAGCAGACGGTCACATTATCAACGAACAAGTTATTACAAATTCTTAAGCAATTTTCTCAGAACTAGACCATACTCTCTGACATCCAACAATCTAAAAAACAAAACCCTAATGTCCCTCTACCTGACCTAATTTAGAACCTTACCTAATTCAGTACTACCAGCTTAACCTATCCTATGATTATATAAAGCCATTCCCTTCAACACATCCATTATAGACTGGGGATAACTCAAAGGAGTCAAAAAGCGTCTGCTCATACAACAAAGCAAGGCCCGCTTTTCAAGAAAAAAAGAGAATTGGCCTGCGGGTATCAAATAAACAAAATAATTATCTACATTGTTCTTCACGTGGGCCTTTTGGAAATCTACTTGATAGCACCAGTTAATTTAAGTATAGATCTGGTATCATTAGAAGCTACGCCAGTTCAGCGAGGTGACTGGCAATCCTCGTGCAGAATTAGTTGATCAAGAACGAAACATGACCATCCCGCATCGCGAGAAGATTCGGCAGTGAGATGCGAAAAAGAACGGTCAATGTATCGAGGAGTGTAAATTCAACTGAATAAAATAAACGAAGTTATAAAGATATTGTTACATGTACAAATATTACATGTACAAATAATTCTGCGAGCTACTGTCGCAATTGTTTTCACAATCATTAAAAACATCAACAACTGAATTTACTCGAACACACGAGAACCCAACAAGCATTATCAACATCTGAAAGTGAGTCACTACCCATTCATGCTGGAATGTTCCCGCTTACTCACCAATGTACGAGAACTGAGTTGAATGATTAGAGACCCTATATAAAGGCGAGCTGAATGAATGGTGGGATTCATTCGACCGCGATAAGAACTGCGATTGTGTGTGGGAAGCGATATTATTCGAGTAGTAGAAAAGTGATTTTCGTAATAGTGAAGTGATTTAGAAGACAATTGCGATAAGAAATTTATGGACAAGTGTTAGATTTTTCATAGTGAAAATTTAAAATTAGTGAATGTGTTAAATTGATCATTGTGCACTTTTGTAATTAAATAAACTCTTTTAACTTAAATTAAAAGACATTGTGTTTTCACCTTCCCGGAACATTAAAATTATTGGCTGCGAACCGAAAACACGCGACAGTGGTGTCAGAAGTGGGATTAAAATCTTGAAAGTGAAAATTTGAACATTTTTATAGTGCACAATAGTAAAATTTAAAGAAACATTAAAAATGCCACGAAGCCTAAACTTAAAAATTAATGAACTGACCATGTCGGAGCTTAAGGAAGAGTTGGAACAGCGAAACCTGGCTGCGCAAGGTACAAAGGCCACACTGATTGCACGCTTGCGTGACGCAATTGAATCGGAAGGTGCGTATCTGGATTCGGGTGAGCCCTCAGATGCAGAAAAAGGCGCAGAAGGTGGTGAAGCAGAAACACCAAAACCAAAGGAACCAGAAAATGCGCTGATGCAAATGTTAATGCTGATGCAGCAAGAGCAGCGACAACAGTCATCCAATTTAACAGCGAAGTTAAATGAACAATCAGCGAAGCTAAGTGATCAATCAGCGCAGCTAAATAAACGGACATCCAGTTTAGCTGTGAAGCTTAATGAACAATCAGCGAAGCTAAATGAACAATCAGCGAAACTAGACCAGCAAGCGTTCGAAATCAACGCAGACATCACACAGAAGCTGAAAAAACAGTCAACCGAAATAAAAGTGGAGCTCAGTAGTCTCAACAGCCAAATTAAATGCGTCGAGGAGAAGGTATACCAGGTCGAGGAGAGAATCAACCTTGAGATCAGCCAGGTCGAGGAGAGAATGAACCATGAGATGGAAAAAGTGAAAAAGGACTTGGAAGCAGTGAAGGCAGTAGTAACCACCCCACCAGCCGCAATTATAACCGCAGCGCAAGCTCATCTAGAAATGTACAAGCACCAATATTCGATGGGCAAACAGTCTGGACTATTTACAAAACACAGTTTGAAGCCGCCGCTAGGGCAAATCACTGGAATGAGCAGGAACGAGCAACTGCATTGATTCTTGCTCTAAGAGGCCCAGCTGCCGAGCTGTTGCAGACAATCCCCGTTGAATCGCACTCAAACTCGAACGCTATAATGAATGCGCTCGACATGCGTTATGGAGATGATCATCTAAAGCAGATTTATCGGTCACAGCTAAGGCATCGGGTGCAGAAGTCTGGTGAAACCCTACAGCAGCTAGCCCAAGACACTGAGCGACTGGCACTTTTGGCTTACCCAGCCTACGATCCAGAACATCGAGATGATGCAGCGACAGAGGCATTCATCAGCGCACTGAAGGACCCGGAATTGCAACAAGCCGTGCGTTCAGCTCAAAAACAAACGGTTAAGGACGGATTGGCTTACAGTCTGAACTTTGAGGCAGCGAAAAATGCGACTCGTACCACTGCGAAATGGTGCGCCTAGATGCTGGAATTGCGGGGAGAAGGGGCACCTGCAAAGAGACTGCAAGAAGCGGAGAAAACCGAGCTATTGTATAGGGTGTGCAGCTAGGAGAAGATCCAGACCGAGTCAGGCGCCCAGAATGGAAACCCTTCAAACAGAGGGGTCGGGAAACATGTAAGAGCCAACTTCGTGGGGCAGAGGTTGGCTAGGAGGATCGACGTCCCCAGCACCACCATCATCGTGTCAAGACTACATCGTGGAGAAGCGGACTTATGCCTTCCGGGTCAAGTTGCCGGAGAACACTGCACCATAACAATCGACACTGGTGCAACCCGATCGATTATCCGACCAGACCTAGTTAGACAGCAACAACTTCACAAGGGCAGAATTTTCTCACTACGAACAGCTACGGGAGAAACTGCACCTGTTCATGGAGAGGTCAACCTCCAGATACAGTTGGGAGACCTTGTGTTCCGACATAATTTTCTGGTCGCGAACATCATGGATGACTGCATTCTCGGAATGGATTTTCTGCGACCACATGGAATCACGTTGGATTTGGGCAAACGTGTATTGAAATGGCAGAATGTAGAAGTACTGATGGAGGATCCCAGCGTCCAAATTCCCAAGATGAATGTAGTGGTATGTACTGACCCTGATGTACCGAATTCTTCTGACAGCATTGTATGGGCCAAGCTTGATGGTGATTCTGGAGACCACCGATCTTATCTGATAGAGCCAACGAAGACGTCCGCATTGCGCAGTTTGATTGTAGGACGAAGCCTTGTAAGGTCTTTAAGGAACTGATATGTGCCGGTTAACACCGCAGACTCAACCACGAGCATCAAAGCGGGAGAAGTCATCGGCAGTTGCCAGGCTGTTTCCACCATCACCTCTTTGGAAGCCACTCACGACCATCATTGGAAAAGGAGGCAAGGCGCAGACAAAGCCCGGGAATCTACGTCTGCAATATTGAAGCAGGTCAAATTGCCAGTGCAGCTATTCAAACGAGCCTCTGATCTGGTCACCAAGTACAGTGACATCTTCTCAACAAGCCCGGATGACCACGGCCGAACGAGTCTGGTAACTCACGTCATAGATACACAGGGAGCCAAGCCGATTCGACAAGCACCGAGACGCCTCCCTATAGCCAATCAAGGAGAAGTGAGCGCGCTGATCTCGGACATGGAAAAACAAGGCGTAATTGAACCTTCTGTCAGTCCATGGGCCGCGCCTGTAGTTCTAGTAAAGAAAAAGGACGGTAGCACCCGTTTTTGTGTCGACTATAGGCAGCTTAACGACGTCACTAAGAAAGATAGTTACCCGCTCCCACGCATCGATGACATCATGGACACTTTAGCCGACGCAAAATGGTTTTCTAGACTCGATCTCAAGAGTGGCTACTGGCAGGTAGAAATTGATAAGAAGGACCGAGAGAAGACCGCATTTTCAATTGGGACCGGATTGTGGCAATTTGTGGTGATGCCGTTTGGGCTTTGCAATGCTCCAGCCACTTTCGAACGCTCAATGGAATACGTGCTACGTGGTTTAACCTGGGAACCTGCTTCGTGTACCTAGATGACATCATCGTCATCGGTAGAACGTTCGAAGAGCATGTGCGGAACTTAGAAGAGGTTTTCTCCCGATTGTGACTGGCAAATTTGAAATTTAGTCCCGACAAGTGTACCCTTTTTGCAGCTGAAGTAAAATACCTGGGACACGTCCTATCAGCAGAAGGGGTCAAAACAAACCCTGAGAAAATTGAAGCCGTGAAAAGCTGGCCAACACCAATCAACAAGCGCCAACTACGAAGTTTTCTGGGTCTGGCGACCTACTATCGAAGATTCGTCAAAGACTTTGCCAAAATAGCTAAGTGTCTCCATCAGATAACCGAGAAAAATCGTCCGTTTGTCTGGAATGAACAATGCCAGGTAACCTTTGAGACCTTGAAGGAGAAGCTGTGTGAATCATCCGTGCTGGCATATCGGATTATCAACATCTGAAAGTGAGTCACTACCCATTCATGCTGGAATGCTCCCGCTTACTCACCAATGTACGAGAACTGAGTTGAATGATTAGAGACCCTATATAAAGGCGAGCTGAATTAATGGTGGGATTCATTCGACCGCGATAAGAACTGCGATTGTGTGTGGGAAGCGATATTATTCGAGTAGTAAAAAAGTGATTTTCGTAATAGTGAAGTGATTTAGAAGACAATTGCGATAAAAAATTTATGGACAAGTGTTAGATTTTTCATAGTGAAAATTAAAATTAGTGAATGTGTTAAATTGATCATTGTGCACTTTTGTAATTAAATAAACTCTTTTAACTTAAATTAAAAGACATTGTGTTTCACCTTCCCGGAACATTAAAATTATTGGCTGCGAATCGAAAACACGCGACAATATTATACTTTAAAGTGTTGCCTTTTTTTCACTTTTCTTTCGCTGCCCTGGTGTTTTTTCGACAAAAATTAGATTGCCAAAAGGCCCAGGTGAAGAACAATGTAAATCTTTCGCTTAGGACACTAACACACCTTACACAAAATGACATTAAATAATATTGTGGCTACCCAAATTTTGACACAGTGAAATACATGATAATACTCCGAAAACAAAGCGCGTTGGCTTTTCAAGAAAAAATTGGATTGCGGATATGAAATAAACACAATAATTTACTACATGATAAACATTTTATCTCTCAAAATTGAATTTCCGAAACCCTTCTGGTAGCAACACTCTCCTACTACTCCTACTTATTGTTTGTTTTAAATGGCCAAAATGACTTAAAAGATTTCCATGAAGTCAGAAACCACAAATAATTACTTACATTTGCCGGTTACAAACTTTTTCTGCCGACTCTCATGCATGCCACAACAAAGTAAATGTTGTCCGAAAACAAACGAATACACTCAATAATTCATAGAAAATGATACATCCTTGCCCAGGGATAATTGAATCTGTATGTCCCTTCGATGATATAAAATAATCTTTCAATAGACTTTACACGTGCCATTCTCTTCTTAGTAATCGTCGTGACTATCACAGCCTATAAATTTACATCCTAAGGAGTTGACTTTCATAAATAAAAGGATGTTCAGGAAGAGTACCTCTATTGAGGAGAACATACATATTTGTGTGCATAAAATTTATCTGCGTGTAAAATATCCTTTCAACATTTTTGGAATTGTTGAATTGTGTAAGACTCAATCATGGTCATTTAAAACCTTCAATTTGTCCTTTATAAAGTTCGCCACATGCACAGTTGACTTGATTAATTGCCTTATCATGTAATTAATCAGATAATATCAATAAACGCTGCCTCCTGCGTATCACGTCATCAACATGGGATCATAATCTATTATTCAATTTGGCCTCACGTGCATTCAGGATGCGTGCAGTATACACTATTGAAATTAATAGTAGCATAATTGTTTCATCATCACATTCATCATTGCCACCCTCACTCTGTTGGGTTGCGAATCCTTTTATCCTTCTGGAGTTTTCCAGGGATATCCGCTGAACACATGGTGGAATAAGTAACCAAAAACGTGCAACCGTTTGGGCTACGGATGTTTGAAATCTTCTCATGCCGCATCCAAAGCGTGTTGACTGTGTTTCATATAACGAGAGGGTAAAGAGGTGTGTCCTTTTTGCGATTCACTATGAACACACAATTGATTTTTGGACATGCCGTGGATGCTTTACACTGTTTCACATTAGATGTGGTCTGTTTGGTATGTTGCGATTGAATGCTTTTCATTGAAATGAACTTTTGAATGAAAGGATTTGTGTTGTATCAATGGAATTCATTTCATTATATAAATTGTAATATTGGGTAATGTTTTTGAGACTACTGTTTGATTATGATGAAAATAAAGAATTGTTATTAAATGTATGGTCTGCTGCTTTTTATTATAATTCATGCCATTTTGATATTCTTTTGGGTTTTCAACAAGGTTTGACGAATTTCTGTCGTTGCATGTTACTTGATTTCTTTAGAGCGACACATTTTGACGGTACGCTATTTTCAGCGTCTATTCCTTTTTGCTGAAATCCCCCCAAACAAAATACACCTTTGAACGAAAAATTCCAGAGTAGCCTTTTTTCACTTCCAGAGTAGCTTTGCAACAGCAATCCCGTCAACAAGTGATGATTTATTATTTCAGTCTCCAGTTTATGTCCTGTTTGTTTCCAGTACTAGCAATAATTACAAATTGAACTAGATAATTCGTCTCAATTTCGCAATTTGCTTATTTAGCATGAGTCAGTTTTCTTGAACAGTGTTTCAAATTGAGTATGCATCTTTTGAAGACTAAAGAATTTTACAGGTCTTTGATCTTTGAAATTAGAAGATCAACATAGTAAATATTGTTACATGTACAAAGAATTCTGCGAGCTACTGTCGCAATTGTTTTCACAACCATAAAGAACATCAACAAAATGAGAACCCACCAAGCATGATCAACATCTGAAAGTGACGTCACTCCATTCATTAAGCTGCTCAAATATACCAGGTACCTCTCGGCAGAACATTCGCCAATGTACGAGAAATGGGTTGAATAGGTAGAGACCCTATATAAAGGTGAGCTGAATGAATGGGGGGATCATTCATTAGAATCGCGATAGTAAAAAAAACGGCGAAATTGTGGAGCGAATAGGAAAGTGATTTTCGTTGATTGTGAAGTGATTTTAGAAGACAATTGCGATAGAAATTTATGGACAAGTGGAAGTTAGACTTATAATAGTGAAAATTAAAATTGTGAAATAGTTAAATAAGTGATTGTGCATTTTTAAGTAATTAAATAAACTCTTTTAATTTAATTTCATAGACATTGCGTTTTCACTTTCCCGGAACATTAAAATTATTGGCCGCGAACCATAACACGCGATAATATAATAAAATGGGTATTTTTACGTTTGGTGATATTTAGCGTCCAGCTGGCCCCCATCCTATCAGAAGCATCGCAGGAAACAAGCAACAAGCTATGGGCAAAAGTGAAAGCGGAAATTTAAACAGGCGATTGGAAATCAAGCCCTGCACAAAAGATATGATTGGTTCGATCAATGATGAGTGCCAGGATGCGTTAGACAAAAAGAATCAGGAATACAAGCAATACTTAGGAAGAAGAACCAGGATGAATAAAGAACAATATGAAATCTCAGAGGAGTAGTAAATAAGATAATTATAATTAAGAAAATAAGACACTATGAAGACCAATCGAGAAGTATCGATATAGTTCTAGCGAACAATAACACAAGACAACTGTTAAAAATAAATAATTTTTTGTAATCCACTGTTGTTACTGCTATCTTTTCTATGTAAATATAACGTTATATAAGAGCCAACAAAGCAAGTCTTGATTCTAACGTCAACTCGGTCGGTTATGAAATGTTTGCTTTCCACACGTTTTAAAAAGCTTATTCATTTTTGTGCACGACATAACGAAATATATAAACTTATATTATTTTTCAAACGATATAAAGTTTTATTTTGTTAAAAGCGTAACATTTTAACATTGGTGCCAAAACCCGGGACGAAGGCAACAATTAATTATAGTGGTAATGGTGTACGAAATGAATGTTACATATTGTGCGGTGTACCGTGGGTAAATAAAGAAGTTAGCAAAGGCAGCTGCTGAATACTTGCAGCAACAACCGTCTTCAAAGGTGAAAGAAGAAAATGCTGGCGAGGTAGAGCAAAACTTATTTCCTAATTTGGAATGCATCAAAGTTGCAAACGCAAATTTAGTAAAGACTAATGAAGCTTTTCTGTGTGGTCTAGTGGTTGGAGCATGAAAGCATAAGTCGAAGGTCCCAGGTTCAAATCTCTTTGGGGGCAACATGATTTAGTTCAGGGGATTTTTCGGACAGACTACGAGTGTTCACTTAGTGGTTATATGTATTGATTTAATCAGATCATATCATAGCTGAGCCGGCACACGGAAGCATGTTACTGACCAAACCAACTTCCGAAAAAAATCAATACGGTCATGAAAATGAGATACTCTAACTATCTCTAAGCGAAGGCCCGATAGGGGCTGTAGTGCTACAAAAAAGAAGAATGAAGCTATTCTATCGAGAATTAAAGATGAGGAGCTTGAACGAGAATGTGAAATCGCTGCTAATTGCGAAGATTAAGCAGTCGCAATCATGGCACGTTTAAATCGACGTATTATACAAACTCAACGTTTCAGAGTTCAAGTAAATTCTTCGGTGCCTATTACAAATCGTACCCCGTAATAATTTCGTGAAAATTACAAAACTACATAAATTTGCTTAAATTTTCTGGAAATTCGAAAGAATGGCTTCTGTTCTGGGAGCAGTATAAGAGTGCGATACATGAAAATACCTCTCTTTCAAGCATAGATAAGTTCCACTATCTGCAGTCACTCTTAACTGAAAAAGCAGCAATGACTCTAGCTGGATGTTGAGATTTGATCAACTGACAGCTGACCCGACTTTACCCAAGCCAATCTTGACCCTATCCTAACCTTGCATTTGCATTTGCTGTATATAGAGTCAAAGTTGGTAATATGTTTCCTGCACAGCTCTTGTAAGAAACTCGAAAAAGAACTCATGAAATAAAAATCAAACTTCCACAGAATTTTGCTAGAAACAAAGTCATCAAAGGCTGCGCAAATGCTTTTTTACTTTTCAGGGTGCTTCCAGAGAAGACGGACGTGATTTTCAAGCTGTAGCATTTTTTTGTGATTGTACCTTTTGAAATCTAGTTCAATAAATTGAATATTTTGTCAATTTGGACTCGACTTTTTCTTAACTGGAAAACCCGAACCCACTGAAACAACAACAGGTTATGGGCCCAAGGCAGCTGTGAAAGGGTTTTTTCAAAAAGTATGGAAGAAAATTGTCAGGCAAGTCGGGAAAGCAGTCCAAGACGTCAGAACCGGCAAGGACAAACAAGCAAATCAACGACATTGGAGCAGGCATTGCACAACAAGTCAACGTTGAGAAACGGACACGCAAATCGCTTTAAGCCAGAAAATCGCCACGAAAGATTAAAAAGTCAATCAAAATTTGTTAGATTTAAAGCAAAATGGATACTGTAAAGTCTCAATTGGAAATGTTAAGTGAAGATAGTCAAGGAAATGTCAATTTAATTCCATGGCGATTTAAATTAAACCTAGCACTTAAGAACAAAGATCTTTATGATATGATAATGGGTGCAAAGCCCAGACCAGCGGATGCTGCGTCAACTGATACAGCCGTGGTTTGGTTAAAGAAAGAGGTTGATGCTCAAACATTGACAGGTTTGAATGTAAACAGTAAGATAGTTAACAAAATTGCAAATTGTAAAACTGCCCAAGATTTGATAGACAAATTAGTTATTTTATATGGTACAAAGACTGATGTAATTTTAGAAACGTCCCGAATCAAATTCCTTACCTATGAGTATGATGAAAGCAAGTCAACTGTTGAGAACTGTATGGAGATTCTAGATCTCGCGGATCAAGTGTCAACTGAAAATGATCCTGTGAGGGAAAGTTGGATCATGACAAGGATTATGAGTGTGCCACCGCCAAAAATGGCACATTTCAGGGCATCCTGGGACAATGTGACCGGAGCAGCAAGGAACGTGGAAACTCTCATGGAACGTTTGAGACTCGAGGACGTGCGACTCAAAGAAACGACGACAAATCCAGAGAGCCAACAACGCTCTCATGGCCAGACGCGGGAAACAAGGACAGTCGTCAAACAGCAAGCAGGAAAAGTCACAGTTCGCATGCTATAAATGTGAAAAGAAAGGTCACGTGCTCAAGGAGTGCAGAAGTAAACCGTGTGATGAATACATTGCCTACTGCAAGAAGAAGTATTCATGTAATATCTGTAAGAAGAAGGGACACTTCGCAAAAGACTACGAATCTCGAGAAGTGAATAAGTCAACAAATGGGAAACCAAATAGGAAGGCATTTTTGACCCCGGCACTTTCGATGGTGGGCAACGACATTCCGAAAGACAAGGCCACTTCATGGTATCGAGACTGTGGAGCCAGCCAACACATGACGTCTCATTGAGAGTGGTTTGTTCAGCTTGTTGAGTTGGGCGAGCCCATCTCAATTAAGATTGGAGCGTTGCAATCGAGAACATTGAGATGGAAGCATTTGGTGGTCAAAAGTGGTATCCAGTAGTGCTAGAAGATGTCATTTACGTGCCAAACCTTAACTTTAATCTTTTCTCAGTGAGTCAGATGCTAGACAAAGGACATGAAGGCAAACGGAAACGAGTCAACGTTTTACAGTCTGGATGGCAGGGAAATTGTGGCAATAGCAAAGCGCAAAGGAAATCTCTACAAAATGATTCTCAGGAGAGAAGAAGAGATAATTTTGATGGCCGTGTCGATCAAAGTCTGGCACGAGCGACTTGCCCATCAAAATGTCAAGTATGTGAGGGATATACTGAAAAAAGAAAGGAGTAAAATACATTGATGACTGGAATGACTATGTATGCACAGGGTGCTCGTATGGCAAGCTACAAGATCCTCACACCCAAAGAACCCCAAGACAGCTCAGCAACTGTTAGATCTCGTGCAAGCGGACACCGGCGAGATGAACATCCCGTCATTTGGAGCAGCGAAGTACTGGTTCATGTTCAAGGACGATTTCACTCACTACCGAACCTGTTTCTTTATGAAGACGAAAAGTGAAGCACATGAGAAGATCGAATGTTACCTGACACTCGTTGAAAACCAGCTAGGGAGGAGAGTGAAAAGTCTGAGGTCTGACAACGGTATCGAACTGAAGAATGCAAAACCAAACAGATGATGGACAAGTTGGGAATTTTCCACACCTTCACGAATGTACACACGCCAGAGCAGAACGGAAGGATTGAGAGAGAAATGAGAACAATTGTCGAGGCAGCCAGAACAGTGATACATCTGAACGAGTTGGACGAAAAACTGTGGGCAGAAGCAATGAACCGTGCGATCTTCACGATCAACCAGACTGGAACCAGCAAAGTACCAGGGAAAAGCCCAGTAGAGCTTTGGTTCGGAAGAAAAATAAAGATTGAGAAGCTGCGACCATTTAGATGCAAATGTTACGTGCTGATACAAAAACAGAAAAGAGCAAGATGTATAGAAAATCAGAAAAGGGAATCCTGGTTAGCTATGATATTGATTCACCCTGCTACCGCGTTTATCTGAAAGAGAACAGAGAAATATCAGGTCAGACAATGTGATCTTCGACGAGGAAAATATGAGACTGAGGTAAAGAACTGAACTTGAGACACAGGCACCAGAGGCCACACCTGAAAAGCAAGAAGAAAGCAGGAGCGAGACAGACGAAGAAGACGAGAACTGGGAAACTGGAGAAAGTGCTGAGGAGCCAAACGACAACGAGAAAAAGGCACGACTGCCAGAAGAAGAGTCAGGAAGGAGAGTTTTGCGAGATCGTCGGACTCTGCAACCACCACCGAGACTGAGAGACTGCGTACTTGACTCCCGTCGTGGAGGAAAGAGCGCCAAATTAGCCATGATTGGTGAAATGGGGGACATCCCGGTGAGTGAGGCACTTAGAGATGAGAAGTGCAAACGAGCAATGCAGGAGGAGTACGACTTGCTGATGGAGATGAAAACTTGGAAGCTGGTGCACTGTCCAAAGGGAGCAAAGCCTATCACTTGCCACTGGGTACTTCAAGAGAATGCGGATGGAAGTCTTAACGCCAGACTAGCGTCAAGGGTATTTGAACAGAAGGAGGGAGTAGACTACACGAAAACTTTCAGGCCAGTAGCTCACCATGCATCCATTTGCCTACTCCTAAATCACACAGCGTCGGAGAAAATGAAGTTGGTATCGTGCGATGTGAAAACGGCTATCTTGTGTGGGAACCTGGAGCAGGACGTCTATATGCACCAGCCTAAAGGGTTCGACGTTGGAACCAGGAAAGTTTGTTAGTTGAACAAGAGTCTCTATGGACTCCGAGGATTTGGAACAAGAGGGTCACCAGCCACTTTGAGAAGAAGATAGGCTTGATCAACACGGATGACGACCCGTGTATATACTATAACAAGGACAAGAGCATTATGCTCTCACTCTTCGTGGATGATGGATTGGTAGCCGGCAAAGATGAAAAAGAAATAGATAGATAGAGATAAGCAAGGAATTCGAGATAACATTCAGCAAGAAAGTACAAAACAAGTTAACGTATTTGGGCATGGAAATCAAGATCGACCAGGACGGTATCTTCGTGAGTTGGCCTCGCTACACGGAGAAGATCTTGAGAAAGATGGAACTCGAGCAGTGCAATTCAGCATCCACTTCAAGAACGACGAGGCACTCCCAGTGAACAACACCTATCACGAGGTGATAGGAAGTTTGTTGTACTTAGCCACAATAACCAGGCCAGACATAAGCTTCTCCATAAACTACCTCAGTTGATTCTGCAACAAGCCCATAAAGAGCCATCAGGTGATGGTGAAACGTGTTTTCCAGTACTTGAGAGGGACCACGACAGCCGTAATTCATTTCGGAGGAGACAAGGCACTCGTGGCCTACACCGATTCAGACTTTGGAGGAGACTCTGAGAAAGAACAGTCAAAGATTGGTGTGTTAATGATGAGAGGAGGGCCAGTGATCTGATATTGACAAAAGCAGCGTCTGGTAGCGACTTCAACTGCAGCTGTACCGAGCAGCAGTGGCAGTGATTGATGATGTGTGCTGGATGAAACGAATCGCAGTGGAACTTGGCATTCTAGAAGCTGAGCTGCTGTACGTCGACAACATGTCAGCCATACACATGCTACAAAATGCACTCGAAGGAAAGACGACCAGAGGAAAGATATACATCGAAATACCACGAAAGTAGTATAAGTATTTTTGAGACGCTCCGCTGTAAATTGATCAAGGAAGAGTGTTGAGATTTGATCAACTGACAGTTGACATGACCTAACTCAATTCAATCTTGACCCTATCCTTACCTTGCAAATTCTTTTGTTTTATATAGAGTCAAAGTTGGTAATATGTTTTTGCACAGCTCTTGTAAGAAACTCGAAAATTGAATTGCCATCAAAAATGTCGGAAAAGTACTCATGAAAATAGAAATCAAACTACCACAGGATTTTGGTCGAAAGAAAGTCATCATAATGTCAACAATCATTTGTTCGTGCGAAAAGGCTTTTTTTGCTTTTTAAGGGTACCTCCAGAGAAGACGGACGTGATTTTCAAGCTATAGCATTTATTTGTGATTGTACCTTTTGAAATCCAGTTCAATAAATTGAACATTTTGTCAACTTGGACTCGATTTTTTCTCAACTGGAAAACGCGAACCCACTAAAATACAACACTGGATTCACTCCTACATCCACATGCTATGACGGAGCCGTGGCGCTCTTATTGGAGCAGTCTGGTGATTGTGATAAAAGTATCCGTCAACACATGCTGCAATTCATGTCGCTTCCCAAAATAAGGTCCAAAGCCGATATTGTAGGACAAAGGAACTTATATAATGTTGTCACTTCATCTTTGCGTTCTCCTACCGCTCTTGATGTTCCAGCAAACAACTACAGTCTAATGTTGGAGAGCACTATATTGAAGTCTTTGCCCAATGATATTCGAACGGATTTTCATCGGTATCAAGAAAAGGAAAAAGAACACGCCAGGTCTGACCACACTACCGAAAGAGAAAATAATGCGAGCTTAGCAGAGGAGAGTTCAACGTCATTAACACTTTACGGCGACAGCCATATATCCGCCATTATTAAATTTCTAAAACGACAAGTAACTTCAATGGAAAAATCGTTCGAGACGGGAGAGTCGTCGCATAGTGTGAGTGCATCAATAAATGCTAAAGTAGTGGCTACTGCAACTGGTTTAATGACACTTGATACTTGTAGTCTGACTACTAGTAGTCTGACTTCTGCAAGTAATTGGATCATAAGGCAAATTCATGCACGCCAAAGCTATCTCACATTCAGAAAATGCTGAAACGAGATAGGTGATGTTTTCGTTGTGTTAGTTGTGGCTGTTTGGCGAAATTTTGAAAAGTTAAAATTATATGCAAAACTTATAAAAGCAAGCATGCCACTTCTATGTGTGATCCATCTTTCTTTGGTAAAACGAAAATGATTCCAAATAGGAAGGAAGAAGATGGACATAGTTCACCGCATCCATCACAACCGTCATTAAATTTGTGTGCGGCAAATAGTGGACTTGTCAACAATACTTTTCTTCAGGCTGCTATTGCAATTTGCAAAAATGATACCGAAAAAAATTGTGTCTTTCGCCTAATATTTGATGGAAGAAACCAAATGTCGTTTATTCAGCTGGCAGCATCGTCTAAGTTGCGGTCATTGCAACTCAGCAGCCAAGCAAAATACCATTTGGTAGCACAGAACCTTCTTCGAACAGATCCTTTAATCGAGTCGGTATGTATCTTACAAGCTAATATGGTGGTAATTTTGTCTATTTTGAAGCTATTGAGGTGCCACAAATATGTTTGGACGTCGTGAAATCACCGAAAACATGTATAAAATTTAACGAGTTTGCATTAGCTGACGCATGTGTGCCAAGATATTAAGTAGAAGATGGAATTAGTATTTTAATCAGAGCAAACGCATATTGAAAGTTTGTGACTGGACCCCACAAAAAAATCGATGAAAATTTAACGGCCGTGGACACCTTATATGGGTGGGACCCTCTGCGACTTGTGTTTCTCCAGAAAATTGCATATCAGCTCTTTTGCTAATGAACGAAGAAACCATTGAGGTTTTTTAGAGTTTGGAAACAACTGGCATAGACAATAAACCGTTCGATTCCATCATGGACACCGTAGAGCATAATATTAAGAAATGAAATAATACATATGTGGCTTTCTTGTTACGGCGAGATCTCAATGTAGTACTGGAGAGCAATCGCTGCATAGCTCTGCAGCGACTTTCGAGTTTGACAAGAAAATTATCCAGAGAACATAGTAAAATGCTCGAATATGACGTCGCTATTTGGGAGCTGTTAATAGCCAGATTTGCTGTAAGGGTAGACACTACCGTAGTATCTGGTAAACGTCTTTATTATACGCCACATATACCAGTTTACCGAGAGGATAAAGATACAATGAAATAGCTGCAACCGAAGGGATGGAAACATTATCATCACCAGCAACTTCAAACAAAAAAAAAACACGATCGACTTCGATGAAAAAAACCCAGCATTGTCTTGCACTTGATACACCCGAAGAAGATGATGACTCTGATCTCTCCGCCAAGCTTTTGGCTACAAAGCTACAAGAACTATCCAAAAACGAACGGAAATTCGTTATGTATGAAATATATGGCATATTTGTAAATAGAATTAAGTGCAGGCTTTCGAGACGTGAAACACGATTTCCCCAATATTAAAACCCAGATATCAGACTACCTTCATCATCAACTTCATATCCTACATCACCGTCAGAGTTGAATATTCATGTCCCAAACTGACCTTAAAATGTTTTAAGCTCATATTTAGAACCGATTGCAAATATTTATGCATCAAACTTACCTGTTCGATTTGCAGTTCAACATTCACATGTGCAATCCACAAACACCAACTCTGTGTACCCTCTTCCTGTGCAATCTGCAAACAGCCACTCACTCCTCCCCCCACCTGTACAATCCTACAATATAACAATGACCGAAACGATTCCAAAATCAAATATACTACAAATACGATTAGCTTTATCGGAATTATTTCAATCGAATGAGACTAGTGAACCAATTACTATGTAGTTATGGTTTGCATCTGAATAGTGTCTCTATTTTTCATCTTTAATACCTTTATTTTTGTATGTATCTATTGCTATATGTAACTTGTGATCCTCTGATAGTTATGTCAATGAAAAAAATTAAGAATATACTTTACCTTTATATCACCCTTTAAAACTTCGTTAAGAGCTCTAGAGGCTTCCCGTATGATTCCTGATGTAGTTGCTTTGGACACTTTAAACAGAAAGTGTGAAGCTATCACCAGATGATAAATATTTTAGGGTCAGTGCAAGGCGAAATTTAGCTGAAATACCTTCGCTGAAATCGGTTTCTTGTTTAGAAGTCATCGGTGTAATTTCACATAGCAAAATTTCAAAGTCAATAAAGCTCATCCGACAGAAGTTATTAAACTCTGCAGACGGTTCATGAACGAGCTCCGCAAATTTTTTATCCATGAAGTTCCTGCAAAAAAATTTACTTACTTTACTTTACTCAAAAAGCAAATTAATACCATATAAAAAATGCAAGCATTTTTCGTTTGGCATTGAATCGCAATTGGAAAATATGCCCTGATATGATTTTTTTGAATTTTTAACATCCACCGCTTTCTTCTTTGAGCTTTTTTCTTCCTTTCTATTCGCCGTCGATCACTTCTTCTTCCAATAAAAATAGTTTAAACCGACGGCTATAGCTGCCACAATATTAACATCCGCTCTGTCCTGCATGCTTGCGACGACTGACTTGTCGGGATGCATGTTAACAACTTGATTGCCCCGCCAGCCCGTGGCGTGCTGCTTGCCGGGCAGCTTGTCGAGCTGTATGGCAAGCGTGTAAATGCACTATTACAGTTGAGTAGGTACTTGAAGAATTCTGGAAGTTCAACATAGACGGAAACGAAATTTTCATTGGTTTTAAGCAATCATACGATGGTATTGATCGTAACGTACTGTACCAAATAATGGTTTAATTTGGTATCCTAGCCAAATTAGTCCATCTTACCAAAAAAAAAAATGGCGTCGACAACTTCCCACGTTCGCATCGATAACTAACTCATCGTTGCCTTTGACACAAATATTTTACTAAAGCAGAGAGATTGGCTGGCTCCATTGCTATTCAATTTGGCTCTAGAATATGTCTAGAAAGATACGTGCCGATACAAGAGGTGCATTACTCTACAAGTCTAGCCAATTGGTGGCCTATGCGGACGACATCAATATTTTGTCACGGTCATTAACAACTGCCAAAGAACTTTTTCTGAAACTCGACAGCGAAGCAAAACTAGTAGGGCTACAAATCAATGAGAACAAGTTGGGTAAACAGGACTAGGTTCATGTCAGAAGGGCTTTGTACTTAACCTACAAAATGCAAATATGTATTATAGAATGATTTAATTCAAGAAAAACTTTCATAACCTGGACCAAAAATATATTCTTACTATAAAAGAAGTGGATCTTAATCAGCCAACATTTTGTTCCAATTTCGCTTAAATCATTGACTGACTGGAATCATAAATGTATTTTTGTCATTCGTCTTATCTGGAAATTCGGAGAAAATCCAAACAAAGGTGTGGTGTCTGGTTCCAGTAGAAAAATCGTATACGATTGTTGTAATCGGACAAAATTCAGATGGCTATAAGTTCCGTAAATTTTATCAAAACTTACAGAATGTAAGGATCTTTTAAATAACTACTGAGATTGCTGATTTCATCCAATTTGATGATACTGATACAGTTTGGCTGATGAAAATACCAAATAATAATACAACTACTATTACGAGTATAAGCAAAGTTAAACGAACTTCAACCTCTAAGTTCTTTGTTATTGGATGTATCTCCATCATTTTTAGGGCTTTGCGAAAGAAATTTTACAAAAACATACTGTTTTTGCGTCCTGTATATCCGTCCATCCATCCATCAGTCCATCTTCCTGCCTATCTGTGGGACAAAAGAAGTTTCCTCAGAAACGATAGAAGTAGCAATGCTCAAACTTTGTGAAAATATCTCTCAAAACTTTAGGTCTCATGAAATATTTCAATGTTTTTTAAAGAGTGTTCCGGATATATTTGGGCTTAAAATTCAAACAAAAACTAACACTATTCACTTGATCATTGTATTTACTTAGAACTATAATAAAGATTTTACTTCACAAAACTTTATTAAAAAATTGGATTTCTATTTCATTATTGTTTCTCATATTCAAAACTTCGACTTTTAACTATTTTAATGTTTGAACATTCACTGCAAAATCATTAAAACTCATGAACAGTATTTTCAATTTTCATAGTACCGCGATCTCCCAACAAAGAAATTCGGTACTTTCTGCTTCACTATCAGTGAATTTCAAAGTGTCAATATAGTAACTTTGAAATTCACAATATAGGATTTCGGATAAAATCATCACCGTGATCTTCAGTAGACATTGACAATCAGCTGTCATGAATATCTGCCAACATCGATTGGCAGTCAATATAAAAACAGTGGCCAACTCAAACATTAGAGTGAATTCGCACGGATAGTAAGGACATGGATTACTATTAGGTAAGTTTCTATTTGCGCATTAAAATGCACGATTATTTGTGTTTTTATTTTGTTTCAGATTTCGGTGTAGGAATCAGCTTCATCAACTGAAGACTTCAAACAAGGGTGGTTCCCTTCAATTATGAAGTGGCCGTTAAACAATTTTTTTCCATCAAATCTAGTCGAGTAGGGTATCAAATAAAAGATTTTAGCACTTTCAGAATCTGAAAAAGTCATTTTATGCATCAGGGGGTCCAGGGGGAGGCAAAATATACGAACAATATTTGTGTCCCCTCCCCTCGCACTTGGACATCTTTCTGATGAAATTATGAGCTCAAGGGTAACCATCCCATCCCGTCCGTGTTGACGGTGTCCATGGTGAAACAACAGTCGAGTGTCCACTCTTCACACAGCCGGAACTGGAAGAGACAGTCTTTCGTTGAAAGTGAGGAAGGCTCCAGGTCCAGATGGTGTTCCGGCTGAGGTGTTGCGGCTTGTCTGTCACCATTGTCCTGACTAGCTGCTCAGTACATTCAACGCTTGCCTACGGGACGGGGTTTGCTCGTTACGATGAAAGGTGGCGAGGCTCGTGCCGATCAGCAAGGGGAAGGGAAATCCCGAATCACCGTCTGCATACCACCCGTTGTGGATGCTAGACACGGCTGGGAAAGTGCTAGAGAGACTCATCAAGGGCAGACTCACTGACGCGATTCGTGTTGCTGGGGACCTATCTCCTTGGCAGTACGGCTTTAGAGCAGGACATTTTACCATTGATGTGATTGCAGAGGTGGTGAGCGTGGTCCAAAAGGCAGAGGCATATAGTCGCACCAAGCGACGGATCATCCTATTGATAACACTCAACGTCAGGAATGCCTTCAACTCCACTAGATGGGCTGATAATCTGGATACGCTGGAAACCCCTTTTCAGGTTCCAAAATATCTAATGCGGCTTTTGAGTGATTACCTGAAGGACCGAAGCCTGCTCTACGACACGGCACAGGGCGAACGAAGGATAGAAGTTACATCGGATGTGGCCAAGGGATCTATCCTTAGTGATGCCAGATGTGTCACGCTTGATCGACTACGCGGATGCTGTAGTGGCTCTGGTCGCCGAACGTACCGTTGAACAAGCGTCACTTAGGCTAGGTATGCTAATGCGCCGAGTGGGGGACTGGATGATTGCTCGCGGGTTCAGCTTAGTACTGGAGAAAACCAAAGTGTTCATCTTGACAAAAAAAGAGAATCCCTAGAGGAAGGATAATTTATTGGAGACTTACAAATCGAATGAAAGCCATCGGTGAAGTACCTGGGGCTACTGATTGACTCAAAGATGAGTTTCTCTGGGCAAATCAGGGCAACTGCTGAGAAGCCTGCTTCGGAAGTATTGGCTCTGAGTTGACTCATGACAAACGCAGGGGACCCAGTCCATCAAGAAGACGCCTCTTGATGAGTGCTGTAGGGTCAGTGCTTCTGTACGGAGTAGAAGTATGGGGCAACGCTCTCAGCAAGGAGGTAAACTGAAAACGTTTGGAACAGGTGCAGAGAAGAGGAGCACTGAGTGTTGCATCTTCGTATCCGACAGTCTCTGATTTGGCAGTGAGAGTTATTGCCGATCTGATGCCTATCGCCCTCCTTACAAGAGAGTGCCGCACTGTTTACCTGCATCGAAGCGAGGATGCGAGGAAGATGGTTGTTCGCGAGGAGAGACAGTGCTCGCTCAACGATTGGCAGCAGTCTTGGGTGAATTGCACGAAGGGAAGGTGGACTGCGCGCCTCATCCTGGATGTGAGACCGTGGCTAAATCGAAGGCATGGTGAGACTGACTTCTATCTGATGTAGCTTTTGAGCGAGCATGGGTGTTTTCAGCCCTCCCAGCACAAGAGTGGTAAGTCATCATCCTCCGATTGTCGGTTTTGCCCAGGGGAGGAAGATGATGCCAGCCACACATTTTTTGCATGCACAAAACGGGTCAGGCTGCGAAGGGACCTCTACAGGGAGAGGAGGGAGCTCACTCCGCATAATATAGTCGCACTGATGCTTGAATCGTTTGACAAATGGAACCAGGTGGCACATTATGTTCGGGCAGTCCTTGAAGGTAACAGGGAGTCGCTGCAGCTGGGGCGTTGGGGCTGGGGGATCGCTTGTCTGGCACTTCCTCTTCCGCTTTCCCCTTCCGCTAGAAGAAGAATCCCCCAGCTTGAAGGTGCCTCACGTCGTAACAAAACGAGACCTGGCCCGTAGTAATGTGTCAAACGGTTGCAGGCTATACCAGGCTAGGTTCTCAGGTTGACAGGGGAGGAATTTAGTGGGTAGTCCAGTTGCCTTCTTGCAAGCATGTGCATAAATGACATTCACCTCCCAAACACAAAAAAAAAGATAGTATACAGTGGCCCTTTCGTCATGTAAAGCTGAATACATGTGTGACGGTCACGACATATACAATAAGTAGAGGTCACTGACCACAGTAGCGAAGTTGCAGAACCACCGTCAGAGGATCGCTTCAAGTCACTCTTCATCTAGATCTGGTCGAGTCTGGACGTACCAAACGCTCTCCGTAATTATTCATATAAATGGCGCCGTCGTATTTAGTTTTGTAACTTTTTGTTATTAGTTAAATAAAGTTATATACAGTGACGACGCTATATTGTATTGTGTGATACCCACAACTGGTGACCCTAAATTCAGTGACACGTGGAGTTTCGTCGATATTTAAAGGAATCATGAAAAATAAAGGTAAGCTTGCCTGGTCCGAGCAGGCCAACGATTCTTTAATGCGCTGCAAACAGGCTATAGCTTCTGCAACAACCTCAGCTTTTCTCACACCCACTCAGTGGCTCGCTTTATGCACGAATACATCAAAACCGCCATAGGCGTAGTTTTGGATCAGCAGCTAACTGATGGTACAGAAGAAATATTCGAGCTACGATTGGGAGCTTCTAGCCATCCTCGCTGCAATCAGGCATTTCCAGCGCATTCTCGAAGGCAGGCAGTTCACCACCTATACAGATCATCGGCCGCTCACTCATGCACTCAAGCAACGATCAAAAAAAGCATCGCCTCGGCAGATTCGGCAAATATATTTTATATTGCAGTTTAATATCCAGCTGGAATACACACCTGGGGCAGAAAATGCTGTAGCCGACGCTCTCTCGCACGTGGAAACTGCCTTCATTTCTGCCACCTGCAACCTCAGCGTTATTAGCGCTGAGCAAGAGGAAGATGAACAGCTACCGCACCTATTAGATATCCCTCGTTTCAAGCTCCGACGCCTCGAGCTCAACGGATATTCATTGGCTTACACCAAACACAACAGCACTATCAAGCCCTACTTGCCAGTCTCACTACGCAAACAAGCATTCGACGCAGCTCACAATTTGTCACATCCGAACGCTCGTGCTACTGCTAAGCGCATCGACCTCAATTATTTATTTCAGTGGGCCAAGCAGTGCATCCCCCGCCAAAAGTCAGTTCATAGCCACAATAGGGCGGAGCTAGGAAATCTCAAAGCACCGGATCAAAGATTCGACCACATCCATTTGGACCTGATCAGAGTGCCACTCGCTGAAAACTGTTTAAGTATTATAGACAACTACACCCGTTGGCCGCAAGCAATACCAGTGCGTGACATGACAGGCGCAACTGTCGCCCATGCTCTTGTTGATAATTGGATATCCTGCTTTGGAATTCCACTCGAAATTACGACTGATCAAGGCACGCAATTCGAAGCTGAGTTTCACTGTGAACTATCTCGCCTCCTAGGAGCTCATCAAGTTCATACGACCTCTTACCTCCCCGAATCGAACGGCACGCACGCTCAAGGCTTCTCTCAGATGTACATTGTTTGCAGCCTTTGACAGTGCTCCAGAAATCTCCTGTCCGAAAGTACTTCCGACCGTACTCCTGTGTTTACGAACGACTTTCAAGGAAGACGTTCAGGGCTTGCCAGTAGAACTAGCCTTTGGGACATCACTTCGCATCCCCGGCGAATTTATGGATTCTCGTTCTGTCCCCGTTTGTACTCTGGCAGATTTCTTTACCGACCTCCGTCGCCTGTTCAACGCCATTCGCCCAGTCCAAGCTTCCAGACTTGTCAACTATCGCCCTTTCGTTTTCAGAGACTTAGCCACTTGCGAATACGTTTTTCGCCAAATAGACTCAATCAAAAACCCACTGAAGCAACCGTGCTCCGGTCCTCATCGAGTGATAAAGCGTATTGACTAGCGCGTTTTCGCCGTAGATGTGAATAGCATAGTAAAAACATTATCGACCGATCAGCTGAGGCCCATTTACATCGCTGCAGCAGATTTAAGGCATCCAGTAAGCAGAGATTCACAAACGTCCACTCCAGTCGATTCACGGTCCTCCGTTCCAGAGCCTGAGACTTCACAGCTTACGCCACAGCTTAGCAGCTCACCGCCTCATTCGCCAACATCCGCCGCTCCTTCGTTACCTGCTCAGCTTCCATCACCGGCGTTTGATTTTCATTCCCCTTCATTGGAGAGGAAGCAGCTGTAGCGTCATCACTTCCACAGTCTCGGCGTAAACAAAGAATTATACCAAGGGATATTTTCACGTGCCTTGGTTGAGATGCAAACACACGCACATGCAGAGTGTGGATACGTCGTATCAGGCATCATAAGCGTGTTTTCCTTTTGATCGTTATTCGTTCCTTGGCGATGCTTGAGTTCTTTGCAGCGAGCATTAAGTGAACAGAGAGTTGCGGTACATGCGTCGCAGCATGTGGTACTTTATTCCACGAGCAGTAAGACGCGCCTTTCAATTTACATTCATCCTAGCCTAACTTGTCTCTTGTGAAATGTAAATTGTAGTTTCTGTTCGCGAATAAATTTATTAGTGTTAATGAAGTACCATTTCATAACCCTAAATATGGCGCTCTCAGCTACTTCACAAGAGGCACTGTGGTGGGTCGGACTTATCACTCAACTTGGTCAAAAGAAGTGGCAACTTTAAGTCCTGCGTGAAAACCAAAGCACAATTGTGATCGCCTCAAATGCAGGGTTCTATCCCAGAACCAAACATATTGACATACGAGTACGTCATCATACAGGATGCACTCAACCAAGATCAAATAAAAGTCGATTAAATAAGCACCACTGAGCAAGTTGCAGATTTTCCTACAAAATCCCTCGACAAGACCAAGCATGCACAATTCAGAGAAGCAATGAGAGTGCAACAAGAACCATCGTCCTAAGGAGGAATGTTAGAGTAATCCTATAATCCGAATTATTCATTGTCACACTGTTATTTATCTTGTGTGTACTTCATAACCTATTTTAAATAAAACTTCACTTCTGTCATAGTCACCAAGCCGACCACACGTATTTTCCTTCTTCTCTGCTTATACTATCAAATACTTACCAGTTTGCAAATCCACCCTATGTCAATATTTTTGTAACCATTATTAACTGTAACATAAATATATCTACTTTACAAAATGAAAGATGAATTTTTCAGTTGTATTAATCAGTAACAGTTTTATTCACTATTATCATTATGTTTGTTCTCCATTGGAAAAAAATTAAAAAGTATTAATAACAATCGTATTAATAGTCGTCAGCATTTATATATATGTGTAAATAGTATGTTGATGCACACTCTATTTTATCCTATACAATTACATTATTGTATTTCTGTTGGTAAATTTCTCTATTACATATTTGCATAAGTTTAAATATTTCCAAGATTGTGTTAACTGTTTTGTACACAAATTTTATTTCTTTTTCTAACTATTTCGGTATGAAAAACTTGATAATATACACTTCATGCAATTATTTAAATACGTAATAAATAATGGATTAGACAATGTGTAGCGTCTAGATGCAATAAGTAGTATTTATTGCTCACATGTGTTTTATTTCTTTTTTGTTTGCATTGTAAAAATTATAATATTTAGTTAATGTCAGTGGAAAATTGCATATATAGTGTAGCATCATGTCACCATTCGACTCTTATTGAAACAGTTGGTAAATCAGCGGAGCGGGCACAAAAATGAGTGAACGTTGCACTGCAGACAATATTGAATGGATATACCACGCGTTTGGAAGCATACATAATGGAGAAGATATCTCCTCAACCATCTATAAAATTGAACATATCTCAGTGGCCTATACTGAGGAACCTAGAGCTTAGTAATCCAAATTTCCATAATACAGAATGCGTCGATCTTTTATTAAGTGTCGAACATTTCTACGACACTTTATCAATCGGCCATATAAAACTAGGCAGCGAACTCCTAGTTCTGCAAAATACGATTCTTGGCAGAATAGTGGCGGGCAAAATTGGCACAGACCAATCTTCTCCTGTTATGTGTGGAGTTCTTGCAGAAGATCAACAGTTAAACACCACAATTTTGGAAGCTGGAGCAAGTAGTGGAGAACAAACCACAGTATACTTCTGCCGAGAAATCATTTGAAACATATTTTTGCCAGACGACACAAAGAACACGTGATGGCCGATTTTTGGTGAGACTTCCTTTCAATAATGACCCTGAACATCTAGGCGAATCAAGGAATATCGCCACTCGCAAATTCTTTGGTATGGAATGGAGGCTTCAACGGGATTCAGAGCTGAAGCGTCAGTATGAGGAGTTTATGAACGAATACATCAACCTTGGTCATACGCAGGAGATAACGCCTCAGCCGGTGAACGTCCACTATATTATCTGCCTCATCATTATGTCCTGAAACCAGATATTAGCACTACTAAACTCAGAGTAGTATTCGATGCTTCCTTCAAAACAGCTACAAATGTCTCGTTGAACGATATACTGCACACTTGGCCAACTGTTCAAGACGAGTTATTTCAAATTTTGCTTTGTTTCCGACTGCATCATTATGTTTTCACAGCCGATATTAAAAGGATGTATCAGAGAATTTGCTGAATCCTGACAACCGTAAATACCAACTGCTGATCTGGAGAAATAATTCAAATCGCCCACTACAGTATTATCAGTTGAACACCGTAACATATGGGACGACGTGTGCTCCATATTTGGGAACTAAATGCCTCCAACGAACTTGCTCAAGTGGAAATTCAGCGGTATCCACTAGCTGGCAACATCCTGCAATGACATTTTTATATGGATAATGTCATGAAAGGTTCAAATCTCCAGACAGAAGCCGTTCAGGCACATGATGAATTAATCAAACTCCTATTAAGTGCAGGGATGAAGCTCCACAAATGGTGTGCCAGCCACCGTCGGCTGCTACACAATATCGTTTCTAACGACAAAGAGGTGCAGCTGGACTTTAACAGTCACACTGCGGATTTCATCAAAACCTACGACCTAATATGGCTTCCTAAGGTGGACTATTTTCTAATAAGGATTAAACTCGAGCCAAAAAATAACAAAATCCCAAAAAGGACAATATCCTCTGATATTGCCAGAATGTTCGATCCACTAGGCATATGGGGCATGTCATTGTCACGGTACAACTTTCGCAAAAGTTTACTAGCGGTGCAGAAGGTACAGTTCTTTAGACATGTTTTTCCAAAGAAAGTCCCAAAGCGAACGCAGTTACACATATTCTGTGACGCTTCAGAAAGAGCGTATGGAGCAGCAGTCTACACTCGAACTACCTTAATAGACGGTAGAATTATTGTACGTCTTTTATGCGCCGAATCTCGAGTAACCATTCCCCGCTTGGAACTCTGTGCAGCCAAATTAGGAGCAGAGCTGGCCCACAGAGCCAAGACCGCTCTACATATGGATGAGATGATACGTTTTTTTTCTGGAGTGACTCCGAAATCGTTCTCGGATGGACCAATGCCACAGCGTCATATTACAACACGTTCGTTGCAAATAGAGCATCAGCAATTCAATCACTTTCAATATTAAGTCAATGGTGGTATGTTGCGTCAAAAAGCAACCCAGCTGACATCATTTCACGAGGAATCACGCTAGCGGAATTCACTGGCTGCATCATTTGGTTATACCGACCTCCCTTCTTGCATGCAGCTGGAATACTATGGCCCCCAGAATATACGAAGAGACCATCATGTGACCTAGAGAAGAGGAAGGCAAAACTAATTATAGCGGCAACGATCGTCACAACCGTTAATTTTATTGACAATATTCACTATGGTAACTCCTTTAAAAAATTACAGAGAATCATCACATATGTGCTAAGGTTTACCAAGCGCATTAGTTAAAGTTTGCGATCCGATACAGTGGTGGCAGGATCACTCAGAAATTATCCCAAGCGCTGAAGGTCATCGTTAAATATATCCAGCAGGACGAATTTCGTGATGAGATAAATAATTTGAGTCATCAAAAGAGTCTCAAAAACGACAGTCCTTTAACTGGTCTAACCCCTTTTATCGACGAAAAGGAAATACTGCATGTTGGGAGAAGACTAGCGGCATCAAGCCTATCATTCGATGCGAAACATCCGATACTGCTACCCTACATGCATCCACTGTTTAAATTGCTGATGACCGACATTTACCAAGACAACTGTCGTCTTGGGCCACAGGCACTACTTACGATCACACGGCAACGTTTCTTGCCAATAAATCATTGGCACGACCCATTGTGCAGCGATGCATACGATGCACTCAAGCGAACCCACAGCTGCTTTCTCAGGTCAAAGGAAACCTACTATCAACACGTGTGTAGCCTGCGCGGCCGTTTATTATTTCAGGAGTGGACTTCTCGGGGCTGATGATCATTCGTTACCGTGGACGAGGAACGTGTGCGCAAAAGGAGTACATTGCCATATTTTGTTGTTTTGCCACTAAGGCAGTACATTTAGAGCTGGTAAGCGATCTTAGCACCGAAGCATTCATCGGCTCCCTTAAACGATTCATCGGCAGACAAGGCCGCTGTAGAAATCTGTACTGCGACAATGCAACAAATTTCAAGAAAGCTCATAATCAGCTTAAGGAATTAGCTACGTTCTTACATTCCAAAAAATCTCTCTCTTGAGAGCCGCCATATGAAATACCTGAAATATAGATTTCCACTTTATATCACCTCGTGCGCCCCATTTTGGTGGTCTGTGGGAGGCAGCAGTTAAATTGGCCAAATATTTGCTACACCGAGGAGCTTCATCAGCAACTTTGACATATGAAGAGCCACAAACTCTGGTGATGGAAATCGAAGCCATCCTCAATTCGAGACCATGAACACCACTACCAGAAGATCCTGATGATCTCTCAGCACTGACGCCAGGCCATTTTCTCATCGGAGAGCCTCCAACAGCTTTCGTAGATGCCACGGCAGAACCAGTAAAAGGCGGATTGCTTATGAGATGGAAACTTGTAAGCCATATTAAGCACAAATTCTGGAGATGCTGCTCAGAAGAACGCCTGAATCAATTGCAACATCATAAGTGGAAACAGAACTGCCAGAATTTTCAACCGGGTATGTTTGTTATCATCAAGGAGGACAACATGCCGGTAATCAAGTGGCCATTAGGACGAATTACAAAAATGTTTAAAGGCAATGATGGCTTCGCGCGAGTGCCCGACTTCTTCAGGTGTTATAAAGAGAGCCATATATCGACTTGCTCTACTCCAACTTGGCGAAGACACACACCGTGAAGAAGGTGCATCCACCCTGGGGATCCAAAGAGTAACCCAAAAAACGGAACAATGGGACATCAATTGTCTCACTACTTTTGGCCTATCTGATAGTACCTTTGGTAGACGTAGACCCCGTTAAGGTGTCAACATTTGGACCACATCCAGGACTGCATTTCCAATTATTAGGTAATGCATATTTATCGACAAGTGAATGGAAGCTCGTAATCTACTATGATTTAGGGTCATATTGGACCGAACTTACAACGTTAGAAAACGGATCGAAGATGTTACGACAGCTTTGTGAGCAGGGAACATTTATGACCAGTTGCTTGATGCTAAAGGACTACTTCATACGTTTGCAAAATGAACTTACAAACATCAACTGATTGCTAAAGGTTCAAAGCAAAAGAGGAGCTTTCAACATTGTTTGTAGTGTAACGAAATCGTTGTTTGGTGTTCTGGATGAAAAATATGCTAACCAGATAACTCATAGGTTCCAAGGCGTAAAAGGAAATCAAGAAAAATTGTACGAGTACTCTTTATTAAAGAATCAAACATCCATCATCGATTCTACGTTGAAAATCAACAAGCGAAGTGAAGAAACTGTCCAACAAAGGTTCAAGGTGATTGAGGAGGAGCTAGATTAATTAACCAACATTGTTAAATGTCCCAATTAGGAAGGAAACCAAAGTGAGGTGACCAATCTAATCACGATGTTGTCGTTTCAAATGACGCTAATTGCTATCAATTAGCAACGCATTCAGGCCTCCATAGTAAGTATAATCACTGATACCCAACACGGAAATTTCAACCCATTATTGCTGTCGCAGTAGCAATTGAGCGTAGCGATATCTAACATCAAAGAGCATACAATACGTTTTCCAGCAGCTAACGACAACTTCGTAGGACCGTTTAGGGTAGCATCAATTAGCGCCAGACTAATCGAAGACTTTTTTTATATTTGAATTCAAGATCCCACTCATTAATACAATTACCTTCGATCTCTTTAGACGTTATCCCATATCTATAGCAAGACATAGCCGACTAATAGCGATAATTCCTCGCACCCGATACTTGATTATCAGTCAACACCGTTATTCGTATTATCCAAGCACAGAAGAAGAATACATAAAATGCATCCAGATGGAACCATCTATTCACATGTGTCAACAATCTCACCCACTGTACTACAAGGAAGCAAACATCAGCACTTGTGAAGTCATGCTCTTAAAGGGTATTCCATCCCTAGTCGAATGCAACATAACGGAACTCGAAAATTCAGCCTTGTGGAGTCAAATCCTCTTTTCGAATGAGTGGATTTATGCATTGACCAATCGTACAGTGGTTCATGTCGTCTGCGGTGGTAAACTCTCAACTCTAACTTTGGAGGCCTCCGGTATTATCAAAATTGAGTCAGACTGCACACTCAAATCCGGTACGGTCACCATTCAGGGCCGTCAAATGTAGACAAACAAATTTAGTACTTCTTATACACGAGTCCATTTACCCACCATGAACATCAAAACAGTCAACAATTCACTCAACAAATCCTCGCAAGGCTACCGAGCCTAGCCTCAGAACTAGAAGAGCTTAAACGACAATTACACACTAAGAATCTATTGACTTTAATGAACTGGACAATCATGATATTCATCAATAAACGATTGGATATCTCAGCCTCGCATTCATTATTTCACTGGCCATTCACCTTATTTTTAAATGGCGGAGTCATCAGCGCACCACAGCCTGCCAGTGAGCCAAGCTTAAGGTTGAAGGGACTGTTCAACGCGGGGACGATGTTCGAGAACAGCTTCTTAAATACTAATAATTTAATAATAGTATTTAATAAATTGTAAATCAGCTCCTTGTACTATCAAAAATCAAGCATAAATTCCTATCTCTTACATTTTCTAAACGCATCAAATTCTCACCATCATAATTGCATTGTAATTAAAGTTATCATACAAACTCACTGGAATGTCTATGTAAGATGATGCGTGTTTTGTCTGGCGCGCATGAAATACTTACATATCTATGAATTTATCTTGTGCGTGTTGAACAAAAGATTCCCACACCGAGCGCAACGTGATCTATTAGTCTGTAAGACACATGAATTGTGTTTCGCTTGCAAATTTGTGGGAACAACATTCAGGTGAGCTTAGCAATTTGCATGTGAGCAAAATGATTGTGAAATAGATATAAGTGAAGGGATTGAGTCAGTCAAGTTTGACCATCGAAAGATACAAGTTAGTTGTAATCCTTCTAAATTTATTGAATTAGCTGATACAAGCATCGGAGAAAGTCGATTTATATTGGTACGTTTGGTTGTTTCAGTACAAGAACTAAGGCAACAGGACTTAGGCATAAGGCCAAAGTTTTTTTTGAATTAACCCATCGCATCGTTGTCTCAGTACAAGAACTGAGACAACAGAGCCGAGGCAAAATAGCCACGACTCAAAACAACGCCTATATGCAAAGACTGCTACGGTCCATCCTTCCAAGCGAGTAATTATTTAAGGTGTCAACTTTCGTTAACTAGTCCAACTATCAGGGTGTAAAAAGCCCCAAGCATCAATATACGAACAAATAAGTTCATTCCATTCTTGACTCTTTTATGATGAATATGTGTGTAGTCTATCAAATGCTTACCAGTTTTCAAATCAACCCTATGTCATTATTTTTGTAACCATTATTAACTGTAACATAAATGTATCTATAGCAAAAAATAAAAGATGAATTTTTCAGTTGTATTAATCAGTAACAGTTTTATTCACTATTATCATTATGTTTGTTCTCCATTGGAAAAAAATTAAAAAGTATTAATAACAATCGTATTAATAGTCGTCAGCATTTATATATATGTGTATATAGTATGTTGATGCACACTCTATTTTATCCTATACAATTACATTATTGTATTTCTGTTGGTAAATTTCTCTATTACATATTTGCATAAGTTTAAATATTTCCAAGATTGTGTTAACTGTTTTGTACACAAATTTTATTTCTTTTTCTAACTATTTCGGTATGAAAAACTTGATAATATACACTTCATGCAATTATTTAAATACGTAATAAATAATGAATTAGACAATGTGTAGCATCTAGATGCAATAAATAGTATTTATTGTTCACATTTATTTTATTTCTTGTTTGTTTGCAATGTAAAAATTATATTATTTAGTTAATGTCAGTGGAAAATTGCAAATATTGTATGTTCTATTTACTATTAATCGTAGATTCTTTAAAATATCAATAAATTTATTGGTTTATTTTGACTTTAGGCATACTACACATATTGTTGATAATTATTTGATTTTAAATACAATATAATCGAGTGAAAGTTGGTGGGAGAACAAATTTTTTTCGTATTTCTTTCAATTGTGAATTGCAACTTTTTTTGAAGTTTTCTAGTATAGACTTTCTTCCGTTGCAAATGAATAACTTGTTATTATTTACTTTGATATAAAAAAGGGTTAATGTACAATATTATGTGAGATTTGAGTTTAGATAAAATATTTTAATTAAATTTACTTGAAAGATTTATTCAGTTTTCTTTTCTTTTTAAGAATTTTTGAATTTATGTTTATGTGTTTATAAAACTGAAATTATAATTATATTTAATAATTTCCTTTAATTTCAATGTTATATATTCGGATTTTGCTTAGAGTTTAATATTTCTTGTAATATCACAGCCATACTGAATTAATTTATTAAGATATTTTTTTCATTTTCTTAAATTTTTCATATTTTTTTGTTTGTTTGTGTTGCTTTTTGTGTTAGGGCAATTTTTATTGTTTTTCAATCGTTTGTTTTTGACTATACATTATCATTTTTGGTTGAAATAATTGAGCAAAAATTTTTCATACTTGATATCGAGTAAAAAATTTAAGGCTTATGAATTTATTTAAGACCATTTCGCTTATTTTAATAAGAACGAATTTATGTTTGTAAAGATTTAATTTTAGGAGTTTGTTTGGTTGTTCCTTTTGGTCGATCTAAACTTTTAAATAATTTGGGATTTAATTAATTTTTTCGGCTTTCTTCCTGATTATAAATATAAATAAAAAATTAATGAAATATATGCTATTCTGGTTGATCCTTGAATTTAGTTGAAGCATTTAAATAAAAGAACTTAAAAATTTATTTCAGTGTCAGGATGATGATGCCATTGTTTGGAAAGATTTGACACATTATCTCAATATGAAAAGCAAAAGCAAATAGATGGCACATATGAACGTGGGGATTTACAAGCTTATTACAATTTTATAGGGTAATTCATAAAAGTGAACAGCTCATAAAATTTCAAAGGTCGTTTGTACATTCATTAAATTTGGAGGTGGGTAATATGTGGTCCCTGTTCATGCATTTTCAATGTTAGGTGTCTCTAATAAAATATATTTTCGGTATGAATTACTTAAGGTGAAAATATAATTAGAGAAATAATACGATTAAACGTTTGGCGGCGATGGTCGGCTTCAAGGCTTTTGAATTTGGAATGTGCAACAAAATACTCGTATGTGTGTCAAGGGCTTGTAAAGGTTTTTAAGGTAATTTCTATTTCAAGGTTCATTTCGGATAAATTTCTGGTCGGGAAAATTATTTTAATTAGTGCCAGCCGATAATTAAATGGAAGTTTATAGGTGATTTGAGGTTGCGTTAATTATTCTTAGAAATTTGCATCAGATTCAAAATATTTGTACGGGTGCTGGTTTGTTTTCAGAATAATTCAAGGATATGAGGTAAAGCTGTGTAGGATGAGAACGTAAGCAAAAGGTCAAAATACAAATTCATACGTAAATTCTCAGTGTCCTAAAATGTGAAAATACATTTAACAATAACATATTGCCCATTTTTCATTTTGAAGTTAACGGCAGAAAAATTTTTCATCATATTTAGATTTATACAAAATTTAAGATAAATTCATACTTAATTAAATATAATTTCTAGACTTTTTTGTTCTAGATCTGACCGCATGTCCTTCCTTCTTTATTAAAGAAATTCTTATGTTTCCATTGTGTTCAAAAATTTTCAATATCATCATCTTGTTTTTAGCAAAATTGTTCCTAATTCGATAATTATAGTATTCGTGGTCAAATACAACTCAATCGAAATGAAATTCATCCGAAAATTGGATGTCATAATACTTCTCATAGCGGAGGCCTACATTAAAAAAAATTTCAATGAGAGAGTTATGCAGACTTTTTGCTGTATAAATTCAAACGTTCGACAAAAAGGACTCTCAGCATTTTTTTTTTGTGACGGAATGATTGAAAAGAATTGCCTCCCAATTCTTTTTCCTAGCAAGTATTACGCATTTCCGTTAAAATATGTGCATATTTCAGTCATAGCGATTTTTTACATAACATGTAGAATTTATCACGATTTCAGATCAAATCAATTCTAAGGATCAGATTGCACAGAGTGAAATATACATTAAACGTGTTTGCTTGATTTTGTTCGGTACGGTAGTGGACGTACTATGTATTATAGTAGTGTTACAATAATTATAAATTATTAATTCACCGGAACATATAACTGTTCTGGCGTCTGGTTAAGGACCTCAACGTAGATTTGGTAGCAAACTACCTTATTCTCGTTAGCCATCCTTAGCAATAAATATACATGCAATTATTATTTATAGTAAACTTCACTTAAAACCTACAATTTCGTGTATAGTAGTTAAAAATAAAAATCCAACGTTATAAAACCATGGATCCATTTTATAGCTTTTCCCTGGTCCGCTTCCCAAAAAGAAATAGTTATCATATATTGCATTGTTTCGCGACTTTGATCAGAATCTTATCTTCCTTTTGCCCCCACATCCACCTATGAAGCCACTTCCCATTATATTTTCGTCCTCCTTCTGTGGTATCCTTTCAACTTTCCCATTCATTGGTGCTGGATTTGTGTGGCTGCGTTTCTAATTGTTTTCACCAACGTCTGCTATGAGATTTGGAGCTGATGTAACGGCTGGTCACAGGGATGCTGTAGCCGTGAATGCTTGGCGTCGTTTCAGGACACGTGATTTGTGCAATTCACCCTTGTTGCATGGCACAACGGTTCCTTGGTTGATGGGGATTTGTTTGGCGGTGCCATTGTTGTTACCAATTAACGTCCCAATCATTTTACTGACTGAGAATTTACGTTGTTTTACAGGACGACCTCGAGAATCGATTAGCAAACGCTCGAACGCTTTGTATAGGCTGGGAGTATTTTCGGCGACAGACACTTCACAAAATCCAATAGCATGTGATGCTGCTAATGAGGCGCCTTCTTGTTCGGATACCTGAAAGGATAATAGAGAAGAAAATAAATGATTAGATAACCTTTTACTCAATTCAATTTTTTGCTCGTTGAAGCATTGTAACATAATTCTTACAAAAGACCAATCAATGCCAAACAATTTTTTTTTATAATATTTCATCCTTTTTGGATAACGAAAGAACGATGAAAATTTTGCTTTGTTTCTATAGAGTTGATAAAACAATAAATTGCGCTTCATAAAAGCTTCTTCATGAAATTTATTTGAAATACTGCTATATTAGAAAAACCTTCGTCATCGATATGTCCTTGTTTGAAGGACCTTTGTATTAAATGAATTTATTTGGGAAAATTATCGACAAGGATTCATATATTCTTTTCAATTTCCATCTATTCCTTCCATACTAACAGCCTTAATGTTAACTTCGGAGAAAATAACTGTTGTTAAGGCCACACACATTCTTCGTTGTTTTACATAAGGATAATTGAAATTTTTTGGGACGTATTATTACAGAGAGACTAAATTTTTAAAGTCATTCTTCTTAAGAAAACAGCCGTTTTAATTGAGTTGCGATGTTGATTTACCTTTTGTTTGGCATTTCCTCGAATTGAAAGATTGTTTTTGAAGCATTATATATTGAAACCTAATATCCTGGAAGCCAAACCAAGATGGCTGTTCAATGAATTGAATTTATTCTTAGCCATGGACATGTATATGTATAATATTTCTAAGTATTGTGAAAAAATATTAGATAGGGATAATAAAGTATGAAATGAATTCGAAGAACTTTAAATGGAGCTGAAAAGCTCTTCAGTTCCTTCTAGGCCAGTTTATTGCCGAAAGTTACAATTTAGCCAAAAATCCTAGAATTGGGACAATTACGGGAGACTTTAAAGAATAATGTTTTACAGAAATTAAATTTTTTGCGATGTTGAGGAGCATAGTAAACTAATTAGGAGTTTCTTTGGTTATCTGAAACAAAAAATTATATTTTTTAAATATTGGTTTTTTACTTTAGCAATACAGCCCCTTTTGGGCCTTCGCTTAGAGATAGTTAGAGTATCCCATTATCTTGATCGAATGCATCGGCACTCTGAAAGGTGATATGGTCAGTACCACACTTTTGCCGTGTGCCCGTCTTATAGTCCCTCCAAAGAAACACTCGATTCCAATCTCGTTGCTGCCAACAATACTCGAACCAGAAACGTTCGGATAATGGGGTGAGTGCCCTAACCACTACACCACGTAGACTACTAAATAAAAGATAAGGCTCCTAAAAATAAAAAAAAATCATCTGATCTACTATTCCTCTCAGAACCCATGGAAAACGGAACTTTTTTAAAAATAAAGACAAAAACTCAATATTCCCGCAAATCTCATTTATTTTATTCAAAATAGTCTCCTTCCGCATCACCACAACATTTTGCATGATCAATTAACTTATCGAATGAGTTTTTGAGATCATTTTTATCCATCGACTTTAGTATGTCGGTCCTCGCTCTTTGGATGGCCTCTACGTCGGCATAACGTTTTCCTTTCATAGGCAAGTGCAATTCGGAGAACAATTAAAAGTCGCACGGAGGCAAATCCGGTGAGTACGGTGAACAGTTGATGGTTAAAATGGAATTTTCGATCGAAAAATTCGTGATCCAGTTCGATCGATGAGACGGGGCATTATCATGCAACAAACGCCAGCACCCTTTTTCACGGTATTCTGGCCGCACACGAAGAATACGGCTGAGCAAACGCTTTATAACACCAAGATAAAACACAACAGTAATCGTTTGACCAGGTGGAACGAATTCACGATGGATAATACCCTCCGAATCGTAGAAACGAATCAACATTGTCTTCACCACTTTTGTCTTCAGCACTTTGACGCTTGGTTTCGGGACCATATTGAAAATACCATGTCTCGTCACCAGTCACAATCGAATATTTCAAGTTTGGGTCCTTTTTTGACTCTTTAATCAAATCCTTCTAATGTTGAACTTAATATTTGCTCTTTGCTCGAAGTTCATTTTTCGACCGATGCCACAAACACACTCACTTTAAGCGCGATATTTTGGTTTCCATTGAACCAAATGTCATAAAATTTTGACAGGATGTCAGTTAAAAATGGAAATTTCTATTGTAACGAAAAAGTTCCATTTTCCATGGGACACACTGTGTAATTCTTACAGAAATTAAATAAGTCAACACTGTGTTCGTCACAGTCTTCCAATTAGATATTTTGAAGTCAGGTGTTCTATTGCGATATTCTATTACTATCAGATTATGTCACATTTTGTGAACTGTCAAACTTTCAACTGTGCGACGATTCCTTTGTAGCCTCGTTTTTGGCTATTTCATGCAAATAAAATCTCAATTCAATTTTTTTTTCTGCTCAGTATATGAAATACATTAGATTGACCTTCACAAAGAAACACCTATAGTTTGATTTACGCAGCACTACTTTTACGCAAGTATATTTTTTTAACCAACAAATTTACCTTAACTGACGATTAACTTTTTATGCGCAAAATCACTGAACGCAGTCTCATTCCATGCGAAGAGATGGGTGGGTAGATGAATGAATTGCTTACAAGAGCACTGATCATTTAGATTTTAAAAATATGCAAACATGTTGAAAAGACGGAAGTTTGCGCGTGTCAGCAGGATTTTGTACTTTACTTATCGCAGACATCAATAATGAGCAAATTCAAAAAATTTTTCAATGATTTGATTTCTGATTCCATTTTAAGCGGTCGCTATTTTGTGACAGAATTGCTGATATTGACAGGATAGGATCTTTATATTTTTGTCACTCGACGGAACTGAAAATTTTTGTAAAATCCCATCAAAAATGCTCTGTCTGATTTGTTAGAAAGCCCATATAAAGGGTTTTCCAATAAGAGGTGTTATTTCGAATAGCCCGCTATTTCGGTAGGTGTCTCTTTTGAAGCTGTTATTTTTTGACATTTGACAAGTAAAATCTACGCCATTAATAATAATGGAACGATACATGCTTCAACAATGCATTGAAATTATTAAAATTCACTATAAAAATGGTAAAAATTTGGCAGAGACGATTCATAAAACTCGAATAATTTTGGGTCGTCGTGAACCACCTTGTCGAACCACAATACAGAAATTGGTGGGAGCTGTTCGGACAATTTAGTGATGTGAAGAATAAAACTCGAACACATCACTCTAGTACAGCCGAGAATATTGCTGCTGTAGCCGAAAGTGTTGAAGAAAACCCATGTTTGTCCATACCTCGTCGTTCTAGGGAATTAGGCATTCCACAGACGTCATTACACCGTATTTTGCATAAAGATTTGGGTCATAAGGCTTATAAAGTTCAGTTAACATAAGAATTTAAGCCGGTCGATCATCAACAACGTCTTGTCATTGCTGATTGGGTCCTTGAAATGCATGAAAATGATCCGGAATTCCATCGAAAAATCATCTTGAGTGATGAGGCCCATTTCCAGCTCGGTGGTTTCATCAACAAGCAAAATTGTCGCATCTGGGGCTCGGAAAACCCAAGAGTCATTGTTGAAAAGCCTCTCTATCCTCAACGTGTGATTGTTTGGTGCAGTTTATGGTCCGGCGGAGTCATTGGACTTTACTTTTTCGAAAATGAGGCTGGAGCAACAGTTACGGTGAATGGATTGCGCTATCGAGAGATGATTAATGATTTTTCATGGCCGAGATTAGATGGTATTGATCTGGGCAGCGTTTACTTTCAACAAGACGGCGCTACGTGCCACACAAGCAACGAAGCCATTCATCTTTTACGAGAAAAATTTCGGGTCCGTGTTATCTCTCGAAGAGGTGATCACAATTGCCCACCGAGATCTTGTGATTTAACCCCTTGCGAGTTCTTCCTTTAGAGCCACGTGAAAGAAAAGGTCTACGCCAACAGCCCAGCGTTGATTCAAGACCTCGAAAATGGAATTCGTGAGGCTATCGGGGACATAGGGCAGCCACTTTGCTATTTGGTTACGAAAAATTTCATGAAAAGGATATGGTTCTGAAAGCGTGGACGTGGTGGTAATTTGCCTGATGTTATTTATCAATATTAACAACATACCTTCCATTTTATAATGAAATAAACTTCCGATCATTTATATAGAAAGATAGCATTTTTCTTTTAATATCAAAATAACACCTCTTATTGGAAAACCCTGTTTATACTCGTAGAAACGAAGTTTGAAATCCTCATAATGAGCATCCAAGCAGCCACAACAGCAACGACGGCAGCAGCATTATTATCGGACCAAGCTAGATGTAGTCCTAATCAAGATTGTGATCTATTTCTACATTCAGGTTGGCTGGACCCTGTTTTAGATCTACATGGTTCAACATTGCACCTGTGGGTATCACACAATACAATACAAGCGTTGTTGATGTATATAACTTTATTTGACTTAATAACTAAAAATAATCTCGTATCGGCGCGTACACGGTCGGAATCGCGTATTGCGTGCATCAAATGGCGTCATCGACTGATTGTTGCTTCTCAACTCTTGCGTTGTTGTCTGATTCTCTTTTAAGCGTTGCATCAGCTCTGGTGGTGAGTTCATAACATCGAAACCTTATAGCGGCGAGCTGCTGCGTCCCCACAGTACTACCTCCTGAGTTATGTTGTTCACGATATGACATTTAGCTGATGGATATGTGCGCGTGATGCTTGGTGGCGCTGGATTAATTGGTATCCAGGGCTTAGGCGATTGCGGCATGGTGGATTGGAATTCACAGTTTGGATGAGACGATGTGATCGCTGCAGCACTTGTTTGGCTAATTTCGGGGTAGCTGTTCGCAGTTGGGGCTTTTTCGAGGAATGCGGGGTTCAATTGCTCGGTGGAGACGTTTATTGAGCGCCCGTTTACGTCAATTTCTTATATTACTTCTGATAATCGATTTAGTACTTTATGAGGGCCGGTAAATGGTTGCAATAGGGCTCTGCATATGGCGAAGGAAGACGTGTGAGCAATTTCTTAAGTTTTTGTGGTGGAATGTTGGTGAATTGCTGTGGTTGGATGTTGGCGCGGGTCGAAGTTCTTGCATCGTTTGATGGAGGTCATTTGAAAACGTGTGAGTACTTATTGTTTCGTTGCTGGGTATGAAAAATTCACCTGGAAGCATAAGCGTTGTCCGGTATACCATTGCTGCTGAGGATGTACCAATGTCTTCTTTTACTGTGTTTCTAAGGCCCAACAACACTGTCGGGAGTACGTCAACCCAGGCTGAGTTCTTTGTATGGCACATGAAAGCTTGTTTCAAGGATTGATGCCATCGTTCAATCGCCCCATTATACGAGGGGTGGTATGGTGATGTTCTGGTGCGTTTGCAGCCGATGAAGTTAGCTAAAGCTGTGAAAAATGACGACTCAAACTGTGTGCCATGGTCCTTAGTTACAGTCTGTGGGGCTCCAAACCGTGCCACCCAATTGTTGAAAAACGCTTTGGCGACTGATTCGGCCGTTGATCGCTAAGCGGAACTGCCTCGGGCCAACGTGAAAATGGATCCATTATAGTGAGGGCTTATTTGAATCCCTGGCAAGGAGTAAGTGGTCCTACTATGTCAAGGTGGAAGTGTTGAAATCTTTCAGCTGGAACTGCAAAATGCTGAGGTGAATTTCTTTGATGTTGGCCTACTTTGGAGCGCTGGCATGGGATGCAGTTTCGTGCCCATTGATGTGTATCTTTTCGCATGCAGGGCCAGAAGAAACTTCGGGAAACAGTTTTGTATGTGGCGTGGCCGCTCGGGTGTGATGGATAGTGGAACGCATTGAATATTTTTTTGCACGGAAACTGGTACAAAAAGGCATGTTCTTTCTGTCGATGTACCGCAGTATAGCTCAGATCCACCATTGAAAGCGATGAGTTTTAATTGAAGAGATGACGTGTTGTTCCTTAATAGGGCTTGCAGCTCTCTATCTGAGTTTTGATGATGTATTAATTCGTCAACTTCAACGGACACGGGCATTGATATGGTCTCGAGGCGTGACAAAGCGTCTGCAACACAGTTTTTACTTCCAGTGATGTGTCTAATGTCCATTGAGAACTGGGATATAAAGCTTAAATGGTGGAGCTGTCGAGGTGATGTCTTGTTGGGGTTTTGTGAGGACGCATAGACGAGCGGTTTGTGATCCGTGTATATTATGATCCGTGTATATTATGCCTTCTGGCGCGTGGTGAAAATGACAAATACTGCTGTAAATTGCTAACAGTTCGCGGTCATACGCGCTGTATCTCTTTCCTGGGGGTGGTACTTTTCTTTGATAGAAAGCCAATGGGAGTCATTGGCCATTTTGACGTTGTTTCAAGATGGCCCCAATAGCGTTATCAGATGCGTCTGATACCAGCCTCGTAGGTTTTACTTGCTGATAGTGTACGAGTAAAGCTGCATCTGCCAAACAGTTCTTGCAGTCAGTTTCTGGGGTCCATTGAATCGGTCGCTTATCAGTTCTTTTAGTCTGTGACAAATTTTATGCAGAAGGGCTTGAATTTGCGCTGCATTTTTAACGAAACGTCGATAGAAGTTAATGTTTCGGGTATGTGTGGATTGCAGTTACTCGCGACGGTGTGGTGAGATTCCTTTCTCGTTTATTATATGTCCTAGCTACTCGATGCCTGGTACACGAAAAACACACTTTTCAGGAGTTAAAACGATTCCGTACTTGCTTTATCTTTCAAAAATTACGCGAAGATGTTGTAAGTGTTGCTCTGATGAGTCATACGCGACAAGAATGTCATCTACATAGCCCATGCAAAACTCAAGGTTTCTTTAAACTTCGTCCATAAGTGTTTCGAAAGACTGTGCCACCTTCCTCAACCCAAACATGATTGCTGTAAATTCATATAATCCAAATGGCGTTGTTACGTCAGTTTTTGCGACGCCTTCTTGGGCGATGGGGATTTGGTGGAACGCTTTCAATAAATCCACTTTTGAGAAGATTGTCTTGTTAGCTGCGATAGCAATGATATCTTCGATGTTCTGCATTGGGTATCGATTGGGTTGAGTTTTTGAGTTCAACCGGCAATAATCGCTACATGGGCACCACGTGCCATCCTTCTTTTGTTCTTAGTGTCGTGGACTGGCCCATGAGATGCTGGAAGGGCGACAAAACCTTTTTCTGATTAAGTAGTCGAATTCAGACTTTGCTATTTTCAACTTTTCGGGAGTAACCCTATGTGGACGATCAGCTACGGGTTGTCCAGTTGTGACATAACTTTTTGAGTTGTGACTTTGCACGTTTTGCATGTGTTCGTGATTTCCGGGAACTCTCTTAGTAAGGGGTGGAGTACCGAATTTTCGTTCACGGTTAACACCCTTGCACAGCTGGTTTGGCTTATATGTCCTTTTGTTGATCGTCCAGTGGGACCGAGGAGTTTTTTTTTTGTTTTTAAGGTCTGCAATTATTCCAAAATGCTCGAAAAAATTGGCGCCTAATATTGGTCGAGACACGGCGGATTAGGTAGTGGTTTAGGTAGTCCCAGGGATAACGTTATGTTCTTTATTCCGTATGTGCTTATGGCACTGCTATTTGCTGTGAGTAATTTGTAGCTTGACGCGTATTATTTATCTGGCGCGTGGAATTACGGAATGACTGAAACATCAGCCTCAGTTTCGACTAAAAATTTTAATCCGCTTTTTCTACGCGCACTAGCAGGCGGTTTGTTACTGCATCGCTGATGCCCACCTGATTTATCGGCGAAGGCATTTGTTTCCCTTCTTCTCTCGAAAGGAGCAGGGTTGTCGACATTGTTTGGCTGCCATGCCGACACGGCGCCAGAAATAACATGTTTTTGTTTCGGATTTTCGCGGATATTTCTTTAATCCTACAGTTGCGCTATACTGATTTGCTTTGCGCGTACTTACGTTCGGGATGGCAGCTACAATTACTGACGTTGACAGGCTGGACATGAGTTTGATGTAACGTTCTTCCGAGCTCTGCGATTTCTTCTCTCAATGCATCTTCGTTTCGTATGCCGTCATGACGCGTTTCTGTCCATCTGCTTGGGTTTATTTCTGAGATGGCGTCGTCATTGAGACTGCTGAAAATCGAATCAGCTGCTTGTGTCGATTTGCTTAATGTTTGGGTGTCCGACGCGGCCACTATTGAGCGCACCTCTGATGGCAGACGTTCGAGCCACATGTGACGCAAGACTCCTTTGGATATGTTTGCTTTAGCTATGTTTGCATGCAGCAAAGGAGTTGCGATGTGCATTGATCACCTAGTTCAAACCCGTGCAATAGTTCACGCGTACTCTGTAATCCCGACATGCCGTAATATGACTGCAGTTGTGCTTTAAGGTTGTCATATTTATGACTTTCTGGCGGCGACTCGATGATATTGGTGATTTGCGTGAGCACGGAAACGTCGATTTTCGCAATCATCCTGTAGAAATGATTAGCATCGTCTTTGATTTTGTTTACGCGAATCCGTGCTTTGATGAGTGCGAACCATAAAGCCGGTTGGCTTTGCCAAAACGGAGGTAATTTCACAACCGACATACTATGCAACTCCGTCAGTGTGTCGATCGCTGTTGCGCTTTGCTCCGCACTATGAACATCGCGAAGTTGTTCTGTTGCCATTGCGCAAGACGTTAGGGTCACCGATTGTGGGTATCTCACAGCACAATACAAGCGTCGTTACTGTATATAACTTTATTTGACTTAATAACTAACAATAATCACGTAACGGCACTTACACGATCGGAATTGCGTATTGCTTGCATCGAATGGCATCATCGACTGAAAGTTGCTTCTCAACTCATGCGTTGTTGTCTAATTCGAGCGTTGCGCCATATCTGGCGGTGAGTCCATAAAACCGAAAATTTGTAGCGGTGAGCAGCTGCGTCCCCACACACCCATGCTCATTTTCTGTACGGCATAAATTTTTTCAATGTATGTGTATCACTGAATCCATTTCAATGTCAGCAGTCGACAAGTAAACACGAGTAACATACATGGGATTTGCATCCCGACCGGGTTCATACTGAGACCAAGAACCTATTTTCGATCTCGCATACGAGAACTTTCCTCTTGAGCTATTCGATAGATGAATGATTGAATTGAGACTTAGGAAATTTTCTGGTGCGCATTAGATAGGTACGCATTCGTTGCAGGGCGTGCGACCAGGCCACTAGAAAATTTTCAGGACTGATGCATCTTGTTTTCTTCCTCTTGTTGTCGCGTCCTTCTCGTTTAACAAAACTGGGTTTTCCTGTTTGACGGCATTAGCAAGTTGAAGCGTATGATCTTGCCCATTGACCACTCATCCTCATGCATTTATTTTTCGAGTGAACGAGGTATAAATTCGAGCTTTGAATGTCAATACAAAACGATTTATTCCAACAACGAAGAAAGCTAAATAAAAATTACCAAACAAAAACTGTGTCTTTTACATAAATTGTTTTTTTGCCTATCCGTGTTTTAAGGCTTCATAAATTGCATTTTTCGACTACTACGAAGCCAAGTAGTCAAATTTCTGTATGTACAAGGTAAAGAAGAGGCAATCGAGTGACCGCTTTAGAATATGGACTGGGAATTAATTGAAAATGTCAATTTTTAAAGAGAAAAGTCCGTTATCCCATGTTTTCACTTCTTCGCCTCTTTTTGTACGCATACGTTGATGTAGGTGGCTTAACACGGGAAGAGAGTAGTCCTGACAAGAATCCACAACACGATTAAGCACTAACTGGCTTCAGCACGCTGCTATAGGTAGGAAAACTCCATGCCAAATAACTATTTTCAACAGTGGTCAAAATAAAAGATATTGTACAGAACCTTTTGAAACAACCATAAAAAGAAATCACAATGTGGAAGGAGGGACAATTTTTTTCCTCGTAAAGAACGTCTTCGACACGCGATTATAATTGATTATAATTTTTCTTCAAAGAAATTTTTTATCTCTTAAACAGATTTCCACTAAAATAAATCACAGAAGCACAATAAAATCCACTGAACTGTTTTTTTTAATAGAGTAAGAAAGATTTATAGAGGTTTAATTCAATAAGAAATCGGAGGGACGAAAACTGCATGGGAAAAGTCCACAATGCACCGGCATGCAGCGGTTTCAAAACATATCCTACCCGGAAAAGAGCGAAATGGTAGTAAAGTGAAATTTGATATCATGGAGGATTAATAATTGTGAATTCTTAAGTCGAAATAATTGCGGTAAAAATTTTTTTTAAATGTACAGTGCGCCCAAATAGTATTGTATTTTATTTTTGGCTCACTCCCTTTCGAATCGATTCTCCTAACTCGAACTACTCTCACCGCTTGCATAAACGCGAGTCTATTAGCTTTTACTCGAGGGTCGCGAAAGTGAGCGTAAAAAAGGGTTGCTAACCCGCATTTTGTTCGGAAGACACATGACAAATTTCATTTCAAAATTTGTAAATCTGTAGAAAATGCAGGCACGATTACAACAGACGCTACATGTGTACTTAGGAAAAAAGTATTCTGTGAGAGGTATCAGAAGTTGGTTAAGACTTACTGAGGATTATTAAAATAAGTGAACTGCGAATTTAAATTCAACTGTTGAAAGTGCACTAAAAGAAGTAATTTCTGTCGAGTGGGTTTCTACTTGACTATATTATGAATAGTTTTTGAACTATTCTATTTATCCGATTCAATTTAGAACTGGATACAACTTTCATGCAGAACCTCTTATATTTTGTAATATCCCATTGCTTTTTTTTATTTATAAATTTACATAGGCATAATTCACATGAAAACCATTTAGCTTCAGCGTTAAATTTGATCTACTCTGCATAAATATTTGTAGATGAAGAAGTTTTTGCGTAGTTTAAAAGGTGGCTGGTCAGAATATTTCTTAATGAAGCTTTATAATAAAAAACACGTTTATTACATAATTTAATTTAGGGCGATTTTTAAATGATCACTTTCAACCTCATAAATCACCCTAACATTCATCTTAATCATTTACCTATTTATCCACTTTTCTATATAATCAAAATTTCGGTCAAGTGTCCCAAATTATACAATATTTACAATTACACCTCTGAACTGATGCATACATAATATTTATATAAGAATATAGTACAAGTATTAACATAAGCATCATCACAGTCATCATTTCACTCAACGTTCACAAATATGTTCGAATCCATCACACTTGAAAACGAGCGAATTTCTAAACAAATCTTAAAGAAAGTGCTTCAATACTTCACAGAGTACATGATCAGTAGGACCACTTTAAAAATAGAAAAAGAATTTGAAAATTGAATGAAAATGTAAAGGAAAAACTGCAGGATGTCTTAAAAAAATAAATAAACTAAATTTTAGAGAGAGAGAGAGAGAAAGAGAGGAAAAATAGGAATACTTATCTTTGTACTACATTTCCATCTATAACTCATAGATACTCAAATAGAGTTTCATTCACAAAAAGAAGAGAAAAATTCTCACTTACTTAAAAAAAATCAGTATCTAAATATTTAGATATTCTGACACAATGAGGAGAATGTAACTTATTTTATTAGAATAATAGACAAACAAATAGATCCTCCTCAACACTTTTGATGATTTTGTTTTACGTAAAACAATTTTTCGTACTATTCTGCGCGCGAAAAATAATCTAATGTTCATTCAGGTGGAAAACGAAAACTACAAAAAAAAACGTATTGTAATGTTGAACTTAATTTTCCTCTTACTCATCGATACAGTAAAATAGATTTTCCTACTTCCGGTGATTTTCACTACATAAATGGAAGCACCATTCCGAATGGAACTGACTTTACTAGGTTGTTTACATATGTACATAGTGTGAAAATTATGGGAAACTATTCGTATCTCCTCTTCTTGTGGGTGCACGAGTGTAAAAACAGGATGAATGTACGTGTTAGAAAGGTGTAAACATTTCTAATTCATTTGTTTAATTTTCAAGCTGCGCATGGATTGTTGTTTATTCATTCGATGATCAAATCAAAGTGCATCTAATTTGATTTAAAACGATACTTAAGTATGTTGAATTTGTGTAGGTTGACTATTTGAATTGTTTACATTGATGGGGAATAAGACAGATTACTTGCTGCTGATTTTGTTTATTCAATGTTAAGTATTATACTCTTGAAGATATTAATTGAATTCACTTGAGATGCACTTGAATTCTAGCGTATCCTTGGAAAAGAATAAGATAACGATTTTGTTTACGTTAAACTGATAACCTTCCATTTTCAGGCAAATTTTCAATTTATTGAATCCTACGTAGTTTTAAACATTGTGTATTCACTTCAAACCACAGTGCGTTACAAGTGTTTTTATTCAATGCGTCTCAGAATTATTTTTAGCTACAACGATTTAAGATGTTTCACACTTACTCGTAAATGCGGCTTTAAATGATTAGCTTTAAAGCATTTATGCGGGTGAAATATGAGAGTCATCATCCTATTATTGTATGCAATTCTTAATATTCTAATTAATTTTTCATATAAATCAGGCACCTGTTAACACTGGCAAAAACTTCATACGAGCAATGCATCATGCGGACTAGTATCTGATTGGCTTTATATCATTGAGATATTGAAAGTTACAGTTACAAGTTTTTATTTGAAACTTTTGAATATGTACAATTCATATAATCTAGGCTTAACTTAACGGGTTATCCCCAAATCTAAAGTAACGTACTAATTGATTCTAGATTTACAATCCATTTGTTAAATACAGCTTAAGTTAATGGTGTCCGGTTGAAGATGTCCCGGTCCATGCTGATTTGCCCGAAAAGAGAAGAAATGAACAATACTGCACGTAATCATGAGTTTGTGAGTTGAATTGTGTCTATATAGCAGAGAAAATGGATACGAAATGCATCATGAGGATTGAAGTACTTTATGATGTGGCTTGAAGTTGGCGCGTTGTCAGCTGTTGATTCGAATTTCAAATAAATTTGTCGTTACGTCTCGTATCAATTTTCGCATCTTGAACTAAATCACTTTTGCGTGCGGGTATCCTAACTTGAACGATATAAAAGATTCAATATGACACCCTACAAAGAATACGTTCCTGACATGCTTCCTATAGCTGGTTTTACAATCCCACACACATCACTACATTATTCTTTTCCCGACAAAAAAACACTCGAGATCCCTGGCAAACTTTTCAGTTTGATTGCTTATCACTTCTGCGACGCGTTTGCACTACATTCAACACGGATCATCTTAAAAAATTGTTTTGTGTCCTCGTGCAATTTCAAATTCAACGTCATCTGTTGAATTTTCACAAATCATATGTTTTCAATTATATGGTTGATATTTCGTAAACAATTCGGGAGTTAAAGTATAAGAGGAGTGGGATTTTCGTGAGAGCAACTAGAGACCCACTTGAGTGTGTGGATGCGGAATGAAAGGCGGGGGATCTCAATTTGCATGGGAGAGGAAGGCATGTATGTAGTAAAAGCATAGATATAGAGAGTAATGGGTCCGCAACCGGTCGTGAGAGCCGAAGCAATCAGCAACCTTCGCTAAAGTTTTGTGAAGTTGAGGTTTGAAATGATATGTTTTTGTTTTTGCAGTTAATTCACTCCAAAACACGCTGACGTGTACGAAATCGGCATTTTAGCTCTCTGTTTTCACTTAAAACTTACGAATTTTCCATTGACTCTGACACATGAGTTGTTTGACCGTATATTTTTATAGACTCACACTTTGTAACATTAAGTTAAAGGTGCCATATGCGGAGAAAATTAGCTATCGTGTCTAGATAGGAGTCCAGTCTGGATTGGAACAGAAGCAGGTTGAGAGCAGATACAAATAATATAATGTCATCCGCGCGTACTGGAAAATTTTGATGGGATTGTAGATTGAACAAGTTGGGTAAACAGACCTACGCTCGTGTCAGAAGGGTTTTGCATTCAATTTACAAAATGCAGTCACCAGATCGAATCAAATCAAGAAACATTTCATATTTATAGTTTCCGAGAAAAACTGCTGTGACACACGGACGGACGGACGGACGGACAGACAGACGGACAGACGAACAGACAGCACGCGATTTTAGTAGGGTTTTGTAAAACTATTTTAACAAAACCCTAAAAAGGGTCGCAGAAAGCACAGAGGGATACCAGCATCGTCCAAGAACGAGGACGAAATCGCGTCGTTTACTTTCGGGCAAGAGGATCATTCTGACTGGAAGCTGTTGAGAATTTTACATGAGAGCGTGTGAATTTTAAAGGCTTAAGCTAGTTTGTATATCAGCCCTTTTGTCAGACTGAATCGAAAGCCTTGCTGATATTGAGGTGGTATACTATCGTTGGAATATTGTTCGACATGTTATACGCAATAATAATTTTCAAAATAAGGAGTGAGTTTGTAATGAATTTCGAAATGTCCGTGTAGGACACGGGTGCCGATGGTCGAGCACAAGTGTCAGCGAGCTAAAACAACACCGAGCTCAGCTAACTAGCTTCGCTTAACGACCGCGTACGCGTGCTTGACGACTAGCATTTGCGGGATCATATGAGGCGGGTTCTTGTCGAGCCACGAAGCTACACTACAAAATATTTATCACGCGTACTCTACTCTACAAGACGCACCGATCAATTTTTATTGTCTTTAGAAAAGTTCTATTAGGTGTCAATTAATCTACTCTACAGAAATTCAATATTGTTTTGCCTCGTAAAAGTTAGCGGACACGGAGGCTTGAGACAAACGCAAACATTACACAAAAAGCAACCGTTACTTTCACCGAAGAAGGTCGTTGCATTACAAGGGGAATGTCAAACCTAAAGATGTTAAAGTGGCAGAAGTGAACCACTCATCTCTGCCTAAAGGATGGAAACTTGACGGATGCAGTTTACTTTACACTAGTAAAACAACAAACTAAGCAGTTTCGACGGGGTGACCACCTTATCTCTTCAGGAGCAGCCACTCCTGATCACCACGGGGCTGCTCGACTGCTTATGTTTATTACAAGTTTGCAACTGACAGATTTTTGTGGTTCGAAAACTGAAAATGGGGAATAATTGTATGTGTGTTGCCAGATGGTCACCAGCACATTCGTTGAGAACAAGCTCAAATATTTTGGCTATAGTGGAAAGTAGCAAAATTTAGCGATCGCAGTTTGGCATTAGAAGGTTCTCGTTTTTCTTTGGGATTGAGGTGATGATGGCTCCTTTCCAGGCTTTGGAGAAGTATGCATTTAATATGCAGTGGTGGAAGAGCACTGATAGAAAAGGGCTGACTGCGCTACTGCACCTTTTGAGGACGATGCAATGAATGGCGTGTTCATCACAAAACTTTTGGTAAGGTTGTGATAGGATCAGCGACTTAACTTATTTTTCTCTAGTGAAGCAGATGGATGTTTGTTGATCAGATGCAGTTGGCTTGTCGAGAGGAAGTTTAAATAGATTGTAAGCCTCCTTTTGAGAAAAGGGTGGCTGATTAAAGATTTTTGTGATGAATGCATCATATTTACAGCTTGAGGATTTGTCATTCCTTTTACAAGGGAATGAGCTGCAGCCAAATGGACTGCGAGACACTCAGCCTTCTCAACCTGTTAGGCATTCGGGGATAAGAACTAGTTGGAGTTATCTGAAGACTTTTCGAGATGCGAGCAACCACTCTGAGTGTGTTAGAGATGGGTTTTGCTAGTTTCATCTTAATTGAGTGCATTGATCTTTAAATGGTCCTTTGCACTGAGATCTTGGATTTCAGTGCGTAAAAATTTGAACCATGAGTTGTATTTATTAAGGAGGTGTCATCTTTGAAGAGATTTCTTCCTCTAGATATCACTTGTAATCTCTGGTGATAGTGAGATCATATTGTTGTACCCAGGTTTTCTTTCCGGGATGTTACAGTCGATATATTTTCGAATGAACTCGGTCTTTTCCCGTGTATACGGTGAAGTCTATGACCGTGTCGGAAACTTATTGATTGGTTGGTGGCAAGTATGGGGCAAAGGAAGATGTGAGAGACTCATTAGCTTGTTCTAAGTTGACTCTACTGAAGTCGGGTACTTGTTTATTGGTGGGGTGGAGCGCACGTCGATGCGATTCTATCTTTTGTTGAACGGCGTCACGATCACTGATTCCTGGGCTCTTTTCGAGGAATGGATGGGTATCGGGGTTTGAATTCACGTTTGTGTTGTCATTTACAATGAAGAGGTGGAGGTATATGGGAGATCTGTGAAAGGTGGGAAGTAATAGGGTGAGGATGGCTATTTTAAAAGAACCAGTTTTGCTTTCCGGTCAATTATGTAGCGGGATACCATTTGTATTGGTATTTGCGACCAGAAAGCTAGAGTGTCTAACATTAAGATCTTCACCAATGATTTTTTTGCTTGTGAGCTGATGCCTCATGAATGTCACTAGCTGTCAAAGCTCGGTGATATCTAAGGATCGGTTTGGGCAGTAAACGGAGGTGCAGGGAAACATTAAACTATGGGTTTTGAAAGAAATAATAGTATTTTTCATAGTGTGGAGCTGGCTGGGAACATAAATCGAGTGGAGCAGATGGAATTATATACCACAATCCCAGTACCAGCACCTCTTGAGTTGAAACGATCAGATCTGTGTAAATAGAAGTGGTAGAATGTAGGGTTGTGGCATGCTGCGATTCTTGTCTCAGACAGAAAAAGGATGCTGGGCTTGGGTTTGACCAAAAAAGACTATAGCTCATAACATTTGGCAGTACCATGCATGGAGTTTACGTTCATCTTTGCTTTTTTTACTTTTGCTTGCTTTAGCGCTACAGCCCCTTTCGAGCCTTTGCTTAGAGATGGTTAGAGTATCTCATTCCTTTCATCTAATGTATCGGTAACACGGGAAGGTGATATGGTCAAAACCACGCTTTGGCCGTGTGTGAGCTGTGACACCTTCTGATTTTGAACCAGAACGTATCATAACTGATCAGGACCTATGTTTACCTTAATGAATCTAAAACCCATTTGGGTCAGATATAACCTGTAGGAGCAGAAGCCTCATCTGGTCTTCATTTTAAATAGTACGCAATTCCTTCATTTTAATTAATAATGTAGATATGCTCACACCAAAGAGTATGCTCAATTTCTTTTCCAGGAAGTTTTCATGGAAATGTGACTAGCAAATGTCACCTCAGGGGTCTTCTTTAAAGCCGGAGCACCTTGGATGGGCAAAGTACTTGTGGTACCAACTTAGGTCCTTGTTTTGCACGCGCCTGCTTGAAAACCAGACAGTTGTGGTAGTTTGCAGGGTGATTGTCACCACCATAGCTTGCGTATATCAGCTTGTCCTCCTTCTGCTTTTGGCAGTTTCCTGGAACATGCGACAGGCTGTATTTTACGCATCTATATTTCAGGCTGCAGTTTGATGCAGCGTGTCTAATTCTTTAAAAGTTATTACATAGTGAAATTTCGCAATTGCGCACCGCTTTAATCTGTGCAATAGAGTGAAAAACTGGCCTCCCTGAAGGACAGTTTGAAAAAAACTAGCCAGAAATTGAGGCTGCACTTACAAGTATTATGAGCGGAGGCGCTGGTTTCGTAGCCTCGAACTGATTTGAAGTCTTTGACAATTTGCCTCCTCAAGTCCGAAAGAATGTCGTGAGGGTCATGTGTGGCATGGAGGTCGCGAATCACTAGTGCCTTGCGCATCTGCGCGGTGGGAGCAAAAGTGAAGAATGCCTGATTAGAATTCACTAAGAAAGTCTAAGTTGCCTAGTAATCTTCAACGGTGTTAGTAATGATATGCGTTTTATTAGGGCCTTGTGCTTTCAAAAAATAATCATTAGTTCGGTTTTCAAGAAAAGAATTTCTGCCATTTTTGACACTGGGATATTCCTCCACGATGACAATTGGGGGCATTTTCTTCTTACTGGGCTCGTTTCCTTTCGTCGGTGGCTTCACTGCTGCTGTTGACTTAGCTGCTGTTATTTAATTCACTGATGATGTTGCTGCACTCCTGTGTTCCCGCTGCCTAAAGTGTCTACAGGAGGCTTCACTATTGCCACGGGTGGCCAATTAAATCACCCACTCGTTGTTTCCTTTGGTCGCATATTCCTGGTGCAGTGTGTTTGCTGCTTGTTGATCCGAACAGAATCTCATAAGATGCAACTTTTGAATCCATATCCTTATTAAGTTCCCTTCTTGCTCCGTTTGAGTTCCACATACCCCTCTTTCATAGCATCATGCGCAAGCGTTATAGCGCTTGTGTCCACAGAGTCAACATCGTGATCATCTGACCCGTTCGACACCAGCACTATCCAAGGGCGGGCACCCATCACACCCCGGTTCCTCGCCACTGCTCCCTTTCCTCCACTTGCGGCGCTTCCCTAGTGACTTATTTTCACCACACTTTACCGGTCATTGCATTTCCTTCATTTACTCCTATAAAAATTTCCGAAAATTAAACCACTTTCTGTCCGCGCGTCGACTTAATGACTTGACTGAGGTGACGGTGGCACCGTTACGGTGAGTTTTAGTTTCCTATAGACATTGGCGTTTAACACATTCAAAAAATTTGTATACGTACATACCCATTTTCAAATGCTTCTGAAAATTTTACCAAGCTTTTTGAAATGCTTGAAATGCTCTTTAGCTTTGTGAAAAACGTGTAAATGGTATGCCGTATCGAAATAGATTTCAAAAACAGAGATCAACTTGAGTTTTTACAGGTCTCGATTTATGAATTTGATACTATTTTATACCCAGAAGCATAATTTCCAAATATCTATCGAATAAATGCCTCCATCTAATTTCAGTTTACCAAGATGACTTTTCGCGCTAAATTTTCAATATTTTTAGAAGACATACGAGTATAGTACCTCAAATTACTCTTGCTCCCCCTACTTTTTAAACTTTGTCGATTAGCTGGCGATGAAACGACGTAAGAAAATTCAAACATTTGAAAATTAGGAAATCGCTTTTTTGGTCCCACTGGTTATCTTTGCAGAGCTGGGAGGCCATATGAGGGTTGCCACAGACCTTATTGGGACAAGTACTCAGAGCCAGACCAGCGCTAATCGAGAGTCTATCTCAACCGAACCTACACCACCAACCCAATGGTGTGAACTTCGCACGTACTCCGAGGCCTGTCAAGGTTTTGCCGGGACGGAGACATTATGATAGTTGAACTGGAGCCGTTCACACACAAGTGTCACCTCGGCGCTACTGTGCAAAGCAACTAGGTTCAAACCATCATATCCGCCAGCCCAAAGCATCAATTTCAGTTCGTTGTCCAAAGCGTAGTCCAGATCCAATCATGGTTGTTACCTGTCATCCCAGGAGGAAACCGCACCGCACCCTCATATCCTCCGGTCCGTGGGGGCGGCGCTCCCCAAAGAATGCTAGCCTCCAAGAGTGCTCTTGTCGACCGAAGTTCTCTCTGCGGGAATTTCCTCGGGTACGTGGGAGCGGCACTCCCCAAAGAATGCTAGCCTCCAAGAGTATTCCTGTCGACCAGCATTTCCCTTGCGGGGGTGTTATTAACAGATTATAAAATAAAAGACTTCTTTTCTTCGCACTACTCGTATTTTTACGTTAAATTATTATCTTATCTCCTCCTCATAAAATCTATTCAACTACCCAGGAGACCTTGAAATAAACAAGGCAGCGTAACCTCATACAAAAATTCGTTTTAAACGACAACATAACAAGCAATTGATAGAAGCTAAAGCAGCACGTTGAGTTAGGAGAGATCCAAAGCTTACCTATTCTGTGTATCTATTCTAGGCTTCTTCTCTTCTAAGAAGAACTATAAAATTCCAATTTGAACACCAGAAAGTGAAAATCAAATAATAACTATAACGACCGGATGTAGAATCCAAACTTGGCGAAGCGTACAATTGACTCAATGAAATATTCAATGAAAACGTGATGTTATATAAATTCTAGTTTGAAATGAAATATCAAACATTTCTATCTACTTAGTACGTGCTATATAAAAGATCTTTCATTTAGATTGCAGATAATAATTAATGTTATATTATTTGTTGTTATGATTGCAATGATTTTTATTTCCGTCAGGATTGTGTTTCTACAAAGATACTGTATTATTGCGTTCTATCTAGATTTGTACTTGTATGAATAGGAACTAGTTGTTGAAATATGTGGTTATTATTAGAATAATGGAAAGAGTTTAATACGTACTCGTATAAGGGTATTACGAGGATATTTTTGTATCGTAAATATTTGTAAAGTAGCTAGGGTGAGTAATAGTAAATTCTATTTTAGGGTACGGTTATGAAATATATTGTGACAATGTTTTTCAGGAATAGATTCAATACAAAAATAATTTTCACAGAAGTATGCTTAGTGTGGATAACCTTTTAGAATTTTTCTAGTAAGTGTATGATTTTTATGAGCTTATTATGTTGAAAAATGCGAAAACCTACAAAAATTTGTATTTGATATCACAACAAAACTAAAGAATTGTTATCTTTAAACTCATCATTATAATTAATAATCGTAATCAGTAATATTTAAAAATTCAGGAACGCAGTTTTGTGACTCGTCCTGCCAACGAAGCTTACGAGTGGAAGACATCAGCAGGATAGATAATTTTGCTGTAATATATGTTAAATTAAAGTTTCAGGCTGAATGAATGGCGGGACAAACGAGAGGGGAGATTCAAGTATTTAGGCATTTTTGGGTTTAGTAAAGCATATGGCGATTCGCCTTGAAAATTTAGGCAAATTACCCAAATTTGACGAGTCGCAAATTGAATTCTTGCCAAATCATTAACTCTACCTGGACTCGAATTTGCGTCTCACAATCAAAAGACCAAAGCGCTTGCATAGAGCCATGGGACAGGTTATCGTACCCAACAATAAATCATTCACATAAGGAGCTCGTATTCGTGCCAGTTATTTTGCGTACTGCTGGTTGCCTTTGTAGCTTAGTTAATTTGCCCAAGTGTCAAAATCAGTTTGCCTAGTGTGGTTTAGTGTAATTTGCCTATGGTCACGTATAACTAACCCAATAATTTTCATATGAATAAAATTTACCCAGTTTTTTCTCACCGTTCGAGATCACTACGGCCATGAATGAGAAAAGAATCTTCTTCATTTTAGCACTACAGCCCCTTGCGGGCCTTCGCTTCCTGCAAATAGCGCCTCCAACTGTCTAAGCCCATTGACCGCGTCCTCCAATTTCGAAATCCGAGAAGCGCTGAACTGTCTTCGTCCACTGAGTCAGACCAGCGTTTCCTCGGTTTCCCCACTGGTCTCCGGCCTTCAGTTTTCCCAATGAATATCTTCTTAGGTATCCGTTGTTCGTCCATACGATTCATATGTCCAGCCCATTGCAGCTCCCACAGTCTAATAATCGTTGAGACCTTCGGCTCGTCAAAAATTTCATACAGCACATGGTTGTATCAAATTCGTTAAAACGAAAAAAGAATCTAGCATATATTAATAGTAATGATGGATTTGATGCTGTTGATGGCTTCAGATGCGTGGCCTACAGTTTTCATTGCCTGATAAGTGCTACACTGTTATTTTAGCTAAAATAAAATTTATTTTTACCAGTATTGTACCTTCAATAATTAATATTCTTTTCGCAAGAGGATGTTAACTTCACATCATCCCGAAACGAGTAATTGGAAAGCTTTTTGCAGGGTCTCAAGCCTGAGTGTGGTAGTTTTTGGAGAGTTTCTTGATATTTTTGAAATAATACCGAAATTGTGAAGCTATCAATACACGATTTGAATGATATGCAATTCTACGATGCAGGTAAGGTTGAAGTATTTACAGATTCTCTAGAAATGTGATTTCGAGACAATTTTTTGGACGAGGAGGAGTTTGGAACTGAGGATAGAATTGCTTTTTCAGTCGACAAACTGCGGAGGGATGACATTCAATTTGAAGACAAGATTGACCCAATGGACTTCAATTAAATGAGTAACATTATACGGACGTTCAATATATGTAAATCGCTTGAGCACTACACCATTACGAACCCGACCCTAAACACAGTCGGGCTGCAGAAATCACTAATACAATGCAAAAGTATCCCAAAGAATTGAGATCAGCTGTTATTATTTTTGTTAAATATCATTCCAAAAAGCTAGAGACCTATTGGTCTCCTCTCACCACTGTCAAAAGTAGCGAAAAGGATATTTTGACTCATTGAGGTCATATCTGAAAAAGAAATCATACGGAAGAAAAATTTCGATTTCGTTGTACGCACTCTACTGAACTCCAGTTAGTCAGAGTGGTCCAATACATTAGAATAGGCCTCAACTACAGGAGCTCAACTAGTTTAGTTATAATCCACAAAGTTAAAGCTTTCGAAAAAGTCTGGTATGTAGGATTTATTTATAAAATGCATCAATTCAATATGCCATTGTACCCCACCAAATCATGGGCTTCTTCTTGGAAGACACAACATTCCATGTCAGATTTGACAAACATCTCTCAAGCCTGAGACCAATTGAAGCTGGAGTTCTTTAAGGCTCACCCATTTCAGCGGTCCTTTACAATATTTTTACTACAGACTTTCCCACTCTGCCTCCAAAAAGAAAACTATTACTATACGCTGATGTGACTTGTATATTTACGAGTACTAGAGCATGTAAGTAAGAGTCGTCACTTCGAAATTGTAACGTTCAATAAAGATTTCATTATGGTAGCTTCGTAAACGGAAAATCAAGATTAATCCTGAGAAAACCCAGGCGCTCTTCATTTCTAGGAAAAAAATGTTAAATCCCACAGATGCTTATATTTGATACCGATGCAATAGAGTGAACGGTAAGATGAGGGCCACCGGTGTAGTTGAAATGTTTTAACGGTCGATTGCAGATCACAATGTACTGTATGGCTACTATATCGACGATGGAAATTCTGAATATTTAAAACGTTACTGGATGTTTTTCTATTCGGCAAAAAGTTTGTAGAGAAAGAATTAGAGTGCGTTTCATGCGAATAAAATGACTGTACAAGCGAGCTTAATCGCAACAAAAAAACTATAAAATAAGCAAAAACAAAACTGGGAAAATGTCGAACGAGGGAAAAGCTAAATAAAAAAAGAAAAAATGCCAAAAATAAGATAAAAATTAGGATGAAACAAAAACTGAGGACTTGACAAAAGAGTTGATGAAGGAGCTATCAACGTAGGGGGTTCAGCTATGATCAGGAATAAAAATTCAGCAAATGACATACGTAATGAGATTTGAGCTGCGTTTTATCATAAAATATCGACAGACGCTAAACAGTGGCATTCGAAGTGTCCAACCAGCGCCGACTTGTAGTGTAAGTACCAAAAATGTTCAACTACCAAATTTTCCCACATATATAAGGCTCCTCTAGCTCCCCGTCAAGACAGAATCGAAGTGACAATGTTAATGCGATCATTTTGACTGTGTGTCAAAGAAAATGCAGCGTATTATATGACCACTGAAACCTGGCTCGAGTCTAAGATGGCCTGCATAACGCTGTAAGGTTTAGCAACAGTGTTGAATGATCTGGCCTTGAGCTTGGGGTTTTCACCTCAAGTAAAAGATCCGTTGCCGCTAAGGTGATAAAAGAGCCAGCGACGGACGGAGTGGTCTTTTTTTCGGATAATCTTCTTGTAGTGTGAAGGCGTTGCGACATTGGGACGAATGAACGTGGTGTATATTTTTTGGGAGCGTTTAGCGAAGATGAGCAGACAATCTAAGACAGCGTTGCAGGAGCTAAAATAACGTTGGCGTGCAGAAACAGCGTTGGAGGAGCTGAAGCAACATCGGCGAAGAGTGGTATGGAAAGTGTATTGGGGCGGAAGAATTACATTTGAGAAGAATTGGAACGTGATTATATTATCTTTGGCGAATAAAACGACGTGGGGATTTCCTGGTAGTTGGGTCAAAGAAGAATAGTAAGTTAAGTTTTTTTTCTTTGAAATTGTCGAGTATTGAATTCATTTTAAAATAATTACCCTTGGAATCCTATGAAAGTATTTGAATTTTTGAAATTTCTGTGTGTATTCGGAAAATGCCTTTAATTTAACTTTTCAGCAAGTTGTGATAAGTGGGGTGGTTATTCGGTAGGTCCAATTTTGAATTGCAGTTTACCACAACTCCTTCCCGATGGAGTTCTTGTATTGTGAAAGGTGTGGGTCGATCTTACGTAGGGAGTTCGTGTAAAAAGTGGATAAGCTGAAGTTAAAGTAGGAAGTGCGTAGGATGTTGCGGGAAGAGACTGGGGTGTAGTGGGCGTCAGATACTTGGGTTTAACCGGGTGCGGCGAGAACCCATTCGTGTCTTGGGGAAGAGTAAATGCAGACGTAGGTGTACTCATAGCGTGAGGCACCAAGTCAACCCCTCACAGTGCATCAATCGTTCCGGGGAGCCTCAAGCTCGCAAATTGACTCCTGGGGTCATTTGACGGGTTGAAGAGTGACGCAAATTGCCCCATCTCTACGGATTGGCCGGGATGCCAAGGTCCCCAGCTGGAATGCGCGAAGTATAAGTGTGACAATTTCTCAATTGAATTTTCAGTGTGAATCCCGAAGCCAACGTATAATTGTTTATTTTTATTACGGTGTTATTCCAATATTTGCGTGCTTATTTTGACAATTTCATTTGATTCTCATGTTAAGACCTCTAAATTTTGCAAAAAATTTGAATTCATGTCTCGATTAATAGCAAGTGTCGATCTTTGATTTATTGCGCGTCAAAATTTTGTTCAATAACTTTGTAAATTCAGCCAACTTGGGGGAAAGATGTCACGAGTTTTGATGAAAAATTGCTTTCCCGGGACAGATTAGTTTTACTTAATCTTTTAAATCGGAATTTTAATGATTACAATGTTTTGGAGCATCGTGTGCAATTTGAAATTAACCAGAATACCCTCCAACATGTAGTGCAGAGTATGAGCATTCACTCGGATCAAGGAAAAAATGAAAGTGGGGTCAAAATGCATGCCGGATCCCAAAAGAATTATCTGCTTGCACAAGATATGGCGTGAGCATGTATTTAATTTTCAAGTAGTAGGGGTAGTAAAAGTTCATTGTTGGTATTTATTGATTTCAATGCAAACTTTTTTAGGAAGCAGATGCACTTCGGTTTTCAGTATAATCAGTGCATCGGGACAATCTTCTTGCCCTGGTAAGGAAGACTCAAGGTTTCTTCCACGAATGTAGCCATATCGGTATTTCTTCGAATATGTTTGGGCATTGGTTCCGTTCTCTCAGTTCAACTTCTCCCTTCAGTCATCATCCAACACCACCCAACATGCCTCAAGGTACATCGCATTCCCTTCCTACTAGGCTACGCCCTTCATCCAGTTCCACTTATCTCATCATCCAACACGCATCAGGTCTCCGCTTCCCATCACTACTAGATGCATGACTCCTTTCAATCATTTCCACTTCTTCTTTCAGCCACGTCACCTAGAGGTCTCAGCCTCCTCTCGCTACTAGGTTCACGACTCTTTCGCTCAATTCAACTTCTCCCTTCAGCCATCATGCATTACCACCCAACATGCCTCAAGGTATATCGCTTTCTCTTTTCTACTAGGCTACGCCGTTCATCCAGTTCCACTTCTCCCATCAGTCAGTACACCTTCAGGTCTTCACTTCACAAATATTGCGATTTACTATAGATAAAATGATATTTAATTCCCGACAATGAACACGATTAACAGATGACAGCAACAAAAAACGAAGCCGAAAAGTTTCACGGCGGTTCTGGGACAGGAGTCTGTCACTCCGACACTTGTCAACTTCTGATTTGAGCTGTCACAGTGCCGAACGCCAGATCCCTCTCTGAGGCCAAGCCGCAAGTTATTACATTAATCTCTTCGAATCATCATAGTTCTCTAACCTCGTTTGCTAGTTGATAGCTCCCAGCAAGGACCTACTGTCAGCTGATACCGTGGATAAAATAACAGGGGATAGTTATTCAGAACTTGTTAAAATTTACAATCAAAGCTGGAAGAGCTATAAATAAAAGCATTTCATTCTGTCTTTGACCAAATGAAATGATCACTCATCAATAAATTTTCAAGCGTCTAAGTGGCGTCGTATAGTTTAGCTGCTCCAGCGCAAACTGTACGAAAATTCAAAAGTTTATCAAATATTCACGAAAAAAGCTTCAAGCCATTTTACAGGACAAGGCGTTTCCATAATTTCCTATCCTTAACCTCCTTTCAAACTATTTGCGTTGACATTGAACTTCATGCAAACCACTTAATAAGCCAAACATATCATAATTCAATACTAAACCCTGTACAAAAGTCATATCTACAACCCCCAAAACATCAATTGCTTTCACCAACATGATCCACTTCTACTAAAGGTCGCAGAAATATTTTAAAATAATTGAAAATTTATTATCCGCAGAGCGCCACAATTTAAAATTTAAATTCACTTGAAACGTTCGCAGTCCATTAGAAAAATCCTTTAAGCATGAAACTGTTTTCACCAAGGTGTCTAATTGCCAAACTTTTACCCCCGCCCGGTCCGAACATAAGAAAAAATATTTCACCATTAAGCAGTCAATATATTATTTTTATTGACCTTAAGAAAATTTCCAGATCATTATTCTTTCTCGTTCATTAATGCTGTTCATATTGCAATCATGTTTTCTCTTCTCTCAAATAAATGTTTGAAAATTGAATAATATATGAGACGTTGGCCGGAATTTTGCAATGATTTTCAATATATTCCTTTCAACATGTTTATTTATTCTCTACGTAATTAGACAAAGTCCATAACATACTGCGGTAATGTTGAAATTGACATTGTAAGAATATTTCGCGATTTCAGAAAATCAGTTCAAAGTACTACCTTGCACGTTACCTTCTACTCTGCTGTTTATAAATTATATCAAAAATGAAAAAAAAAAGAAATATCACGTTTTCCTGCATGTTTTTCTTTTTATATTTCTTTTGTTTTACTTTTATTTCCTCAAGATTTTCATAAATACTTTCACAACTCATTACAAAATTTTAAAGGTCAACATCTTATCCCCGTGTTTAGGCTCATGATTCAGTCTGAAGTTGAATCATAGAAAGGAAGAAAATGAATGAAAAGAAAAAATTCCGGAAAATTGTTTCATATACGAGTATGATGGGAATCTCCATCAGAGGCTAATGTTCGCGGCTAATTGCCAAGTGTATGGCGAATTTAGAAGAACATATGTGTAATCTCCACGCGAACAAAGTAAAATTTTCAAAAGAGCTCGCGGATACGCTTGGAAATCCCGGCCAAGGGCGATACTATGAATTTTGGAATTTGGTTGAACCAACAAACATTGGGAAAGCCTCATCAAATGCAGAAGAAAAACATACATTACGTTATACCACTTAAGATATGCTCCCATTTTCCGGTGTAGTTTTCAAAACAGACAATCAGTGTTAATTCTAAGCGTGTAATGTTGATTTTGTGAGTTGATACTGGTGATCAATTCGGGAAGTAGGAAACGTACTTAGCAAATTAAGCCTTTGAGAAAGTGAAAAGAAATCTTAAAAAATAAAAGTTTCGCTTCCATTTTGGCTGCAACTTTTGTTTTGATTGACAAACAAATATTCGTCGAAAAAAAATGCGTCGAAGTTTTTAGGTCATCAATATCAAATGGCAATCAAATGAAAATTTAATTAGGTTATTTCCAATTTGATTTATTTTTTATGCAATCGAATTCCAATCGCGAGAAATTAAATAGGTCTTGATCTCATTTATAAATCATTCGTGTCAATATTTAAGACATTTTGCAATTCAGAAAATAAAATAAACTTTTATAACTCGATTTCATCAGTGACCATAAGCGTTTTTCTTTTTTTCTCCACAATCAATAAATTTCAATATCATTAGCAATTATCCAGCCCTCTTCTCACTCATCCTCTGGTTTCCTCTCTTTTTATCTTCTCCACTCCTTGAGAGAAAATAAGCTTTATCAAGTCATCAAGCTTTAAATGCAAATTGAAAATTGCCTTTCACAACTTATTGTGGAAATTAACTCCGCGGGAAAACGTGGCTCTGTCGATTCATTGATTGATGATAGCACTTCTAATTCTTTTTTTATAATTGAATAATGAGATAGGCAAAGTGAACAAGGAAACTATGCAAACGAGAGGATTATAATTGATCGCGTGTTGCTGTCGAATAACATTGAGCTATTGATTATCGATGGGTCTGAAGTGTACTTGAATAATTATTCATGTTTGACAATGATAAGTTAATGTACGCAAAGTGGCTGGTGGTGATGATTCTAGAAAGAGATATTGAAAAAAGAGTAATGAATGATGTGCACGCCTGAGAACTATTTATAGGATAAGTTACAAATGAAAACTTTCACCCTCGATAATTTTTGCTGAAAGCAAACTACAGCCCATTTCGGGCCTTTGCTTAAAGATAATTCACATGCATTGGCACTTGAGAGGGTGCTATGATCAGTACCATATTTTAGAGGTATGTTCATACACCCATATGTGATACGTACTATTTTAAACCATTACGTTATAGTCCATCCGAAGAATCACTCGAAGAAGAATTGGTTAATAAATGTTTCCATAAAAAAAATTTAAATGCACTGTTGAACCGTCTTATGTTTTTGAGTTCTGTCAATGCAAATAATGATAGGTTTTACCCAAACTCAGTGTAACAATAGTAAGGCAAATAATAGTTTGGTGGACAGGACTACGAAAGAAAACTTCCAATGAAAAAAATTTAACCTGCTTTGTAGTAATTGAGCAGTCACACAAGCAAACTACTCGAAAACATTCCGAACCGAAATTGTAACTGCATTCATAATTGTAATTTATAAAATTGTTTTTTCTCATTATTATTAAACGAAATTTTACATCAATTTTCCTTTATATCAAATTTAAACATTACCCTTTAATTGTATTCGTCATGAAATTTAAGTTTTATTACTATGTGAAATCTTTTTCATTTTCTTTTTACTTCGGTTAATTTTTGTATTCGAGCAGTTATAATATCAAACTGCTCGAAAACCCTCCTATTTCCTGTCAAAATTTCAATTTATAGCTACCCATAACTGAGCAACTAGCACAGTTGGGGGAGCGGTGTTGATGATAGGTTGAGACGTATGTGATATCACGTCACTTTCACGCGGTCACATATTACAATAGGAACATCTTCTACAGTCAAAGCAGTTTTTTCAGACAAGCTTCGATTGCTACTCGTTCTTTGGAACCCTTTTTGGTAGGACAGTATAGGCTCATTCGAACTCTTCAAGCTTAATATCCGGCACTAATGATGAAATGCAGCGTACAATCTCCGTCCTCTGTGCAATCGAGGCTGTCAATGTTTTCCAGGCCGAGAGTGACAATTACGGATTCAGAATGCGGCACCGAGATTTCTAACCCGAATGATTATCGCACAAGACAGATAAAATTTTAACGAAGAATTTATCCAATTTCATTTTCCTTCAACTATACATAACCATTGCAATGAACTTTAACCCTACAGCGCATAGTATGCCACATATGGCACATACATAAATATTGCCTTTATTAAAGCGCACAAATCAATGTAGCACCATTCGTTTAAAAAAATCATCACTTAGCATTATAGCAAGACATAAAAGAGCGTTGCATTCGTTGACATAGCGGTACAGTGATAAGAAAAAAACTTTGAAGTTAAATTAGCGATCAGTGCACAAAAATATTTATCGCATCAGTTATATTTGTGCGAAAAAGTGTTAAAATTGTGTTTTAGTTTAGAAATAATTACTAGAGGTAAGTCCGTCCGTGTTGACGCTGTCCATGGTGAAACAGCAGTCGAGTGCCCACTCTTCACACAGCTGGAACTGGAGGAGGCAGTCCTCTCCCTGAAAGCGAGGAAGGCTCCAGGTCCAGATGGTGTTCCAGCTGAGGTGTTGCAGCTCGCCTATCACCATTGTCCTGACTTGCTGCTCAGCACATTCGGGGTTTTCCCAGTAAGATGGAAGGTGGCGAGGCTCGTGCTGGTCAGCAAGGGGAAGGAAAATCCCGAATCGCCGTCTGCATACCGCCCGTTATGCATGCTAGACAAGGCTGGGAAAGTGCTAGAGAAACTCATCAAGGGAAGACTCACTGACGCGATTCGTGCTGCTGGGGACCTTTCTCCTCAGCAGTACGGGTTTAGAGCAGGACGTTCTACCATTGATGCGATTGCAGAGGTGGTGAACGCGGTCCAAAAGGCAGAGGCATATAGTCGCACCAAGCGACGGATCGTCCTGTTAGTGACACTCGATGTCAGGAATGCCTTCAACTCCGCCAGATGGGTGGATATTCTGGACACGCTGGAAAACTCTTTTCAAGTTCCATAATATCTAATGCGGCTTTTGAGGAACTACCTAAAGGACCGAAGCCTGCTCTACGACACGACACAAGGCCAACGAAGGATGGAAATTACATCGGGTGTTGCCCAGGGATCTATCCTTGGTCCGGACCTGTGGAACGTGTCTTACGACGGGCTACTGAGACTTGAGATGCCAGATGAGTTGCGCTTGGTCGGCTATGCGGATGATGTTGCGGCTCTGGTCGCCGGACGCACCGTTGAACAAGCGCAACTTAGGCTAGGTATGCTAATGCGCCGAGTGAGGGACTGGATGACTGCTCGCGGGCTGAGTTTAGCACTGGAGAAAATCGAAGTGTTCATCTTGACAAAAAAGAGAATCCCTAGAGTAAGGATGATCAGTATTGGAGATATACAAATCGAACCAAAGCCAGCGGTGAAGTACCTGGGCTACTGATCGACTCGAAGATGAGTTTCTCTGAGCAAATCAGGGCAACGGCTGAGAAGGCTGCTTCGGGAATATCGGCCCTGAGTCGACTTATGGCCAACGTAGGGGGACCCAGCCCATCAAGAAGACGCCTCTTGATGAGTGCTGTAGGATCAGTGCTACTGTACGGAGCAGAGGTATGGGGCGACGCTCTCAGCAAGGAGGTATACCGAAAACGATTGGCACAGGTACAGAGAAGAGGAGCACTGAGAATTGCATCTTCGTATCCAACAGTCTCCGACTCGGCGGTGAGAGTGATTGCAGGCGTGATACCTGTCGCCCTCCTTGCCAGAGAGCGCCGCGCTATTTACCTGCGCCGAAACGAGGATGCGAGGGAGATGGTTGTCCGCGAGGAGAGACAACGCTCGCTCAACGATTGGCAGCAGTCCTGGAGGGATTGCGAGCGCCTCATCCCGGATGTGAGACCGTGGCTAAATCGAAGGCATGGTGAGACTGACTTCTATCTGACCCAGCTTTTGAGCGGGCACGGGTGTTTTCAGTCTTACCTGCACATGATCGGTAAGTCACGGTCTCCCGATTGTCGGTTTTGCCCAGGAGAGGAGGACAATGCCTGTCACACATTTTTTGCGTGTACCGAATGGGCCAGGCTGCGAAGGGAACTCTGCAGGGAGACGGGAGAGCTCACCCCGGATAATATAGTTGCGGTGATGCTCGAATCGGTTGACAAATGGAACCAGGTGGCACATTATGCTCGGGCAGTCCTAAAATATAAAAGGGACTCACAGCAGCCGGAGGTGCTGGGGCTGAGGATCGCTCTTCTGGCATTTCCTCTTCCCCTCTCCCCTCCCACTAGGAAAGGGACTCCCCAGCTTGAAGGCGCCCCACGGCGTAACAAAACGAGACCTGACCCGAAGTAATGTGTCAAACGGTTCCAGGCTAGGTTCTCAGATTGACAGGGGAGGTGTTAAGTGGGTAGTCCAAGGGTATTCTCCATGGGAGTCCCACACTGCCAGACTCGGTGGGCGTAAACGCCTTCACCTCCCTACCACAAAAAAAAGAGGTAAGTTTATGTTTCTATTTGATTATGAAATTAGTTTTTGCCAATTTTAGTGATAAATCAACAAATAATTTGAGTTTTAGAGTATGTGCCTGACATGGGACACTGTGCAATATGGGTACTATGTAGTGTTTTATTTTTTTCAGATGAAACACTACAAATCCCTTACAAAAGCAGAGATTGAGTACATTTTGAACCTACCATCGGATAGTGAGGATGAGCTTGAGATGTCTGATGAGGATAGTGGCAATGATATTATCAGAATACGTGATTTAGTGATTGAGCCTAGCGATTCTGATGATGGAAATGCTCCAACATTAATTGAGGATTCAACTAAATTGCCGATATCACAGCCTCAGCCAAGTACTTCCAGAGTTCATCCTGCAAATCCCACATTAAAGGCTCATAGGAAGAGAACTTATATATGGCGAAAGTCAAATAGTCAATCACCAGCTCCATCATTCAAAGGAGATGACAAATTATGTGAGCCAATAATCAACTTTCAAACGCCTCTGCAATATTTTTCGTACTTTTTTGATGACGATTTGCTGCAGCATATTGCCGAGGAGTCTACAAAATAAAGTATTCAAAAGGATTCTTCGAAGCCATTTGTTGCTACTACGAATGAGCTCAGGAAGTACATAGGAATTTGTCTTCTATTTTGATTGAATTCTCAGTCGAATATACGGTCGTTTTGGAACACCGAATTAGGTATGCCACTAATTTATGACTGTATGACACTCACACATTTTGAAAAAATTCATCGGTTCATACATTTTAACGACAACCAAAATTTTAAACCTAGAGGGGAACCAGGACATGACCGCCTTTTTCGTACCAAACCCATTCTACAAACTTTGAAAAAGAAAATGTCAGAACATCTCAAAAGAGAAACTCTGTCGGTAGACGAACAAATGTGTGCCACTAAGGCCTGTAACTTTTTGCGTCAATATCTCCCAAATAAGCCACATAAATGGGGATACAAACTTTTAGTTTTGTGCGATGACACCGGTTTTGCGTATGATTTTGAAATCTACTCGGGCACTGAAAATGACCCTAACCTGAGAGTGGCTGACGAGCTTGACTTAGGTGCGAGTAGTAATATAGTGGTCCGCCTCTGTCGAAGTGTTCCTAAAGAGCAAAATTACAAAGTTTTCTTTGATAACTATTACACTTCTCCTGGATTGATTGCTCATTTAGCAAAATCAGATATATACACTCTAGGTACTATAAACAGAGGCCGCTTAGGATCAAATATTCAAATACCCTCTCAGAAGGAGCTATTGAAAGCCAAAACTCCACGCGGATATTCCGAAGAATGGCAGGCTATTGTAGAGGGTATACCAGTAGTTGCAGTTATGTAGTTAGACAACAAAGCAGTGACACTAGCATCTTCTTTTGTCGGCGAACAACCTAAAGAGAAAGTAAAGAGATTTTGTAAGAAGAGCAAGCAGTACATCGAAGTTGATTGTCCTAGCATTATTTGCCAATATAACCGACACATGGGTGGTGTAGACTTACTTGACTCATACATCGGAAAACATAAAATAAAAATGCGCACCAGAAAGTGGTGTATGCGATTATTTTACCTTTATAAGAGGGTTGAGGAGCAACGAGAAAATAATTCATGTGTGGTGAACTTGCGTGAATTTCGACTGGAAGTGGCAAAAGCTCTATGTCTTTCTGGAAGCTCACTAAACGCAAAAGAGGACGACCGTCGTCTTCGATTTCTGACCTACTGGATGAAAGAAAGAAGAAAAGGCTGTCAAATGCCATTGTACCACCCAAAGACGCCAGGACTGACGGCATCGAACATTTTCCATTTTTGTCGTCAACTATACAGCGTTGTAAGATGCCAGCTTGTCAGGGCAAGTCTTTCGTTAATTGCGAGAAATGTAACGTGACACTGTGTCTAAATAAAGATAAAAACTGTTTTTCATTATTACATAATTAAAAATATGTAAAATTATTTTCAAACACGAGATAATTTCATGATGTTGCTCTGAATAAGTTCCTGTTTTTAATTTTTTATACTGTGTTATTGTAATACCTTATGTTTGTCAGAATGATTATTTTATTTCTCATTAAAATATAATAAAAGAGTGTTTTCTTTCATTTCCGCTGAAGCATATATGGCACTTTTTACAACCTAAATGCATTTTATGACATATCTGGCACATACCAAATTAATCATCATATTTCAAGAAATATTGAACACCGATTTTTTAAAATATTTTTCCCCTAAATAACGATTAAATTTAAACGTATATAATTTTTTTCCTTGCAAAAAAAATATCGTGCACTGTCGGGTTAAATATCTTTACTCATATACGGTTACGCAATTTTCAGAGTAACAGAAATGTTGGGATCGCGCGGCTCTTGTTTGCGTAACATTTATTCAATTGTTCGGTTCGGAGAGGAGATTTGGAGAGGTCGATACGGGATCGTAGACGTTTAACAATTTGAAGGCAATTTGTTGTTTTGATTTCACCTAGTTGGTTTCATACGGAAAATTGTCTATAAAATGATCTAAATCAATCGCGTAGATAGTAAAAAAAGGGTTTCTGTGCGTGCAATAGTGATGGATCTGTGTGGGTGGCGAGAATATTTCGAGTGAAAAGCATCATAGAAGATTTGCAAGACGGGACCGCAGATTGCGACTTGTGAAAAATGAAATGTCATAACGGAAAAAAACACAAACAACAATGATATCATATTAGTGATAATTTAAAACTTAAAAAGGATTTTATAGAAACGGAGCGGTAACAAAGAGTGGTCATGACAAAATAACGAAAAATTGCAACTTGAAAAACAAATATCTTCAATGTCTTTGTGCGACTGTAAAAAAACAGCGGTCCAATTTTCAAAAGCAATTTTATATATTGGACTATCAGCTCACTTAAAAATAGTTTAAATAAATTTGCTGAGCTGTTGTACTATGGCTCTAAACACACGTGTCGTACGCAAATGGAAATTATTCGCTGGTCGTCATCGATTCTATTGTGATGGGAGGCGAGGAAAAGAAGAGACTGAAGGAGGACTGTGCTGAGGACTTAGTGTGACAGAAGGAACGGTTTGATGTGAAAATCGATAGTGGCTTTGACATTTTTAGTGAAACTTCTAAAATTGGATACACTGCCGAACTTTTTCCAAGTGTTCAAACCCCTCATTGAAGTACTTGCAAATTTTCATTCTTCCCAAAAGGAAAATTAGTAAAGTTAAAGCTAAATTGAGGTTATGTATTCATCAAACGGAGACGCTTTAAAGATAATGGAGTTTTGTTTGGTTGTGAAACTGACTTATTTATCTCCAGTAATTGTGTTTAGGTAAAATGCCATCAGTTGAACATGAAACGAATACAACAAGAACGTTTTTGAAGGGCATTCTACAGCGTGCTTTTATGCGATTATACGAAATTAGTTCTTGTCTAACTAGCATGGAAGTTTAATTAATATAAATATTTTCATACTATGGCGAAGGAATTAGAGGCGATAATTCTTAGAAATCGGTAAAATATCCACCGCTGGGGGTCTCGGGACCAGGCATTTCGAATGCAAGGCATGACGCTATCAAGTGAAGAACTGGAAAGAGTTACCAGAGAAAATGAAGAGATGAAACCACGAATTCAAAATTTGGAGTACGTCTATCAAACAAGTGATTAACCACAAAGTACATCTGGGAAACAAGAAGCCATAACACATAAGACGAGTGAAAATAAAATAGTCACGCAAAAGATTAAATAAGTAAAGAAACCAACAATACAAAAGGCGAAAAAGAACAAATCTCTAAAGTGAACGGTCAAATTCAAGTGAAGACACAAAATTTATCTTCAAGCGGACTTTCTCAGTTATATACATTTAACTCGATTGAAGATAGTGAAGTTATTGACAAACTATGTTCTTAGCAAGTGCTGTGCCATTTCCATTTAGTCTTTTGAGTTGTAGGAAGGAAAACCATAATAAAGAGTGACTCAAAATCTTTCAAGGAAACCGAAAAAATTGCTAAGTGTGTTAAAAACCAACATCACAGCGACGAAGAAACTTTAAATTATGTCTCAGAATCAATAAAATCGGTTACAGATGTTTATAAACAGCTCTCGCATGGTATTAAGAATAAATATGAAGATCTGATAGATAGTCAACAATTCAAGGAACCACTTTAAGAAATTAGTCAGACTATAATTTTGAAATCGTCAATCATTAGAATTATATACAAGTGTCCCGTAACCATTATTTTGAACAATATACCGGTAGATGCCCAGATTGAATTTCAGGACTTACCCACCCCGTCAACGAGCGCTCGTCGAGGATGTTGGGTAAGTAGCCTTTTGATGGATTTCAATTTTTTCTATGCATCCCAAATTTTCAGATGCATTTGTATTTTTTTTATGTATACATTTTAAAAAAACAATTACTAATATATATATTTTTAAATTTTTTTTATATATACATTTTTTTCAATTTTTATTATATATATTTAATACGGAACGTCGAAACATCAAATTTCACAGAGGCAGAATGTGACATATTTTATGAAAAAGAAAATTAATCTCTTACATCTACATTAATAGGATCATACTTCTGTTCCCTTGTGTTTCTTACAGTTCTTTACATCTATGTTTAACTTTTTATAATAAAAGATTGGATTATTGGTAGTTTGTAAATCATTAAAATTATTCAATAACAGAGCGGAAATGGTATTGCACACTTTCAATGACATCTATTAAATTTTAATCAATTTGGAGAAAAAGTGCAGAAACCCTACCCTTTTGACTGTTAGATTCTTTTATCCATGAACGTATTTATTAGGCATGTGACATGATTTCTCTACGCTCGATACATCCGAAACTATCAAGTAATGGTTTTAGAATTTTTTGCTTGAATAATAAATTGGATCTGTAATTTATAGAATCGGTCTTTCCATTTATGTTCTTTTGACCGGGTACAGAACCCGGTACGGTAGAAGGCTTTTCTCACAAAAAATGAACTAGCCATCGGGCGCGCTCCAACTGTCTTTTAGTTTCAGGACTCCTGCGGGTTGGATGGCCTCCAGCTTAAGTGCCCTTTTTATGGCATAGGGTTATGTGATTCGATCAAATAACTCTATGACATAAATTGGTCACCTTTAAATTTCTTTTTTGGTGGGAAGGCTCATGCAAAGTAAGTTTGTATGAGTTTTCCACTCAGAAGGGAAATTTATAGCCGCTGCAATGTTTTGGATCTTGATCCGGTTGGGCGGGTGCGAGGGGGCACCACAACCATCCAGTTGCCCCACTCTTATCTGTGGGCAATGAAAATCGTCGGGTAACGACGAAGTTCCCCTAAGTCCATCTGTTTTGGCTTGTTTTGACTTGTTCTTTGAACAAGCAATTCCGTTCTTTTGTAGTTACTTACATTTTTCAACTTCGGTTGACCTGCTTTGAGACCCAAGAATTCGTGAATGCGAAATTCTTTTGTAGTGGGTCCTTGTGCTGGGGGAATGAACCCGCCCCACGACACCGCAATGCTAGCCTGTCAGCGTATTCACACGTCCCCAGACTATGCCATTCTCGGCTGACATTACCATCTTCTTTCGCCGAGGCACCAGGCTATCGCTGCAGTCCTTTACGGACATTTATATCTACCTACTAATCACTACAGCCTGTCTAGGCATTACTTGTGCGTTAAAAATTACGTCAACCGCTTGGGTGTGGATAACGCTCAACTTGATACCCCTCGATAGGCAAGTTCTGTGGATAGCATCCCCTGCAAACATCAAAATAAAATTCACAAAAGGTCTAACCAACCAGTCTTCAATAAGCCGCCTCCAGGTATTTCAATCCATGATGAAAACTGCTCCGTAAAGCAGGAGGAAAATACATACACTTAAGTCAGTAGTGGATACAAACACACCTTAAAGGGTAAATTTACTGGAGCTGGAGCTTTCTATCGCAATCATACACAATTGAATCGCAGAAATCAAGTCTTACTATTTTTCTTCTTCAACGTCATCTTCTGAACGTTTGGAAATTTCTGTTTCACTGTCATCTTCTTCATAGTCCTCAATTATCCTTTCCGAGCCTTCTAGAATTTCCGGGTCAAATGTACTCTCTTCCTTGGGGTTGCATTGCAATAAATGAGCATTAAGACAAGGTATGACAGTGCATGCTCTTACTTTTCTCGTAATCACCATCATAATGCAAATGACATGGACAATGCTGCTTTCAAAACTTCCATAAACCCATTTACGCAGCAGGATTTAATGGACGAAATCGCGTAGAAGCCCAATGTTAAATTGCTGCCATATTGATATTGTTGACCGACGCTTTGGTTTCGGCAAGTGCAAGTACATAAAGTCGAACAGTTTAACATGAGTACCTGCCACGAATAGGCCTAACCTCACGGTCTTCGGTAGACGGGAATTGGTTTCAAGCAGCAATAAACGCACCTTAGCTCGAAGGTTAGGGTCCGAGTTTAGCGTCCATTTCGGGATACCCGCAATACAACTGGTGTGGCTCGAACCTACTTTCTACGCTATTCAAGCCATATCCACCACGTTTCAGCCAAGGATAGGCCCCTCAACCTTGTAGGGGGTGACAGTAACCTGTCATGGGCTTCCTCTAGCCCATGGTACGGATCAAAGCTGTTCTCAGTTTTTCGTGACACTCGGCCTGAGTGACATGTGGCTTCCAAACCGAAGTCTGTTGCCTCGCCTCGGGTTCGAGGGGGCGGTCTTCCCCAAAGATTATTGGTTTCTGAGAATTTTCCTCAGAGTTTAGCAAATCTCCCTGCGCTTTTGTCAACCGTAAATAAATTTTGTGCTACGCAACACTCTGAAGAGTATGGTCGTGTGCTTAACACATATTTCTATTGCAAAAAATAAATGACACTCCATACCTAGACTCATAATTCATCCCCATCAACATTGCATAATTTTAGTATCCCATTATAGTACTTATATCATGTCTGAATTTTTTTTTAAGCCTCTATCCCGGGTGTGATTTAGGCAATCCTTAGCTTAGCTTTAGCCATTTACATAAACAATCCAAGAACAAAATGTTCATATTTCTATTAATCTAAAAATAAATGGGATATTAATCTTTGCAATTAATTTCCTGATGATTTATGCTCTAAATAAAGTTTTGCTACTGAACGCCATGCTTTTTGGCTTAAGATTCTTTTAGTCATCACCCCCACCTCCATTCATTTCACTTAGTTGTTGTGCTGATACGTTGGTATGTTGTCTTTAATTGATGTAATAAAAGATATTTATAATTTGTTTAATAATGGATCTACGATGGAATATACTCTGTAGAAATTTTATGAAATAGATTTCAGTTTATTTTCCTCTCGTTTGTTAGAAAAGGATCATTATGAAATGGGTTTCACAATGAATGAGGAAGAAAAAGAGTAGCAACAACAGGTTCTCTCATAAATTTTCAGTTTATTCCGATGAACTAAATGGATTAAAGTGAATATTTTTAATGTTCTCATTAAGCGCATTTTATTAGTTTTAAGCGCATATTAAAATTTTGCCGTTTAGATATTTAAAGTCGTGAATTGATGGGGATGAACAAACATTGTAGAATGCTATAGAGGAATTTTTATAACAAGCGACAAGAAAAACTTTAATGTCGACAAAATATATGCGGAAAAGCTTTGGTTAAGGAAAGTTATTTTGGAAATTTTCCGACATTTATCACAACAATCTTTCATCGGATATCCATTTTAAAACAACTTGTTCCTTTCTGATAGATACAAATTACTTAAAATTCCGTTGTGGAATAGTCATACGAGATATTGTGGTTATAAAAAATTTAAGTTTTTTTTGGTTTTTTTTCTTTCATGGTATATAAATAATCGTTTCAATTTATAAACAGAATGTTAAATATAAATCCTATGTTGTATGAGGACATTTTTAAAATTATCCTCCAATCCTGCTTAGCCGTGAAAAAATTTGAAAATTCTAAAATTGTGGCATTGACTCGTCAATACGTAATTTTCTCGCCAAATGCATTCATATATCTATTCATTGATCTGTGTTAATGTACATACCTCTCTTAAATGATCCAAATCAGCTTTATTGCCTACTAAATATGCGGATGGTGGATTTTGCAGGGATTTCAATTCAGCTAATGATCTTGATGCATACTCAAAACTGGCACGGTTTGTTATACTATAAACAATCATACAAGCATCTGCCCATTGTATCTGTTGTTTGGATTGTCGAAATTTGCAGCACACATGAAAATGGAAGAAGAAAGTAATACATAGTTTTTATTCACATAATACGAGTATTTAAAAAATTTTAAGTTTTTTATTTTGTACAAATACAAAATTAAATGTACTTGTTTTTCAATAGTTTTTATGGTTTCTTATGATAATTAAAATTTTACAAATAATGATAATATTGTTTGATGGACTGAAGTCGGTATTTAGATGATTTACTAATTAAACGAGTTCTATAGTTCATGGGTAATTTTTTTCTTGAAAAGCCGTTGGGCCTCTTTTCTGAGTGAGCAGATGTGTTTTAACTACTTCAGTGTCTGTCGTAGGTAATGTTTAAAAAAATCACTAATTGCTCGACTAAAAATTAAAGGGAGGCTACTGTTCAAGGAACTACTATTCACATACGAGTACAGCTGAGAGATATGTGGCACATAGAAATTGTGTATTGCTCATAGTTGTGTCACCTCCAACTTGGCAATACCGTAGCGAGGCACTCAGTAAGTCGAGTCGAGTCGAACCAAGCAAGCAGTTGGTAGGAACAACGTATCTTACGATATGATGATAAAAGATATATTGAAATTGAATTGTTGAGGGAGTTAATATTCATTACTGAAACAAAGCGGCACTATCTTTTAATTAAAGCAATTCCATAATATCCACAGTCTTTTTATTCCTGACAGTTTTCAGAAGTGGGATGCTACGGAGTTTTCGCTTTATTGGATATTGTGTGCTTTCAATAACAATTACCCGTCCCGTAACTGCTCGCTGCATATTTTCGATTGATGAGCCGAAATTTTGAATCGTGAATATTAACGCGATTGCCGTGTAAAATTTTTATTTGTGTGAATATGCCGGACACCATAGTTCATATTGATTCGTTCACAATCAACAAACTCAAACATGAGCTACGTTCGCAAAATTTTGCTGACAATAGGCAACAAACTCGAATTAATTTTACGTCTGACGGAAGCCGTCAATGGAGACGACGTTGAAATTTTAGTCTAGAACTCTCGTGCATCCGATGAAGCGATAAAGTTGCAAGAAAACGTGCAAAATCTCACAATTTTAGTTCAAGCATTAAATATTTAGGTACAAAGTATTGCTGGTGGATTCGCAAACTCTGTTTCAGGCATAACTTATGGCATGTCACCAATCTTGAATATGTCATCAACCTCTAGTCTTGGTTTTCCGACGGACGGTAGGCAAAACGTGTCGAATGAGGCTGTTGTGATGGAATTAATACCGAATCTACATCTACCGCAGACAGATGAAGATCAGTCGCCGTATCCGACACAACAAGCAGTCCCAGTACGCCAAAGCATGTTCCACAATTTGCGCGACGTCATTGAAATAATGTCAGAATTTCATCTAAAGTTAAGCACATCACTGACTTCGCAACAATTTGTTCATCGTGTGAAGTGACTAGCAGCCGTATATTCATGGGAATGGGTTTGCAGTGCGAACGAGATTTCGAGGGCCAGCAAATTTGTGGCTAGCTGCATGAAACAGCATTTTCAAAAGTATCAATGAATTGCAAGCTCTTTAGAAGAGGAGTTCGAGTCTTCCGAAAATGAAGTTGAGGTACATCTTCCTATGAAGGCAAACTTTAGACGTTCAAATGAGCCATATACGGGTTGCTATTATCGAATGTGTGCGGAAGGTGGACGTGCGGGGATCGATGCAGCCATTGTAAGATGAATGCGTGAAGGTTTAAACTACGTTCAAATGCAAACCGCGTGCTTTATGTTCAAAACAACGAAGGAGTTTTTGTGTTGCCTTAAAACTTATTTAATAAACCAAAGTAAGATAACCATACCGGTCACACGAAAATTACATAGTGAAATAAAATTTGTAAGCGCGATGAACGTGAGCTCTGTGTCAAAGAAAATATTTAATAAGTCTGTGTCGGGAGCGACGAATGTTGCCGATACAAACGACGTGTCAAAGCGTGTTAATTGTAATTGTTATGAACCGGGGCATATTTCTGTGCACTGTTCTTTGCCCCAACGACGATCGCAATGTGTTACATGCCGAAAGACAGGACACAGAGCGGATACATTCATAAGTCGAGAGCAACCGGAATATGTGTTTAACGTGAATATTCGTCAGTTACATTCAAACTATTCCGTACAAAACCGAATAGTGAAAAACATTCAGATGGATGGAAAAATTTTGGACACGTTTATAGATTCGGGTAGTCATCGATCTCTCGTGCGAGAATCATGCGCGTTAAATTTAATATAATAAAGTGTCCGCCGATTGAGCTGAACGGATTTGCAGGTGGATACTTGAATGTACTAGCAAACTGATAACGACATTAAAAATTGACGACGCAATCATACCAAATAGGTTGCTTTTGCGATTGGATGCGTTGAACGGAGTTTCACATCGGATAATTATTGAAAATGGCGAGTGCCACGTTGCAAGTAAATTTCCTGAAATACTCGCATGGAAAGAAATTTAACTGCAGCCGAAGCAACCGAACTGCGGGTACTAATTGATAATTTCCGTGATTGTTTTGCAGAGATTACGGCTAAAATGGGTCGATTTAGGTCAAAATCAATGAGTATTGAGTTGACGTCCAACTCGCCTATCCAGGCTTGACCATATCGTATACCGTATAGCCGTACCTCACAACTCGCGGGAAAGCAGTTGCTCACGACACTAGATTTATTCTCTGGATACTATCAAATTCCTATGTATGAAAAATCACGTCAATACACTGGATTTGTGACTCATCTTGGTCAATTTGAGTACAACGTAATGCCTTTTGGCCTTATTAATGCGCCCATGATTTTCCAAGAAGTCGACTTAATTCGTCGTATGAAATCAAGAAATATCGCAAGCTAAATGGATGAAGTCATTATCTCCAGTGTGACGGTGACTGAGGGCCTCAAAACTCTGAAGAAAGTTCTGGAAACTTTACGGGAGATGGGACTCAACTAACTGAGTACCTCGCTACGGTGTTGTCAAGTTGGAGTTGACAGTTGCAACAACAATTCCCCCATGTGACATGTTGGTTTGAAGTGATTAATGAGATATTCTATATGATGGTAGCCACGGGAGTATGGTGTTAAAACCAGCGTCAGATAAAGCTTAGGATTGTCTTTATCACATGCGTACGCTTTTGTTGGTGATATGCTCAGAACCCTTTAATGAATTGTGTAAATGTCGAGTAGAATACAATGCTGATGACAGGATCCAAAAAGCTTTCAATGTTGAGATCCAGATAGTCTGCGGACAACGAAGATTCTTTTCTTTCGGAACGCAATTTTTTCAGTGTTAATACCTTTGAGAGAGAAGTTCAAACGAATTTGTGTTTAATTTTTATTCAAAATCCGTACTAAATTGAGTCATACTCGTCAATTCGATTGCAAAAAGTATGCTTTACCGATGTAGGTTAGATGTACTTTGGAGCTTTGGCACATATAGATTGACAACTAGCTACAAAAACAAGTTGCTGGCTCTTTTCTAAAGCTAACGTTGGTTTTAAACTCAAATAATTTTGTAAACCTCATCAACTTATGCCTTGATCTCTTTTCTCAATACCCGCAGACAGTGCACTTTGTAAAATCTTTTTCTTATCCCCCTTCCCCTTTCCCGGGAAATGCGAGGGGGAGCTTTTGCTTATTACATTGGATTGGGAAATTTTTGAAAGTTATCCTGAAGCCGCTTTTCTGTGATATATATATATATATATATATATATATATATATATATATATATATATATATATATATATATATTTTTTTTTTTCTTTAATATATATATATATATATATATATATATATATATATATATATATATAATTTTCAAAGCCGATCTTAAATGGGATAGTTCTTATTAATTTTCTTTTGAACACCGTCTATTTTTTGGCCCTTCGCTTTGTGATTATCTCAATCGAATGTGTTGGTACTCAAGAAGGTGATATGGTTAGTATCAAGCCTTGGCCATGTGTCTGTCCATCCATTTGTGTTTTGTTCTGACTTTAAGCCAGTAAGTATCATAGCTGAGCGAGCTTAAAGTCTACCCGAAGAATCACTCGAAACAAATCTTGTTTTCATTAACGGGATTGAACCAAGGACCTTTGCTTTATGAGGTGAGCGTCCCAACCACTGCACCACACAACTCTAATGGAATAGGTTTTTATTCATGATATACTTTTCAACTCATAGCTTATTTTAACAGAAGATATTTTCAAATATATATTTTTTTCAATTAGATCGATTGATCAATAATTTCAATGAAGCATTGCATCTAACAACTTCAAATTCGTGGTCTTCTACGTTTGTTCAAAGTACATATCACAAACATATGTCAGTTTTTTGGTTGTGGGGTGTTGGAATGAGTTTTGATCTAATTTTATGCACTTAGAAGGCCTTGAAACTGAACATCAATTTGAATTCGTAGTACTTTGGCAGCACCTGTCAGCACCGATGGTATCATACTATATATAAGGGGGAAAAATGTTCCTTACAAAATGTAAATCATCAGCGGATTAAGTTTAAATTATGAATTTTATAATTTCAGAATTACCACAAAAAGTTAAAGTATCTACTATTTAAGTGGGATGTGGCATGTCATAAGGTGTTAAAACAATGATTATTCTTATGAATCTAGTGGGTCTAGCTGAACCTTTAACAGTATCAATCAATGATGGAAAACGCTGGCCCCTGAAAAAAGGACGGCCGAATATAGTCTCTGCACTTAATATTAATGTGGCACATTTTCTTTTGATAGGTAGTTGAAGGCCATTTGGGCCCTGATTGTATAGCTCCCAGGCAACCTGCCTTGACTACCCAATTAACACCTCTCCTGTCACCTTGAAAACCTGGCTTGGGTTCGTGTGACACATTATTTCCGGCTAACCCTCGTTTTACCATGTCTCAATGTATCAAATTATTTGTAGAGAACCCTTTTTAACGGGAGGAGAGGAAGGGAGGAAAAATAAACTCTCAACGCTCCTTTTTGTGGTTAGAGCTACCGGAAAGTGATTACTCCAAGTAATGCCATCTCCAAGTAATGTCATCAGAAGAATTTGGATGATTATAGTTCCATTTGCAAGCTGTTTTAAGCATTCTTCTGATGGCATTACTTAGAGAAAGCTCTCCTATTTCACCTATGATGTCCTCACAATATCTATTACATCTCTTACATACAAAATATATGCAGTAAGTGTGACCACATAAAATATGCACTGACGCGACCACGACTTACCAATTTTATGTAGTTAAGATAAAAAACATCAAAGCCCACTCTGGTGCTGGGTTAGATGGAGGTCAGTTTTACTATGCCTTCGATTGAACCATGGCCTCAGGTCAGGAATGAGGTGATTGAGCAGTCCCTTATTCTTCACTAGCATTTACAAGCAGATCATTTTTCCGTACACAAAATAAGCTTATATACTTTTTGCTATTTCCAGGTGATCAGGCGTGCACATATTGAAATGTGTCGCTTTCATATGATCAAAATTCCTGCTTTGACATATCAAGAAAAATTCTGTTTAAAGTAACGCCAGTAAACAGGAAAGGTTCTTAACTGTTGACACCCCAATAAGTGCTAGAGAGATAGATAACGCTTATTGGTGGCATAGCATTATACGACGGTCGTTTGAAAAGTTTTCGGGCTTACTGGCAAAAAGCCACGGTACATTCAAGTTCTCTTGCCAACCAATAGATGTAGGTATCTTTATTTGAAAGGGGAAAAAAACTCGTGAAGTAAAAGAAGAGGTAAACTCCGTGCATGCTGAATTGGCGCATTCATTTACAACTGGAAAACATTGGGTGGCCGAGTTCAAACGCGGTCGCACAAGCATTTTCAACGATGTATGTTCACCCACCCTACCCACCAGACCAAGGTTGATGAGGCAGCGAGCCCTTTTTGTTGATGGTCTGAAGGGTTGGGCAAAGCATTTGAGCAAATAAACTGACTTGCGTGGAGACTATGTCGAGAAATAAATTTTTGTTTGGCTTGAATTATGTGTTTTTCTTTAAAAGACCGGAAACTATTCATTAGTCTGGACCAGTAGGCAATACTGGTTATCAATGTTGCCTCTATGTAGGATGGTATATGGTATACACTTCTTTTATTATCTGTATATAGTTGAATATGCCTGTGCAATTTTTTCGGAGTATACATTATGGGTGTAATGATCAGATTCTACGATTCGCACCAGGAAATTTTGAAGGTTTTTTTGGATGATTTTAATTGTTTTCCATATCGTTTCTAGGTCAATTTTTCGATTAATTTTTCCTTCGAAGAGTCTTTTACTACTAACGAGTTTTCCATTAAGGATATAACAATTTTATCTAGTAATAAAACACAGAAATATTTGAGATATTTAGTTCAAATTATTGTGGGTGAAGTGCAAGCAATGAAATTTATTTTGGTCTTATGATCACCATGAGTTTGTTTACAGCGGTCGATTTTTTGGACCCAATTAGCCACCGGAACGCTAGCAATTTCACGTTGGATGTTGTCTTTCACCTCGTCTAAAGTTGCTGCGTTGTTGGCATGGATTAGTGACTTGATATGGCCCCTTAAAAAGGCGTTAGTTCGCATGAACGAGGTGGCCATTCGGTCGAACATTTTTGTAGATAACAAGCTCACTAAACTTGCGTTTGAATAAATCGATTATGAGGTGTGCGGTGAAGCTAGTGGCGCCGTCTTGTTGAAACCACAAATTGTTGATGTCAAGTTCATCCGATTTTGTCCACAAATAATCTTCCAACATAATACGATAGCGCTCTCCATTGAGAGTAACGTGAGGATCGTTTTTACCCACGATAAAATATGGCCCAATCACAACTCCGGCATGAAAACCGCACCAAATAGTAATTTTTTGCTAATGCAACGGTGTGCCATGAAGCACATGTGGGTTTTACGCTGACAAATAATGCATATTTTGCTTATTAACAAAGCCATTAAGCTAGACATGAACTTCATCGCTGAACATGATTTTTCGATGAAATTATTCATTTTCTACAAGCTTTCCCAGAGCGCAATTGGAGAAGTTTTGGCGTTTCGAATGATCAAGTGGCTTAGTTCTTGAGTCAATTTGATCTTGTTACCATGTAGGCCAATATCTTTTTGCAAAATACGCCACAAAGTCGTTTGAGTGATGTCCAATTCTTCTGAATGACGTGAAATCGACTGATTTGGCTCATTTTGAATCGTTGCACTAACGGCTGTGATATTACCCTCGCTTAGAGTGCGACGACGTCTTTTTGGCACCGAAACGTCCAAAAGTGAAACTTTGAACTCAAACCTATCCACTATAGCACGCACAACCTGTCGGGTGGAACGATTAATATGGCCGAAAATTAGAGTAAACGTTCTTAAAAACGCGACCACAGACTAAGGATTTCGGTAGTAATTTTTTAATTTCGGTAGTAATTTTTTAATAATTTCCAAACGTTTCTGGTTTGTGAACTTTACCATGATAAAAATGTTCACTTTAACTAACGTTTTGACATTGATATTTCATTAAAAAAGCCTATATAAGCGTCCAGTTTAAATAAATAAATTTGTACCACTGCACCCCTTTTTGAATCTTGACTTGAATGTAGTTAGTGTATCTTATTTCATCACCAAAATGGTACTCAAGAAAGTGAAATGGTTAATTTCACGCTTGGTCGTACTCCCAGTTAGCAATGAAACAAATCTTGTTGTCACAAATGGGACTCGAACCAGAAATCCTGAGCTTATGCGTGAAGCACTCTAACTACTCCACCACGCAAAAAAAACAACCCAAATAAGGTTTGCAATTTACTTTTGAAAAATATTTTAGATTATTGCGATATCAAATCATTCGAATAAATTATCAACTATCGATAAATTGAATATAATGTTACATGTACAAATAATTCTGCGAGCTATTGTCGCAATTGTTTTCACAACCATTAAGAACATCAACAAAACGAATTTACTCGAAACCACGAGAACCCAAGAAGCATGATCAACATCTGAAAGTGAGTCACTGCTCCATTCATTACGCTGCTGGAATGTTCCCGCTAACTCGCCAATGTCCCAGAACTGAGTTGAATGATTAGAGACCCTATATAAAGGCGAGCTGAATGAATGGAGGGGAATCATTCATCCGACCGCGATAAGAGCTGCGATAGTGTGTGGGAAGCGATATTGTTCGAGTAATAGAAAAGTGATTTTCGTGATTGTGAAGTAATTTCGAAAGACAATTGCGAAAGTTAGATTCTAGTTTAAATTGTGAAATAGTAAAATAAGTGATTGTGCATTTGTAATTTAATTAAATAAATTCTTTTAATTTAATTTAAAAGACATTGCGTTTTCACTTTCCCGGAACATTAAAATTCTTGGCCGTGAACCATAACACGCGACAATAATAACAGATGTCGTCTGAAAATTCGTCATTTACGTTGAAATCATGTAAAAATCAATATTGATATTGATTCATCAAACAATTTTATTACAGAGCAATTATAAATAAATTAAAATCTCTCTCACCTGTTCCATTGGGAAATCACTTTCATTTTCTGCTGATATATCTACAATTTCAACATCTAATAATCCACTATCTAAAGATATGATTTGTTTGTACAGGAGATCTGTATTTGATCGATATTCACCGATAAATCTTCGTGTCAGATATCGCACTGTTAATGCTGCAATAAAAAGAAGAAAAATTGCATTTAAAAAATTTTTTTTGACTTTGCGTGTATGTACGAGTAAACATAAAAATTAACTTTCATTTAAATCAAATAAAATGTAAACAGATTATAAATATATTCATTTCAAAACAACATATTAATAAAAAACAAATTTTCTTTTAATATGAAATATAAATTTTATATATCAAATAAAATAAAATCCTGTTTTTATATAAATATACAATATAAAAAATTTTTCATATTAAAATAAAACGCAAAATATCGTGGGCCTGAGTATGATCATCATCTGAGATTATTTCTTTCATATTTACGAAATGCTTGCCAAATTCATTTGAAATCTGACAGTGTTTGTTTTGAGACAAAAGGAGGGAAGAAAAGAGGTGTAAAATACATTTTTTTTGGCGGCATAATTTTGCAGGTATGAACATTTTCATGACTTATTGCAGGGTATATAGGAAAAGACTGATTTATTTAAAGATAAACAACAGATGCAAAACTTTTTAAAATGATGAATTTGCGACTTATATTTATTTTGAATAGCGTTTGGATGAATGGAGGAGGATCAATATTATACAATATACATATGTGTGCGAGGAGGACAGTGTTTGTAATTGTTTTTATAATGAACCATAGTGAAATTTGTTGAAAAGTTGACCAAAATATTAGAAGACACTTTACCAACAGTTTTACACGTGGCGTTTTTGATTACAAGAACCAGCTGGCACCTCTATTATAGCTAGAAAGGGGCGTGTAGGACATTTGGGGAAGCTATAAGTACATAGGGCTAACATGAAACTTAGCATCGAAAATTTTATCTTAATACTAAGATTATTGTTTAACTTTCATATTTTATGTAATAGGCTTAAATTTAAAAAATGTAAAAGATTAAGAATTTAACAAAGCAATTAGGAAAGAACAAAATATAAATATTAAATATACAATCACAAAAATATCAAAATTAGTTGAAATTGTTGGGTCTGCGAATTAATTGCCTTTTTTTTGCTTTAGCACTACAGCCCTTTTCGGATCTTCGCTTAGAGGTAGCGTATCTTATTATCTCGATTGAAGGTATTGGCAATCGAGAAAGTGAACTGGTCAGTGCCACGCTTTGCTCTTATGCCCGTTTCATCCAGCTGCGATACGTTCTGATTTTAAATCGATACATGTCATAACTGAACGTGCTTACAGTCCGTCCGAAGAATCACTCGAAATAAATCTCATTGTCACTAACGAGATTTGAACCAGAGACTTTCGGCATACACAGCGAGCACTCTAACCACTACACTACGCGGACTACCTGTGTGAGTTAATTATTTAATTTATTAATTCGATTTAATATCTCAATATAATGATTTAAATAAATTTACTAAATGTTAGCAGCCATAATTATGGGTAAAAAACCAAAATAAGCTATGACAAGATGAAGTGATAAGAAATGATAAGATGTTTTATCTGTTAATACGATCAGATGTATGATAGTATGAAGTAGATTAAATTATAGTTATAATCACACATGATGCTAGGATCCAAGTAATACTCAGCCATCATGTTATCAATCTAGTTATTACATGTTAAAAGATCTGGATGAAATTGAAACGTAAATCACTATCGTACTCAGAGCACATCATAAGGTATGAGCGGTTTAGTTAAACTCAGTAGTAAAAAGAATAAAGAGTCTTTTTCACTCTCAGTGATGTGAACTAATATTAAATCTTATCAAAGCATAGTACTAACAAGATAAATTTTTTATTGTTTTACGTGTGAATTTCCACGAAAATTACTCTGCATCCGCCAAAATTAATTTAGTTTATCTCGACAGAGTTTCAGTTGAAAAAAATCTTGAAACTCTAAATTTTTTGCAACACCTTTTTGAATTTTTTTCATGCTTTCAAATTAATTACTTCTACAAATTTGTTTATAAAAAAAAAAATTATTTTTTATCGACATCAAGAAGTACTGCATTATGAATTAATTTTAAAATAAAGATATCAAAGACTTTGCATCAGTTTATGGTGGGGGGATTTGTTGCAGGCAGGAAAATGCTTTTGTCATCATAATGAAAGAGCAAATGTTAAATAATCATTAGATCCTTATTGTGCTACTTATCTTTTGCAGGAAAATGTAGAAAATATGCAAATATAATCTTCCTAAAAAATTAAAAAAAAAAATTACAACCTTGACAACGTTATGTCTAATTCATTTCACCGCGAGAGATAAAAGATCCAAGATAATTAAAAACGCATATCATTTTATACAGCTATATGGGAAGATGTATATGATAAATGTGATTTTTGTTTGATTTTAAAGTCACATGATGGAATTAAATTGTGGCAAAGCTGCGATGTAGAATACACGGAGTTTTGATTAAATGTATAAATATCATTTACAATCGGGATTAGTTGATTGAGCTTATTCAAATTAGCCCTGTGAGAACAGATAGAAATATTATTATGATTACCCGGATACCTGTTTTTTTGCTTAAACATTACAGCCCCTTTTGGACCTTCACTTAGAGAGAGAAAGTATCTCATTATCTTGACCGCATCTATCGGCACTCAAGAAGGTGATATGGTCAGTATCACGTTTTGGCCGTATGTCCGTTCACCCAGCTGCAAAACGTTCGGATTTTGAACCAGTACGTATTAAAACTGAGCGGGCTTACAGTCCGTATGAAGAATTACTTGAAACTTATCTTGTTGTCACCAATGGGATTCAAACCAGGGACCTTTTGCTTGTACAGCGAGTACTCAATTCACTAGACTACGCGAACTACAGATGCCCGTTATTATAATTATTTAATCAGTCTGTTACCCCAGTAGTTGTGAAAAATAAATTGCGTACACATTAGAATATGCGGCGTGATATTAGTACACTGAGTGCCGGAGTCGGAGTCTCATTTGTCCCGGGCAGTTTTACGAAATCGGCCTAATTTTCAAGGTAATGGGGAAATGAAATTACTCCGATTAGCATACAAAATGCCTCCTTGCCATTATTTTCGATATATCGTGAAGTAAGAAACTAATGATATTGAGTCAACCGGAAGGACCTGGTTAGACTTAAATGTCAAAAAGACCGAGCAGAGCGTATACACTAAATAGCCCTGTAGTTGAGTGTCGGTCACAATGAAAAGAGGAGCAAATAAACGTATAAAAATGGGTTAAATTTTATCTTGTATTTGAGTAACAATGGAGTGGCGTTGATCAAGATGAGACGCCCATTCATGGGAATGTGACTTGATGTAAAATTATTTTGAAACATGTTGATCTAAACGTTGAAATACAAACTTTATTTTTTCACCTTACTTATAAATCCTTTTTGACAGAGATTCAAGCTGTTGATAAATTTTCAGAAGCAGCTCATTATTACTTCTACATTCTTATTTTATTTTTTGCTGGTTTTTCAGTGGCGAGTGCAAAAAATACGTCAAGCTTGATGGAGCTAAAGGAACAACACTGCGGCGTACTTTTTTGGCATAAATTTAATTTCGATATCCTGATATCGACGTTGAGGCATTACTTTCTTTCTTCTTTGTAGCACTATAGCCCCTCTCGGGCTTTCGCTTAGAGATAGTTAGAGATTTTTTTGGAAGTTGGTTTGGTCAGTACCATGCTTCTATGTGCCTGCTCAGTTATGATATTGTCTGATTAATTCAGTACATATCACCACTGAGTGAACACTCAAAGTCTGTCCAAAAAATCCGCTGAACTAAATCACGTTGCTCCCAACGAGATTTGAACCTAGGACCTTCGGCTTATGCGTTCATGCTCTAACCACTAGGCCACACAGACTATGTTGAGGCATTATACAAGTAGTTATTTTAGCTCCATATTAGCCGATTCGCACTCATCTGGGGGCATGCATATCTTTGATTGAATGCCCCAATTCTTTACTTACCTGGAGACGTTCCCACCTGGCCACTCTGAAATTCAAGCACATTATCTGTTGAAGAGTATTTGGACTTCTTTTATTAGAAATCTTCTCTATAAAATGGGCGACAAAAAATCGGCTTTAAATTACAGAGGAGTTGCTATGCTCTCCACCTCTCCAAAGCTGTTTGAACAAATTACCTACAACAAAATATTTCCAATCGCCGATTCCTATTTAAATGAAGAGCAACATGGTTTTCGAAAAAATAGGTCCACTACTACAAATCTTATCGTAATGACTTCAGACGTTCTTTGTAATATAGAAAAGGGTAAATAGATCGACCCTATTGATATTGACTTTAGTAAAGTGTTTAATCGTGTGAACCGTGCGATATTTATAAGGAAACTTTGTAGCTTCGGAGTTAGCGGTTCACTGCTGAGTTGGATTCACTCTTACCTGATGGGCCGTATACAATTAATCAAGTTCGAAGGACACCTATCTAGGGAAATTCATGTCCTCTCTGGGGTTCCTCAAGGTAGTCACTTTGGACCACTACCATTCAAAATTTTCATATCGGATCTTGGTACCTGATATTCACCACCTTTTTTATGCTGATGACCTCAAGTTATATTTCGCAATAGTTTCTTAAACTGAAGCACTATTTCTCCAGTCTAAATTGAATATTTTATTTCAATGATGCAATTTGAATCAACTGTCATTGAACCTGGACAAATGCCGAGTAATATGTTTCTCCAGGAAAAACAATATGATCCTCTATGACTACCACATTATTAACACACCTCTGATTAGAGTTGAAAGGTTTGTCGGCCTTGGCATAGTCCTAGATAGGAAACTGCAATCCAATCTTCATTATGATGAAGTCCTTTCTTGAGCATACAAAATGCTAGGCTTCATCAAAAGGAAGGCCAAGGAATTTAAGAATATTTGGGCAAGAAAATCGTCACTGGTACGTCCTATTCTTGAATGCAACTGCTTAATCAGGAATCCTGTTTTCGATGTTCATTCCAGTAGGCTGGAGTCAGTGCAAAAGCAGCTCTTACCCTTCGCTTTGAGGTCATTTTATAATCCTAAGCTTTCCCATAATCAAGCACCTGATGAGACTCGACTCCAGATGATAAATCTAACATCTCTCTCTTGGCGAAGAACTACGTTGTCTTCATGTCTGGTTTTCGATGTCCTGAGGGGCTCTTTTAATGTAACAGTTATCTTCGATCGAATCCACTTAAACGAGGCTGTTAGAAAAACAATGTACTCCCCCATGCTTAGCAGTAGCAGAGACCAGACGAGCCAATCACTAGAGGTTGTAGAGATTTCAATAATGTTTAGTGGCCATTACTTCCCATCTATATCCAAGGTCCTATTTAAATCGAAAGTAATAAAATCCCTCTCACCCCCAATACCTTAATGCTGTAATTATTTTTATAAAATTGAAGTGTAATAATTATTTTATGTGTATACATATATACACAGTCGTGCCATAAGTTTTGTCCCACTATAAGTGCGTCATGAAAAAATATTTTAAGTAGTGCTGTTTAGTTTGTTTGGATGATAAAGCTTTAGAAATTCGTTGATTATTACAAACAAGTCATGTCAACACAATATGTCTAACAGTAAACATGTAGTGGGGTATTAAAGAGAATCGTATTGCAGTGATCGCGTTACACAAGTGTAAGAAAACACCTAAGGAGGTTTTCGACATCTTAAAACCTTTAAAAATAACTTCAAAATTTGTTTATCGCTCTATAAAGCGATACAATGAGACGTCCTCTTCCGATGACAGACCAAGAAGTGGTCGCCTACGTGTCACAAGAACGAAAGCAGCCATTAAAGCTTTAGCTGAGGGAATTCACAGAAATCCTCTCCGCAAGCAAAAAATCATGGCACGGGTGATGAAAATCGTGCGACGGACCATGTCTCGCATCATAAAGGAAGACTTTGGGCTTGGTGCTTATCGAAGAACTACCGGTCAGCGTTTGACAGCGGCTTTACGTCACATCAGGGCAACAAGATCAAAAAAGTTATTCGAACGACATGCAAGTGGTAGTTACCGCCAAAATCTGTATACGGATGAAAAATTTTCACTGTGGAAGAGAAATTTAATCGTCAAAATGACAGAGTTTACGCTCACAGCTCTCGAGAAGCTGCTGAGAAAATTTCAAAAGTACAAAGAGGACATCACCCAGCATCTGTGATGGTTTGGTGGGGAGTGGCGTACAATGGCGTTACTCGCTTGCATTTCTGTGAACAGGGGGGTCAAAACTCGGGCAGCTAAGTACCAAAATGACATTTTAGAACATGTAGTTAAGCCTTTAAGTGATACCATGTTCGCAAGAAAGCACTGGATATTTCAGCAAGATACATCACCCCCACACAAGGTTAAGACAACACAGCGCTGGCTGCCAGCTAATTTACCGGAGTTTATTGCTGCTGAAGATTGGCCTTCGGGAAGCCCAGGCCTAATCCCTTTGGATTACCGTTTATAGAACATTTTAGAGGAGAGGGCCTGCGCTAAACCTCATCGAAATATTGAGGCATTAAAAACTGATTTGGTGAAAAAAGCAGCCCCGATACCTTTAGAAGTGGTGCGTGCAGCGATAGACGAGTGGCCGGACCATTTAAAAACGTGTATGAAAGCAAAAGGTGGACATTTTGAATAATTTTTATATTTTTACAAATGTTTAGTAAGTGTTAAATAAAATGAGCACACATCCTTTTATTTTATTCATTTTGCTTTTAAATTAGACGCATTTACATTAGCGACAGAATTCATGGCACGACTTTGTATATATATATATATATATATATATATATATATATATATATATATATATATATATATATATATATATTATTAGGGCATGATGTGGTTCTACGGGAGGCAAGTGGTATCATATTGAGAAGGAATAGTCGGTTATCGTATGATGGCAAATTATGAAAATTTTTTGGATCATGGAGGGTACTCAAAGCAAACAGTAGAAATTATTTCTGAACGGTCTCAAACCTCTCTGAGTGAACATCAAAGACCGACACAGGCGTATTCGTGTATAACGTTTTCGTTACCCACAAGTTCTTAAATTCTTTCGCACGTGGTTTGATGAAACCTAAAAGCTTATGCGCTTTGCAGAGAATCTCATCGTAGTGCATATTAAAGCGGAGTTTATCATCCAAGTGAACACCAAGATCTACTACACTATCAACTCTGGAAAGCTTTGTATCCTTGAGGTGATAATCAGATAATAAAATTGTACTTTTCCGAGAAAAACTTATCACCTGGCATTTCTCAAAATTCAAATATAGAAGATTTTTGTTAGACCACTCTAATCGAGTATTTATTTTGTCCTGCAGGAACAAAGAATCACTTTGGGATGCTATCACATGATATAATTTGAGATCATCCGCAAAAAATAAGTGTGGTATATCGGATAACACTTCAGAAAGAGAAGAGAAGAGGTTCGAGGTGACTGCCTTGAGGAACACCGGAATAGACATGAATTCCGTTTGACACATATTCCTGAAATTTAACGGTTTGAGTCCGATTTTTGAGATACGAGTCCAGCCAATGAAGCAGGGAGCCAGTGATTCCAAATTCATTCAATTTATGAGACAAAATCGTATGATTGACACGGTCTAAAGCCCTACTAAAGTCAGTATGAATTGCGTTGACCTGGTGTACATTTTCCATTGCACAAAGGATGTTAGAAACCCAAAGTGTTAAGTTGGTGGTTGTGGATCGATTCTGAAGCCATTTTGTTGGTCATTGAGACGCTGTTCAATAAAAGGTGATATTTTGGAACATGATATTTTTTTCAAATAACTTTGGGGTAGTGGACAGTATGGCAATCCCTCTATAATTTTCAACGGCTCCTTTGCTTTTGTTTTTATGGATTGGAGTTAAGTAGGAGAATTTCCAGTATGCTGGGAACACGCCGCTTGATAGCGATTTGTTAAAAATGATGCAAAGAGGTAAAACTAATTGTTCTCTGCATTGAAATGAAAAATATGGAGGAAGTAAATCAGGGCCAGGTCCATGATTAAAATCAAGAGTTTCAATTGCGTCGAATATGTCACCCTCTGAAACTGAAATTTCTTGCAGTACATTCTGTGTCTAGTGATAAAAAATTATGGAAATTGTTTGCTGAACGGTAAACTGATTGAAAATATTGAAATAATTACTGATTTCTTCAGGGAGATTAGAACTACAGCCTTTAAAGGTCATTTGTTTAGGATAGCCATGAGCTTTGCGCTTGATGTTCACAAATTCAAAAAATTTCTTGGGGTCTTTGATGATGTTTTCACCTATAACATTAATATATACTTCATAGGCCTCGCGTGACTTCAATTGCAATTCTTTTGACAGTTCATCATGCTCTCTTTTAATTTCGTCATTCACATCAGATCTACTTTGCATAATTTCATACAGTTGATTTCTTCTGTTCCTTAAAGATCGAAGATCACTATCTAGCCAGGGCTCTGATAATTTGTGCTTTTTCTCGTCAAGAATGTACTGATATAATAAATTTGCAGCATCATTTATATCTAACGTTGAAAGCATGGCATATTAAAAATATGCTTTTGAATTCTCTCGTAATCGGCATTGCGAAATAAAATACAGTCAAGTTATTGTACGAGTAGCAGTAGAAAATTTCACCGAAAGTGCGGAATGGTGGGGGGTGTTTGAGAAAAGGTTTTCCACCTCACTGGTTGGATTAACCACCACATCGTCATGAGCATTGGTAATTAAAAGATCTAGTCAATTACCATTGCAATTGGGCCTTGGAGCTACTTGCTGTAAATCATTGCCGTAAAATGTAGAAACAAGGTTGTAATCACTGTCGTTCAGAAGACTGACTGGAACGAGACGATTATCAAGTTCGTCAACTATAAACGTTAAATTGGGCTTATTAAAGTCTCCAAGCATAATAATTTTATCTTTTTCATTAGAAAGGCCACAAGTGAAGAAATAACTCCACATGCATCATTGTAAACGACCTCATTGGACTTTGGAGGAATATAAAATGCACCAATGTACAAGTCAAATTTTTTTAAATTTGATTCGAACTATTGTATGCTCGAAATGTTGATATGTGGTCGTAGCGACGAAGCCCACCACCTCGTGACAACCCGGTACTTAAAAGTCTCGATCATTCCGATATATAGTCCAACTACTGTTGAGAATCTCGTCACTTCGAAAGGAGTTATTCAACCAAGTTTCCGTTAAAGCAAGGACAGTAAAAGGGCATGACTTAGCGTCAAAAAAAGTTTGCTGAGTCTACTTCTCATACCACCACAGTTATGGTAGAACATTTTGATGCATTTGGAGAAAGTATTTTTATTGCGGACGAAAAAATTTGTGATGCTGTTCTCTTGTTCTTTGACGCGAAGATATATGATTTGAGCTTACATGTGAAGCGTAGGTCTCAAGATCTTTTTGTGTTTGTCCTGGATTGATACCTAGTTGCTCATGATCATTAAAATATAATTTGCAAAGAGTATCTAATTCTATAGGAAGGCCTTCTCTTCGTATCAATACTTGAAGATTGTTCTTCGTTTTACCATCAATGCATGTTGTATCTGGCGCTTTATGCATGTAGGCCAGGTGGAGTCGAACAAACTCATTTATTTTATGCTCTCGCAGTCTTGATAAGAGATACCTACTTTCAAGATCGTTACTAGAGTTAATTGTTACTTTTACAGCTGGAGGTAAGAGAGGGTCTTAAAAGGACTCCCTTTCGGATAACGAGTTATTTGATGTGCTAGGTAACTGAATTGATCCTTGTGTGGATGAACTTTGAAGATCATAATTTACAAAATTGGGATATTTTGAGTGAGGTTTCATAGTCTTCTGTTCAGGAGTGGAAATAGAATGCTGATGTGAAGAACCAAGACTACCTCTCGGTTGGTTACTATGACAAACAGTACTGTTTGCCACTAGACTACCATCTGAAGGATCTGAAGGATTTCAAGTTTTATTAATGAATTTTGTAAGTCATGTTAGTATTGGTATTTTTATAATTAGTGGGAGCTATTATACTATTCATTGATTTACTTGGTTGATCCTTGTTATAAACAGGCTTATGTGATTTCCACTTTTTGAAGATCATTCCATTCCAGTGGACAGTACTGTTTTCAGATTGATGGTTGGAGAAAAGCTAATGTTGGCCAGGTGTCTTCACTTACCTAGCCATCGGGCTGTGGATTTTTATAGATATTGTAGGGGCTATCGCTAAGATTAACAGTCTTTGTATATGGAGTTCTCCCATTGGAACATCAGGCCCGGATAGGAGGGGTGTGAGGGGGCACTAATCCCATCAGCATCCTCCATCACTTGTCGTGGGGTACAATATTCTTCGACAAAGACGAGGTGGTCCCCTGAGCCCGCGTGGCTGAAATAAGGCAGTAGGAATATAGGAAGCACCTTTTAGTTTTTGCCTGGGCTTGTTTTTCTATTTAGTCTAATGAGCTCTATCATTAACTTGTGTATGTGAAAAATGTTGTAGTGGATTTGGTGCTAGTGGAAAGAAACCACCCCGTGATGTTACAGCCAGCTAGCCTGCCAGCACATGCACGAGTCTCTAGATCATGTCGTTTCCAGTTGAGTACCGATCTTTAACTTGCTGAGGCACTTTTCACTCACTACTGTTCCTCACGGACTTCAATATTTCTTTATAATCGCTACACATTATTCCCAAATCAATACAATCTTCTTCATCTTGACGAAGAATAGCAGAGAATCAGAACATTCGTTTTTTTTGTCGTTATTGTAACAACAACCTTCGAACATAATATCCTTAATTGGCTATTAGTGCAATCAAGTAAACATGAAAAAATCTGAGCGATAAATACACGATATAAAAACAAAAGAGAGACATAACGACGCAAAATAATGTTCTATGATATTCAATAGAAAAATGTATTAAAATTCTGGCCTAAATTGTCAAAAATAAGACTATGTATCAATATCATATCCACTTTTCTTCGAAGCAAATATGAAGGAATATATTGACCCTTTACTCTTCCTTCTAATTGTTACAAATAGAAATTGAAAGGGAGTTTATCCCTTGTGACATTTTATAGGAAGTTTTAGAAAAATTCATATATCCTGGACACATTCAGTAATGTGAAAATTTAATCGAGAATTTACGAAAGTAGCAACATCGATAGAAAGTTCATTGCACCATTTCCACCTTGGATAAGTTTTCTTGTAAATTTGTTATTCAGAGCAATCTTTTCTGCCGACTAATTCTTTGGGAAAAGCGGGTAAGGATACTTTTTCAGATATTCAATGTGAAATTGAATAGTTTAACATGAAAGGAAGTGAATTCTTTTATCAGACGTATGAATCGAGGAGTATGTAATAAATTGACTGTGATAAAAATTAAATTTTTGTGGTAGGATTTTATGAAGTGATAATTTGATGTTTTCTAATTTTTAATGAAGTTTTAATTAAAAAGTTTTTAACCATTTTAGTGACGACATAACTGAATGGAATTTCTATGAAAGTTTGTTGAAGAACTTCAAATGACAAACATGACTCTTATAAACTGGTTCATGTAAGGATGTAAGGAAAAATTTGTTTAAAAATTCAATTTAAATATAAAACAAAGAACGACCATGTCAACTTCGCTTCATCTTGAAATTTATTTTACCAAAGGACTAACGTATTGTGCATGCCTGGCCTCAAATAACACCTTTTACCCAGAAGCAGAATCTACAATCTTACTCTAATCCCCTCAGTGTGATGAGTCAGTCTTACGTATCTTATATCAAATTCACCGCATAAGGAGGATGACAGCTAAATCCTTAAAATATGCATTGTTAAAATGTTTCCGACGAAATTTAAATTACAAGATTTGAAATTTGTATGTAGCATATTGTCGAAATTCGTTGGTCGTTCACCTTCAAATCTGCATATTTCACAGGAGTACTGGATAAAAAAAACTTTCAGTTAAGGAACAAATATATCAGTAAGTTGTATTTAAGCAGGTGCTTGTAAAGCTGCTTCTCCTTTTTTGTTGGTTGCAAATATTTTTTTCGGAAATATTCTAAGCAAGAATATGATAATGCGTTATGTGTCTTTGTGATAGTAGTATTTATTTTTTTTTTTTTTGAAGGAGGAGAAGAGATTTTCATGTGTATAAAGAAGAAAATATTTTAACTCGACTTCCTGAGGATAAAAATTTATCAGCTTTATCTCTACATTCTTGAGCCATTTTTTTGGGTCTTGTAAAATCTTGTTCAGATACCTTATTAACTCTTTCTGTGCGAATTTTTTTTCAAGATACGAAAAGGATAATTGAAGGATTGTGAAGTAGTACATTTAAAACGAATACAGTTATATTTTAAAAATTTTCCGTTCCGTGGTTTTTCGAGACGTATTTGTCCTACGCGGGACGTATATGTACCACTAGTAACTTTTCGCAGCAGAATATATCCCTATATTGAAGAAAATAACTTGCATTTTTTCATCGATTATCTTCATTTACACTTAAAAATATAAAAAAGTAAAATATCTAAGTATGGTATATTATAAAACATTCTTTTCACAATGCAAAATCACACGCTACACAAATTGTTTTGGTCCTTTTGTCGATTTTTCGTTTTGCACAATGACAGCATCTGCGCCGAGTTTCGCCTTCTGTTGGCAAGTGGTCATCAATGTCGAACATGCCTTTAGTCGTGAGTGATGGTCTAGACATACGAATTTGTTGATAAGTAATGAATTGTTTAGGACTATACCTGAACCTGATACTTGAACTGGTCGGTCTTTGCTAGAACCAATTAGTTGTTCCGCTAGACTCACCAAAAATTTGATAAAGGGTATTTTTTGCTTTGCAGTTCTTAGTGTACAATCCAAGAGTTGGCAACTGTGGGCATCAACATTTTTTGAATACTTTTTTCACCATTTATTTGACTTTATGTTTGAATCATAAAATGCTGAAAATCGATCCACAAGAACAACGACGCTCATATGTTCGTTATGAAACGCAATAGCTTCTAGACAGTATACAGCTTGTCTGGAACCATCTTTTACAGTTCTTTCTACTTCAGTTATTGTATTCTTGGGGCAATTGCTTAGGACAAAAACTTGCTTCGTGTCTTTCCACTTGATTGGCAGTAATCCAAGATTGTTGTACAGCATTTTTGAATCTCGTTTTTTGAGCAGAGTTCCTTCAAATTCGGGTACATTTCTTCTATTCGTTTAGCAGGTTCCCACACAAGCGAAGTTTAAAGAATTGACTTATGCAAAAGACGTAAAAAACCTGTCGCACCATATGGCAACATCCTCCTCTCTTATGGTTTCACAAAGTTTTCGAGCCACTCTTTCACCAAGAGTGCCAATCTGTTGTCTTTCGTCCTTTCCTGCGTATACATTCACATCATATACATATCCCGTTTTTGAGTCGCAGCGCAGCCATAACTTTATTCCTCGCTTTATGGGTGTCAAAGGCAGATATTGTTTTAGAGATGACCTAGCTTTGTACTTTGTCATTATTTCATCAAAACTTTGGAATGGTGGTACACGCTGGAAAGTCGTTTTCAGACACGCAATCAGCTCATCCATTTAGTAGGTCCTTGATGCATTATCTGGCTTATTTGGATCGTTCATGTATAGTTTTGAAGACAAAAGAAGAAATTGGTCTCGGCTTATGGCTTTCTTTATTGCTGTGTTTCCCAAAGGTGCATTTTGCAGCAGGGGCAATCCATCCCGGGCCTCCGGTCCTATAGGGCCTCCAAATTTTGAGGAGTTCTTTAAATCATACTCTAAACATGATTGAAAATATGTTCAGTGTCTTAGTAAGAGGCAGTTCTAAGTTACGGGCCTCATAGATACAAATAGAAAACAGCTTAGACCGGTTATTTACAATTTTTAAATTTGAATGGCTGGTGTAAAATTGGAGTTTCTTCCACTGCCAATCTACCTTTCTTCATAATATCTATATTCCGTCGATATCCATCAACTGCTGAGTTTATAGGTCTCTACATTGCTACATCCCGCAGTAAACTCGGTTTCACGGTCATTAACTTGGGACTTTTTCAATTTTTCTAAGTGTTATATGAATACTTTATAAATAATATAAAAAAAATTATTTAGATTTAAGAAAGCATCTTTTTTTTTTATAAAGTGTAGAAATCAAGTTCAACACTGGAGTCATTTGAAATTTTGACGCGGTAATAATATTTTTTTATGTTCATAGCAACCAATACTCGGAAAATACCAGTCTTTCAAACTATAAACACCATTCTAGAACCGATTTTATGCGTTCCGAAACATATAATTTGGGTAAAAACTGTTTGTTTTCTGCAAATCGGCTCAAATTTCCTACTAGAAATCAGCAACATTAAACCAATCGAATTGTTTCAGAATGCAGAATCCTTTCCGAGGACATACAATTTGAGGTTTTCCGGCCAGCAAAATCTGTGAAGTTTGAAATTTTTAAAACTTTCCGCTTCATTCCATTACTTATTCTTGCATGACTTCTACCATGACCCTCCTTGTACAATGGCCGTACGCAAACCTGATCAAAGTATCAGCTGATAATCTGGACAATCTACGTCATCACGTTTTCTGTTTTCTTTTGAACAGTTAAGTGAAGTATCATTCCATTGGGCGACTTCAGACACGGCGTTAAAACCACCCGTGTCTAACATGTTTAAACTGAGTAAAATCATTACGTATGTAAACTTAGAAAATTACATTTTGTTCGAGAATTATTCCTTGGGTTTTTTGTGATGTCTGGGAAAATGGCGGAAGATATGTCAAAAGATATTCAGCAGAAGTTTGAAAAAGATGTTCAGGATAGCAGAGCTCAAGTTTATGACAATGCCACGTCAATGCCAGGTGTACATGGAGAATTGCAACAAAAAATTCGAGAAATCAATCAATCCAAAGGCTGTGTTCAGTCCCTGTGCGAATCATTCCTTGAATCTTTGCGGAGTGCATGCATTCTCATTTGTTTCTTCCAGCGTCACATATTTTGCAACTGTAGAAAGGCTATATTCATTCTTCTCATCATTTACACTGAAGTGGGGATTACTCAAAGAGAGAACAGGTAAAAGTTTGAAACGTTTATCTGATACTCGCTGAAGCGCTCATTACGACTTAGTTAAAGTCGTAACAGAAAACGTGGAAATAATTGTGAGTACTTTAGAATATATGCTAGACCCATCAAAATCTAATCTTGATACCAGACCAGCAGCAAGCTTGCCAGCTATTTGTGACTTTAGCTTTTTAACATACTATATTAAATTTTGGTACACATTACTAGGAGAAGTTAATTTAGTGCAACAATACTTACAGTCTCTTAAAATGACTTTGGATAAAGAACTCACTAAACGTTAAGCCCGGAACAACTATTAAGTGACACGACGAATCCTGATTGTAGACAATGATGTTACATTTGGCACAAAAAAAAAAGTAATGATATAGATATTAATATCGAGCGAAAACGAAAAAGGAGGGTAAGAAAATTAATGCCGGGTGAACTAGCTCTTGATGCTTCTTTGACAATTCTAGAGGAAGTACATCGATCAACGTTCGAATGCATTGATCAATTTATAAAAGAATTGGTCAAACGATACGTGGAAATGAATGATATCAGCAACATTTTCAAAATTGTTGAAACACGGTTCATGCTGGAAGCTTCTGACGACACTCTGGCTGTAGCAGCAGACAATCTGGTACAAAATTGCGATGATTTCGATAAAGAGCAGGTGCTGCAAGACATAAAGCAATATCGTAGGCATCTACTTGCCACCAATACAAGTGTGGACATTGCTGCCCGCTGGCCAGCCCAAGAAACCCTATAATTCATAATAAAATCTTACTTCAGTGAATCTCTACATCAGTTATACTTCAGTACTTCTTGCATCATGCGAGAGAAGTTTTTCCAAACTCAAACTAATTAAAAGTTACCTTCGATCTACGATGCATCAGGAGCAACAGGTCCGTCTTTCCATGCTTTCAATTGAAAAAAGAGTTTCAAAGGAAATTGATTTAACTGGAATTTTTGAAAGGTTTATTTTATTATTATTTATTTTATTTGATTCAAGTTCAGGCATATGTTCAACTAAATATTCTAATTCTTTTTGCGATAATGCACGTTTGTTTTTGTCCCTGAGAAAATTCCAAATTATAAGAGCTAAATTTGTTTCCGATATGACTGGGGCATAGGTATTCCATTATAAATTACTAATGAAACATATTGATCCCGAACAGAGCTAACAAAAGATAACTTGAAAAGAGTTTACTATAACTCAATTTTAGCGTAATATTTGTTTTTAGTAAAGAAAAGCGATATTTTCAACTTTTTTCACTAAAACCACAAAAAATCGATAAAAATGCAAACACATGTTACCAATGTCACACAAACTAAGTTGTAAATACCCATCTACTGATCATATTTTATTGATTAGCTGATAAACAAGGTGGGTTCCAAAATAAACGAGACTGAGCTAAAATAGAAACGACAGGAGCTTTGTCCTATAAAATTCGAGTTTTTTTTTCAAAATAGTCTCCTCCGTCCTCGATACACTGTTTTGCGCGATCCAAAAGCTTTTCCAAAGAGTGTTTCAGGTTATTGACCAGAATGTCTTTCAGGGTATCGGTACAAGCCTTTTGGATGCCCTCTACGGACGCAAAGCGTTTTCTTTTCATGGCTAAATGCAATTTTCCGCATAGGTAGGAGTCACAAGGAGCCACATCAGGTGAAAACGGTGAGCGATTGATAGTTAAAATGCGATTTCTAGTCAAAAAATCAGTCACGAGAGTGGGTCGTTGAGATGGTGCATTATCATGCAATAAGCGCCATCTTCCTCCTTCGCGGCATTCAGGCCGAGTTCGACGAATGCGATGCAACAAACGCTTCAGAACGCCAAGATAGAAAATTGCATTGATGGTTTGGCCCGTTGGCATGAACTCCTGTTGGACCATTCCCTTGGAATCGTAAAAACAGATGCACATCGACTTGATTTTTGACTTTTCCAAACGCAATTTTTTGGGTGGTGGCTCGTTTGGGGCCTTCCATTCGACACTTTGACGGTTGGTTTCAGGTTTATATTGGAAACACCACCTTTCATCACCGGTTAAAATGTTGTAAAGGAAGTTCTCGCCTTTTCTCGCGTCTTTAATGATGTCTTTCGAATCAGTTAATTTGTGCAGACCAAAACGTGCACAGACCTTTCGTAAGCCCAAATGATCGGGTGAAATGCGATAAGTCGATGTTTTGGAGATATGTAACTCCGACTCCATGAAATTCAACGATGATTTCGGGTCATTTTTTTATAAATTCACGCACAATTTCGATAGAGTTTTCGGTGATCACTGATTTTGGGCGGCCCGTATGTTCATCGTCATTTATATCCTCACGACCATCTCTGAAACATGTAAACCACACATGAACTTTGGCATGAGATAGACAACCATCGCCATAAATTTTTTTTGTCAATTCAAATGTTTCGGTAAACGTTTTATCGATTTTAAAACAAAATTTGATATTAGCTCTTTGTTCGAATCTCATTTTTGCACCGATGACACAAATACACTGTCACTTTAGATTCAATAAGTTCGCTTACACTGAACCGAATGTCACCAACTTTCACTGGAAGTCAGAGAGGGATGTAACTTTCCAACGCATCTCATTCACAGATGGCACCACCAAAAAAATGTTACGACAAAAGTCTCGTTAATCCTAGAAAGCACCTTGTATATAAAAAAAAGACCTCATTTTATGGCTGGGACAGAAGTTAACGTCATAAGAATACCTCGCAAGCCAACCAGCAGTTTTTAAACAAGACAAGGGACATACTATATCTGTCCCGTCAGTACTGAAAGGGTTCAAATTGGTACCTGTTTGTCACATCAAGTTTTTAGGAGCTATTGAAGCTAGAACTATCAAATTATGTGAAAAGCTCACAACGAGTGGTCCAAGAAGTTTTATTGTCAAAAAAATTTGAAAAAATCGTAAGGGGCTCTCTTCAAGAAACTCCCATCGAAGATTGTCAAATGAAAGGTCTTGAGGCATTACATCCTACGAACTAAATATGAAGGTACTAATCGTTTCGAAGCATATATTTTTCAATCAAGTCCTGCATCAACTTATTAAATTATGCCAAAAAATATTTAATAAATCCTATGACCCGAATATGTCTCTATTGTACTTATATCTAGCAATGACCCATTTAGTCTCATTAACATCACGCCATGCATCTCCTCGAAAATTGACCGCTTCAAAATTTCAAATTAATCCGAAAACATGCATTATATTTCATTCATATCCAAATGCGCTTATAACCAAATCTATTATTAATACACCAAGCAAGTGGATAAAATCACGTTAAAAAACCGATATTTGGTTTATTTTCAGCTCAACATCCATTCAAATCTATAAATATCCAAAAATAAATCAATCGAAAATGAGAAATAATCTCAAATACATAGCTCACTCGCTAATCGCCCCCTACCCTAGAAAGATCACAAAATGCAACATTGACCAAATTGTTGCAATTAAAAACACCAAAATTTATGAAAATGTGGATAATTTTTCATCAGTCTGACATGGTCCCGATTTCCTTCTTATTTTTCGATAGGCCCTTACTTAATCATTTCTCTGATCCATTATCCAATCATACATATGAGTATCTTTCCCGCATACACAAACTGTAACGATTTAGTACTTCTTTGAACTTTCCGACAACAGTAAAATGTTCGATGCGTGTGGCCTCGTGTATGCTATCCATTTTAAAGATTTTCCGGACGTCAATCTTAAGTTTAAGAACTTAGCGTAAATAGTTAAATAAAAATTATGGAGAAAAATATACGAGAAAATAAAAATATTTTATCCGACAGGATTAAATCTTATTTGGCACGTTTGCACATACTCGTATAGTACATATGTTGTTTCATATGTAAGTAATTTTTTCTTTAATAAATTATTAAAATTTCATCTTTCATTCTCGGTTGAAATGAATGCGTTCAATCTCATGCGGTTTTTTCTTTTCAGCCCTCTACCTCCTTAGGGGGTGTTTGTAATTGGGTGAAAATCTGACGGGTTATTGTTATTAATTAGGACGTCAATGTGACTTTATTATTATTTAAGTGAAACAGAGATGCATTCAGGATGCATTTTATATGGAGCGTGGATGATGAAATGGGGCGGGTGATATATGAGTATTTACTTGTATATTTATTTAAGGCTCTGTTGTTGAATGGGACAGTAGTAGCGTAGTTAGTAGCGCCGACGTGCAAAGTGAACGGATTATTTTCGAAAGGGATCATAAAAATGGGAATATATGGCGGGAAATAAGTTTGGCCTGTGTTAATGTCGCATATCTGGATATGGTATTGAATATGCCATTGACCCTGCATTATAATTTTGCTAAGAGGAATTTATAAATTTACTAAATTGAGTAGGGAAGGGAATGCACTTATCAGAAGACGTTTGTACCCAACATATGAAGCTACTTATCAACATACTCGATATATAGTTTATTGACAAGTAAACTATACACAAAATGGTTAAATTGAGGAAAAGCATATTTACTCATAACATCAGGATTTGTTTCCACATTACTAACACTAAGTTGATCACAATGTCGTTTTCGCATTACTAATATTTCAGATGCTGTAATAGAAGAATAGTGCAGAGCTCCTGAAGGAAAGAACTACACAAAGCCACTGTAATAAAACACATGGAAGCGCAACACAAAGAGCGAAACGGATGTCAGAAATGACATTCGAAGTAAAGAAAGATCGCGGAGTATGAGTGCTCTGGTGGCCCAAAGTTTGAAGTTTATTACAATCAATTGTGGAAATTGGTTGAGAATTAGTGTTTGGACACACAATAGTTAGCATTTGTAAGAAAATTCGCTGTAAGATAAATTTCTAAATATCATTGGCTTATAACTTTATGTTTACTTCCGAAGTGAAGACACTGGATGAACGGTCCGTTCCCACACTTGCTTTATGTGCTCGCAATCTCGGCAGTCTTTGAGGATATCTTTGTCGGCGGCTTGTTAATTTTAACATTGATGAAGATACGCAATTACACTAGGAAGATTGCGTTTTCAAACGGTCATAATTGTGATTTTGCCCAAAAGACGTCACAAAGGCCGTGAGCCATCATCAAACGTCACTTGCTTCACCCGAGAATATGGCACAGTAGTTAAATAGTCGCACTTTTGGCGTAATTTGTGGCGGCACTACCACACTTGCTGCTGGGTTGCAAAACTTCTTTCCCAGCTGCTGCAAAGAACAGCATCCACAACATGAATCATATTGGAGGGGAACCGAAACTTTGACATGCCAACTTGGAAACCATTTTACCGTTGGATGTCTAATTTATTTAGGAGGCTTTAGAGAAGCATTTGACCACCGGTCTGTGACTCATCAGTTTACATTATTACAGAGATAACAGAACCAGAAAGCCTGCCGGATTTCATGAGATTATTTCCAAGCAAGTCATTATGAAATACCTTCTTAGTTTATATGAGAGTTTTGCCCACAGGTAAGATCAACTTCAACGAATCGATAGTGTTAAAAATTAGAGACATTGATTTTCTATCTCAAACACTTTTATACGACGAATCTTTTAAAGAAAAGACACGTTTTGAGTACATGTTACATGATAGTATAGTAAAATTTAATTTTTGAATTTATTGGAGAATAGCAAATGTTAGTATCAGCTGATTACATCATTGAATAATAATTTCATTCCAAATTATTTGAGTCCAATAATTGAAATCAACACATAATGTCGATCAGTTGTTGCGAGAAATCGTTGCTAAAGTTACGATTATTTCGTTTTCAACCGAAAATATCCTTTACAAGATGAGAAAATTGATCCATGCCTCACGTATAAAACATTATGGAAACTTAACTGAAAAAGAGACTCGTCTATTTATTGCTGGTCAAAAGTTATGCATGAAAAAATAAAAAAAATTGATAACAAACTCTTACATGGAAGTCTGTTAAAATGTGACGTTAGTCTATTGAATTGAGCACACCGATTCTCTTCAAAATCTTTGAAAATTATACTATCAAAATTATACAGTATAGAAAACTCAAGTGTATACTCGTACTTCATATAAACGTATATTAAATATCAATTTCTCGACTGCAATATACCATATATGCAGAATTGTTAGTATTAGCAGAGCTCTTCACTGGATTACAATTTTGTTGTAATAAATTCTAGTTCAGTATGTGATATTTTATATAGACCCAATTATGAACCCATAAAATTCACTGAAAGATTCGTCTGGCCTCTGAAAACGTGCAACGATTGCTCGTTGCCAGTCCAATGACGTCTCAAGCGCTCCTTCAGCGCGGCTTTTAAATCGGGCCACGTAAAGTTAGGGTTGAGCTATCAGAATAATTAAAACTATTCTTCTGTGCTAGTCCCTTTAGAAGGATGGAGAATCTAGATGCTAATTCTTCCAAGTTTATGCAGTAATTTCTTGCCAAGGTAGCAGCTCTGAAGAGGAATCGCCTACCTAGACCAGCAAAAAAGCATTTAAAATGCCTAATACCATGGTATGCTCTGATGATTCGGGTATTGAACGATTAGCTCGTGGGTTTGATCGTATAACCCTATAATCTACTCCGGTTGAGTTGACTCGAGGTCTCGACCATGCCTTTGCTCCCTTCAATTTACTAATCCACGGTGCACCGTCACTTGCTGCAAAGTGAGGAGACTCCGCGACTGATTCCTTGGGCTAAAGCACACCATTTTCCAAGTCCCGGTTGCCAGGCATATTCCTCCGGTCACTTACCGGCCAACAAGTGAAATTTTTACTTTGATGGCCAGTCGCAAGGGTTAGATGTGGACAGCTTTTTGTTTCCCGTGGAACCGTTTGCCAAACATTGAGTTACACGTACTACGGATATCCTTGCGCTCGAGTTGCATCTGCTTCTTCGGGGGCAGCAGAGCCTTGGTATTGGGTATATCTTAGGAACTTATCAGTACTTCTGTAGTCTTCGCTATCGTCAGCCCTACTCGAGAGGTTCTCATCATTTATTACTGACACTGATAACTATCAATTGCCGGGCGAATCTTTCCTAAGTTTCTATGACCCCATACACATTAAAACCCTGCGGCTGTGCAACTCATTGCTGGATTTTGATCTACAGTACATACTTCAGAGATAAACGGCCTATCAGCGTCATCTGGTCGGTCTTGAATTTTCGAATCTGAATGGTATATAGATGCCCGTTCAGCAGTGAAAACCAATATTAGGCGCATGAAACCTGTTTATGAATTATGGACTGAGGGGAGAATTGTCAGATTCTGAATATATTGGTGAGACAGTGAGGCCGAAGATCGGTTCGAACGATTTTTGTTCGAAAGTTTTGGCACTTTGGTGGGAAAACAATGTTTTTAAGACCCCACCGGCGAGGTTTGGAGTTTTTTTTTAATTAGTGGATTGGATGATATAAAGTTTTTTTAAAAACAGGATGCGTATATAAAGCGTATATATTTAGGCGTACAGTTTTACATTCACGCATTATCAATTTTATGTTAAGATTGATTTTCAGTAGCGCCACCTTCCATTTATCCTTCGCAGAGCACTCTGGGATTGCCAGGAAAGAAGAGTAGATGATGAATAAAAAAATTTCTTTTTGCGTTACCAGTTTAGTTTGTTTTCCTTCTGTTCTTTGTAAAATCCTAGCTAGGCTTTTTATAGCAATTTCTGGAAGGGTCTGATTTGGTTTTTCTTTATTTTTACTAGAATTTGTGGCCTATTGGAATTAATTTTGTTTTTTGAATCAAATAAAATGACCACGGCACATTAAAAACGATTTGTTTTTCATTTCTCAAAATGACCTCTTCTTTTCCCTTCCTATCTCTTTTTGGTAGGTTTTTAATATGAGGTGGCCCAGCACAGGCAGCGGATTTTCCGGAAAGGCCCATGACACGATTGAGTGCTTGCTGGCCTCAGCATGCCACCCTGGGTTACAGAATCCTCTGCCCAATATTAATGTCTGCAACACTAATGTCTGCGGCGACTACCGTGGTTGTAAAAAATCTCAGAAGTGAAATTCAACGTCTGTTTTTATTTTAATAGTAAATGTCCTTTACCGTTAATCAATGTCCATGACTTTCAAATGGGACCTAATGAAAAGTACATCCAATTGTTTGGTGAAAAAAGGACTTGTTGAACTACCTTTTTTCATAAGTTATACTCCAATAAAAAGCACAAACATAGGGAGAAACTGATAAATTGCAGAATATCTGATGCAGTTTCTAAAGAACTGCTCTACGGACAAAAAAAAACACAAATATACTGCGAAACTGATAAGTTCCGGAATATTTGATGCCAATTCTCAGGAACCACTCCACGATACGTAAAAAACTTGGCAAAGGATGAAAATTACATTGAGTGTTGCTTAGGGCCCCATTTCGGCTCTCACTTGTGGAAAATCTCATCTCATGCGCAACTGAGGTTTTAACTGCCAAATAAGTTGCTGCGGTACTAAATATTGGATGCACAGTTGAAGAAGTGTAAAGTAGGCTGAGTGTAAAAATGAATGACTGCTTGCGAGCTCAGCCTTGTGCAAAAAAAAAGAAGACAATTCATTTTGATAAAGAAAAGAACTGCAAGAGTGAGGATGAGCAATATCAGGGAAGTGCTAGCTTAGTCAAAACTAGATGAGAAGTACTTGAGTATTTTGATCGGCTCAAAGATGTGTTTCTCTGAGCAAATATAGGCTATATGTGGTAAGGCTACAGAGGATTTGACAGCACTCCGTTGGTTCATCAAGAGATGAATTTTGATGAGAGCCGTGCACTCTCTGTTACTGCACGGTTAAGAAATTAGGAGCGTTGCTCTCAGTAAGAAGCTATCGGAAAACACCCGGCACAGATGCAGAAACAAGCAGCACTTGGGATTGCATCGGTATATTGGAGAGTCTCTGAGTCGGTGGTGTTGGTAATTGCAAGGATAGTACCCTTCACTCTCCTTGCTAGAGAGCGTAGAAGTGTCTACCTGCGTAAAAATGAGGCCAATAGAGGCCCTGTGACTCCTAAGGAGAGACAACTTTCACGAAGTGATTGGCAGCAATTCTTGCCAAATAATGCGAAAAGAAGATGGACCACATGCCTCATTCCTGATTTGAGAACGTGGCTCAATCGAAAGCATGGTGAGATTTGCTTCTACCCAGCTTTTGAGTAGATATATATATTTTGAGTCTTTGGTCAAGGTCATTTGATTGCATGTTCTGCTTTGGAGAGGCAGATGATGCCTACCGCACAGCTTTTGCGTGCAAGAGATGAGCAAAAGGTCCAAAAAAATTGGGAAAACTCTCTTCTGAGAGTCTAATTAGACAGATGTTTTGATCAGGCAATAAATGGAGCCATGTGACGGGATACGTTCTGATAGTCTTGATTGTAAGAACAAGGTAGCTTGACCATTTAGAGACAATCAGGGCGGAGAAGTCTCTTTCCTAGAAGACTTTCTTCTTACTGCCGCAAAATCTAATTGGCAATAGTTTTGGCTCTAATTGTTTTAAAGGGCCTTTAAATGTCAAACATATTTTTTCCGATTTAACTTTAAACATATCATAAAAATTCACAAGATTCACTTTTTTACAGTATCTATTTTTACGCGATTGATAGCTGAAATAGTACAAAAAATATACAATTTAATATTCAAGCATTAATTGAGAAATGAACCCAAAGAAACCTTAGTAACGATTGATCTTTATTATTAGATAAAATATAAATATGGGTACTTAGTCCTTAAAACTCCATTTGGTAACTATAATCAGCGAAAAATAACTAACATATATTATACACTCAACAATCATCCATCTCCTTTTTTACATGAAATAATTATAATTTCACCTTCATCTCAATTGAAAAGAAGGTTAATTGAAAATGATTAAATCGGTGTTAGCACACTCTAATATTCACGTTCCTAAATGAGTCAGCACAAGCATCAAAAAGAATTTTTGATGTGACAATCAAACAAAATGAAAATTACTTTTCATTTTCCTTCAAATCATCTACCAGACTAACAGAAGCTATTAAGTTGTATATACAAGTAGAAAGGACTAGAACTGGACATAATAATCTGCATAATGATTTTGTTCAGTGGTTGCCACGTATTTGAGGAGTTGCTTATGATGATGTAGACTATGAAAATAATTTCAGTGTTCTTGAATGGGATGAAGGATGTAGAATACTTGACAAGCACAAGCTGCAATTAGTTATATTGCAAACTTCTTAAACTAGTTGAAATGTGTCTGGAATTCCAGGATATATAGTTTTTCTGATCAAAATCGACCAGTACATAATATGATATAAGGTGAACCTCATTAGTTTGTGTCCTATAGGTGGTAACTAAATTTGTTTCAAGTAGTCCTTGAGGTAGACTTTAAGATTAATGTGCCATATGGGAACTTATGCAAAAATCGGAAGATAATTGCATGCCTTATCGTGATGCTGATCATATCAAATTTTAGAGTATTTGTTTTTTTTTTGCTTTAACACTTCAGTGCTTTTCAGGCCTTTGGTTCGAATCCTGGTAGTGATGATGAGATTTGTTCCAGGTGATCTTGATTGAATTTATTGGCGATACGTTCTGACTTCAATCCAGTGTTGCAAATTTCGGACGTACAGGAATTCTATTGTTCATTAATTTGATGCTTATTGATATCATATTTGATTGGGTGCATATACTTCGTAAAATGTTTTCTCATTTTCCTTTGTTTTAGTCCTTCATCATCATAAATTTTAAATTTTTTCTATTATTATAAAAAGATCCTCTTTTCCCTTCCCTAATAAATGCATGTTGCTTTTTTATTGATCTTATTCTCTCAGTATCTTCATTAATTCACGTATTTAATTTTTTCATTTGATCTTGATGTTCCCATGCAGCATTGCAATTGGACATTAAGCATAAAACAATTACACCTCCTAGTCCCCTTAAAAACTTACCCATCGCGATAATATTGATGTAAGCCTTCTAATCCCTTGCTCAATTGAAGTTGAGTGTTGTACGTATGGGAGAATATCGGAAGCTTGTATAGGCGCTAGTGCATTGAACTTCCAATCTGGGGTTCTACTGGGATCATGGGTTTAAGTTCTCGCAGAGGTAAAATATTGTTAGTTTCATCAAAACGGAAATATATCTGAGTGGATGATGATTTACATATAGCTATACCGATGCTTGGCGCTATCATAGGTATATGCAAATCACCATACCTGCGATTAGAAATATCACAATTTGGTGAAAGTGTGAAAGATCAATAGAAGGAACGGGATGTTTTTCCATCTTTAAAATTTTTTAGGGTTTTGTAAAAAAGTTTTACATGTCCGTCTGTCCGTTCGTCCATGTACCACAGCACTTTTTCACACAAACTGCTTAAGCTAGAAACAATAAATTTCTTATGTTGGTGTAAAATGATGCCCTTTTTAAAGTTTATTTACAAAAAGAAAATTAATAAGCCATTTAAGGGGGGTATCCTCATATAGGTGAATGGCCCCTAAAAAAAACTTCATCAAAGGTAGTCAATATTGGTATCAAATGAGATTTGTTCCAGGTGATCTTGATTGAATTTATTGGCGATACGTTCTGACTTCAATCCAGTGTTGCAAATTTCGGACGTACAGGAATTCTATTGTTCATTAATTTGATGCTTATTGATATCATATTTGATTGGGTGCATATACTTCGTAAAATGTTTTCTCATTTTCCTTTATTTTAGTCCTTCATCATCATAAATTTTAAATTTTTTCTATTATTATAAAAAGATCCTCTTTTCCCTTCCCTAATAAATGCATGTTGCTTTTTTATTGATCTTGATGAGAACTTTTCAAAACAGGTCTTACACTGACATTTTTTGCTTTGAGGGGTGCACAGTGAGGGAAAATACCCGAAAAATGTGTGTCCCTTCCCTCGCGATTGGACACTTGTGATCTGAAAAATCTGAGAAAACTATGGAGACAATCTCAGAAGTCGAAATTCACTCAACTTTGTTCGAATTTCACATTTTGCCCAATAAACTCGTATAGGTACCCTTAGACTCTAAAAAATTCGATATTTAAGTAGTCTTACAAATGGTCTTCATGCTTGATAAATTTGATGGAAATAGAGTGATATACCCGGAGTTACAGCCATTTGAAGTTTCTCCAATAGGAATCACACATGATATTGGTATTTCATGGACTTTCCATCGAATGAGACACTACAGTTTTGATTTGATCGTTTAAAAACTTTCAAATAAGATTAAAACGTAAGCATTTTTGGGGATTCATGCTCTGAGTAGAGAAACAATGGATTTTCTTTTAAATGTGCACATCTCTTTGACATGCTTCTGGACTTTATTCATTGCTAGCGGCTGCATTTCGGAGAAGTTGAATGCAATACCCTTCTGATATGAGCGTGAGTCTGTCTACCCAACTTGTTTACATTAAATTCTTAGTTGAAATCAAATTTCAGTGACACCTCCCTTCTTTTGTCTTTCACTTAGAGATCACTATAAAAAGGTGTTGCGAATTCCGGCGTACCAACTTTCTCCCATTCGCAACTTCAATTGCCGCCGTAACATCTCCACCCTCCTTTTGGCACTTAAACCTTTTCCTCCTATGTGTATTTATTTATTTTATTAACATTTTTCCAATTTCCCTATAATTTTTAATTCCCCATCATCTCAATCCTACCTTCTTATCCTATTTTTAATTACAAAATAGATAATAATATAATAATAATTTTAATTTTCTCACTAATAACACTCCATTCAATAATTCCCATTAACAAAACTTCATTCGACACATTATTCCTAACAAAACCTAATTCCTTCCTTCATACTAACTAATTCTATTCATTGGTTCTCACCAACAAATTTTATTTTTCATACTTGCAAAAAATTCATTCATGTTTCCCTATAAACAAATTTCAATTTCATACCCATCAAGAAAGAGTTGAAGTTGCTAATTTGATGAATGGGAAATCAATAGAATGTGGCTCCGTTGGTAGCATCATGGATTCTCGACCAGGGGTCTGCTGGGACACTGGGTTCAAGTTCGCCGAGCGCAGGGAAGCACTCTTTTTGGAGTATCGGTAAAAATAATAGTTTCCGTATATACTCGTATACGACATTTTGCATCTAATCAAACGCTTTCTTTGGTTATGCAAATTGCCATATGTGCTAAATGGAAATTATTGTGTTTTTCGGTACGAAAAAGATGTGTGGGTAGCGGAATCGAAGGGTAATGAACTTCGATTACGTTACCAAGATGCGGTAGCGTAAATGGAAATTGAAAGGATTGTGGGAAATGCTGGATTGGGTTTCTGGATTTGGGGCAGTCAGTATTTGACTTCGAAAATAAGAGGGAGTGCTTTAGGCGTTAATTTTTGGATTCGTTTTGAGGTTGAAAAGTAGAAGAATTTCTTTGGCGGTGTGAAGAAAATTTTTTTAATTCAATAATTGAAAGTGAATTTTAACTTGAATTTTGGGGATTCTTACTTGGATTTGGGATTTTCAGTGTGGGTTTTAAGTGAATTTTGGGAAAAATAATTTTTATTAGGGTGTTAGTAGATGAAGTTTTAGTGGACGATTTTAACGAAGACACAATCATAACTTGAAGTGTGTTCTGAAACCTATAAATAAAAAAAGAATTAACAAGGATCGAGGAAAAAAACTGAATATCAAGGCGTTTATTCTAAAGTGAAGAGGAACGAAGATACAGTGCCGGAAAATGAAAGTGGGAAGTTCGACGGTTTAAGCAAGCCAGTGCAGAAGTTACAATAGTGACTGTTTTACTATCTTTCTATGATTTTTTTTTACATTTCAGAGATTTCAACCTTAGTTTAGAGTGGCGTCACGCTTCTTTCTTGGTCTTTTGCCAAGCCCTCGGAGTTTTGCAGGAAAGGAAGTCAGTATAGATTTGACTTTTTAAAATTACGGCGTTTTTCATTCAATTTGTCTATTTACATAACCTTCGTTTAATTTATATTTCCTTAAATTAGATTTCGAAGTGGCGGATTTGCTTTTGGGTGTTTAAATTAATTTCTTATTTTTTGTAAAATTTGCGAATTGTTTTTCTACAAATTTTCTTATTTTTGTTGAATAAAAAGGCCATGTCTGAGTAAGGCAAAAAAACATTTTTCATTTCTTAAAATGACCTCCCCCTTTCCCGTCCATTTTCCTTTCCGTTTTATATGCAAGGTGGCTCAGCACGAGGAGAGGGTGTCCTGGAAGCCCCACAACACGACTGAGCGCTAGCCGGCCTCAGTATGCCGCCCAATTTTTCTCGCAAACTACTTCAGCAAGAAACATCGAATTTTGTGTGTAGGTGTAAAGTTGTGTTTTCTTTAAAGTTCAACTTCAAAAAAATTTTTTACGGTATTTAAGGGGTGTCATCCAAGGTAGCCAATATGGGTATCAAATGAAAAGCCTTAAGGGAAATTTTCAAAACAGGTCTCAAACTGACATTTTTTGCCTCGAGGGGCGCACAGGGAGGGGAAATACACGAAAAATTTGTGTCCCCTTCCTCGCAATTGGACGTTTGTGATCTTAAATATCTGAAAAAATTTTAGAGGTAGGTGTTTATGAGCACAACAATAGAAAATATTTAAATAGAGAAACAATGGATTTTCTTTTAACATGTACCTTGAGTTTATTCGTTGCTGGTGACTGCATTTCGGAGAAGTTGTGTACAAAATCCTTCTAATATAAGAATAGGTCTGTCTTTTCAACTTGGCTTAGTCTTTTTTCCATTCTTTGTTATCAGAATTGTTTGTTTTTCCTTTTTTTCAATCATACTTACTTTTTTGCATGGTAGTTTTTGAAGGGTCTGCTTTAATTTTTTACCACCTTATTTTGACTAGAAAAGTGTGGTGCTTATTCTTATTATTGATGTTTATTAAACAAAATGGTCATGGCTTGACAAAAATTTATTTTTAATTTCTTAATATGGCTCCCCATATCCTTCCCTTCCCCATTGTGTTTTGTCTCTTTATGTAAGGTGGCCCAGCATTTGCAGAAGATTTCTTGGAAGACCCACGACACGGCTGAGTGCTATCTGCCATCAGTATGTCACCCCAAGATAAGTCATTCTCTGCCAAATTCAAAAGTCTGCAACTGCGGTGACCGTGCCTGTAACACCAGTACATACATAGTCTGTCCGAAGAATAACTCATAACAAATCTCATTGTCACCAATGGGATTCGAACCGGGGATCTTTGGCTAACACAACGAGCACTCTAATCACTACACTACAAGGATCTTCTTCTACTACCTACTTGTGAAGTATAGTTATGGTGATATTGTAAAATCATATATTTTAATATATTTCAGAGCCAGATTTAATCTGTAGTGTATGTCAATTCATTTTTATTATAAACATGAAAACTAAATGAAAGTATTATTCAAAGTATTTGAAAAGCACCCACATTGTAAGCAAATCTCATTTTACAAAAAATCATTATTGAGAATTAGCCTCAAATCAAAGGTATGATTTTATTTCATAATTTCATGAAATTTACTTTCAATCATCATCAATTTTTTGTTAAGTTCCCTTAGTTGTATTTTATAATTAATGGAGCGCGTAAGTTTTAATCACGTGGATTATCCATTTATAAAATAATTATTCCCCCTTTAACTGTTTTCGCAAATTAAAATTACGAAATAATCAAAAACAAATGACTCAATCAAAAATTGAAAATGAAAAATACGAAACAAAAATACAACAATTACGTTTTCCCTGGAAGTCTTTGTTGATCAATATTGAAAACTCAATCAATTTTGTTTTGGAAAAACATATTTGTGCGTTGAATTTTTTGTTATTCAATTCCAAAATATTTACAAGTGCAAATAATTTCTGACTAATACAAAATATCACCGAAAATTCGACCTCAAACTTGATTTGTCTTTATCTAGTCTGGCGAAAATTTCATATTAATCAATGGAAAATTCATAGAATATTTTTCTTAAATTTTGATCATTCAGTACCCTCCAGACTCGTACATCAACAATTCAACAGTTGAAAATAATTTGGGAAATACTTACAGTCAAAAATAGAGACCATTCATACTATTTTTGCAGCGAGTTTATTTTTAAACAAACAAAAAATAAATAGCGTAGAAAAAAAGCTTGACGTGCTTTGTTGCTGAAGTGAAATCTATTGCAATTACTTGAGCAACAAAAATATTAAGTCAAAATTAGGCAATTCAAAATTGGCCTAATAATAAAAAGCCTAGTAATAAAATAATTTAAGGAAATTGAAAGAATTTTAAAAGGAATTAAAAAAATCAGTTAAGATTAAGTAGAATCAATTTATCTTTAGTAGGTGAGATATTTTAGGAGAAATGTGTTAAATATCTTTTTAATTGCGAAAAAAATCGATCAATGTTTAAATTTTAATGCCTATCATTATATTATTTTTTTTTAAGAACAAATACTTAAAAATACAATAATGCGGAAAAAAGAAATGACCTACCAAAATGAAATGGAAAAATTCAAAAATGGAAACCAGATTGCTTCGAATTTTGACTTATCTGCCATTCAAACGCACCTCATTCCTTCTTTCGTTTGGCATGACACCAGTCAACATCTAAGGGGTGTTGAGTTCATGATCAAGGAAGAAATAATACATCGCCATCCAATCATGGGAAGGAGAAAAAAAAAATGTCTTATGACGTCTGTATTTTTGGCAACCCGACCGAATCATACCGGATAAATGTTTAGTATATCTTTGAAACTTTATTTCAATCTCATTTCCAATCTCTTCTGAATGTTTTGTATATTTTTTTTTCTGACTGCTCCTTTCTATCCAATCTTTTTCAAAATAGAAATTCCATTTCAGCTGTCGTGACTTTTCGCGTAAGAAAGAACAAATAATTGAATGAAAGATAATGTTTCGTTTGAATTGCGTATATTGTAGGCTTGGTACGTAATTGAGAATACGCGTATGCAAACGAGGAAATTTGGATGGTATTTAATTGATATATTAAAATAACGTATTTTACGTTTTTTTTCGAGCAGTGAGTAGAAGACTTTTTGATGTTCCAATAAAACATTATTTCTATTAAAAATTTTGTTTATTTCCTTAAAATTTAAATCATGCAGCTAAATACTTTATAAGGTCCTTCTTAATAACTCATTTAGTAATGAGTCTAAATACTATTTAAGTTGAGTTTTTATTTAAATAATAGAAACATATCATTGATGGCGATTACATAAGAAAATATCGCGGTCAAACCTATAAATTCCATGCAAACTTGATGATTTTCCCCAAAATTATAATCTATCCGAAGCTTTCGACAAAATCAATGATTTCAAGCTAATTTCAACTAAAAATTGTATCATCATCAAAATTTTATAGTCAATCTTTAAATACAAAACGTGTGCATCACCAGTTCAAATTTATTATCCTAAATCACATATCATTTGAGAATTTCAAACGATTCAACGTTTTGGTAATGATATCCTTCAAAACGTTCATTGACTGATGCGACATATGTTGAATTCCCGCGCAATAGCTGAAATTAGTATTATAACGTGACGGAAGCAATCAAATGTGAAAATTTGTTAATGGGATTGCGAGTGAAATAATTTGTGAAATTTGTGATCAAAAAGTGGTGAATTGCAATTTCATTGAGCATAAATATGTTAACATTACGGAATAATGGGAATGATTAAGCTCGCGTGTGGAGTATGAACATGAACGAATTTTTCAAGTGGTTCAAAGATAAAATCCATGTTCTATGTTAAAGATTAAAAGGAACATTTTTTTTCAAGGAATATTTGAGGGATATTAATTAGCAACGTTGAAAACGTGATAGTGATACTTATGTGAAACGAATTTTAACAAAGGCCCACTATTTTTGCATCCTCTCTGTCCATTTGTCTGTCACAGCTAGTTTTCTCAGTAACTACGCAAGCTGCAATAGTCAAATTTTATTGAAAGTTCAAATGTATGGAATATTTGTGTTCCTTCCTCACTTTTGGACATACTTTGAGCTCAAAATCTAAATAAAAATAAATATTTTGAAATTATCTATGCATAGGCATATCCCTAGAACCGATGAGTTTCCGAGTAAGGCGCTGCTAGCGCTCTTAGTCGTGCCCAGGTGTTTCGATGGCATAAAGTGTTTAAGGAGGGGCGTGAAAGCGTGGAAGACGAGGCGCGGAGCGGAAGACCAGTCGAGGTGTGGACTGATGCAAATGCGCAGCGTGTGCGTACCCTAACCGTGAAATAGTCAGGCAAATTTTAACCGACGATTTTGGGATGAACCAGTTGTGCGTGAAGATGGTTCCAAAAAAACCACACCGCCCTCAGCGTATTCCAGTATTTGGCCTCTAAAGGGATTGCCATGTTGCAACAGCCACCTTATTTGCCGGATATGTCCCCCTGTGCCTTTTTTTAGTTCCCTAGAATAAAATCGGTGGTCAAAGGAACATATTTTGAGTCGATTACCGACATCCAGAAGGCCGTGACGAGGGTATTCGTGGACATCCCAGTCGAAGCGTTCCAGAAATGTTACGAAGCATGGAAAACGCGTTGGAGTTGTTGTTTAGCTGCTAAATGGGACTTCTTTGAAGGGGATGGCAGAGTTGTAGAATAATTTTGAAATATACGGTTTTCATAGAATCAGTCTCATTACTTAATTGGCACTACTCGTAGCATCTTAATATGGAATACCTTGGTTTCTCCGAGGAAATAAGTTGCAAAGGCAAAACGCGACCTCCATCTATTTCAGTATCATACTCGCGTGAGCGTGTCAGTCGAATGAATATAGTGCTTGTGATAGAAGTGTTTTGTATTGTCTTCACTGCGAAACTTTGAAAGGTATGTTATAAATGAATATTTTTGAATATGTACTGCTATATATGTGTTATACTTTTAAGCGTTGAACCAATATTTTGCGGGCTTTTGGACTTGAAAAAATATTGATGCAAGTTTGGACGCATATGAAAATCCAAATATGGGCAGTCATTGGTGGCTAACTATGGAATAGACCATAATAAGGTCCTACTATGTCAGATGATTGTTAGTTGCAGTTATTTATTTTGGTAATATATGTTATTTGTATTTATAGAATGGCGGCTTTACAATCGACCAAAAAACGTAAGATATGGAATGAAGAAAAAATGGCGGAAGCAACAAACTTCGTTCGGGAGAAGAAAATGGGATATTTAAAAGCGGCGCAGCATTTTCAAGTGCCTAGGACAACTTTGTTTCGTCTATGCCAAAAAGATGAACAGTTCCCAGAAGAGGCAGCCACCACTACTTCAGGAAGAACGCCATTATTGGGTGCAAAACTTGAATGTCAGCTGGTAGAGTACCTTTTATTATGGAGAGCAAGTTTTATGGTTTGACGCAAAACGATCTTCACAGAATGGCATATATGCTACAAAGCGTAACAACTTGCAGTATCCGTTCACTGAATTAGGTATGGCAGGGAAAATTGTAATAAGATGAAACTTTCAATACGAAAACCAACAGGTACGTCTTTTGCCAGAGCATTTGGATTTCAGAAGGAAAAAGTGGATGCCTTTTTCACTCTTCTCGAAGAAGTTTACACTAAAAATAACTATCCACCTAACCATATATACAACGTGGATGAAACTGGTTAAACAATAGTACAAAGTTAGATACCCAAAATCGTCGGACACAGAGGAAAACATCAGATAGCTTCGCTTACTTCAGCAGAAATAGGATCTCTTATGACAACAGTTATTTGCATGAATGCTACTGGTCATTTTGTGCCACCTTTCTTTATATTTCCAAGGAAAAAAAATATGAGCACTCAGCTAATGAAAGGCTGTCCGCTAGGATCTGTTGGAGTTGCTCATCCATCTGGGTGGATTCAAGCAAACATCTTTACCGATTGGTTTTAGCATTTCCTTCAGCACACCAACCTGACCCTTGAGTCGTAGGTTTTACTAATATTAGATGGTCACTATAGTTACACTGGTAATATCCATATAATAGACATCGCGAGAGAAAATAACGTGGAAATTGTATCCTTACCTTCACATACAACTCATAAACTCCAGCCATTGGAAAAAACTTTTATAGGGCCCTTGAAAACTTACTACAGTGAAGAAATTCGTATGTGGATGAGATTTTACTTATCCTCTGTTTTAAAGATCATCAAAACTGAATAAAATATTTTATTTGCGAGCTATTTCGCACATTTCGTCTCTTTCATTGCTGGTTCTCGTTATTTTGGTGCCTGCATACAAAAATTCGATACTGTATTCACCAAGTGTGATATTTTGTGTATTTGAAGTATTTTTTTCTCAACCGCGTTATGGGCTTTGTTTTATTCTCATTGATTTGTTGCCCTACAACTGCTTCGCTTTCGAGTTTTAGGAAAAATTGTTAATGAGAGTGACAAAATTTTGATGTCGTCTGCATACGCTACCAGTTGGCCCGTCTTGAATAGTTATGTACCTCGTGTATCGACAGGTAGCTTTCTTATGACTTACTTCAGTGCCAAATTGAATAGGAAAGGGGCCAGCCCATCCCCTTGCTTTAGTCCGATATTTGTGTCAAAGGCATCGGCAGGAAAACTTTTTGAGACACTGCTTAAGCCTCTATTACTAAAGCCTATTAAAGATGCCACAGATTTGTCTGGGAATCAATTTCGTGGCGGTCCATATTAAATAGTATTGAAAGCATACTGACTATTACAACTAGGGTGATAGAACAGGACAACCATGATTCAAGATCAATTTGCTCACTGATTACAAAAGATATGAAGAACGCAATTAACTCTGCAAAATTGTATGATATCATCGATTCATTGATTGACTTTATTCAAGATTCCAGAACAAGTAACGCATATTATCAGGGGCTATTTAAATGAGCGGCTAAACATAGAGTCACAAGTCAAGGTTAACGGCAAACTAGCGGACATCTTCCTAATGGAATCGGGCTTAAAACAAAGGGATGGACTTGCCCCAATGCTCTTTAATTTTGCGCTGGTACACTGATGTTCAACTCCACACAATTGGTAGAGTATGCTGATGACGTCCATAGTATACGTTCAATGTTAGATGCCAAAGAAGCTCTTGAGCCTAGAATCTGAAACAAAACGAATTGGCCAACAGGTTAATAAAATTAAAACTAAATTCATGAACCAAACGAGGAAGAACACTCCAGCCCGACAAAACCTGATCACTGGAGACTATAACCTAGAAAGTGTGAATAACGTTATCTACCTTGGTGCCAACCTGAATAGAAGAGAAGGTGAAGAGGACGAGACTGGATGCCATAAATAAAGACTATTATTCCGCACTTCCCATTCTAAGGTCCACAGTTGTTGCATATTTAAAAATCAATAGTCAAACTTGTGCTATTATATGGAAGTGAAACATGAACGCTGATGAACGAATCCGAAATGGCAGGGGACACACTCTAAAAATTTACGGCCCAGTGAAACAAAGAGCAGAGTGGAGACTACGTTACAACGATGAGTTCTGTTGAATGACTGGAAGAACCACCTATATCTGCTTGTGTAAGGTTACATAAGTTACAATGGGTAGCCCATGCAGATAGAATGGAAGAAACTGGCTTAGAATATTAAAGAATAGAGCACAAGGTAGATGTCCAGCGGAAAGATCGAGGACTTGATGGGAAGACACGATAGAAGCTAAAAGATCAACTGGCGGACGAGGTCCCACAACCATGGTAATTTGAGATCCGGCTTGCATTGCAGCATCATAGTCGATGATGATCAGAATAACGGAGAATTAATTAATGATACAAAACAGGGACAACAAACTATAATAGCAACATTTGGAGCTGCACAAGGATCAATTCTGTAACCAGATGTATGTAATGGGTCAAATTATAGTATCCTTAGGATGAACATGCCAGAAGGAACACCTGATATGGGGTATGTAGATTAAAAAGCCTCTACATATAAACGTCGCAAGAACACAAGAATTAACGTAGCTTGAATTAAACTCTGTCTAGAGTAAGGTAAATGGATGGATGACAAATCATGAACAACAAGCAAAACTGAGATAGTGATCAAAACAAAAAAACGAATTCGTTTCGAGCCTGATTGAAAGTTGCGAGATAAGAAACGTAAAAGAATCTATAAGTTACCTCGAAGTATTGATAGATAAAAAAAACTATTTTTTTGGCCACAAATAAGAAGAACGACTGAAAGAGCAGCAAAGAGACCATGAGCCTAGGGTAAACGCATGGCGCACATACGTAGACCCTTCTATATGGAGCGGAAGAAATTGGGGCAATTGCTCTTATGGTTGAAAAATATCGGAAAAGCATGGCAAATGTGCAAAAAATGGGCCAAGCTAGACGTAGTCAGAAACAGGATTGCGACCAACTTCAATATTCAGATTGGCTGAAACCTGGCTTAGGGCCATCAGTCCAACATTGCACCCATGCTCATTTTGTGTACGATACACATTTTTCAATGTATGTACTCGTATATCACTGGGTTTTTTTCATTGGCAGCCGTGGACTAGTGAACACAAGTAACATACATGGAATCTGGGTCTTGACCGGTTTCATCCTGAGATCAAGAACGCATTTCCAGTCTCACATATGAGATCTTTCCCCTTGAACTATCGATAGATGAAATTTTTTGAGGTGCCTTAGATAGGTACGCATTTGTTGCAGTGCGGCACGCAAGGTCATTAGAAAATTTCCAGGACTGCGTCTTGTTTTCTTTTTCTGGACGTCGTGTACTTCTCGTCTAAGAAATCTGGAATTACATTGCCGAGGACGACAGCAAGTTGAAGCGTATGACTTCGCCCTATGCGAGCATTGCGGGGGTCCTGCGATTCCTGTGATGCTATTGGCACGGGAAAAAAAAGTCAATGAAACAGTAGAGAGAGGCAGTACGACTCAGGCACAACGTTTTGTATGGGAAGTAGCTTGTTTACGCTGGCAAGAACTATGGCGCGGTAGTAGAAGAGGTAGATGGACAGCGAAACTTTTATACAACGCTATCCCATGGTATAATCGAAGACATGGCGAAATAGGGTAATACGTAACTCAATTATTATCAGGATATGTTTTGTTTAGATCATACCTTTTTAAAATGAGGAAGGTGATAAACCTAAACTGTATCCACTGTGAGAGTGAAGTAAAGGATGACGTTGAGCACACCTTCTGTGCCTGTGAAAAATGGAATATCGAAAAATAATGGGTTGGAGAGTTCACAGAGAAAATTACGGCGGAAAATCTACGAGTAGTTGAGAAAATGCTTGCAAGCTAGGAAAACTGGCTGAAAAACTCAAGTTTTCAGAAGCAGCTATACTCTGAAGAAAATTGAACTTGATAGAGTAGGAGGGGCTAGGAGTATCTCAATTATAGATCAAGGTATATAGTCGGTACAACAGCATAAAAAAATCAGTCTTAACCGAGATGACTCGAACTAATCGACTGATAGTTGTAGCTTTTGAGCAAAAAATGGTACCGTTATGAAGTACTGCTTGAGCTTAGCACCTTAGTGGACTGTCTGCTAGTGGGAGAAAGGATATGGTTTAGTGGGTCGCCAGATGACCGAGGTTATTATGCATTCTGGTAACTCCATATATCTTTCAAATGACGCTACTTAAAGGAATCTGGACACAGGTCTCCACATCTTACGTAAAACAAAATGAGGATGAGTCAAAGGAGTCAAATCGTGTCTGCCCACACAAAAAAGCAAGGCCCGATGGCTTTTCAAGAAAAAAATAAAAAGAACTATTATGATTATTGGTATTATTATTAAAATCATTCGTAACTCGGATTAGCGTATAATTTTAGCTAATACTATCTTGTCCTAGTATATTCCACAAAATTATAAGAAAAATACTAAGCCATTAGTGCTTCGCATATATCCATTTTCCATTACACAAAGTTAATGTTTATAGATTGTTATTAACTCAATTGGAATTTCAATGCCAAACATATTGACCAACATACCTAATAATTTTCTTTTCATTTTCCCAGTGAATTTGGGCCAGAATCGTAATTGAATTTCCTATCTCAAAGTAATCATTGCAAACACGCACTTTTCAATGGCGCATCCCTAGCTGAAGCAAAGTTGTACATTATAGACACGTATCTCGGGGAAATGTAAACGAAAATTGACCGAGTCAGCTGAAGTAAGAAAACGCGAGGAAATCATATGGTGAGTTATGTATGTGAACTTATTTTCAAAGATACTTTATAATGTCGACGCCGCACTGGTCTAGAGTGAAGATTATACAGAAAATATTTATCTGTATCTCGCAGTATGAATGCAATGTATAAACATTCGATACTGGTTCGTAATTGGAAAATTATAAATTTATTTTTTTTTTTGTATAAATTTTACTCATTTATAAGGAAAATATTTACAGTTGCTTCTTCTGTTCTTTTTTAGGGTAGTTCACCAAGGATTTGCTGGAAACTAGTTTTAAGAAAGAATTAAACTAATTTTTAATGAAAAAATGGATTTGTATCCAAAAACTAGTTCAGTGTGAGTGAGTAAAACTTTTCCTAGATCTTTTTTTTTCGTAATTAATATACCCACATCAATGTAAATCTCAAATGAATGATGACGCCTCATGCTGGTTTCATTCCTTCTCACTTTTCAGTAAATAAATACAATTTGCGTTTGAGAAGTGTTACAGTGACCGAGTTTTGCGTTCAATAGCATTTTCCTATCCTTCAACACAAATTCAAGCTCAAGAGAAAACATTTGCAAATCCTTCAACTTAACTTTGAAAACTCATTATTTGTTCACCACACCATTGGTGTTCTCTTTCACCATCATCATCACCACCCCCTCTCGTTCTCCTTTTCTGACTACTTCAAAAAAACTGTTTAACAAAATCTGAACCATCCATGAAAAATTATCCTATCAAAACACTTTGGGTGGAAAAACACAAATACAATTTGTTTGAAAGGAAATAAGAAAAATTTCAAAATGAGAAAACGTACAAATTGTACCCTCTTTACCCAAATAGCTGGCTCATCTTTTAATGATTTTTCATTCTCGCCCATTTTTTTCTACTTCGGCTGTTCGTTCCTACCATGCCAAAATGAAAATTGAATATCGAAATGAAGTATGCAAAAACTAGGTCTTACTCGAATTCCTTTGTGGTAATTTGAGGGAAAATAGGCATACATACAAAAAAATTTAAAAAATAAAAGACCAGCGCGTGCACTTTTCCAATAGATTGTTTAGACGCCAGCCAAGTGACCACAAAAATCAATTTTCCTCATTATCTTCAACGCTTACTAGGACAAGTAGTTTTCCTGCTTGTAAAACAATGATTTTTCACACTTCGCCCAGAGTGTGATTCACAGAAGAAAAAGCAATTTTCCGCGAAAAATTTATAAATGAATGATGTTAATAATGTTGCCATGATTTATTTCATAGTACGAGTATTTTGGAGTAGAATTGAATTATTTGTTGCGTATTTATATGTAACAACAAACAATTCTAGGTCACGTTTTGTGACACGTAAGGCCACAGTCATGTTTTTTGTCGGAACAAAATGTGTTGGTAAATTTTAAACATCAATTTCAAACTTGGAAAAAAATAAAGAAATAAATAGACGATCTGATTGATATAAGGCAGGGAAAAAATGTGGTTTTGATTTTTTGAGAGCGATTGACTTCCCTTTGCCATTTAATTTGACCGAAGGAAATTGCTTTTCACAAGTATTATACTTGTGGATAGAAGGGAAAACTTTTAAAAGTTAAACTTAAATTCCTTGAATTGCTTTCAAATAACATGTGTCAGATACTTGTGCACGCATTAAATTGAAATAAAATAACGAGAATAGAATTTTATTTTGACTGATAAAAATAGTCCAATAAACATATAAATCACGTTAAATAAGCAATGTCTGCCCTTGAGATGAAAATTCGGATTTTTTTTAGTAACTAGCGCTAAAGTTTTGCAATAAGTTTCTACTTCAAAGCAATAAGAAATGCAGAAAAATTGTGAATGAACAACACCTTGATCTGTTCCGAATAATAAAATAAAATCAGCCTAAATAACTTTGAATGAATGAAGGTGAAGAAATAAATGTTTATTGTAAACCCATGAGGAAATCAAATTTTTCTTTTGTTTCAGATCATAAATTAGCTTGTCGGGTGTCGAATGTTTCTCTTATAATTTGGTATTGAAGCACACAAAAAAAAATGTAGTATTGGATACAATTTGTGATATCAGTATCTTTTTTATGAGAAATTTCATTACAAATTTTCCATAACTACAGAAAACTTTTTGAGGTGGGAATTTCTAAATTACAACACAACAGCTTCTGGTGATCACGAAAAGTTACGCCCACCCAGCGATGATGGGCCCTCAGTTTAATACTGTAGGAAAATTTATCAGGCATTCTGAACAATTTGTTTTGTAATTCAATCGGGAAGCAAATATTCAAATTCATTCAAAGAAAAAAAACTTTTAGAAAAAAAAGAAAACCGACTTCGGAATGCCCTAAAAAGGATGAAATAATTTTTTTGGAAGCGGTGCCACATCATATTTTCCCCCATTTTTTTGTGATGGTGCAGATGTTGGAAGTTTCTATGTTGAAATGGGGAAATTGATTTGGCACCGCTTCCAAAAAAATTATTTCATCCTTTTTAGGGCATTCCGAAGTCGGTTTTCTTTTTTTTCTAAAAGTTTTTTATTTCACCCTTTTTAGTGGCAATTTTTTTTTTCACACCATTCAAAACTCTGTTTCTTGAATACACTGTATCATGTTCTTGTATATTAAAATATAATATTTTACTGCAATGCAAAAACCACTACGGCTAAAATCTGCAGCGTTCATAGGAATCGAATTTAACTCTGGTAGATTTAATCCATGATCTCATCAAAGTCTACCTAGAATTTAAATTTCATAATAATCCAATATGAATTGAAGCTTTGAGAAATTTCCGAATTTTGAACTTTGCATAGCCCGCCATTTTTATATTCTGACCTGACCCTGAAGTGCTTTTTTATCGTTCAACTTTTCTCGACCTTTGAGCGACTGCCATTTCGTTTCAAATTGTTCAAGTTTGGATTTTTTATTGTGAGCTTTATCACATAATTGAATAAATCTTTGTACTAGTTTTGGTACAAACTGGAGCTATACTTTTCCAGAACAGAAGTATTGCTAAAAATTTGGAGAAAATCGAAGCAAAAGCACACACATACACACACATAGCCATATATATAGATATAATACATATATATATACATATATATATATATATATATATATATATATATATATATATATATTATATATATATATATATATATATATATATATATATATATATATCTATAAATATATATATATATATATATATATATATATATATATATATATATATATATCTATATAAATATATATATATATATATATATATATACATATCTATATCTATATAAATATATATATATATATATATATATATATGTATATATATATATATATATATATATATATATATATATATATATATATATATATATATTATATACATACATATATGTGTACATCTAAACGCATATAAATATATACATATATATATATATATATATATATATATATATATATATATATATATATATATATACAAAGACATATATATGTATATATATATATATATATATACTCGTATATATAATATACATAGACATATATATGTATATATTTATATATATATATATATATATATATATATATATATATATATATATATATATATATATATATATATATATGTATATATATATATATATATATATATATATATATATATATATATATATATATAGATATATGTGTGTGTGTAGACATGTGTATTTATATATATAAACATAAAGTTCACTCCGCAATCAATCTCATGAAATTTACTTAAAAATATCCTTCTTAACCGCATCATTCGTTCACGTTTATTCGATACTCATTTCCTTCGTTTTCAGTTAACTATTGCACCTAATTTGCATGAAAGTTTCAAGAAAATCATACCATATAGCTCAATGAAAACTCGGCTATGCATTTTCATCTTCATCTATACAGTTATGATCAAATATAGCAAGAAATGTATTCCTTTTTAGGTTGCGATTAGCGCCGGTTTTTAGTATGGAAATCACTAATTTTAGATTTCTGGGCATATGTTGTAATGTAGAGATAATATTAACTGGAAAGTAACAATTGAACTCTATAATTTGCAATCACTCACTCCATATTATTTCTTCAGGGAATTTTGTCATCCTATATGTAACATTTACGTCTAAGGATGTAACAAGGATCCTATACCAAGCTCATTGGTAAGCAAAGAATAAATACGGAAGAGAAAAGCATCCTGAAATGTTCCCTTTTACTATTGTGAATTGTATTTCTGCCACATTTAGAATTAATTTATTGGTTATTTCCGGTAGAAATGATGGACTAAAATGTACCGTTTATGCTAAAAATTAAGGATACTGGAAATTTTTATCATCCGTCACCAAAGGACTCGGTATCTCCAACAAATCCTTGCTAATTGGCACTTTTCGTACGAAATATCATTTCAATTTAATTTCTTGCCATCAATGTATCATATTTAACTGTTAATATCTACAGAGTCCTTGGAAGGATTTTAATTTTGTTCCGATACATTTTAGATCAATATGTTGTCTTTCATTTGAAACCTCTACAAACAAAATCCTTACACGCGTCGATCAGTTATGCTGAAAAATCGGGTTGAAAGTCGGAATTTTTTTAGTTTTAACAGTAAAAGTCCTTTACCATTTCTTGAATTTCTTATCCTTTAAACGGGACCTAACTGGAAGAAAGATGCATCATTTGCCAAAAACAGGACTCTTCTATTATTCTCCGTTTAAAAGTTATGCGTGAACATACAAAAAAAAAAGCAAAAAAAAAAATATACGCAATGAATTGATAACCTTCTTTCTTTTGGAAGTCGGTTAAAAATGAGCGAGAAGTGTTAATTAATAGAGTAGTAGAATGGGCTGAAAATGGCTAAAGAATGGCCTAGTGGACATTTAAAAAGAAAAAAAAATTAAGTTGACTTGTAGAACAAAAGAAATACTTGACTAGATTAGAATAGTAGTCAAGTTGAAAACGGGAGCTAACTCAATGAATAGTTAACAGAAAGAAAAAAAGGTCATTGTCAGGCAAAACGGGTGATTACAACCTAACGAGTTGATGAGGATATCTAGGTAAGTTTACAATTTTGTTGCTAGAAATCATAATTTTTTACAATGCAAAAGTGTGGTCAAATAGCTTAAAAGCAATTCTCTGTCTGCTTTTCTACTCAAAAAAGTATTTGTTAGAAATCTACACCGTGAATAACAAGGGCTCTCAAGAAAGTAACAGACGTTTTGAAATAAAAATAAATATACTGAAAAAAAATAATTTTTATTATATGCATTGTAGAAGAAAACTCTTAGACAATTTTTCCACATTTCCACCATTTAAGTATGCCATTCATCATAACGTGGTACAAGCTTATCAATACCCTCTCTGTAAAAATCTGCGGCCTGCGAGTGCAACCACTGCGTTACACAGACATCCAGTTCAGCGTCAGTGTTAAAGCGTTGCGTAGCGAGCCACGTCTTTATCGCTGGAAAAAGGTGGCAGTTTCTCGGTGCTAAAGTCGGGTTGTAGGGTGGATGATTGAAAATTCCCCGTTCAAGACTTCTTGGGTAGGATTGGTCGAGTACGGACGAGCATTGTCGTGGTGCCTGGTGCCTGTTTTGGGTCAAGCGCATTAATAGCAAAAATCTTCATACCTCGTATTTCAAAACTGGTGAAGTTTTCAATTGCAGCGCTCATTTTAACACTCCACTGTATATAAAATACGATAGGCACGATGCGCAAACTAGCAGGATTGGTTGCGTACTGCGTATAAAAACACTCTGACTCCAGGATCTCGGCACTAGCCCTACCCAATCCCACGCCAGGCAAAAACGTTTATTACTATCTGGCCAGTTCTCGTACTAAAACAAATGATTCATTGATTTTGTGTAGTTCTTTAAAGATTGTGATCGACTGTCATTTTTACTGTGAATTTTTTTTATGGTATCACGTTAGCTACGAATCTACTTACCAGACAACGTTTTAAAAGGAATCGTAGGCTTTGGGAACAAAACACAATTGAAATTCCTTCAGCTTTTTGACTACAAGCGGAGTAGTTTAAGGGTTGCACTTAAATATAGCACAATTGCTCAAATTTTTAGGACTTCTTCTTTTTCGTAGCACTACAACTCCTCTCGGGCCTTCGTTTTCTGGAAAAGCGCCTTTAATTGTCTTAGTCCATAGACCACGTGCTTCAATTTTGAAATCCAGGCAGCGATGAACTGTCTTCATTGACCGAGTTAGACCAGCGTTTTCTAAGTTTGCCCATTGCTCTCCTCCCTTTAGTTAACGAATATCTTTTTGGATACCCATTGTTCGTCCAAACAATTCACGTGTTCCTCAAGATCGTCAAATTTGAATGAAAAAAAAATCTTTAGTGTATTTCATGTCTTTCATTATCGGTCCTCGTTCTTTTGGCGCCCAAATACACAAATTTTTCTACATTTTTGATATTGTATTCGTCAAGTGTGCTATTTTTTGTGTTTGAGGCATTTTTCTTGACAGCGCCATGAGCTAGTTTTGCTTCGCTATCGAGTTTCAGGAAAAGTTCTTTAGCGGTTGTTAACGACCAGGATAAAATATTGACATCATCCATCTAGGCTACCACGTGGCTCGAATTTAATAGTAACGTGCCTCTTGTATTGACAAGTAACTTTCTGACGGCATATTCTAGAGGTAAATTGAACAGCAATGGGGCCAGCCGATGTCCCTGCTTAAGTCCGATATTTGGGTCAAATTTATCGGTGAGTTGTATATTGATGCGAACTTTCGAGGTTGTCGACATCATTTTCATAAGACGGACCAGTTTGGCTGGGATACAAATTGATCGTAACAAACTATACCAAATAATGGTATAGTTTGTTACGATTAATATTGTCGTATGCCTGGTTAACCAGCAATTTTAAGACTGGTAAGAGGGACGATTCAAAAGTAGTGATATACTCACCGACAAAAAATGTCACAGTAAGTTTTTTGATATTTTTTAATTTTTTTACTCCCCTATATGGGAAATAGTTATCGAAGAAATTAGCATCGATGAACTTTTGTCACAGCAACATTATATTTTATGAAAAAAATAAATAAGATTAAGCTGAAAAATATTTTTTACGGGCTTTGTCAAACAAATTTTGAAAGACCTACTAGTTTTACGCTCTTTTTGTCCGTTTATCCATCGGCCCATGCATAACAACAGGTTTCCTCAAAAACATTAGCAGCTAGAAAGCTCAAACTTTTTGAAAAGGTCAGAATTGGTGATCTCGCAAAAGTTCGGGACTTAGTAACAATTCAAAAATTTTTTAAGAAGGGCGTCTCCCCGTATAACGAAGTGGCCCTTAAAAAATTATTTTTAGCAAATGTAGTCAAGCGGGATACCAAATGAAAGGTCTTGATTAGCACTTTTAGAATCTGAGAGAAAAAAGTCATTTCGTGGATAAGTGGGTGCAGGGGGAGGCAAAATTTACAAAAATTGGAGTTTTATCTTGAGTTTGGTCTCTATTAAGCGTTTAATGAAAATCTGCCAACATATGCCAAAACAAGGACTTCATTTACCATGATAGCGTCTTTCTTTGCTGGAAATGTCCTGATAGAACCTTTCTCCATGTACATTGCTAAGGATTCCCCGTTCTCGGAAAAAAATTGAGGTGAGAGTTTACAAAAAGTATTTTTAGTGACATATTGCAACTCAATGCTTCATACGTTGAAAGTAATTCTTATATCAGATCTTTTTAGTTATTTGCTTTGTGGCTACCCTAAAAACTTTTGTGAAACTTTTAAAATTGATCCTAGCAGTATTATCCAATGAACTCAACATTTCTTCTAATATGTTAACTTTAAAAAATTCCCTAATCTGATATCCCACGAAAATACCTTCCCTTATTTTAACGTTACTAACATTAGGATGCCTTTTTTTTTTAAATATATAAAACCTGATTTCCCAAAGTTAAGTCACTCGCACTTTGGCTGTCCCACTCACATAAAAAGCAACAATACTTTGGAAAACCCAGCTGCAAACTCAAAAGTATGGCAATGACTTTTAAGTCATCATAAATTTCTTTTAAGGCATCCAAGGTTTATCTTGATGAGCCACAGCAAAGTCACAATAATCACGGCGCTAAAGTAAGAATGCGACAAAAACCTTGTTGACCAGTAATAATGAGATATTTTCAGTAGTTATAAAAATCTTAATTGTTCCTAGTCATTGGTAGAAAATCACTAATACATTTTTTTGTTTGTAGCTACTTAATTGAATTGCGTTAATAATTTTTCTTAAAAATTATTAAAGAAGAAAAATATTAGAAGAAGGTGTTTTCGGCGTGTGTACTACGTAAATTCTCATCAAGCCATCACACTTTAGACACACACAGGTAATGGCGACCATCATGCTTATAAGTAAGCGAATCCAAGCCATCAAAAAAACGAGATCGATACCCGTACGATGCAAAAAAAGCTCAGTTTAGAGCACACTAACGTATATATTTATAGTACATTAAATTGATGTAAAAACGGTTGAGTGATCGATAAAAAGTTTTGGACAGATGAATACATCGCTACGTTTTAGATATGTATTCATTTGAAAATGAGTTTTCAGCAAGATGACACGAGGAAAATGAGTTCACAGCCATCATCAAATACTTATGTCCCAAAAAAGTGTTCACCCAAGGCATATATGCCCACTTGGGGAAGGACAATGACCCTTTATATTCTATAGTGATGTGCTAGTGAAACAAGCTCAAAATGGACAAAACATCCACAAAAAAACAAGCATGAAGATGAATCATCCACGCCTCAAACCAAGGAATCTGTGTACAATTTAAAGCCGTCAGCATTGTGTTTCTATACATAGTGGTGTCACGGTGAACGCCAATTGGCAGGATAGATGGCGCTGCGATGTCGATTTTAGCATTTCGAGCAAAAGTTTCTTTCCGCCGATGTGTCTTAGATGGATGCATGTCGCTTTGGCGAGCTTCAATGCATCGTTGGCTAATGATCAAATCTGCTATGGAAGGAAATGAATTTTATCGTAGTTAATTGCAACGTAGCAAATGATGTTCGTGGGCTCTTTTGAGGAATATAATATTCGCGATAGGAATGTTGAATGAACGAATGGAGTTGCTTTAAAAAAAGTAAATCACTTATAATTTCCAAATAAGGACAATTTGCTTGTCAGTTGGAAATAACTAACCCATTACGAAAGAAGTGATTAATTCATATTATAATTTAAATCAAAATATTTGAAAGTAAATTTTAATATCTTTTTAAACATGCCAACAGTTGTATGATGTAAAAGAAATAAATTATATAATTTTTCATGTACAATTTTTACATTGTATTCTATAGTTATTTTCCAGTAATGCAAAGTACATCTTTTAATACTAAGAGGGAGACCCGTAATCTCATGTATCAATTAGTGAAAAGAGTTTGCTTTGTATCGCTTCATTATAGGAATTCTTTATTTGAAACATCTAGGAAATATGCGATACTTGTATTTTTGTCGAGTTATTGGAGAAAAGGTGTGGTCAAGTGACTTTCAAATGCGAAAAGTTCACAATATCGGGATTGAACTCGACGGTAGTGTCGATGCAAAGTTGCCTGGTTATCATTATCTTATGAGAAGCTGAGAAAATTATCATTGTTAGAGGCGACATAACAAGTGAGAAGTAAATTTAAAGATATTTTGTGAGTATTCGTAGGAAGATATAACTTGTAATATAAATTTTGCAGCTGTTAATAGAAGTTTTACGATACGCGAGGAAATGAATTTTGCATTGAGTGTTATTCAATTTAGATATGTGATTTTCAGGTTATGATTACGAATGCTTAATAATTCCTCTTATGATTTTGATTTGAAGAATTCCATACCTTACATAGATAGTAAGCTTTTGCGAATTAATTTCGAAATGTAAACACACATTTAATAAAATAGATATACCTGACTTTGTGTCAGTTTCTTTATTTTGAGTGATGATGATTGTGATGTTTGGAATAAATGAGTGGACTAGGAAGCACTAACAGGATATACCTAGTGAAGTCATCCTGCTTTTATCTTTGTTGGGATCAAAGAAAATGTACGATGCACTTCTAAAGGGGAATAGCTCATCAAATAGAATCTAATTGAAAGAAAATATAGTTAGTAGCCAACTACTGGTAACAAAGTTGAAAAGAATGATAATATCATCTTTTTTGTATAAAATAATAATGATGTTTGATAATAATTTCGACAAGTCACTAAACTAAAGAATGAAATAGAATAAAGGCATTCAAATCAGCATTGTTTTAAAATGGATTTGATGTGAATGAGATGCTCAGAAGCAGTTAAGATGGCCTAATTATCTTACAAACAGGTTTTAGAGCAGTTTCTGAAATTCGAAACATTCTTCAGTTATTAGATAAGCTTTTGTGCACATAATAAATGTGCAAGAAATACGAAGCAATAGAAGCGCTAAAGACTGTGAAATGAAAACTCTAAGAAGAATTCAAAACTGGCTCGGGAACACGCTTAAGAGTAAAAATGATAAGAATTGAGAGCAGTACTCCATATGACTTATTCCTGTAAAGGTCAGAATTGCGAATTTATATCGTCAGGATATGTGCAAATGGATGTGGCGAGACCCCATGAAACTTGGACGTTTTACTGTATTTTTTGAAACCACTGATTTTTTAAAAACTTTTTCACATTCGTAGTACAGTGTGATATGTTTTCGCCATTGATGACCTGCGAAGAATTCTTTTAAAAATAACCGATAATCGATATTCAATAAAATTACCGAGACATCATGGGTACACATTATCTAGTGAGTAGAGCTATCCTATTCTAAATTCTACGAATAACCATTATTCTAAGTTTTCACGAGATATTTTGGAATATATTCCACAATCAAATCTTCTTTGAGAACCTAGTTACAAGCACAAAAATTGTTGATTATAATGGATGGCATCCTGCGATGCGTTTTAGAAAATTCTACCATTGTGACACAAAAGCATAAAAATGTATTCTAAATAAGTAAACAATCAACTAATAAAAGAGAAAAACAAAACTAAAATAGGTACACAGACCGGGTATCGAGCCCACACCCCCTGGTTGAACCGATCGCGCGCTATGAAAGACTTCGAAATCGCTTTCCACAATCAAGATGCCTAAATGAAAAGCGTCTAAATGTGGGGAAAATTCATGGTGTCTAATGTTTCATAGGCTTCACCGTTAGAAAGTTTTGAATAAATGCAATGTACTGAAATGGGGCATTACATCTTTAAATTTGAAGTGAGAAAGTGTTTAACTGTGAATTCATTAAAGGAAAGGCTTAAGTATCAAATTTTAATTGTATTTTATTTTGAAATTTTTATGTAGATTTTTTATATAAAAATTCATATATAGAATCACCTTCACGGCTATACTTTTGGTTTTTCCTTGAGTTATTTTGGAATATCTCAGGACAAGAGAACCAATGTCTAGTTTAAGCGTATAGGCATTTCGCACTCAAACTTTTTGAAAAAAATCCCAATTTCTGGGTGAGGATCATTTTTAAAGCCCTGCATTAGAAAATATAGCCATAGAAAGGTATTGAAGCAAAATGCATTGCTAACACCTGTCATTCGTAGCGTTTTCTCAAATAGTGAGTATGTTATGGATCCTTAGTGTAGTTTTGAGTTAGAAATTGCAAAGAACAATATTTTGAGAAACCTCATCCAATTCATTTTAGATAAAAGCCCAAACAAAGCTTCATTCATCCAACTTTAGCCGATTTAAATTTAAATAACCTGTCATCTCAGTTGTTTCCTCCACTTGAAGTGCGAAAAGATCCGAAGGATGAAAGCCATCTTTGGAATGTTAACCTTCATTCAAGACCTAGCATACTAAACGTACACCCATCTCAGTTTCCATCCCCAGACCGCCGCCTAACAAAAAGCACTGAGGAAAAACAATCAATTCCAAAAGCATGTTTTATTTCTCTAAAGTATTACCGAATAAGGAAAAATAAATCGGATGTTGAAAAACAAGCAAGAAATTTGTTGAAGGATATAAGCCAAGAGGCTCAGCTTTTAATACGTTCCCAGCTTTCCCACAAGCCTAATGCCCCTTTGGATCAATGCGCAAATTTTTTACTTGAAATACTACTATAGGCCCCCTTCCCTTTACAGGGAATTTCTAAACATGGAATTCAGTGTTCCTTCAGTTAGGACTATTCTGCACTGGTATTCGAATCTTCGCTTAAAAACTAGTTTTGTTGATTCTATAAAAGACCTGCTTGAGAAAAAAGCAAAGGAATGTCTAGTTTAGATGGGCAGTATGTTTTACTTTTTGACGAGATATCAATAAGAACGGAACTGGAATATAATTGCGCAGAAGACATTATTTATGATTTTTATGATTTGGGCGGCTTAGTAACGTAGCATAAAACACTCTGCTTCTAGTTTTGAAGCAAGGAATTGGGTACATTGTTGGCTCCCAAAATGGAAATTCACTGGTTTTTATTATAATAACAACCATAAATTATATTCTCAGTGTCGGCTTCGATGTATTAGGAACGGTTTGTGGTCAGACCGCAGTAAATCGACGATTCTTATACTTACCTAGGTCCTCTACTGAAATTCATACTTTGCGGGAGAAGGTAGAGGAACATACAACTGTTTTGATATGTTTCAATATCTTAAAAATTTAAGGAATATCCATCTGAAAAACGACATCAATTAATATAGTAAAATCTTTTCATGGAGAATTATTCGAAAGGTGCGTGAATTGGATAATAATGTTATCACCACTATTCGTAAACTCACGGACGTGCATATAAAACCATGTAACTTCGATAAAATGCCAGTAAAACTAGAAATGCAAGCCCTTAGCAATTCCGTATTTGCAACGATTTCAGCCGCTGTTGAATCGGGATATACCAAATGTAATGACGATCAAGAGAGATGTGCTAGTTGCACATCTGTACTAGTTGTACGGCCGAATATTTATTGAAGTAGTCTTTTCAGTAATGTCTGTTAAATATTCCACAGTAATGTCTGTTAAATATTCCACATCACTTATGGTTGTATGTTATCCACCTATTCCATATGCACTGCAACTAACCACCTCAGATCAAGATTTAAATGGTAGTTAAGTAATCGGTGATGTTTCAAAGCCAAAGCATTCCAAAGATCCAGTTTAAACCTGAAGCTTTGTTTTCTATGATTTAATCAGTTAGCCACCTAATTTCTACTGATGTGTACTATTTTTTCATTTATCGAACGCAGATTTTTGGTATTGGGGCTAATTTTTAGGGTTTTGTAAAATAATTTTACAAAACCCTTCTAAAATCGCGTCCTGTCTGTCCGTCTGTCCGTCTGCCTGTCCGTCCATCCGTCCGTCCGTCCGTCCGTCCGTGTGTCACAGCAGTTTTTCTCGGAAACTACTTAAGCTAGAAACATCAAATTTTGTATGGAGGTGTAAACTGGTGTTCTCTTCAAAGTTCAACTACAAAAAAATTTTATAAGGTATTTAAGGGGGGTCTCCCCATATAGGGGAGTGACCCCCCGAAAAAAAAATTTCATTGAAGGTGGCCGATATGGGTATCAAATGAAAGGTCTTGATGAGAACTTTTCAAAACAGGTCTTTGTTTGGCAAAGTTTGCTTCGAGGGGCGCACAGGGAGGGGAAATACACGAAAAATTTGTGTCCCCCCCCTCGCGATTGGACGCCTGTGATCCGAAAAATCTGAAAAAAATCAGAAATGTAGGCCTTGGTGAGTACAACAACAACAAATACGTTAGAAGTCGCAATTCACTCAACTTTGTTAGTAATAGTATGATTTATCGATTTTATGTTTTCTTGAATAAAATCTTAACGGTACCCTTAAATTCTATGAAATTCAGTACATAGATGACTATTTATAAGGTTGATCTATCCTGAAAGTTTCATAAAGATTGAATTATATTTAGCGAAGTTATAGCGGTTTCAATTTTCCTGTATTACTATGGAACAATATGCGCTGCATTTATTGCTATGGCAACATATGGCTATGGAACAACATGCGCTTTTCACCGACTCAGACACTACAGTTTTGCTAGGATTTGCATGAAAATTTCAGGAATCGCGAATCGGTTCAGCTAGTGGTATCAGTAATCGTAAAACAAAATGGTGGCTGTTTTAAATGCGAAGATTGAATAATTTTGAGTTATTTTTTTCCAACTTCAACGTTTAAGGTGCATGCTTTGAACACTTGATTCAATTTAATGAATGACTTAAGATGAGTACCTATAATTAATACTCATAAGCGAAGCAAGTCAAGGAGGCGGGAGAGAGCTCCTAGCAAAAAGGCTTTGTAACCATTCTAGGATTCGAAAAAATTGGCCATGAATCGATGATAACAGTACAGGAGAGTGGCTCCTGAAAATAAAAATTCATCAAACGTAGCCGGTATGAGTATGAAATGAAAGTTTTCATGGGAGCTTTTCAAAACAGTTGTTAAACTGTCAGTTTTTGCTTCAGTGGGGGCACAGGGGGGAAATACATGGAAAATGTGTTTCCTCCCTAGCGAATGGATATCTGAAATAATTATAAAGTGAGATATTTATGAGTATAACAACAACAAAAATCTCAGAACACGAAATTCGTTCAACTTTGTTAATAATAGTATGATCTTCGAATTTCATATTTTCTCCAATAAAATCGTTTCTTGATTTTATTAGATCTTGTGACTGCATTTTGTAAATTGAATACAAAACCCTTCTGACATGACCGTAGGTCTGTTTACCCAACTTGTTTGAGTTGCATCATGCTTATAGGTTTTGTCACGCAACCATGTACCCCAGCGTGCTTCACGTGATAGTTGAGTTGCAGCTCCAGAAATTATTAGCTACATACTACATATACCTCTTCCTTTTCTCATCGCGCAACACCTTATCAATGCTTTCATAGTTTGTGCTTGTAGTAGAAGGTAATTTTATCTGCATCTATTTCCTTTGACACAGTTAACACCTTCGTGAAGATCATGTTAGTTGCCTTATTAAACCCAAAACTTCTTATTGTGATCAGCCCATCGGAGGGACTACGATTCTCACAAGTTTTAAACGCATGTTCTGTGAAATGGATAAGGTCTACAGAGGATACCACATTCAAAACACGTCTTGCACTTTACTATGATTCTCACAAGTTTTAAGCGCATGTTCTGTGAAATGGATAAAGCATACAGGGGATACCACATTAAAAAACGTCTTGCACTTTATTCCTAGTGATGTGGGACAACGTGCTTTTTTTTCGTAGAGCTCTTTAAAGTATTTTATATACTCAGGCCTCCCGAAATGCCTCTGAGGTTGTTTTTTTTATTAAAAACGTTCATTAGCTTATTGCTTTTAAACGAGTCCGAAATTTCGATTATATCTTTTGTAGTTGCTCGAGAAACTTGCTGTAATGCAAAAATGGGCACACGGATGAGCAAACTGATATTCTCAATTTTGTTGAAAAAATAATTTTTACAAGCCCCCTACAAAACAAGATCATCGAAAGAACAATTTTCGAAACCTTCCTGACATCGAAATTACAAGCTTGAAATTAATGCATAGTAACAATTATTATCGATTTGACCTTATCATTGATTTTTTGCAATTTACTGATTGCAAAATATAGTTATGCTCGACGAATAATTATATTTACCATTGCTTGAAAATAAACACAAGTAAGACTTAACGGTCAATTAAAGTGACGAAATACGTCGAAGAATACAGCTCGCAAATCAAATATTTTATTCAGTATTGACGATCTTGAAGACCAGCTGCATACACAGGAGAACAAAGCTCCAAGTATACAAATCTGTGATGAGACCTGTGTTATGCTATGGGTGTGAAACATGGACCCTAACCCAAGCATCCGCAAATATATTGAACACCTTTGAGCCATGGGTCTTGAGGCGAATAATTGGAATGAAGCTTGACGGGGACCAATGGTGAATTCGATACAACCATGAGCTGTAAGAAATTTTTGACAAACCGGAGGTCTCAAGGATTGTAAGACTGCTGCGATGGGCTGGCCACATGAATCGTATAGACGAACAATGGATACCCTAAAAGGTATTCGTTGGGAGAACTGAAGGCCGGAGGCCAGTGGGGAAACAGAGGAAACAAGACAGTTCATCGCTGCTCGAATTTCGGAATTGGAAGACGCCGTCAACGGACTGAGACAGTTGGAGGCGCTATTTGCAGGAAGCGAAGGCCCGAGAGGGGCTGTTGGGCTAATAAGAAGAAGACTAAACGAAAATCACTCTTCTCAGAATTAATTTTATAACTTTTATGAAACTAAAAATTCATTTCTAATTAACTTTCAGTGTGTACGTATTTGATGACTATGATTTGTTCTTAAGTAAATTAGTTTATTTTATTCACGAGACAGGTAGTACCAGCGAAACCCGTAGATGCTAAAAATTAATCAAAAAAAGTCACGAAAAGAAAACATAATTTTTATTTTGAAAGTTAAATAAGACAAAACACTTTAAAAAGTTTAATTGGTTAATGCTGCAACAAAATGTTTTGATACCAAGTGATACATTTTTCGTGCAAAAATCGACGTACCATTATTATACATTAAAATAAAAGCAATTATATTTCAGTCCTTGCAACCATGAATCAGCATTCAGCTGATATCCCTTGACATACCATATAAAGCAAAGACATACATTGATGTGACAATAATTTAGGAAAAATATTTAAATGAATTTCTCACTGATCGTACTTGAGTGTTTATTTTTTATTTCCAAGTGTTTGTCAGAGTCAAAAAGTCTTTTCATTGCAATTTATTCAATGATAACTTTAAAATCGACAAGAATAAAACCTATGGTTGTAATTTTATTAACATCACTATTTCTAACTCTAATATGCATACTTGCTTAGTTAGATATTCAACGTTTACAAATATAATTACACTCAACAATCTAGTTTCATATTTATTATTGTTTAGAATAACATATAAAAAGAACACTTAGCGATAAAGAAAATCGATTCGTATATAATGGATTTATAATCTTTTAAATTCTTTAAAAGTATTAATTCTTATATTTCACACAATAAAATTGTGCACTTCCATTCATAAAATGAACACACCCCAAATTTATGAATGGACACACAAAATCGAAAACATATACATTTAGTTACAATCTTCTATAATCACGAACAATGAAATAATCTTACGACTAGCTTTAGCCCTACATGGCGGTGGTGAATCTTCACACAAAACGCATAGCGAACATACATCCATCCTACATAATTCATTCACTTGGATTTGCCAATATGTTGATATAGTATGTACATCATATATCTCAAAACTCATAACCACTTTCAAAGCAGCTTTAAAAGTTTCTGTACTTGGATTGGATTTTCACTAAAGATTGTCTACCTCAGACATTTACCAGCGATAGGTGCGCCACCAGAAACATGGGTTCCCCCAATGTGGAGTTAAAATGTTCGCTACGATGACACCACTATGTATAGAAACACAATGCCGTCAGTTTATTTTTTTTATTTATTAACAAAAATCTGACTTATTTTCGCAAATGGAAAACTGTAAAGCGATGCTGCACAACATTTATCACCTTCAGCGAGGTCATTCGATGTAAAAGTCTTATGAGCAGCAAATTTCAACTCGAAGCTGCACAACATTTGTCCCCTTCCTCGAAGTCGGTCTCTTCGCAAAGGCCAGACTGCAACTTGAGGCTGTATAACGATTACCACTTCATCGAACTTACCTGCTGCGAAAGTTTTTTGCACGGCGAATTTGGCTGCTCTACATTTCCCCTTGCATTGAAATTGTAGCAAAGCTTCAGGGTTCTCGTCTTCGATTAAAAAAGGAACTATCCGAAAAGTACTGAGCCGGGCAAGTTTCAACAGAGTAAGAGGAGAAAACTACATTGGAAACCCAAGCAGGGGAGGTAAAAGCAGCGATTGGAGAAAATGAACTAAACCAGTGGTGCATTTTTCTTTTGCCAAAGAACTGATAAAAAGGCAGGCAAACAAAGATAAGCTAGCTTTTTGGTTTTGTCCGATCTGGACAGCGAGTTCTGGTGTTTTTGCTGGAGAATTTGTGAAATTGAGCTTGACAGAGATTGTATTAAATGGAAGTTTTCTTTGAGATAGTGGTCTAAAATAGTCGAAAATATCAAGGAAATTGGTGGCGGATGGTTGGATTCAAAAAGAGGGTAGGTTGTTTTCACGAGAAATGTTTTTTTTTGGGATTGGAAGATGAATGTCATTTCTGCACTGAGCGTGGGGCTACCGTGCTCGTAAGAAACTGGATTACCCACTAAACACCTCCTCTGTCAACCTGAGAACGTAGCCAGGAACCGTTTGACACATTACTTTGGGCGAAAACTGGTTTAGCAAGTCCAAGCAGGAACAGACTCAAGACATTCCTGGGTCAATTCAACGCGTAAGAGAATATAATAATAAAATTATTTCGCGTTAATTTATTTACTAAAATCTGACCGAACGAATTTCTTTGGTTGGAAATTTTCTTTAAATTGTGAATAATAACTTAACCGAATTTTTTCGTGACTTTGATAGTTTGAAGTTAAATTGTGAAGAGACTAGCTCGCGGTATGTATTTCGAGCATGCTTCATTTTCTTGTTTTGAGCTGTAGGGAAATGGAGTAGACAAGCAGAGTGGTTGGTAGTTTTGAGTTTATTTGATAGGGCTAGTATCTTAGGTTTTAACAGCAGGAGATTGGGCGTTTCACCTGCGTCGAGAAATCCGAGTAAAAGATGGTCACTGATGTTAGCCAAGCTCATCTAATGGCCTAGTGAAAGGGCGAATAATGGCGGCCATGCGCCTTACCGACAAAGTGATCCCGGAACACAAACAACTCACTCTTGAAGGTAGTCTTTGGTTTGAAGAGTAACAAAGTATATATGGATGATAAAGTGCGGCTAGGCAAAGGTAAGCATTTTTGGACTCTTTGCTGAACCATACAGAGAGTCCTTGACCCACTACCATCAGTTGATTCGGGCCATTAGTTGACCAACACAGAACCATTGTGGTTTTTCTTCATAAGAAAAAAGAAAACTGATGGTCTTATTCTGCCACAACTGTCAAAGATCAAATATCTTGGGGTTGACTTAGATTGAAAAATCCTTTAGAAGGAGCGCATTTTTACAAAGACCAAGCAAGCTAGCAAACTTTCTGGACAATGCAGGAAGGCTTTGGCAAGTTCTCAAGTAGATGTTTTGGCTGTATACAGCGACTAATAGGTCACTAAATTTTAACGCGTCCGTAGTCTGTCGGCCAAAAATATACCACACTTGGGTGTTGTCTTGCTTACCCAGACTGCATACAATGGTAAATATGACTATTGCCAGTGTATTTTGCACAACACTACGTAGGGCCTAGAATACCGTATCAAACTTACCTTCTTTTGGATTGTTTATAAACGTAAAAACTCTGAAGTACGCCTTGGGACTTGCGATAGCAGGATATAGAGGAACATTTTTAAGGATGTTATAACATTATCTTCAACTTGTTGGAAAAATATGTTCCAAGAAAATTATACTAACTGACAAGATGAGCGCTGCTCTGAACTTTGCAGAAGATTTTATGTCAGAACCTTAGACAAGACCAGGTGAGTTGCTATTTGGTGAAACAGATACAACTTTCCTTTAGACACTAAAGACAACTCAAAGGAGTCAAAACGTGTCTGCTCACATAACAAAGCAAGGCCTGACGGCGTTTCAACAAAAACTATATGACTTTCTACACAGCTAGTTCTAGGGCAAATAAGGGATCTGAAGCAAGATGGTGCTTAAACTGAGATGTTCAGAAATCAATACCACTAGGAATGTTGAGGTATGTATTTCAGACAGAAGTTGTTGCTATAATAAACATGATTATGTGGATCAAGGGTACTAAGTGAAGAGGAAGGAAAATAAAAATCTGCAGTGATAGCCAGGTGGCACTGCTTACTTTCTTCAGATGAAATTTAACATCATGATTGGTCCATGAGAGTCAAAAAAAAAGAACTTTGTTGGGGAGACAATTTGCTCAAGCGTTTGAGGGCTTCAAGGTACAGAGATTGTGTGGGCAACAAAAAATCCGATGCTTTAGAAAAAGAAGGCTCTCAGTCTTTGGCTTTTAGTCTGGAACCCTGCATAGGTGTCCTTAGCTCTCATATTATCAACAAGATAAACTGCTGGTTGAAGACTTAGTTGACAGGATCTTGACTAGAACATGATGGATATAGATTTTAAAAGTTTCTAGTAAAGGAGTCAAATTAGAAGTTAATAAATTTTATACTTAAATCAACTAAGAAAGAATGTAGAATTTTGACTAGGCTAATTATAAGACACAATTTACTTTTGTGCACATTAGCCAAGAATAGGTTTTGCTGGAAATCCTATTTGCAACCAGTACTCAGAAGTGAATAAGAGAACTATGTACAAAACAACTGCAAATCTGGCCTCGTTAATCCAAAATAGGATGAAGGATGGGGTTCTTGAGTACAATTGACTAAGGTTTAAGCGCTCAAGAGTGACTGAAATAGGAATTTTACCCTAACATGAATCAAACAAACAACGAATGAATCAGAAAATGCAATAGAATAGATCGGCCAAATGTCTTAAGAAAAATTATGTTTGAAATAGAAATAGATAATCCTCAAATTTTTTTCAATTAGTGTCAATTAAATATTTTCTAAAGGTTATTTTTACCCTTTGCATTGTTAAACTACTTATTTTGCTCCAAAATGTGGAGTTAGTGTAGCTTGAGAAATATACAAGTATGAATGTCAAGTCTACTTTAAGCCTAAGATGGGTCACTTTGGTTATCGAAAAGAATTTTTTTGGAATCATTTTTATTGTGCTGTTCATTGTTTTACAATTTTCGACATGAAATGTCAAAAGCCAAAAATTATTTCAGATTCTGATTACTATATAAAAAGGCAGGTTATTTGAGGCTGCAAACTTGGATTGACGCGACTTATATAGGGTACGCTATCTTTTACGTCGGTATGTAAAAATTGATTACCTTTGATATTTGTCAATTAATTGAGTTTATTAGACGCATTTTTGAAACGCCAATTTAGTAAAATTTTAACCATGAATCGTTTCATATCAAAACAATGCGTCGAAACAGTGACGATGTTCATTGAAAATAGTCGTTCAGTTCTGTTAATTCAACGTGCATTTCGTCGAAAATATAGTGTCTAACAGGCACTATCTGAAAACACTATTCGACGGTTGACGTCGAATGTTGTTGAGCACAGGACAGTGAGAGATTGTCATCATGCCATTCATCGACGCCCAGAACCCAAAAGTTTCGTATCGTCACCACTCTTAGTATTTTAGTGTTGAATTAGAACCACTTTCCAGCGTATTTTGAAGAAGATTAATTTGTATTTATTTTTTTCCATATAAAGAGCAATTAACAAAAGAATATTGCTGACAGACCATACACGTCACTAGGAATACGGCTAAATAGTCATTTAAATGGTTGACACTGATTTTTGGAAGCGAGTTTTGATGACCGACGGGGCCCATTTAACACTTTCTGGGGGCGCTAATAAGCAAAATTGCCATATTTGGGGCACGAAAAATTCAACATCCATAAAATGCCTTCACATGAACAACAAGTGAGAGTTTGCGCTGGCATTTGCACCAAAACCATAATTGAGCCTTTTTTCAAGGAAAATGAAGAAGTCGATGGAAATTGATATCCGTGAATATTGGCTTATTATGTCTACCCGCAAATGCGTGCAAAAGTGTTGACAATTACTGGGTTCTGCAAGACGGTGCAACATGCTACATTGCAAATCAAACAATTTTGTTTCTGCAACGACAATTCCCTGGATGTCTAATCTAAGAACGCGGCGACATTGACTTGCCAGATTTAACTCCTATGGACTTCTTTTTCTGGAGTTATTTGAAAACAAAGTATACGCCAGCAAGCATCAAACCATTGACGAAATCAAGGCAAACATTCGTGCCGAAATCATTGCTATACCACCTGAGATCCTTGAAAAATGCAAAATGCAGCAAAACAGGAAAATTTGGCCCTAGCCACTTAATTGATGTATTCAAAAATGTATCTAAAATAATTGCAAAGGACTAAAGTAAATAAAAAAGTACCTTATACAGATGAGTCCGTTGCTTTCCTTAAGTGATTCAATTCTTATATACCGAAATAAAAAATGGCGCATCTTATATATACTCTATGGACCTACCGAAAACTAGAATCACATTTTATTTGCAAGGTAGGGTATGATGCAGAGGCCAGTAAAAAAACAAGGAAGCCCTTGCCTGGAGGTATTTGGCTCAGAAAAAACTTTAATGGACCTAGCAAACTAGAGGTGCTTCTTTCAAAAAGTCCACGCCAAAGAAGAGGTAAAGAACTGCGACAACCACCTGGATGTTTTAAGGTGGAATACAATTTGTATTTATTTATAAAAGGATGCTGAGCAAGTTAAGCATATTAAATATTTGGCAAGGTTTTGTCAAAGAATCCCTATTTCAAAATATTTTTCAACGTACTCATTCATTATAGTTGAAACTTTTTAATTAAATAAATTCAGCACCAGTTTTTTTTTGATTGATTTTAGTAAAACCCAATTAAAAGGAGGTTTTTTTACAATTTCATAAAATATGCAAATGAACTCCCTCAAAGTGATTACTCAAAATAAAATTCATTCATTCTCCCACACAGTTTCCCATTATCATCATCCTCAATATTTTCCATGCCATCACGAAACATCCTATAATTACGCAATAACAATTAATTGATACGGCTTTGCTCTTAGATTCACGTCATACATTTAAATGTCGATCGTATTATATTTTTTTCCAACTCACAATTCCAGCAACCAACAATGGAAAGGACATTCCTATGATGATTATTTTCGCACACTAATGAATAAATTTTTATATTCATTCGTCGAAATTATTCAGGGTTGTAACGTTACAAGAAGCAGATGAAAAATAAAATTTTTTTCTTAATAATGAACCACCGCTGGTCATTGTATACTATGACGTCAATAGAATTTGTTGTCCTTAGACATGAAGCCCAGGCAATCGCCATCAGGACACAGTACAGTAAAACCATTCACATAAGCCCATGTAGGATTTTATTGACGAAGATGTCGATTCCACGACGAAAGCTCTTCTCTAAAAGATGACGTCGAGAATTCCTTGTCAGGTGTTCCCTGGGAATTATGTGCTTAAAAGTATTTATTTAAAGAACAGAAGGAGAAGAAAGGGAAACTAAAATGTGGGTGATGCTTCTTGTCATCATTTATAATATTCTGAAAGATTAAAATAGAAAAGAAGAAGAAAAACTCAGGTGAAAAAATGAATAGGAGAAAATCTCCCATGGGAATTTCATATTTTCTTTTACGATTCTCTTAAAGAGTTTAAATTCAATTTACTATGACAGCTTGAAAATATTGAAAAAATAAAATAAAATTACTCAAAAATAATTTGTCATATTTTCTGAGGACAAAGAAAAACATGGGTCTGAAATGCATTGGCACGTGTTGAGTGACATGATCTTGAGCTCAAAAATTTATGATTTGCATCCTAAGAAAAATGGGAAAATTGAAGGAAATGAAAAACATTGAAGGAATATATCATGATAAATATCAATGTCATCAAGTTTGATAAATATGTATACGAAAATTATAAAAACAAATATGTATACATACTGTTGATACAACTTTGTGAATGCAACATTTTTTTTTAATTCGTATCTATTATTTGTTGGTATTTAGGCGCGAAGGATATATATTTCGTCATAGTTGTTTTACGTAGGAAAATTTGATTTTCCTTTATTTTTATTTTTTTTATTTCATGTTAATGATAGTGAATCATAAAGACAAAAAATAAATATAGAAAAAAGCAATGCATTTGTTTTGTACCAATTCCGGCAAGTTTAATGATTTTGTCATCTCATTAAGTTAATTACATATTACGTTTACTTCGGTGTCAAATAGTCATGCGTCATATGTGCTTGTTGCTTAATTGAAAAATGTTGACAAGATTTCTTTAATTGTTCATTTAATTAGGGGAACAACTAGGTCGGATGTGTAAATATTTTTCATGGTATTTGGGGCTCGTCTTTCTGGTACTTATTGAATTCAGGACAAAAGTGAAAAATTTAAATCTTTTATGCAATTATATCAGCCCTTTTTCGATTAAAACTGATATTTTTTATGAAATGCTTATTAATTCATTGAAATTGAAATAAAAAAGTGAATTTAAAGTTAGAAACGAATCAGACTTACCGGATTTTCCAACATTCACATTGCCCAACACGGCAATCCGAACTTTGGGCACTGTATTTTTGTCGTCGGTTTTCATTGTAACTGAAAAAAAAAGAAAATTTCTGATTAAATATATTTAAGTAAGTAAGTAAATATGTTTATTAATATTGATCTGTTTTTTTTACAAATATGAAACCTTTTCAGAATATAATTCATTTCAACCTTAAGTTTAAATTAAGCTTAGCTTTTACTTTTTCATTAATAAATAAACTGTTTGTTAGTTCAAAGGCAAGGTTTTAATCAAAAAACGTTGCTTCGACTTTAAGCTAATTCAATCCGTCCTTAAAAGCTAACTTAAAATATCCTAGTATCTAGAACGCTATTACCAATTCCCTTGCTGCCCCACCGATATATTGGGGCAGCTCTGGCTGATGCTCCACCGACCTAACTAACTCACCCGAAGATGGGCGTGGGCACCACTCGTTCGATTCACAGAGTCTCCAAAAGGTCGTCCAAATGAGGAAACCACCCTGCGGAGCGAAATTGTCACTTGAAATAGTTTTGGCGCGCACCACCACCTAGCCGCAGAGGTTACTTCCCAACACCCTAGCACGCAGTACGATTCAAAATATTACGCCGCCACACAAAACTCGCAGTTTCCCATACCAGGGCAACCGAAATTAAGACCCTCCTTATCCCTTAACACCAACACCACGAGATGGGACTGAAACCTTACTATCTTTCACTGCGGCTGCCGAACACTATCACCTTAATTAATTTTCTCAGGTCTTTCTGCTTGGTCATCGTCCCAGGAAAAGAATTCCCGAGCCACACTTTTCTCAAGCTAAAAATGAATGCAATTATGAGATAGCAAGGAAAGAAATCTAAAGTTAACTTTACCCGAATTCTGAGTAGTATCTTGTATTCTACAACAAGCTCTTCCATTATAAATTTTACTCTGATAAAATAAATTCAAGTCACTTACAAATGTTTATTCCCTACTCTAGCAAGGGGCCGCTTTCTTCCGCTTTTTGATATAGCCACCGCTTGGTCTCGGTTGTCTCGTCCTAATTCCTTACTCCAAAATCCAGGTTTCTTTTCCAATTCGAAGAAAATGTTCTCGTCGTTTATTCCTCTGCCAGTTGATAGAAAACTCCGAAATAAGCGCGCCAAATAACCTCCGGTTAACGTTTTCCTCCCGTCCGCCGGGAAAATCATGTTTCAGGAATGATTTTTTCCGTTCGTCGGATTAGTTCCCCTCGCTTCGATTTCATTCATAATGAGTTCCACTCGATGGCAATCCTACGTGCTGGATGCATTTGACTGAAAGCTCGAATTGTCAGTAATGTTTATTTAGATCTCGACGCGAAAAAAGTATTCCCTAGATAGTTCTCGAATTTCCCTTTTTTCGAGCCAAGATGCTAGTATTTCTTCGTTTTCCGCATCCTCGCCGATATTTGTATCACCGTACCAACGCGTGGGGGGTCGTGTTTTTTATATATCCATCAGTTCAACGTAATTTTGGACGTTGAATCTCTCTACGGGAATGTCGCGATTTTGTTCATTTAGATTTCCATGGTAGATATTAGTGAATTTTTGCGGTGAAAGTGAGTGGTGTACTTTGACACGATGTCGCTAGCCAGTCGGGAGGGGAGGTAAGATATGCAAAAAATGTATCCGTGTTTCATCACGATAGAAAATCGTTTGGTCCTCGCATAATGATCGATCATTCCAGCCTTGAGAAAATTCCATCACTGATTGGCGGACTACGAAAATATACGCCTTGACATGCTAGGTGCTTATTTTCTGATGGATCGGGTTCTTTGGGTTGAACGTTTCTCGCTGCTGCTTCTTTTAATTTATGTTTCACCTCGAGTTCCCGCTTTACTTGTGTTTTAATTGCTTCCAATGAAGTGTTAAATTCGTGAGTGTCTACCTCTTGTATGCGTGACATTACGGCCTCGAGTTCACGCTTTACTCGTGTTTTAATTGCTGCCAATGAAGTATTAAATTCACGAGTGTCCTCCTTATGTATGCGTGCCATCGCTGCTTCCGCAGCAGCTCTGGCTTCGTTACTCAGCTCGTTCTTCTTTGGTGGCTTGGGTGCATCTCTAATGGATCTAAGTGAGAGTGGAGATGTTTGCGGCGGTGGAGCATTAAGTTTATGTCAGCTGGAAGCTCAGTGGCTGCACATTTGATAGGAATGTTGGCTTTAGCGACAGCATCATGTTTAGATTCGCACACGAAATCATTTCCCTGCAAATTTTGACAGTACTTAGGCTCGAATTTAGATTAATTGAATTATATACTGCATCGAAATTCATTGGGAATCTATGTCGGAAACTAGAATCAATGAAAACACAGGCAGTTTGAGACCTTTATTTGGAAAATGATGTAAATGCCCGCTAATTATCGCGCATATCACGAACACTTCTTGTCGCATGGCGGAAACAACGATTCAAATTTCGGATTTCCTCCCATCGTTGCATGTTATTTTGTTTACGATGCAGTTTCGATTGCTTCGAGGGGTTATATATTTTGTGCTGCCGCATATGTTGAATGAATGTCGAAAGTTTTCGCTCCTATGTGATCTAGTCGTAGTGCCGGCAATTTTGCGTTTTGTTTCGAACTCGCGTTGGTCCTTGATGCTTTCGGCGCTTGCTACTGGTCGTGCCGTACATAATATGGCGTGCAAATCGGAAGCAACCTAGCTACTTAAGTTTAATTACATGACATTAAAAGGCAATAAATATTATGTGGCATGCTTTCTAACAAGTAGTAATTTTATGAATTGATATTAAAATTTCTTTCTGTTGGATACATTATTAGATTATCACAAAAGTTAATGAAGTGCGGCTCGGTATTGTGTAGGTTTAAATCTTACGAAATTGCGTATTGCACAGTTTGGATGAGCAACACTATGAAACCTCAATGTTTACCCGTAGCAACGCATACTAGACCCGAGAGGGATGCAAAGAGGGTGAGAGTAAGTAGTTGGTCTGGCCATCAATTTTTCACTTCTTTCTTATCCGGGCTACAATATTTTGTGAATTCCAGCTATCTGAAGTAGTTTTCTTATTGACAAATAAACACGTTTTTCAAAGACAAGTTTCAAACATCTATTCTACATGACTTAAATCTTTGTTTTCAGGTGGTTTCTGTATGAGTTCCTTGCAGAAGCTCCATGTACCATAATGGGCTGAATCCTCATTTTAAAAAGAAAAATTATATTTTATTACTCAGGAGTAATCTCTGGTTAAGCAGAGGGTAGATGTCAAGTATAATCTTTGAAATCTTGGAGCAAGTGAGTTCAATATGGTCTTTAAACGTAAATATTTTAAAATAATTGGAAACATTGATTGGAAACGAATACGATCATTTTGGATTTGCTGACAATCTTCAAGGGATCTAACTATCTGCAATACCTTTAAACCATCAGGATACAGGAGACAAGAAGAGGAAACCACAGAGGCAAGATCATTGATAAACCGTACGAAAAGAAGAGGTCCAAGGATTGACCCTTGAAGGACACCGGATGTAGGATTGAATAGAAAGGAGGTTGCGCCATAGAGATTAACATGAAATGAACGAGAGGAAAGAAAGGATGAAATCCAAGAATGTAAGGAACTGGATATGCCGAGCAAAGCTAACTTTTGACAGAGAAGAACATGGTTTACGGAGTCAAAAGCTTTGGAGAAGTCCATGAATATTGCATCAGCTTGAAGCTGTTTATCGCGGGCTCTTACAATATAATCTTCGAACTCAGCCAACTTCAAGGAAGTTGAACGACCCTTCAAAAACCTAATCCAATGATTCAACTTCAGAAGGTTCAGTGGAGTAGGATGTAATTGATGCTAGACAAGTTTGAAATAAGTTTATGGTCGGGTGTAGTATATCATAAGAGGAAAAAGTAGAGGAAAAAATTTGGCAAATAGTTCAGAAATCTCTTGTGGGAGGAGGCTTTCGTGTTATTCTATTTAACAGTATGCGGGACGGTAGAGGAAGATTTGAAAGATTGGATATAGGACCAAAAGGGTTTAGCGTTACTTGTCAGGAGGGAGCTCTCTAAACTGCTGAAGTAATTTTTCATGGCCATTTTGAGTTCTTTTTTAGCCAAAGAATGCATTCTACAAAATTCCTGTTTGGCATAATAGTTTCCGGTTAATTTATAGTGCCTATGCCCCTTTTCTTTGGCTTTTAAGGCACAAATAACTTTTCAAGTAAGCCAAAGCTTCATTTTAGCTTTGCGAGCAGCTTGAAGTAGAGTACAATGAGCAATCAGATTGGTAAGTTAACCATAAAATTTGTTCATAGCATTTTCACAGTCAAGAAGAGAAAAGAACGTGCACCAGTTGACTTGAGTCCAGACTGGTTTTAATTGCCTCATCGTTTGCTCTGAAGAAGTTGTAACGGTAAACACAGGCGATTCTCTGAGGTTTTACGGTATCAGCGGTTAGTGCTAGATACAAAGGTGGATGATGGAGATCAAGTTGAATATAAGGATGTAAAACAGGAGTTATTGATAGACACTCAGTTTGAACATTTGACAAACAAGGTCCAGAAGGCGACCAATAGGGTTACGGATATAGTTAAACTGTGAAAAAAAGGGAAAGAAAGGGAAAAAGTGACAAAGAAGAATTATTTTTTAAGGAAATACTAGGTGTTATTAAAGGATCCCATTGAACTGCCAGTAGGATGAAGTCTCCACAAATTATAATTTTAGAATGTGGATGCCGAGCCAGAAGATAGGCGGAAAGTTCATCGAAGAAGGCTTCGTAAACAGTTAAGGGAAAATCATAGCGAACATACACAGAGGAAATTAATAAAGAGGAGTTATGAGGAAGAGGGATTTTAACAATTGCATACCCAACAGCAACCAAGACTCCCCCACCACAAGATTTATTAGGTACCTTAAGGTCACGGTCCCATCGGTAGATTAAGTAATCTGGTAATATTTCCGCATTTGAAATATTTTCATTCAACCACGTTTCAGTTAAACAGATAACAGAATCTTTAATTAATTGAGACATGATTAATAAGTCCTCAAGTTTGGTTCTTAGGCCACGAACATTCTGATAATATATAGAAATAGTTGAACGATTTGGAAGGGAAGCATTTTTTTCAGTGTTAGGTGATCCTTGTGGTTGTTGAAGCTGTTGGGAATCCGTATCGGGACAAAATTGCCACTTAGGTTGCCTTATATCAAATGCTTTAGAAAGTGTCCCCTTTGGCCGAAAATCGGGACAAAGTAGGATCCAAAGTTCAGTCGGAACGGTCAATTTGAATGAACTTATAACCTCATCAGGAAGGTTATCTTTTGTTAGTTTTACGCACCTGTAGATACTAGGCATATAACCAAGCTTCGATGTTACGTAGCTGACAAGTGTACCCTTGGTTGTGTTATAAGCGAGCCTTGATACGAACCATTGTAGAGGTGGGGAGACTGCTCGCAATACTTCGTTATCATCTTACACACTATCTATATAGTTATATAGTTTTGTGGCGGTAAATATATTACGATGTTGTGCTGAAGATTGTTAATCTTTGATTGTGTTTACCACGATGGTTAATCGTTGATTGTGTTTAGCACAACTCAGTTTGCGGCTGAAATTTTTGTTGCTGCTGCATATGCGGGATCAGTATAGGCTGTACAATATGTCCTCGACTTTTTGTTTTGTTACCTTTTAGCGGGTCTATTGACTCTATATAAAAGCAGATGTCATCCGCAAACGTTTGACGATTGTTGGCATTTCGTGGATAAAGATGTTAAAGAGCAGTGGGCTGAGGAAAGAAGCTTGAGGGGCTTCAGCTGGCATACTACATATTTTTGAAAGGGCCTATTCTTTAACAGGTCAACTGCCCACAGACCATATATGGCCTAATTTCTAAGCTGTCTGGAGCTGTGGGCGTATAGAGAATATATAATTGGGACTTGGCAGGACATATAATAAGGATTAAAAATAATGTTGAGACGTAAGGAAAGACTTCTTGCCTGGCTTATGAATGGGGATTGCCACCGCATGTTTCCAGGGGGACAGAAAATATCCAATGTTGAGACAAGCATTCAAAATCTGACAAATTAGCACAATAGCTTTTCTAGGTAAATTTTTTAAGATGATGATTAGGACTTCATCTCTGCCAGATGCTTTGCTATTCTTCATTTCTTAAAAGTTTCTGTTAACCTGGCTGGTTTAATCATTTCAGAGATGGGAAGAGTGACTAATAGAGGTAAAGATTTTAGGCTTTTAGCAACAGTCATTTTTGTGATAATGCTACGCATATCTTTGGTAAAGCTATTGTGTACGTAGAAGGTATTAGCGGGGAGCTCGGCCTTTCCCTCTTCAGGGTATTCATAAATTCCATTAATTTTTTTAAGCTGATACAGAAGTCAATTACGGGAGTCTTTGAGGATTTGATCCAGCTTTAAAATATTTCTAGCATTGGATTCGTGCTTGCCTAGCACTGAGTTGCAATTTTTGTTGCGCAAGTCCTATATTTTTGACCGTGTATCTATCGTTAAATTGTTAACATCTCGCTTTGTATTCGGATCCCAGGTTCAAATTTATAAATTGACCTGGCCGCTAAAAATTGATGTTGAAAATTAAGTAAATAAATACATCCTAGCTTCATCATCAACATTTTCAAAAACTTCCACTGTATTCATTCTTAGAAAATTTGTATTTCACGTCATACTAGATAATGAAAATTTGGTAATATCACAAGTTTAACTTTTTAAGACATCTTGTATTTTTTTAAAAATTATACTGGTTGCCAAGTTACAAGAGCAAATCGCTGAGATAAACAAAATATCAAACAATAATGAATTTCACATTCCAATTGCGTACATCTGGTTTAAAATATGAAGATTGATCGATTGTTCTAAAATTAAATTTTAAAGCAGTTATAAAATTAAATGGGCCACTAAATAGTCATTTTAAAATTGGATATTAAAGTTTTCATAAAATTTTAATCTATAAGATTTTAACCAATAATTTAAATTATATTTACAATTTGTATGAAAATATCCCACGTTGGGCGCAATTTTGAGATTTAAAAAATTTTTACCTACCGTTCAAAATATCTATTTCAAATTGTTATTTATATCAAGAAATACGATTTAAATTTATGTCCATTAATTAAAAGTGATTTGGGATATTTTATATGCGGGAACATCATTGCCAAAAGTTAATCTTGACCGAGTTTTGAGGACGGTATAAAAATGTGTCCTTTCTTTTGACCTTTCTGAAATGAGTTTTAAAATATGTTCATATCAAAAATAGATGATCTTTAATTGAAAAAAATCCATCAAAAATCCAAAGTCCTTCAATCAAATTAAAAATCTATCAGTCTACATCAACTAATGCTTGACAAAAGTCCGCTTAAAAATCTTACATAATACCATCCTGACACCAAATAATGCAACAAATTAATTTCTGCCGTCATTTTCAATTTATAATAAATCGTAAGGTCAAATATATTTCTTATATTCTCAAATATTTCACTCCTTTCACTTTTATATCTTCCTCGATTTTACGACCAACAAGCGCTAATTAAAGGTGACCACGGAATGTATTTCCTCTATACAATTCCGTTTTACTTTCAATTTGTTTGCATGGATTTCTCTTCCGTTGGCTTTAAATATAAAATTGAAAATTTTCTCGTTGCAAGTTTAAACATCGTCAAGGATAAATACACCAATTTTCAGGTGTAAGACATATGGTTTCCATTCAAATTTAAAATTGATTGTTGTTTGTTTTGAAAAGTAAAATTGGTTGCGAATTTCGTCAATTTTCTTATATACGTGAACATTTTTCTTTCCTATTCTATTTTTTATTGCAAAAAATGTGGTCAAAATAAATATTCAACCTTGACAAGATATTACTTAATTAACATTTATTGCTACGTGTCAGGATAATTTCAGTGAATGGAAATGAGGAAACTGGCCAAGATGAAAAATTTCGCGTTCTTTCGAATTATTCATAGCAATGGTATGGAAGCAATGTAAACAATTGTAAGAGTAATCAATGATGAACCAGTTACCAGGTTTGTAAAGTCGCAAATTGTTTATACGCTGGAATATATACACAATAAATTAAAAGCCTTCGGAAACGATTTAAAATGTATAAATCAATCAATGATTTACTATAGAAAAATATTTGCAGATTTAAAGAGGGCGTTTGGAGAACGAGTACATTTTCGAAATGAAATATTTAATCAAATTAATTTTTTTCTTACTATGGTCTGATTGCTTTGAATTAAATAAATATTTAATTTCTACTAAAGCTTTATTTCTCTGCCCCGAACGGTGATACTTTTCTCGGTAAGACAATCAGGAGAAAAATCGCAAGTAAAATATTGATATAATCAGATTTCATGGAATTTCGAAAATAAATGAAAATTGGATGTACAATTCCTTAAATCAAATTTTTATCCACAATCATTGAGCTTAGCAAAGCATTGTTGAAATCACAGTTAATGTTTCGATAGGGTCCAGGAAAAAATTACTCTTAGGCACCCTTGTTCTGCAATTTAATTTAAATAACTGAGTGAAATTCATGACCTTAATCTATTCGTTCTCAATTTTTCAACGGAAGTGCAAGCGAACTTTTTCGTCAAATTTCTGATTTGCTTTCATTACCTTTACTTATCTGAAGTCAGGCTTATAAGAAATTAGTGGATTTCAGCACGAACAAATTTTAATGGTCATCGCTAAGTGATCGAGGGCTTGTAGTTTTAAAATTAAACGTTAATGAAAATTATATGCAGATTAATTTCTATAAAATAAAATGAAATCATGAGGATGCAGAATATTAATAATAAATCCATAAATAAACTGTGTTAAAGCTAGGTTGGAATACCCAGTAAAACTTTACTGATGGCTTCAAATAGTAAGTGGCTATGTATAATCTTAGCATTCCTATGCTACTATCATAAATATTGTAGTTCTAAATGCTGAATATACACACGAACTTCTTCCACTGCACTTTTCAATAAAGTTGCTGACCTTTTTAACGGCAAAGGGTTTCCTTCCCCAGGACAATGAGCCCGGGTAGTGCTCGGTTGTTTTGAGCTACTTAGCGGAATGCTCTCTAGCAGCGATAGGCTAATCTCTACCCGTACCAGGCCACCTAAATATAAACACACTATAAAGAGGGAAACGATCAAGGGGGATATTATGAGAAATAAAAAAATATTTAGATTTAGCAATGGCATCTCAAGAGTAGAAAAAAGCACTGCAAACGCTGTAAATTTCAAAAGCAAACTTCCTCTGCTTTCCCTGATAAGGCTCATTTTATGACAAGAACTAATAAAGTAAAAAAGTGAGTGATTCTGTAGCTTGATTTTTTTGTAGCACTACAGCCTCTCTTGTAACTTCGCTTAGAGATAGTTTGAGCATCTCATTATCATGATCGACGGGTCGGCACTCCACAAGGTGATATGATCATTATCACGCTTTGGCCGAGTGTTAGTGCACCCAGCTGCGATACGGTCTGATTTTAAACCAGGACTTATCATAACCGAACAGGCTTATAGTCCGTTCGAAGAATCACTGGAACTAAATCTAGTTGACGCCAACGAAACTTGAACCAGAGACCTACGGCTTACGGGCTTAGTGCTCTAATCACTGCACCGCGTGGACTACATGTAGCTTGACTTGTTATGTAGAAATTTCTAGCTTGATTATAGTAGAGCACATTCAAATTGATCATTTTTTTTGCGGTTTTATTTTAGTCATCATTAGCTTATTCTAACACAAATAATACTGTCCTTTTTCACAAAACGTGTTAGATTTCTTAGTTTTTAGACCTACTAAACGTTTCCGAAAAAAGTTAACAAAGTAAGTTTGTAATATGCGCATTTGTTAACGTGAAAAATGTTTGTCACTTACAAGGACGTGACCCCGATCACTAAATGGATTTAATATATGGAAGTTATATTGTGATAATTTTGGAACAGACAACGAGCATCCTGAAATATTCCCTGAAATTGTGAAACGGTGGACAAGACAGAAGAATCTACATTTCAGAACGCTCTGCAATCATATTCAGCATTTGCACCGACTCCATTGATATTGGCTTTTGCTGAACAAAAATTTCGATTTGAATATCGCCATTTACACTAACATAAGATCACATTTTGCTGGCACCTATTGATGGGGTTGGGTGTACAGTAAACATTTTTTGTATTTTAACAATTTTCTTAGAAGTGAGAGATTTAAACAGAAAAATACAAATTTCTTGGAAATTTCCTAATTAGTTTGATGTCCAGAGCAGACATCAAAACATTTGGGTAGCAGACCAACTTTCCGTGTATCTTGAAATTTGAACTAGAACTCGATATCGTTTTTTAAAAAGATGTGCATCACGCATAAGTGAACATAATTTTCCTTATTTGGTCACTGAAGAGTGAGTTAATTCAGTTGTTAATGGCATTTTACTTTATTCTCATATGATTATTTGAAGCCTTGATTGATTCGAATTATTTCTGAAGCCTTGATTGATTCGAATTATTTCTGATTGATTCGAATTATTTCTGTAAAACAGTTTTTTGGTAGTACACGTACTACTCATTGATTCTCTTGTAATAAAATCACATATCATAAAATCTAAACTAAATTCTTAACGCATAAGCATTTGGGAAGCAGCAACTGTTTTTAGATAATCATTTATAATTAATATTTTTTCTATATTAATTCCAAAAGGAAGACTATTAATTATAGCTTTACTATTTTATAAACGAGTTAATCTATAGCTGACAATTTATACATAAAAGAAAGATTCAACGTCAAGTTATAAGTTAAGAATTGAAGTATACATTTTTAATTCATGGCAAATTATAATAATGATGTTTAACTAAAATCTCCAAACTGATCTTCTACCACTGTTAGGCAGGACCAGGTATGAGACCTGCATAGATGGTGAGGCACCACACTCATCGGACTGTGGTTTTTTCTTTGTTGAAGTGGCTCTCAACAGGATGGAGATACCTTCCGTGGAACCTCATCTATTGGGACCCTAGGTCATCGATCCTATCAGGATGTCTCACGTTCTATCATATATTATCATTTTTCTAGTTAAAAACGAGGTCGCGCCATTGATAGCGTGCGGGTAAATAGGACAGGTAGGTAGTAGAAAAATATGATATTTGGTTCATGCCTAGGCCTTTTGGCCCCAGGACACTGGAGACACTAGCCTGCTAGCATAAACTCACGTCCCTAGACCAAGTTGATTCCAGTAAGCACCAATATTTGACTCTCTGCTGCAAGTCCTCTACAGACATGCTAACCACACAATTTTCACTACATATTACTCGTATATTTCAATCGATCACAGAAATTTTGGTGCATTTTGCCTCCCTCGGAGCCCCGGATGCATAAAATAACTTTTTTATTTCAGATTCTAAGAATTGTTATAAAGGCCTTTTATTTGATACTCTACTCGACTACGTTTGATTTTAAAAAATGTTTAAGGACTACTTCGTTATAGGGGGCGAACGCCCTTTAAAAAATTGAAAGGGTTTGGTAAGACCTAAATTTTTGAGAGACCACCACTTTTGACCTTTTCACAAAGTTTGAGCTTTCTGGCAGCTACAATTTCTGAGAAAACTTGCTGTGACGCACGGAGAGACTGACATACAGGTCCTGAAACTACTATGTCTTTGTAAAAAACATTTGACAAAGACCTAAAAACCAGAAGAAGTTTTCCAGTATGTTAGCATATCCACCGAATGAGAAACGACTCTTAATCCTTTAGAAAAAAAGGTTGAACTTTACCATCGTTGCATATGAATATGTAAAGAAATTTCTCCGCATTTTTTTTATCGAATGTATTTAAGCGTCTTGCTAGTGAAAAGTGAACGTTTCAGAATTTTTAAAATAATTTTAAAATCACGACTTGTCTATCCGTCTGTAATCCTCTTTTGAAAAAAGAGGCTAGTGTGTATCGAATGAAAAATCTTGATGAAAAAAGTTTCAAATCAAGTATTCAAAGTGCTGCGACAAAGGTGAGGATCGGTGGAAGGGTTAAAATAGGTAAAAAATTAGTATCTTTTCCCTCTTCCCATCAAACACCTGCCAGTCAAAAATATGTAAAGACAAAATCATGGAAATAGAACTTTATAACAACAAATGCAAGCTAAACTTCTTCAAAAAAAGTGCAAAAACTAAATCCTACGATAAACACTTCGCAAAAATGGCTAAGTGTCTTTACAGACTGGCAAAAATAATCAAAAGTAACGGTGATAAAACAAATAAAGTCAGAATGGCTCAAATATCAGAATTCAGATTCTTGTCAACTTATTCTGACAATATACATATGCTTATTCAGTTTGGGAAGAGTTTTAGCGGAGACTGGAAACAAAATTTCAAAGCATAATTCCGCAGAGTTTTATTTAGTTTCATTAAACAATCTGAAAATTAAAAGTACTGATGGGCACAAAAATATTGGTAGTTTCTACATGCTGGTAAATTTGGAGTCATCTTCAAACTATAAATCAATTTTAACTGAGCCCAAGGAAGCAAAAAGTGACTGTAATGTAAAGGTTTTCAAATGAACAAAAATTGTGTTTAAAACTCCAATAAAAAAAACACTCCCAGAAGAATGCATCCAACCGTCAGCCCCTCCAACTATGCTTAACTGCAATCTCATGTTTTAGGTAAGGGGCGTTGGTTGTAAACTAACTCAACCCCATCGATACAGGTTATGACGTTTGGCCTAATTTTGGCAGTTACTCACATTATACACAATGACTTTATGTCAGCTTTCTAAGCATAATCGTAGAAAAAAAAGAATCAAACATGGTACATTTTGCCTTCCCCTGGACCACCTAATTCATAAAATGTTTTTTTTTTTTATTTCAGATTCCCTTTTGTTTGATACCCCACTCGACTACCTTTGATTAAAAAAAAAATGTTTAAGGGCTAATTCGTAAAAAATTTTTGGTAAGACCTTAACTGTTGAGAGACCATCACTTCTGACATTTTCTCAAAGTCTGAGTATTCTAGCTTCTATAGTTTCTGAGGAAATTAGCTGTGACGCACAGACAGACGGACAGACATGTCGCGAAACTAGTAGGTCTTTGTAAAAAATTTTTTAACAAAGATCTAAAAAGGACAACCTTTTCTAAATTGCATACAGTTTCCATAACTAGACATTTTCTTTTCTATTGAAGGTATGTTTTTTATGGGGCGTTCTGGCAAACAGAGTGCACGCGAAAATGAAAACGACATAAAAAAGCATTACAGGTGATGGCTGATGATGGTGGTAGATTTCTGATGACGGCTTATTAGAGCAAATGATCTCCCCGGATGGTGTGTGATGGCTGCTAAGGGCGGAAGATGGTCGATTATAGCTGATCATGGTGGATGATGACGGAGAATGAGGGCAGATGATTACTGATGATAACTGGGGGCGATAACTGATAAGGGTGGATGATTGCTAATAATAGGAATGGTGGCAGATAATGGCTGACTATCGCGAGTGTTGGCTGATAAGGGTAAATAATTGCTAATGATCGTGGATTATGGCGGGTGATTGATGACAGTGATGGATGATCTAAAATCAGAATTATTAAGGCATACAAGGATGGATAATTGCTTATGATGGCTGATGAAGGCGTATGATTACTGGTAATGATGGTTGATGGCAGCTAATGGCATATGGTGAATAATCGTGGATATTTGCGGATCATATCAAGTGATATAGGGCGATTGCAACTGGTGCATAGTGGAGGATAATGTTTGATGGCGTATGGCATATTGCAGATGGTGGATGTTAAATTTATTTATTTATTTATTTATTTATTCAAGTCTACTTAACAGACAGAAATCCAATTACAAAATAGACTTAGACAATTAAATATAGTTAAATAAAATTCAGAGTAAGACAAATCAATACAACAAATCAAGCAGAAAAGAGTTAATCTAAAACATGAAAGAAATGAAGATAGAGTCAAGAACAAAGTTTGTAAAATTTAGTGCTAAGGAACATTAATCACTATTCGCAAAAAGTAACATCTTTAATTTAATTTTAAAAACAAAGTAGGACGTGGATAGAGAGCCAAGCTCGAGGCTGTTATGCATTCTGATGATTCGTGGCATAATTGAGTTAAAATATAAATCTGTTCGGGCGTACGGAACCTCGAGAATGTGATTAGACCGACTAGGCCGTGCATACAGTCTGTATTGCAAGTCTGCGCTTAGGGTGGAGGCAATTTGTTGGTGGTACAACTTATAAAGGAAACATTGATCTAAGAAGGTTCTACGGGACGACAGAGAAGGGAGACGAAGTGAGGATAGATGACGCTCATAAGGCTCATAAGCTACGTTAAATTTGAAAAACACAATACGGGTAAACTTACGCTGAACAGCTTCTATTGAGTTCATAAGATATAAATGTCTTGGAGACCACACCACTGAGCAGTACTCAAGGAGCGGGTGGACAAGACACGTGAACAAGCGAACAGCGGTAGCAATATTTGCAAACTTATGCAAATGCCGCATAAGAAAACCCGAAACTTTTGATGCCTTGGTAATTAGGCTAAAAATGTGGACATCAAATTTAAGCTTGGGGTCAAATATTACACCAAGATCTTTACATGAGTCTGCAGAGGAGAGAACAACATCACATAAGGTGTAATTAAAAATTAAAGGGACAATTTTCAAAGTAAAAGTCATTTTGAAACATTTGGAAACATTAATACGAAGGGAGTTTACATTACACCAGTTATACAGGTTAAAAAGATCAGTTTGGAGTTGCTGACAATCTTCAAGGGATCTAATTGTCCGGAATACCTTGAAATCATCAGCATACAGGAGACAAGAAGAGGAAATTACAGAAGGAAGATCACTGATAAACAGTACGAAAAGAAGAGGTCCAAGGATTGACCCTGGAGGGACACCAGATGTAGGATTGAATGGAAAGGAAAATGTGCCATAGAGATTGACACGACATGAACGGGAGGATAAATATGATGAAACCCAAGAATGAAGGGAACCGGATATGCCAAGCAAAGCTAACTTTTGACAGAGCAGAACATGGTTTACGGAGTCAAAAGCTTTCGAGAAGTCCGTGAATATTGCATCTACTTGAAGCTGTTTGTCTAAAGCTCTAGCAATATAGTCTTCGAACTCAGCCAAGTTCGTAGAAGTTGAACGACCCTTTAAGAATCCATGTTGCTGTGGTGTGACAAATGAGCTCAGGGACTCAAGAAGCCTGTTGTGCACAAGTCGTTCCAGCAGCTTAGAGAAACAGGAGAGGAGTGATATGGGACGATAGTTTGAGGCAGATGATGGGTCGCCATTTTTAAAGATAGGAACAACATTTGCATCTTTCCAGTACGTTGGAAAGGTGCCAGTACTAAGACTGAGATTGAATATAAGGGACAGAGGAAAACACAAAGAGGAACAAAGTGACTTTATAAATATATTAGGTATTCCATCAGGACCAGGGCTAACATTCGGATCGAGCAAGTTAATAAGGGATTCAACTTCATAAGGATCAGTGGAATAGGATGAACTTGATGCTGGATAAGTTTGAATTGAATTTATAGGGGAGTGTATTATGTCAGAAGAGGAAAAAGTAGAGGAAAAATATTCGGCAAATAGGTTAGAAATATCCTGAGGGGAGGAGGCTTCAGTGTTATTCCATTTGACAGTATGCGGGATGGAAGAGGAAGATTTAAGGGATCGGATGTATGACCAAAAGGGTTTAGGATTATTTGTCAGGAGGGAACTCTCTAAGCTGCTAAAATAGTTTCTCATGGCCGTCTTGATCTCTGTTTTAGCCAAAGAGCGCAATCTACAGAAATTTTGCCTAGCATCATCACTTCCGGTCAATTTGTAGTGCCTATGCCCCTTATCTTTGGCTCTTAAGGCACGAAGAACACTTCGGGTAAGCCAAGGCTTCATTTTCGCATTGCGAGGAGCTTGGAGCGGAGTGTAAAGAGCAATCAGATTATTCAGGTAATCATAAAATTTGTTCAAGGAACTATCGCAGTCAAGACGAGTGAAGAAGGTACACCAGTTGACCGAGTCCAGATTGGTTTTGATTGCCTCATAATTTGCTTTGAAGAAATTGTAACGACAAACTGAGGTAGTTCTCTGGGGTTTAAGGGTATCAACGGATAGTGCTAGAGACAAAGGTGGATGATGGAGATCAGGTTGAACATAAGGATGTAAAACGGGAGCTATAGATAGACACCTAGTTTGAAAATTTGACATGACAAGATCCAGAAGACGACCATTAGGGTTACGGATATGATTAAACTGTGAAAAAGAACAAAGGGAAAGAAAGGAGGAAAGTAACAAAGAAGGATTATTTGTTGAGGAAATACCAGGTGTTGTTAAGTGGTCCCATTCCACTGCCGGTAGATTGAAGTCCCCACAAATTATAATTTTAGAATGTGGGTGACGAGCAAGAAGATAGGCAGAGAGTTCATCAAAGAAGGCTTCGTACACCGTTAAGGGAGAATTACAAGGAATATACACAGAGGAAATTAATAATGAGGAGTTATGAGGAAGAGGGAGTTTCACAATTACACACTCAACAGCTCGAGCAAATTTAAAGTCAGCACAAAGTGAACTATTGAGGGATTTGCAGACTGCAACCAAGACTCCCCCACCATCAGATTTATTAGTAACGTTAAGGTCACGGTCGCAACGGTAAACTAAATAGTCAGGTGATATTTCTGCGTTTGAAATATTCTCATTTAACCACGTTTCAGTTAGACAGATAACTGAATCGTTACTTAATTGGGATACGAGTAGTAAGTCCTCAAGTTTGGTTCTCAAGCCACGAACATTCTGATAGTAAATAGAAATAAATGAACGATTAGGAAATGAAGAATTACTTTCAGAGTTAGATGATCCTTGATGGTTGTTGAGGTGGTTTGGAACCTTTATCGGGACGAAATCGCCGCTTGGGCTGCATTGTATCGAATGTTTTAATAAGTGTGCCCTTTGGCCAAAAGTCGGAACTGAGTAGTCTCGAAAGTTCAGCCGGAACTGTCAGCTTGAAAGAACTTATAACCTGTTCAGGAAGGTTGTCTTTTGTTAACTTTACGCACCTGAAAATACTGGGCGTGTAGCCCAGCTTCGATGTTACGTAGTTGGTAAGTGTATCCTTAGTTGTGTTGTAGGCGAGCCTTGATATGAACAACTGGAGAGGTGGGGAAACTGCTCGTAATACTCCGTTATCAGCTAAAACACTCTCTGTAGAGTTTTGTGGTGCTGAAGACACAACGATATTTTGCTGAAGATTCGTTAATTGTGTTAGGCTCAGTTCAGATTGAAGCTGAATTTTATGTTGCTGTTGTAAGGGCAAGATAGTCTGTTGCATGCGACTATTATGTTGCAGGACCGTAGCTTTATTAATTGTAGCCGGAATTGACTCCTGATGACAAGCATGCTGTTGTTGCGGAAGCACACTTCGCGTAAGAGGCCGCTGCTGTTCAAGAGGTGACACGGTAGAATTTTTGATAATGCTGTGACGGCATGACGATACCAGCTCATCATACACCCCGGGCGAAAGTAATTGAGGGGACAGCAGAAAATCCCAAAAGGGCCTAATCATTGCTTCTTTGCAGTACATTTAGCCAAAACTAGATCTAAAATGGGCCCAAGCTGGATCCAAGTAGCAATTAAATTGGCCTAAAAAAGGCCGAGAGATGGGCTAAAATTTTGCCCAATTTGCAATGAATCAGACTCAAAAGTGGCCCTAACCTGACCTAAAAGTGACGCAAGAACGGTCTAGCAGTGGCCTAAGCTTGACCTTAAAGTTACCTAAAGAAGGCTCAAACATTTATTTGATACAAAAATATCCTTTCTTATGCTGAAGTACAAAATAAGAGATATTTGAAACATTTAATGTATGTACATACATTTTATATTTTGTGAAACAAAAAAAATCAAATCTTTTCTTTATCAGCCATTATTGAATTGAAAAAAAATGGGGATAGTCAAAAAATTGCCAATACAATATGCTTGCTCACGTAATAATTTTAATGCATTCCTCTGAACTGTCCTTTTACCAGGTACCACTAAATATCCTCTCCTAAAATCTCTAGTCAGATTAATAAACTATTAACGTTTTGAATTTGTTAAGTTTTCATAACAAAGCACTTATTTTCGTGAGTGCATAGTACTAGTTGATAGAACCAGTTACATGTTAGAAATAAAGTTAAATGATTTCAAGGCACTTGCAGCTTTACAAAAATCAATTATGATGTGTTTGGGTCAGTTTTAGGTGCTGAATATTTTTCTCGTATTTATATACAAATTGTTCTTATTTTAGGCCAGTTTTGCACCTTTTTTAGGCCATTCTTATTTTTTACTCATGTTTCCCTTTCAAATAAGAAAATGAAATATTTTTAAGGTCAAAATCACTCATACATCCCCATTTGTCAAGTATTTAGGTCCTATTCAAACTTTGAGCCGCATTTAGACCTAAGTCTTTATGCTGAATATTTTCAAGAGATTTTTAACTTAATCACAAAACTGTATAGCTGATCGCTTTACAATAAAATGTTAAAACTGTTTACCCCAGAAAAGAGTTTGATTAGGGCAGAGAATGACAATGCTTTCATTGAACTTGATACACACAAGGAACCAGAACCAGTTTTTTTCTTCCTAGACTTGTCTTTCAGTATATAAATTAACTTAACCTACCTACATATACTCGTACATTATTCAAGAAATCTTTGTCTTACGCATCTTTCTATATTTTTGGAAGACTTGTCATTTTATACCTTTCAATAGATACTGCTGCATAACTACTGCTGCATAACTACTTCTGCTGCTGAAAAATTATTCATCGAGAAACAAATTGACATAAACTTGGACATAATTTGTATGAGTTCCAAAAGCAAACATCTATGGTGAGTTTTCAAAAAATTTATTAATTTCTTTTATTATTCATAGATCCCTAGGGAAATCACGTAAATTGATATCCAAAAACCCAATAAGAAAAACAGAAAAAGTATATGATGGCGTTCTGACAACGCCCCACCCCCTCAAATTTACATTCCAAATATTCTTACATTCTATTGTTGTTATCTGAAACGTTCACTTATTCAAAATCATACCTACTTACCAACTCACACTGGGACTGAGACTAAATATCACAGTTCATAATACAAACACTTCTATATAGCCTTAATACACCTTATCCAACCAAAACCTAAATCGTTTAAAGCAGGCGCACTCTAATAGTAATCATGCGTTAGGCCGATTGCCTCACTTCTTCGTATAATTTACTCAATTTTCTTATGCATTTGGTCTGGTGTGATATTGTATGGTTTTGGTAAAGCAAATTATGATTTTGCGAGAATTTTTATAGTAGTGAGACTAGTTCACTCAAGTCAATGAATTTGACTACTGTTTCTTCTTTCGGTGTAATAAAACTTTGTCTTAATAGCAGCAGCCCTGATCTTTGAAAGGAGGATCAATTAGCATTTATGTCATCGTTTTTTTTTTTGTAAAATGGAGAAAAGAAACCATATTGAGCATCAACAAACCATTCGACTCTATCTATCATGACACTTACACCTTATAACCACTGGAATTTGGTGTTTCGGGGTCATGCTTAGATGCATCTTATTTTTTTTAAATGTCACAATTTGTTAAAAATCGTATTCCCAAGAGGAAGTTTTGTTTTTTCCAAAGAGCTACGAGACAATAATCGTGGTCACCTATTATTTAATAATCCGATGTAATTTAAATTTGAACTTTTAGGGCAATGACTTAATGAAAATAAACTGAATAACCCTGAAAAAGCTAAGTAGACAGTAGTATGATTTTGTCAGATGGGGTATGGTCTCAACTTTTAGAAAGCAAGCATTTGTCTTTATCATTTATGACTGATTTCAAGGAAAACTTCAATGATATGTATATCAAATATTTGGTATCATTGAAACCCATTTTCACTCTGTTTTATATGCCCTCCATTTTACTGCAGCGCACTGATATTTCTAACTAATAAAATTATTTATGTTATTAAAGTTATCTGAGATTATTGAGAAAATCCGATTAGAGGTATGGTATCTGATTTGATGGAACATCTAAACAGTAGAAAATCGGTGTGTATTTTTCAAGTTAAAATTAACTTTGAACTTAACTTTGAAAGTATTAAAACCCTCTATTTAACCAAGAAAATACTCAATTCTTTTGAAATTAATGCAAAAAATGTGAAATTAAAAAATTGTACTATTTTTGGAAAAGCTAAGCTAACTTTGAACTCTACTATATGCACCTTCTTGCCAATGAGCTCATTAAGCGATATCACTAATATTTTTCGTTTGTTTTCTTGAAAAGCCGTTGGAGTGTGCTTTTTTGTGTGTGTTTCTAAATTTAATGAATTGTGAGGGGGTTCCCAACATTTTTACATAACTTCCTCCTATATAATTTTGGCAAAAAGCTGTTGTAGTTAATAGAGCGACAGATAGAAAGATGGATTTACTATTGACAATTTTAATATGTTTCTTTCTCATCGCGTTTGAGCATACTTTTCTTGTGGATGGTTCTTTACGCAAAATAATTGCCCCATTGCGGACATTGAAATGGTCAAATTTTGGTTTCTTCTATACTTTATCCAACATATAAGGAAAATTAAACCCGTTAAATGATTTAAAATAAAGCATTTAGGATACTTAATATAATTTCTGAAATTAAACAGTTTTAATATGGATCGTAGTCTGCGTGGTGCAGTGATTAGAGCACTCATCCCGTGTGCCGAAACTCCCCGGTTCGACTCTCGTTGACAGCAACGAGGTTAAGTTTGAGTGATTCTTCGGACGGATTATAAGCCCATTCAGTTATGATATGGTCTGGTTTGAAAATCAAAACGTTACGCAGCTGGGTGGGTGGACACACGGCCAAAGTGTGATACTGACCATATCACTATGTGGAGCGTCGACCCATTCGATCATGATAATGAGATACTCTAACTGCCACAAAGCGAAAGCTTAAAAAGGGGCTGTAGTGCTATATCAGTATAGATCATGAAAATTTATAGTGAGCGTGTTTGAAAAAGTAAGCATTTGAAGTGGTTTGAGAGAAAACATTTAAGGGTTTAAAGTCAATTTAAAACATTTCAGAGCACACTGAAGTTTGGAGTGATCATATTGTATTTGGTTTTGACCTAGGCTGATTCATTACAACTTGATTTTGTGAGTCCAGTGCTATTTTTGTGTGCACTTCCGATTTTGATGCTGGAACTGAATTTATTTATAATACTAGGAGCTCTATCAGATGCTAGGACACTGATTGAAAACCAGGAAGTAAGTAATTAGTTTGGTCATCATATTGGTAGTATACCCTTTTTTTAGGGTTTTGTAAAATAATTTTACAAAACCCTTCTAAAATCGCATCCTGTCTGTCCGTCTGTCTGTCCGTCCGTCCGTCCGTGTGTCACAGCAGTTTTTCTCGGAAACTACTTAAGCTAGAAGCTTCAAATTTTGTATGTAGGTGTAAAGTGGTGTTTCTTTAAAGTTCAACTACAAAAAAATTTTATGCGGTATTTAAGGGGGGGTCTCCCCATATAGGGGAGTGACCCCCCGAAAAAAAAATTTCATTGAAGGTAGCCGATATGGGTATCAAATGAAAGGTCTTGATGAGAACTTTTCAAAACAGGTCTTAGTTTGGCAAAGTTCGCTTCGAGGGGCGCACAGGGAGGGGAAATACACGAAAAATTTGTGTCCCCCCCCTCGCGATTGGACACCTGTGATCCGAAAAATCTGAAAAAAATCAGGAATGTAGGCCTTGGTGAGTACAACAACAACAAATACGTGAGAAGTCGTAATTCACTCAACTTTGTTAGAAATAGTATGATTTATCGATTTTATGATTTCTTGAATAAAATCTCAACGGTACCCTTAAATTCAATGAAATTCAGTATGCAGATGACTATTTATAAAATTGATCTATTCTGAAAGTTTCATAAAGATTGAATCATATTTAGCGAAGTTATAGCGGTTTGAATTTTCCTATATTACTATGGAACAATATGCGCTGCATTTATTACTATGGCAACATATGGCTATGGAACAACATGCGCTTTTTACCGACTCAGACACTACAGTTTTGCTAGGATTCGCATGAAAATTTCAGGAATGATAAGTGTCATGTATATCTTTGAGAATCGGTTCAGCTAGTGGTATCAGTAATTGTAAAACAAAATAGTGGCTGTTTTAAATGCGAAGATTGAATTATTTTGAGTCATTTTTTCCCAACTTCAGCGTTTAAGGTGCATGCTTTGAACACTTAATTCAATTTAATGAATGACTGTAGATGAGTACCTACAATTAATCCTCACAAGTGAAACAAGTCAAGAAGGCGGGAGAGAGCTCCTAGCAAAAGGGTTTTGTAACCATTCTAGGATTCGAAAAAATTGGCAATTAATCGGTAACAGTACAGGAGAGTGGCCCTGAAAAAAAAATTCATCAAACGTAGCCGATATGAGTATGAAATGAAAGTTTTCATGGGAGCTTTTCAAAACAGTTCTCAAACTGTCAGTTTTTTCTTCAGTGGGGGCACAGGGGGGCAATACATGAAAAATGTGTTTCCTCCCTCGCGAATGGACATTTGAAATAATTATCAAGGGAGATATTTATGAGCGTAACAATAACAAAAACCTCAGAAGTCGAAATTCGTTCAACTTTGTTAATAATAGTATGATCCTCGTTTTTCATACTTTCTCCAATAAAATAGTGTTTGACATGTTTCTTGATTTGATTCGATCTGGTGACTGCATTTTGTAAATTGGATACAAAACCCTTCGGACATGAGCGTAGGTCTGTTTACCCAACTTGTTGTACCTTTATGGTCATAAAATGCAAAAATTTGGACACTACCTGGGTCCTATTGTTGTGAATCAATTATTGCCATTTACTTAAAGAACATGGAAGACCCACTTATTCTGGGAAAAACACCAATCAACTTCATCCCATCTACGAATTTCGCAAAAGAATTGTATACAATGTCATTGAAACCTCCATTTCCATCTAGAAGTGAATGAATAAAATCGTAATGAAATCCAGGGCTCCAAAAAATCCTCTCCTTCCAACAACCTATCCTAATATCAGCTTCATCTCAACAATATCCTCATAATCTCATGTGTCAACTTTTATATAATCCACTTTGAATGTCGTCCCACATTTCACACACAATTGGAGGATACGCAATGCGAAGGTCAGAAAAATTTCCATCCTATTCTTAACGCCATTGCCATATGCTCCGTGCACGATTTAACCATTGTTTCCAATATCATCTAAGATACAATAAAAATGCTCCTTAAAAGAAAAAAACAAATTATCAACATAAGAATATAAGAACAACTTGACAAACTCTTGACTATAGGATTACAGTTCTCTGAAGAGAAGGCTTCAAGCTTGATGAATTGATCCTTTCATTTATTGAATTTCACATTTGTTTTAACCATTCCAATTGGTAAGCCATAGAACTTCAGCCTAATGGAAATTCGGTTGCCATTGTAAGTATATCAATAGGATAATTGGTTTTGATATGGTAGAGATAAAAAGAAGAAAAAAAAAACAAACCAACATATCAAAAATCCCTTGGGAGGAAAGCGAAAGCTAAAAGGATTATCATAAAATCGTTTACCTTGTCTCTTAGCGAAACGAAATACCTTCAAAAAGAATTATCCTGATGATGAGTTTAATAAATCTTTGTAATACTCGTCTGTCTATCTTTTCCACAGAAATCTTAAGCTCAATACGAGAGTGACTGCCAAAGCGTAATTTCTAAGGATTTCGCTACCAAAAGCCACTTATATCGGATGATGATATAACATTCAAAGAAAGTCCAAGGAAATCCGCAAAAATGTAGCGCTGTCATTGGTTGTGTAATAAAACAAATTTTTTTCTAGGTCATTCATCATTAATTAACACAATATTTTGCTGTCCTTGAAAGATTGTATTTCACAGAAGTAATGAAAAATGCCTCCTGTTTAATGGAAATACAAAATTCGTTTTCCTTTGAATTGTAGGCTGTTAAGGATAATTAGTTCATACTTCATTGCGCAATAATTGATATTGTGGAAATTCCATTTACACTGCTGTCTGAAGGCTATGATAACTAGTAGTGTTTTTCGAATAGAATTTCCAAACAACTCACTGCCGCAAGTCCTTGCAGCAATGTCCTCAGTAAGCATTTATTCCAACGTGCCCAGTCGTTCATAAACAAGGCAAATATCAGTGAAATAATCAGCGGGTCAGTGGGTAGGGGTTGATGTCGCGTCAACAAGTTGATTGCTGGCTACACGAGTCCATTAAATGACGAGAGCCACGCTTAGCTGTCTTGAAGGATATGTGAAAGTATAGTAATATAAAATTTATATTTTTCTGTATTTACTCACACCATCCTCTAGCACAGTCAGCTATATTATTTGTCCTCGTCCTGAAAAACTTGACATTCTACCCTCTCTATATGCTAGCAATGAAAATGTTAGACATCATGGTCATCGACGTGACTCTTGGAACGATTTCTAAATTCATTTCCTGTCGCCTCCACGGTTCGCTCCATCATTTAAAGGATGGTCATGACTTCATTACATGCACTGCACGTTTGTTGATTGGATTTCATATTAGCAACAAGTTCGAAGAAAATTTCATTAGAATCGTTCATGATTTTAAGTCGATAAGGAATTGTTTATTACATTTTTCGAGTGGTGGTAGTTTAGGGTGGGCTTTCAATAAAATTATCAAACAGCGAATGAAAAACAGAAGAAAATGGAATTGAAAAAATGTCCTTAAAATGAAATTGCAAGGAAAGCGTGCTCCTAATTTTTACAATTCACAAAAAGAGGACACGATATTTCACTTGCATTCTTGACTAAGGTTTATAGGTCAGACTTGAGCGCTATGAGGGGCAACAATGGGTAGAGTGGGTGGTTCTATCCTCTGAGACAGTGATATATGAAACAATCATTCAGAAAGGAAAATACGAAAATCGTTGATTTTTTTATGTCACATGTTTGTGGGTGTGACAAAAGGACATGATCTTGATTCCTTGACCTAGTTTCAGTTTGAAGTTCGGACGAATGAAATTTTAAAAGTTTTCAAATTTTCTCATGCAATTGCAAAAAGAAGGTTGGAGAAATCTTTCAGGATTATTAATCGAGCGTCGAATTTAAATAATTGACAATATGTTTTTTAGGACACTTCATGAATGGTTTTTTTTTTGGATTCGGTTTGGGACGGTTGATTGTGTCGTGGAAATTATGAAGGACATGAATATAAGCTATATTGTACGGAAATAAGTGGTTGTTTGAGATAGTTAAATATGCTTCTTGATATTTGCCTAGTCTCCCAACCAGACTTGGCAATGATTGATATCGGAACGATTTTTCGTCATCTTTTGTCGGTTTGGTATTTCAATAAACCCATTTCGACTTTATACCATCTTCATGTTGCTTTTCGTTCGTGTTAAATAAACATAAAGGCCTCTTTCACAGTCGGTTGCATACACTGTACTATTGACATTTCTGATCCGTCAAAAACACCAATCGCAGCAACTGTTTTTTAAATTTTAAATTATTGTCTGACTTTTACGAAAGTGTATCATTCAAGTATCGAAGTAAACGTTGACGTTTTTAAGACCGACTACTAATGTGGGAAACCTGACGGCAACACTTTTCACGTTTTGAGGAGTAAGTGGAGCAGCTACCAAACATATCGACGACAACAATGTTGCACTGGTCAACCAACATCTGTACTTGCACGCGATAATATCTTATCGCGCGTAACTATGTTGCTGTTCAATGCTGACCACGCACGTTCATGGACCAACCAAACATGAATGCTTGTGCGCGATGATATCTTATTGCGCACAAATGGCATCAGCATTTTTCGTCCATAAAAGGCCAACAAGAAAATCTTTCACGCCTTTTGTTTGTTTGACGCAAACGACGACGCATCGTGATTGGTTGTCGAAATTTGTTAATTTGTTGATTTTTTGACTTGTTATCGAAACACATTTGGTATCGAAAATAATGTGTATATTTTTATTTAGGAGTAAACTTGGTATTTTATTCACATAACGAGACTTCAACCCTATAATAGCATTTATGGCCGTCATGCTGTCACAGGATCTTTTCATTCGTCGAGTAATAGGGTATCACCGTGGTATCAAGTTAATTGGGCATTTAATACTGAAGACATTAAATTAAATCGATTAATCATCTATAACTTTGTTGTGAATTCATGGGTATATTTTGTTTTAGCAATATGAAATTGAATTACCACAAATTTGGAAGATTTCGTGTAGCTTTGTTCGGAATTAAAAATAAGAATACGAAACATCATATGGGAACCAAGTTGTCAGTCTTTTAACCAGGATGAGAAGCAGTATCATCAAGTTCCTTCAATCCAAAACCAAGTCTGACTTTGGAACCTCGAAAAAAATAAGATGCATGGCAACTGCCTGCAAGCGGGGGGCATGAGCTCACTGGAAACGATGTTTCCGGTAGTTTCGAATTTGTCAATTTCGACAAGGAATTAGTGCTCAATTCACAAGAAGGATCCACGAATATATTTAAATCTTTCACATCAGGGCTTAAAAAAGAGTTTTAAAGAAGTTGTTCATGAGCTTACTCACCAATCTTCGATTCGGAAGACTCGAATTACTTTCACCACCGAGTTCAAAATCCATTGAAAAAAGTAAAAAACGGAGAGTTGACGCAGTTAACTATCATCAGTATATGAGGTCCCCAAGGCTAGCAAGGTGGATTTAATGGTTTCTTAATTTTCCCACTTATTTTAACTTATCTGATTGTTAGAGATAGTAGAAACCGGAAGCGAGGGTTCACTTAACCGAACACTACCGTGTAATCAAGCGTTCGTAGACTCAATCTTCACCGTTCGGAACTATGGTTATTGTCATTAATCAACTTAACATTTACTTTAAATTAGAACATTTCAACTAAATATTGTAAACAAGGCAGGAAGTAGTGTAGGGAGACTTAGAGAATCCACGACCACCTCTCGGTTAAAAGAATGGAACTCGTAACATCACACTTATGTAGACATGGGAAACACTGTTGGATTGACAACTACCCGCGTGATACTCGGAGCTACGACCCAATAATTAATATATTTTGAGTTTACAATGGACACTCCGTACTTCATTTCGGTGATTTTTCTAGGTATCATTCTTCCAAGGATTTACTTCATAAAAGCGGCACTTGAAACTGTGTTTTGTGTTCCCTTTAATCCAGCAAATTAATTAAGTAAAATAAGAATGGCACCATTAGCATATTCAGATTTGGGAAAACAAGCCAGACATATCTTCGGCAACGGTTATCATTTTGGTCTAGGGAAATCGGACTGCAAAACCAAGACTGCGTCGAGAATTAAGTTCACCACAAGTCTTCACTCAAACCAAGACACTGGTAAAGTGATTGGTTCATTGGAAACCAAATACAAATAGACGGAATATGCACTGACCTGTGGAACACAGATTATGTACTCACCACTGAAATTTCTACCCAAAATAAGTTGGTGGAAGGATCGAAAATGGCACTCGAGGCTATTTTTGCACCTCAATCTGGAAACAAGAATGGTAAATTGAAATTAGGCGTTGGAAATGAATTTGTCTAGGTCGACGCCGACGTTGCCGGTGAATTGGCTTTGTCCTCCGGCCCAATAATCAATGCATCAGCTGTGTTGAGCTACAAAGGCTTTTTGGCTGGTTACCAGACTGCATTTAATACCATAAAATCAAAAATTACCACAAATATTGTAACTCTGCCATTGGTTTCTTAGGCAATAAATTTGTTGTCCACAACAGTGTTAACGATGGCCAAGAGTTCGCTGGAGCTATCCACCAAAAATATTCTGACAAATTGAACTGCGTTGTCCTTTTGTCGTTCTCCTCAGCCTCGAATGCTACAAAATTAGGACTGTCAACATACAATAAGTTTGACCAAAAACAAAAACTGACAACTACCAGCACACGTTAGTTGGAAGTGGAAAACATAAGAAGATAATGCAGACTGCGAAACGCGAGGCCGGCTGCGTTCGATGTGGTATAAATTATACCAAATCCATGAAATAACCGGAAATGGAATTGAAACCGGGGAAGGTGGATTCTGTAGACTAACCGAAAAAAATAGCGGCAAACCTATGGACCGAGGAGATAAAAACTTCGACGAAAAACGGAACGGGTCCTTTTTGGACGAGCTGGTGGGAGAGAGATTGGCAGGAGTTTGGCGGCGAACGTACCTGTGAATTTGTGGAGGGAGGAAAACAAGAGGTGTTTAATTTGGAAGCACAAGTGAACTGCAACCGAAATTTACAAGACGCCAGCGGAAGTATTCCAGCAAGAATAAGTCGGCGGTGAATAGGAGAAGACAGCGCAGCCTTGATGAGGGTATCCAAGGAGGACATTGTCGATCGTGGACTTCATATACAAGATCTCAGCAAGAAACGGAGACTTGATTAGTAAACACCCAAGGAGCCCCTTATGAGCAAATCAGCAGGAGTCGTGGATTTGTACTGATTGTGAGTAGATTTGCGATTGAATAGAATTTTCACCTTACTTGATACTTGTTATTTTAAAATTTTAATTAGAACATAAGAAGAATTGAATAATTTTGAACTTATTTAGTACAAATCTTGTACAGGTCGGTTCGGATGGTGAGTCTCCGTGTGGAATAAAGTAGTGCTCAGAAGAGTTAAGCAGCTACATAAGGTGATTTATAGTAAGTGTTAGGTCGTGCTTAGTGGTAGAACTGAGGAAAAGTAAGGAAAGAAGTGCAGGATTTACACCAGGGTATAAAAAAAGTTGTGTTCGTAGGAATAGCTTCCTTCTAAAATTGTACGGGCAAGCCGAGTTCTTGCTTGGTGGCTTACCGGGGCTCACTGGACAAGCAAGTGGCCCTCCCATGCCCGTCTTTGGACGAGCTTTCCAGGGCCCACAAGCCCCGCCGGGGCACCCAACCTTTTTGGGGTGTAATATGATTTGTATTGCATAAAACTTTAGAGTAAATATACTTAGTGCTTATTAAATCTTAAACAGTGGTAAACTATTCAATTACATGAAGCAGTTGGTTGTAGGAAAATTTTGTGCACGGCCCAGCTCATGGCGAAGTCTAACTTAATTTTTTTTCAGGAAAAAGCTATCCCTGCAAACGTCAACGTATTTTGGAAGTGGTGCAATTTTAATAGAGCTTTTTTAACTACACGCGGGTTTAATTAGTGGTTTTCCTTGTGCTATGTTGTTGGAAGTTGGTTGCAAGGGAGATCTTCCTCCAGTTGTGTTTGATGTGCAGGTGGAATATTCATTCAGGTGAAAACACTGGCTTGACTCAGCTCGTTCGGAAACTCGGCAAATTACGGGTGGCACCCACGTCCGTCACCGATGAAGCAACTGGGACCCATGGCTCCCAATCGGAGTCACTTTCGTTAAGGGCCAGGATACAAATGTTGGTCTCCTAATAGTCCAGTGCAAGCAATTAGAAAAGCCATGAAAAAGAACTTGCCAATTTCAATTATTTGTTTGTAGCTGCGTTACTGAGTTGCAATGTTTTTTGAAAAATTATTAAAGAGGAGAAATATAAGATAATGGGTTAAACTTGTGTTATAATTCTAATAAGGGCATCATACTTTAGAAGCATGGATGCATAGACACAATATGAGTTTGCATTAAGTTGGTTTTAAAAAGGATCCGGAGACCGGTAAAGAGATTTGCATATCATTAAAAAAAATTTGGAAAAAATTGAAATAGCTTTGGATGTGTCATTTCATCATCAACAATTAAGCATATTTGTTGGCTTATGAAAGACAACTCACTCAACATTTGCAGCTTTCTGAAAATTTATAATGCAGGCATTCGTCCGATGGGTGCTGCAGAAAAAATTTAAGGATAAAAATGAGAATCTTTCAAATGATGGATTCTTCAGCACTGAGCCCTATTGTTCGGTGAATATGCAAAATTCAAAACATTGTCATATGGTTATATCTAAAAAAAATCCATGAGTTTCGTGAATTACGGACTGTGGTTATGACTGGACCGAGTGTTTTCTAATGAAGAAAGTGTGACATTTACAGTCAATGCAAGCCACTAGGGTCATATGCATATCGATTTTTTGGCCTACAAGATTTTAAGTTGGACAGTTTTATGATGGGCCAAGTATTGAACCTTGCGAAACTCCCGAGCTCAGGTGAAAAGAAAAAGAGAAGCAAGAGTTAAAAGGACAGCACATTGACGATTCAGGACATAGGAGAGAAACCAGGAATAGAGGCCAATAGGGATATTGAACCCTAAAATTTTCTCAAATAGGAGAGAGTAGTTCACTGAATTAAAGGCTTTAGAGGAATCCGGAAAAGTAACGTCCACTTATTGTTGCTGATCAAGGACAGCTGCAATATGATAGGTAAAAGAAGGTAAATTTGTAAGGGTAAAACTGCCTTTGACAAAACCATGCTGTCGACCTTCTGAGAATGGGAGCACCAATGGATACAGCACATCAAAAACTATCTTTTTAAGAATTTTACCAAAACAAGGAAGAAGGGAAATAGGACGATAGTTTGAGACGATATTACGAATACCAGATTTGAAGATAGGAAAAATGCGTGCAATTTTCCATGGGGGAGGAAAAACCCCCCAGGATAAACTCAAATTAAAAATAATTGAAAAGGGAATACAAAGTGAAGAAGATAAAGATTTTGTTAGAAAATTTGGAATACCATCAGGGCCCACACTGGTACTGTTGTCAAGATTATTTAACAGTAGCTCAACCTGCAAGGGGTTTGTACAAAAAGGAATAGAGGAAAAAGAGCAAGAAGATTGATTGTAGGAAAGAGAATTTTTAGCGCTGCAGAAATAGGAAGAAAAATAACAAGCAAAGAGTTCACAAGACTCTTCAGGAGTAGGCGATTCCACACCATCTAGACTAAAATTATCAGGGGCATGATGAGGGGTCCTTAAAGATTTTACGTACTCTGGTCGTACGCACGAGTTTGATTCGGCATTCGAATTCAGCGAGGTAGATGGGAAGACCACTAGATAAGAATTTTCTGCGGGTAACATCTTTAGCTTAAATTGCAATGGCAACATCTGCGTTAAAAAGGAGCGTCTTTAGGTCTTCTTGCTGGAAACGCAGGAGAAAATTGCGAAATTAACGACAAAAGAAACATATAGAGCCTATCAACACAATCTCAAGTGTGGAAATTGCTGAAGAAAGAATACCAATTCATTGCATTAAGGCTAGCTTCCATGCTCAATTAATTGGCTTTTAAAACATTAAAGTGGGAAGGTGAGGAATTCTTCAAAGAACGAGAAGATATGATAGCAAGCTCAATGTAGAGTGGTAGATGGAGGGAATCAGGTTTAACATAGGATGAGAGCGCCACCGATGCAGACAGATAAGAAGGCGACAAGTTGGAAAGAACAGGAGCAAGCAATTTGTTATTGGCATTAGGAATAGTATTGTATTAGGTGAAAGAACAGAGGGAAATAAAAGAAGAAAGAGCAAAATGCACGCTACCGTTAGAAACTATGGAGACATACATATCATTCCAAACAATAGAGGGCAAATTGAAGTCACAACAGACCAATATAGGGTAAAAGGGAAACAAGCATAAATATAGCTCAAAAATTCTTCAAAGAAACGTTCGTAAATAATAGCAAGACTTTTACAAGGGATATACACAGATGATACGAGGAAGGCATGAGAGTCAGATTGAGAGACTAGCACAGTTATTCAATTAGCAGGTGAAGATAGAGTGAAATCATCACAGGATTTGCTAGTAAGGGAAACATGTATACCCACTAGAATGCCTCCAGCGTCAGACTTACGGTCTCTATCTCTGCGGAAGATTAAATGGTTCGGGAGTAGCTCACTATTACTAATGTCATCTGTCAGCCATGTTTTCGTTAGACAGATGATATTATAAGGAAAAAGGATGGAAGAAATGCAAAGTTAAGCAGTCTTGGCCCTCAGGCCACGAATATTTTGATAATAGCAAGTTAAGAATGAATTACGAGGCTTAAGATATGTTTCTTCGGGAGCGAAAGGACATAGGATGGTTCCGCTTACGAGTTGGAGAGAACTTTTTGACGAAATCGACAGGGGGCCGAAATTCCTTATCAAGCAAGATACTAAGGTTAGCTGGAACAGTAATTTTGAAAGACGCAATCATTCTGTTCGACTTTCCATCAGGCGTAAGCTTGGTGCACTGGAGCAAGTTAGGACTAGAGTTCAGTTTGTACTTTATATGAGCGATGATGTCTTCACTGGCATGCTATATTCTAATCTCGAAGGAAATATTTGTAGCAGAGGAAATATTTGTAGCAGAGGAAATATAGCACGCAGTAGGGACACCAGGTTTCATTGCAGTAATGTTTGTCGTCATATCTCCTCCAGATGAGGGCCCCCGGCTGGCAGATGTAGATCCTGGCAAGCCTACATTTGTTATCATCAATTCGGTATCAGTATTACTTTGAGCTTGAAACCTTGTAACAAAGGTCTCAGGTCGGTATGAACGCGTTGGGTTAGTCCTGATATCAACTAAACGTTGCAGTGTTATGCAGGCTTCAGAAATCCAGGTTGCTGCTGATTAGATGTTAATTGCAGATGTTTCGATTGTGCTTGTTACTGCAGCTGTTGTACATGATATTGCTCTTAGGAACCATGTGTCAGTTGCTTTTGAGGTTCCTTTGGAATAGCTCCCTTGCTGGCATCAACCGCAGTACACACATTGGAGCTCTTGGCAGTTGAAGTAGAGCATAATGTTGGCAATGGTGCAGGAGATTTCGGTGTCTCACAATCGTTGAGGCCTTGGGCTCGTCAAAAATTTCATATAACTCATGGTTGTTTTGAATTCACAATCGTTCCCAGAAGTTTTAGTAAGAATCAAATGAGACTTAAAAGAAACTATTTTCGGAATAGGTTACTTTATTACAACTTGACATGGTCAGTTCAGATTGTGCGCACTTCTTTCCCATCTACCCTTCTTGTCATAAAATGAAAAGGCTGAGTAATATCTCATAAAGCTCAAAATATATAATTGGACTCCAACAAAGTTGGCCGTTAGTTCGAAATGACAAAAATTAACATCAAATACCTTTAAGGCAATATCCTTGTACTCATTACTGATTAAAATGATTATGGGGTGGATGATGGCTGCTTCATTGCAAAGGAAAAACTTTGATATCAATGCCAAAAGCTGCCTATCTGCAGTACCTTTTCTTGTGATAAGTTTTGTAATGTTGAACCGGCCTTCAAAAGTTAATTTATAATTTATTGTACATCCAGTTTTTTTGAAAGAATTCCAGGCACTTTCCTGCATTGTTTTTTGCTGTTATAATGGCATTGAAACTGTTTTAATTCATATTAAAGCCTCTCCTCCAAAATTCATCCCTAAAAGCCTCCTTTTACTTTTCTATCTTTTCGTATCGACAAAAAATATTCCTTGTTTATCCTTATCTGATATTCCTTGAATTATTTACAGCAAAATCATTTAACAAGGTCAAATCACAAGAGTCCTAAATATTCAAAATGATAATCGAAAATCAATAAGAAACCTCAACACTTCCACCAGACTAGACAGAATCAAACTTTAAAGCTTTCCATAACAACAGCAATCCACGTGCTATTTTTTATACGTGATCCTATTGTCCTGGTTTTTCTCATCTGTAGAAAATCTACGCAATGCTGTGATATCCTTGCTGCGGGTGTTGATTGATGATGACTTCCAGGAATCAAAAGATAAGTCTGATAACTTTTCTTGGAGTTTTTCTCACCCCCTCCTTAGGGAAAATACTCCGGTTATTTGAAAACTTGCCATGTCAGGCTCCCCAAAATGATAAAAATAATTTCTTTGCCAAAACATTACGCGTGCATTATTATGAATATATTCTCTGAGGATATAAGGGTTCTGATGAGGAAATGTGATGAGTTGAATTATTCCATTGAATTACAGCTGTAGTGTCCTTGAAAATATAACACCAGGGGAAAATGAAGTTATAAAAGAAGGAGATGCGTAAAAATAGGTTTGCGTGTGATGGCTCTGGGCGATAAGTAGTCAGTAGTTTGTATCCTTCAAAGAGGATTAGTCTTCACAAACTATAAATAAGTAGTAGTCGAGTGCAACAGGGATCAGATTTGCAAATTACAGTTCTCTTTGGTGTGGATGACTTCCTTTCCAGTACGAGTAAAAAGCAGGAGACAGGACATAGTCATACTCATAGTTATTTCCAAAAGGGTCTTCTGTCTTTGGTTATGTTGAAGAGAACCAGAAAAGTATTTTAAAAAGCTTGAACATTTCAAGTTCTTGTTTAAAATTTTATTTGCTTCTAACATGTAAACAATTGAAAGGAGACCCTGAATTTAAACATGGCAAACTCATCGAAGTCCTTCCTTGAAAAATTGAAGTAATACACCAAAAAGAGTTGCGTTGTCCTTTTAATATCTAATAATAAACATCCTGCTCGCCCGGCAAACATACCTTTTAAACAATTCAAGAAAAAGGCAACATCAATTTGAACATGCGATAAATTGGGTCAAATTGAGCGCGTACATTTATAAATTTTATGAACCATCTCGACTATGTATACTCGTTCTTGCTGTCTTTTATTGCATTTTTCCCATTTTCCCGTAGCACAAACATACAAAATTTTCACATCCAAGTAAATTGTGTGTAACAAGGACGTAATGGATCTTACAATTTCAAGGTGAAAATGCGTCGCTGAAGTCTTTGAAGACGTCGTAGTAGATGGTGATGGTGATATTGTGGTTTATCCAAAGACAGAGATAAGATGAATCAATCTAGTGCAAAAGATATCGTAGATGAAAATGTAGGCCAATCCGGTGTGGTGAATAATTGATAATGCGAGAGGAAAATTTTGGAAAAGGACACAAAAATGAAAAATCTTGATAATATTATGCCAAGGTACCTGGTTGTATTTGACTTTGCGTTCTATTGGCTTCGGGTTACGTGTGTTGCGTGGTTGTTTCTGTTTATAGGTTGAAAAGATATGAATATTTTTTTTAATGGAATTAATTTCAAGGATACCACAACTCATGTTTTTCACGATTGCAGATGCTCTTCAGATGTTGTGAATTCATGTGGAATTCGTTTAAGGTGAAAGATGGTGTGGATGAAAGTGAAAATAATTGATTGATCTTTGAAGTCGAATAGTTGCTTTAGCAAGTTCTGTTAATCGGTTTATCATTTTTGAAAATTTAAATTGATTTAGCACGATTAAGTTCCATTTGAATTTCGAATTGTGTAATCACAAAATCTTAATATGATGGTTAAAATAATAATCTTGAAAACGTATTTCTCAAAATAGCACCCAACGTGGGCTTAGTTCTTGTTATATGAAAAGCGCCCAACGTGGGCTAAGTTCTTGGAGCTTATTTTTCTGAGAAATTTTCCCACGTTGGGCGCTAAGCAAAACTATTTGTATTCAATTTAAATAAACTGTATTTTGAAATTTCGATGGCAAGTCACGTAATATTCATGAACGAGGAGTACCTAAAATAGCAAATTAAAAAACGCTGGTCCAATTTCAGATTTTAAAATTGAAAGCAATGGTCTACAGACAAAGCTGACTTCAGGCGTTACGCAGGCGAAACCAAGAGTCAAAAGAGGCTGCATTACCTAAATAGGTCTACTTAAATCAGATCAAAGTAGCAAACTATATTTAAATAAGAGAGTCGAAGTCAAGGATATTTTGTTAAAAAAATAATAATCAGATATTGGCAATGGTAAGTTGTCTGTAAAGTCAGGATTAAATTATAATTACCCACCAGAAATAACAAAAAAAACAAAAATAACTTTACAGATATATTTAGTCATCCTTCAGAATTCAAGCCTCGTGCCGAGTATTAGTGTCAGGACTCAATTTTCTTTCTATTTGTGATGACTGGTCTATTTGAATAAAATTTATCCATGCTATGACTGTTCATATTTTGCCCGCCATTTCTTACGGACTTTTTCCATCAAACAATCAAGCTTGCTCGTTAAGCTTTCATAAATAAAAGAGAGCAAGTCTATTACCACATTGATCAATAGAATATTTTGCTGAAATCAATTTTAATCCTTATTTGTTTAGTTTCTTCCACGTGGAAATAAACCCATCAGATATGGATGCTTATGAGAGATGAGAGTGTGAGATAGTTGTTGAACAAATATTTTCTTGAAGGACTTTTATCTTCAAGTTTTTGTATAAATAATATACGAGTTTCGAATACACTTTTACCGTTTAAAATAGTAAATGCTATATACAGTCGTTTATTTAAGGATCGGAATTTTACTTCTTAATACAAGTAGAATATAGAAAACAGCCATTCTAAGGACTTTAGATTGCATCTTTATTGTCTATGTGAAATATGAGATTCAATGTTTTAGAAAAGTTTTCAGGACAGATACATGAAAAATAACTAGGACGTACAAATCCTTTTGGGAATTTGCAATGGTTTCAACAAGTTTATGCAGGAGTTTAAAATGGAAATTTTTAGAGTAGGAAAAATGATAAGAGTTAATAGTTGCATTTTAGGACAGAAAAGTTAGAAAGTTGTTAATATTGAAATGGATACAAATCTTGTTTATAACATTCAAAAACTTTTGGGGTATTTTTATGGTATTCGCTATAGATTGCCAATTTTATAATCCTTTTATGCGAAGAATATCCCAACGATGATATTTTATAATAAACTTAATTTTGAAGGCCTTATAAGGCTTTAAAATGCTCACTTATACTCTGGTGTGAATTTTCATAAATCCTACAGAAATCAATTCAAAAGAGAAGTTTTACTAACAATATCCGAAATGTTGACTCTCTTTTCAGGAATGAAATACAAAATTAAGACAATATAGACCGAGAAAAAACATGTATCCAATCGCACAAAAATGTGTATATAGTATACCATACAAGGTTTTAGGATTTCGGTTCTGCTAAAATCTACGCCAGTTTGCTTAAAAATGTACTCAAACTTTCCAAATTCATGTCAGATCACCCATCGAAAATAAGCAACCTTAAAATTACTATGAACTTGATTCTCTACAAACAATCTAATCTTGACAAAAGTCATTTATTTAAATGATATAGGGATAGCCATAGAGCAAAATATTTGTTGGAACCTTAACAACGGGCAGAAATGGTTTTTGTCGCTCACGATGGACTGTACTCACTTATTCTTATCTTGGACTTATTAGTCATCGCCGGCTGAATATTCCACCCATGCCATGAACTGCTGACCACGCACACGCGCGATCAGCAGATATGGCGAGGTAAGTTCGCATCATACGACACGATAAGCGCCTGAGATCAACGTTGCAACTCAAGTACAATCAACCGAGGAAATAACTGCGTAGGTTGAGCGCAACTTTGTATTGATCGCAGACAATTTTGCAACGCTAAGGCTGCCGCCACATTACTCCCCCACAGTGGCTTGGCCACGATACCATCATTCAAAGCGTACGGGTGGCCGGATCTTGCATTCACTGCGCGTGGTTTTTGTTGGTGAGGGGCCTCGCCGTTGTAACAGATTTGGGCGTGGGGAGTGTGGGTTTGAGCCTGTCGATTGAAATCGAGGCAGGATGTCCATTGACGCTAACCTTGAAATGTTCGCCCTTCCTGCTCAGAACAGGGTATGGACCGTCATATGGTGGTGTGAGCGATGATTTAACTTTGTCGTTCCGTATGAAGACGTGCGTACTGCTGGCTAATACTTGGTGTACGAAAGTCGGGGCGGTGATGTGATGCGCGGTGTCTTGAGGTAACAGCTTTGTTATGCGTGACCTGAGATCGCGCAGGAATTCCATTCGGTGATGCTTGGCTACGATGTGGTGAAAAATTCCCCGCGAAGCCGTAAGCTGGTGCCGTAGACCGTGATTGTGGGTGTAGCGTTGATGTCTTACTTTAATGCGGCACGCAGGCCTAAGAGCGCAAGATAAAGCACTTTCTGCCATTCGAATATATCGTGGCAGCGGATGGCAGCTTTGACAGTGCGATTCCATTTTTCGGTGATTCCGTTGGTGGAAGGATGGTACGGGGTGGTCCGCAGGTGGTTAATTCCCAGAATACGGGGCAGCCTAGCGAATATCTGGCTTTCAGACTGGCGGCCTCCCAGGTCAGTAGTGATTACTGCTGGCACTCCAAAGCGGCTTATCCATGCATTGATTAGGGCCTCAGCGACTATTATTGCGATAATATTCTGGAGCGCAACAGCCCCCGGCCAATGTGTGAACCTGTCAATGATGGTTAAGCAATAGCGGTAACCATCGTTCGGGGATGGTGGTCCAGGTATCCGGCGGGGTATATCGTTGAAGCGGTGACTTGACATGACGTCTGACCTTGTTGCATCAGCAGGCCATGCAGCCTCGTACAAAGCTATTGATCTCCTAGTTCGTGGCCGACTAGAAGAAATGGTCGGTGATAAGTCATCTAGTTGCTCGTATGCCCGAGTGGGCTAAGCAATGTATCATATGCATGATTGTTGACCTAAACTGCTGCGGTTCGTAGGGTCGAACCTTGTTGTCGTTGGTTATGCACTGCAGGGGTATAGTAGAATCAGCAAGTTCCTGTTTCTGCCACTTGAGTTAATTTTTTCGGTCCTCTAACAAAGCCTTGAGCTCGGGCTCGTTTTGTTGACCTAAAGTGAGGGAAAAGAGGTCGATCTTAGTTTCGTACTTCCCCAAGACAAGTTGTGTACGATGGAATTTTTCCGGCCTGGAATGTGTCCAGCGTCAATTGTGAACTGGAAAATGAAGTCCAGTTGAAGTTGTTGCCTCAGTGACGCTTTTTCCGGTCACTACTGGAACGCAATGTGCAATGGCTTTTGGTCGGAAAAGACTGTGCAGACTCTGCCTTCCAACATGTAGCGGAAGTGCTTGATGGCTTCGCGAATAGCTAGCAATTCCAAGTCGTAAGCCCGGTAGCATCACTAGGTGTCGTTCAGCTCGCATGAAAAAAATTCCAAAGGTTCCGCTCCAGTGCTCGTTGTCTGATGCAAGACATCTATGAGTCCATTATCTTAGGTACCATGTGGCCGTTGGATCAGGATGCACAAGTAATGAAACCCTGCTCACTTTTGACTTGCACCTCTCGAATGCTGCTGATGTCTCGTCGGTCCACTCAAGCTCCATTTTATCGTACCTTCTGTCTCCTTGTTTTAGGTGTTGGAGCAGATGTTGGTTTTGGGCAGCATGTGGCAGGGATCGTCTACAGATGTTAATCATTCGTAGTAATGATTTTAACTGCAGCGCTGTTCTGGGCTTCGAGATCACGGATCAGGTAAAACTTTCAATCCACCAAATGAAATTGTATGACCCAAAAATCGCACCTCATACAGTTCGAATTGGCGCTTGTCTATGTTACTCGAGAGTCCATATTGGCATAAACATCCAACGCATCCGACACTGTGTATGAGTCCACTGGTCCGGGGGGAGTACTAATATGGCATCTACGTAGTCAAATACGCTGGAAGGTCTAGCCCCCGTTGCATAGGCCAAAGGTCATGTAGATGAACTCATACAGACCAAATGGCATGAAAATCTCCGTCTTCGGGACATCACCTGGCTCTATCGGAATTTGATGAATTGTTTTCTGTAGATCAATTACAGTGAAGACTTTCAGGTCGTGTAAGGGGGCAGCACAGTCTTGCAGAAATCCAATTGAATATCGATTCGGAACAGTACACGCGTTGATCACCCGATAGTCTCCACACAGTCGCCAGTCTCCATTGGCTTGACGTACCATATGCAAAAAGCTGCTCCATGCGCTCTTAGATGATCGACAGATTCCCCGTTGGATCAAGGTGTTGAACTTGGTTTTTGCAGCGACGAATTTGTTGGGAGGAAGTCGGCGTGCCTTCGCATTGACTGGAGGGCCTTTTGTAACAATGTGATGCGTCGTGATCTCCGACACCTAAGTTTCATATCTCATTTTAGTACAAATATTCGATACGTTCCAGGATCTAGAAATGAGGACGTGAATGCGCTATCCTTAATTGAAGCGATTTCAATGCTAGTTTTCTTTATAGATATCAACGAATTGGTTCACGAGAAGCAAAAAGACGTCAAATTACAGAAACTTCTCCACAAAAATATTACTTCACTCAAGCTAGAATGAGTTACCGTTGATAGCAAGATGGGAAAATAGGCGAGAAACCGCTCACACATAACTTGTATAAGAATATATTCGATACCTTTCATAAACCATCACACTCAAGCAGCCGCCCAACATTCAGATCGATTGGCAAAAAGTTCATGTATACAGGCAAGAAAAGAGACAATGGAATCTGGGCTTAAAATCGCGTACCTTGTCAATGTTCAAAAATTGCTCACCACCAGACAAATCTGACACGAAATTTGCCGATGCCCGACGAGCAATTCCAAAATCCTCACTAGGAAAATATTGGTCTATTAATACCGTTTCAAGACTACAAATATTGCCATATAATAATCGACCACTTGTATATATAGATGGCCCAAAGCTATACCAATGGCCAATCAAACGTCTGCATCAAGCCTTTTATAATAATTCGGTTGCACGGTTTGGAGGACTATAAGCGATTACAACTGACCAGGGCGCCCAATTTGAGTCACTTTTGTTCAAAGCATTTACACGTTTCATCGAATGCCAAAAAATTAAACATTGCCCTACCATCCCGCGTCAAACAGAATGGTTGAACGATGGCATTGTATGCCAAGGCCGCAATTGCGTGCCACGAGCAGAGCCAGCTCTGGTTCGATATATTACCGACTATCATACTAGGCTTGCGTGCGACTTTCTAGAAAACCTGTCAGTATTTTGTGCTGAAATTCTATATAGAATGGTACTGTCATTTCTCAGATAACTGGTAGTTCCTAACCCTACAATTGTCGAGCTCCAAGAATCTCTTCTTCATTTGCGTTAAGCTGTGAGTCAGCTGCATCCCACGCCCATAGCTCATTGCAACTTGTGAGTAACATACGAGTATGTCAAAAAACATCTAAGTACGTGGTAGCATGTGTTCCTCCGAAATGATTCTGTAAAGAAACAACCCACTCAGCCATATTTTGGACTGCACAAAGTTCTTCAACAAATCTCCAGCGTTCTCTATGCCATCGACATTAACGAACGTATTCATGGAGAGACTTAGACACGTTCGTACAATTTTAAGGGTTATGCCTTCATTTGACCTGGATTCGATAACAATTTTTGTTACTATGCTTCAAAAGCTGAATTCGAGAAAATTACATTGATGATTTTAATTAATTCGAAGAGAAAGCATTTTTTCAATAGCAACTACGAGTATCTACAAAGTATATTACAACAGAGTTGACTTATCCTTCACCTGCCCACGTAGCTTATTCAATTAGAATTCAAAATTTGCTTCTATGCTTGAATGATTTCAACTTTAAAGTCCTAAATATTATTCAATTACGAGAACTCATCATGAGAGCCTTGAATATGATTATCAAATTCCGCCAAATCTCCCACCTTTTAGACCGCTTAAAGTCGGTTGATAATAATTTCAACAACCAAGGATATCATTCGATTTTCGATGAAACCTCTAAATCATTTGACCTACTCACATTGTTGAAAATTCAAAAAACCACGTTATCATTCCCTTTCTGGGAAATCCCTTCGTTCGTCTGGTCCCACACCAAGCTTTATAACGTTGCCTCGTGTCATTGATGTGGGTGTAGAAATATCCTTCTTTGCTTAACTTCATTTTCAAGTGAATTTTCGGAAAACAAAAATAAAAACTTGTGGAGCCAAGAGACAATTTCATAAGTGGTTTGAACATTTTCAAGACAGTTGAACTTGCTCAAAATGATGTTCACGTGAGAAAGAGAAAGAATTGGAGAGAAAGGTAGAAAAGCTTGTCTAGTATCCTGGTCCACTAAGCAAGGTAAAGGTGGAGTAGTCTTATTAATTCTGTTGAGTTAAATGTCAAGGTAATAATAATTGGATTGAAAAATTTCGTAAATGTTTGGCAGGGGTTGAATAGACATGGAATAAACAAAACTGGAATCTGTGTAGGTCGATTGAATGCTTTGAAACTTTTATTGTATCCTTTTTTAGTCGCGGTCTCTTGTAAAAAGTGGAAAAAATATAAGAATAGGTACCTTATCTATGTAAATTTTTTTCAAAGATATATTTTTAAAAGTTCAGCATGATTTGGTTTGAAATACTGATTCAAAAACACAAACTTGGCGATAAAGTTGCGGAATGGTATCCTTATGCATTGCCCATCATCACGGAGAAGACTGGTACAGTGTCTTATCAGGACATGAAATCACGGAGACTGAAAGCATTTAATAATTTAACTGTACTTCTATAAAAAAAAAATCTGATACAGTCGCATTTCAATGAACTTTTTGAACCTACTTTGCATTATTTTCCATCATTAATTCTCTTAAAAAGTTCTTTGGAAATACTTACAAGAGATAACAAGGACATTCTCCTTTCAATCTAATCAATCGATATTGGAATCCTTGTATGAATCACACTATTGAAAGACTACTGCACTCCACGTTCATGGCTTCTAACAATTAGACTCCATTGTACGTACATGTCCATTTCCTTTGAGACATTCATAACACTATTGTGAATGCATTTCACAATTGTTGCGTCATATGAAATAAATTGTATAACGTAAAGGCTATGGTAGTATATGATGGAATATGATATGAAAATGTCCTGAGGAATGGTTTGAAAAATTCTTCAGTTGAACACAATTGTCACTCAGGATTGCAACGTGAGCAAGTATTTTTCTACGTTAATTTATGTACGTCGACATTTGTTGTATCAATTCAAGTAATTGGATATGTTGACATGATATTGCATTTATATACGCAGTTATATTATATTGTAGCCTTATAGCCCCTTCAGGCCTTCGTTAAGAGATAGTTAGAGTATCTCATTATCATGATCGATTGTATCGGCACTCCACAAGGTGATACGCTTTGGCCGTGTATCCCCCCGTCCACCCAGCTGCGATACGTTCTGGATACGCAGTTAGAAGTTCAAAAATCGAAGTCTCACCCGATTTTCGATTTACTTAACAATGTTAATAAAGGCATATAAATTTGTAGAATAAATTGAATGTTATAACTCAAAAAATAAATACGGCTAGGTGCCACACTTTCAAGCTGATATGATTTGTCCCTCATATTATAGTATACAGGGATAGTGCTCAATCTTTGGGGATTGGAACAACATCGACAAGTTCTTTGAGGAGCAATATTTTGCACAAAGCTTAAGCCTTGATGGTTATCGTTTTTTGCTATGCTAACCACAGGAATGGATATATGTAAGCCAAGAAAGTCTTATAGACTTTTTCAACTAATTTTCTGATTTTTCAAATAAAGTGTTGCGGTCAATTTGTGCAAGTAGGTCAGAACTAAATACCTTCTAGGTTTAATTTTCAATCGCATAATGCAGGAATTGATTTCTATAATCAACATAGAGATATGTTTTACTAAAAATTGAAATATAAGATGATAAATCTTTGATATGAGCCGACAACAATAATCGCAAACAAGTACACACTTGTTCATATTGCTCGAGAATTACATCTAATTTTGTCTTGTCTTAAGTTCAAGTGCAAGGTCTGTGACATGGTGACCCCGACTGAGGTAGAGATTAAATACGAGAATCGCATATATTCTTCTTGCAAAAGATAAGTTGTACTGACGTGGAACCTTTTCTTAGCTTGTGGGAAGCATGTAATCATAAACTTGTGGGCAGTGACATTTAGACTTCCAAGTGGTCAATTCAAGCAACAAAATGAACAAAAAAATTCAATTGGTGGGGATGAATCTACAGAGATGTCAAAAGTTGATCAGAATTTAATTCTTTTAGAACGGAATTTGCAGTTTAAACCTGCATTTTTGAATGTTAAGCCACGTTGAAATTATGATCCGCTCTGCCAATAGCAAATTGTTCATTTGTTGTTGACATTTTATAGCTATTCCAATTAGAAGCTTCCTTAGCTATTCCGCTGTATTCATAGCAAAATGGTGGAACTCATTAACTTGGATCAAATTCTCAATATCTTTTAATTTCCCCATGGTGATTGATGTAACATATAATTCAGAATGGCTTCCTGGGTCTATTTTTTTGTCCGCTTTGATGCAGGTGGTGCCAGTATTTTTCCTCCTTCTACATCATGAAGGTAATCTTGATCGACTTTCCGTATAGATTTCCATATTTTTGTTTTCCTCATTATTTTTATCAACCTGAAATCCGTAAGGGATACTTTTAAGTATCTTCGACTCTCATAGGTCAAAAATTAATCGCAATATAAATACTTTTCTCTTCAAACACATATAGAAGGAACGAGTCCGTGATATTGTACAACTTGACTAATAGAGAATACAAATCCTCTGTCCTCATTCTCGATTTAATACATTGTTTAGCTTTCTTATTTTCGAGAAAATATATGTCTCGAATAAATTTAATTTTCTTTTTGACATTTTCTACCGTCATGTTGAAATGTTTTAAGACTTCTTCCCAAGCACTTTCACGTAAATCCTTCCTTTTGTACTCCTATCTTTTGTAATTCCAAAGACATTCGACGATTTTATACATTTCTACAAAATTTATAGTTTCATCTTCACTCATTTTATTAGTCGCCGCCATTTTTCAATTATCACTGGTACAGAACAACTAGCAAAAAGTAGAAAGTCTGTCAACTTTTGCGTGCTAGTCGCACCAGCGCGAAAAAAACGTACCCGTATGATTCGCATAGTTGTTTAAATTGTGCGATTGGTATGCTAGTACGCAATACCAGTCAACTAGCGCTAGTCAACTCGCATAATGTCAACACGGCTTTAAGGTCAGTTATAAGCATGCAATTCACTATCAAGAACAGTTATCTAGTTATGGGTAACAATCTGCTCTACAATTGAAAGAAAAGACACGAGTTATTGTTCCTATAAGCTAATCAATAATTACCTCAAAATGTAGGAATATGTGATTAATGTCCAATTTGGTACTCGTGAAAATAATGAACTATGTTCGAAGAAGAAATTTCGAATTGATCGTTTCTTTCTGGAATTCGTTCTTTCATCAGGGCGAGTTATAATGGACAAAAAGGTAATTGATTCTTGTTTGAGTTTTTTGTGGAGTGAATAAAGTGGAAAGTTTTTTGGGTTTCTATCACACATTTATTAAATAACATGCTGGATAGGAAGACGGTTCTGTCCGAGTTTTTGCTTTTCAAATTTCGAATAATAATCAAGACAAAAAATAAATGCTATCCCCATATTGGCTCTTAGTGTAAAATAAACATTGCAGAGTGGCACTTTCTCCGATTAAATTGGTTCGATTTTATATAGCTGTCACGTAGCAACTTCGGCTTGTTATATCAAAGACGCCAGTTGGTAATCTCCAAATAAGATCGTATAAAACAAACATTGTGACCGCCATAAATATTGGACGTACATATTTTAAAAATCTATACTTTTGATTGGCACTGACAATAGCAAAAACATTATAGAAAAATAGATACAAAACAATTACAATTTACAAACTAATAATATTTATAGGCACTATCAAAAACCTTATAGAAAAATAGATACAAGTAATGATAAACAAATAGTAGTCTGTGTGGTCTAGTGGTTAGAGCATGAGACGCATAAGCCGAAGGGCCCAGGCTCAAATCTCGTTGGTGAACAACGTGATTTAGTTGAGGGGATTTTTGGGACAGGCTACAAGTGTTCACTCAGTGGTGATATGTACTGATTTAATCGGATCATATCTTAGCTGAGCAGATACACGGGAGCATGGTACTGACCAAACCAACTTCCAAAAAAATCAATACGGCCATGAAAATGAGATACTCTAACTATCTCTTAGCGAAGGCCCGGAAGGGGCTGTAGGTCTACAAAGAAGAAGAAGAATGATAAACAAATATAATTTATAAACATATTATATAAATATTGAATACTGTATAGAGAAACAGATGTAATTAAAAGAAAAATCAATTAAACAACAAGCATTCAAACATAATAACAAACAAATGTGCTCAAGCATACCCTCAAAACCATCGTATTAAAAACAAAACGACATCAATGCACGTCATAGCTATGTGATTCAAGGTCAAGAAACACCAACAGAGCCAAGGACGGGAAGTACGGAAGTAACAGACCATGCATTAGGAAACACAGCCACGATGATATGCAGTTGGAAATTCGATCATCAAAAAAACAATACCATGCCTTTGGGCATGCAGCCGAGCAGCTAGGCAGTTGAAATTTGATCCCCGCAAGCGCCTAGTGGACTATTATTAGTAGTTCTACGGAGGAAAAAAATTGAGTCACAGCAAATGCAAGCCCAGCATTTTACCTGACTTGAGATACTGAGCTCTGTTCAATAAAGAAAATTGGATTGAAGAAAATGCAAGTTCAGCATTTCAGTTGATTTTAATTATTGAACTCCGCTCAAAAAAGAAAATAAGATTGAAGAAAATGTAAGCTTAGCATTTCATCTGACTTGAATTATTAAACTCTGTTCAATAATAAAAAAAATGGATTGAAGCAAATGCAAGTTTAGTATTTTAACCGGTATGGAATACTGAAATCTGCTCGTTAAAAGAAAATTGATTGGAGAAAACACACGGTCAGCAAAAATGAAAGGTGGAATTCTGATCGATCGGGGAAAAGATCAATAGCCCTGATGGGCAGCATCAGCACTTTGCATGTATAAAATCGCAAGACGCGGAGCAATCAGTCTCTTCATTTTCCTAGCAAGCGGAGAGGAAAGTTGGCACCCCTAGCCTGGCCACAATCAAGTTCAATCGGGCTCCTCGAGTTACGCCTGGCCCATCTGCTGTGTGTTGCTGCGATAGCATCGTTACATCGGCTCTTCGGCTTATGCCTGGCCGGTCTTCATCGATCACCATTCACCGCTAACTCCACTATCAAATAGGCTTACACCTGATCCTTGGCATCGTTTCGTTACATCGGCTCCTCGGCACTCCCCAGCCGTGGTCGATGGTAAATGGCTTCAACCGGCCCATTCGCCTCCATCCTCGACGCCCCCGATTCTTCTAGTTAACTACTCTATTTACTCCCAAGCTCCTGTCAGTCCGAGAGGGACGATGGAGCATTCTGAGGCCCCTATACTGCCTAGTAGCCCACCAAGCTACAGTTCCGCAGACAACCATCTGGGCGAGCTGCTGCATCACACCGAAGGAGTACGCCCGTTGCCGCGTCCAAGCGCAGGCCCAACAGAAACAGCACCGCCAACGCCACCCAGATCGGAACCAGTTAGAGGACCCCACACCATTGTGTTTCCAGCAACGGAATTAGTCAATTTTGAATACTTTAACTAGGTAGTTGCGTTCATATTTTTGAGTCTACGAATTATATGTAACGTTTAAAGAAAAAATTATAACCTAGGTCTTTTCCTTTTTCTCCATTGAAATGTAGTGGTTTGAATTTATGTTTTTTTTTCTTCTAACATAATCTCTATGTAAGTAAATTGAGTTTTCCCTCCTTAATAAGCAAAGCTGAATTTTTTCTTTTTGGACCATTAATATTTGCAAATTGTTAAGGTGTGGAGTGTATAAAGTCCTCTTTTATATCTCAAAATGATCACTCCCATTTCCTTTTCATTGTCTTTATATAAGATCTCTATGCAGAAACATCATTACGAGTGAGTGTTGTCCTGACCAACTTTGAACATAATGTAATACCATGTAATTGCTTATCCCAAGATGATAACCGGGAGTCAAGAACTTACAATAATTTGAGCCTTAGTGACTGCTAAGCCCACAAAGACTATACCAAGCTTATTCTTTGCCGTAAGTTTGAGGATATTTATCATCAAAAAATAACATGGTTAATCGTATGTATTTCAGTCTCAATTCTCAATACCTAAGCCTCTAACATTAAAATGAAAAGTGCAACTTAGGAAATCACAAATTCCGAAATTCAAACACAACGCGGCCTTAAAAAAGCATACAATATATTTCTGAAACGGTGCGTTCATTGTGCAACAGTGTCAATCAAATTAGAGGATGAAGTAATGGCTTGAGTCGATAGTTCTATTATTGTTTAAATTTATTTAACTATTTAGCAAACAAAAAGTTCAATAGCAAAAATTGGATAAAGTGATAAAAATTTGAAACAAGTTAGTTAGACAGAACTGCGCTCGTATCAGAAGAGTTTTTAATTCAATTCACGATATACAGACACCATTTATGAATAAATTTTATTTCAATATTACTAGCAACCATTGGTTGAATGAAATCTTAAAGATGTTTTTTTTCGATTCGATGAAGATCCAATCAAAAGTGTGGTGTCTAGTGCGATGGAAAGCCCAAATGGAACTTACTTACTCAATATTCTCATTTAAGTTTGCTGACATCGCTCATTTAATGAATTCTCAAAGGCATTCATCATATATATCCTTCCTGAAACTATGATGCAAAGTTGATGAGTTTTTTAAGTAACCATCCAGGTCTCACATTTCATTGAATTTAAGGGTACCCTCACGATTTTATTCAGGAAAATATAAAATTGATAAATCATACTATTGCTAACAAAGTTGAGTGAATTTTGACTTCTGACTTATTTGATGTTGTTGCGCTCATAAATGCCTACATCCATGACTTTTTTTTCAGATTTTCGACATGAAAGGTGTCCGATCGCGAGGGGAAGTATGCGAAAATTTCGTGCATTTCCGCTTCTCTTGCCCCCTTTAACCAAGATAAGACAATTTCGCGACCTGTTTTGAAAAGATCTCATTAAGGCCTTTCATATGATACCCTACTTGACTACCTATGGTGAAAATTGTTTAAGGATCAACCCCCTATATAGAGAGACCCCCCTTAAAAGCCTTTGAAAAAATTGTTTAACCCCAAATTTTAAAGAAGTCATCACTTTTAACCTTCCTACAAAATTTGATGGCTGTAGTTTCTAAACTTTTCGAGAAAAACTACTTTGAAATACAGACGGACGGATAGATGGAGAGACGGGCACAGGTCGTGACTTCAATGGGGTTTCGCATTTAAGTATAAAACGCTGAAAAACAAGAACACATTAATTATGGAATATAATTTATGACTACATCTTTTAATCTAGCTTTGAAACATAAATGAGAAGGTTAAAAAGGACCAACCTCAAGTGTACCGTGGTTTCTTATAATGCGCAAGATAGGAGAGTGTTAATAGAGATCAGTGAGAGCAAATGGCACCGCAAAAATATTTTCGTTCTGAGAGGGGTATACATACTCCCTGTCAGATACGTAGTTCTGTACGTAAAATTAAAGCAAAGTGATGGCGGCAGAGCTGATACAAAAAACACTGGTCTAAGAAAACTTTCCGAAACTTCAGGGCAGGAGGACAGAGGAAGGGTAAACGATACTGATAGGATTGGTAGAGCGAATTAAACTTGTAGAATAAAGACCAAGTGAGCCTTTGCTGAACAGTCTCCAAGGATGGATGAAGTTAGAAAAAACGAGGAGACTAGCCGACAACACAATATACAAGAAGTGGGCGAACAGTGGCATACATGTTGTTAAATTTATTTACTGGTCAGTCCATGAATTATAAAACTCTTGATGCCCTTAATATCACATTCAAGATATGCGCATCAAATTTGAGTAACGAATTAAACCTGAAACCTTAATCTTTAAACGTATGTACTGCTGGGAGGGGAGCATAATCAAAATGTAATTGAAAATAATGGGAGATGACTTACGTGTAAAGGTCATTTTGTGGTATTTGGCAATGTTGAGGTAAAAGAGGAAACAAAAGTGTAGGAATTCGATCTTACGGAGAACTTTAAAATCTTCCTCAAAAAGAAGACGAGGTGAACTAATTACAGAAAGAAGTTTATTGATAAATAACAAAAGCAGCTGCGGGCCAACGATGGAGCCTTGTGGAACTCCAGATGAAGGGGAAAATGTCAAGGAGCTAGTACCAAGAAGACACACGCAGCTTGCACAGCAGGACAGGTAGGAAGACAACCACCAGAGAAGGGCTTTAGTCATTCCATATGACTTCAATTTAAAATGTAGGAAAGCCGGGGAAGGTAGAATCTAGATCGTGTTGATTATGTTAAGCCTTTTTTGAAAATCGGGACAATGTTTCCAACAAGGGTAAAGGTTCCAGAACAAAGACTAAGATTAAAGATAAAGGATAGGGGAATGCTCAGAGGATGCAAGTAGCTTAGCAAATCTATTGTTAAAAATAGTTTATCAGGCTTCGTTTTTTGACTTTGTGCATTTTGATAGTAAATTGAAATGTTTTTAAAAGAGAGGTTTTCTTAATTGAATTTTTGAAAATTAATGTTCTGTAACACGTAATTCTTCCTGATCGAGGGTGCAAACGTTTTGACGTGACCTCTAGGCTGCCAAAACTCTGACTCACAGATAACTGCATAGGATTCTGGTATGGTTACTTTAAAAGAAACAAGGATTCAATTTGGTAGATTTTCTTTTATAAGTTTAAAAAAATTTATAATGACTTGTCTCATTCCCAGCTTCTCCTCTATGCAGTCTATAAGTTCATCAACAGAAGTATCATAGGACAGGCGAGAAACTAATATTTGAAGACGTGCCGAGACAACTTTAAGTTTGAGCCTAGAACCTCTAGAAGATAAAGGGGAAGCGTTGGAATTAACTGCTGTTCCTTTGGAAATGGATCCCTTGCTCCTATCTACAGGAATATTTTAGTTCTGCTGAACTACGATTTCACTTGACACAACCACAACTGGTGTGAGAAAATTTGTTGAGGCGGGTTGATATGTGACGCTGTTTAAAAAAACATCAGCATAAAAATGATCCACCCGATGCCGAATATCCAGCAGTAGATTGAACTGCTCTTTGAGTATACGAGTTGTATCTATACAGATGACGCTGAAATCTTTTTCCTTCTGACATTATCTGGCATTAAAAAGAATATTTTGCTCGACTGGCTTGGAAAAGTCAGTATATAAATAAATTTTTCGAGCTTCTTATCATGTGCAGAGAATGTGAATATACTCGTATATATGTACACCATTTGATCTATTTCAGTATGAAAGGAGAACTGTAATGTAAATACCAGACTCATTTTATATCTGGCCTTGATTGTTATAAAATTTTTATTTTTGGTTGGGAGATATAAGCGTCTTATGCTCTGAGTATGAGGCTCTTAGATGTACAATACGTATGAAATACACATGTCTAACACATCACCTGTCTGGTGGGTAGTTCAGCCACATCATTTGATTCACATGTTTAAGTGTTGTTATTATAGATAAAAGCGATGGTTCCTAGAAATTGCTGTTGAACTATTTGCATTACAGAGGTGCTTGACTTTCAGTATTATTTCAAAATTTGGAACTTGCATATCGAAAATATCTTAAAGGCCAGTTTCTAGGAACTCTATTAACTTTAATCAAATAAAGAAAATAACCTCAACTACCCTTGGATCATTGACCATGAAAATTGGCAGCCAAACAATTTATACTGAAATGACATAGCAACAGAAATTTTACCATTTCAAAGGACATTTCTCTCCTCACTCTTATACAAGCTAAAATACTTCATCAACCAGTCTATCTTGTCTATACTTCCATTAGCCTCCATTCAATTCTCAACATAAAAAACGAAAACGTCTTTCAATCGATATTTTACCCAAGTGTCCTGATAATACTCAACTCTTCAAAGGAGACTTCATTTAGTTTCCAATATTCAGGTATCCTCATGCAATTTGTAATTCATTCGATTAGGGACAGTATTTTATGAAGCGCATTAGAAGGTTTTTCCATTCCTTCTAGTCAATAAAAGCTTGTGCTTATACACTTTGATGCCAGTTACCCGACAAGGATGAATAACGAGGAAAAGTGGAGAAGTGGAACTCCTTGAACAATCACACTACGTTCAATTGATGTCTATGCAGAAATGTATAATGCATACTCGTACATGGCTGGATCAATGGAAAAATGACTATATGTATAAATTTTGAATATCTTCTTGAGAGCATCTGAGGAAAATGCCTTTCCCAGACTCTTTGATATCATAAAGAAGTCAGTTATAGAATATAATCTGGGAAAGTGTGGTAAATGTCAATTAGCATACGTAGGCGCTTCATGGGTAAGTTGAGATGATTTTGAGTTTATTGGACTATCCAAGAGCTTTTCTTTTCTCTCTTTGTGGGTGTGATGGTGTTAAAAGGTTTTTAATAGGGCCTTTCATGCCTTAGTTCTCTGGTATATTCTAAACTATCTTGGGTAGTTTTCACATATAAGAAGATTAAAATTAAAATTATCTACTCACAGAATCTAATGCCTTCTTTTTATGTTCGTGAGAAAAACTTTATTTCCCACTTGATGTCCTTTGAAGTCGAAGGAGTCAAAAGGATTAATTCTTAGAAGCACTATTTTTCTGACGGGCAATATTTAGACATTAGTTTCAAGTGATGGCCTGATTGTGTGACGTGTAACCTAGTAACCAAGAAGAAAACATTGATTTAAGGATCTTTAGCTAGAATTTATTGCGGGAAATTGATGCTATTATAGTAAAGCTTCTAGGAAATATTCAAATTTTATTAAAAGAATATTATCCAAAGCTTTTATAGAACATTTTTCTCCCTGATATATTGATTTGGCTTTTGAATTCAAAGATGGTTTGAAATATCCTTGAAATCGTTTTGACTTAACTTGAAAAGAGGGTGGCATTCCTCGATAAATTTTATAAGTAGTTCTCCTTTCAGCTCCGTAAAGGTTTTCTAATAACTTGAATATATGTATTCTTGAATTTGAGACCAATATATGAGAGCGATCCGATAAAGACTTAGTCTACAAAAATAATTAAAATTTTTTGGAAAAGTATCAATTTATTTCTCTCTTCTTAACTCGATACACTTAGCTCAGCGGTGCTCCAACTTCTTTAACCTATCTGAAAAACAGATGTTCTCATGGTCTGCAAATTAGGCCTTCGTGACGGTGATGACTTCCTAGTTTGACTCAAATTTCTGCCCGGCGCGTGACATTTTCAAGTTTGGAAACAAAAAGAAGTCGCACTGGACTGGATGAGATAGCAGTCCGTAGCACAATTTGGCATTGGTGGCGGCGGAAGTATGAGCCGGTGCATTGTCATGGGGCAAAGCCACTTTTTTCTTTTCCAAATGGGGGCTTTTTTCTACAATTTGGCGTCTAATTGACCCAATGATTCTTCATAGTATAGCTTTTTGACTGTTTTGCCCTTCTCTTGGTAGTCGATGCGGATTACATCTTGTGAATCCCAGAAAACGGTGGCCATCACCTTTTCGACCGACTTGGCAGTCTAGCCTTCTTCAGAGCGTCTAATTGACCCAATGATTCTTCATAGTAGAGCCTTTTGACTGTTTTGCCCTTCTCTAGGTAGTCGATGCGGATTACATCTTGTGAATCCCAGAAAACTGTGGCCATCACCTTTTCGACCGACTTGGCAGTCTAGCCTTCTTCAGAGCACGTTGAAGTCCACTGTCTCGACTGCTGCTTGGTCTCTGTTATGTACCAGTGGAGCGATGATTCGGCAACCATCACGAAATGATGCAGAAACTCCCTCTTTTGATAATGGCGCCATCGGGTAGTGAGGGTAAGTCTTATCGGACCAGCCTCGTAAATGAATTGGCTTCAATGATGGTTTGAGTTTTATTGGGTGTATAAATTGAAAACCAAACTTTGTGGATGAAAATAATGCATAAGTTTAACTTATTAATGAGTCTATGTTTTATGTTATTCAAAACATTGCCCATCGCTTGTAATCCCTTTTTTTCCACCTTTCTGTAAGTCAATTTATGCACCGGAAAAAGGCCTCGTCCTTTGAGGCCAAGAACAAATTAAGCCAATTTTTAATGCTTTTCTCAGAATTAAAGCGTATTCAAATGAGGGCGTTTTGCATCAAACGATATAAATGGTAGTCGGATGGCGCCAAGTGTGGTGAGTATGGCGGGTGAGGTAAAAATAAGATATTTTTGAGTGACCAGTTTTTCATATGTGCACACGGTGGCATATGAAGGAAAGTAAAAAGAACAAAAGATCCAAAAAACAGCATTTCATCGAGGAAAATGTTGATTTCATAGAACCACTGGTAATAACCCCAAAGAAGCATAGTTTCAACTAAATACCCTGGGTATAACCGTTGGCTGATAAAACTTTTCTTTACTTTCAATCTCAACAGCTTCAATTGTACATTTCCCAGGCCATGGTTCAGCCTTTGGTCATCCGGTTCCCTGAGCATAACAAGGCTTTCTTGGGCTTAAAGTCCGTTACCTCGTGAACGATGCCGATATTGTCCCAAGAGATATCGTATCCATCATATGTCTTGCCACAATTTATTTCAACACTGCTGGAACTCTTCTAATATTCCTTGCTAGTCCCGCTTTCTTTGAATGTTCCAGAGGCCAGACGCTTAGTTTATCCAATGTATGTTTTCCGACAGTCCGGGCAAGACACCTTGTTGATTGCATTGACGTCGTGCTTCATTTCTAGTCCTTCGGCTGATGATTTTAACTTGACGAAACCAATTCAATTTGCAGACTTTTCATAAACTTCTTTATTTTTTCTGAAACCACTGAGTTCGTTATTGATACTTGTTTTCTGGGGATTCTCTCCCCCCCGTGGAAACGTAGATAATGCTTTTTCTTCTCAGCGCCTGGCCGTTTTCCTTATCAAGTTTGCTGTAAACGAAAGCTAGTAACCGTTTTTCAGTCCTGTGTTCAACATTTACATATTTGCGCTCCTATTTTAATGGTTCTGGACTGAAGAACACCGTATACAGTCGGTGGATCATGGAATGATAAGGTACTATTTTGTGTGCCTGTGAATGGTTCGAATTTGAAGGGATAATTCTTTGTGTGAAAGTTGGCTTCCTGAAGATTTTTAAGTGAATCCTTCTCCTCCTCAACCAGGATCTTGGGAATGGTCCTTTCCCTTGTAGCTCTTGTTTGATTCACAACATAAAAATGTTGTCTATGAGTGGGAAGAAGGAATTTCTCATCATTGCTCCTCCAGTTTCCTTAAATGACCGGTCTCTGAACGTGATAAAATTTTCCGTCATGCATACTCTTGCAAATTTCATAATCAGATTCACTTTACGTTTCTATCCTAGTGATATGAGATCCTTGATGCTAACCATTCCTCTAGGTGAACTAGAGCCTCTTTGATCAGGATGCTGAGAAACAATAGTCTTACGTCGAATTATATAATGCGTTCGTCTGGCGTGATAAAATCCTTGTTTTGAAGTTTGTCAATGAGGTCGTCTCTGTTCTTGACTATTCATGGATTGTGAGTGCGCATGGATGTTCTTCGTCCTATCTGCACAAGATTTGCGAGTCATGGTTTTCCAAATGTACATTTTGCGCAATAGAGGAAAACAATGCCTGCCATACATTTTTTGTGGAAAAAACGGGACAGACAGCTATAATAAAATGGGAGAGCTGTCTCCGGAAAGTCCTACCGGAGAGATGTAGTTGACAGATAAACTATGCGCCACATTACGAGTACGTTCGGGTACTCTGACAGTTAAAAGGGGTTATTTTAGTGCTTGGAGGAGATTGGAGGTTTTTCCCTTGTTTTCCTCATATGAAGAGACATATTTCTCTTCTGACATTGGTTTGGTAAAAAATTTAAGTCTAAAGATGGTTTTCTACCAAAAATTACCCTTAGCGTTGGACAAAGAGTCAAATAATTTGACAAATGAATTATGGATGCACCCAATGTTAGGAAAAATGTGCAGTAAAATTTTGCTGATCACGATTCAGATAACACAAAAAAATCTTTTCATTTGAGATTCTTAGGCTTTAAGGTATCCAATCGTGAGTGGAAAGAAAAGGAGATACAATTTTTCGTACTTTTTGCTTCTTTCTGAACTTTTTGATGCACGAATATTTTTTTTAAGCTTTCTATGTTTTGAAAAAATTTTCACAATTAGTATTAAATAAAATGATTTTGACTTGTTTGCTTCGAATTCTTAAAGTTATAATCAAGACGTTCCATTTGATACACCACTTAACTATCATTGATAAAAGTAAAAAAATTATAAGTATCACTTTCGTAGAATCGGACCCCCTCAAAAACGTTTAAAATTTTGAAAAAGACGTAAACTTTCGAGTGATCATCTCTTCAGACTTTCCTAAAAAATCTTGAACTTCGCAGCTTCTATAGGTTATGAAAAAAATTGCTGTGACGTACAGACAAACAGGATGCAAAACTAGCAGGTCCTTGTAAAATTCGATAATTAACCTTCTATGATGTTAATCTTTACTACCAGTCTTACTCGTATCACTGAAAAATAATGCAAATGCTATTGTTAAAATATCCAAAAACATCAAAGAATAATTAATTTTTGGGGCTAAGCCTCTTCAATTAAAAGCTCTAAATGAATAAAATATAATATGAACACTTCATTGCAGGGCGAAATATCAACTATTTTCGCGACGAAATTTCCTTTTTAGAAAAACTTCAATAAGTTCCTTCAATAGAATGTCACGGAGAACCGAAACAAAAAAAAATTGATTCTGAAAAAGGTTATCGTACGACGAACATGTGCTTTAGAGTTCAATAAAAATTAGATTATCAACGTCAAAGACACTTTTACAACAGTTCAAGGAGGGGAACGATAAAAAAGGAAACACCAGAGATTACTAGGATTCATTGAGTCTTAGAGACTATTTCACAAATTCAATAATCAAGATTTTATCAATGATGTTACTCAAAGAAACTCGAAGAAAAAATTTACGACGCATTTCGTTGATGAGGAGAGAAGTAAAATTAATTGAATTGATTGAGAATGGGTCTTCTAAGGAAAAAAAAAAATATTAATGAGGACGAGAAAAGGTCGAAGACCAAATTTCAAAGTTATTCGATAATAGTACGAGTTGTTAGTAAACATTCATTCCTATTGGTTATGACTTCAATTTGATGTATCTGTAGTTTTTGTTTACAAACACCATCAAATTTTTGAAGTTTATATATTTTATTTAGACGATTTGAAGATAAACGTAGCTAATTTACTTTTATTATAATGATTCTATTTAGTCAGATAAAGTAATTATTTAATAATACATATGCATCTGGAAAATGCGTGCAAATTTTATGCTAAGTGAATCTACTGATGGATCTTTCTTCACGTTCAAATTTTGCAATTTTTTGGAAAATTAAAATTAATCAATGAATCTATTAATTTGCCACAAGTCTTCGGCTTAATTAAAACCATCACTCATTAGAATTTGCTTCAATTTAACCGTTTGTATCATGTCTTGCCCTAGGAGATTGTGAACTCACATTGGAGATTTTCTTTTCATGCTGTACAATTGTACTTCAAGTATAATTTTGTTACCTTTCCTCTAAAATTGTTCTAGGGAATTTCACCGGTTTTTTGGATTTCAAATATTTTATTCAACAATCTTTTTGGAAAATTTCACTTTTGAAATAAAATGCTTGTACTGAAGGGATAAAGAGCTATTCAAGCGGAAATCAACCAAACTAGTCGTATAGAAAGTTGATGTGAAAAAAAGTAGTTAAAGTAAGAAGGAGGCATATGAAAAATATGGTTTAATTTCTACGTTTCTAGATCATTATTAATGTTTGTTGCCTTACTAGTCCATTGTTGTAATATCCAATGATAGTCAGTTATTTTGTTTATTTGAACTCCGCGGGTACATTTTCTTTTTTCTTGAAAAGCAGTTGGACCTTGTTTTTTGAGTATGCAGACGCATTTTGACTCTTTTGAGTCATCTTCAGTATCTTTGATCGTGTTTTATTTCCAGTACAAGACTGACATTTTATTTCCACTCCATTATAAAACGTTCACAAACATGTAGTCTTGAGCTGCAATATGGCATTAGATATAGAGTTTTCCATTAGGAATTTAACAATTTTGTATCTTTATATGAATGCCATCTTGAACTTTTTCAATAAACTGTTAATGTTAAAACGTTAGTTAAAGTCAACATTTTATCAGAATAAAGTTTAGGAGCCAGAAACGTTTGAAAATTATTGAAAATTACTACCGAAATTGTAAGTCGGTTGTTGCAACATGAATAGCCTTTACTCCGATTTCCGGTTGCAATAATCGTCCCACCCGACAGGCAGCGCTTGCTCTAGTGGATAAGTTCAAGTTCAAATTTTCATTATTGGACATTCCGGTGCCAAAAACACGTCGTACCACTCGAAGCGAAGGAAATATCGCAGCCGTAAGTGCATCGCTTCTAAATAAGCCAAATCAGTCGTTCCCACGTTATTCTCAAGAATTGGCCATTTTTTAAACTATACTGTTGCGTATTATTGAAAAAATCTTGACTTAAATGGTTGCAGGATCAAATTGACTTAAGAACTAAAGCCACCAGATTATTCGAAACGCCTGAAATTGTATTCATAAAATATAATGCTTGCACTACATCCACAATAATTTTGAACTCAATATGACAAATATTTCTGTGTTTTATCAATGAATATAATTGTTATGTCCTCAATCGAAAACCCTTTATAATTACATGGACATGTTACTTTAAAGTAAAATTTTCACATAAAATCGATTCCAATTCTCGGTCTTCAAAATTTTGATTCAGGATTTAATGGATACCTAAATTAACAGGTATTCATTTGCCATATCTCGTTATCGTGAAATTTTCTTTAACTCGTTCTGCGCTGGTTGTCCTTTGTTGAGAAGTGTTCAACTCATGACCCCTGTTGAGTCAAATATATAACCTTAATGAGATGAAATCTGTTGCGTCGAAATATCCGTTTGTCGGTTTCAACCAGTTCAGACAGCTTCGCTTAATTTCCTACCAAATAGCATTTCCACTGGGTTAAACCCATTATCCAATTGTGTATTCCTGTATGCTAGTAAATCGACTTTAAAGTTGTTGTTGTTCTTTTTAAGAACTATTTTAGCGTTTTTAACTGCCACTTTGTCAGCATCATTCACCTGATGATGATGTGGACTACTTGTTTGTAAATTATAAGACCATTCTTTTGGAAAGGCCATAAATTTAGATGAATTTTCAAACTGCATCCCGATGTCGGTTGTAATCAATTCTGGAATTCCTTGTCTACTAATTTACATATCTTAGTTGAATTCAATTTGCATACCTCTTCCACCTCTAGAAATTGAGAGTAACAATCACCAATCACTAGATACCATCGATTGTCTAGTTTAAAAAGATCCATAGCAACCTTTTGCCTTGGAAAGGTGGAAAAAGGTGAGACAATTAGTGGTTTCAATATACTTTGAAATTTCTGGCCACACATCGTACACTGGACTCACTTTCTATAATTCCCAAATACCCTATATGGATTTTATTTTGTATGGAATTTCTTAAACCTTTGGGAACTATCATCTGATTTCCACATTAAATTAAATTTTCAATACGGTTTTTTCATCGTTAACTGATTATATATATAAGTAGATTTGCTCCAGTTTATTTTTCATTAGCCATCTTTTTATCGTATAGTGTTTTACTATTTAAGCTTCTGAGTCCATAGATTATGCTTTTAAAGTAGGTATTGTCTATATTTTGATCAGTTGTTTGTACCAATTTAAGTGTAATTCAATGCACATAGGTATCTATTTTCTCTTTCAACTCACGTGATATGTTCTCTGGTTTGATCCAAATGTTTTGCTCTAAAAATTTATAGTCTGTATTAAAAACCTCTTCACAAATAAATAGTTTTTTGGTTTATCGCACACCCGTGTTATCGCTAGCGGTTCACGTTCAATTTTAGCGTAATTATTCTTTGTTGATGAAAGATTCTAAGAAATGTGAAGGACTGGATGATCTCCATAATCTTGCAGAAACACCGCTCCCAGTCCTCTCGATGAAGCATGTTGCGAATTCCGGCCTAGCAGCATTCTCTCATTCGCAACTTCAAATTGCCTCCGAATATCTCCACCTTCTTTTGGGCACACCTACTCTTTTCTTTGCATATTTATTCTTTTTTATAATTATTTCATTTGCCTCTAATGTTTCTTTCCCTATCATATTACCTTCTTACTGTATTTTATTTTACAAAAAATAAAAATAATAACCATAATAATCTTATTTTTTCCACTAACAACATTCCATTCATTGCTCCCCATTGACAAAATTTCATTCGAAAAATTTCACGAACAAAACCTGATTCCTTCCTTCATACTAACTAATTTTATCCATTATCTCCCAATAACAAATGATATTTGTTATATTAACGAAAATTCAGTCACAAATTTCATTTCAATGCCCATTCAGAAAGGTTCGCAATTGAAGTTGCTATATGGATGAATGGGCGATCAACAGAAGGTGCCTCCGGTAGTAGCGTCGTAGATTCTCGGCCGGGGGTTCACTGGGGATCTAGGTTCAAGTTCTTCCGAACACAGGGAAACACGCTTTTTGGGATATCGGCAAAAGCAATTATTTCCATGTATATGACAATTTGCATACAACCAAACGCTATCATGTTTACGCAAATCGCCATATATGCTAAACGGAAATCGTTGCGTTTGTCGATATGGAACAAATGTGTAGTTAACGGAGTCGAAGTGTATAAAAACTTCGATTACGTTACCTCGATGCGGTAGTGGGAATTGAGGAACATAATTGCGGGATTGTTCTTTTAAGTTGGTGGGTCGATTCAGTGTTTGGTTTTGGAAAGGAGAGGAAGTTTTTTGGTGTCGTGATTGGTAATTCAAAGACAAGGGTTTTGATTGGCAGTACAGGGAAAAGAGGTTTCTGATTTGGACTTAATGATGACGAGTTTGAAGAAAAACAGAGGCGCTGTGAACTTGAGAATAAAGTTAAACTTGAAAGAAAGAAGTTCGGCAAATTAGATAATGAAATGAATTTTTGCTTGTGGCAAAAGTGGGTAAAAGTGGAGGAAGAGTGTCAAACTCGAAAGAAAGTGAATGTCTTGTGTTCTAATCCATTTGCATGGAAAATAAAAAAATAAAATAAGAGGTGTGTCATGATTATCGATGATAATCCTTTGGGTTCAGTTATACAGTGTTGACGATCTTTATGACTCCATCGTCCGAAAGGTTCTAGTCCTTGGCCTCAAGTATTAAGACGTGACAAATTTCGATGATCGTTTTGAAGTTAAAAGATGAACACTCGCTAGAATTGCGCCAATGATTTGTCCAGGACAGTGTCATTATTGAGTAATTAAGGTTGCTTGGTGTAAAATAAATTGACACCCTAAGAGAGAGAAACAAGATCCTGGAACTCGAAATATTGAAACCTTAGACCTAACTAGTGGCCGATAAGATTCAAAAATTGCATGTCATTTTCATTCATGTAAATAGTTACAAAATTACCCGTTAATGATTACTTTTCAGTACTATTGTATTAACATTGTTTTTGAATTAATTCAGTTTAAGAATGGGTTGATTTATTTTATTTAAATCCTCCAATGAATTGTTATTTTCCTTATTTACATAAATAAATCGCCCATGAGGTATTGAGAAAACCGTATTTTCCATTTCTCAAATTGACCCCCTCCCTTCCCATCTTTCCTCTTTGTGACAATTTTTTTTGTGTATGGTGGCTCAGCATGAACAGAGGGTGTCACGGAAGACCCACGACACAACTGAGTGCTAGCCGGCTTCAGTGTGCTGTCTCGGGTTATGCACCCCTCTGCTAAAACTTAATGTCTGCAACTGCGGTGAGTTCCGCGGTTGCAACAAGCATCGCATGAAATTATCGTTGATTTCACTGGATCATGCAACAGTGCATAATTTTTCCTTTACAGCATTGAAAATTTTATCTTGTACCGGCCCTCATGAGAAAATCTGGTCTTCAGTTAAACGCTTTGTGATCGGATGTAAAATATATATAAATCAATCGAAGATGTAATTTACCTAGAAGTTCACCATACCAACAAGACGTTGTGCTTTGGTTTTATTCTTGGGAGCACTCATCTCCTTGAACACCATCGTTTTATTCGGGTCCACTCGAATTCCCTCTGAAAAATAATGGATCCCGGAAATTCGATTTCTTGAGTACAAAATACGTATTCACTAACGCTTAGTGTGATTTCATTCTGTCGAATTTTTTCTAGCGCTGCATATAAGCATCAGTTATGTTAATCTTGATTGCAACTCCATATCCAAATTCCGTCCATATGAACATATATGGTTTCATAAGCGTTTTCGACATTGTTTTTTGAATATACTCAGGAGCTGAACTGATTCTAAATGGATGCCGCAAGAACTTGAAATGGTCAAAAGGTGTCAAAAACTGTTAGATCTTGAGATTCCTTTGTAAGTCTTATCTGCCAAAATCCTGCATTTGCATCCAGTTTTGACAAAAATCTTGCTCCTGATAATATTGAAAAAGAGCCATCCACAACCAGTATAGGATGAATTTGCTTTTAATATATTTGTTCAACTCTATAAGGTTGACACAAATCTTGGTTCCTTGGGTACAACAACCATGGGTGAACACCATTTTGTCGCATACTCTATTGGCGCAATCATTCCTTTCTTCACCAAATCCTGCAACTTCTCTCGTACTTTATTCTAGAGATTGAAGGGAGCGATTTTTTATTTTTTATTCCTGCTTTCAATTCGATGCCTTCAGGCTTCAGGAAAGGAACCAAGGCCATCGAAAATATCTACAAAATTAGTTAGTCAGTTTTTTTACTTAACCCCAAACACTTTTTTTGGATAAGTCCGAACTTGTGTATCTCCAGTTTACCAAAAAGAGGTGTGTGGTCTCGTTAAGCTTTAAAAATTTCTTCCGTAATATATTTGCCCCGCGGTTACAAATTAACAGTTATCTTGCCCATAATATTAACTATTTTGCAAACACCGTATAACGTTACGAAAGTCTTCAGAATTTCAAGCTTTGGAGTTATGTCTTTAACAAGATTAAATGGAACTATTAACACGCCAGTTCCTGTGTAGACTTTAAACTTTATTTGTTCATTAGATAGTCATAATTCCAATGACTGATTGTCTTGTAAATCGGCCGTACCAACAAACAGATTATCAATGCTTCTTGTAACCTCATGCACATTTTCCGTCCACTTCTACCGCATTTGCTATTTTTCGCCGGTATTTATCTCATTATGGCTTTCATACCCACATCTGGAGCATTTTCCTTTTAGTCAGACGTATTCCGTTTTTTAAACGCCTCGAATTGGCGCTCACTGCCAGTACTGCTGGTAAATGGCTCTTTTTTCTGCCTTTTAAGTTCCTCGAGCTGTCGGGAAGAATTTGTTCCTTTTCCCAAGGTAACAACCGTAACTGGTCTCCAAGTTCATCGTTCTTCATACCTACGATAAGGCCCAAAATTATTATCTCCTCTTTAAGTGAGGTCCACTCATATGTTTTGGCTAGCGTGTACAGGTCCCTTATAAATCACTTGGTGGTGTCTTTCTCCCGCCTTTTTCACGAAAATTTCACCTTTTCGAAAATAATGGTTTCTTGAGAATAAAATGATCGTTGAAATTCCGAACCACTTCCTAATATGTCCTTGGGTTTGGACCGAATGAGGCAAAGATCTCATCTGCTCGTTTTTCCAACGTGAATCAATACATTGATCATGATAGCGACTAGAGCACCCTCTACACCACTGGCTCGCTGGTACCGTTCAAAGCATTGAATCTACTTAAAACATGTGAACGGTAATAAGGCAGATTCATCTGGCGCTTTGAAAATACTTAAATTTCTCAGAATTTCTTTATAGGACGCAGTTGTATTATTATTGGCCTTTATTACTCCGCTTTACGCCATTTCTTTCAAATATAATAGTAAATATAATTATATTGAGACTTAATACCTTTGAAATGCGCTGTTGCTGCTCTATGTTACATTTCCAGTTTAAGACAGACGTTTTATTTTTACTCCATTATATAACATTCAAAACCAGATAGTCGTGAGCTACAATTTGGTATTAGATTGTATTACATGGACATTGAGCAACGATATGATATTTAGAATAAATATGAGTTACATGTATAAAAGGGTGGTCCAACCATAATGCAAGATGTTAATTGTGAGCCACACCTAACGTCAAGTTTTTCGCCCAACTTAATTTGACATTTCTTTGCTTCAGTGTTTGACAAATTTATTCATGGAGAGGTACACAACTGAGCAGCGTGTTAAGGTTTTAAGGCCTTTTACAAAAATGGCCTTGAAATCAAAATGCATTTCGTGCACTTCGTAATTTTTTTGGTCAGCATAATCGACCAAATGTGTTCTCAATCGAGAGAATTGTTCGCAAATTTCAGCAAACCGGGTCTGTAATAAATGTGAAATCACCTGTGCATGTTCGCCCGGTTCGTTCTGCGGAAAACATTGCTGTTGTTCGCTATAGTGTGAGAGAAGAGCCGTCAACCTCGACTCGTCATCATGCCCAACAATTGAACATCTCACGAACATCACTGATGCGAATTTTGAATAAAAATTTGAATTTAAACGCTTATAAGGTCCAGTTGACTCAAGAGCTGAAGTCTACTGAACATTCCAAGCGTCGGCAATTCGCCGAATTGTTGGTTGAACAGACAGAAGGGAATAGTGACTTTACAAAGAAAATCATCTTCAGTGACTAGGCACACTTCCACCTCAGTGGAATCATTAACAAGCGGAATGGCCGCATTAGGGCAAATGAGAATCCACGAGTGATGCATCCACAAAGAGTGACTTTTTGGTGCAGTTTAAAGGCTGGCGTCGTCATCAGGCCGTACTTCTTCGAAAATGAGGACGGCCAAGCAGGTACCGTGAATGGTGTTTGGTATTGCGAGATGATAATGGATTTCTTGTGGTCAGAAATCGAAGACGATATGTGGTTCCAACAGGATGGTGCCACTTGCCACACGGCTAACGAAACAGTGGCTCTTGTGCGCGGGAAATTCAATGGCCGTGTTATCTCACGTTGTAGCGATGTTAATTGGCGGACACGATCATGTGATTTGACACCGTTGGACTTCTTTCTCATGGGATATTAAAAAAAAGTGTACGTCAATAAGCCAAGAAAAATTCAAGAGCTAAAGGATGAGTTAATTCAGCACATTAACGACATTGAATCTCAATTATGTCTCCGACTCATTGATAATATGGGCCATCGGATAAAAATATGCCACCGTAGCCGTGGAGAGCATTTGACCGATATTTTGTTTTATTTATTAAAATAAAAAATGTTAACATAATTCTCTGAAAACTTGTTATTTTATTTACAACTAGCATCGTGCGTTTTGTTTTGACCACCCTTTATATAGAAAATCTCAATACTTTTGCCTGGCTGGCGATGTTGTAGTCAATTATTTTCTTTATTTGACACTGAAATTGGCTCAAAGGAGTCAAAACACATCTATTCACTCAATAAAGGCCGGCGGTTTTTCTGGAAAAAAAATTGAATGAAATTGACTTTCATTAAAATTTCGTTTTACCTCCAGACATATCAATACCGTTTTCATCAACCATCACAACCATATGTTAATTAAGTCTCATCTAAAACCTCATACTCATCAGCCAGAAATTTAATCATCCTTCTTCGATAAAGAGAAATTCTATGCCTAATTAAATCAATGCTACTAAATGTCAAGTTCTAACTTCAACCAAATGTTTTCCTTAATCCCTCATTATCATTTCTATCATTTTCAGCAAAATCACCGTCAATTATTCACCACAATCATTGATTTAATCATGGCAAACATCCTACAATCAATTTACTGCATTTTCTTCCATTTCTACGATTCAACCTCACATTCACTAAATTTAAATTGATACTAAATTATTCGCTCATTTTCCAGCACACACTCCCACTAGTCGAATTTCAATTCCTCCACCAAAAGGACACCATCGCACATCCAATTCAATTTAAAATACTCAAGCTGAATTTGGTGGAATTTCCACGCACCAAATATTCACTGAATGAGAAAACCATCAATCCTTCCCTCCCCACTTTTTATTTTCTATTGGTTTTAAGAAAATTCCTATTTCTACATGCTCCTCATCATCATTTTCCCTTTTTCTTATTTTCTAAATACATACCTCTAAGCAAGGTATCGCGCCGTAGCCCGAGAAGAAAATTAGGAAAACTTATGTGTGATGCATATTTTGAAATAACACAGATTGGAATGATTCTATGAGTTGATGAAGTACAAGTTGATCCTGCTTGGGTGTTTTTTTTGTCCGTTGGCACGAGTCGATGAAAAGTAAATAGAAAATTTATATATTCATACAGATTACAGAATAAAATAGGTACTCCCAGTTGTTGATTTTGCCGCATTAAGTGCTTATGTACATGTGTAAATGCATCTTTTCTAGGTGAAGATATTTATCTTTCGAGATAGCAAATGATATCTTTATTAATATATTTACAAGTACTATGCCAAGATATTTCCATTCCTTAGCGTACGTACTGGGCTAGTTGTGTCCTGATTTGCTTGAACTGAATACCAGACTTTTCGCATACAAGGTGACTAATGTATTTTCATTGGGGATGCATAAGACGGGTATAATTGGGAAGTGGAAAGATATCTTAGGGAATTTCAAGATGGCGAATTGAATTCGTTCCAATGAGGTTTCACATTTGGGGCTCTGGATCATACTATACATATGAGTATGTGTAAATAAATTTGTAAAAGCCTTTAAGAGGAATGGAAGCATCTTAGGATAAATTAAAAAGTACTGACCTTACCACTCAATTGTTACATTGATCCTAAGAAAATCAGATGAAAATTAGAAAGGAGCAGTACATGCCTCTAGACGATTTAGATCCTTTTTATCTAACATTCCAGTGAATTATGTATGATGGTCTTCTGAGATGCACTGACTTTGAATTTGAAAAGATTACATCCCAATCATTAAGATAATCCTCTATATCAGGATTTGGTGCTTTTGCGAGCCTATTGTTTATAACTTTTATAGAGTTTTTCCCTAATTTTCCAAATAAACATTGAATTTGGCAGCAATTTGTTAAATTTGCCCTTTAGTCACCAGACAATCCAGTTATGATGGATGCTTATTTAATATCAATTAGCAATCATAAGATCCAGAAGTATAATGACCATAATACCTTCTAGAGTACCCTCGGCTCATAAAATCAGACGCTTTAGCAATTTCCACCGCCACATTAAAAAACTTAAATAATTTTCTATTGGGACATTTTCAAAAATATTTCATCTTGGGCTCTTTCTTTCCCAACAATGCACCTCTATACCTTAAAGTTCTTGTCACCATTTCTCATTTTGCTTTTAGCATAAATTTAAGGAATTTAGGTGAGTTTGCCGGATTCCTTGCCAAATTTATAGCGTAGCTAATAAATTTCATGAAGATTATCTGTGCACAAGTGCAATTTCTAATTGCGTGTACACACTTCTATTTGTATCAATCGCAGCGGATACACATATGATTCTTACGAATGGTTTCATGCTCTCAAAATCATTCAGATTGCAAGTTGCGTGTAAGTAGAATTAATTGCTAAGAAAATATTTTAAGTAGATAAATTTTCTGGATATTTGGATCGGAAAGTATTAAGTTGGAGTTTTCGCTTGACGAGATGATAATGGTTGGAAATTTGTTCGTTCGGGAAGTAATGATAATGATACACATTAAGTCGAGTAGAGAAAGAAAGGAAATGATAACTTGAGTAAAATATACATTTTAATTTCACGGCCGGTACAGAGCCCAAACAAGGCCCAAATCATAATGAGAGGTGAATGTTTTACTAATCACGAAAAGAGCTGTAATAAAGTCAGCTTCCAGGTTATTTGACCCAAACTAGATGTAAAAAAACCTCATCAACGATTAAACCACCCAAAACGGAGCTTAAAAGTGCTCAAACAGGGCTCAAATTATTTACATAAAATATACCAATCAGAACTCAAAATGAGCTTAATTTACAATAAAATTGACCCAAATGTGGCCTAAATTTCGACAAATACAGGGTGGGCCATAGAGTAGTTTCTTTTTAAATCACATGTTATTTTGACACTGACAGCTGTTTCCCACTCAAAATTATGTCAGTGAGTCAGTATTAACCTTTTCCGGAACAGAATGATTCGATTTACGTGTGAAAAATTGAAATCTTGTTTCCAAAGCGAGTGCTGTGTTGCTCAAACAGTCCATTTTTTGAAAAAAACTTTTGGCCGAAATTAGGCTACTGTGCGCCTACTGTACGCAAAGTTGTGAAGAAAGTTCATGAGACAGGCATGTTAGTGGACAATACTCACGGTCCCCGTACACGTATGGTGTGAACGTCGGAGAATGTGGCTGCTGCAGCCGAGGGTGTGCGATCCAATCCAAGAAAATCAACTCGCCACCGATCGCAGCAACGCATCATTAGTCGCACGACTCTGAGAATAATTTTGCACAAAGACCTCGGACTAATTGCTTACTAGATCCAAATAACTCAAGAATTGAAGCCAAATAACCATCCACTTCGTTATCGTTTCGCAGTTTGGTTATAAAAGCAGCTCAAACTGGATGCCGATTTTTCTCAAAAAAACATCTTTTCTGTTGAGGCACATTTTCATCTCGGCAGCTATGTGAACAAACAAAATTCGCGTTTGGGGCTCGGAAAATCCACAAGTGATTGTCAAGAAGCCAATGCATCCTCAGCGAGTGTCAGTGTGGAGCGGCAGCATCATTGGACCGTTTTTCTTTGAAAATGAGGCTAGAAATGCTGTTTCGGTCAACGGGGAGCCCTACAGATGCATGATAACCAACTTTTTGTGACCGAAGATTGAGGACTTGAACTTTATTGACCTTTGGTTTCAACAGGATGGTGCGCTATTCTATACACCTCATCAAACAATCGATCTTTTGCGCACAAAATTCGGTAATCGTGCAATCAGCCGCCTTGGCGATGCCAATTGGTCGCCTCGAAGCTGCCATTTAAAGCCGTTGGACTTCTTTTTATGGGGCGCTGTGAAAGGTCAATGTTATGTGGAAAATCCATCAGCAATTCAAGCACTGAAACTGAATATTCAACAAACCATTGCTCAGATAGGGCCCGAACCCATCAATAATGTCTTGGAAAATTGGGCTGAGACGATGGCCTATTGTCACCACAGCCGTGGCAGCCATATGAATGAAATTGTATTTCATGACTAATGGGAAGGTTTGTTCTTGCAAATAAAGCCAAAATATAACAAAAAAATTTTCATTTTATTGCATTTTTAAAAAGAAACTTGTATTTGGACCACCCTATATATGACCAAATTGGCCTAAACTGAGTTTAATTTATTATACAAGATCAAAAATAGTTCCGGAAAGAGCCAAAATAAGGCCAAAGCAAAGTCCAAATAGAGCTTAAACAAGGCCAAACAAGGGTTTAAACAAACTCCGAAGTGGGCTAAACAAGGCTCAAAAATGCCCTGAACAAGGCTCAAGCAGATATAATCAAGGTTAAAATAGAGCATAAATAAGGCTTATATAATCACTTTTTTATAAAAAAGTTCTTTATTTTTAAGCATGTGCACAAAATAATAGTTATATATACTCAAAGCTTGATCGAAGACTTGTATTTTGAAAGTTATTTAAAAATAAAAACCTTCTGGCTTATTTTAAAAATTGTATGGAAACGCGAATATTAGTATCCTTTTTAGCCAAGTTTAATTAAATTTCGATGCACTATGGTACTTAAACTATGAGTTTGTTTAAAATCAAAATACTTTGACCAATGTTCACTATTGAATAACAAGATTTAAGACAGTTACTACATATTTTTTTCTCGACGCGCGGGCATCCTTGAATACGGACAAAAAGGTTTTTGTTAAATTAAAAATCACATGTCCACAAATAATAAGTGAAATGTTAAAATATTTTGTTTTGGGTAAATTGAACTTATATCATTGATGTTCTGCTCTCATTGTCAGTGGCAGTCGGAATTGAGATATGCGATCAGCTTCCAATTGTTCTATCCTCCAATGATAGATGGCTGATGAATGTTGTGGTTGGTTGCTGACGGCAAGTGCACACCCAAACTGCTCCAGATACTAGAACAATCGAGACCAAGAAAACACCTGCTCCAATGGATATGTTGGAATTTGGACTATCAGCTTGACCTTCAAGTACGTCTTCCAGTTTGCGTTTCAACTGCTGAATCTGGGACTCCTCAGGTTCTAACAGTGGTACCAATCTTTTCACTGGGAGTGCAGTCAAAGTTGTGCTTATATCGTGATTGTTTACAATAGTTGCCTCTCCACTTGTTGTGATTGCACCCCTTATCGAAAAATTGGCAGTATCCACAGTACAGCCGTCAAAATTGACAAGATTTACTACGCTGGACAGCTTTGCTTCGGTATTGTCGCATTGTATCTTCACAGAATATTTTCCTTTGACGTAAAGGACTCCAAGATTTGAACTCAATTGTAAGAAACGAGCGTTTTCAATGATGTTGCGTCTGTTACACCATTGGTCAGGTATGCTTACGTTTGATGCTATTTTGCTTGCATATCATGATACTTTCATAATCTGTACTACATCGTAACAGTTTGGTAAAAATTAAATGGACTGTCCGGGGTAAAATACTTTTCATTGTCAGTGCTAGTAGCTGTGAGCTAAACTGGTTGACCGTTCTCGAATAGGTACGTCCACCAATGGGAATTTAGACAGTTACAGTTTTATAAACGAGTGGAATAACTTGTCCTTCCTTCACATTTATGACAATTGGGTTGACATTGATGATTAACTTGCCTTCTTTTACAGTTGGGATCCTAAGATCGGGTATGTGACCTTAGCAACAAACTTTCTTAGCTCATCAATGTGGACTAAATTTTTCACTCTTGATTCTTGTCTGTTATTTCTATAATCGGAGACTTGAGACTCTCAGCGCATTCATCTATTTGTTACTGCAAAGCAATTTCTTGTTGTTGCCGAACCACTTTTTACAACCGGTCTTCAATTTGGTGGTATTCTAAATTTGTTATATTTAGCATCATCCCCGTAATTTTCGTAGTGTTTTCCTTGATAGAATTGACTTTATTATGCAATTGAAGGTCCTTGTATCCGAGGTACGTTAGTGCACCAGTCATCAATAACTGAAGGATATATTTAGCACACCACTTAAAAACCTCCTCTGCTACCCCTGATGCCAGTGCTACAGCCCATCGTTTGAAATATTTTTTACTATATGATTGGAGCTTTATGCGGAGGTTGCCAAATTTGTCTTCAATGTTAATTTTATGCGTGTCACAATAATTTCTCAGCTGGTCTCCAATAAAGGTTTCGGAACAGAAGTCACTAAATTCTTTAACTTTTTCTACGATGTATTGTAATTCTCGTGATATATTCGAAGATGTATTTACTTGAAAATTTAAATCCAATCCTTTGATTTGCATCTCGTGTAGTTTGATATACATCGTTTGATTCAAGACCTCGATATGTAGTGCATTTTCAGCAATTGTATTGGCCGTAATTGTTAAGCAGCAAAGTACCAAGAGATTTGAAAGCACGCTGCTTTAATTGCGTGATCTTGTATTATATCTATGTCGCTCCGGGCTAGTTTCAGGGAATACATTTTCCTTGGTGAAGGAGCTCATTGCCTGCATTTTCTCAGGGTGTAGGCTCGCCATACAGTTCTTGGACGTAACTTTGGTATCTTGGTTTATTCTCTTTACATCGGAATCTCCTTCACGTAGCAAAGGGACTAAACTATGCACCGCTCGATAAATATAGTTTCTTGTAGGAGTCTTGAGGCCCACCCGGCGAACTACTCTTTTAGCGTCTAGATAAATTTCTTTTGCTTTTCACACTATAGTGGTGCATTTCCAGATTCTTTTATTAGAATCAAATCTCCTTCGTGTAGCTGTCGGCAAGGTCGTTTCCGTTTTTAGGGGTTTTTTGGGGATAACTAAGGTATTCGTTTTGAAATTTTTCCCAAAAAACACGCTGTAGATCCTAAACTTGAAGCCCAACGCAATAAGGTTTCGCTGCACTATGAAATGTGCAGGACTCAAACACTCAAGGCAGTCACTATCTACTTGTATAGGGTAGAATGGGCGGCTGTATAATATTGCTTCTCAAGCACAAACGGCTGTATAAAACTGTTCATATATCAAATTGTTAACTGAGGGTATCCATTTAATAAATTTTTTCAGGCTTCCCACAGTTGCTTCGAACAATCCACCGAAATGGCTTGCTCCCAGTGGATTATGAAGCCACGTTATTTTTTTAGGGGCTAGTTTCTCCTCAGACCTTGCTGCTATTTTTCTCCATGTCTCAGCAAGAACCTTCGCCACACCGGTTAGGTTGGCGGCGTTACCGGATCGCACAATATCTGGTTGGCCCCGTGTGCTTACAAATCGGCTGAATGCTGACAGGAGTGTATTCGTTGCTAAGGTCTGAGCATAACTCTAGGTGAATAAATTTTGTAGCCATACAAACGAAAACAACGATATAAGCCTTCATAGGCTTAGCGAATTTCAGTGGGCTCGACTTTGATTGGAAAGGCCCGCAAAGATCGGTTCCTACATTTTGGATTGTTTATGATGGTGTCACTTTTTCAAGATGTAAACTTCACATTGGAGGTTCTTTTGCTTTTGCCCTCAATGTGGTACACAATATACATGCCGTTAAAGTTTTCTTCACTTGCAGTTGCAAAGCAGGTATATGAAATGTTTCACGGATTCCGGTAACAGTGATGCTATTTCCGCAGTGATTGTAGTCAAGATGCACTTGCCTGATTAACAAATCTACTAAATGGCAATAACCAAGAATTATAGGATGCTTCTGCTGATATGATAGATTTGCATGCTCAAATCTGCCTCTCGCGCGGAGTACACCACTTTCCCTATCAATGAAGGGTTGCAGAAATGGCAGCTGATGTCTATCCTCCACAGGCTTTCCTTTGCGAATTTCATAGATTTGCTTACAAAATTGTACGTGTTGTTGGCATCTGATAATGGAATTTTCGGCCTACCGCAGAAAGAACGCCTTTGGTTTTATGTCTCCAGCGCAAGCATCTTGCAACCGAGCTTAAAAGTCTTCAACATGATGAAAATCTTTCGATGAAATTCGCGTCTATCTGATATTCTTCTATGGATTCGACAGCAATATATTATTATCAATGTCTTTTCTGCCACGAACCTAATGAAGGGCTACTGATGAGTCGATGTATGCTCTGAAGATCAACGGTATGTTGTCAAATCTTTTCTTAACTTCAATATAAAGTTTGGTAAGTAGAAGAATGCTCTCGAGCTCCATTTTTGGAATACTATTTTCTTTCGATTCTTTGTTGGTTTTCGTTTTGAGTGGCGTGACCCTGCCTTTTGCTGCGATCCATCGCACTATGTACCCTTCACTACTGGCCTGCCTATTATATATAACTGCTGCATATCCGCCTCCGGATGCATCACTAAATCCAATTAATTGCATTGCATTCGTTGCGTATTGAAGGCAATATAGGAATCTTAGGGAAGAGTTACCCAAAACATGAAGTCTAAAAGAAAGTAGTGAAAAAAAACAAAATCATACGGTACAAGGGAATCTTGTTCTCAATACCTGCGCACTATTCTGATAAAAAAAAAAGGCCAATATACGTTATCATTCATTGGCTGCAGAAAGATAGACCACTTGGTCAGCTCGAATAGTAGTTTTCGATGTTTTTTTGTTGCTGTTGTAAAATGCAACTTTGTTTTGAACAAAGGTTACAATCGAATCATTCAAAGTATTGCTCGTTGTCAGCTAGAACTTTTTCCCATGTCTTTGGCAGAGCTCGTTTACCATTACAATAAAGGTGTTCATCTTTTGAGGCTATCCACAAACCAAGCCATTTTTTGATGTCTTTATATGAGTGGACCTGCTGATCAACCAGAGCATATGCCATCGAGCAGAACAAGTAATAATTAGACGGTGCAATATATGGGGAATGTGGTGGGTGAGGAAGAACTTCCCATTCGAGCGCTTCCAGGTACGTTATAACGGGTTCGGCCGAATATTGTAATGTTTTAGGATCACTTTTTGTGCTTCAGCTCATAATGTGACCATTTTCCACGCAGTGCTCAGTTTATTCACATCAATTGAAGTCGAGAACATTCTTCAGTAATGATTTTCTTCAGTTTCTACAGCTCATAGTAAGTAAAACCGACCTGGTACCACCGAATACAAAGCATAACCTTCCACATATCGACATTACCATCTTTGACGTGACGGAACCAATCACGCTACATTGTTCCAATTAGAGCAGCATCTCTGTAAGATTTTTAGAGCACTCGATGCGCTTCAATCGCCGTTTTCTTTAAATGAAAGGAGAAAACCAACACTTCCCGTAAGTGATGAGTATTTGGCACAAAATAAGTCAAAGAACCAAAAGTATATGACCCAAAACAAAACCACTAATGTGTAAAAATGGTTTGTTTACCATGTGTATCAGCTAGTTCATGACGTTTTGGATATGTAAAAATTGACCAGCACTTATTGCTGGAGCTATATGTTTACAAACAGCGGGAACTTAGTTGAACTCCTCCGAAACGGCTCGCCCGATTTTCGTGAATTTTAGCGTGCAAATCGGCTAGGGTGGAGAATCGGACAACATATATTTTTCATCGCCCTAAATGTTAAGGGTGGTCCACCCTTAAATTTTTTTTTATTTTCTTGAAAAAAATTTTTGTTATTTTTTTATGATACAGCATACAAAAAAAAAATAAAACCCTAAATTTTCACCCCTCTGCAATCAACCCCTATTTTTTATTTGTCTATTAAAAACTTTAATTTTTTTGCAAGAATTTTTTTTTTATTCTATAATGACTTAGAATAACAAATATCATATTACTCTAAATTTTTCACCCCTCTACAATCAACCCCTATTTTTAATTTGTTAATTATAAACTCTAATTTTTTTAACAAGAATTTTTTCCAGATGGCAATCGAATATAATAATTGGAGTACGATAATTTCTTATTCAGAGTTTGTAATTTCAAGTTCCTTTAATTAAGATTTTTGTTCAATTCAATCTGATCTCCCGCCCTCGCCGGTCGACAACTGATCAACTATCAATCGATCAGTTATCCCCGCCAGGTGTCACCACTGATCCAGCAAACATCACGGAGTAGGGATGAGGATGAAGCCGAAAATGTACAAAGCGTTTTCCTAAAGATTTCACTAACGATAAAATGGCGGACAATCTTTCGTTAAAACTATCAGCGACGGAGACATACATTGACAATCGTTAGGTGGGTACCATATTCATCTCTGCTGAGCAAAACATGCAATCCTCATATTAATGTTGAGTCATGCAGTTCGTTGAATAGTATCAAATATATTTGCAATTATGTGAACAAAGGAAGTGGTATGGCTGTATTTAGAATTGAAAATACTAATGTACATTCTCCTCCATTGAATCAAAATGATGAAATTATGAATTACTAATTTGGCCGTAATATCAGTTCCAATGATGCTGTCTGGCGTATTTTCGGCTTCCCAATTCATAAACGGGATCCAGCAGTTATCCATTTAGCTGTCCATCTTGAAAATGGCCAGCGCGTATATTTCACGAACGATACAGCGCTTGATCGTGCTATAAACCAATCAAAAATTACGCTCACCGAATTTTCTGGACTGTGCAATCGTGCGGATGCTTTTGGTGCCTTCGCACAAACACTGCTCTATTCTGAAGTTCCACAGTATTTGACATGAGCTCAATCGAAAAAATGAATGCCCCGCACGCAAGGGACACCAGTTGATGCGTGCCCCGGTTTATTCAAATCAAATTGTTTGGGTCGTGTATATACAGTCAATCCAAGGCAGACTGAGTGCTTTTATCTGCGACTGTTGTTGGTTCATGTCACCGGACCATTGTCATTTCAAGAAATACGTAAGGTAGATGGACAACAGTATCCTACGTATAAAGATGCATGCCTTGCTCTAAACTTGCTAGAAAACGACAATCATTGGGACAGTATGCTTGCTAAAGCAGCATTAAACTGCACAGGAACACAAATTCGTCTACTATTTGCTATAGTACTGACTACATGTTTCCCGGCCCGAGCGCGAGATAACCACAAACATTCAATGACTGATGATATATTGTATCGACATCGTACAAGGTGCAACGATGTAACGATATCATTCAGTGATGCAATGTACAATGAAGCATTGATTTTTATCGAGGATCTTTGCATTGCTATTGCGAATTTACCAATCAGTCATTTCGGTATGAGCTCACCGAATCGAGGTGCATCTGATTTACTCAACACAAATATGAATCGTGAACTACAGTACGATACTGTAGAAATGGCAGGCATTGTTAGTCACAATGTTCCACTACTAAATTATGAGCATCATGCTGGCAATTTCGGCAGGAGGAGGATTCCTTTTTTTTGGATTCACCAGGTGAAACTGGCAAAACATTCCTTATTTCGCTACTTCTTGCCGAGATACGATCAGAAAACGGCATCGCATTGGCTGTTGCATCTTCTGACATTGCAGCAACTTTATTAGGTGGAGGCAGAGTAGCTCATTCAGCATTTAAGCTGCCGTTGAACATTCAAAATAATCCCGATGCAGTGCGCAACATAAAAAAACAACCATCTATGGCCACAGTGCTGAAACAATGTAAAATTATTGTCTGGGATGAATGCACTATGGCATACAAACATTCGCTTGAGGCATTGGATAGGACACTAAAGGATATATAAAACAACGATCAACTATTTGGCGGCACTTTGTTACTCCTTTCAAGTGATTTCAGACAAACACTTCCCATTTTTCCACGTTTAACGTATGCTGATGAAATCAACGTTTGCTTAAAATCATTGCAACTATGGCGTAATGTTGAAAAAGTACAACTGACGGTGAACATGCGCGTTCAAATGCTTTTGGATCCATCCACCGAAACTTTCTCTAAACAACAGTTAGATATTGGCGATGGGAAAGTTACTGTACATGAAAGTACTGGATGCATAAAATTACAGACGGACTTCTGCACAATCATCGACCCGCAAAAACCTCTTATCGATCACATATTTCTCGACGTACACACACAATATGCAAATCATAAGTTACTGGCAGAAAGAGCGATTTTGGCAGCTAAAAATGTGGACGTCAATGGGTTAAATTTAAAGATACAATAGTTGTTGCCTGGGGACTTGGTGTCATACAAATCTATCGATGCAGTTTGTGATACCAACGAGACTGTGAAGTTCCCAATTGAGTTTTTAAATTCATTGGATTTGCCAGGGATGCCACCACACCATTAACAATTGAAGGTTGGATCTCCGATTATTCTGCTTCGTAACTTAAACCCACCACCGCTGTGTTATGACACACGATTAGTCATTAAAAAATTAATGAAAAACGTTGTTGAAGCCATCATCTTGAATAGCAAGTTTCCAGGCGAAAATGTGTTACTGCCACGAATCTCTATGATTCTTACAGATGTGCCAATTGAATTCAAACGCACTCAACTCCCAATTAGATTGGCATTCGCTATGACGACCAAATAGGGCCAGACATTGTCTGTATGTGGCTTAGAATTGGAAACACCATGCTTTTCCCATGGACAACTATATGTGGCATGTTCTCGCGTGGGAAAACGGACTAACCAAGACGGTCTAATCAAGAATATTGTACACTCTATTGCGCTGAGAGATTAATTTTTTATTTTTTTTCAACTGCCATAATTGATAATAAAAATATGAACAATTATTTTTGATTTTTAGATAGCTATCAAGAATTGTAACTTAATACATATTCGTTACTTTGATAAAGATTAATTTATTAATCTAAATAAAGCATACTTTTATTGTTTATAACGCTTTCCATTATAAGTACATCCCCGCACACTTATAGTAGATAGTTATTTTTATTGAACTAAAAAATGTTTCCTAGAAATAATATACATACATGGCAAAACAACGTTTGCCGGGTCAGCTAGTATTCAAATAGATTCGAACCCCTTTTGGATGTAACTCAATGTTTTTTTTAATTTTTTTCTTGCAATTGCCATAGCAACATTTTAGTCGTCTTGAAAATAATCAACTTACACCTGTACAAACCTTAAGATTCTACATAGGTATTACCTCTGTCGCCAAGTATATAACCAGCAAAAACGTCTGCCCCTACATTCCATCAGGAAACCTGGTTATTCAACTATACTAGCATAGAAGTTATAAAGTAATTTTACATTCTTCATATAAAAAAGAGCATGCGCTATATAATATAGTGCGTAGCTCTTTTCAGATTTTGTATACTTTTTGCTTGGAATTCCCACATGAAATGCACAATTTGATGATTTTTTTCATGGAATTCTAAGAATTTTGCTTTCACGTAGGTACGTGTTAAACTTGACAATAAAAACTGCTATCTCTGCCTTCCTCCTTTCTATTTTCCTCTACAAAAAAATTATCTAAAACTTCATAAAATCTTAAGCCTTATGACGACAAAATTCAGAATAGTCAAAATGTCTACGAGTCTCAATATTTGCCGAGCTTTTTATCGTGGGAAATTCCAAATCCTATTTAGTCATACGGCAAGATAGTGTGTGCCAAACATGCATGTAGATACATGTACTCCTACATAGCTTAGTTGAAGTTTTCACTTGAGATACTGATGACAATTTTAGGATCACCAAGACCGCAAAAGAAAAAAAATTTGCGGAAAATGCTTTCTATTCTTGATAGCTCCAAACATACGCAAACATCAATGACAAACTTAATCGCGACAACCTCGAGAAAGAGTAACGCTAATTATAGTGTAAACTTAAACGCAATCTTACATACGAATAAAATTTAGATACTTCAACAAGGCTTAGTAGAGTCTTGTCTATACTATTTTCAGGAATAGTCGAACGAATGTTTTGTTTTTGTTAGGAATAAAATTATAGTTTTGTTCCGCAACTACTAGTTTAGATCTTGGACGTTGCCTTTATTTTCTCTTAAAGCTACAATTCTCAGAAACAGGATCTATTTTTGTCGTGCTATCACGACATTCCAGACGAAATAAGATAGTCAGAAAATAGAACTTGATGTATTACGAAATTTCTTGGTAGTGATGCATTTGGACGTTATACGATTTCCATCCGCATCTCAATAGATACAAAAAATATGCCTAATGATGCAGATACAAAAATATTCTAGAAGATCGATTTCTACACAAATGTATCTATCTAAATTTCAATGCATTAATTGATTCTATTTTGACAAAATCAAAATAGATTGATTGTAGTTTGCAAGTTTCGTTGCTAGGCTGCGGTGACAAATAAATAGTTTGGTGCATCTGTAAGATTGATTTGTTGCGTATAGAGAGAAGTCGACAGATAGATGCATCCAAATGCAGCAGATTGGCTTCAAATTAAATGCCTGATAGATGCTTAAATCTGAAAATGGACTTCGGGCTGCGGTAAGTTCTAGATTTAAACAATATTGTGGGTAGTATGTTCCAAGTTTGCATGGACTGATTTATTGAAGCTTGAGCTTTGTCAACATTTTGCACCTTGGGAGAGATACTGAACTGAGTGGGCTGAATATTTGTCACATCCGCCGAAAATTAATAGATTTTACACTTGACTGACTACAGTGCGGAAATTGCAGATGCAGAGGCTTTTTGTGTTGATATTACTCTGCTGTAGGTGTACACGCAGGATTTTATGATTCATTACTGATGGAGAAAGCTTAATTTTTTATTTTTCATGAATATGAAAGAAAGAAAGTAGAACCGAAAGGCTCTAAGATCTTTAGAAAGCTCAAAAATTTAAGTTTCATTTTGGAATATTGAATTGAAAATTTTAGCATTAGATCCACAATCTTTTGTAAAGACATAATATTGGTTTTTTTTTAAAAATAGGAAAAATTATAAAAGCAGCAGAGGCGTTTGAATTTCTCTTCTTTTGAGATAAATATTCAATGTACAATTCGAAATGATTTTCTTCTATCGAATTTTTTCCTTTAATTTACATAGCTTATTCATTTATTTCATCAAAACGCCTTTCAATCATCATTTGACATTTGTCTTTATCGTTCTTTTCATTCCCATTGAAATTTTTTCCTCCATGAAAATCGCCTCCCAATAATAATTTCACTCATCTGTTGCCAATTTATAATGCCTAAATGATCAAAAAGAACGATTTTAATGAATGGAGAATTTGAGCTCTGTAATGAGCACATAGATACATATAATTAATACAAATACAATATTATTGCTTTTTGTATCCTGTTGGCTACAATTACAAAATCGTCTATTTTTTTGTTTTCCTTTATTTTAATTGCTTGGTTGTTTGTTTGTTTGATTTTAATGAGATTTGATAACATCGTTAAGCTTGAAAATTCGATTATATGAGTATGTAAAGTTTTTCTTTTGCTTTTTGTTTGTAAAATGGCTTATGGGTGGATTTTAATGATTATCCTGCTGTATCGAATTTGTTTTGTGCTTTGTTAAAAAGAAGAGGATATGTTGATGTCTCGTGTTTTACTTTGGGTTAGCAGAGTTCAAAGGAAGGGAAGAATGTTTGGGTTAAATTTTTCATGAAATTTGTAGGAAGCTTTCCTAGTATACAGGATTTTTTTCCTGGGCTATCTGTTTACAGAGAAACATATTTTCTGATGTATACCCAACAATTTTTTAGATGGTTCGACTCGTATGATACTATAGTTTCAATTTATACTGAATGGAGTTGATAAATATGAGTTTAATATAATGAAACAAGCTGAGTAGAAAAGAGTATGCTCGCACCAGGAGGGTTTTGTATTCAACCTATGAAACACAGATACTAATGTTACATAATTAACCAATAAACTCAAAAATCACTTCGTTGATGTGTATACTAACCCTAGAAAGATAAATGTACTTTATAGTATGTTAAAGATAACCATTCGTCATTTCGACGTGCAGCCGTTTTAGATGTCGTGTCTTTGATTAAAATTTGCGGACTGTTAATTTTTCTACAAAGTTTCTTTGTTGATAAAATTGGGGTATTGAAAAAAGAGAACCCTAAAGTTTCATTCAAGAATTATCATGAAAAAATCAAAATTAATAAAAAAAAGTCATTTCGTGCTTTTAAAACCGAAAAAAAATCTACAAACTCGTCTTTCAACTTATCATTAACAGGAGATAACATTAAACATTTCTTCTTCGTAGCACAACAGCCCCTCTCGGGCATTTGCTTCCTGCAACAAGCGTCTCCAACTGTCTCGGCTCATTGATCGCGTTTTTCAATTTTGAAATCAGAGCAGCGATAAACTGTCTTCGTCGACAGAGTCAGACCAGCGTTTCCTTGGTTTCTCCACTGGTCTCTACCCTTCAGTTTTCCCAAAGAATAGCTCATGGGTATCCGTTGTGAGTCCATACTTTTCATGTGACCAGCCCTTTGTACCTTCTAAAGTCTTACAATCGTTAAGACTTTTGGCACGACAAAAAACGTATAGCTTTCCTCCGAGTATAGTGGAGCCCACTTAAGTGCAACACGCATAAACGCAAATTCTGTTTAGATGCACGCATTTTCTAAGGCACATGCCTTTTTCTTAGAATTTGTTCAAAAATATATAGCTGATAACTGCAAGACGATTAAATGGAAAATACTTATTAGTGCAAAAGAAATTTGAGGAGATTAAGGGTTCGGCCACATTGCGATTTTTCTGCCGTAACCAGCGATTTTTAGACGCAAATACGAACACACTACGACAAGATTTCCAAAGGAACTTCAGGCGTGCGCAGAACTAATATGCTCATTTGAAGGTATGTCTTTGCCAGGAACACATGCGCTAACTCATTTGTGCGCTATGCAAGAAACTTCCGTGCACATCAGCGTCAAATGTCCAAATGATGTGCGCCTGCGCGAGTAGCACAAAAACTACCTACTGAACTGGTTTTAGGAAAAATCGCAAATTCCTGCGACTGCCGACCTGGACAAAATTGTCGAAAATCGCAGTGTGCGGGCTTCCATTTAACCATGTGTAACTTGCGACAGAAGTGCGGCTAAATAGTCGTAGTCTGATGCATCTCTAAAGGGCACGTCGTGTGCTTAGACATGGTTAAATACAAGCCCATGTTCAGGTTTTACACATGCATGCATTTTTGTTTATTTACTGAATTTTCTTGCTTTCTTTGGATCTGCTTATTCTCTAATTTTGCGACGCATTTACATATTCAAATCTATTGTATAACATATTGGTGAAGGGTCGTATCAGTGCCGTTGGTGTTTTCAAAGGTGTATTTACAGTAATACGTTTATTTGCCTCATGAGTTCCTTTAGGGTTTTTTTCTCGTATATACGAGGTCTGTTCAAAAAGTACCCAGAATTTTCGTTTTTTCAAAAAAATATTTATTTATTCGTCCACATCAATGTGGTCCCCTTCAAAGTAGTCCCCCCCCCCAGATATAATACACTTATGCCAGAGTTTTTTCCAGTCTTTGAAGAACTTTTGATATTCACTTCTTGGTATGTCCTTGAGCACTCTCAGCGATTCGGCCTTTATTTCTTCAATCGAGGAAAAACGCCGACCTTTCATGGGTCTCTTCAACTTTGGGAACAGGAAAAAGTCACACGGAGCCATATCTGGTGAATATGGAGGTTGTGGCATGACTACGGCATTGTTTTTGGCCAAAAAATTACGAACAAGCAACTAGGAGTGAGCAGGTGCGTTATCGTGGTGCAAAAGCCATAAATTCTTTTTCCATAGATCGGGGCGTTTTTTTCGGATTGCTTCACGCAAACGTCACATAACTTCAAGGTAATACTCCTTATTAACCGTACGACCATGTGGTAAGAACTCTTGATGCACTTTGCCATTATAATCGAAGAAAACAATAAGCAAAATTTTGACATTTGATCGAACTTGACGTGCTTTTTTCGCTCTTGGTGACATTGAATGCTTTCAGGTGGACGATTGTGCTTTGGTTTCGACATCATAACCGTACACCCATGTTTCATCACCAGTTATGACTCTTTCAAGCAAACTTGGATCGTCGTTGACGTTATTTAACAGCTCCTGAGCAATGTTCATGCGATTCTTTTTTTGGTCAAAATTCAGCAGTTTCAGCCAAAATCGCCGAGCTCATAAAAACACGTTGAACCTTAGCGACTACTACAGGCAAAGTAAACAGTGAATATGGCTGAAAATTTTATCATACTTTAGGGGCATGTATACCAACACAAAGAAAAAAATTTTGACAATCGGACTCTCCAGACCCGCGAAATTTAAAAATTCCGGGTACTTTTTGAACAGACCTCGTGCATCAAAAAGCTATAATGGGTGTAAACTGGTATTTAGTTTGATTTGATTTGAATAACATCAATTTTTTCAAAAATTTCAGATCGTCAACAAATTAAAAAAAAATAAACTGACTTTAATGCAAAACGTAGAAATTCTTCGAAATTTAAATGAAGGCAAATCAAGGAAGGAGCTATGTTCGACGAATGGTTACCGCCCATCAATTTCATCAAGAATAGTTAAAAGAAAAGAACACTATCAGCAGCTTGAAGTCAAGAATGGTAAACTTTAAAGGAAGCGCCTACGAAAGGGAACTCATGATCAAATGGACACAGCACTGAGCTAGTGGTTTCAACAAATGAATGCCAACAATGCAATCATTATTGGCCCAATGTTAAGAGAAAATGCCATTAAATTTACTTAAATGCTTAACGTTGATGGTTTCGAGGCCACCTTTGGATGGCTTCATAGATACAAAGTATGTGAAAATGTTTCCTTTCATAAAACGAGCGGTGAAGTAGCTGAAGCTGACCATCAAGTCGGTAGCAATTAGTTGGAGAATGTTTGGCCTTTCTTGAACTCCGAATATGAAAGCAGCTGCATTTAAAATGCTGATGAATCAGCTTCATATTATAAAGCACTTTCTACAGGTACAATGGCCAATCAGAACGACAATGTTCCTGGAATGAAAATTTATAAGCAGAGGCTAACATTGCTTTTCATGTGCAATGCTGATGGATCTGACAAATATATGAGGGTGGTCCAAAAGTACCCGACCCGACAAAGAAAACAGTAAAAATATTGCGGAAATGTTTTTATTTTTCAACATATTCTCCTTTAAGCTCGATACACTTTTTCCAACGATGTTCAATAGCTTCGATACCCGCTTTATAGTAGGAACCTTCAAGCTCCTCAAAATAGCTACTAACCGCAGACTCTACCTCTTCATTGTTGGCAAATCTTTTGCCACCGAGCCATTTTTACAAATTCGGAAAAAGAAAATAATCCGAGGGAGCTAGATCTGACGAATAGGGTACGTGAGGAAGCAATTCGAACTTCAACTCATTGATTTTAGCCATTGCATTGACGCACGTGTGGACTGGTGCGTTGTCGTGATGAAACAATATCAGATGGGCCCATGTTTTTCTTGATTTCATCACTCGAACGCTGCAATAAGGCTGCATAATATGCACCGTTGATTGTTTTTCCTTTTTCGAGAAAATCAATAATTATTATTCCACGCGCATCCCAGAAAACAGATGCCATGACCTTGTGGTCTTCGCTTTCTTCGGAGTCGGTTCTCCCTTTTCAGTACACTGCTTAGACTGCTCCTTGGTCTCAGGTGTAAAATGATGGACCCATGTTTCGTCCATGGTTATGAATCGACGCAAAAACTTGGCTTTATTGCTGCAAAACATTGTCAAACACCCGATGGAAACATCTTCACGTTGCTGTTTGTGCTCCATTGTGAGCAAACGCGGCACTCATTGTGCGCACAGCTTTCTCATGTCCGAATTTTCAGTCAAAATGCAATGCATAGTTTTTTTTGAAATGCCTGCCATGTTTGAAATCTCGCGCACTTTTAGTCGACGGTCATCCAATACCATTTTGTGGATTTTCTTCACATTTTCTGACGTAGTGACCTCACTTGGTCAACCACAACAGTGTTCATCTTGGCAGCTCGTACGACCTCGCTTAAACTCAGCTACCAAATATTTGACCACTGTAAACGAAAGAGCAGACTTTCTCTGAGTAGAACGCAACACAGCTTTGATATTGGTTGAACTTAGACCTTTCAAATGAAAGTATTGTATCACATAACGATGCCCGATTTTTTCATATAATATTAAAAAATTCACTGATAGCATTCACTTTGGATGTCTGTAAAAAATTTATAATAAACGTACCGTTATAAATTTGTCACATTAAGTTGTTGAAAGGTTGTACAGTCAATCGCAGTAATTGTTTTTTAAAACGACCTGTGTTGATAAGTCAGATCGGGTATTTTGGGACTCATATTTTATTTTGTAGTATTGCTTAGACCTATAGATTTATAGCCAATTATTTTCTACCTGATCTTGGATAACACTTCTGCACAAGAATATGTTAAAAGCCTGACTAAACGGCTTCTTATTTTGTTGGCCAGATAACCAGCCGCTGAGAAGGCATTTTTGGTTTTAACACTGGTTGGAACCACAGATCTCAGGCAGTTATCCACCAACTGTAAAAGTTTGCCTTTTGAACCCCCTGGGACATGTATAAATTCATTTACTTTTTGATTAATGCCTCCAGAGAATTCGTAGTTAGTTTTCTGTCTCTAGGTTCTTTGATCGATGTAGTCAATGTTTCCTGAAGTTCTTCTTGCAATGAAATACCCTTACATGTCTCAGAAAGAGGCAAAAGCGGTTCATTACCGTCATCATCAAATCCAGCTATATCATTAGCGGTGACAGCTGATGTTAATGTGATCGACCAAAATGGATCTGAATTTGTCTGTGTCTGTGAATTAGTCAGACTGTGATGCGGATGCAAATGCTCTATAAGTGATTTAGTTTCAGTTCGAATCTCGTTTTTTTGAGGCAATTTAAATTTTTCGTCTTTCGCAAACTCTTCTTTATCTGGTTGGTATTTAGCTGGATCTCTAATATACAACAAGCATGCCGTCAAATATATCCGACGCTCAACAATGCGCTTTCTCAAGGAGCCAGCTAGTTTTTCTGCCAATGGAGTTTTTAGCTTTCCAGTTTGCGAATCATAAACCGAAGTGTTTTTTTTTTGCGATAGTCAAGTCTGTATCTTGACGACATAACACCTCCATAGTCAGTTTTACAGATTGAAATGCCTTGTCTAAGTTCGCCAAAATTGCATGTTTTTCCGCATTCAAAAAATAGTTCGGATCAGCTTCCAGGCTGAGATCGATCAAAGCTTTGCTGACACACAGCATGATTCTGGTAAATATAAAAATCACGTCTGCTAGGCTCGACCATCGAGTTTTACAATAAAGTTTGTAACTTTATATCTTTTCCAAATTCTTACTTTACGTATATTTGCAGAGTATCATTTTCAGTAGGTGATTTTTTCAAAAGTTTCACCAATTTCCTAACTTTCTCAATAATACCCGTATATTCTGCATCTAGATCTACTTCTATTCTGGACATAGAGCAATGAAAAACATCATCTTCTAAGTCTGAGCCTATCCTAGAAATTTAGTCCATTTCCAAAGGAATCTCATCGTCGTTTCCCTCATTTTCAGATTCTATCACAGGCTCCTCAACATCAGTTTGTTTTTTTTAGGGTTTTGTACTAAAATACAAAACCCTATTGCAATCACGACCTGTGTCCGTCTGTCCGTCCGTCCGTCCGTCCGTCCGTCCGTCCGTATGTCACAGCACTTTTTCTCCGAAACTGTAGAGGCTGCAGCCATGAAACTTTGTGGAAAGGTCAGAAATGGTGACCTCTTGAAAGTTTAAGGGTGAAAAAAATTTTCAAAGGGGTTTAAGGGGGGTCTCCCCATATAGGGAGTTGACCCCTCAAAAAAAAAAAATTTCACCATTGGTAGTCGAGTAGGATGTCATTGGAAAGGTCTCAATGAGATTTTGCCAAAACAGGGCTTAAAATTGCCTTATAAGTATCGAGGGGCGCAGGGGAAGGGGAAATGTATGAACTTTTCGCGTACCCCCCCTCGCGATTGGACACCTTCCATCCGAAAAATCTGAAAAAAATCATGAATGTAGGCCTTAATGAGTACAACAACAACAAATACATGAGAAGTCGAAATTCACTCAACTTTGTTAGTAATAGTATGAGTTATCGATTTTATGTTTTCTTGAATAAAATCTAAATGGTACCCTTAAATTCAATAAAACAGATGACTATTTATAAGGTTGATCTTTTCTGAAAGTTTCATAAAGATCGAATAGTATTTAACGAAGTTATAGCGATTTGAATTTCCCTGTATTGCTATGGAACAATGTGCCCTGTATTACTATGGAAACATATGGCTATGGAGCCATGTGCGCTTTTTACCGACTTAGACACTACAGCTTTGCTAGGATTTGCATGAAAATTTCAGGAATGATAGGTATCATGAGGATGAGTACATACAATTGAAACAAGTCGAAGAGGCAGGAGAGAGCTCCTAGCAAAAGGGCTTTGTAGCCATTATAGGATTCGAGAAAATAGGCCATGAATCGATGCTTACAGTACAGAGGAGTGTGGCCCCTGAAAAAAAATTCATGAAAGGTAGCCGATATGAGTATCAAATGAAAGTTCTCTATGAGAGCTTTTCAAAACAGTTCTTAAACGGACAGTTTTTTCTTCATGGGGGGCACAAGGGGGGGGGGGAATACATGAAAAATGTGTTTCCTCCCTCGCGAATGGACACCCGTGATCTGAAAAAATCTGAAAAAATTATCAAGCGAGATATTTATGGGTATAACTTTAACAAATACCTCAGAATTCAAAATTCTTTCAACTTAGTTAATAATAGTATGATCCTCGAACATGACGTGTTTCTTAATTTTATTCGTTGCTGGTTACTGCATTTTGTAAGTTGAGTACAAAACCCTTCTGACATGAGCATAGGTCTGTCTACCCAACTTGTTTATAAATAGTATCTATTATGCCAAGTTGAACTCCATGGGCATAGCAGAGCTGATGTGAAAGCGATATTAATCGACCCAACTTTTTCATCACACTTGCCCCATCCATAGTAATATTGATAATATCTTTTTCCAAAATAAGGCCAAATTCGATCAAATTTGTTTTCAAAATGCCGACACCACTTTCAGCAGGCATAATTTCAAAGACGCAAATCAGCCCCACGTTCCAAAACAGAGCATTCCCGTCCAAAAATGTGTGTACGTTTACATGCATGTATCGATTGTTCATAAGAGAAGTCCACTCATCAAATTTTAGCGTAAATTTGTGATCATTCTCCTTCAGTTGAGCCAATTCACGCATTATACTCATTTTAAAAGTCATGCCATAATTCACAACTTTAAGTTTAATTGTGGTTGTGGACGTAGGCAGTTTGTGCCCAGAAGAATTGAAGAGATCTCTCATATCTTTGGAAGTACAGGAAACACGGAAAGGCAGTCCATCTTTGGCTACCATTCTTGATATTTTTTCTCCATAAAAGTATCTTCAACCGGGAGGAAATTATCAGTAATTTTTTGCCTCTTCTTTCTTGCTGGTGGCTCTAGTGCCGACGATCTTGGTGATTCTGGACTAACATTCGACGTAGGAGTAGATGCGGGTGCTGTTACTAGTTCCATGCTTTGATTAGTAACCCCAACATTTGATGATGGTAGCGGCAACGGCAGAGGTGTTATGACATTCTTCGTTTTCGTGTCAGTTTCATGAATCGATTTTAAATGCACATCTAAGCCACGTGGAGATCGATCTTTGGTTTCGAGAATCCTCTTACAAAGTTTGCACTTAGCACTCAATCCATTTTCCGCTCTCAAAAAGTATTTCCATACTTTTGACACACTCTTATAGTTTTTATAAACTATATTCGCCGACATCGTTCGTTATTCCACTCGTAAATCACATAAGAAACTTTTTTGCATAAATAACCAAAAAAATATTCGAATGCAATCAAACTCAATCACGTTAGCTAGCAACAGCTATTAGTAAATCAAACAAATGCACTCTAATGACGCTGCGCGCTGGCTCAATTTTCGATCAATCGCACGCACGAACGAATCTGAGAGAAACCTCGCTCCGCGACCACTACCTCAGGCCACCACCTCCCGCGCCACTAAACGAGATCGATAGATTGCAATTCCGCCCGTGTCAGTCTGCGCTTCGAGTAAGACGTTTTTATGCTCAAGTGCAATCGCGTTAAACTCGCGAGATATCGCCCTTTTTACGTCCGAGATCAATTTCGCTAAAAAAGGCCAAGATCACGCGAGGACGAAATCTCGCGAGAACGAGATTGCATTCCCTATGCATAAGCCCTAAAACCCGTCTAAACATTGAGTAGTCTGGCAATATTTTTATCTGCGTCCTCCATTTTAGTCAATGGTCGAATCCCAGAGTAGAGATTGGAATTTTTTATTCCTTATAATATCAGGAACAAATAAGTTTAATTAGGCCAACAGAAGTTGATTACACAATATATTTTATAGTTTGGCTTTCTACCTGGTATTCCCTTAAAAAATCGTTGAAGTCGATTCAGGTCAGACTGAAACAATAAATTTTTATTCCCAAGCCATAAAAAAACTCACACATTAACCGAACTCTATTTATTTTTTTTAACATTTTTTGATACTTGAAGAGAAAACCATTACTCAGTACAAACTTAAACCTATTCTTTCCTTCGAAAGTTCTGAACCAAATCATTATGATTAGATCTTGCTATATAACTGAAACTCAAAATATGACATTTTTTCATATTTAATTCTATTGCAATCATTCCTAATCCATTCATTAAATGTTAAACAAATAATAACCAAATTATTTAATGTCATGACACTGAGCTTTACGAAAAAATGTTTGTTAAGATTCATGACTCATTGGTAAGATGATGAGTTAATTATATACTCATTGTGTTAATAGAATTAAAATAGCCTAGACAAATTGAGGGATCAGTGAATTCCAGTGAAGAAAGTAGAAACGGATGAGAGAGTATGGAAATTATAGAGCTAAATGTCACTTCAAGTTTATTCAGTGGATTAAACTATTAGCTCTTTGAGTACTGAATTTAATTTTTTAAATTTTATTTTTGAATAAAAATATGATCTTTTTTAAAATCTGGACAAATAAATTTGACATTTTACTTCAATATCTTATGTAAGACTGCTGGCCACCAGAGCTCTTTTTATAAAAAGGATTCAATTCAAATGAATACCAGTAAAATGTTTTTTTTTCTATTATTAGACTTTTAATTTTAGCTTTTACTTTTAGTAATTTCACTGTTATGCAGATAAAGTAAACATTATATGATGCCTACGTCTATTATTCCTATGGATTCCGTAGAAATTTCAGCTTAGTTTTGAAATTATTCTGTACCGGAATTTATTCTGCAATTATCACACTAATAAGAAATATTCTCAGTACTTGCAAGAATTACCTCAATTCTATGAATTTCTTCAAATATATATTATATACCAAAATAAGGGACTCACAAGAAATAATTGCAGGGTAGTTGTTAAAAAAAAGTAATACATATACACTCGCAATAACCATTAAACTAAACCAACATTTCATCTTTTCGCTCCTTTAATGCCTCAACTTTACTTGTATAATGGTATCCAAGTGAATAAGCTGCCACGTAATATTTTTCTCGTTACTTACATTATACCCTACACTCCTACAACTTTGGTTTAGTCTATTTTATTTTTATTTTTATTGGTGTTGATTTTTTTCTCAAACTTTATATGTATAAGTAGGACAAATATAGTATAGCAAGAAGCATGATTAAAACAATATGCGATTCACGTAAGGTTCTAGCGAAAGTGAATTACGACTACAACGATTACGTTTAAAGGATAACGTATGACTACGTGAAATGGTGTCAGGGATAGGGGTTGGCTGATATGGGCGGAAGATCTAGAGGATATGCATTTGAAAGTGGGAGCAGCTTTTGCTAATTATTTTTAGCCTTGACATTAAGACATTGGTTTATTTTTAGACGAGTAGTAATTAGTCCATTCTCACGTTTTCATTGACTGATCCAAAATTGATATTCAACATAAAAAATAAGACAAAAATATAATCTTAGTAACTTGATTGGAATGCAAAGCTCAATAAAATTTCCAAATATCGTGGAGTATTACATGGACATCTCCTTAAAATAACGGAAAATTTGTTTGTCCATATAATAAACACGTGTTATTTTTGTTGTGATTCCACTCAATTGAAATGGCTATAACTCACTCAATTATGATTCGATTTCCATGAAATTTCACCAGCATTGAGATTTTTTTTAATCTATATAATTACAAAATTTCAAGAAGTTTAAGGGTAATGTTTTGATTTTATGGGCAAAAATGTAAAATCTACATATCATACTATTCTTAACAAAGCAGAGCGAACTTCGATTTCTGAGGTATTTGCTGGCCCTGTACTCATTAAGACCCATCTTTGTGATAATTTCCAGATTTTTGGGCTCAAAGGTATCCAGTCGCGAGGGGGGACACAACATTTGAGTAAATTTTGCCACCCCCTGGATTCCCTGATGCATAAAATGACTTTTTTCTTCTAGGTTCCTAAAGTTTTTATCAAGACCTTCCATTTGATACCCTACTCGACTACCTTTGATTAAAAAAAAAATTTAGGGCTGCTTCGTTATAAGAGTGCACCCCCCTTAAAACATTTTTAAATTTTTGATTAGACCTAAACTTTTGATATCGGATCAAAACAGGGAGATGGGCTGACCCCATTGCTATTCAATTTGGCTTTAGAGTATGTCATAAGGAAGCTACCTGCCGATACATGAGGTATATTACCATATAAGTCAAGCCAAGTAGTAGCCTATGTAGGCGACATCAAAACTTTGTCACGGTCATTAACGCAAGACGTCTTAGAATGGTTAACGGTACATTTTTGACCAATATGCAGCTCGAATCTAGTCAAGACTAACTATGTAAACACACAGATAATTATTAATTTTCTTATTTTTAGGGTTTGATTACTTTTTGCTAGAAATTTTCCATTCGGGGTAGGAATAGTCACAGAAAAGGGACTAGATAAGGGTAGGAGTAGGAAGTGTTCTGCAAGGGAGAATGAAGCCCCGACGAAAAAAAAACAAAGATTTGATTTTGCAAGAGATCATCAGCATGCTGCTCGTGCTGCCAAAATTGATGAGCAAAGAGAGGTTCGCTTATCAAAACTTCATGAGAACACCCATTCTTTTAGAGTTTCGAACTCCAAAGAGTAGACTAGTCAGCACGTGGCAAGCTAGGGCAAACGAAACTGAGGAGCAAACCAGTCTGCCCTCCACGCGGGAACATGTTTGTCAGACCAGAGCTAATAATATTGAAGAACAGCGAGAAAACAGACTGGCCTAGATGCAATAAGTGGCAGGCAGCGTATTAATTTGAAGCTCACAGATCAGATAAAAAACTTGTTACCACCTGAATTACAAATCATGGACAAAGGGATAACCTTCTTCAGATGGTCCTTCAATTTCAGTAAAGGTATTAAGGTACCTCCGCAAGTTTATTGGAATTGCTTTGTTGTATCGGAAATCTCATGTGTCATCGAACGTCTTTTTGGTTTCGAAAAGAAATTAATTTCAGGTATTTTGTCTTTTATAAAATCAATTAGACTCGCTGATAAGTTAAGCCAAACAATGGCTCAAATACTAGGCTATATTATCCGCTCAAGACATGGAAGAGCTAGCGGAATAACAGCCTTTACCGTTTGATATGGCAGGACTAGTTATCCTCATCGAACCTCTGGAAAATGTTCGAGCACGAAGAGAGTTTTTGGTGAATATGGAAAATCTGAAATTTGTTTTATCCTGGCTCTTAGAAAATAAATCTTTATATAGGAACCTTTGGGCAACTTTCTCTGATGTACGCATGGACTAAGCTGGTATTGTTCAAACCTTAAATGCCGAAACTAACCAAAATTTACCAGAAGTACTGCAACTAGTGTCTTGCCAAAATGCAGATAAAAGACAATTTTTTGTTGTTTCAGAGTACAGTTGGATCTTATGAAGCTCATTCCCTCAATTAGACGATACAAAATGCACTGAATCAACTTGAGGGTCACAGTGTATTGTTATGGTAACCATCGCAAATGTTACACATTTCGAACATTGGACAAGCAACAATATAGACTTGATTCTTTTGGCTGGAGATCATTGCTACAGGGAATGCATTACTGCTGGGATTGAGCCCTCTAAACAAGAGACAAATATTGCTTTTTTGGCAATTATTTTTCGAGTCAGTTTATAATAGTCTCTTGCTAAGCGAATTGCTTCTGCTGATGGAAATGCTAGAAAAGTATGGCAGACGCTTAATAATGAAATTTTGTCATCAGGTGGGGAAAGCAAACAAAATACTGATATTAGTGCTGAAACCCTTGGGGTACATTTCAGCTCTATAAGGAAAAGATTAGCCGATGAACTTGACCAAAAATTTAAGTTAATGAATTTTAATCGATATCAGATTCCGCTTAACGTCAAATCAATTTTCCTCGAACCTACATTCGATAATGAAGCTATATCAATTATAGTTTCGCTAAAGAATTCATCTTCAGGCAGTGATGGTATTTCTGCTAGGGAACTTAAATTGATAAGAGAAATAATCACCCCACACTTAGTCCTCGAGTTCAATGAATTTATGGCATGTGGTGAGTTCCCATCGGAATTTAGGGATGCAATAGTGATTCCTGCTTTCAAATCAGGAAGTGTAAAGGAACCTTCAAATTATAGGCCTATTAGCCTCACGAACACTTTGAGCAAAGTATTTGAAATAATAATTAATATTCGGATCACTCGATTTATTAATGACTCATTAGGGTTTGATTTGAACCAGTATGGGTTTATTGAAAAAAGTAGCACAATATCTGCTACCACGGATGCCTTACACTTCATCAATAACGAACTTGATGACGGAAGATATGTTGCCGCAATATTTGTAGATCTAGCTAAAGCCTTCGATACGGTCGACCATGACATTTTGCTTTTGTGCCTAAGTGAATTGGGCATCAGAGGCCCTCCGTTGAATTTGATCGGCAACTTCCTGAGTAATAGAACTATTTCAGTTTGTGTTAATAAAGAAATTAGTTCTAAGTATAAGATTAACATAGGTGTCCCTCAAGGTTCGATACTTGGTCCAACTCTTTTCCTTTTATACATACACAACATCTATTTTTCTGGTTTGAAAGGTAAATCCATTGTATACGCTGATGATACACTGCTTCTTTATTCAGATTCATCGGCGGATGCTCTTGAACAAAGAATTAATGCTGATCTTATATCTTACGGTACTTGGTTATTAGGGAATAAACTTACTATTAATACGAGTAAAACTAAACTTATGATATTTAAACAAAAAAATAAGGTGGACATCAATTTAAATGTTAAAATCTATGAAGACAAAATTGAACGGGTTTCCTCGATCAAGTATTTAGGTGTTGAGGTAGATGAAAAGTTATCTTGGTCAAAGCATATTAGTAATTTAAAATCAAAATTAGTCTTCTGGATAAGAGTGTTCAGGAGTAGAAGCTATTTAGATATTGGTCTCAAAAGATTAATTTATAATGTTATAATGTCCACAAATAATGACTACCTTAAATTATCACTGGCGCGGACAAATAGAAGACTCCATGATCCAGTAAGGCTGGCCATGGAATCTTATAACTCATTACCAACTGAGTTGAAGAATGTCAAATCATTTCCCATGTTTAAAAAACTTTTGAAAGAATACACTGCTAAGGTTTGGATGGGTTGAACTTGCGTTTCTTTATTATATTTAGTTGAATTTCTTTACTTCTGTTTTAATTATTCAGGTCTTTAATTAGTCATCGTAGTTATTATTAACAATTTAATATCTTCCCTTATACCAGAAGCGTTCTGTTGCTGACTGGGACGTGGGATATATGTGTAAATGATTTTCAAAAATAGAATTTGAACTGGTTTAACTGGATAATTCAAATATGAGCTTCTTCTTCTTCTTTTATGTTTAACAACTAATAATCTTTATAACAAGCTTTATGTCAAGCCCTTCTATCCCATATAAGTAGTTGTACAAGTCGTTTATTAGTAAATGTAAAAAAAAGCTAACAAATAAAAAAAAATAAAATATATTTATATATATACTAATAATTTGTGATATTGTTAGTGTGGATTTGGAAAACCTTTCCTTAATCCTTTGTCCTGTCGGGAAGTGATGAACAAAGGAGGTGCTAATTGCTAGATGGTACCGGTGTTTCGCTGGTACTACATGAAGAAGCTCACTATCCATATATCTGATCCTATTGTCCATTGAAAAAATAATGGATCCATGTGGACGACGTCATAGAGTTTCCATTTACTGTATACCAAAACCTTTTCCAAAATGTAGTAAATACTTTCTTGAAAACTGCAACAAAACCGGTTCAGCTAAGTGCGAGATAAATGCGGTCAAACATACATGAACAAACATATGGGACGAAATGAGGACCTCATTTTTTTTAAGTTGGTTAAAAACCCTTGAAAGTCCCCAAACCGTTGACATCACTTAACTAGCTGATAAGCGAGTATTGGTCGTTGATATTCCTGGCTTCTTCTTTTTTCTCCACTCCACAGCTACTCTTTTTGACTTGAGAGAGTAGTGTTTTCACTCATGGCCATTGAAATATATACATTCACCTCGAACTGTGCATGCACTCGTCCCCTAATTTTGGCAGGTCTAACATCTTTGTGCATTAAAAATTTTATTATGATGCATTGCGCAATCGTAAGATGAACCTTCTTTTCACTTATTATGTGGACAACCAAAGAAATCGATTGGGTGGTTGCCTTGGTTTTAAGCCGTCTAGACTGGTTCTCCCTACTCTTCTTTCTACGACTGCAAATCTCAGGTCGACAGGGGAGGTGTTAAGTGGATAGTCCAGTCATCTCCCAAACACAAAAAAAACTGCACATCTTAAAAGCTCGTTTATATTTAAATGCGATATATATTAATCGCTAATTCTTGGGACCCTCTCTGTTGGAGGGTGCTTCGATCTGGGCGCCTTGTTTCCGCTTCCTTCAGTGAAGACAGACCTGGCGTCACTCGCTCACTCTATGCCTCTTGAGTCATTCAACGAGATACCAACTCATCGGAGGTAACTTCACTGAGACTCGATAATACCCTAAAAAAGGAGGGAAAAAACCAACTTCCTAGCGCAATAATTAATTCTCGTTAACCAGGAGCTGAAACAGGAACCAAAAGAGGTCTAATCTGCCTCAGCACTTTCCTTCTAGTTTTCGGAATGAGTTGTGCACCTACTGCTTACTACCAACACTCCCGAGCCAAACTATTCCAAAAATTGCAACAATATTCAAACTAACCTTATTTTGAGCTCTCCTCGACAGAGATGCCGGGTACACATTTTGCTAGTCGACATCCTCGCTACACGTATTCTTTTTTGTAAGGTAAGCTCTGTCAAAATTTCTAACCACTCAATTTATTACTAACCACGGTTGGATTATCGTGCTCCTTTTTTTAGTTGATTGACTTTGACACGCAGCGTGAATAACAGAACAAATTAACGGTAATTGTTCTAGGCATGCACTTTTGGTAATAAAACCATAATCTCAAGAATGAACAAGCTATCGAGAGAACTCAGTTTGACAATGTGGATCAAATGTGTAGATTACTATTCCGTTTAAATCTTATATGAGCTTCATTGAGCACAATTTTATGCTTAATGTAGCCTAGAAAGTCTCATTACAGTGTCAATTAGATGCGGAAAAAATTTTTGTAGACGTAAAACCTTGACTTGGGGTTCGTCTATCAAACAACTAAACAACTAAGAGAACTTCAAACCCCAAACAAGTCTACACAAAGTGCAAAAGGATGAATCATAAGTAACTCAGCTGAAATCAAAACGAACAGCTGCAATGTTCTCAGAAGCTATTCACAGTGCTTCCAACAACTCCTGTGACCATTTACGAAGTAACATAAGAGGTACCGGTCTTAACATATAACCAACACAAAATGGGGTACAGAAGGCAGTATGCGACCTCAAAATAAGGCTCCTGGAATAGATGAAATGTTGGCAGAACTACTTCAGAAGGGCGCTCCAATCTAAGTAATCTTCTGCATCGATTGATATGTAGAATATGGTCAGAGAAGCCATTACCAGAGGGCTAGCGAAAAAGTAAAGTAAGTCCTGAAAGGAAATAAGTTAAGGTGTGGAAATTAGAGAGGTATTGCTTTATTGTGTACGTGACATCAAGTGTTCTCCAAAATCAAACAAGGATAATTAAAGCCATACACAGTGTCCCAGGTCATGGTAAATGATGATCCAACGGATAGCTACATAATGGAATCAGAAATAAGTTTTTGGATAAACTTGCCCCCAATTCTCTTTAATATTGCGCTAAAACAAGCCATTAGAAAGATATTAGCTGAAAACTGGGGTACAATATTAATTTATTAACTTATTCTATTTAACAGGAAAAAATTCCAATAACAAAATAGATAAAATAAAAGTACAGAAAAATGAATTAAAAATTGCACAGCGCAGAAAAAAGAAATAAAAAATGCAAAAATTAGGAGAAAATAAATGAGAAAAATTACTGAGGGCTAAGAAGAAGACAGTAAACAAATCTTTTTTAAACTAAATACGAAAGGGTGAAGGGCCCAAGCTGAAAGGTGATCATGGTTACGAGGTAATCTGAGCATGGGTGAGTGAAAATAAACCAAACTACGTTCAAATGGAACATCAAAGATATTCGACGATCTTGTAGAACGCATAACGCGCCTCATAGGAACCTGGTTGACAAGGCGAGTATCGAGCAAACCACGGCAAAGCCTGTAAAGGACACATTCATCAATCAAAAATATTCGACGATCTTGTAGAACGCATAACGCGCCTCATAGGAACCTGGTTTACAAGGCGAGTATCAAGTAAACCACGGCAAAGCCTGTAAAGGACACATTCATCAATGTAGAGTCGACGCATTTCAAGCGAAGGAATATTGAGGATAGCTGAACGTGATTCATAAAAAATGTAGGGAATCTGGAATTTCAAGAAGACGACCCTGGTAAATCTTTTTTGTACAGCTTCTAGCGTGAACTTCAAACACTTCAAATGAGGCGACCAAACTGGCGAACAGTACTCAAGGATGGGACGAACCAAACTAGAATATAATTTAACACACGATAAAGGATTCGAAAAAAATATAAGAATTTCTTAAGATTAAGTCAGAAATACGAGAGGCTTTAGCAGTAATTACAGAAATATGAATGTCGAACTTTAATTTACAGTCGAAAGTGACACCCAAGTCCCTGAAGTGTGTCACTGTACATAGGTACGAGTTATTTAGCGTAAATTGAAAGCTAATAGGGCAAGGGTTGTTAGAAAATGAAAGATGGATGCACTTAGAAACATTTAGTGTAAATTGGTTATATGAACTCCAAGATAAAATGGCATTCAAATCATCTTGAAGCAAAGCGCAGTCATCGTTAGACGACACTACTTTGAACACCTTGACGTCATCTGCATAAAGAAGGCAGGAGGAGTTGATGACAACAGATGGTAAATCATTTATAAACAGAGTGAACAATACTGGGCCCAGAATGGATCCTAGAGGAACACCAGAAGACGGATGGAAGGGAGTAGACAGACAGCCTTGAAAAGATACCTGACTGACACGATTGGATAAGTAAGAGGATAACCAGTGGCGCAAATAATGAAGAACGTTAAGAAATTTAAGTTTGCTAAACAAAATATTGTGATTTACTGAGTCGAAGGCTTTAGAGAAATCCAAATACAAGGATTCGACTTGTAAACGGTCCTCCATGGCTTTTGAAGTAACGGTCTTGAATTCTAACAAATTCGTTGAGGTCGATCGCCCTTTGATAAAATCATGTTGTTCAGGAACGAGCGACTCATGAGTAACTGAAGAAAGGTGCAAGTACACGATTTTCTCCAGTAGTTTAGAGAAACAGGGTAATAAGGAGATAGGCCGATAATTGGCAACGTCTGAGGTACTACCTTTTTTAAAAATAGGAGTAACATAGGATCTTTTCCAACACGAAGGAAAAGAGCCTGAAGATAAGCTAGAATTGAAGAGAAAGGAAAGGGGGATACGAAAAGAAGTAGCTAAAGATTTCACAAAATCATTAGGAGTACCATCGGGACCTGAACTAGCAGAGTCATCAAGTTCTAAAATGAGCATCAAAACATCTTCTGGATCGCATGTAAAAGGGAATGAAGGAGGCGTGTATACGATTGGGAACGAAGAGCTATTGCTGGGAGTAGCATTAAAAGCAGAAGAAAACTGAGTTCTAAAAAGTTCACTAATCTCGAGAGGTGAAATTGCTAAGCAGCCGTTCAAACGAAGCGAGGATGGAAAGCTGGAAGAGGATTTAAGAGAGAGTATATATTTCCAAAAATGTTTTGAATGATTTGAGTTTAAAGAGCCTTCAATACTATGAAAATGAGAAGTTTTAGCGATCTGTATCTACCGACCTCAGATGACAAAAAGCTGTACGTGACTCAGGAGATCCGTCACGTGAAAAACGTTGACGAGCTCGATCTTTAGCTTGCAAGGCTCGCCTCACATCGAGAGTTAACCAGGGACAGTCAGAAGAGTTTCTTATACTGACAAGTGGAGTCGTGTAAGAAATAGCAGCGTTTAAGAAATCATAGAAATTGTTACAGCAAGTATCCGAGTCAAGACCGCAAAAGAAGGATGACCAATCAACAGAGCGAATGGTTTCTGAAAGTTGCTCATAATTAGTTTTATAAAAGTTATAGCGCTGACGCTCTTTCCCACGATAATGAACAGAAGCAGTATAGGAAATTTCAAAGTGTAAGGGGGGATGATGGTGATCAGGAGAGAGATAAGGAAAAAGAACTGGAGGCAAGCATAACAACGATTGCTCCATACTACAAAGGAATAAGTCAAGAAGATGATTATTAACGTTAGGACAATTATTGAATTGAGCCAGGGAACACATGGACATAAACGAACAAATTAAATACCAAATTGGTGATGAGTCAGAATCAACCTGAAAGTCATTCCATTTGAGTTTAGGAAGGTTAAAATCTCCACATAAAATAAAGTGACAATTTGGAAAGCGCGATAAGAAAATACTAGATATTTCGGTGAAGAAAGTATTGTAGACCAAAAAAGAAGACTTACAAGGTATATAAGTGCAAAATACAAGAAGAGAAAGGGAAGACGAAATGACTAATTTTGCCCCCACACATTCTACAGGAGCAGTGAAAAGTAAATTTGTTAGAGGGAAGCCAGTAAAGGTATTCTTGTTGGCGGCTAGGACACCTCCTCCGTCTAACTTGTTAGAGATAGACCTATCACGATCACGCCTAACACTTGTGTGATTAGGAAAAATTTCAGAGTCAAATATATTATCAGTCAACCAGGATTCCAAGAGACAGATTATATCATCGTTAGAGAGCGAATAGGATAAAGCTAGATCCTTTAGCTTGGATCTTAAACCCCGAACATTTTGATAGTAAACAGAAAATTTTCTATTAGAAAATTGACTATTAAGAGTGCTATTCTGAAAGTTATTAGGAAGAACGGATGTTACAGCTTTAGTAGAGAGCTCGGCGGAGAACGAAAATTTTTTTTCCTTGATGATTTGAAAGATTTAACTAGCACTCCAGGCGGCCAGCAATCAGGGTTCAAGATGTAGATACACGATGCCGGCACAGTCAGTTTGAAAGAGGCTATAACTCTGTTGATCAAGTTGTCCTTCGTCAGCTTCTGGCTTTAGTGGATGCGCTATACGCAAGCCTTGATATGAAGATTTGCTTCGGTGGCGCTACAACTTGGAGGGATAGCAAATCCTCAGGAACATGCCGCATTTTGAAATTTTTTGGAATTGCTCCCCGATGAGATGAAGATCTCTGCGCCATACTTCTTGTAGTGATAGACGAAGAAGGCTGAGAAGTTGGTAAAGCGTCTGCAATACCGCTAACCATTTATGTTCAAATTCACACAAACGGTAGCATATGCTGGTGACGTCAGTATTATAGTACGGTTAATCTTAAATGCCAAAGAGCCTTTCTGAGCCTAGAATGAAGCAAGCTGAGTTGATGAAACTAAAACTAAATTTATAACCCAAACGAGGAAGAACAGTGCTTTCCGACAAAATGACGAAATTGGGCGCAGTATAATTGCCGCAAATAAAGCCTATTACTCCGTACTTCAATTCTAAGGTCCGAAGTTATACACAGGCAAAATAGGCTCTGCATTTACAAATCACTAGTCGAATCTATGCTGCTAGATAGAAGCGAGACACGGACTCTGACGAGCGAATCGAAAAAAAAACAGTGGCCGAACTTCAACGCAAAGTGCTCCGGAATATCTACAGCTCAGTAAAACAAGAAATAGAGTGGAGACTACGTTACAACAATGAGTTGTACATATTATTTGACCATCTAACTGTGTCCACTTGCGTAAAGCTACACAAATCGCAATGGGCCGCTCATGCAGAAAGAATGAAAGAAAACCAGCTACCCAAAAGAATATTTAAAGGAAAGCACAAGGTACATCTCCAGCGAGAAGACCGAGGACTAGACGGGAAGACACAATAGAAGCAGTTAGCAAATCCTTGCTGGGAGTGATACACTGACGGACAAGGTACCGCAGTACCGTGATGATTGGAGAGGATTAATACTGAAGTCAAAGATCCGGCTTGGGCTGTTGCGATTATGGCTATGAGTCCAAAAAAATTTCATTAGTAGGTGACCGGTCCGAATTTTTAGACTATTCTAGAGTGACTAATAGAACTTTATTCTTTAAAAAACCAGACGTTCATGCCCTGACAAGGCAAGCCTGTATGATTTTAAATGGGACAATTATTTTGGACAAAAAATATCAAAAATATCTTCATTTCAAACAGTTAACTAAAATTTAAAATAATCAGAGAGCGTAGCTTTATTTGCCTTATAAGTCCATTAAAATAAACTTTATTACAATCGAATCCAACCAAATTAATTTAACTTCATATTGAGCCATGAAATTTGGACAATTAAAAATTCAACTCACCAAGGAATGCAATCCATGTCTCAAAAGACTCCGCTTTTTGTCAACAAATTGATGGAAAGCCACTCAAGGTATAAACATCGTAACATTGAAGATTTCTTTCATTAAAAAATCTGATTCATTTATACTTCCTCATAGTAGGTACTTTGTTTAATTTCAAAATTTTCCACGCGCATACACATGATCGACTGAATGAGTGAATCGCGTAATGACTAAGTAGCAAAACAATTTTAAGTTCACCGAACCAATATTTCGCAACTCTTTAATCTGGGAATTCCTTACATTCACCATATTGAAGCAGAGCATTAATTTTAATTCAACAACAAAATAGTCATCATTACTACCATTATCGATTGCAACCCCAAAAAACAAAAAAAAAACTAAACTAACATACATTTTTGTTAAATATTTTCATAATTTTCTTTCAGGAGATCTGCAAGTCAGCTGCCAAAATGATGACTTTTTCACTATTAGAATCTTTTTTCCCCAGGGCAAGTGTAATATTTGGATTGTGTCCAATTTTGAAATATTTCATGTAAAATTTTGAAAATAACAGAGAGAAAAGTGTGTTTTTAATTGTTTCTTTAGCTGTATGAAACGTGTCCAGGTGAAGAGAGTTTTCCCTTGCGAAGTTGAATCATAGGCATGCGTTTTGACGAGTTGATTTTGAAAATTTTCTCGTCAGAACTGAATGTCGTTTTTGCATAGGCCTTTTATTTAACTAAGCGTTTAATTTTTTCCCTGACATTTATTGTTTTTATTAGTTTTATGTTTGAAAATATAGCAGAGAAAACAATTTTAGCAATTTTTTTCTCTAATTTATGAATCATTTCGTGAGGCGTCTGCCGTAAAATTTTTTTAGGAGATTTTGCATGAAATTTCATAATCTTGAAATTTATAATTACTAACATATGTTTCTAGGACACATCAAACAGGAAACATATTTGATGGGTTATTTATCGCAGATATGCTATGATTTAAAAATATTAAGGTTAATGTGATTTTTTTTACTAATCGGGGAGTTTTGATCCAGACAAATGAAGATTACGATTCAAAACTCTTCAAAAGATTACTCGTAAGCGTTACAAAATTATTTTCTACATTTTGTAAATCTCATTGTCACTTATAAAACTTTCTCTGTACAACAATACATCAATCACAAAGTTTACATGGCTTTGGTGGCGCCATTGTTCTGCACGAAAGCCCTCCTAATCAATTCAGCTGTCGCGCCAGTCCTCATTGCCGACGCGAAACGAATCTAGAAAAATATTATTTTTAACATCAAACCGAATACTAGCTACGTTAAATGCGGGAGAGGATGGTCTGATACAGAGAGGTTTGTGGTATGAACACAAGGCCGACCGGCGGGATAATCTATGAGTGTCTCTGTGAAAAAAGAAAAGCCTAAACCCCAAATATCAGCTTGATTTTGTGGTATATCTTTCGTCTTGATATTACAACAATCAATTCTTTCGCGGTATTCTCAAGACTGGTCATCACAAAGACATATGAGAAACGGATATAGACATAGATATTGTTTTAATGGCTTTTTTGAACGGTACCAAGAGTTCAGCAAGCTTGTTTGAAAAGGTGATGAAAAGATCGTGCCATGCTATGTTGTACGGATATACCCGTACATATGTGTCTGGATTTGATGTTCATGTTTTCCAAGAAAATACATTCATTCAATTTTATTTGAGAAGGAATCTCAGGAATTTGTGTGATAAGTTTGTTGGATAAGATGCTTTTCAGTTTGACGATCGTCCAATTTTTCTCGTATTTTTGATTGTGAGAAATCATTACAAAAAGTTGCACGCCTCCCACCCACTTGTGTGCTATGTGGCAAGACGACGACAAGATATTTGAGAAAAGATTTATTCAAACATTTTTAAGATTTATATTGTGAGCTCGAATGACAAATAATATTTTTAAGATTATTCGAAATAGAAAATTATTTTGAAGAAGAGGAAAGGTTATGTGTATACTCGTAAAGTGAGCGATGCATTAAAAAAATTACTTCTAACAGCGAAACTTCATTTTAAACAGACACGAGAATTTTTAAGGAATATACCAGAGTTTTTAAAAATATTAAAATAATTTGAAACATGGATAAAATTTCCTACTGCATATTACAATTTTAGGTAAACAATTGAATTATACGCAATTTGACTCCTTTTTAGGCATTGCGACTCAATACATATCTGAAAAATAGTGAAAAATTGAAATCTGCCAGTTTTTCCCTGATTCATTCATAGCGATTATTATGTTTTTGCTTTTGATTATATTGAAATGGGAGTACTAACTTGGCAACGATTTCATGAAATTTACTTCAATCTTCTTAAAACATCAAGACGTCAGCTCTTTTTTTAGAAAAGTTATTTTTATTTTACCATTTTTAGAGGCTTAACTCATATTATCAATAAGCAAATATTTTCTTGTAGGTTACAAATTCGTTTTGGATGGATTTTGTCCTTGAAAACTTTTAAATTTCTTTATTGTTGTTGCCAGGATCATAGAGCTTTTATTATGAATAGTGAGCTTTAAATTCTTAATTTAAATTTTGTAGCGAACAAAAAGCAATCCCTAGAAAGTTACTCAACTTTAAATCCAACGGAAAAGTCATTTCGAAAAATTGTGAATCACTTTCCTAAGATGAATTCAATTTTTTTTTTTCAATCAAGACAATTGTATTATGTTTAAACAGTAGAAATTTGCATTTGATATTTTCAAAACCTAGTAGTACTGCAATTACTAGAGGGCACAACAGCACCCAAATGACATTTTTACATAAGTGTAATTTATTTCGCAGAAAGTCTCAAACAAATGTGTCGAAAGTCAAAGGTACGGGCGATGAGATACTCGTAAATCTTTTAGATAAAGCATTTATTGATCCCAACTGGTGACTTCGGATACACAGGTTAATAGGATTGTAAATATTGATTCTCATAAACTTGCTCTGATTGAATTTCATTTTGAATTGGTTCATTTACCAAACCCCAAAAAAGGGACTCAATTGCTTTTTTTATTTCTTCTTAATTATTTTGTCACTTATGAGGGCTTATGTCATATATTTGAGAAAATAAACAATGAGAAACCAAGGAGAATTGACCAAATTCTTAACACAACCCTACGATATTTGCCTGAGATTCCAATAAGAAATTATTGCATATTATTCAAGAACATGTTGAACAATTCATATTTTCCAACAAAATTGAATAAGATTAAAGTCTTCCCAATCCGAAATAAAAGAAAGGACTCTTTCTACCCAAAAGCTATCACCTGATCAGCATGCTGCCGAACGTCAGCCAGGTTTTTGAAATCATTTCTATACCACCAGGTCCCTCATTTCTACTTCCCACCAAGCTTTCACCGTTCATCCAGTTCCATTTCTTCCTTCCAGGGATCATGCCTACAGTTCTCCACTACCTGTCGCTATTAGGTTAACCAGTTATTTCACTCGGCTTGCCTTTTCCCTACCGGTTTTCATGCATTCTACCAGACTTCTGCAATATTTTTCAATTTCGAATATCCCATCGGCCATCATCCACTACCAGCCAACCAATGACTCCAGATCCATTGTTTTTCTTTCCTACTTATTTTACCCTATTCACCCAGTTTTATTTCTCCCTTCCAAGCACCACAACACCACATCTCTACTACCCTTCACTACTAGGCTCACGACTCCTTTCACATGGTTTCACTTTTCTCTTCCGGCTATCTAGCACACAAAACAACTTGTTTCCGGGTCCATCACGCTCAGCCTTCTCACATCCGGCCACCCCACACAATGTGCATCTTGCCTTCCATCGGCTTTGCCTCGGGACCCTTTGCTCTCTATCTACTCCAATTCAGCCATTTCATCCATCAGTTCTTCTTTACGTCGTTACCACGGGTACTTCAGTTCCTCAGATCCATCAGTTCTGCCAATACACACATTTTCCCCTTTGTCTCCGGCCTTAGCTTCACTTCCCCTTCCAATACGAACCTTTGACAACACAAGTATGCTTTGCTTACAATTCGACTACGTTTCCACCCGTCCCTCGCCCTTCACACTAGCTTGGGACAGTTATCACGGATATACCAGAGGCTCATACGCTTGCTAGGGTCATGTATCCTAGCCAGCCAAATGTGGCTTTTTGGGCATACTGACGCTAAACATGTATGGCTTATTTAAGAGACTGCATAATTCATCGTTATGATGGACCCACTATACTTTTTCATATTTATCGGGACCAAATATATTCTGCAGCACTCTTCATTCAAAAGTATCAGTTTCTTAGATCGCATCAAGTAAAGGATAACAAAATATTTTCTTGTCGTTAATAGACATTGCTCAATTTCATTGCTTTCAATATAACTTTTGACTCCTAAAAATCAGCTACACAAAGTGGTTCAGGCATTTGGTGTTGTCCATTAAAGTTTTCAATCAGGCAAGCAATTTAGGCAGGGCTAGCAGTTCAAGAATAAAATTGTAAAGGGCTTTCCTATCCAAAAATCTATAAAAGTTTGGAATACCTTAACGTCATGTTCCCAACATTTCAGCAAAGTTCGCGTAACTGAGATCTAGTTGGTGCTTAAAAAAACAATAAGCGATTGATTTCTCCACCAAACTTGATGAAACGGTTACAGAAACTTTATTAATTGCTTAAACTATCCTTTCTTTTAAATGAACAAATGATGGAGAGAATCGAGAAGCTTTAAGGCAACCGGGAGGAGCTGAATGATGACCAGCATTCTATTTAATAATCGACATGCCATGCTGATAAAAATATAGCTCGTGTTAGTAGTGTGATATACTATTCAACTCGATTTACAGTATTTCCAATCTATCTCAGGCTTTCGGTACGAACCAGAACATGCTTAAAGAGAGTTAGTCTTTTCTGTGCGCTAGAAATCTGCTTATACGGTATCTGAGATTCACTCCTCAAGACTGGCCAAATCAGGATCTTGCAAAAGTTAATCTTGTTCATTGTATCTGGAATAAAAGGTTCTTCAAAAGGACATGACTACTTTTCATGCTCCATTATAATACAGATACTCATTGAGATAAACACCAAGGTATTCAACACAAGATTTATAAGGAGCCCGTTCTAAACAACCCTCATTAGCGATAATGTGGAAATCTTTCCAATTACATTTCATGTCTTGACTGCCCAACCGCAGCGTTGTCAAAACAAAAAAATCGTTTCCCATTTTTACGGACTCACTTTCATTTGCCAATCGTCCGTGTAGGTCTATACATTGTTGAACATTTTCTGAAGGTTTTTTCGAACAGCTAACGTTTTTCGGCTCGCCTAAATAATCTGATAATCAGCAAACGCCACGCGTTGGCAAAACTTTAAAATCGAAGCCGTTTCATGGCCTACGAATGAATGTGAACAAGAGCAGAGGCGCGGTAACTGTTCGTTGCTGTAGATCATTGCAGACCGTAAAATTGCGCATTTTTTCAAATTTACATCAGTTGCAAAAACCGATTTTCCATACAACAATAATGGCAATAAAGTATCTGGCAAATTTGTCCTGAAGGAGCTTGTTTTCTTTGTATCAATGAAGCACGCTTTGAGGTATTCACCACTGTTTAGTTTTCAGAAAATGTCTGAGGTTACTTTCATTATAGCATATAGGGTCGAATGTTTGGTGCGGAATCCACACTGACACTTCGGCATCAACTCATATAGTATTTCTCAATTTGTACGCTTAAAATTTATCGGTGCATGATGACTGAAAGGTGAAACTGGACTAGACAAACAGCGTAAGCCTAGTAGAGAGGGAAGACGATGGACATATAAGTATGAAAGCGGGAAGGGAGAAGAGGAATTAGATAAATGTTGCAAGCTTAATAGGTAGGGGAGATTAATTCATGAAGAAGAAAAGCTCGTATTGCATTGAATCGAATAGCATTGATGATATATAAAAGAATTGTAGTCCCAACTACTTTCGCAACCCAAAATATATATGATGCTATAAAAATATATATGATGCTATAATTCTCAGAAGCTAGTAGTCTTCGAGTAAGACCACCCCCTTCCACCCGAGGCGTGGCAAATTTCTTTGGTATGGAAGCCATGTAGGCAGTGATACGCAGATAGAGTATCAGAAAAAGCTGAGCAGAACTTTGGTCTGTACTACGGGTCAGAGAAAGCCAATGACAGGTTACTATCATCCCTATACGAGTACTTTGAGGAACCTATTCTGACCGAAATGTGGTGGTTGAAATAGTTAGAAAGGAGTTTTGAGCATTTATAGGTTAAATAGTGGGTACCCGAATGGAGGTAAACTAGAACCCCACCCCAATTGGTGAAGGGCATTTATTGACACATTGAATCAATTCCAGTCTAATGGTGACTATAGGGTATGAAATTTTTTGGCAGATACCAACGTACACTACCTTCTTATCTGATCTGGTTAGGTTATATCAAGAAAAATCCCTAGTCTAGAGCACCCAGAAACATATGAGTACTTTAAAAAGAGGGATAAATTCAATCGTCTCTGAAGAAAACCACGAGAATGATAATGATGCTAACAGCAAGCTACAGAATATGTCAAGCATGGACCACAAGACTAAAGACACAAGGTGCCTTGAAACGGGTCAGATTATCACAGTAGTGCCATCGAAGAAGAAGATCCAACGACTACCTCATGGATCTGCAAGTATAATTCAGTAGTAGAACTATCGATATAAACACTATCATTGTTTCCTGTCATTTACTTTATCATCAACGAAGCCGGTAAAACCTGTGTAGCATCATATTTCACAGAAAAATTAGAAGTGATACCCTCTTGTAAATTTCAAGGTGAACAGTTTTTAAATTTTTTTTAAAGGGCTTCACTTCATATAAGAGGATGGTCCCTAAAAACATACTTTACCAAAGTTAATAAAAAGGATGCCATATAGAAGATCTTTTCAAAACAAGTCTTTAGATTGCATTACCATTACCAAGGAGTATAGGAGAGAGAAAATAGACTATGTTTTACATAAATAGGAAAATAAAATAGCGCCCACTTGTAATGTAAACAATTGTACATTTTTGCTATTTTCCTTTAATATAAGCCCTTGATATCTTTTATACAAACACAAGTTATTCGCTAGGCTTTTTCATGAATAGCTTAAGATAAATGTTTTCATTGCATAGGATCAAATGATTTGAACTGAGGAAACTTTGAAAAGGAACTATGGACCTTTTTTATTTTCAATAATTTTATTTTAGACTATTCGAAATACAATAACACAAACATATCTCTAAACAGTTGAGTTTGCTACGCATTAGGACTCTATTTTACGGTCCCATCCTCAAAATCCTACTAAAATTGCAACCTGCCTGTCAATCTTTTTGCCCGTTTATCTATCCCACCATTTTTTTTCTGAAACCAAGATGATTATGGATAACAAACTTAGTAAGTAGATCAGATATCATAACTTCTTGAAAGCTCTGGAGTTAAAAGATTTTCAAAGATTTTTAAGGGATTTCTTTTTTATATGGTGGTTATCCTTCACATTTTTTCACTAAAGATATCATGAAATGAAAAACCAAGATGATAACTTTTCAAAAAGGTATTTTTTCGCAGTTAGGAGGTGAAGGCTACTTACGCCCTACATATGGACCCACAGAGCCTCTGAACCACCCACTAAACACTTCCCCTGTCAACCTAAGAACCTAGCCTGGAACCGTTTGATACGTTACTTTGGGCTAGGCTTTTTTTTTTATGCCTTATTCACCATCAAGTTGCAGAGGTACCTCTTCCAGTGGGAGGGAAGGAAAGGATAGAGAATGCTAGAAAAGAGAACAATCCGGAAGTAATAAGCCACCTGATTCCATTTATCAACTGATCTGAGCATCTATCTCTCTCTCTCTCCCAATTCTTTAAATAGGTTTCCACGCAGCATGGCCCGCTCTTTGCCAGCAAAAAATTTGATTCCATTTCGGGAACGGAGCCTTAGCATTGTTTTTACTCAAGGTGCTCGTATCGGGTGGCATGAAAAGTCATGAGGAGAACTTCCTAAAAAAGTCTTTAAATAGCATTACTAGAAGAAGAATAAGATTCTACGCCAATATTGATTATGGGTCATATTTTGCAAAGGAAGACTTTAACGGTACGCGATGCCTTAAGTGCCAAAAATATAAACATAAGACGTCAAAATGCGAAGGAGAACAAATCTGTGTGAAATGTGGAGGAAAGCATGAGCTCAAGGAATACAAAAGCAAACATGAGAACTGTTACAATTGCGTAGGTAATAATAAGAATGCTGATCGCTCGTTCAGAGCAGACTCGTGGGAGTGTCTAGAGTATCAAAGAAGGATTGTAATTGCTAGGAGAAGTACTGACTACAATTTTAATAATTATTGTTAATAACAAAACTCAATCAAGCGACAAATTAACTATCTTTTATGCTAATATAAGAAGCTTACGACACAAATTGAGTGATATTCAAATTTATCTGCATAAAAATCCTGAAACGGAAGAAGCAAAGTATTACAATATTCCGGGATATAGCTCCGTTTTCTCCTGCAGGCCTAGAAGAAGAGGAGGTACAGCAATTTATATAGAAAATGCAATTAATTTCGTCACAAAGAGAGTAACACCTGACATATTTAATGTAAAAATAATTGAAATAACCTGCGCAGGCTAAAACGAAAAATTGAGTTAGAGTTAGATAATCGTGTTCTAAAAATTGTCGTGCATGGTCAGAGTCTCAGCAAGCAAAAACCTACTCAAAAATACAAAAAGAACGCTGAAGATTACGCACTGTAATATCTGTATAACTCAGCCTTAAAGAATCAAAACGTCTCATAAAAGAAGCTAAATTTTCATATTACTACAGAAGATTGGAAACAGCAGCGGGCAACTCGCCCGAAATATGGTAAATAATAAATGAAGTAAAAGATAATTCATCACCCTGGATCTTGTCATCAAATGCTGAGTTTTTTGGCATGGAAGCTTATAATGCAGCACGCCCAAGTGGAACAGCAAACTAGCTAAATCACTTTTTTCAACAATTGGTGAAAAAATTACCAAGGAAGTTGATGAGAATATCATAAATAGCCCACCTGAGTCCATTTTTCATATTCACCAAACGAATAAATTATTAAATACAAATGAAGATTTGAAAAAAAGTGCAGCACAAGGTATTAGCAGCATCACCACACATGAAATAATTCTAGTCAAAGAGGAGGTAGTTGAGCTACTGGGAAATTTTATAAACGAGCATATTAGAAATGGAATATTTCTGGGAGAAGAGAAAGTGGCAAAAACAATTCCAATATTCAAAGGAAGAGATCATCTGGAGTCAAATAACTACCGCCCTGTTCGACGTTTGACTGCTTTTAGTAAAACATTCGAAAAACTTGTAAATAATCGTTCAAAATCTTTCTTAATGGACAATTCTATATAAATCTGAAGCACTTTGGCTTTCAAAAGAACAGCTTTTGATGCGTTACTTTCTGTCTCATGTTAGATCAATAAAAGTCTTGATAAAGCAGATTATGTTGCAATTTTTGTGGACCTGAAGAAGACTTATGATACGGTTGATCATGACCTGTTACTTCAAAAACTCGTTTGGTATTCAAGGCAAGCCAAAATAGCTTTTTAAAAGTTATTTGGAAGGAAGCTTCCAAAGAACATCAGTTAATAATGTTTTGAGCTATCTAGCACTAATAAAATCAGGGGATCCTCAAGGATCCATACTTGGTCCAACCTTGATTTTGCTTTATAAAGGCTGGTCCAATCATAATGCATGATGTTAATTGTGAGTCACACCTTAATGCCAAGTTTTTCGCCGAACTTAATTTGACTTTTCTTTGTTTCAGTGTTTGACAAATTCAACCATGGCGTACACGTTGTTGAAGCCTTTCACGAAAATAGGCGTTCAAAGCAAAACGCATTTCGTGCACTTCGTGATTTTTTTTTGTCAGCATAATCGACCAAATGTGTCTACAGTTGGGAAAATTGTGCGCAAATTTCAGCAAACCGGGTCTGTAGGAAATGTGAGATCACTTGTGCATGCTCGCCCTGTTCATTCTGCGAAAAACGTTGCTATTGTTCGCGGTAGTGTGGCAGAAGACCGTCAATCTCGACTCGTCGTCGTGCCGAATAATTGAACATCTCACGAACATCACTGATGCGAATTTTCAATAAAGATTTGAATTTATACGCTGACAATGTTCAATTGACTCAAAGACTGAAGCCTACTGACCATTTCAAGCGTCGACAATACGCCGAATGATTGATTGAACAGACAGAAGGGAATGGTGACTTTACAAAGAAAATCATCTACAGCGACGAGGCACACTTTCTTCTCAGTGGATTCGTTAACAAGCAGAATAACCGCATTTGGGATAATGAGAATCCACGAGTGATTGTTGAAAAGCCGATGCATCCACAAAGAGTGACTGTTTGGTGAGGTTTATGAGCTGGCGGCGTCATCGGGCCATACTTTATCGAAAATGAGGACGGCCAAGCTGTCACCGTGAATGGTGTTCCCTATTGCGAGATGATAACGGACCTCTTGTGGCCGGGAATTGAGGTTATCGACGAGAACGATATGTGGTTCTAACAGGATGGGGCCACTTGCCACACAGCCAACAAAACAATGGGTCTTTTGCACGAGGAATTCAATGGTCGTGTTCTCTCACGTTGTGGAGATGTTAATTGGCCGCCACGATCATGTGATTTGACACCGTTAGACTCTGGGGATATTTAAAAGAAAATGTGTATGTCATTAAGTCAAGAACAATTCAAAAGCTAAAGGATGAGATATTTCAGCACGTTAACGACATTGAACCTCAATTATGTCTCAGAGTCAATGAAAATATGGACCATCGGATAGAAGTATGCCACTGTAGCTGTGGCGTAATATTTGGGCAATATTTTGTTTTAGACATAATTGTCATAGATTTTTCTATTATAATAAAAAATATTAAGATAATTCTCTGAAAAATTTTTGTTTTATTTACAATTAACATCGTGCGTTTAAGTTGGACCACCCTTTAAATAAATAATTAAAACATAAAAAATATTCTAAGCTAATCTAGGTAGAATATTTTATATTATTTGGACTTTTAAATGTCATTCCTCGAGATGAGTTATTCTAAAATTATCGATTTAAGGGTATGATCTATTGATTTTACTAGTGCTGTTGCCAGACATAGTTCAGTTTATGATAATTATCAGAAAAACTGGGGAAGTTTGAAGCATATCCTGGGTCAAATCAAAAGCTTTTATTCATTACATCAAAAGATTTCTCAAAGCTATGATGTCATGATATAATTGCTTCGAAGCAATCAAAAGACGAATCTATTTTCTAACATTATTCTTGCAACCCAACCTTTCGTTGAACAATTATGAATTCCGGGTAAATAGGTCACCAACATTTTTTTCCTTTCTTCTGGATTAACTTTTCCAAGATTGGATATGTTATACGCCCTCTATGATACCTGGGATTATAATGTTACAAAAGACTTTCTCTTGTGAATGTATAGGTTGATGCTAAAAAGCTTGCACTGAATAACGCTCCAGGTTGAATGATCCAAGAAAAATCCCTTCCTAAAATTGTAGTTCCATGGAATTTTACTTATTTTCTTCTGCAATATGATTGAATTTTAAAATTTTCTATATAAAATCCTGTGAAATTCTCAAAGTCAACGTGGCACATTGAATAAGAACTTTTTATTTATAATGTTTTTAACTTTTCTTTCCATATATAAAAAAAACCGGTCTTTCCATATATATATATATATATATATATATATATATATATATATATATATATATATATATATATATATATATATATATATATATATAAATTAGTTAAGAAAAATAATTATAATAATAAATATGTTCTATTCTACAAATAAAGTCATGAAACTTCAAAATTTCAATTTCCGCTTGGTCAATTTGTGCTTACAGCAATAGAAATATCAGTTCCTATCTGAGCTAAAAATAAATCCTCCAGGAAATCATCATCATCATCATCATTCTGATATTGTCCTTTATCATAGATACCTTGCATCGATTTTATGTTAACGCCGCCAACAAGTGGATGCTACAATAGACGATGGAAGTCCAACCCGTGGGTGTGCAGATAGCATGAAAATTCGCCCAGTCTACATCACGTAAATGTTAAAGTCCTACGAACGTTGCGAATAGCATACAAAAATGGCCAGGATATGTGGTAAGCGAGGGTGTTGCAGTATATTCACTCTTCGCTGCAATCAACAAGTTGAAAAGGTCGATAAAATCAAATTGCAGCGATCAAACTGCTCATACTTTCATGGAGTATGGCCAAAATTTATCAGACAGTCTAATAAATAGAATCAGTGGAATCTATTGGCAAAATATAATATCATGGCCATCGTCAAATTAAGGACAAATTTTATGTACCGTACACGTGTCATGATGAAACATTTTTTAAGTTGAAGAGAAGCTTCCAAGGAGGAAAGATTTATAGCGAAGATTTCATTCGTTTTTATAAGGAAGCAAATTTTCGAAGTGAAATCCTTAACAATAAGTATAAAAGACAAATTTTTTTAATTCCTTTACAGGTAATATTTTTCCTGATGTCCACATATTCCTAAGTCCTTCAAAAAAGTTCAAAATACTTACCCCTAATAAAATTCCTGTATTGACCTATTTTGAATCAGACAAACTATGCTGCCTGTTTTTTTCTTTTTGATTTGATCTAATTGAAGAACACGAACAGTCAGCAACAAGATGCAAGAAGTAGTCACCACAATGTTTTACCGACACTTCTTTTTCTATTTGGGCTGCTCTCCTGCTCTACGGTCAGTCTATTAGCTGCTCACACTAATGAAAAATTACAAAAAAGTCTTCGTCCCGAATGATTGCACTAAATTTATTACACACACAGTTCGTTCAACTTGAAAATGAATGCAACGACACCAACAACGAATTCACCATCAAAACTGCATCTTTTTTGAAATAAATCCGTTCTAAAGACACATTGCAATATCTACGACTGGGAAAGTATCTGCACTCGAATATCTAGGAATATTTTGTTGCTTTGAATCAGAGATACTACGGTCGAGATCTCCTCTATAAATCGCGCGCCACTACCGCAGACTAAACTAGGGAACTCAGAGCTTCTTGTACGTGCTGGCGTACGTTTTCAATTCAACAATCTAGAAAATCGCGTACGCGTACTAATATCTTTTTTCCCCGACAAAATGAAATTCACACGAAAATTTATCTCGTCCCGATGATGCTCGATTCAGCTGATAAACGCGATTTTCGTTGAATTTCTCTCCACGAATAAGTGAAACCGCTTTTTTTGCAAGGATAATTCCTTTGAATACTCGCTAATTGTTATTAGGCCACCTGATTCTCGGCACTTTTTCTTTTGAAAGCGAAATCTACCGGACGAATACTGTTTTCAGACTGAACAGCAAACATTTTCCGGCCAATTCATATATATCGAGCGGATGGAAAAAGATTTTCCGTCCGTTACCATAGAGATTGAGTTGAAAACGTACGTACCGTTTTTATCTCGGAAAATTTCACTCACTGAAAAAGAATGAAGCGTCGACGGTGGGGCGCGGAAAGCGTGCGAAAGTCTTAGAATGAGTGCAAAGTAATTTTGGCGCCTGCGGTCTAGAACAGTTTTGCGGAAGAGAAAGAAAAGTTTATTCAAGAGATACAAGTAACGGATGCAAGAGAAATGAAGTGAATGAGATAAATATTTTGGATAAAAAGCGGTTTCAGATTGAAGTGGAAAATCAGCAAGTGAAAATTTCCAAGGCAAAATGTTCAGATTTTCCGAAAAATATTCCGTTTGTGACACGTAGCGCGTTCCAACGTTTTATCTAGACAAGTTACCGTCCTTTACTGAAGGTAGATTTTTCAACTTAAAATTTGCGCAGATAAATTTCAAATGTGAAATTTTCACCTGGTATTTACTTTCTGATTACACACCTAGGCCAAAGAATGTCGTTGTTTCATACATGATACAATAAATGAATAATACAACGCCTGGTGGATACAGGGTGATTTTATCGTATATGTTTCTTTGCTACAAATCAAATCAAATAAAATTTTATAACTGCCAACACGTCTAGGTGGAGGAATCTTATGGTAAATAGTGGAAGATCTTCGACATGTCTTTGTTTGATTATATCGTAGCTAAGATTGAGGACTCAGTAAAACTTTTTTAATTTGTGTTTAATTATGTGTGTAAAGTAGTGGAGAGACGCGAGTTATCAGTTGGAAAAACCATTCGCATTAAGTGCATTTTCAAGGCAAAGTTTGTGTACGCCGCACTTTGTCACCATGAGGCGCCTATTTGAGATTTCTGAGGAATTCAGGCGGAAGTGTTTACTATTATTTCTCAGAATACTGGCTCACAGAGGAAGTGAATTTGGTGCTTTTTCGTAAACACGTCACTTAATGGCTTAGAAGTAATCATATTTTGACAATTCATGACAAAATCTCGTCTGAACATTCTAGATCCTCAAGCATTATTTGATCAAAATGATGCTCTAGTCACTAAGGTAACATCCAAAAATTATTGACTGTTCAGCGACCATAATCTCCTGTTTGTCAGGACTTGCTCCAATCAGTACATTGATTTTAGATACGATATTCAGTGTGATGATACCCATAACGATACGATACAATTGATTCAGGGAATTATCGATATTATCGTATTGCGGATAAATACGTCCCGATATTATCAAAAATATCGATATCGATATAAGAATTGAAGAAAATTAAACATTAAGTCCGATGAAAATATAATACAGCTCCTCTATTAGGGATTGTAAAGTTGACTTCTATTTTAGTCAAAAGTACAGGTGGTTTAAATCTGATCCATTTTGTAAGACCTTAATAAAATTCCTTGAATGAAATATCATCGCTGATGAAACCAAGATTAAGGAAAGATGGGAATCATATTTCAAGAACCTCCTTAATCCTTCGCACAGCTCCAGAACATCGGAGCCTATAGATGACTGGGGAGAGCGTCCATTGGCACCACCAACTCTGGGTGAAGTTTGTTCCGCCATCAAAGCCCAAAAGAATAATAAAGCGCCGGGCATTGATGAGATTCCAGTGGAGCTCATCAAATATGGTGGCAGTAGTGTTCATCAAGCTATTCACAAAGCCATCCAGCACATTTGGCAACAAGAACATATGTCGAAAGAGTGGAGCCAATCAATTACATTCCCTATCCACAAAAAAGGTGACTAGCTATAGTGCGAAAATTATAAAGGCATAGGGTAAGTCCGGGATAGTTGGACCATGTTTTTCTAAAGCTATTTTTCCAAAATTTTGCAATGTCTAGGATAAGTTTTATATTTTTTTAATAAGCATATTTGTCTTCAAACAATTGTAACGAAGTTGGCAGTTGTTAAGCTGATCACACTGGGAGTTATGATGTTTTTTTGGTTTTGCCCGATGGTCTGTCTATCCCAAGCATACTGGGGTTAGATAAACCACCTAATAGGGATTGGTGGACCTTTATTTTACGTGACTGAATGAGAATATAACACAAGAAATACATGTTATCAAAGGTATAAAGACTATTTATTCCAAGCTATAAAGTTAGGGTATAGAGTTATAAACTATTTGATATGATTAATAGATTTGACAATCAAAATAATTAAAAAATAGAGCTAGTATAACTCAGTTTCTAGAAATTTAAATCATTCAGCAGTCATCTTATTTGGAGGATTTTGCGAATCTTGCGAATCTTGTACAGCCTTCATGTGTCCAGTGGGAGCATGACACACACTTAATCCAATCTTCATCTCTTTTTGTTTCGTTGTAGTTCACTTTACACCATACACAGAAATCTTCACCCCAGTCACTTTCATAACGATTGTCGTTGCAAATTGTGTCGATATCAATATCTTCAGAATCTGAGGATGACGTTAGTCCTTTTTTTCTTCGCGTTCTCTTACTTTTATTGATCGTTGTTTGCATATTGTTCTCATTTCTTTTCTCTAGCTTCTTTTTCTCCTTTTCTCTTTTCTTTTCCTCTAGGTCTTTCTTTTTTTCCTCCCTGTCTTTCTTCTTTTCTTCTTTTATTTTCGACTCTTTCTCATTTTTTTTCTTTTTCAGAGCAGTTATGTTATCTGTAGAGCTTAAAACTGTTGATATAGTTTGACTTTTCTTTTCACAGTCTCAACTTTGTTGACATAAGGCACTGGATGTAGTTTGTCCAATAACTTTGAAGGGATCACAAGTTCAGATTTATTCTGGTGCTTTTCAGAAGGTCCTGGTGAAGGAACATTTTCAAAGCTTCTTGAAGTACCAGCACTACAACCGCTTCTTGAGGAATTAGAACCTGCCACAGCAACATCATCACTTGGGCTATTAGGACCAGCAACAGTGGCATCATTTGTTGAACTACCGGAGCCAGCAACATCAACACCAATCATACCGTTTTCGAAAACAAGAGACGTATCTGGAGGCCAAAAAGCGTAGTCTGGTATCGCATCAGGTTCAAATGGAATGATTCCACACGTTCTAAATCCACTTATTCCATTTTCTGCGTTTGCTGACTTACCCCAAGCTATGCGAAGAAGCGCCCTAAACTGCAGTCGCGTTATATCCCTTGAAGGGTTATTGGTCACGTACTTTGAGCAAGCAGAATAATAGTTCATTTTTAAAGACTTGAAGAAAGCGCGGTCTAACGGTTGAAGCCATTGACTGGTGTGGGGAAGAATACTCATCAAAATTGTTTGATTATTTTCTGCGAACTCTAGCATTTGAACGCAGCTAGTGTGTGATGTATGTCCATCTTAAAGAAGAAGCACCTTTCCTGCTGGTTTTCTTGGAGTGAAATGGTTTTTCAGCCAATCAAAAACAAATCACTATTTACATAGCCAGACTTTGGCGACATTTTTACTTCAGCGCCAGGTGGTAAACCGTCACAAAACTCCTGCTTTAGGTTCTTTCCTTTCATTATGCAAAAAGGTGGGAAGAATGTACCCTCTCCATTCACACTTGCCAATACTGATATGATTCCACCCTTTTCTCCTGAAGTAACAGAAGTTACATTCTTGGAACGTTTCAAAGCAACTACCTTCCCTGGTTTGTTATTTAGCTGTAAACCTGTTTTGTCCATGTTGAAAATGTTGCCAGGCTTATCTATAAGACCATTTTCTTCCAAAATATTCTTTAAGAGGTCAAAATACGCTTTGAAATCTATTTTATTTAGACCTTTTGCTCTCGCAATAGACACACCTTCAGATTGCCGAATGGACAGTTCTGGATTGTGAACAAGAAAAGAAGAAAGCCAGTCGTAGCCTGCTTGCTTTGTTTCATGATTGAAATTATGCTTCAATTGCAGGTTTTTAGCTAAATAGTAAGCTATAGAACGCACTGAGTCTCTGGTTGGAGTAAACCCCCTCGATTGTAATTTTTTTATGTGTACTACAATTTTTTTTCATTTTCAACTCCAAGCAATGAGTTTTTTCCCATGCAACCTTTACTAAAACTTTGTAGCTTGATCCGTCTTTTCAAAGTTATTTTTGGTATCCCAAACACCTTTGCTGCAGCATCAACTCCCATTTCCTTACTTTAAACAGCTCTGGCTGCATTTTCCGAGCTACGTTCAGACCATTCTCTCCTCCCAGACATGCGTTTTCTGGTATAGAACGTAGGCATTTTCCTATAACATAAAAAAAACCAACGTATCAGGACACACCTTTGTGTTTAAAATTATTTTGATAAGTATCATTTAATTTATATTAGAAGGAAAGTCCTAATAGGAAATATGGTCTTACCATTCCAGGCCAACTATCCCAAATGTCACTGATCCATCTATCCCAATTCTCAGGGATAGATGGACCAGCTTCTCATTTAGACAAACAACGCTACTGGAGCACCATTTTAGGTTAAAACCATACTCAACTATACAATCGAGCTATAGCATCTTACGTCAAAATCAATTAAACTAACTTAACCACATAACAATAAAATCCAGTGAAAAATATTTTTCAACTCACCAAAAGAAATAAACAAATTTGTTTTCCTAAAAAACATGTGACACTCACGAGCAAAATTAAACGTGTTAACGTCTGCACAAGTAGAAAAATACTAGCCAACGAATGCGGCGCTGCTGTGACAAACGAGCAAAATATTCGAATGGTCCGTCTATGCCGGTGGTCCATCTATTCCGGACTTACCCTACAACTACCTTGTACGGCGTACAAAATATTTTCAAAGATCTTAGAAAATAAAATCGGATCATACACCAACAGTATTATTGGGGAGTATCAAGGTGGTTTTAGAGCAGGTAGATCAACGATAGACCAATTGTTTACAGTCAAGCAGGTACTTGGAAAGTGTTGGGAGTTCAATATAGATGTTCACCGAATTTTCGTTGACTTTAAGCAAGCATTCGACAGTATTGGTCGCAACGTACTGTACCAAATAATGCTTTGCATTGGCATCACAGCGAAATCAGTCCATCTTACCAAAATGACAATGACGTCAACGACCTCCCAAGTCCACATCAATAACCAACTCACCGATGCCTTTGACACAAATATCGGACTAAAGCAGGGTGATGGGCTGCCCGCATTGCTATTCAATTTGGCTCTGGAGTACGTCATAAGGAAGCTACCTGTCGATACGAGAGGCACATTACTATTCAATTCAAGCCAACTTAATAACTCCCAAAAAACTTTTCCTGAAACTCAACAGCAAAGCAAAACTAGTGGGGCTACAAATCAATGAAAATGAAACAAATTTCATGCCACAGTCTTGGAAAAATACCTCAATCACACAAAATATCACATTAGATGAATAAAGTATAGCAAACGTTAGCGAATTTGTGTATTTTGGTGCCAAAATAAAAAGTACTAGTAAAGAAAGGGACGAAATACGCTGAAAAATACAGCTCGCAAATAAAATATTTTATTTAGTTTTGATGATCTTGAAAACCACTGCGTACACAGGAAAACAAAGCTCCAAGAATACAGGTCTATGATAAGATCTGTGTCATGCCATGGATGTGAAACATGGACCCTCACCCAAGCATCCGCAAATATATTGAACGCCTTTGACCGACAGGTCCTGGGGTGAATAATCGAAGAGAAGCTAGACGGGGACCGATGATGAATTCGATACAACCATGAGTTGTTTGAAATTTTTGACGAAACGGAGGTCTCAACGATTGTCAGACTGCGGAAACTGCAATGGCCTGGACGCATGAATCGTATGGACGAACAACGGATACCCAAAAAGGTATTCGTTCGGAGAACTCAAGGTCGGAGGCCATTGGGGAAACTGAGGGAACGCTGGTCTGACTCAGTCAACGAAGACAGTTCGTCGCTGCTCGGGTTTCGAAATCGGAGGACGTGGTCAATGTACCGAAAGCCCCTCTCGAGCGAAGGATCGAGAGCGGCTTTGTAGTGCTATGAAGAAGAAGAAGAACTCGCCATCACCCTATTGAAATCACTACTTGTGTTCGTTTGTCCGTTCGTCTGTTTGTCACAGCCGTTTTTCTCCGAAACTAAAGAAGCTACAGCCATGAAAATTTGTGGAAAGGTTAGAAGTGGTGACTTCTTGCAAGTTCAAGGGTAACATTTTTTCAAAGGGTTTTAAGGGAGATCTTCCCATATCGACACTTCAACAACTTTTTTCACCATTGGTAGTCAAATAGAGTGTAATAGAAAAGACCCCAATGAGATCTTATCAAAACCAGTCTTAAAATGCCGTAGGGGGTAAGGGGAAGGGTAAGTGCGCGAACTTTTTGCGCACCGCCCCTCGCGATTGGACACCTTACAATTGAAAAATCTGAAGAAAATCTTGAATATAAGCCTTTATGAGTACAACAACAACAAATACGTGAGGAGTCAAAATTCACTCAACTTTGTTAGTAAGAGTATGATTTACCAATTTTACATTTTCTTAAATAAAATCTTAACGGTGCCCTTAAATTCAACAAAACTCAGTATACAAATGTTTATTTATAAGATTGACTTGTTCTGAAAGTTTCACAAAGATCGAATGGTATTTGTTGAAATTATAGCTGTTTGAATTTTCCTACATTACTATGGAACAATATGCTCTGTATTACTATGGAACCATATTAGGCCGGTGAACGAGATTTTTCACCTCCGAATTCTTTCAAACTAAGCCGATTTATTTGAAATTTTATGAGTTGATAGAAAAATGGTCAAAAAATTGTGCCAACATTCACTCCCACTCTGGAAGTAGTTGCCACCCCTTCTCGGGGGTGAAAATTGCTCAAAATAACCATGGGAGTCCATCGAAGATCACATTCTAAGCAGCTTTTGTTTTATAGAGTTTCTTCCGAAAGTCAATACTTTTCGAATTACTCATGGTTGAAAACAGCGAATTTTCATTGATCATTTAAAAAACATTCCTCTGATCGAAAAATGTTTGGAGAATAAATATGAAGCTTATGATAAAACAAAGACATTCATTTTTTATAAGATATTCTAGATGTAATACAAAGCGACATGTTGTCGGTGAAAGGATACATTTTTATTTGCAAATACTTGGATCAATGCATGAATTCGTGATGTGTTGATTTTCTGGGGGTACTGATTAAGAAGTTTTTTTTTAGTCCATAAAAAGACCTTCAAAATGAGCACTGTAAAAAGTCATTTGCATGTAATCTGAATGAGTTACAGCTCTTGAAAGATGGACTCTTCGAATATTTTAAGGAATAAAGAACAGTATAATTAACATGATTTCCACCAGAATCAAAATTAATCGTTTTCGTTTTAGATTATATTTTAGTGTTCTTCATTAGATCCAGCAGTTTTAATGGTTTGAAATGCATTATTTTTGAATAAAGTTAGATTATCGCCTACTTTGAAAATTTCTAAAAAAAATTCATTTTTTCAAAATAACTTCAAAACTATATTATATATTCTTTGCTAAACTTAAAATTGATCATTTCACTCTATTTTGCGTAATTTAATGTAAATCCGTACGATAATTTTTCGCTCTGCAGTGAGCTTTCATTGCTTCGTGCGGATATCGATCTCGTTTTTTGGATGGCTCCGAAAGCTTGAAAATAACTTATGAAATTCTTTTGTAGCGAAACTACCTTTGCCGAAATCACCTTCTTCTTACAGAAAAAATTATTAAAATAAGCAACTCAATCATGTAGCTACAAAAGAATTTCATAAGTTAGTTATAATATATATGTTACGTAAAAAAAAGCCTATACAAAAATGTAGTTCTTTTTTCAATAAATATTTTTATTTTTTATAAACTTCTGTAGCATGAAAATCAATGAAGATATCACCGATTAAAGTACAGGTTCTGAATAATAAGTAACCGGACTAACCTCAGGAAATTTTTTATTGGCAAAATATGTACAATTTTTCTTTAGATATCTTCAAAGTAGTCCCCATTGGAGTCAGATCTTCCTCATGCCCAGATCGTTCTTAATAATGTTATGAACGGTCATCTTATCAATTCCCACCTCATCTGCGATAGCCCGAAAGCTCCGACGACGATCGCTGTTCAACACATCACGCACTTTTTGCACATTTGTGTCCGTGTGACTCGTTGATGGAGGGCCGACGCGCTGTTTGTCATGGACGTCATCGCGGCCCTCCTGGAAATTTATGTGCCACTGAAAGACGAGTTCTGGACAGAGCATCCTTACCGTAAGCTTCTTGAATCATTTGAAGAGTTTCCGTGGCCGTTTTCTTGAGTTTGACACAAAATTTGATGCTAATACGTTGCTCGATCGTACGCTCCATTTTCACTCCGACGACGTAACTGAGCACGCACTCCGCTCTCGCTCGATGCTATCTCTCCAAGCGCTTGGAGGCAATTGCTGCTGCCCATGGTATAAAGAATAACAAGGTATGCTCGCTCACGAAAGTTCGATCGCCATTTAATGCTTTTGTGACGTCACACGGATCGAATCGGTTGGATCGGCAAATATTGATTTTTTTCCAATAAGAGGTGTTATTTTAATATTAAAAGAAAAATGTTATTTTTCAATATAAATGTTCGGATATTTATTTCATTATAAAGAGGAAGGTAGGCCGTTAATAGTGAGAAATAACATCAGGCAAATGACCGCCACGACCACGCTTACAGGACCATATCCTTTTCATGAAATTTTCCACAACCAAATCCAATAAGAGGTGTTATTTTTAATTTTTAAGAAAAATGCCAGTTTTTAAGATGAATGATCGAATGTTTATTTCATTATAAAGACGAAGATATGCCGTTAATATTAAAAAATAACATCAGGTAAATGACCACTACAACCACGCTTACAGGACCATATGCTATTCATAAAATTTTCCATAACGAAATCGCAAATTGGCTGCCCTATGTCCGCGATAGCCTCACGAATTCCATCTTTGAGGTCTTGATTCGACGCTGGGCTGTTGGCGTAGACTTTCTCTTTCACGTGGCCCCAACGGAAGAAGGCGCAAGGTGTTAAATCACAAGATCTATTCAAAATAATACCTCTTATTGGAAAACCCTATATTCAGAATTTAATAACTTAATCTACCGATATCTTAATAGTAAACCCGACGGAGTGTTTCATAGATGCAAAATATATTTTCGACTTTATATGAATTAACGCATGCACAAGATTTAATATAAAGAAAAATATTAAAAAGTGAGGAAAACATCTCCATGATAGCAATGTGATATTTATAATATGTAGTAAAACCGAATTACCTGCATAAAATAAAATTGCCTGCAACTTATTCTTCCAATAATTGAATTCATAAAAATTCTATAGGATTTGTCAATGAGAACGTTACGAGTCTCATTGATTGTCCTTGAATTTGAATTGGATAAAAATTTAAAATTAACGATCCCCTGAAAATCATTTATGCTTGCTGAAAAACGTCACATTGAATGAAACGTTTGTCTCACAATTCCTTGAACTTGAAGATTTTTTTAAATTAGTATGAGCATAAAATTAATTACAAAGGTAAAAATCAAGCCAGAAAATGGATTTTTATGAGAAATCTCTGATTTTATTTCAAACAAGTCCTGAAATCCATATAAAATTCATTAACAAATGCATTCTATCTGAAAGCTCCGATCCATGTGACGTCACATAAAAAGCTTTTTCCATGAGCGAGCATACCTTGTTATTCTTTATACCATGGCTGCTGCCCAGTTCCTTTTATCTAGACCCCCACCACCACTACAGCACCAGATACCGGTTAGCAGACGCTTTGACGGCGTGGGGTAGGCTCAGCCCGGTTACTTATTATAAAGACCCTATATATGTCACAATTTCAGTACCTGCTGTTCTGAGCCCTTCAGCCCGTAACCTTTAAAAAGTGAAGGGCATTATGATTCCAAAATACTAATAGTCTTGTAGCCTTTGAAATTACCTATAAAATGGTTTTAAATGGAAATCGTATCTCAAAAATTAACGGAATTATCATAAAAAATCATCTTTTGTCCCGACTGTAGGTGATCTTAATGAGCATGTAAAAAGAGTTTATTTACAAACCCAATAATGGTTGGGCAATAAAAACATAAATATAACCGATTTGAGTTGGCTTGAATGCGATGATTCTTTACAACCTACAAAACTCCAAAGTTTGCCGGCAGCAGATGAATCGCTTAACATTATTTTTTGCAATTGCGAAAAAGGATGTGGGTCATATTGTGGCTGTCGAAGACTGGGTTTGTCTTGCAATCCAACATGTGGAAGGAAGTAGATCAAGAAGATATAAACGAAACCGATGACATGTAGATTTATATTAACATAAATTATATTGTTATTTATTTTTTTATTAATTTTACAAATAAACAGATTATTTAAATCTTCGTCTCATATGTAAAGAGTTTTTTGTTTATTTAAAATTCACTGTATACTTACTATAAAAAAAATAAAATGATGAAATATATATATACTACTATATACTTACTATAAAAAAAATAAAATGATGAAAAAGCTTTTTTAATATAATTTTTGGCATTGGGCATGACTTTTAAGGGTTAAAATTCATAAGTAAATGAAAATACATTTCGTGCGCAAGAAATAATTGTTTTTAATTTAGAAGCGTTTCAAAAGCGTAAAAAATTAATTTTTATGTTCTTATCGACATAGGGCGTAGCTTAAGGGTTAAGACGCTGAAATTATTGAAACAGCATTTCATAAGTAAGTGCTGAATTTTTTTGCGATTTAATTGTACAATTAGAACATTTTAAACTGAAAAAACTATATTAATGTTATTTTTGGTATAGAGGGTAGGTTTTAAGGGTTGAAAAGTTTGTCATTGAAATATCAATTCATAGGCAAGAAGTATATATTTTCTTATTGATTTTTGGCAAAAATGTAAAATTAACAAGTCCTACTATAATTGACAGAGCTGAGAGGATGTCGATTTCTGAGATATTTGTTGTTCTTGAACTCATAAAGACCTACCTTCATGATTTTTTCAGATTTTCGGCTCCAAGTTATTCGATCGTAAGGGAAGGGGATACAAATATTGTTCGTGCATTTTGCCTCCCCCTGGACTCCTAATAAAAAAAATGACTTATTTTTCAGATTCTGAAAGTGCTACGACCTTTCATTTGATACTCTACTCTACCACATTAAATGAAAAAGTTTGTTAAGTGCCACTTCGTTATAAGGGGGGACCCCCTTGAGAAATTTTGATAGTTCTGATAAGACCTAAACTTTTGACAGGCCACCACTTCTGACCTTTTCACAATGGTTGAGCTTTGCACCTTCTATCGTTTCGGAAGAAATTTCTTGTGACGCATGGATAGACGGGCAGATGGACGGACGAACGGACAGAAGGACTTACGGACAAATAGAACGGGAAATAAGCAGGTGCTTGCAAAACATCTTTCAGAAAGCCCTAAAAATTATGGAACTAGATCCAATAACAAATAACTTTGAGGCTGAAATTCATAGAAGTTTGCTAATAATAGTAGGGTTTCATATTTTCGTAAGTAAAACTGGTTTAGTATCGTTAAATTACATGAAATCAGCCATTTAAGTAGTTCTTTAAAATATTATTTTATTCTATAAATTTCAATAAAATTTACCGACTTTATAGCCATTTGATTTTCCTTCGATTGCAACAATCATATACAATTTTTCTACTACATGGGCTTTCCATCGAACCAGACGCTACACTTTTGATAGAATCTTCTCCAAATTTTCAGATTAAATGAATAACAAAAATACATTTACAATTCAGGTCAGTACATACTATAATTTTAGTAATATTGGAACAGAATGTTGGCCGGTTAAAACAGTTCTTTTAAAGCAATAATATATTTGGTGTGCATACCATAAAAGTTTTTCTTGAATTAAATCATTCTATTTATCCACTTCTTGAGCGTGAGCGTAGCTCTGTCTAACCAACTTATTTTGAGTTTGGGAAGTGAAAACTATTTACGCCATGAGAGTGGGGTTCCCAGACGCATAAGACGCCTGGACTATCCACTAAATATCTCCCCTGTCAATTTGAGAGCTTAGCCTTTAAGTTGGGGAATCTGTTCTCTAACGGGAGGGAAGGGAGGAAGAGAAAATGCTAGAAAAGTAATTCCACAACCACAACGCCCCAGCTTCGGTAAGCCTGTGGTGGAGCAGCAACCAAGCATATCGACTTCAACATGCATACTTGGCTACCAAACATATCGACGACAACAATGTTGCACTGGTCAACCAACAAACGTACTTGTGTGCGATAATATCTTATCGAGCGCAACTATGTTGCTGTTCAATGCTGACCACACGCGTTCATTGACCAACCAACCGTGCATGCTTGTGCGCGATGATATCACCTATCACAGCTCCTCAACCAGATGGGCACGCTAGCCCACGGAAACGTATCCAATCCGTTGCTACAGCAGATGTAGCTCACTTTCTGATCTCGCAACAATCACTGATTGCATGCATCAGGTCACCAGATAGTCAGTGGCAGCAAATGCAAAGAACGATGAGCCACGGCACAGCATTCCACCAGCGCTGCAAATCACTAGTGAACTGAGCAACCTTTGTTCTGCAGTACGTGACCTCAGCCAGCAAACGACGATGATAGAAGATGCAATCCAGACTCTAGGCAATCGGTAACAGGAATCACCAACACGCCAGACCGGAACGACAGGCGGGCAGGTCGGCTGGTATCATCAACATTGTGGGCCAAAAGAAAAAAAAACTCTCGGCAACTTTGCTCAAAGCAAAAAAACTAACCACTCATCGTCCACACACAGTGGCCTCGCACGATTCAACGATTAAGAATTCACGACAATACCAGCCGAAATGCTTTCTTGATCGACACAGGTGGGACCGTTTTGGTTATTCCGCTAACCATCCGGAATCGACGCTCCCCCGACGCTGTCTCGAGTTTAGTCGCCACTAATGGTTCCGGAATTCACACATTTGGGAAACGAGAAATGAAATTGATTTGCAAGTGGATCTTCACCATAGCCTATGTTAGTTCTCCGATCATCGGAACCGATTTTATCAAACACTATGCCCTTCTTATTGACATGAAAGTGAGGCGACTCATCGGGTGCACAGGCCTCAAAACGATTGTCGCCCACATTAACAAGCAGCTGCCCCAAGCGGGTCAACTGCTATCAGATGTCAGTGGCGAGTTGCGATTGTTGTTACTGGACTACATCAACCTTACAAGTGGTGAGCAAAAACCAAACATCCAAGCCAAGATACCGCCAGTTAACAACAAGGCACAAAGACTCTCCCCTGACAAACTGGCAGCTGCAAAAGCCGAATTGGATGACCTGATCAGACAGTAGAGTAGCCTGTTATAAGTTTGTTTTATTGGAGTTGCCTTCAGCTCAGAATGGGAGCTGGTGTCGTAGGAGTCAACCCAAAAGTAGTTTGAGGGCGCCTCCAGCTCAGAACCACTATTACCAAAAACCGCTCCTTACCTTTGAAACACCGGAAATCGGGAAGCCAGAGAGAGCAAACACTGGTTGTTTTCTTAAAACGAATAAAGATCTTTGATAAATACAACATATTTAACAAGATTGACAACAGAACTAAAATTAAATCAGACGCTCCAACGTTGGCGTTTGGATATCGGAACTAGCGACAGAGCAGGGACTGTTGACCTTTGGTTGGTGATGGTGGTCTAGATGCTTGGCATATCCTTCGATTTTGTGCGTATTTAATCCATTGAGTCCGGCGGTGGCCTGGTCTTTAAAACAGACAGAAGTGACGGTGATCAATGACAGTTGGAGGAGCTCCGCCACCTGCTTTTCGATTTTGCTTCGTAGGCCACCCCTGTGGTGTCTACACGGTATCGTAGGAGATGCCTTTGGTGTTATGTTTCCACTGGATACTACTTGGTGGTGTGCTCAGTACTCTTCCAGAGTTAGGGGCTGCGGTGTAGCATGGGTATTTTGGCAAAGTGCTTCCTCCAGTGTAGGTTTGGGGGGAGAGTCTTCAATTCCTTTGGTTTAGTCGGTCCGATGGCGTAGACCGCGTATGGAACCTCCGAGCACTCCTGCGGGTTCTTGTTGGTAGATGTGGTCTGTAAAGAGTTCAAGAGATAGTGTGCAAAATTTTAAGATGTTAAAACCTAGAGCAGGACTTCTGCTCAAAGGTTCCTTACTATTGGCGGGCTTGTTAAAAGCCTAAGTGCCGCTTTAGCAAGCGTCTTCGAGGTCTTTCCGGAGGGCTAGGACAGCCTAGGTTCCACTTGGAAAGACCGTTCTTGACCGACTCTAGAGGGCGTTGAGCGGCCCAAGTTTCACTTAAGCAGGATTTTCTGTAGAGCGATCTCGTAACCTTAAAAGGTGCGTGAGCCGCCTTTGACGCGTAAAATGATCTGGGTATCACAGGATGGTAACACACAAAACTAGGTCAACCAATTTCTGATCGAACAAAGTTGGGCATAGAGCATAATTGAAGATCATACATACCGAAGAGCCAATTGTAACTCAGATCATTACTTGATAAAATTAACATATCAATGTCGTATGTCAAAGACGTATTCGGTGAAGACCAGCCCTCTTCGGAAATTTGACATCAAAAGGCTTCAAACGACGGCTGTGGTGAAAGATTTCACGGAGGCCCTCGACAAGCAGTGTTAAGTTAGGAAAACCAGGACAAATAGAGAACATTATTAAAAGTAGCAAATAGTGAGTAGCGAATAAGATCATTAGAAATAAGAAGAGAAAATACCATTGTAACCAGTTGAGAAGCATCGATGTAAGTCTAGCGAGCGACAATACAGGAGGAGCATGCAAAGCAGTTAAAAGCCTGAAGCACGGTAATCAGGACAGAACCACGCCCTGAAGTGCCATGGGTACATCGGCAACATGATTGGAGAGAGAGGCAGGACAAAGGACAGATGGTCATCATATTTCTAGAATCTCTTCAATCCTCCCCACATATTCCCAACCTACTCCGGATGAAGTTCGATTGACCATCAAAGGCCAAAAAATTAATGAAGCACTGCGCATTGATGATATTCCAGTGGAGCTCAGTAAATATGGTGGCAGTGTTGTTCAGAAAACTTTGCCCTAGACGGTCCTCAGCCCATTTGAGAAAGGAGGAGAGAACCTCTTTTTCCCCAACCCACAGTTTCCATGATTACTCGTCCTTAACTCAACGATTAAATGGTAGAAAATGTTGTCAAGCTCGCACATTGGGTTTACTGGTTCCCCAATGATGAGACATTAAATGCCGAGAAATGATAATAAGTGTAAATACATCTACAGCTCTGCTGCTAAATTCTACTTACATCTCTTCTGTGGAAACGTAAGAAGGTGAAGGTGAGCCTTTCGCGCCTGATAATGGAATCAAGGTAATCACCATGCCGCCGGAATGGAGGTTGGGTGACGGGCTACCTCTCCATCCCTGTAAAAACCTACAATATTTCAAAACCTGTTGAGGGGCCTTGAAATAGATTGGACTCATGGCAATGACCTCGCAAACGGAAAAAAGACTATGACATTGAATCCTATAATGCCAGATCACTCGATTACCCTGGCGTTGTTGAGCGCCTTTTACAACAGGCCAGTCAATATAAACTAGAAACACTGGCAATTCAGGAAATGAACTGGACTGGAAATAATATTCAAGACATCAGATCGCAAACAATATTCAAAAATGAGAAGCCTTCTGGTAAATAAGAATTCAGAGTAGCCTTCCTTGTGGATAGGGAGTTCAAATCACAATCCATTGATTTTATGACAGTCAAACAACGGTTGTGTGCGATCTGTATAAAAGCAAATTTTTCAAAATCTGACTGATAAATGTTCACGCCCTGACCGACGAAAAGGACGAAGAAACGAAGGAAACATCCAAAAATCATCTGGAAAGACAAGTAGACCTATTGTCTGTAAACGACACAAAAATAATTCTGGGTGATTTCATCGCTAAGGTTGGCAATGAGCCATCTCATCGGGGAACGACTGGAGGATATAGCCTCCACGATGAAACAAATGACAACGGCCAGCACCTGATTGACTTTGCGGAAATCTAGTCACACTTTCAATTTCCTTCCCACATTGACGCATTCATAAGATGACCTGGCTAACAACGGATGGCAGCACACAAAACCAGGTAGACTATGTTCTGATACAACAAAGTTAGGCCTGGAGCATACTTGTCATTTGTACATACCGAGGAGCCAATTGTAAATCAGATCATCTCTTGATCAAATTAACCTATCGGTTTCATATGTCAAAGGCATATTCGGCGAAGAACAGCCCGCTACAAAAATTTGACATCACAACATTACCGAGGCCCTCGACAAACAGCTGGCTCCCATTTTGTCAGACGCATCGCTAAAGAAAAGCAACAAGCTCTGGATGGAAGTGGAAGTGGCTATCATGATCATGTGAGAACCGACAATCGAACATCAAGCCCGGCGCAAGAGAAATGATTTATTCGATAATGAGTGCCAGAATACGTTAGACAGAAAGAATCAGGCGTACAAAGTATACGTAGGTAAGAAAACCAGGACAAAAAGAGATCATTATGAAAATATAATAAGAGTAGTGACTAGGGTCATTAGAATTAAAGAAAAGAAAATACTATGACAACCAATTGAGAAGTATAGATGTAAGTTTAGCGAGCAAGAACACAAAACAAGCATACAAAGTGGTTATCAGCCAAAAACCACGCTCTATCGTGATGACGGCGGCAATATCATCGCTAATGAAACCAAGATTAAGGAAAGATGGGCGTCATATTTCAAGAACCTCTTGAATCCTCCGCACAGCACCAGAACAACGGAGCCTATAGATATTCTTGAGAGCTTCCATTGACCCCACAAACTCTGGATGAAGTTTGTTCCCTCATTAAAGCCCAAAAGAATAATAAAATGTCGGGCATCCATGTGATTCCAGTGGAGCTAATCAAATGTGGTGGCAAAGTTGTTCATAAGGTTATTCAAAAAGTCATCCAACACATTTGGCAACAAAAACATATGACGAAAGAGTGGAGACAATCAATTATATTCCCTATCCACAAAAAGGTGACAAGCTATTATGCGAAAACTATAGAGGCATATTACTGCTTTGTACGGCGTACAATATATTTTCAAAGATCTTAGAAAATTAAATTGGATCATACGCCAACAGTATTATTGGGGAATATCAAGGTGGTCTTAGAGCATATATATCGACAATGAAGAAATTGCTCAGTCAAGCAGGTACTTGAAAAATGCTGGGAGTTCGACATAGACGCTCACCAAATTTTTGCTGACCTTAAGTTAACACACGACAGTATTGGTCGTAGCGTACTGTATCAACTAATGGTTTGATTTGGTATCCGAGCCGAATAAGTCCGTCTCACGAAAATGACAATAACGTCGACAACCACTCAAGTCAGCCTCAACAACTAACTCACCGACGCCTTTGGCACAAATATCGGACTAAGCAGGGTAATGGGTTGGCTCCATTGCTAATCAATTGGACTCAGGAATATGTCATTACTATACAAGTTGAGCGAAGTGGAAGCCAATGCGGAGGACGTTAACATGCTAACAACCACCAAAGAACTTTCTCCAAAACTTGACAGCGAAGCTACTCTAGTAAGCCTTTAAATCAATGAGGACCTAACAAATCATACTTAGCGAGTACAATATGAATAGTTTGGGCGAAGAAACCAGAACCGGTAATGAAAGAGTCGAAATACAACGAAGAATACAGCTTGCAAATAAAGTCCAGCCGCATACACGGGAAAACAAAACTCCAAGTATACAAATCTGTGATAAGTCCTATTATGGATGTGAAACATGAACTCTAATCGAAGCATCCGCAAAAATATTGAACTCCTTCAGGACGGGTCTTAAAGAGAATAGCACTGATCAAAAAATTGATAAAATTATTTGTATTCTGTGTTTTTTTTTTGTTTCTATCTCAAAATAACGCGCATTTTTTAAATATTGCAACAAGGTTCCTCTCCCAGCTTTTTTTTTGGAGTTGTAACTAACTACCCTCATTTACTGTATATAGTATTATGTTGATGTTTTCGATATGGCTTCATCAAGAAGATGTTGTGTGCTTAATCCCGATTATTTTTGCTATATTTGTGGCGAATATATATGGGCAAAATATCGAAAACCTATATCGGACTTTTGTGAAAACTGCGTATCATCAAAACTTTAAAATAAAATTGTCTAATCAGGACCAGCCACCTATTCCTCATATTGTATGCAAGAAATATGTAGTGTGTCTACAGTTATGGTCTAGCGGAAAAATAAATGCAATAATATTCGTAAAACCCATGATTTGGCAAGAACCTCGAAAGCATCATTACGATTGCAACTTCTGCGTTGGGAAAATAAACGGAATCAACCGTCAAAATCGAAGTAAGTGGTCATATCCTAACTAATCTTCTGCTCAACGACCTCGATTAAGATTACAAGAGCTACAACCCAGCACATCTGAATCTTCTAATAATCCAAATCTCAGTGAACCCGAATGAAATACATCAAGAACTAAATGACTTACCAAGAGATCTGAACTTACCAAAAGAATGTAATAAACATAAGCAGTCGAGCAGCCCCGTGGTGATCAGGAGTGGCTGCTCCTGAAGAGATAAGGTGGTCACCCCGTCGAAACTGCTTAGTTTGTTGTTTTACTAGTGTAAAGTAAACTACATCTGTCAAGTTTCCATCCTTTACGCAGAGATGAGAGGTTTACTTCAGCCACTTCAACATCTTTAGGTTTGACATTCCCCTTGTAATGCAACGACCTTCTTCGGAGAAAGTAACGGTTGCTTTTTGTGTGATGTTCGCGTTTGTCTCAAGCCTCCGTTTCCGCTAACTTTAACGAGGCAAAAAAATATTGAATTACTGTAGAGTAGCTTAATTGACACCTAATAGAACATTTCTAAAGATAATAAAAATTGATCGGGACGTCTTGTAGAGTAGAGTACGCGTGATAAGTACTTTGTAGTGTAGCTTGGTGGCTCGACAAGAACCCGCCTCATATGATCCAGCAAATGCTAGTCGTCAAGCACGCGTACGCGGTCGTTAAGCGAAGCTAGTTAGCTGAGCTCGGTGTTGTTTTAGCTCGCTGACACTTGTGCCAGACCATCGGCACCCATGTCCTACACGGACATCTTAAAATCATTACAAGAAGCTTCTGAAATTTTAGGATCCCGCTTAAAAGACAAAGAAATTGCTTACTCCGGTACCTAATATTACATTTCATGGTTCCCGAGAAAAAAATTTACTACCGTATTTTTCTCAAGAGAAGGATTTAGTTTTTTGTAACGATATTGGTGGTATTTTGCAATATATGGGATTAAAGTATTACCAACCTAGTGATTGGCGCCTTTTTATCGACAACAGCAAAAGAAGTTTACAGTGTGTTTTCCTTCATAATGGTAACAAGTACTTGTATTGTATATTCGACATCTTGAAAAGAAGAATACGTAAATGTTTCTAAAGTTATGGAAAAACCACAAATGGGTCATTTGTGTTGATCTTAAAAATGGTTATTTTTCTTTTAGGTGAATAGGGGGGGGGGGGGGGGGGGGGGTACACAAAGTTCCCTTGTTTCATGTGTCTTTGGGATAGTCGTGACAAACACCACCATTGATCACAAAAAGATTGGCCTGCGCGGAAGAGCAAAAAGTTGGTACAAAAAATGTTATAATTGTGCCTTTAGTTAGCCAAGACCGCATCATCTTCCACTACTTCATATTTAACTCGGCATAATGAAACAGTTTGTGAAGGCGCTTGACAAATAAGCCTCAATTGGTAAAACTCCTAACGCTAAAAGTCTTTGTTGACCCATCGTATTGCTTAAACAATTTTTAATATGCTTTAATTTAGAAAAGCTCCTTTCAGCGCAAGCTGTACTCAAAGGTATTGTAAGTAAAATTTGGATTACAATAAGTTCCTTTAAGTTATTCTCGGTTATGTATTAAAGCAGCTGTTTTACGTCTCCGATGCAGGCGGGCAAATTCATCATACTTACTTGCAGTTGTTCATACAATTCATAAGATTGGTTGTCACTGGTGTCACCCACTCATAGGACTGAGTCGATCTCTTGACAATGTTTTAATAAATGCTCTTTACGAATGTTTTTGAGTTTGCTGAAATCATAAAGGAAACCGAAATCTGCAAAATGTTGATTCAAAGATGTAAATCTTGTATCCATACTGCTCATTATGGAATCACTCATAGTATTAAATAAATCTATTTCGAACCAAATTTCGGGAGACTGTATGGGTTCATCACTACTTTCATAAGCGAACATCCTTTTCTTTTCGGCTAAAATTTTATCATTAAATTTTTTTGACAAGTCACAATTACTTTTTTCAATGCATCGGTGAGCGTCAGATAAGCATCGTTCGAATCCAATTTGACGATATTCTTTGATCCAATCACAGAATGTTTGCAAATGATCAACGGAAATGCTTAAATGGACTTCTACGGATTTCCATAATTTGCTTATGATATTCTTCTTCTTTGTAGCACTACAGCCTCTCTCGGGCCTTCGCTTAGAAATACTTAGAGTATCTCATTTTCATGACCGTATTGGTTTCTTTGGAAGTTGGTTTGGTCAGTACCATGCTCCCGTGTGCCTACTCAGCTATGATATGATCTGATTAAGTCAGTACATATCACCACTGAGTGAACACTCGTAGTCTGTCTGAAAATCCCCTGAACTAAATCACGTTGCTTCCAACAAGATTTGAACCTGGGACCTTCGGCTTATGCGTTCGTGCTCTAACCACTAGACCACACAGACACTCGTGATAATATTGGATACCATAAATGTATCGCGAATTTTGTTTGTTTGTTTTGTCCCCTTCAAAGTAACTCCCATGAGATATTATACACTTGTGCCAACGGTTTTTCCAATCTTCGAAGCACTTCAAAAAATCATTTTTTTTAATCTTGTTCAGCTCCTCCTTCGATGCCGTCTTTATCTCGTCAAGCGTAGCGTAACGTCGTCCTTTCATGGGCCTCTTCAGTTTAGGAAACAAGAAAAAGTCACAGGGGGCCAGATCTGGGGAATACGGTGGCTGCGACATCATGAGTGTGTTGTTTTTGGCCAAAAAGTCGCGCACAAGCAACGATGTGTGAGCAGGGGCGTTATCGTGGTGCAAAAGCCAATTTTTGTTCTCCCACAAATCCGGGTGTTTCTGGCGGATTGCTTCGCGCAAATTGCGCATAACTTGCAGGTAATATTCCTTATTGACCATTCTTCCCTGTGGCAAGAACTCATGATGCACGACGCCCCTGCAATCGAAGAAAACTGTCAGCAAAACTTTCACATTCGACCGAACTTTGCGCGCTTTTTTCGGTCTTGGTTCATGCGGCAGCTTCCATTGAGATGATTGAGCTTTGGTTTCCACGTCATAACCATAAACCCACGATTCGTCACCAGTTATGACCCTCTGGAGCAAATTTGGTTCGTCGCAGACAGAGTTTAACATCTCATTAGCAATGTTCATGCGTTGCTGTTTTTGGCCGCAATTGAGCAATTTTGGTACGAATTTTGCGGCAACCCGTCTCATGCCCAAATTGTTGATAAAAATCGTATGGCACGAGCCAATCGATATGTTTAGGTCCTCAGCAACTTCTCTAACGGTGATTCGACGATTGGCCAATACCATTTTCTCCACTTCATTAATTTTTTCGTCTGTTGTTGAAGTGCTCGGGCGGCCGGCACGCTCTTCGTCGTTCACATCTTCTCGGGCTTCTAAAAACATTTTGTACCACCGATAAACGTTGCTTTGGTCCAAGGTAGCTTCTCCGTATGCCACAGTCAATATTCGGAATGCATCCGCGCACTTAATTTCGTTTTTCACATAATTTGATACACGTTCTTTGATCCATTTTTTTGAATAAGTAAAAATCGAAGACGATTGAAAACACGTGAAGTAAAGCAGCTATCACCAATCAAGTGAACATTCAAAATGGCCGAGCTTGTCGGCATGAGTGACAGACATGAGTTTCAACATAACGCCACAAAAAAATCGAAATTCGAATATACGTAACCCGCGAAAATTCAAAATTCGCGATACTTTTTGAACACACCTCGTAATAAACTCTAAACTGTGAATTTCATTAAGAACTGAATCACGATCACTAAGTGTATCGGATTCTTCTGTGTGATTTTTTAAGCTCTCGATACATTCAACAAAATCATCAAATTAGAATAATATGGCTTTAACTGCTTCGATCCTGCTTTCCCATCTTGTGTCTGATAAATGTTATAAAGTAATGACTGCTCGCGGGTTCAGTTTAGCACCGGAGACAACCGAAGTGGTCATCTTGACAAAGAAGAGAATCCCTAGAGTAAGGATGATCAATATTGGAGACATAGTAATCGAATCGAAGCCAGTGCCAAAGTACCTGGGGCTACTGGTTGACCCGAAGATGAGTTTCTCTGAGCAAGTCAGGGCAACCGCTGCTTTGGGAATATTGGCTCTGAGTCGACTTATGGCCAACGTAGGGGGACCCAGCACATCATGAAGACACCTCTTGATGAATGCTATAGGGTTAGTGCTACTGTACAGAGAAGAAATATCGGGCGACGCTCTCAGTAAGCAGGTATACTGAAAACGCTTGGTACAGGCACAGAGAAGAGGAGCCCTGAGGATCACATATTCGTATCTGACAGGGTCTGGTTTGGCAGTAAGAGTTATTGCAGACGTAATACCTTTTGTCCTCCTTGCTAGAGAGATTTTGTCATTCTATGAGATGTTTTTATTTTTAGCCTATTCATCAATCCTGAACCTAAAGCTCGATCGGATAAGACACTTTCACCTTTTTTTTGGCTTTTTGTGGACCTAGATTCCCATTTTCTACCGATATCTCTATCACTCTTGGGAACTGGGCGTGACATGACGAACTTCATTTAACGTAAGTATATTGAACTTATTAACAATAATAATAATTTAGCTTCTACTTTATAACCAATTCAAACCTGTTTTGGGATATTTACCATGGTCCTTGGATCAAATTAGACGGCGCATCATGCATGTCTTACATAGACCGGTTTCTATAGTGCATTGTCAAGTTTTTTTTTGTTGTAAGGAGGTGAATGCTATTTATGCACAGAGTGTGGAGCTCCCATGCGCGACTGGACTACCCACCAAACACCTCCCCTGTCAACCTGAGAACCCAGCCTGGAACCGTTTGACACATTACTTCGGGCCAGGTCTCGTTTTGTTACGCCGTGGGGTGCCTTCAAGCTGGGGAGTCCCTTTCCTAGCGGGAGGGGAGAGGGGAAGAGGAAATGCTAGAAGAGCGATCCCTCAGCCCCAGCGTCCTCGGCTGCTGTGAGTCCCTTTTATATTTTAGGACTGCCCGAGCATAATGTGCCACCTGGTTCCATTTGTCAACTGATTCGAGCATCACCGCGACTATATTATCCGTGGTGAGCTCTCCCGTCTCCCTGTAGAGTTCCCTTCGCAGCCTGACCCATTTTGTACACGCAAAAAATGTGTGACAGGCATTGTCCTCCTCTCCTGGGCAAAGCCGACAATCCGTGCAGGTAAGACTGAAAACACCCGTGCCCGCTCAAAAGCTGGGTCAGATAGAAGTCAGTCTCATCATGCCTTTGATTTAGCCACGGTCTCACATCCGGGATGAGGCGCGCAGTCCACCTTCCCTTCGTGCAATTCACCCAAGACCAATCGTTGAGTGAGCGCTGCCTCTCCTCGCGGACAATTATCTCCCTCGCATCCTCGTTTCGGCGCAGGTAAATAGCGCGGCGCTCTCTAGCTAGGAGGGCGACAGGTATCACGCCTGCAATCACTCTCAATGCCGAGTCGGAGACTGTTGGATACGAAGATGCAATTCTCAGTGCTCCCCTTCTCTGTACCTGTGCCAAACATTTTCGGTATAGCTCCTTACTTAGAGCATCGCCCAATACCTTTGCTACGTACAGTAGCACTGACCCTACAGCACTTATCAAGAGGCGTCTTCTTGATGGGCTGGGCCCCCTACGTTGGCCACAAGTCAACTCAGCGCCGATATTGCCGAAGCAGCCTTCTCAGCCGTTGCCCTGATTTGCTCAGAGAAACTCATCTTCGAGTCGATCAGTAACCCCAGGTACTTCACCGCTGGCTTCGATTCGATTTGTATGTCTCCAATACTGACCATCCTTACTCTAGGGATTCTCTTTTTTGTCAAGATGACCACTTCGGTTTTCTCCAGTGCTAAACTCAGCCCGCATTGTTCAGTGTTGACTAGAGTACATTGCGAGTTATGATGTCGGGTTCATTATTTGTATGACATAATACTTTGCATATAATGAGTTGCATAAACATTGCAACAACAGGTGTTCCCACAGTAAAGAAAACTCATTCTTCACATCGTCTTAAGGTTGATATTGATTATTGGAATAATTCTAATTTCCAAGCCCAATCATTTAGTGAGATATGCATATCTTATTACATGATATGCATACGTTAGTAAGTGCCATCGGATACTTCTTTTGATCAAGGAATCCAATAAGCAGAATCTAATTATAAGTTACACTAGAATCGTATATATCACACCGAAGATAGGAGTGCAATTGCGATGTGAGGGACAACATTGAGGGCGGTTGTGAAAGAATACTGCAAGCCAATATGATCACCGCCTATGGTCTCATCCGTTCTAAATGCCTTACTACTGTTGAATTGATCGTGGTCACTATTTCAGTAGCTGTCAACACCTTCAACCGTGTTCACTTCGACGTCTTATTTTTCTTTAAATTTCTTGCGAATATAGTGATTCCTGGCTCATTTTTCCGTGTCGATTGATAACACCTGTACACAGTTACAGTACCATCTGTGCGGTGACTAACATTTTAATAAATTGCACTCAACTACCGTGTCGTTATTCTGTTCATCAACCGTGAGTTATTCCATGTACAAAAGTTACTTCCGACGAGTTAAGTTGTTTGAGTGAATTTTTATTGGAGTCGTTTATACGTATACAATGACTTTTTGCATGTCATCTTCTTGCACCGATAAAACAAACAATAAAAACATTCTGACGTGCTCCGGCTTGTGCGAACTATCTTTCCACGCAAAATGTGTTGAAATATCCGGTCCAGTAGCAGATCACATTACTAGAAACGAGTCAGGTATTTTGTGGTTCTGTGATACCTGCAGAAACTTTTTATACCAACGTACATCTCTAAACTTCGGGCAGCACAATTAACAATTGATTCTCTCCTTTCGGAAGTCTCTTGTTTACACAAGAAACTTGAGGCCTCAAAAACAGAGATATCAAACTTGCTTAAAGTCGCTCTAAAGGAACAACCATCTACTTCCCCAAAATCAGCAACTCTTGCGACATCTGCTCGTTATGCAATGACTTCAAGAAGCAAGGGAAGCGCTCAGCAGACTAAAACTCAATCTCATACCGAGTTACATCAATTGGTCCCGCAAAATAATCAACATCTTCAGCAACAACGTAAGCAACCAACATTTCGAGCGCTCACTGAGGAAATTACCGAACATCGTGATAACCCAGTTGACACGCATGCCGATCTCCAGTCTTCCATCACACAGCCATTGCAGGCTATCAGTCCACCTTCAAGAGTTTTCGTATCTCGTCTAGCGCCGCATACGACTTCCGAACAAATCGAACATCATATAACATCAAAGCTAGGTAATGTTCCATCTATACTTACTTGCAGAAAGTTGACTGGTGAGCAGCGTTACATTTCATCCTTTAAAATTGATATTTCGTCATCCAAGGCGGATATTATTATGAAGCCTGAGTTCTGGCCCAATGGTGTGCTTGTAAAAGAATTCATCTCATCCGGTAATATGAATTTTCGGAAAAGGCGTCACCCTCCAACCTCCAAAAAATAGTATAAATGGTCTTCAATGCTACTATCAAAATGTTAGAGGGCTAAGGACCAAACTTTCTAGATTTTTAACCGCCTCCACTATTGCCAACGATGATATTTTCTTCATTACCGAAACCTGGTTAAATGATTCCGTGAGTGACTTCGATTTGTCTGGTACGCACAATATTTTTCGTCGTGATCGAGACACTAGTGTTTCCTCAAAATCAGACGGTGGTGGAGTCATGGTAGGTGTCAAAAGATGTTTTCCTAGCAGCATTTGTTGTGATTTTCAACCATATCCTCCTATTGAATGTATCATGGTGAGAATATCACTAAAGCCAAGTTCATACCTATTAGTATCATCTACATATATACCTTGCAATTCTGCATTACAAACCTACACAGTATTCTTTGATGAAATATCTAACTACGTGCTCTCTAGATTTCCTCATGATACTCTGTTGATATGTGGAGACTTTAATGCACCTTCAGTTTTATGGAACCTTGATAGCTCCATACCTATCACGTCGAACAACCCTATCTTCTTCGATTTCTTGTCTTTTCTATCCTACTTGTCCCTCTCTCAGATTAATTCCATTGTTAATTTAAATGATCGACTACTCGATCTTGTTTTCATCAGCCCGGCCTTGGCAAATTATATATCTATTTCTTCAGCTGAACCTTATATCCCGCCTGACCCCCATCACCCTCCGTTATGTATAGAGCTGAATCTTCCGGTAACTCGAGGTAAAGAGAAACTCTTACCTCCATCTTTTAATTTCAATCGAGCTAATTTTGAAGCCATATCCATTGCTCTAAACTCTATTCACTGGCCCAATTTTTTTCATAATCTTTCATGTGATGATGCTTTGGCAAAATTTTATGATCTCTTAAATGAACAAATCACTGAATTTACCCCTTTATATTCACCGAATAATCGGTCTGATGCCCCCTGGATTACTGCCAATGTGTACAATGCCCTTAAAAATAAAGAGAAAGCCAGATTGATATCCAAGAAATCCTGTTCAGTGGAAGCTCGTTTAGAGTATTGTAGATTGCGCTCCTTAGCGAAGACCGAAGTCAAACGTGCACTAAAAAGTTATTATTGCTCTATTGAGCAATCTATTTCGTCTAACCATCCTGAACGTTTCTGGTCATACATACGATCCTTAAAGACCTCTCCTCCTATACCTAATAAAATGTTTCTGGAGAATTTGCACGCAAACACCCCAGAAATTATCTTAAAATTGTTCGCTCAATTTTTCGCTCTACGTTCAATGCCCCCTCAGCTGCTGGTAATTATTTTCCAAACTTTTTCCATCCAACCTTCCAGTCCTCTTTTTCGTTCTCTCCGCCCGAAATCGAATCAATTATCCATAACCTAAATGGATCTGTCGGCCCTGGCCCGGATGGAATTCCTTGCTTTTTTATCAAATCACTTTCTACCGCTTTGTATTTTCCCCTATCCTTTCTTTTCAACCTTTGCTTAACTGCTGGCATATTTCCTGAATATTGGAAAGTTACCTTCATTACGCCAATTTTCAAACAAGGCAATCCATCTGATATTGCAAACTATCGGCCAATATCTATCCTATCGTGTTTTTCAAAAATATTTGAAAGAGCTATGTACCTCAAATTAATCCCTGTGCTATCACCCATGTTTCATGATCAGCAACATGGTTTTCTTCCGCGCAGATCAACTACTACGAACCTACTTGAGTTCTCTAACAGTGTTGCTCTAGCTCTGGACTCTCAGGCACAAATGGACGCTATCTATACGGACTTTAGCAAGGCCTTTGACACAGTTCCTCATAACATCCTACTTATTAAGCTCAATCATTATGGTTTTCCGGAAACATTAATATACTGGCTCAAGTCCTACCTTTCTTCCCGGTTGTGTTGTGTGCGTCTGAACAGAAATTTGTCTCCATATTTTAGTCCTACTTCAGGAGTTCCTCAAGGTTCTATTCTGGGACCACTCTTATTTATCCTCTTTATCAATGACCTCCCACCTATGCTATGTAAATTCGTCAGCTTTGCTTTATGCTGACGATCTGAAACTATTTAGACAAATAGATAGTACTGCTGATTGCAGCATTTGGAATAACGATCTGATTACGTTAAGCAACTGGTGTTTATCTAACAATTTCCATTTAAATATCCCAAAATGCCACGTAATGTCTTTCTTATTGAAACGTGAACCTATAGTTTACCAGTATAACATAAACGATATGCCCTCGCGCGTGTTTCACAATGCAAGGATCTTGGAGTCATCTTCGATTCTAAATTAAAGTTTGAGAGACACATCTCTCATGTTTTGTGCTGCGTCATGTCCACATATTTAGTGATATTCACACTGCGTCCCTTCTTTACGTTTCTCTCGTACGAAGTATTTTAGAATACGCTACCCAAATCTGGTCTCCACACCAAGAATATCTTACTACTGCCTTAGAGTTAGTTCAGCGAAAATTCACTAAATACTTATTTTACAAGTTTAAAATTCCGTATTGTTCCTATTCAGATCGGCTTAACTTTTTGCGGTTACCATCTCTTTGTGATCGACGTCTTTATTTAGATGAATGTTTCTTGTTCAAACTTTACCACCGTCTGATCGACTCATATCTTGTAGACAATATACATTTACGGGTTCCTGCAAGAACTACTCGATCATGTCAAACCTTAGTCACTCCTTTTGCACGTACCGATGTTTATTTTCACTCTGCTATGGTGCGCCTCCTTAGAGGCCACAATAATCTTGAGCTTGGTCCATTTCCTTCTTCATTTTTTTGTTTTAAGTCTTTGCTAAGAGAAAAATTATTTAACACGTAATTCGTTAATGTTTGAATAATTTGTACAGTTCCAACTAATTCATTCAGTGTGTTTTTGGTTTTTATCATTATTGTATTCGATATCCTGTAATTGGGCTAACCGCCTGTAAGATTTGGAATTAAAAATAAAATAAAATAAAAAACTATACTATGGACTGGACAATTGATGCGTAACGCCAAATGCCAGTAATTCGAATAGTTTTATTGTTTAGCTTTGAGTGAAATCATTTACAGCTTTCACTGGTATCAATACTTTTCAAACATTTATTGAGTTAGAAAAGGCTCTCAAGGGCGAGGCCCCTTGTAGCGCGAGCCCGTAGGCGGTCGCTCACGCCTTACACCGCCACTGTGAACGATTCGGGTACGCTATAGACTTCCTATCGAATCAGGCACTGCAGCATTGATTTTGTCTTCTTAAAATTTTCAGATCAGATGAATAACATAAATATTTTTGGGAATCAATGATGAGAGTGATTTTTGTTACATTGCAACAAGATGGTGACCATTGAAAATGGAGCAACAATGGATTTTATTTTAAAGATATACATCTCTTTGACGTGTTTCTTGGGTTTTTTTGTTATTAGTTACTACATGGCGTAAGTTGAGTGCAAAACCTTTCTGACAGGACTACTTATTTACATCCTAATAAACGTATCTAACTGTGGTATAAAGGAAAATTACTATAGTAATCCAAATTATACTGATATGCTGGTGAACTATAGTAAGGAGGAGCCAAACGTATATTGATTCAGGTTACTCAAAATAACATAATAGGGGTTCAACTCTGAATAGAATGCGCCACCTGAAGGAATTCGTAGGTTAACAGGTATAGTTGTGCTGTAATGATGAAAAAAATAAAATTTATTCAGCAATAAAAAATTTGAAATGAAGAAAAAACAACACAAAGTTATGAACTAAGCCGGATAAAATTGTCGGTATAAACTTTCGGTACATCTTGTGGAATGAAATGGAATCTAATAAAATCTGTTTTTCGCTTAAACTAATAAATTATTGCCTCATCTTATCTTGTTTTAAGTGAACATCGCAAAACAGATTTTCACAATCTACTATTTAAACTTGAAATTATCATCATTCTTAGTATGATTTGAATATGAAAACAAACTATAATTACCTGAAATGTGTAATAGAAATTAGTGATAAAACTAGCTTAATTTCTTACGTTTTTTCCCCTAGTTATCTAAGGAATTTATTTCATCAAATAAGATAAAGCCCAAGACAAGGATCAAATAAAGATAAAGATTAAACTTAAGGAAAATTCCCAAATAACAGTTAGGAATTTTAACAACTTATCTATCAGTATAAGGAGATGAACGTAATTTCGGTGAAATTTTGTAAATAATACTCACATATTTGCATGTTCTTATGAGATAATGGGAAGTTAGTGATGAGTGATACTAATGATGAAATACCAAAAATTAAGGAAGGAAATCTTGTGTTCCGTTGTGTAACTTGTTAGTAGATATGCTAAAAAATTTATCTTAGTTTTTCTTTAGCAATAACATCATCTGAGAGTGTAATCAATAATAAAAATTAACTATACCTGAACTATAATATTTCTGCAATGCACAAGAAGATATTAGTTTAGACCTCAAATTTATATTATACGAATTAGTATGTACAGAAAATAATTTTTTTTAATTTTTGAATTTCCTTTGTAATAAGAAGAAACGAAAATCATTAATTGGCCTGCTCATCATAGATTTTCTGTACAACTAGTCAAAAAGTGATCCATAGTATGATCGCATTATGACGATTATGACTCCGTGCTCCCTTCACCACGAGTTGAGGGGAAAAGAAAGTGAAAATATATACAAATTATCTCCCTAATTCTTAGGGGCGGATTTTATATTTCTTTGTCTATTGTTAACTAGTTAAGTAGGCAGGTGTATGGTCCAATTACGGAAATTTATCTCTCAACTCTTAATTAGTTGCATGAAGAAAATTACACAATTAGTAGCATGAGGCCACTCATGTTCCTTTTGTAAATTTAGAGAGTTTACATTTGCATATAATGTAAATAATTTATAATTCAAAAAGTATCGTTATGTTGAAATGTCCGTAGAAAAGAACTTCGCATGCGTTTTATATGTATATATAAATACATATAATATACATATACATGACATATGAAACTGTAAACCACCCTGAGCTAAGGTGATAAAGCACTCTTAATAATTGAATCAATTAGGGATTTCAAGTAATTATCAATTAGTGAAATTTCCTTCCATCAGATGCAACTTATTATGTTCATCAATGAAGTCTAACGCCTAGGGCTCTACAAACTAGACCACTGCCTTCATCAGCATACGGAGCAAACTCAGCACGCGCAAAATACATAGGACAAGTCCATATAACAACATGGGTAAGTGGGGAATCCTGGTCTTAGCTAGGAAGACGTGTTAGATTTTAACTTTCAGTTCAGTAATCGCGCTAACTTTTGTAACGCTGCATCTACTACCACCTATGCATAATGCAAGAAATGTTTAAAAAATCCAAATACGCTGTACAAAAAGGTTACAACTTTTTAACTCCGCTCACAAATTATGAAAAAGATATTCCCATGATCTCCATTGACAAACGATTTTACCAACTCCAAAATCGCCACCGTTCTTGAAATATCCGTTCAACTGGGCCGATTCACGATGCTAACGCCCATCCTGTTTTCGCTTCTGCAGGACGAATTAGCGAGCTCTCATGATAAAACAATGAAAAGCCCCGGCATGCTGCACTCACGAGCCAAACATTAAAGGTGCTCTGCTATATACATTTCACACCCTCAGCGAACCAAGAACTTATTGCACGATCATTTCCTAAGACAAAATGTGATTGTTCTCACCACCAACCACAATCTTCCCCTTTCTTCCGAGCGTTACAACCCCTTTCGAGCCATCGCTTCCTGCAAATAGCGCGTCCACCTGTCTCGGTCCATTGACGGTGTCCTCCAATTTTGAAATTTGAGCAGCGATGAACTGTCTTCGAGTCTTTCCCAAGTTTCCCCACTGGCCTCCGCCCGTCATTTCTTCCACCGAATACTCTTTTGGGTATCCGTTGTTCGTTCATACGATTCACATAGGCAGCACGTTACAGTTTCCGGAGTCTTACAACTGTTGAGACCTTTGGCTCGCCAAAAATTTCATAGAGTGCATGGTTGCATCGAATTCATCATTGATCTCCATCTAGCTTCACTCCGATTATTTGCCTAAGGACCCGTTGCACAAAGGCGTTCAATATATTTGCGGATGCTTGGGTTATATGTACATAGCATAACACAGGTCTTATCACAGATTTATATACTCGGAGCTTTGCTTTCCTGTGTATGCAGCTGGTCTTCAAGATCGTCAAAACTGAAAAACATATTCTATATTATTTGCGAGCTAAATTTATCGGCATATTTCATCTCTTTCATACATGTCTTCCTTATTTTGGTGCTTAGATACACAAATTCGCTCATATTTTCGATACTGTATTCACCAATTGTGATACTTTGTGTATTTGTGTTTTTTTCTTAGCTTTGCTTTATTTTCATTGGTTTGTAGTCCTAGTAGCTTTGCTTCCCCGTCGAGTTACAGCCAGAGTTCTTTGGCGGTTGTTAATGACCGTGACAAAATGTTGATGTCGTCCACATAGGCTACTACTTGGCTCAAATTGCATAGTAATGTACCTCGTGTATCAGTAGGTAGCTGTCTAATGACGTACTCCAGATTCAAATTGAATACCAATGGGGCCAGCCGATCTCCCTGCTTTAGTCCGATATTTGTGTCAAAGGCATCGGTGAGTTGTTTATTGATGCGGGCTTGGGAGCTCATCTACATCATTGTCATTTTTGGAAGACATACTGATTTGGCTGAGATGCCAAAGCAAAGCATTATGGGTACAGTACGTTACAATCAATAATGTCGTATTCTTGCTTAAAGTCAACGAAAATATCGCGTATGTCCACGTTAAACTTCCAGCATTTTTCAAGTAACTGCTTAACTGTGAATAATTGCTCCATTATCGATCTACCTGCTCCTTGATACTCCCCAATAATACTGTTGGCGTATGATCCGATTTGATTTTCTGAGATCTTTGAAAATATTTATTACGCCGTACAAAGTAATGATATGTCTCAATAATCTTCGCACTGTAACTTGTCACCTTTTTGTGGATAGAGAATATAATTGATTGTCTCCACTCTTTCGTCATATGTTCTTGTTGCCAAATGTGCTGGAGGAATTTGTTAATAGCTTTATGAACACTGCTACCATATTTGATAAGCTCCACTGGAATCTCATTGATGCCCGGCGCTTTATCATTCTTTTGGGCTTTGATGATGGAACAAACTTGATCCAGAGTTGGTGGTGCCAATGGAAGCTCTCCACCGACATCTATAGTCTCCGATGTTCTGGAGCTATGTGGAGGATCAAGAAGGCTCTTGAAATATGATGCCCATCTTTCCTTAATCTTGATTTCATCAGCGACGATATTGTCAATGCCATCACGACAGTGCGTGGTTTAGGGCTGATAACCACGTTACAGGCTTTTCACTACTTTGTATGTCTTGTCTTGTGTTATTGCTCGCGAGACTTACATTTATACTTCTCAATTGGTCGTCATGGTATTTTTTTTCTTAATTCTAATTATCTTATTCGCTACTCTTCTGAGATTTTCATAGTGTTCTCTCTCCGACCTGGTTTTCCTGCCTATGTAATCTTTGTATGCCTGGTTCTTTTTGTCTAACGCATTCTGGCACTCATCATCGAATCAATCATTTCTCTTGCGGCGGGCTTCATGCCTGATCGTCTGTTCTGCCACGGTCTTAATAGTGGCTTTCACTTCCATCCAGAGCTCGTTTCTTGTTTTTAAGCTGGTTATCGAAGGTCCCCGTGAAATTTTGGAAAAGACGCCGTTTGGAGCCTTCTGATGTCAAATTTTTGTAGCGGGCTGATCTTCGCCAAATATGCCTTTGACATACTACATCAATTAGTTCATTTGATCGAGTAATGATCTGAGTTACGATTGCCTCCTCGGTACGTACGGGCGTCGAGTATGCTCGAGGCTCAACGCTGTTGGATCAGAACATGATTGATATGGTTTTGTGTGTTGCCACCAAGTGATACCCAGGCTATTTTATGAATGCGTTGTTAAGGGAAGCAAGTCGAACATATGACTAGATATCTACTACATGCAAAGTCAATCAGGCGATAGCTTTTCTCAATTTGTTCATCGTGGGGGCTATATGCTCCAGTCGTTCCCCGATAAGATGGTGTCGAAATCACCCAGAATTATTTTTGTGTCGTTTGAAGGCGATGAGTTGACCAGTCTTTCCTGCTGATTGTAGAACGTTTCCGTAGTTACTCCATCCTTTTCTTCAGTCGGGGAACGAACATTGATTTATACGGATTGCACACAACCATTGCGTTGAAATCAATAACGTGCGATATGAACTCCCTATTCATAAAGAAAGCCACTCCGAATTCTCGTTTTTGAGTGAACAATCTTCTTTTGAATATTGTTTGTAATCTCGTGTCTTGAATATTATTTCCGGACCAGTTCGTTTCCTGGATTGCCAGTATCGTTAATTTATATTGACTGGCCTGTTGTGAAAGGTGCTTTACAGTGCCAGGGTATTGGCGTGATTTGAGATTCCAGGATCCAATGCGAGTTCGTTACCGCAAGTCCAGTCCATTCCGAGGCCCGTCTGCAGGTTTCGAAACATTTTAGGGTTTTACAGGGGCGGCATGTTTATAAATTTGATTCCTTTATCAGGTATAAAAGATTCGCCTTCACCCTCTTACGTCCCCACGAAGGAGGTGTAAGTAGGATTTAGTAGCAGGGCTGTAGATGTATTTAAAGTTATAATCATTTCTCGGCATTTAATGTCCCATTGTTGGGGAACCAGTAAACCCAATGTGCCACCCTGAGAGCATTTACTGCCATTAATTGGAGGGTTAGAGATCAGGAATCATGGAAGGTGTGGGTTGAAGAAACAAGGGGGAGAGCTAGCGAGTAATCTCAGTACCAGGAATTTTCTATTTTAGTTGGCGGAAGTATAGGAGGGTAATTTTTAAAAAGTAAACCGAGAGCAGACGGAATTATTCTTTTATCTGGCGGCAAGTCCCGATGAAGACGGAAGCATCTGGTTGAAAAGCGAATGGCTTGAGATTTCGTACGATTATCCTTTGGTAACTGCAGGTTGACGACTTCTTATGTAAATATAACCGAAAAAGTGTGAATAGAATATAAAAAGTGTGTTAGAGGTGAATTGAGTGTTATTCTTCCTCAATTTGGTGAGAATGATTACTTGCAACCTAAGTGTGCCATACCCATCGGTAAAGGGTCACATTTTTGTCAGTAGGCCATCTTGGTGGGTTGTTTTCTTGGTAAGATTTTGCGTGAATTAAATTTTTTCCTCCGGCTTTCGTGATTAGGAAAACGGCGAGTCTGGTTGGTAGTTCACGCTTTGATTGACCAAGTGACTCGAGGAATAAGTTAGAATACGTGAGGCACGGTCCGTCGTTGTGGGCTGGCCGATAAGTTCCCTTGGTCCAACCGCTGGGCTATTTTTGGTCTGGTCCCTAACAGCCTTCTCAAAGTTGATGAAGGCCGGTGCAAGCAGTAGTTGGTATTCGATTGCTTGACTCATCATTTTTCTCAAGGTATGTATTTGTTACTGAAACCAATGCGAAATCCTGCTTGCTCTCTCGGTTGTGCCGAATAAAGAAAACCTGGTAACAAACGGATTAGTTGGTAGTTTCTGATGTCATCTTTACTGTCTTTCTTGTGGATGAGGATAATGTTGGCACTATTCTAGCATACTCACTTATTCCTTAGGTGTTGCATGTAGATATACGCTAGGCGTTTCCGCGCCTAAGATCCTGCATATTTTAGGGGCTCAGCTGCTACTCCATCGTCTTCGGAAGCTTTTCCATTCCTGATGCTTTTCAGGGCCTTTTCTATTTCACAAACGTTTTCTCCTGCTTTGTAGCACTAAAGCCCCTGTCAAGCCTTTGCTTCTTGGAACATGCGTCTTTAACTGTCTTGGTCCATTGACCACGTCCTCCAATTTCGAAATCCAAGCAATGATGAACTGTCTTCGTCAGCCGAGTTGGACCAGCGTTTCTTGGGTCTCTCCTCTGGTCTCCGCCATTAAGTTCTCATAACGAATACATTTTTGGGTATCCATTGCTCATCCCTACGATTCACATGACCAACTCATTAGAGCTCCCGGAGTTTAACAATCTTTGAGATATTCAGCTCATTTCTTCATTATTGGCGGTTAGTTTTAGTTTACGTCCGTCATCTCCGGATTGCTGCCAGGTTACTGTTTAACAATTCTCTGGGCTCTCCGAAGGATGATGAGCCGTCGGGCTCCTCCATATCCAATGTGAAAACAACTTTTATGTTTGAAAGCACTTAAAATCTTTGATTTGGCTCCACGAAATTTGCAAATTATGATTCCAAATCAGTCCGATCCATCGTTTACAATGGTATACTAAATGGCACAGTTTTTCAAAATGATTTTCCAGTTGCCGTTTATAAAAATTTTATAATGGGAGCGATTAAAAACTTCTCTGTACATAACGAACGCTAGACGTAGAATGTTCATTCATGCAATGTACACGGTGCGTTCCAAAATAACCGAGACTGAGCTGACATAGAAACGACAGGAGCTTTGATCTGATAAATTCGAGTTTATTTATTCTAAATAGTCTTCTCCGGTCTCAATACACTGTTTTGCGCGATCTAAAAGCTTTTCGAAGGGGGTTTTCAGGTCATTGACCGGAATATTCTTCAGGATGTTGGTACAAGCCCTTTGGATGCCCTCTAAGGACGCAAAGCGTTTTCCTTTCAAGACTAAATGCAGTTTTCCGTATAGGTAGACGTCACAGGGAGCTATATCAGACAAAAACGGTGATTGGTTGATGGTTAAAATGCGACTTCTGGTCAAAAAATCAGTCACAAGAGTGGATCGATGAACGATGATTCTGACCAATTTTTGATATCAGTTAACTTTTGCCGAACAAAACGTACATAGACCTTTCGTAAGCTCAAATGATCGGTTAAATTGCGATAAATCGATGTTTTGGAGATATTCAACTCCAATTCCATAAATTTCAACGATAATTTCGGCTCATTTTTGATAAATTCACGCACAATTTCGATGGAGTTTCCGGTGATCACTGATTTTTGGTGGCCCGTATGCTCATCTTCATATATGTCCTCACGACCATCTCTGGAACGTGTAAACCACTCATGAACTCTGGCACGAGATAAACAATCATCCCATAAACTTTTTTCATCAATTCAAATGTTTCAGTAAACGTTTTACCGATTTCAAAACAAAATTTGTTCGAAACTCATTTTTGCACCGATGACACAAGCATACTGTCACTTTAGGCGCAATAACTTCGCTTCCACAGAACCGAATGTCACCAAACTTTCACTGGAAGTCAGGGAGAGATGTAACTTTCAAACATTTACAGATGGCGCCACCAAAAAAATTTTATGACAAAAGTCTCGTCTATTTTGGAAAACAACTTGTAGTTTCCAGCGATGACTTATGTTATTAAATTTTTTTACCTGGAATAGTGTTAGCTACCAAATGCTACCAAGTTTCTGAAATCCTTAGAAATGTTTGAAAACTATTAACCTTAAATTGCCCCTCGTATCAGAAAATAGAACTAGTGAAAATTGGTTTGACCTTTTCAATACATATGCACAGGCTCGTACTGGCCCGCTGGGCTAGCGGGCGATCGCCCGGTGCGCCCCTGCTCATATTTTTTAGGCGCCCATTGACATCATAAGGCGACAAAAAAGCGCCCATTGATATCATAAGGCGACGGAAAAGCGCCCTTTTGGTTCGAAAATGCTTTTTTCCAACGCCCCGAGAGATACGTTTTTCAAATCAGAAACCGAATTTTTGTGGCGCGCCTGTTCACGCGACCGAGAAAGAAATCGAGTCATCGTTGAACTAGCCAGTAGTCACTTTCCTTCGTCAGCATTATCGAATCAATTGTTCTGTGACGTGTACGATCTGCGCTCGGTTTTACGCAACACGTGAGAATTTACGCATTTCTTGTACAGAATTTCTTGTACAAGTCGAGTGATCGAGCCTAGTTTCTGTTGGAATCGATTTCAGAAACAAGTTTGAGGTTATTTGATCTCAAAAAGTTGCTAAATATTCACGTTACTCGATATTTTGCATCAAAAATGGTGAATCCAAAGAAATCTGGAAACGAAAACAGGAAAGCATAGAGGAAGTGGGAATTAGAAGAAGCAGCAGCGTTATGCAAAAAATTGACAACAATGTTTTCTCGAGGTAAGAAAAATTTTGTTCACTCGCGTATAAATATAAAATATTCTCATTTCTATTGTAATCTTGAGACTGCATAACCTCTTACTTTGTTTAGTTTACGTTTGATAACAAAAAATCTGTTGAAATAGAAAATAAAATACACCAAGCATGCTTCTTGTAAAATTCTATTCGTTTATTCTTCATTATAAATGAAGTAAATATGATGAATCGAACAGACTTATCGAAAATAATCCTACTGTTGTGACATCGAATTCTGAAAACAGCCCGAACAGTAATGATGAGGAGAAAGAGACAGATTATGAGAAAGCGAAAAATTTGACGAGTAATCGGAGTAATAATGAAAAGAGTAAGTTAAAAATGTATTATCAGACCGTTTTCTACATAGAATACAAAAGCGCATTATTTCACACTTCAATATTTTTCAACTTATCTCTTTATTAATCTATGCATGTTATTTCGAGTATTATTATTTCGCGAGCGTATTTTTCATAGTAGAAATGAAAAATACGCTTATCACGACTTTTTATGACAAAAATAAATAAAATATGAGGAACTAAGGCTTTCGGGTAATTTTTAATTTATTTAGCTACGGATTATTATTTTCCATAAGTTCAATATAATACTGCTTTGAACTCTTCCGCACCATATCAAGATACTAAACATATCAACAACTTGATATACCATGAGATTCACTGAAAATTTATTATTGTATTTATTCTTTCATGTTGCGAAAATGTGATTGACGGTTGTGAGTAGACATCTACAAACAAGAACACCTCCTTGACAGGTTAAAATTATAAAGAAAATTGTTAATAACATATGTAAATGCACACGCATTCACATATTCATACCTGAAAAGTGAACGATTCATTTAAAAAAATTACCGTTGAATGATCATCCGATGAATAACATGTCCGGAAGAGCAATCTTCTATTATTTGAATAAATTCAATATTCAATAATCTACTTACGTAAATTTTTAATTTTTTAATTTTTAATTTTAATTTTCAGAAACAAGGGAAACTCATTAGGATATGTATGATAGCAGTCATTTGACGGATGAAGATATAATGCCTCTGAATTTCAGAAGTGACCTTCTGGAAGAAACTTCTGAATGTCAGTATTTTTCGAAACCAGAAGCAAACATTTTGAATCGTTTTCTGATGTTTCACCCTGTACGGCCAGACGATATATCGGAGAAAAAGTTACCATTCAACGGGAAAGTTTTTTACAAAAATAACGATAAAAAATGTCAAACGTGAATGGCTATCTTTTGATGCTGCTCTACAAAAACCCTTTTGTTATATTCGTCTGGCATTCTCCAAAGGTATCTCAAGTTTTTGTTCAGGCTTGGTCGATTTTTCTCCAAAGCACTTGTACAATCGCATATATGAACATGAAAGTTCCAAAGAACATGAAAATGCTGTTCAGGCCTTCATTCAGTACAATCAAAACAATTTGAGTAAGCAGGAGAGTGCTCCTACCAGAAGGTCTTTGTAAACATCCTAGGCTTAGAAACAAGTTTTCTAATAGCATGAATCGATAATTGAATTATTTATCCAATACTTGGATATGAAATCGTTCAAATTTATGCTGAAGATGCACAGTTTCTTTCATAAGTGTAGTGAATAAAAGATGTTCAATAATGTCCGTGAAGGACGGCAGCAATGGTCTGCTGCCCCGGCAGAAGAAGATGGAGGTATCTGCCGAGAATGCCCTCGTCCGGAGACGCGTGAATGCGCTGGCAGGCTAGCATTGCGGTGTCGTGGGGCGGGTTTGTTTCCCTGGCACGAGGACTCACTACAAAGAATTTCGCATTCACGAATTGCTTTCAGATCAAAAAGGCGACTGAAGTCGCAAAATTGTAGATAACCTTACCGAAGGAGATGTACTTGTTACGAGAACAAGTGAAACCTGAAAAGAAAGGCGAACTTGGGGTGACCTCGTCGTTACCCAACGAAGTTCATGGCCCACAAATGAAAGAGGGGCAACCGGGTGGTGGTGGAGCCCCTTCATACCCACCCAACCGGAATAAATCCATAGATAGCTTGTTGAAGTGGCCAGGTATTCCGCTTCTGAGTGGAAAACTCATACAATTTGTAGTGAATTAGAGAGTTTCAATAAGTCCGTAAAGGACTGCAGCGATGGTCTGCTGCCTCGGCAGAGGAAGATGGAGGTATCTGCCGAGAATGCCCTCGTCCGGAGACGCGTGAATGCGCTGGGAGGCTAGCATTGCGGTGTCGTGGGGCGGGCTGGGATTAAACAGTCGCTTCGTTTGTCAGCTTTGAGCAATCGGGTTTCGATTTATTGTAACTATTGAGGAGGGTTGTTCGTGGCATTGTATTTTCATTCAAAGTTACTATTTCGGTATTGCATTGATTATTGCTGTTACAGTTCTTTGGTAAACTCTTGTATGTTGAGACAATCGAAAACATATGAAAGAACAGTGGATAAGCCACTGAGTACTATTAAGTATAAAATTTCCACTTGTTAGCTGCCTACACTAATTCAGTAACAACTAGTAAATCTGTATAAAATGCCGGACTGGAATACATCCTAGACTTGTCATTGCTTCTTGTGTGACGATGTAGGTGTCCTTTAAGCGTGAACCTACTTGGCACTAGAGGCGATGTTTTGTAAACTGCCTGCACCAATAGCATACTATAGCATTAGGAAAGTTACGTCCCGTTTAGACTTATTTTTCTCGCGAAGAAAGCGAAGAAAAAAAAGAGTGAGGGTTGCGATGGGGAAGATGACTGAACGGTTACTCATTGCCAAACTGAGTTTGTGCTGTGGGCCTGTGGCAGCGCTGGCTTTTAGAGCCATTGCTTTTCGATTATTACAGGAAATTCAACATACAAGAGTTTACCAAAGAACTGTAACAGCAATAATCAATGCAATACCGAAATAGTAACTTTGAATGAAAATACAATACCACGAACAACCCTTCTCAATAGTTACAATAAATCGAAACCCGATTGCTCAAAGCTGACAAACGAAGCGACTGTTTAATCCCAACCCACCCCACGACACCGCAATGCTAGCCTGCCAGCGCATTCACGCGTCTCCGGATGAGGGCATTCTCGGCAGATACCTCCATCTTCCTCTGCCGAGGCAGCAGACCATCGCTGCAGTCCTTTACGGGCTTATTGAAACTCTCTAATTCACTACATAAGCACAGTTCAGCCGCTACTTTGATCTAGCTTAAATGATTGTTCTGAATGTTCGGCCAATTAAACATATTCAAATTGAACACTGTTCCTTAAAATTTCGTGCAAATTGAATGTAAACAAAGGCGCCTGGGTCAAATTTAAATATGTATCAACCATAAACACGTGTTATTTTTGTTGTAATTCCATACAATTGAAATCGCTATAACTCACTTGATTGTGATTCGATCTCGATTAAATCTTGTGAGCATACATATCTTGTATCAGTTTTTATAATTGCAAAATTTCAAGAAGTTTAAAGGTACCGTTTTGGTTTTATGGGTGAAAATGTGAAATCTAAAAATCATACTATTATTAACAAAGTTGAATGAATTTCGATTTCTGAGGTATTTGTTGCCCTTGTACTCATAAAGATCCACATTCGTGATAATTTTCAAATTTTTCGGCTCAAAGGTGTCCAATCGCGAGGGGGGGGATACAAATTTTTGGTACGTTTTGCCTTCCCCTGGACCCCCTAATTCATAAAATGATTTTTTTATTTCAGATTATAAAAGTTCTAATCAAGACCTTTCGTTTGGTATCCAATTCATTTGGTATCCAATTCATTTGGGGCCAATTCGTTATAAGGGGGACCCCCCTTAATAAAATTTTAAATTTTCGGCAAGACTTTAACTTTTGAGAGACCATCACTTCTGACCTTTTCACAAAGTTTTAGCATTCTACCTTCAATAGTTTCTGAGGAAATCAGCTGTGACGCACGGACAGACAGGTCACGAAACTAGTAGGTCTTTGTAAAAAAAATTTTACAAAGACCTAGAAAAGATGTAAAAAGTCTTATTAGCAATGAACAATTGATCAGACGGAAAATTGAAATGGCAGAAAGACGAGAAATTTCAAATAAGATTTTACATGTGATTAAATTTTTGGGAAAACAAGGACTGCCATACAGGGGGGGACTATGAAGCAGCACATTCTCTGAATAATCAGGAATTAAATCATGGAAATTTTCTGGAAATGATATTATTATTTGCAAAACACGACACTCTCTTGAAAACTCACGTAGAAAAACGGGGTTCACGTATAAACAAGTTGGGTAGACAGACCTATGCTCATGTCAGAAGGGTTTTGTACTCAACTTACAAAATGTCGTAACCAGCAACGAATAAAATTAAGAAACACGTCATGTTCTAGGATGATACTATTATTAACTAAGTTGAAAGAATTTTTTAATTCTGAGGTATTTGTTAAAATTATACCCATAAATATCTCGCTTGATAATTTTTTCAGATTTTTTAAGATCACGGGTGTCCATTCGCGAGGGAGAAAACACATTTTTCATGTATCTCCCCCCCCCCCCCTCTGTGCCCCCACTGAAGCAAAAACTGTCAGTTTAAGAACTGTTTTGAAAAGCTCTCATAGAGAACTTTCATTTGATTCTTATATCGGCTACCTTTCATGAAATTTTTTTCAGGGGCCACTCCTCTGTACTGTAAGCATCGATTCATGGCCTATTTTTTCGAACCCTAGAATGGTTACAAAGCCCTTTTGCTAGGAGCTCTCTCCTGCCTCTTCGACTTGTTTCAATTGTATGTAGTCATCCTCATGATATCTATCATTCCTGAAACTTTCATGCAAGTCCTAGCAAAGCTGTAGTGTCTAAGTCGGTAAAATGCGCATATGGCTCCATAGCCATATGTTTCCATAGTAATACAGGGCACATTGTTCCATAGTAATACACGAAAATTAAAAAAACGCTATAACTTCGTTAAATACTGATCGATCTTTATGAAACTTTCAGAAAAGATCAATCTTATGAATAGTCATCTGTTTGTTAAATTTTATTGAATGGAAGGGTACCATTTAGATTTTATTCAAGAAAACACAAAATCGATAAATCATACTATTACTAACAAAGTTGAGTGAATTTCGACTTCTCATGTATTTGTTGTTGTTGTACTCATTAAGGCCTACATTCATGATTTTTTTCAGGTTTTTCGGATGGAAGGTGTCCAATCGCGAGGGGGGGGTACGCGAAAAGTTCGTACATTTCCCCTTCCCCTGCCCCCCTCGGTACTCATAAGGCAATTTTAAGACCTGTTTTGAAAAGATCTCATTGAGACCTTTCCAATGACACCCTACTCGACTACCAATGGTGAAAATTTTTTTTTGAGGGGTCAACTCCCTATATGGGGAGACCCCCCTTAAACCCCTTCGAAAAATTTGTTCACCCTTGAACTTTCAAGAGGTCACCACTTCTGACCTTTCCACAAAGTTTCATGGCTGTAGCCTCTATAGTTTCGGAGAAAAAGTGCTGTGACATACAGACGGACGGACGGACGGACGGACGGACGGATAGACGGACACAGGTCGTGATTGCAATAGGGTTTTGTATTTTAGTACAAAATCCTAAAAATGACGAACTGGCAAAAAACTCCGGCCGAAGTTCATTGGTCACTTTTTCGAGTCCAACAATTGTTACAAAATTGATTCAATTCATAGGGCATGATATGCTCAGACTTTTAAGTCAAGAAATTAAACAAGCAGGCATTTTTTCCGTTATAATGGACACTACCATGGACATTTCTACATTTGATCAATGCGTCATTGTTGCTCGGTACGTGTTAGAACCTACTGTTAATGAACGAGTCATAGGTCTCAAACACGTCAAGTTAACTGTGGCTCAAAATTTATTCATTACACTCGATGAAAGTGTTGAAGAACTTGAATTATCTTTGAAAAATTGCGTAGCTGATGCATTTGATGGTGCTGCTAATGTTAGTGGAGAATATAATAGCGTTTCAGCTAAACTGAAAGAAGTTTCTCCGAATCACATCCACACATGGTGCTACGCTCATGTTTTGAATTTAGTTTTGACAGACGCGACCCAACGTTTGACCGAATCTGTTTCTTTTTTTGGTTTGATTCAGAGTGTTTACGTGTTTTTCAAAGAATCATATAAAAGATTACAAGTTTTTCTTGATCCTGAATCCTGTCTTTCGTTTATCATCTATTGGAGCAACGAGATGGCGGAGTAAAAGTGACGCTACAGTTAAAATATTTGGCCGGATAGACTTTTGGACAGATGAAAATTTCAATGATAAGGAACGGAAATATGTTTTTATCGAAATACTATCTGCGCTTTCTGTGACAGCCGAATCCAAGGAATTCTGCTGTAAAATTCGAAATGACGCCTCAGCTCTTATAAATAATTTGAAAAAATTTGAAACCATATTGATGGCTATGACTTTTCTACGTATATTCCAAACAACTACGCCATTATCTGATTACTTACAAACGAAAAATCTTGATTTCGCACAAGCATGGCGCCAAATGTTTGCAACATCAAAATCTTTGAAAAAAATGACACTTTTCCCGATGTTTTCAAAGCCGCAAAGCGTTTCGTATCACAAATAAATGAAAAAATTGAAAATTCTGAATCAAATATCGACTTTCGACTCAAACCACAGTTGCCTTTCAAAAGACAGCGAAAAGTAAAAAAATTCCACGACGAAAAATCTTCCGACGAATTCGTTAATAACAACTCTGAAGAACAATTCCGAATCAAAGTATTCAATGTCATAGTAGATACTGTTATCAATAGTTTTGAAAATAGATTTATTGTTCACAAAAAATTGTACTTGGATATTTCATTGTTCAATCCTCGGCGCTTTGAAAAAATGGCAAAAAATGGTTTACCTTCGAAAACATTTGTGAATCGATCGTTGGAATAGATAAATCAAAATTGAGAGAACAATATCTTTCTTTCATCCAAAGCTGGAGTAAAATAATTGAACCTTTGAAGAAGTCTTATGAAAATATTGAAAATAAAATGAATATAGACGCACTATCAAACGATGAATGGGTTGAAATTCATAATTCTACAGATGAAATTGACCTCAACGTTAATGAAAATAATATCAATCACGATGTCAGAAAAAATTGCAAATCTTGTTTTACGTGCGTTCTGAAGGTATTAGTCAAGTATAATATGTACTGCGTATCTCACGACGAACTGTACAAGGTTTACAAATATTTATTGACATTACCACTCACACAAGTGACTTGTGAACGCAGCTTCTCGAAACTGAAAATTTTGAAAACGCGATTGAGATCGAACTTGACTCAAAGTAATTTAGAAAGCCTGTTTTTGATGCAGTGTGAAAGAGAGATTCTGAACAAAGTCGACAATGAGCGAATCATAGATCGTTTGTGTGAGAGTAGTAAAGAAATGCGGAGGCTGTTATTCGCTCGATACACGAGTTATGACTAGTGATGAGATTAATATATTAGTATTCGTTTTGGTATCACTAATATTTTCTGATATTTATATCAGCGATATCTGAAAATCCAATATTAGGATACAAAATATTACGTAATACGTACGGATAAGCATATTGTACCGACCGTACCGAGAAGAACTTACCAATCGCAATCGCCGTTTGCCGCGGTAGGAATATGCTCAGGAGCGGAGTCTGAATTCCATATACATGATGTGATATTCATATCGTTTCTCGCATATCAGCGCATAAGCAATATGCATATAAATACATCAATGGATATTCTTCCGTGAATATTGGCCACTCAAACGAATATCGATATCATCTGGCAAAATGGATATTTCGGAAAGAAATACTAATACGGTATTCATATTGATATTCAACCAGTATTGAAGTTTTGGGCCACTGATATACGCAAAAAAATTCATTCGTATCATGCACATGTGTGTGATACGATATCATCAGCTAGTGGATGGTATTGTTTTGTTCGTTTTGTTCATGGCGCTGATTTGATGTGAGAATAGCATTTTTTCATTCTTTTGTGTCTTCCACTTCTCGTCATTTTGTCAGTCAATCAATTGTTTAAGATAATTATTGACGGTGGTTTCGGATTTGTACTCGAAATTTTGTCGTTATCCTGTGTACAACTGATTGTTGAAGTTTTGTATTTGTCACTGAAAGGTGTAAGGTAAGGTAATTGAATTAGATTAGAATCTTGTTTATAAGTTGATGTTTTTTAGATTAGATATATAAACTAGACTAAGATTAGAATACAAGTAAACGTGAAGCGCGCCAGGTTGAGTGAAGTATGGAACTATTTCGCGGTTGATTCCGAACAAAATAAAATTGCTAAGTGCACACTTTGCCTCGCAAAATTAAGTTTTAAGGGAACGGTCTCGAATTTGAATAAGCACTTAAGGAATAAACACCTAGTTTTTCTTCAACAAACAAGGCAGAAAGAAGCAGATGAACACATTAGTCTTCTAGATTTTGAACCAACCACCTCGAGTACCACTACTTCTGCTTCTGATGCCCAAATATCGTCGACAAATGTAGCGATTGAATGTGGGTCTTCTCAAGCCATATCAGCGTTTTCTAATGCAACTATACCCGGGTCTGCAGACTCTCACTATACAAGCCACGATAATGATAAAATAAAGCCAATTCAATCAAAAATTTCAAAATATGCGAACATAAAAAAAACTTACCCCTCTTCAAAGAAAAGAAATTGACGATCAATTAATGGCATTATTCACAAAAGGCTTCTTGCCATTTTCTCTTGTTGAAGATGAAAACTTCAAAAATTTTGTTGGGGTGCTAAATTCTGCCTACAAGCTGCCCAGTCGAAAACATTTGTCGAACACAATGCTAAATGCGGAATATGAGATGTGTGCTACCGAAGTGAAAGAAAAAATGGTGAATGTTAAATCCGTGTGCTTAACCATTGACTGCTGGACCTCGTGCGCACAAGGGATGATTTCAATGTAGCTACTCTGCTTCTCCAATGTCGCATTGTAAGAGGATCACACACAGCTAGTAACATAAGCGAGAAACTACAAGGAATAATAAATGACTGGAATTTAAATGGTAAGGTACATCTAGTAGTAGCTGATAATGCTCTAAATATGCAAAATGCAATTAAATTATTAAGCTTGAGACAATTTGGCTGCTTTGCGCACAGTCTAAATTTAGTAGCTAAGAATGCACTCGCGATCCCTGAAATGGAAGTGCTTTTAAAAAAAGTTCGGTCAGTCCTGGGTAACTTCAGACGCAGTATTTCAGCGTTGGAGAAACTTAAAAAATATCAGGTGCAAAATGGAATTTCAAGCCCTAAGAAGCCGATTATTGATGTAGCCACCCGATGAAATTCCACATTTTATATGTTGGAAAGAGTTTTAATTTTAAAAGAGGCATTAGTTAGTACGCTTGCAATACTAAATACTACTACGGAGTGTAGTATTACGCCAGACGAATTGAAACTTTGCAAGGACATATGTAGTGTTTTGAAGCCACTAGAAGAAGTGACAGTGCAAATTAGTGGGGAAAGGTATTTAACTGGAAGCTTGGTCATAGTTTTCAATAAACTATTGTTAAATGTGTACGAAAAAAAAAGTTTTGCTAGATCAAACGCTAGAAAAAATCGTTCTAGTTGTTGCTGTAAGAATTGTGAGCCAGTTACGCAACAGATTTTTTAATATAGAGTTGAACGAGACATTCGCTGTTTGCACCGTGCTGGAACCACGCTTCAAAACACATTTTTTCAACGATAAGTGTGCAGCTGAAGAAGCTAAGAGCAAGGTTATAGATTTTGCAACCGCAGAAGTCAGTAAATTGATGACCACGGAAACAAAGAATTCAGCAATAGGACCTTTGGCCTCGACATCAGCAGTAACGCCTGCTTCTGAACGTTCTGGATCATGTGGAGAACTCGACGCGTTTAAGTACGCTTCGATTTGGGATGAGGTGGATAAAGTTCTGAACGAAGTGCAGCCACACCGATCTGCCACAGCAATGGCAACTGAGGAGACACAAAGATATTTGAGCGACACATTGTTAAAGAGGGAAGATGACCCTAACAAATGGTGGAAAAACCATCAGTATATCTATCCTCATTTATCGAAAGTATTTCAGCAACATTGTTGTGTGATGGCAACATCTGTTCCTTGTGAGCGTATATTTTCCAAGTCTGGGCAGCTTATAACGGAAAGAAGGAGTCGACTCTCATCAGAAAAAGTAATGAAACTCATGTTTCTCAATGTAAATAAAAATAACTAATGATTCCATTTCAAATTGTTTATATTTTTAAGTTACTTGTTATACAAAAGAAATGAATAAAAGTAGTGTGAGCGTGTGGAAATCGAATATTAATTTTCTGATAGGGGAGATATATTAAACAAGAAATTAAGAAAGTTGGCACTTAATGCTAATATATTCGAAACAAATGTTTGCAGGCGCTAATTGGACTGAACTGTAACTACAAACAAAACGACTTTTATCAGGCTATCAAACAACTTATCAAAATTACGAACCTTTAAATTAAATTTCGTTTTATGGCATTTTTGTATAGTGCTTATTTTGTATATGATATCAGTTCTTTATTCAATTAACATATGTATAGTGTCGGAATTTTTTTTTTTTGCTGCGGTACGTACAAACGTTAAAATAAAATCGATTTTACCTTAAACCGCAGAATTTATTTAATAAAAAGGTAAATGTACATTTCGGAAACGATCGTGTTCCTTCTTCAGTACCAACTGACTTATTTGGCTAAAACATCAACCTTATATACAAACAACATTCAATGAACGAGAAAACCAATTAAATAGTAATTACAAAAGACAGTCATAAAAAAACCTAATTGCTGAGGATATACTCAAATGAACTTGAATAGGGGTGATGACGCGTTACCTGTATCATGATTCATTCGCTGTTGTTGTGGAATTTTTTGAATCTCAATACTTTTGATGATATCTAGCTTCCGTATGTCGCTTACCTGGCTTATGACCTTCAAATTGTCCGTCTTGATCATATGTCCTGATTCGACAATGTGTTGCGCGACTGCCGATCGTATGTCGTTATTCCCTCTTCGTTTTTTAATAGCATTTTCCGCCTCGCTCAGATGTTCTTTGCACCTTGTAGTTGCTGGACGTCTTGTTTGTCCGATGTAGACCATGTTGCATTCGGGACAGTTGATCTGGTACACTCCGCTTTGTTCGTTGACTTTGCGAGGATCCTTGACAGACCTGAGAAGGCTTCCTAATTTTAGTTTCCTGCTAGATGGTACCATTTCGATGTTTACGGATTTCAATATCTTTTTCATTTTTGTTGCTACGTTATTGTGTCTCACTGGTGCGCGTTTGATGGTATCCATGTGTTTTGTATACCAAGTGTCGTTAATCCGTTACGTTTGAGTTGATTTTCCTTTTTTCTGACTATACTCCGGATCGTGTCACACTTGTATCCGTTCATTTCTGCGTTCTTGGTTATGTAGGATTCCTCTTTGCGTCGTTCGTCACTTGATAGCAGGATGGTCAGCATACGGTGAATCATAGCATGATATGGTGCCATCTTTTGAGAAAAACTGTGTGAGGACGTTGCTGGAATTGTCCTCTGAGTTTGCGTTGCTTTTCTATGAATTCCAAAACTCAATGCCCCATTGTTCCTGAATATATTTATATCCAAGAATGACAGCTTGTTGTCCTTCTCCTGTTCCATGCTGAACTGTAAATTTTTGTGGATCGAATTGATACTCGTGAGTGTATGCTCCAATTTGTCCTTATCTACGATAGCTAAGATGTCATCAACGTATCGGATCCAAAATCTGGGAAGGAAACCTAGTTCTTCTAGGGTCATTTCAATGTTGGTCATGAAAATGTCACTTATGAGCGGTGATAATGGATTTCCCATGGCTACGCCACTTGTACCTTTAAAATATCGCTCTCTGAAGGTGAAATAATTTTCACTCATGCACAGGTGCGTTAGCTTCATTAGACTGCGTACCTCTTTGCGCCACTCCCATTCATTTGGTCTCAGTTCTAAGAGACGGTGTTCTAATAAGACTAGTGCTTCCCTTACCGGAATACTAGGAAATAATGCGTTTACGTCGAACGAAACCAAAAGTTCCGCATCGAGTATACTGCCGCAATTTTGGAGTCTGATCACCGCTTCTTGACTATTTCTGACGGTTCTGGCGCTTATATTGTTACCAAAGATGTCGTTAAATCGCTGTAACAACCATTTCGAGATTTTGTGAGTCGGGGAGTTCACCGCAGCAATTATCTCCCTCATTTCGTTTCCGGGCTTATGGATCTTTGGCATACACCTTATTCGCGGTAAACACGGGTTGGACACTTTCAGCTTATGAAGGTTCTCGATGATATGTTCACAGTCTTTCAATGTTTTGTTGATCCTTTTAATAGAGTCCGGAAGAGGGTCTTTCCTTAATTCGAGGAATTTCCCATTGCTAAGAATGTTGTTCACTGCTTCATCATATTGTTGTCTATTCATGATCACAATCTCATTTCCTTTGTCGGCTTGGATACAGTAGACTGGTTTACTGTTGATTTCTTTGATAAGGTTTTCTTGTTTGAAGTTAGGTATTTGTTCAATACCGTGAATGATCTGACCCACTTGGTGCCTGACATTGTTCTTGATTTCTACATTCTCGAATTTGACTGCCGCCTCCACGTCTACTATGACATCCTCTACTGCTCCTCTGCTACTTGAAATTGCGAAGTTGAATCCCAAATTCAATAATTTTAACTGTTCGTCAGAAAATACCTCATTCGATTTGTTCACAACAAAATCCTACCGTAGATGACATGATAGGTTTTCTTCTTAGGAGTTCGTTTAGCTTCTTCGTCAGAATCATACGTTTTTTGGCTTTGATACATTCAAGGGATTTATTCACTTTTTCCAGAATGTCACAAATATCTCCTTTTTTCCTCGATGTGTTCGCTAATTTCATGTGCGTGGCATAAATATTCAATGTTATATTATTTTGGTATACAAAACAAACACATGGATACCATCAAACGCGCACCAGTGAGACACAATAACGTAACAACAAAAATGAAAAAGATATTGAAATCCGTAAACATCGAAATGGTACCATCTAGCAGAAAACTAAAATTAGGAAGCCTTCTCAGGTCTGTCAAGGATCCTCGCAAAGTCAACGAACAAAGCGGAGTGTACCAGATCAACTGTCCCGAATGCAACATGGTCTACATCGGACAAACAAGACGTCCAGCAACTACAAGGTGCAAAGAACATCTGAGCGAGGCGGAAAATGTTATTAAAAAACGAAGAGGGAATAACGACATACGATCGGCAGTCGCGCAACACATTGTCGAATCAGGACATATGATCAAGACGGACAATTTGAAGGTCATAAGCCAGGTAAGTGACATACGGAAGCTAGATATCATCGAAAGTATTGAGATTCAAAAAATTCCACAACAACAGCGAATGAATCATGATACAGGTAACGCGTCATCACCCCTATTCAAGTTCATTTGAGTATATCCTCAGCAATTAGGTTTTTTTATGACTGTCTTTTGTAATTACTATTTAATTGGTTTTCTCGTTCATTGAATGTTGTTTGTATATAAGGTTGATGTTTTAGCCAAATAAGTCAGTTGGTACTGAAGAAGGAACACGATTGTTTCCGAAATGTACATTTACCTTTTTATTAAATAAATTCTGCGGTTTAAGGTAAAATCGATTTTATTTTAACGTTTCAATTAACATACAAAAGCATACAAATAAGAAATAAATTTTTGTGTCCAATAAATGAAAGTGATATAAAATATTAGTTTAAGTATTATAATACCAGCAAACGAATATATTAGTATTAGGTAATATTTCGATATATCGGTATTAACCCAACCCTAGTTATGACAGTTGTAATATTTACTTCGTTCGATGTAAAAATTTCTATGCTGTCAACCGCGTTATAAGGTCGTATGAGAAAAATTCTACTTCTTGACTGATTTCGGTGTAACTTAAAGTGCATTGAACCCGACATTTTATAATAAACCAATTTTTTAAAAAAAAACTTTGGCGCCCTTTTTTCCAAATCGCCCGCACCCCTTGACACACGCCAGTACGGGCCTGCATATGCATGTATATTTTTCATCGATTATTTTTAATGATACAATGATGAACACCAGACGTTAGACGAGGTAGCTAACCCAAACAAACCTTCAATTTTCATTGCAAATGTATCGTAAAATGCTTACGAACCCAACAAGATTTACCTCACACATGCTTCCATTAGAAAGTTTACGTACGCACCTCTACATTTTTATTGCTTTCCTTGTCATTATAAAACTTTCAACCCTTACCGACGCAAACACATATGTAACACATTCTAATATTATACAATGCGAGGGTTTTGAAACTTATCTAAATCATGTAACGCTTTTCCGTGTTATTTATTCACCTGCAGACGTTCCCATTATGTGCAAAATTGCGAGACGTACGCATTGTCGATGGGAAATTTTCACACTCAATAAAAAACATAACAAACTTGAAATCAATACCTACCACACTTTTCTGTTATTTCGACAAAGGCAATTTGATGGTTTTCCTAAGAAAGCAATTTTTCTATTTGCATATTACCAACTTCTTGTCCTTATGTTGTTTTGCATATGCCTGTAGCTTTTATTTGCTGTGGTATTTATAATTTTCCGTAATTATAGAAATATATATTTTTGTTGCATGACAACTGGTTTATTTTATGCCTTATGGAATAAAATTTAAGGTTCATAGAAATTTTCTAAGCCGAAAACCAATCAGTTTTCCTTAGATAGGAAGTTAACTTTAAAGGCGCAATATACATATGTAGAGTAACTGCGATGTATAGTAATTCAAATTGCAGTGCGATTTTCATTATCTGGATAGCAAACTACAATATTATTTAACAAGCGATAAAGTTATATGCATGATACATTGAAGTTCGCTATCAAGGAAAAGATAAAATCTTTCGTCTTTACCACACTTTCCGTTTTTCACCCCCTACTGAAGAGAGCGTAGCATATGTCTTATCACAAGTTGCTAATCATTTGCCAAATTTGTGTCTACCACGGCAAAAAATATTCCCGCACGCAAATTCCATCAGGTGAATAATTCAAATCGACTTAAAGAAAGGTCAAAGCCAAAAGACTTCAGAGGGAGAAGGTTTTCGTAATCATCCTCAGTTAATGCTTCAAGGCGTAATTTATTTTACTCCCCCATTGTTAAAAAGGTAACGAAGGAAGACAGACATCATGTCGTCTGTAAACATTGTATTATACTCGTACATTGTGTTGTCTTTTAATCACAACGTGACTATTCAACATATATTACGAATGGTTTACTCAATATCTTAACAATTGTGTCATGGATTTAAATACAGATTGCTAACAATGTTCCATTGACTGAATGCGTTATATTTTTAGTTGATGCATTTTTCACAAAATGGAATTCCCTAGAAAAATAACTTTATTCGATTTTATCATCTGGAAGTAATGAAAAAATGTCCGAGCTTATCATGCGCATTATGAGGAAAATATTGACAAGTTCAACCATTTGATCTTGTAAACCGCTGCAGGTTTTTGATAAATGGGGGAAATTCCCAGTTTCCCAAAAAAGATACATTGAATCTTTTCAAGAAAACATTTTCAACATCAAGGTATCCTATATTTGTATTACAAATTCCTTTTAAATCTAATCTAAGGCTAATGAGTCTTTATTTTTCTTTGAGATTTGAATCTTTTGCGAATTCGTTTAAATGATATTTGAAATAATTTAAAATGTAACCAAAATTTTGACGTCAATTACTCGCCTTGTTTTATTTTTTCAAACAAAACTGGTGTCCGCATTTTCCTCTGCTTAATTTATTTAAGTAGATAAGTCATTGCACGCTTCAAGAATGTTTGCAAAAATTAAAATGACAAATGAAACAAAGAGAGCCATTTCGACGAATCAAATAAACAAACGAGTTGTAATTATCAAAGTAAAACCCAGGATACGGCAAGTAAAATGAAGACCATTCCTACAACTTAAACCATCCGCGATTCACTACAATGTACTGCCGAGATAGCGGTGGACTTTCAACATGTTAGCACATCGAATGAAAAGATGTCAAAAAGTCGTCTAAATTAAGCAAATTTTAAGTAATAGCTAAAATATGTCTTATTGACATTCGTAAGATGCAAGTCAAGCGTAAACAGCTAAGATACAATACAATCAGCAAACTAAAATCGCACATACAGTTAATAGTGTCACGAAGTTGATTGCGTTAAGTTGACTTCCTTGTCACAACATCAACAGTAAGCAGCCATTCACGATCTGCAATGGGAAAAATGCAGGCAGAGCTCCTCCAAGCTGGGGGAACAATACTGAATAACTTTTTCATCGGAGTCCTCGCCTCACGCGGCTTCGGCAAGGATCAGATTTCTACAGAGATTCACCATCAATAGGCTCGAAATGTCGTCTGGAGTAAAAAATTTCGCTGAGACCCTTGACAACCAGCTAGCTCCCATCATATCAAATATATCGTTAAAAACATCAATGAGCAGTAGGTGAAAGCGAAAGCAGCAAATACGACCGGGGCAGAACAGAAAATTGGACATCTAACCCTGCCCAACAAGAAATGGTGGGTTCCATGATGAGTGCCAAGATGCTTTAGATAAAAACAATCATACATACAAACAATATTTATATGAGTTTGGAAGAAGAATGCTATTTATGCACTGAGTGTGGGACCCCTATGCTAACAAGCGACTGGACTACCCACTAAACACTTCCCCTGTCAGCCCAAGAACCCAGTCTGAAAACGTTTCAAAAATTACTTCAGGTCAGGTCTCGTTTTGCTACGCCATAAGACACCTTCAAGCTGGGGGATCCTTCCTCTAGTGGAAGGGAGGGGGAAAGAGGAATTGCCACAAAAGCGATCTTCTAGCCTCTAAGTCCCCGGCTGCAGTGAGCCACTTGTTTTTTTTACGACTGCCCGAACATAATGTGCCACATGGTTCCATTTGTCAACCGATTCCAGCATCAACATGACTGTACTATGCGGGTTGAGCTCTCCTGTTCCTCTGTGGAGGTCCCGTCGCAGCTTGCTCCATTTTTTTGCATGCAAAAAATGTGTAACAGGTTTCGCCCTCCTCACCTGAATAAAACCGACTTTCAGGGGACCGTGATTACAACTCTCGCGCAGTAAGTATAGTATTCGAGCAGTCACCTAAACAAACTGCCCAAAAACTGGCATTCCGAAATTTTAATTGCAGATTTGAACAATTTAATTACTCAAAGTTAAATCTTTGTAAATTATAAAATTTATAAAAAAAATTTTTTAATTTTTTTATTATAAATATAAATTTATAGTATTTTTTTATATATCAAACGTAAATTTTTCTTTGCATTGATATTCTTCATGAGATTTATCTTATATTATGATTTAAATTTTTCTATGTACAATATTAATATTATTTTTTTTATTTACTTAATAACTCAAATCGCCAATTGAAAATTCTGACATGAGAACACTGCAATAATGCATCCTATCCATGTATTGCATTGCCGGATGCAATCTAACTTGGTTGAGCTAGAGGCTCGTCTCAATTCACCATTGCGACATCTAGCGAGTGGACGATTGACAACCAAAACGGGAGTCTGTTATTGATCGTCACCGCGAACACGTCGCGAGAACAGCGCCAGCCAGTAGGAGCAATCGGAAGGGCTTGTAGTCTTTAAAATAAATGAAAAGAGTGAACAAATCGAGGAAAGAGTGAAATAAGAGTCATTATAAACTACAAGTACTCAATACAATCAAATTCGTAACAAGTGCAATTCGTAAAAATTACTTAATTTCAATTTGGAGCGATTTCTCGCAATGGAATATTAGACACAATTGTCGTGCAAATAAGTGCAGTGCATTGGCGACATTGCTCGCGGAAACGGTAAAAAGTTGTCACGTCAGTTCAGTGCAAAAGAGCAGTGTGACATTTCACAAGACTAGTGGTAGCATCCTCGAGGGATTTATCAAGTCTGTAAACCAACAAAAATTCCATAGCAAACCATAACACCCCGGTCAATACAGAAAATATGTAAAAGGAATTAAATCAAGTCTCTCCGCATTTTACTAAAAGACTTTGTACGGAGACGGTAATAATTGATAAAATGATGCAAGAAAGAAACTATCTTTAGATTTCTTAGCATTGATTGGTGCAAATTAGTCGAAATTCTAAGAATATAATATATGACATAGCACATTTAGTTGCTTAAAACTTTCAATTTCATAAAGGGAAAAAGCCCTGCGATTGGTAGATATTAAACGCGAATATAGGATCAGTTTTGCGCTTCTCATCGTAACGGAAATCGGAACCTTAACGAAATTGAAAGCGGATTTGCATCGAAATGGTAGAAACTAAACGGAGTGTACTTTAATATGTGTGAAGTACGAAATTTTAATCACTCGAAATCGCGCTACATGAAAATAAATTTCCCGAGCAATCAGCGACCAACTTTCAAGTAGATGATGCAGACGCATTTCTACTTATCTTATTTGAGACTCGTTACATGAAGGTTTGCATGAATGGATGAACGCTCAAACCAACCACCAGCGATTTAGGTCGTTCCAGAAACATGTTGATTACGATGTTGGAATCAGGGTTGTTGCGAATATCAGCATCAGCGGATTATCAGCATTACTTTGAATATCAGCATTTGCATCAGCATCCGCGTAAATTAATGCTGATTTTTATGCTGACATTCAGGTCGTGACATGATCGCATAGAGCAGAGCTTACACAAGTTCAAAATGTTTGTAGGAAACGAGATACTGCGTGCGTTAGGTGAAGGGTTTTGCAAGGAAATTCACAATACACAAAACTCAATGCATTTTGAACAACTCGAGGTTTCCTCGGACCATTCGTCATCATTCCAAAGAGCCAAGCATCGAGTATAGGTATACTTTTTAATAAATCGGGGGTTCCCCTGACTATTCGTCATGGTTCCAAAGGACCAAGCATTGAGTATATGTCAAAGACATATAAACAAATGGGCGAGTAACGAGAATCTGTGTACTCGTCCATGTGAGAAGCAAATTTGCCAAATAAAAAAAGTTATAAATAATTTACGCTCTCAAAACTATGTGATTCCCTCTGCTTCTCCTTCCCCTTTATTTCAGACAGGTTTTTCTTTTCTCTCTTCAGAAGAATCGCTTCCCCCACTGACACCCGCACACACCGACAAAATTTCATTTCACGTGCACACGATCGCGCCTTCGTTATCGTTCGGGAAACAGTTTGAGTACAAACAACAAACGACTCTCACGGAAAACTCGAACGCCAAAGCAAAAGAAAATCGAAAGGAGCGCGAAATCGCCGAGAAAACTCATGTGTCAAAGCGGATGGAAATTATGTAAATTTTTAATTAAAACAGTGAATTAAAGTTCCGATTTCGTACGCGCGATCTTCAAAAGTTAAAACTTTTTAAATGTGAACGTGTTTCGCAGTGAATAGAGTGCTAAAACAAAAGCATAGCACTTCAAACCTCAACTCCACACAACTTTAGCGAAGGTTCCCAATTGCTTCGGCTCTCACGGCCGGTTGCGGATCCAGTGCTCTCTATATCTATGGTATATGTATACTGTTTCTCACGAGGTTGTGCAAACATTCAGGTGACAGAAGTGAACAGAATGATTTGTGATTTGTTTGCACGTATTGAGTTTGGGTATAGGCTTATTGTTCGCTCAAGTTTTTTGCAAACATTCATGTGATTGAAGTAAACAGAGTGATTTGTTATTGTGTGAAATTTTGAAGTTTGTGCTAATTGATGTTTCCACAAATGAGAAGTGCAATATGGCAGTATTTTGCCTTAGTGGACAGAGATACTGCAAAATGTTATGTTTGTGCGAAAATTTATTCACGGAAGGGACGTATGAGTACGTCGTTAAAAAGCCATGTGAGGCTCATCCATACAGAAGAATATAGTTCCTTCATGAAGCTAGGAATCGAAAAGCAGCAAATAGAAGAAGCTGCTACAAAAGATAAGTTTATATTATTATAATTTTTAAGCAAAGCCACGACACGGCTTTCCGAGGGAGAAGGTATATTTTCATAAATTCAATGGAGTGAATATGTGGCTTGTTTCTGCGATGTTGAAGTGGTTGGACTCGTGGCCCAAAAACGCAGTAGACGCCATTTCAAATCTGATTCGATTTGCAACATTTTCTTTCTATAAGGAAAATAATTAGTGCGAATTTCCTTTTATATGGTGAATTCTTCGTACTGTCTTCTTCAGGGATTATCTCCGAAGAAGAAAGCACGATTACAGTCGAAAATCCGTTCAGAGAATAAATTATTACGCAAAATTAAAAGGGAACGCAATTTTCTTAATTGTTTCTTTTAAATTAAAAGAAAATCTTTCTGCTTTGTTTTCTTTTCAAGTAGAATATTTTTAGAAAATGAAATCATTTAGAAATTGTAAATAAAATAATGTTGAAAATTTGTTTAAATTCTTTTTCTTACTGTTAGCTTAACAAAAAAGTTTAAAAATATTTCAAAAATCAATGTTAAAAAAACAGCAATGATTAAAAAGTTCCGAAAATTTTATTTCCGGTAAATAAATATATTCAGAAGTTTGTAAATAAATTGAATTTACAAAATTTAAGGTTCGGAATTTCTTTTCTTCCCTTCTTAAGTGCGCAACACTTGAAAAACAATAAGAAAAAAATATTAAGCACTGAAAAAGAGCAGATTTACTCCCGAAGTATATGCTTGTCAGAATAAAATATTTCATAGTGTTATAGTTATTATTTTGTCACATTGAATTAAAACCGCTAAAGGCGGAGGAAAAAAGGAGTTCGCCTATCGTTTCGTTCCATCTTTGATATATTTGGGAGGTCCGTCTTTTGATGAATTAAGTTTGATCCATTGTGCAGTAGAACCCCTCTTAACCAGCCTCGGATGAACCAACCCTCGGATTAACCGCCCTACTAAATGAAACAACTTAAAAAAAGATAATTGAAGCATTATTTTTAAACACTTTCTGAAAAACGAAGCTGACTAGGAGCGAATATTATATAAGTGATAAAGCATATGCTCACTCCAACCCAATGTAGATTGGGTTTTAAATTCAACAGTTTTATTCGTCCATATTCTGTATCTAATAAAATATGGTAAGTAAATAACATATTTTTCTTTTAATTATTTTGCGCTATGTAATTATTGATTTGCGCAGTGTAATATTTTACGCTACATGATAATTATTTTACACCGTATAATTATTATACCATCACATCAGATTTGGCCAAATAGGTAACCGACCAGGGTTCCGGCCCCGAGGTGGCCGGTTAAGAGCGGTCCTACTGTATTCTGCTCTTCTGTGCCGTACTTTGTTCTTTCTTGAAAATATCGTACTTTATGATCTTTCGTGAAAAGATGGTTTATAGCAGTATTTTTTGGTTTCTGTTTTAGATGAAGTACTTACACCAACACAGCAAGCAAAAAACAACTAACAATTGAAGAAACGCTTCAAAAAGAAAAACAGTACGACAAAAACAACCCAAAGAGGGTAATAGTTGATAAATTAATAGCCGAAATGATTACTGTCTAAGATCTACCATTTCATTTTGTAGAAGGAATTGGCTTTCAAAGACTAATGAAAACGGTTTTGCCAAAATATAATTTGACAGGGCGCCAGGTTTTCACTGAGTATGTATGTAAAGAAACTTAGCAAAAGGTTGCCGTAAAGGTAAGGGATATTTTAAAAGAATTTGCATACATGAGCTTTACATCGAACATTTGGACGGCCCCAAGCCCCATGATGTCCTTACTAAGTTTAACCTGCCATGGAGTTTACGGAAACTTTGAACGCAAATTAATAATTCTCAGATGTGTAACATTCGATGATTGGCATACAGGAGATATTATTGCCAAAAATACCAATCGATGCTCACTGAATGGGGAATATCGAAAGATCAAGTTCATTGCATAATAAGAGACGAAGGATCGAATATGAAAAGGGCCATGATGATATCAGATTTGAGCGATATAGATTGCACAGTACATAAACTTCAAACTTGTGTCAAAAATGGGCTGAAATCTGATCAAACTTTTATAGATACAAAGCAAAAGCTCAAAAAAATTACGAACCACTTCAATCATTCGACAATAGCCAAAAGGAAATCAGTGTTAATCTGGAGCGCCTCAATCAACCCAAATTATAAGTTTTCCAAGATTGCATCACGAGGTGGAATAGTTCCTTTAACACGATGGAAAGATTTTTGAAGATAAAAGATTCATTAAGCATTTACAGTAACAACTACGACATACCAACTATTTTAGCTGAAGAGTGGAAAATAATTGAAGACTGCGTTAGTTTGTTGAGACCTTTTGAAGACTGTACACGACAAATAAGCAATTCGAATTCTTTGATTTCATCAGTGATTCCATTTTTTCATCGGCTAACGAAAAAAACTTCATGATGCGTTAGCTAAACCAGACAACCCAGATGCAATATAATATCTTATTACAATCTCAAAAAAGAATCTCTCTATCAAATTTTCTGGCATTGAGAACAATTTTACATTCGCAATATCCACTTTGTTGGATCTTCGATACAAAGCAATATTCCTTAGTGAAGTTTCCAAGGAAAAAATTGAGTCGGAAATACTAAGACTAGTAAATAATTCAGATGAAACTAGTGGATCATTTTTAAACAGGTCACGGACTGGTCCTCTAATGGAAACAGACGATGAAGAACAGCCCACAACTAGCAGTGTTAAAAAACAAACTCTGCAAAATGAACTTCAACAGTTACTAGATTCAAGTAATGAAGAGAATGAAAACTTCAATAGTTTAAATTCAGATATGAACGCAAAATTGAAGATTCTTTTGACGCAATATTGTATGAAGAAGAAAATTATGATCTCGCAAGATCAACTTGACTAGTGGAGAACTCATGGAACAACTAATTATAAAGAACTTTCTAAGCTGGCACAGAAATTCTTCTCACCCCGCCGGCAAGCGTTCCCAGTGAGCAATTGTTTAGCAGTGCCGGTCTTATTTCTACTCTAGCACGTAATAAACTGCATGCTGAAAAAGTAGCTCAGTTATTGCTCTTAAAATATAATTTACCATTGATTAAATTTCAATATTAATAAAAATAAACAACAAATCATTAATGACATTAAAATATGTTCAAATAATGCTAAGCTAAAACTATGTTAGAGAAAAAAAGACTTGTTTGAAAATAAAAAACGATAATTATAAATACATACCTTATCTTTTAATAAGGATGCCTTAAAACATGAACTATTTAATTAACAATTAATTTCAGGCAATTAATCTAAAATTCTCTACTACTTTAACATACAATGACCTCAAAGTTTGTCTGAAAGTACATAAGTGTGTTGATTGCTACAAATACTGTTAAATTTGCGAAAATACTTCACTTATATAAAGCAACATTTTTTGTCAGTAAAGCTTCTTGTTATATAACTCCACCTCAGTATCAGCATCAGCTGATATTGGTATCAACAAATCAGCATCAGCATCCGCTGATATTAAAATAAACCGTATCAGCAACAACCCTGGTTGGAATTTTCCAGATATTTTTTCGTTACATAACTCTTCGTGGTATTTTAGTATCATTATCTTTTTGCATTCAATTCAATTTCCTTGCATTGGATTTGTGGAATTGAATCTTGGTGGGCTAATGGATTGATCGACGTTTGATTCGCGAACTGCTGTGGGCAGTTGAGTGCGACTACAGATGATGAATTAGCTTTTGATGCAAGAAATTTTGCTTGAAAATTAATTCACTTTCCCCCAGCAAAGTAAATACCAATCGCAGTTAAACTAGTTGTTTCTTCAAACTGTTTTAAGATTTTGCGAACTTTTGATAGTATTAAAACTAGTGACAGTAACTGGTGGTTTTTAGTTCTAATCACTTGATATAACTTTCGGAATAAATTAATGGAGCCTGATTCCTGACTGTTGAGAAATATTTATTGAAAATTTTAAATAAGGGTTTTGATATGAGTTGTATTCGAGTAATAGCTTGTAGCTCGACGGACATAAGGATTTGAAAATTAGGAATATGGAGGAGTCAGCCAACGATAGTGCTCAACAAAAATTTGGGTGCCATGTAGCTAGACGGACATAAGGATTTGAAAATTAGGAATATGGAGGAGTCAGCCAACGATAGTGCTCAACAAAAATTGGGCGCCATGTTAGCTAGACGGACAAAAGGATTTGAAAATTAGGAATATGGAGGAGTCAGCCAACGATAGTGCTCAACAAAAATTGGGCGCCATGTTAGCTAGACTAAAAGTAACCAAAATCCACAAGAAAATTCGGGCTATTGATAATAAAATAAAGGTAATATTGCATTACTACTTCCACTTCTGGCTTCTTCCGTTTCCAGTTACTGCTTCCAGAAGTGGCTTCATGCGTAGTATGAAGATCGGATGCTAAAAAAAAATTTAAAGCTACATTCTTGTTATGAAAGACCCGATGGGTCACCTTCGCAGCGAAAAAGGAAAGAAAAGAAACGTCTAGCCAATAAGCTGCATGATGGCAGCTGAAATAGTAGAAGGTTGCCGGCTAGGCTCACCTGCGACGGTCGGGGTTTATTACCACATTAAATACTGTAAGAAAGGAAAGACGGAGAAAGAGACGACCTTCGTGCAATCACCATGAGGATGCCCGCACTCCACCAATCTTGCCTCAATGAAACATGTTAATTTTTAATACTGTACATAATTTAATTTTATTGATTATATAATGTGGTTATAATTAAAAATACTATGATGAAATCAAAATCTGAATGAATTTTGCGAACAGTATTCACCAAAAGGACAATTTTTTTGTCTTGTATGAAATTAATTAGCATAAAATTAAGATTTTCAGATTGGCATATTTCATCATTTCTTCTGTTATGATAAAATACAATATTAATGGAGACTTCGTCAATTTAAATCTTAAGTTCATTAATGGATCATAAAAATTTAAATTTACTTGCAATTTTCTTTCTTCGAATTTTTACAAACCTTTTTTTAAATCAATTCGAACACACATTAAAGATGTTTTGAGAAATTTGTCGCCTTTTATCAGTTGGGGGTTTTTTTTTATAGTTTTACTATAGACTCAAGTCGAAAAAGAAGCATTGAATGAATTCTATTTTTATTTGAATACTTTCATTTAATTTACTGTTTCTTCTCGGTTTTATTTTAATTTTTCATTCAATCCAAACATGGATGTGTGATGTCTGTGATTTTATGGTACATTTGTTGGAAATTGTAGGGTTTTGTGTTTCTTTTTTTTTGTCGGTGGTTTATGGTATGCAAACCTCAGCTTTGCATTCTGCCGTCATTAAGACTCACCGAAAAAAACGTCCGGACGAAAATCTTTTGCAATGAAAATTTGAAATCCAACAAGAATCACTAATCAGTCTCCTTGCCACACACAAACAATCAATTCATCAATTTGCATGTTCTCAACTTTTTCGCCAATCAAACAAAAAATTTTTTTTAACGCAATTCCACTTTACTCAAAACCTAATGCAATCGCCGATGTCAAAGAGAGAAAGATCTCTGTCAACACTCTGTTAGTCGATTCTATTCACCACTCTCGATCTTCACCACACTCATCAATTCTTCCGTTCCTGCACCCACGAGTTGAAACTCACCAAAGGAGAGTCATTGCCAATGCACTTTTTGGCAAATTGGAATAATTCTTCCTCTTTCTGATTTGCAACTGAAGAAATTTCAAACACTTGAGCAATGCAAAATTTCGAGATCTTAAAAACCACCAAACAACGAGTTACAATTTGATAAGAATTATCGCGATCAACAACGCTCTCGCGACTCGGCCGATCTTGCGCTCTCTCCTACACACTGCAACGGAGAATTCCACACACGCGAGCCAACTAACTGTGTGCCGTGTATTGTGCACTGCACTCTCCTGATAAAAGCAAAGATTTCCTAAATTTCCCTTCCAGACCGTGGCGCTGAAAGGGCTTTGGGGTTGTTTGATAAGAAGAAACCACTGAGAGATGGCAGATTCGGCAGGGTCCAAAAAAATTTCGCTCAACGCGGTGGACACTAGGAAACGGTCGGGAAAATCACTGACACTGCATTTCTCGGGGCGGGGAGCAGGGCGGTGCGAAAGATCCCTTCAATAGGGTGCCCAGCGAAAACTGTCACGATCCGAAAAATCTTTTGGCGGGCGTAAAAATCGCGGCGAGTTCAGCTTATCACTTCAATAAATCGGCCAACGCGAATGGAATCGCTGCATGAAATATCCTCGCGAGTTCCAGGAACAGATTTTTTTGCGGATTTGCACTGACAGCACGATTGCGGGGAGCAACGTTCACTCTGCACCAAGTGCAAACTCGGATCGCGCAAGACGCAGCTTCAACAATGGGGCGACGGATGCAATCAAATCACCGAAAACAAGATGGGCACAGCACAAAGACGTTTTGCGACTTTCCGGCTTTTCTCACAGAGTAAACAAAACCGTAGACTGAATTCACAAACAAATAACGTAAACGAAACGTGCCAACGAGAATCCTCTTGCTCGGACGGACAGCAAAAAACTCCTCCAATTCGCAATGGAAAATTCTCTCTCTCTCCAAACTTCCCAAGCCGATCTGGACGAGAGAGAAAACTTCCCAAGCCATTCTTCTGTTTCCTTTTTATCTTTATTCGGGAATGTTTTGAGAAAACCTCAATCAGCATTGAAGTGTGTCGCCATGGCCAACATTCAGTGTTGCCAGTTAGCCTGAAAATATTTTTAGCTAGTAAATTTTTTATTTCAGGGAAAATTTTATTTCAAAATTTGCATTTTTATTTCTTGAGGATTTTGTTTATAGCTAAAATCGTAACACGTGGGGACGACCTACCCCTTGAGAAGGGTCTCATTCCTAAAGCCGGGCCCTATCATGAATATCAAATATTTATATATATGAAAAAAAAATACGCGATGATATGAAAATATTAAAGGATACGATACTATAATTGATACTACGCTAACGATATGATATATATATAAATGCGAGAAGAACAATAGCGATACGATACGATATATATGAAACTAAATGCGATACTATAATAAGATAAGTTCGATACGACGATAGCGATACGATAATACTATAAATTCGATATGACGATAGCGATACGATAATACTATAAATTCGATATGACGATAGCGATACGATAATACTATAAATTCGATATGACGATAGCGATAAGATAATACTATAAAAATACTACAAGATACCTAAATTAAGATGATAATACGATTACTATAATGCGATAATGATATCAAAAAAAACTAAATTACAAATTAGTCGATAATATTTACATCGGTTCCTAATATACCTGAGGTGTAAGAACGATCCTTAACAGAGATAGATGAAAATTGGAATGCTAATAGTGGTGCAATACTACTTCCACTTCTGGCTTCTTCCGTTTCCGGTTACTGCTTCCAGAAGTGGCTTCATGCGTAGATAAAATAAGGAGAGGAAAAGATAGACTTGATACAAAGAAAGAAATTCGACACTCATGTGCGAATATCCTGAGCATGAAAGTTACCCAGTGATTTACCATTCGGAGTCTCCAACTCATATGCAACTTGACCTATATGACGCTTGATTTTAGCCGGTATGAATTTAGGAGCAAACTTAGCTGCAAATTTGTCAGTGGCGCTACTCAAGACATGATTTCTGACAAAAACATCTTGTCCAATGGCAAACGTCCTAGCTCTAGCTCGCAAATTATAATGACGTTGACCCTTGGTATAGGCTTCGGTTAATTTTTTCCTGACTTGGTCATGAATTTTTCTTAACCGCTCGTGTGGAGTCATGAGTGCCACTTCACCGTCCTCAAAAGCGGATAGCTTCCTAAGAAGTTCATAGTCTGAACCATGACTGACAGCCTGAAAACCAAACATGAGATAATGTGGTGAGCAGCCAGTGGCCTCATGCACTGTGTTTCGGAAAGCCGCGCCAGCTTCTCTCAGATATTTATCCCAAGTACAATGATCATCACCGACATAAGAACGAATAGCAGCAAGAATTGACTGATTTACGCGCTCGGAAGCGTTAGACTGAGGTGAATATTTAGGAGAAAAAATATGTTTAATGTCATAATCCTGAATAAATTGGGTGAACTGCTTGGAAGTGAATTGTACTCCATTATCGGAATGAATAAATTCTGGCACACCAAAAGAGTAGAAGATATCTAGAAGAGTTTGAATTACTTTTTCGGTAGTGGCCTTAGGCATAGCCTTCATCCATACAAATTTTGTATAATGGTCAAGTACGATAAATAAATGGGTGTTTCCACTCTTAGAACGTGGATACGGTCCTAGGAAATCGATGAACAAGCGTTGCATCGGTCTGTCTGAAATGCGCTCTTGGCCCATAAGGGGTCTAAGGGCTTTATTGTAAGGCTTGGTTTGCTTACAGGTAGTGCATTTAGAAATGTATCCAGTAACGTCTTAACGAAGAGTTGGCCAATAATAATATCTCTGCAATACTTCGGTAGTTTTACGTATGCCACAATGAGAGGCTTCGGGTCTATCGTGGGCTTGAGAAATTAGCCTTGATTGCTGACTCTCAGGTATCCATAACTTGGTACGTGGAATGTCCAGATCGGGATCATTACTTCTTCCGACATTGATATAGATTCTACCATCTCTTATCCAGAGGTTGGGAAACCTTTCGGGTTCTTTCGATATAGTAAGGATCCGACTGACATATTCTGGTTCTATAAACGCTGTATCCAATATTAATGAATCAAGGTGGAGATGCTCAGGAAGTAATGGAAGGTATAGACAAGAGAGCTCATAACGACTCTCATGGACTCTAGAAAGGGCGTCAGGGACAATATTAGCTGATCCTTTAACGTGTTCTATGTTAAAATTGAAACCCTGTAGCTTCAAACTCCAGCGAGCTAATCTACCAGTAAGGTCTTGTTGACTCATGAGCCACTTTAGACTAGCATGGTCCGTGATGATCGTAAAAGGCAGGCCCTCGACATAGGCACGAAATTTCTTAACACTCTGCACCGCGGCTAAACATTCTAATTCCGTGATAGTATAATTGCGCTGTGCAGAAGATAATTTAGAGGACATGAATGCTATTGGATGATCGTTCTCTTGGTCGTCTTTTTGGAATAGAACACCACCAATTCCCACCATACTTGCGTCGCATTGAATATAAAAATGCTTGCTAAAATCTGGATTAACGAGGACAGGAGCAGAAACTAAAGATTTTTTTAGCTGTTCGAAAGCATTTTGTGCGGCATCATTCCATTTAAAGGATGATTTAGATTTTAATAGGTCCGTCAAAGGGCCAGCTATTGCAGCAAATCTATGTATGAAGCGACGATACCACCCTGCCATACCCATGAAGCGCCGAACTTCCTTTGACGATTTTGGAATAGGATACTCTATTATGCTGTTGATTTTGGATGGATCGGTCCTCAAGATTCCATCACTCACGATATATCCCAAGTACTTAATTTCTCTTTGCAGGAACTTGCTTTTATCAACATTTATGGTAAGGCCAGCAGATTTCAATAGCTTGGCTACCTTGGATAGTAGTTCCAAATGCTCCGAGAAGGTCGCACTAGTGATGAGCAGATCATCCAAATACACAAAGATTTTGTCATGCAGCTCATGCGGAATGACTTTGTGCATGAGTCGGCACATGGTCTGTGGTGCATTGCACAACCCGAATGGCATGACTGTGAATTGGTAGAGTGGTCTTCCTGGAACAGTGAAAGCTGTCTTTTCTTGAGAGGTAGAATCTAGAGGTATTTGCCAGAATGCGTCTTTGAGATCCAAGCTGGTAATAAATTTGGTGGCTTGTAGTCGTGATAGGAGTCCTTCAATTAAAGGCAAAGGATATGCATCTTTGACGGTAACTTCGTTAACTCGTCTGGCATCTAAACAAAGACGCACCTTTCCTGGTTTGCGTACTAATGTAACTGGAGAACTCCACGAGCTGTGGCTCTCGCAAATGACTCCAAGGGCAAGCATCTTATCTAGTTCTTGGTACATTAAATTTTGAATTACTGGAGACACTGAGTAATGACGTTGTTTAACGGGCTTAGCCGAACCTGTATCTATTTGATGTGCAATTAAAGTGGTCTTTCCCAAACCTAATTCATTGGACGAAGGAAATAAATCAACTACTGATTGTAACTGCTGCTTTTGTTGATTGTTTAAATTGTGAAATAACTTGCTATCGGTACTAGATTTACTTATTGTGGGCTTTTCTACTATAGAAGCAATATTAGACATGCTTATGGGAACTATACTAAATATTTTCCAGAAATCTATACCCAAATATAACTTCCCTGCCAGTGACGGTACAATTAAAATCCGCATCTCGTGTACTATATCTTTACACTTCACAGGCACGTTAATAAATCCTTCTATAGGAACTTGTTGGCCGGATGCGGTTTGGATTTGGGACTTGAGTCTATGCAGCTTTATACCTAGCGATTGGATAAATTCGAGCGAACCATGGCCCAGGACACTTACACTGGCACCACTGTCCATTAGTCCTGTCATTTTTTGTTATGGATATAAACGTCACAATATGGACGAGGATCATTGGGTTCGGGATATGTTATGACTAAAATTTGCGCCAATTTTCGTAGTTTTCGACCAAAACGTTTAGCCTGGAAATACTTCATGCTACGTAATTGTCTTTTCTTAATCCGCGCACTAGACCGTGTATTGAACTGACTATTTGATAAGTTGGATGGGTTGTCACAAGGAGGATCTTGCTTTAATGGTTCCGACGCAGTTCGGGATCCACATTGGTGGCCGCATCTGCTGTCGCAACCTTTTGTTGTGATCCACGAGGGTTTGATTTTTGATGGTTGGGAGCGTGCCGATCCCTCATAGTTGGCCCGCTCCTGGTATAGTTTACCGGAAGTTTACAATTATTACATTGATTTTTACGGACTCCTGGAGCACCGCAACCAAAACAAAAGACACCCTGAATTGAGGCTGGACATTTACCAAATGAGTGTCCCATCTCTTTACAATTCCAGCACACTCTGTATTCTGGCTTATTTGTGGGGTCAGACACTCTGAATAATTCTCCCGACGCGTCTGTTGCAATGTTTTGAAAAGGATTATTTGTTATCTCGTGTACATTACGGACATTAGTTGTGGAGCGCTCAGGGCGACTTAAATTCCACACTGACTCGATGGAGTTACAACATCTGACCAATTCCTGAGCTGTAACAAACTGTCTACCAGCGAGATGATCTCTCAAGCGGCGAGTCATATTTCGAAATAGCAGATGTTGCATATCTAAATCTGACATCCCCTGCTGAAGCTGCAAAGACATTGTCTCTAAAGCATCGAAAAATTCGATGAAAGGCTCATTCGTTCCTTGGGAACGAGCGTCCATCTGTCTACGTATATCAATATCAGCACGTTCATTTGAAAACCGGTTTAGAAAGGCTTGGGTAAGAGAATCCCAGTCAAGCGAATTTGAATGCATCTCATGGTATTTCCAATACCATTCAAGCGCGGGATTTTTCAAGAATACGTGGAACCATTGAGCCAACTGATTCAGGGGGACACCTTGTGTCTCTCCCATAGCTTTTAATCTATATAGAAAGGAGTCCGCTCTAAGGCTGGATCGTCCTCCATCATACACTATACCCCATTTGGTAATTGGTATGGAATTTTGCGACGTAAAATGTGTACGCGTTAGATTGGGCCGACCACGCTGGGTTATGATCTCATTATCAAGTTGAGTTGAGGCCGAAACATCACTTGGTCTATCCTGCTGAGGGTTTTCTAAAGAGGCCCGTAATGGGCGTATTAAATTCATTTCTAAATCCTGTGTGAGGCGTTGCAGCTCCAGATGTAAATATTCTAATTTAGGATTTTGTTCCGGAATAGTTTGGGGTCCATCAGAAGATCTTATGTGGGTCAAATCTACCGTATCACTATACGACTGATCAACTGGCGAATCGGCCACCGGCATTAACGGTGGGTTAGAGATAGAGAGACGGAACGGATTAGTAGTGTTTAACCTCGAAGGTTGTTGCTCATGTTTTGTGGGGATACTCATGGGCAAACCAGAATCTATAGATTTATTTTTGGAGCTCATCACATTTGCATTTATGAAACCACCCTGTGGTGTAGAATGTCCTGACGGTACAAATTTGTCACTCGATTTTGGCAAAGGTGACGAAATTTTGGCGTGTTTATATTTATACTTAATATTATAGCTATTTATTTGCTTAAATGTATACTTTACTTATTATTTTTATACGTCAATTATATCTATATAAGAATTCAAAAAAGTATTTATATAATAAATTTTATATTGAGGTTCAGATAATTTTATGATTATGGTGAGTGCGAGCATACAACAATAAATCACACAAAGGTGTCTCCGAAGATGAAGGAGAAAGTGATGGAAAGCAAAATTTGAAAGATGATAAGTTTAACGAAATTCCCAAAGTCATTTACGTCCGCTCGGTCCATGATCAAACCTTATTGAGGCGACTAATTCAAAACTCCGCGAACGAAATGACCCGGTAAGGTAAATAGTTGAAGAGAATAGAAATGTAAAATTTAAAGTGAAATTTCATGTATCGAACACACTGCCTGGAATTGGCTCTAACCTAAAAAGGCGTATTTATCAAAAACCCAGCGAATGCATTCGACACAGAAATGTAGTTGAGTTCGGTTGGCCAGTTTGAGCACAGGTATTCTGCTCCAGCCTCTGAAAGGCGAATAATTCAGATACCAGCTCAAACGTTTGAACTTCGCTTCATAAACTTAGTCGAAACACAGTCGAAATATGAAGTTACTGACCAACCTCACACAGAAAGGAAAAATGTAATAGAGGATAGATGAATATAGATATGAAGCCAGCTGCGAAGGCAAGCAATCAGCGCAATAGTGAAAACAATACCGAGCGATATAGCAATGAGCCAGCGGAGAAGCAAGGATTTAATTGATAATATTTTATACAAAAACAAAATCCTCCGCTGCCTCCTCGCACCATCACCGATAAAGGAATTATCGTGCCACAAAAGAAACCACTTGGGCGCCATGTAGCTCGACGGACATAAGGATTTGAAAATTCGGAATATGGAGGAGTCAGCCAACGATAGTGCTCAACAAAAATTTGGGCGCCATGTAGCTAGACGGACATAAGGATTTGAAAATTAGGAATATGGAGGAGTCAGCCAACGATAGTGCTCAACAAAAATTGGGCGCCATGTTAGCTAGACGGACAAAAGGATTTGAAAATTAGGAATATGGAGGAGTCAGCCAACGATAGTGCTCAACAAAAATTGGGCGCCATGTTAGCTAGACTAAAAGTAACCAAAATCCACAAGAAAATTCGGGCTATTGATAATAAAATAAAGGTAATATTGCATTACTACTTCCACTTCTGGCTTCTTCCGTTTCCAGTTACTGCTTCCAGAAGTGGCTTCATGCGTAGTATGAAGATCGGATGCTAAAAAAAAATTTAAAGCTACATTCTTGTTATGAAAGACCCGATGGGTCACCTTCGCAGCGAAAAAGGAAAGAAAAGAAACGTCTAGCCAATAAGCTGCATGATGGCAGCTGAAATAGTAGAAGGTTGCCGGCTAGGCTCACCTGCGACGGTCGGGGTTTATTACCACATTAAATACTGTAAGAAAGGAAAGACGGAGAAAGAGACGACCTTCGTGCAATCACCATGAGGATGCCCGCACTCCACCAATCTTGCCTCAATGAAACATGTTAATTTTTAATACTGTACATAATTTAATTTTATTGATTATATAATGTGGTTATAATTAAAAATACTATGATGAAATCAAAATCTGAATGAATTTTGCGAACAGTATTCACCAAAAGGACAATTTTTTTGTCTTGTATGAAATTAATTAGCATAAAATTAAGATTTTCAGATTGGCATATTTCATCATTTCTTCTGTTATGATAAAATACAATATTAATGGAGACTTCGTCAATTTAAATCTTAAGTTCATTAATGGATCATAAAAATTTAAATTTACTTGCAATTTTCTTTCTTCGAATTTTTACAAACCTTTTTTTAAATCAATTCGAACACACATTAAAGATGTTTTGAGAAATTTGTCGCCTTTTATCAGTTGGGGGTTTTTTTTTATAGTTTTACTATAGACTCAAGTCGAAAAAGAAGCATTGAATGAATTCTATTTTTATTTGAATACTTTCATTTAATTTACTGTTTCTTCTCGGTTTTATTTTAATTTTTCATTCAATCCAAACATGGATGTGTGATGTCTGTGATTTTATGGTACATTTGTTGGAAATTGTAGGGTTTTGTGTTTCTTTTTTTTTGTCGGTGGTTTATGGTATGCAAACCTCAGCTTTGCATTCTGCCGTCATTAAGACTCACCGAAAAAAACGTCCGGACGAAAATCTTTTGCAATGAAAATTTGAAATCCAACAAGAATCACTAATCAGTCTCCTTGCCACACACAAACAATCAATTCATCAATTTGCATGTTCTCAACTTTTTCGCCAATCAAACAAAAAATTTTTTTTAACGCAATTCCACTTTACTCAAAACCTAATGCAATCGCCGATGTCAAAGAGAGAAAGATCTCTGTCAACACTCTGTTAGTCGATTCTATTCACCACTCTCGATCTTCACCACACTCATCAATTCTTCCGTTCCTGCACCCACGAGTTGAAACTCACCAAAGGAGAGTCATTGCCAATGCACTTTTTGGCAAATTGGAATAATTCTTCCTCTTTCTGATTTGCAACTGAAGAAATTTCAAACACTTGAGCAATGCAAAATTTCGAGATCTTAAATACCACCAAACAACGAGTTACAATTTGATAAGAATTATCGCGATCAACAACGCTCTCGCGACTCGGCCGATCTTGCGCTCTCTCCTACACACTGCAACGGAGAATTCCACACACGCGAGCCAACTAACTGTGTGCCGTGTATTGTGCACTGCACTCTCCTGATAAAAGCAAAGATTTCCTAAATTTCCCTTCCAGACCGTGGCGCTGAAAGGGCTTTGGGGTTGTTTGATAAGAAGAAACCACTGAGAGATGGCAGATTCGGCAGGGTCCAAAAAAATTTCGCTCAACGCGGTGGACACTAGGAAACGGTCGGGAAAATCACTGACACTGCATTTCTCGGGGCGGGGAGCAGGGCGGTGCGAAAGATCCCTTCAATAGGGTGCCCAGCGAAAACTGTCACGATCCGAAAAATCTTTTGGCGGGCGTAAAAATCGCGGCGAGTTCAGCTTATCACTTCAATAAATCGGCCAACGCGAATGGAATCGCTGCATGAAATATCCTCGCGAGTTCCAGGAACAGATTTTTTTGCGGATTTGCACTGACAGCACGATTGCGGGGAGCAACGTTCACTCTGCACCAAGTGCAAACTCGGATCGCGCAAGACGCAGCTTCAACAATGGGGCGACGGATGCAATCAAATCACCGAAAACAAGATGGGCACAGCACAAAGACGTTTTGCGACTTTCCGGCTTTTCTCACAGAGTAAACAAAACCGTAGACTGAATTCACAAACAAATAACGTAAACGAAACGTGCCAACGAGAATCCTCTTGCTCGGACGGACAGCAAAAAACTCCTCCAATTCGCAATGGAAAATTCTCTCTCTCTCCAAACTTCCCAAGCCGATCTGGACGAGAGAGAAAACTTCCCAAGCCATTCTTCTGTTTCCCTTTTATCTTTATTCGGGAGTGTTTTGAGAAAACCTCAATCAGCATTGAAGTGTGTCGCCATGGCCAACATTCAGTGTTGCCAGTTAGCCTGAAAATATTTTTAGCTAGTAAATTTTTTATTTCAGGGAAAATTTTATTTCAAAATTTGCATTTTTATTTCTTGAGGATTTTGTTTATAGCTAAAATCGTAACAAGCTTTAACGGAAGTTAATATTGCAGCAATATTCTATCACTACATCACCAGCGGGCTCCCTGCGGGGATGATTGTGAGTACCTTTTTGTCTTCATTTATAAATATATACAATATATAATTTTATTTACATTAATTCTTTTTTGTCTTAATTTATTAATTGAACGAAACAACTATTATGAAATTCGTGTATCGTGTATCTGATATGCACGACTCTGAAATGAAAATATTAAATACAGTAAACTCTGCATAATATTCACCGGAGCAAAATATATACTTTTTTGTTGATCAAATTTCTTTTTGATTTTTGCGATAATTGCATATATTTTGGTTTATCATGCGAAATTTTATAGTAATAAGACTAGAATTAGAAAAGAAACGAGGGTAAAAACTGTTGGATGCGGGTTGATTGTTGGGATAGAGTAAAATTATAGTACTTTGCTTTTAATTTATTTATAACTCATAATTTTTTCATTTGCAATATAATGAAAAGATAATTGAATACCCAAACTTGGTCTTTTTATTCATTTTGAATCGTGCCCGGGTATGGGACCCACCACGTTGGCTGGCCCTTCCACTATAATGAGCCAGCCATGGGGTGAGCTCACCCCTTTTTATGCGTTTCAGGTGCTCTTGCAGGGAAATGTGGCGCTTCGCTCATGTACTTATTTATGGCATAGTGTTATGTGATTCCGTCACATAATACTATCACATAAATTTGCCACGTTTACATTCTTCATTTAAAGGAAAAATTCATTCAAATTATGTTTGTATGAGTTTTTCACTTAAATAGAAAATATGGCCACGCTTACATTTGGATCTCGATCCAGTTGGGAAGGTGTGAGTGAACACTGCTTCCTTCTGGATGCCCCACTCTTATTTCTGGGCCATAAGTATCGTCGGTAATGATGAAGTCCGCTCAAGTCCGTCTGTTTTCTGCCGGCCCAGTTTGTTAGTATAAGCAGTTTCAACCCTTTACTTACTATAAGCAGTTTCAACAGTTGGTAGGTTACCTTGACCTTGAAACCAGTCGGTCCGAATTAGATCCTTTTAATTCGTGAATGCAAAATTTTTTTGTAGTGGGCCTTGTCCTGGGAAAAAGAACCCACCTCATGACCCTGCTATGCTAGCCTGCCAGCGCATTCATGCGTCCTCAGACAAGGCCAATCTCGGCGGGTCCCACCGTTCTCTTTCGCCAAGACAGAAGACCATGGCTGCAGTCCTGTACGGACATATTATGTACACTAAATTCACTACGGAACACTGAAAACACCCATGACTGCTTAAAAGCTGGGTCAGATAGAAATCAGTCTCACCATGCCTTCCATTTAGCCATGGTCTCACATCCGGGATGAGACGCGAAGTCCACCTTTCCTTCATGAAATTCACAAGACTACTGCCAATCGTTGAGTGAGTGCTGTCTCCTATCGTGGATGACACAGGTCAATAGCACGGCACGCTCCAGCAAGGAAGGCAATAGGTTTCACGCCTACAATAACTCTCACCACCGAACCAGAGACTATTGGATATGAAGCTGCAATCCTCGGGGCTCCTTTCCTGTGTATTTGTGCTAAGCATTCTCGGTATACCTATTTACTGAGAGCGTCACCCCAGATTTCTTCTCCATATAGAAGCACTGACCCCATAGCATAGGCTTCTTCTTGATGAACTGGTTCCCCCCACGGTGGACACAAGTTGACTTAGAGCCGATAATCCCGAAGCAGCCTACTCAGCTGTTGCCCTGATTTGCTCAGAGAAACTAATTTTCGAGTCGAATATTAGTCCCAGGCACTTCACCACTGGCTTTGAATTTGATTAGTATGTCTCCAATACTGGTACTCTTTACTCTAGGGATTCTCTTTTTTGTCAAGATGTTCACTTCAGTTTTCTCCAGTGCGAGAGTGAGCCCACGAACAGTCATCATAAGCAACAGTCATCCTAGCCTAAGTTATGCTTGTTCAACGGTGCGTCCAGTGACCAGAGCTGCAACGCATTCCACACAGCCGATCGAGCGCGACTCATCTGGCATCTTGAGTCTCAGTAGTCCATCATTAGAGGCGTTCCATAGGTCCGGACCAAGGATATACCCTTGGCCAACACTCAATGTAATTTCCATCCTTCTTTGGCCCTGTGTCGTATTGAAAAGCTAACCTGAGTCCTTCAGGTAGTGCCTCAGAAGTTGAATAAGATTTTCTGGAACTATTCCAGCATCGAGCTGCTAGTCGATTTATTTGGCTTGCACTAAATAATAATACAAAGAAGGAAAAAAAATCCTTTCCGAGCCAAAGTCATCGCTTTTCAAGATGTCTTCAATGTATCGTAATCAATATGTAGATAGCATTACTGTTGAAAATTTTACTTTGGAGGCAGCACTATCACTCACATAAAACTATGACGGATGGCAAAGCTCTTAAACAAAACTATTTTTGCGAAAGAACACTCTCCCATATCAAGGGCGAAAGTATTCTGTTTTGCAGTTATAACTCTACAGGGAGCCTTCAACGCGTCAACGAATTTGGGTGATGGATGATGGATGAATTCGACAGTAAGATTGGAAACATCTTATCAGTGTGGGAGCCGCTTGCGCATTTCACGCATCACTCAACTGTATACGCGGACAAATTACTTTAGACGCGATATACGTGAACAATTTTCCACAACTTCTTATTTTAAACAGACATATGTGACCAAACTTTCACAAACTTATTATTCGAAACTGATTTCGCAAGCACGACACGATTGTAACTATAAACAATCACTCCGAACGTCACTGTTGTCTTATCACGGCAAACTAGTTCAAGAATTGATCGAGACTTGAACAAATTGCGGTGTTCCATACATCGATTCGAGATTGGTTCGAGCTTACGCTAAGCGCAAGTAGTCGTCAGTTTGGGAAGCTGCGACGAAAAAGGCTATGCTGCTAATTTGGGATTGGAAAAAAGGTGGATGGCCGGTCATTGTCCCTTTCGAAAAGCGGACAGCCCCCGTTGTTACGCATCAATTTAAGGGAGCAAAACGAGTGAGCGGGTCTCTTTTCTGGATAATAATCGGTACCGTGAAATTGATTGTTGGTGGTTAACTCGCGCGTAAAGTGATCGCAAAAGTATTTAGATACGGACCTTCCCCCGATTTTTATAACAGAAAAACGTAGTAATTGTGAAAAATTGATTGTTTGTGGTCAACTCACGCGCGAAGTGATCGCAAAAGTATTTTGATATCGGTCCCCGTCAAATTGTCTAACAGAAAAACGTAGTGATTGTGTAGAGATTCTAGCCACGGATGTGAAATATTTTAAGGTGTAAGTGTAAACGGGAAACTTAGTGAGTGAGTGAGTGAAAGCCGATTGTAAGTAATTCGGTGAACTGAGAAGTGAAGATTTTGCTGGCACAGTAGCAGACTGATAAGCTTCGAACGTAAGCGCTAGAGTAAGGAGGGATTCCCAGGTTACCCACGTAGAAGGTCACGACGTTGATGTGAAACTATGAGGTAGGATACGAACCAGAGTGATTGTGAGCGCTTGGGAACGGATTTTGAAGGGCAAATTTTGGGGAATAGGAGTGGAAAAAAATTCAAAACAAAACATTTGTCTTTAAGGAACTATTCGAAATTAAGGAACTACTTGAAATTTTGGGAAATTGGAGCGGGAAGAAATAGAACACGCATCTTTGAGAAACTATTCGAGCCCGAGCAACAATTGAGGTTCTGCAAAACGGGGGTCCGATACGGATAAGGTGGACAAGTGGTAGCAGGAAAAAGCCTCCAATCCAATGTTAACGCGGAGGTATCTACGTTTATATATCTCAAAATGTTAACTTCTGAACAGAAGATGAAATGATTTGACGATTCAAGAGCACGCGTTGAAAGCAATGCCATCATATTAAAAGGCCAATTTATCAGCTGATTGTAAGTATCAAAAATGAAAGCTTGCCTTAAAATTATAAGTGATTGAAGAAAATCGTTTGACACCTCGGTAAGTGTGAAATGAAATAGAAGTAATCTAAAAAGATTAGATGTCAAAAATGTTTACCAAAAACTCTCAAATAGAATCACCTAGTATTGACAGATAAGCCTTTAAAAGTGTGGGTACACCCATTCAACCCTTTGGTCAAAAAATATAGTTTGTAAGGCTTTTTTCCTGGTGTTTTGCCTCATTGCTCTCGGATCCTCATTGATCTGGACAACTTGGAGTTTAATTTACCTACTAAGATAGTATTTTCTGCTCAGGCATTCATGAACTATTTTTGAAGTTGTTCTTCATCTGGAGAAGGTAAGAATGCCAAGTAGCTTAAAATTCAAATTTGCATACCCTTCACTGTTTTGTTGACGATCTGTAACGTCAAGTTTAGAGTAGCGAACAATTTTTTCTGCTACATAGAGTTCAAAATTTTTGTGTTGTAAAGCCATTTATCTTGTATTTGAACAATTTTAACTCTTTAAAGTTTTCCATTAAAAATGAAATAAAAACTTTTAATACAAGGACAATGAAATAATTAATTAGAAACATTCTCATCTCTTCACTATTTTCATAAAATCGAGAACAAAACTAATTAATATAGATGCTCCTTATGCTTCAGAAAGCGCTACACGCTTTTCTTTCTTCTCTTTGATTTCCTACAAGCGTAGCACGCGCTTTTCTAAACAACAGGATTTCCAGGAGAAATATCAAACGGAAATTCTCTCAATGTCGATTAATAAGCCAACATTATTCCAATGCAATTAGGCAACATTTTTCTCCACTTCATTGTTTTTCCTCGATTTTAATTTTCACGTGACTGATGGTCACGTTTAGAATATGTTATTTTACGGATTTTATTTTCCTCATGCGTATTAAACAAGCATAAGGATAATTTTTGGTTTCATGTTTGGCATTTCAAGAATGATTAGAACAAACGAGTACTATAAATAAGATTTTAATGAGGATTTATTTATAATGGATCTAATTAAAACTATTTGTCCTGCATATTTGGTTGAATAGACAATGCCAACCATGAAGCAAGGGAAAGTCAATAGAACTTCATATTGAATGATTACTACGCCGAAAGAACAATCTATCGTAAAATCACATTCGTTCATCTGGAGTAATTTTTTTTCATCAGACTATGAATATCATACATTATTTTAAGTTGTGATGAATAATTTTAGGGAATTGACACCTCATATTGTATCAAGTTCACCATTGGTACCCGTCTTATTCACTTCAAGATCCATCTCTCGAAAGTGTTCAATATTTTTGCGGATACTTGGGTTAGGGCCCATGTTTCATACCCATAGCATAGCACAGGTTTGTATAAATACTTGGAGCTTTGTTTTCCTTTGTAATAAATTAATAACGAGAACCGGTAATGAAAGAGGTGAAATACTATATGCCAAAAAATATAGCTCGTAAATAAATTTTTTACTAAGTTTTGACAATCTTGAATCTGCAGGGAGACGTGATACCTTCCAGAGAACCTCTCAGAGGATCTTGAGTTCCAATTTAACTTATAAATCTCTGCTCAAATTTTGACTTTGTCAATAGAAAATATTTTGCTAGCCAATAAAAATGAAGGATGACCTGATGCGAATTTATCGGATTTGGATAGTCAGAGAGAGGAAACGCCCTGTCTTATGGGTGTAAGCAAAATGCAAATTGATGACAAGGGAAGTGCGTAGGAGGAATTATGCCAAATAGTGATCCCTCGTTGTTGAGAAAGGCTATAAAGCAAATGCCTCCATAAAAAATACTATAACTAATACTCAGGAAAGCCTGGTGTTAGGAATTGGCAAGCTCTTTATTGGCTGCCCTCACAAGATGCATATCTGGAAGCCAGTTGCAGTGATGCAACAAGACTGATAGATATCGTTTGGTTTCAAATAAAGCAGACAGTGGTGGTGAACTGATTGCTATTTATAAAGCTTTAAGCAGCAAACTCTGCTCTGACTTTTCCCCTACACTTCGAATAGAGTGTATCATTGTCTTCAATAATATCTCTCATGCTGTAAATTGAGTATTGCTTTGCGTTTACACTCCTTGAAGTGCTCATTTTTACATTTACAGTGTTTTTTTTTAATTATCTACTAATTTCAACAGCATCAACCCTTTGTACTTTATTTTTATCTATGGTGACTTCAAGATGCCTTACTTAAGTTGGGTAACAAGCTCTCACGTCCTTTAATGATCTCTCTATCCTGTTTTTTTATCGCTTTGCTCCCTATCACAATTAAATACGACTGTGAACGCACTCACCAACTTCTCGATTTTATCCTTACTACCAATCCTGCCTCTATCTCCTCGATCCTAAAATCCCCCTCTGACTATGTAAAATCTGATCCCCATCATCCTCTGCTTAAGGTTCTTTTTTCTTTTCTCGTAGCTAAGTCCAAAAATACTCCTTTCTTTCCAAGATTTAATTTCCATCCAACTAGAACTGGATTATATTCACTTGGATTCATTGCTATAGCAGCTAGATGTCAATACAGAGTTATCTACTTTCTACCAAAAACTCAGTAGTCTGTTTATAAATCATATACCCACCTGCCAGTCCCCTCGGAAAAAAGCCCCAGCAAGCTTTCGGCTGAAGTCTTCAACGCTTTTTATTTGAACGACCAGGTGCATAGAAAATTTCAGTATTCTAACTCTGACACTGACCTCGCTAACTATCGACTGCTTTGCAAAGAAGCCAAAAAAGTGGTTCAGAATGCAATGCGATCTTATTATTATATGATTGAAATATCACTACAATCTAATAGTCTTAAGCAGTTGTGGTCATACATCCGTTCCGTGAAAACAAAATCCCGTAACCCTAACATCTTTTCATGGCATAACTGCCAAGTTTCTGATGGACAAACTATCTGTGTGCAAGGTTTCAAACCCCACTAAATACTCATCGTGTCCTTCTTTTTCCCATATTCAGCACTCTATCGTGACCTTTCTATCGCAAATTGAAAATGTACTGCTCAATTTTGACATTAATGGTGGTCCGGGTCCTGAAGAATACCGAATCTGTTCGTTAAGCAATTATCTTCTTCATTATCCACCCCAGTATCAATAATCTTCAATATCAGCCTTGATTTCCCAACGTCTGGAAGCATATTTACATCTTTCAAATTCATAAGTCCGGAGATCGTAGTGAAATCTGGAACTATCGTCCAACTTCTTTACTGTCTTGCTTTGACAAACTCCTTGAGCAATATTATACAACAGAATATACGACGCCATAAGTATCCTGTATGCAAATGAACATCATGGCTTCATCCAAGGTCGTTCGACAGTAACTAATTTCTTAGAACTTACGAATTTCATCTCTCTTACTTTTGACAAGAGCCAACAAGTTGATGTCATATACATCAATTTTGCTAAAGCCTTTGACAGTATGGCTCATGGCCTTTTGGCTAACAAACTCGAATTGTTCCGCGTTTTCGAATCAATTCTCTCTTGGATCTTATCCTTCCTATCCCATCGCTCCTGGCCTCATTTAGTCCAAAGTCCAGTGTTCTTCAAGGATCAATTTTAGGCCTTTCGCTATTCAACATTTTCATTAATGTCCTTTTCCAATGCCTGATCTCTAATTGTCTTCTTTACGCTGATGATTTAAAAATTTATTAATCCATTAATTTCAGCAAAGACTGCTCATACTCTTATCTTCAAATAGATCTTAACAATCTCCAAAATTGGTGTCAAGGTAATATACTCCACTAACAAAATTTATGAATCGTTGCTCGACTTGTAGACAAATTTAAAGATTTGGGAGTATTATTTGACCCAGTTTCGATATTTGACATCCATATTTCGTGCATAACCACTAGAGCTTCACGTTTCACTCGTTTTATTTTACGATCCTCCTGCATGTCCTTTGACATCTTAGCTAGCGTCCATCTATTTTTACTCTTAGCCCGGTCAATCCTTAAGTACGCCTCTAAAGTATGGTCTCCTCATTATACCAATCTATTGGATGCTGTTGAGACGGTACAGCGTTAGTTCACACATTCACAATTCTCAACATCCTATCACTCAAATAAGGAGAGAATTCTTAGACCTGTGTTGCGTATTAAAAATATATCATGGTATTATTTCATCCAACCTTCGGAAAAGGCTTTATATACGTCCCACCTCAAGAACGCGTTCGGCTGACTTATTAATTGTACCTTTTGCTAGAGCCGATATTTATTTTTATTCGTTTTAAGTACGCGTATTATGTCACTACAATGAACTCCAGCTGGGTCTCCTGCAACATTTCTTAAACGCTTTTAAAAGCACATTACATAATATTCTCCTTAGCTCTTAATAGTTTATTAATGTTTTAAATTTTTTTAAATTATAGTAGCTTACTTTGGCTTTGTTGCATTTATTATATTTTGTTACATATTATGTAATTGGATTCATAGATCTGTAAAATAGCGTAAATAAAATAAGATTAGCCAATCCTTCAGAGGTAACAACTGGGTCTAGTGACTCTTCCGAATCAGGTTCTACACCACAAACCAAAACTCAACACAAGACTGTCCACTGCAGAGCCAAGTAGAAGCTGAAGTTGGCTGGTAAAAGGGAAGGAGAAAGTATAAGCTCTGTTGCACTCCCGTAGAAGATGAACAGATCTGATGAGGATGCGTATAAGTCAGAACACTCCACGGTGTTTATACCTAACAGTCAGCAAGTGTCATTAAATAAGAAGAGGAAATCGAGCCAAAAAGCAATCGAGATGCCAGTTTGTCACGAAGAACTAGGATTTTCAGTGCCCCTTGGTTAAGGAGACCGGACTCACTCCTTTACATCAACCATTCTGCAAAGACACTGATTGTGCGCTCTAGAATGAGGAATCAAAACTTGGTTCATATCGAGTACAAAAGAGTATTCTCAGTACAAAATTATTTTAGTGTTCATCGGCGGAAACATCCGGCGTGCCAAATGCTCAGATAAACGGACCAACGAATGGTTCACAAAAGTTGCGTTTCTTAAGGCTCCAGCTTTTAAGGGCGTAAAGTTCAACATTGTGTGAGAAAGCAACTCCACTCCTCCTGCCTGTGTCTCATACTGATTAGCTCCACCATGGATGCTACAGTCCACATGAGTAGTTGCTACTGGTTGTTCCGAGGCAACTTTAGCCTCTCCGTTTCAGACTAGGGCTCCGTCAAGCGTTAAAAGAACCACTTTGTCACAGAGTGCAAGGCAAATATGAATCCATTGGGATCCACGTTGCTGTGATGGATAGGCTATTTCAATGGCTGACAGAACTCTGTTCTGAAACGAAGAAGCTAAAGGTGATTCGGAACAATATCACTTCATTCTACCACCAGCAACTATCCATACTGGAGCTAATCAGTTTGAGATGCAGTAGAGTTGCTGGGCTTCATTGATTCTGAAATGAGCTGGGAAAGGCTAAAAACTCAAGGCCTTAAAGCTGAAATTCGAATCCTGTGAAATAGGACACCATTAAAATCGCAAATAACCCTATAACAGGAATGGAGGATGAAGTTTGGGTACTTCTCACAGTTAAAGGCCAAACAAATTGGACTGCACTGCTGGTAGTGTCCACTATGAACTAGTCCCTTATATTGGGAAGCAGACTTATTGCGTCTGTTTGGTCTGCAAGCGAGGTTTTGGCTGATGCAAGCAAAGGAAGAGGAACTCCATAGATTTATTGAGGAAGAATTTGGACTGGTAGTAGAGGGACTTGGTTGTACGAGGGACTTGGTTGTACCCATTAAAAAACCCTACTATCCCGTTTTGACTACCATCCTGGTGCACATTAATGCTGAACTAGATGTAGTGCATAAACGAGGAGTTGTAGAACCCTCCTCTAGTGTGCGAGGTCGTTCCTGATCTTGCTGGTCAAAAAGAAAGATGGGCAATATAGATTTGGCAGGTCATGTTAGGAGTACTCTGCAAAGTATGCGTTTTACTTCACTGTCGGCCGAGTCAGACCAGCGTTTAATCGTTTTCCCCACTGGTCTCCGCCCTTCAGTTTTGGGTACCCGTTGTTCGTCCATACGGTTCATGTGGGCAGCCACATGAACAATTGTTGAGACCTCCAGCTTGTCAAAAATTTCATACAGCTAAGGACCCGTCCATCGAAGGCATTCAATAAATTTTCGTTTGCTTGGAAGAGGGTCCATATTTCAAACCCGTAGCATAACACAGGTTTTAACACAGATTTGTATACTTGTTGTTTTGTTTTCCTATGTATGCAGCTGGTCTTCAAGATCATCAAAACTGAATAAAATATTTTATTTCCAAACTGTTTTCTTCGGCGTATTTATAACCGGTAATAACCGGTTTTTGTTATTTTGGCATCTAAATTGAACAGATTTGCTCACAATGTTATATTTTGTGTATTTGAAGTATTTTTCGTCAGCTGCGTCATGACCTTTGTTGATTTGTAGTTTTGCTTCTCTGTCAAGTTTCAGGAAGAGCGTAGTGATTTAATGTTGCTAAATTGTCCGTTCAGGACTGCAGTAGTGTACTGCTGCTTCAGCGAGCCAAAGATCAGTGCTCTGCTGGATTTGCCTTGCCTGGGGATGTGTGAATGCACTAGAAAGTTAGCGGTGCGGTGGCGTGGGCTGGGTACTTTTCCCACAACGTGAAGCCCCACTGCAAATTATTTTCGCACTCACAAATGACCGGTTACCGCAGTCAAAAAATCGAACCAATTGGCTGGTGTTAGAGGTGTCAATGGCCGAAACAATCTATTGAAAGGGATTCTCAGTACATTTATCACGTCTTCCAATTCCGAAATCTGAGCAGCGATGAAATGTCTTCGTCAAACGAGTCAGAACAGCGTTTTCTCGGTTTTCCCACTGGTCTCCGGCCTTCAGTTCTCCCAAGGAACTCCTTCTTGGGCATCCGTTGTTCGTCTATACGATCCATGTGTCCAATCCATTGCAGCTTTCGCAGTTTTATAATCGTTGAGACTTCCGGCTCGTCAAAAATTTCACATAGCTCATGGTTGTGTCAGATTCGCCATTGGTCGCCGTCAAGCTTCGCTCCGATTATTCGCCTCAGAACCCATCGCTCAAAGGCGTTCAATATATTTGCGGAAGCTTAGGTTAGGGTCCATGTGTCACACCCATAGCATAACATTGGTCTTATCACAGATTTGTATACTTGGGGCTTTGTTTTCCTGTGTATGCAGCTGGTCTTCAAGATCGTCAATACTGAATAAAATATTTTATTTGCAAGCTGTATTCTTACGCGTATTTCGTCTCTTTCATTACACCTCTTTGTTATTTTGGCACCTAAATACACAAATTCACTAACATTCTCGATACTGTATTCGCCAAGTGCGATATTCTGTGTATTTGAGGTATTTTCCGTCGGCTACGTCATGAGCTTTGTTTTATTTTCATTTATTTTTAGCCTTACTAGTTTTGCTTCGCTGTAAAGTTTCATGAAAAGTTCTTTGGCAGTTGTTAATGACCGTGAGAGAATGTTGATGTCATCCGCACAGGCTCGACATGTATAGTAATGTACCTTGCGTATCGACAGTAGCTTCCGTATGACGTACTCCAGAGCCAAATTGAATAGCAATGGGACCAGCCCATTTCCTGTTTTAGTCCGATATTTGTGTCAAAAGCATCGGTGAGTTGGTTATTGATGCGGGCTTTGGAGGTCATCAACGTCATTGTTATTTTGGTAAGATGGACTAATTTGGCTGGGACGCCAAAGCGAAGCAATATTTGGTACAGTACGTAACGATCTATACTGTGGTATGCTTGCTTAAAGTCAACGAAAATTTGATGCACGTCTATTTTGAACTCCCAGCATTTTTCAAGTACCTGCTTGACTGTGAACAATTGGTCTGTTGTTGATCTACCTGCTCAAAAATCTGATTTTATTTTCCAAGATCTTTGAAAATATTTTGTACGCCATGCAAAGAGTTGATATGCCTCTATCGTTTTCATTCTGTAGCTTGTCACCTTTTTTTGTGAGTAGAAAATATGAATGATTGGCTCCACCCCTTCGGCATATGTTCTTGTTTCCAAATATGCTGAATGACTTTGAAAATAGCTTTATGGACACTGCTGCCATCATACTTGATGAGCTCCACTGGAATCTCATCGATGCCCGGCGCATTATTATTCACGTAGGCTTTGATGATGGAACAAACTTCATCCATATTTGGTGGGGCCAATGGAAGCTCTCTGTAGACATCTATGGGCTCTGATATTCTCGAGTTGTGTGGAGGACTAAGGAGGTTCTTAAAATATAAAAATCTTGATTTAATCAGTGATGATATTGCCGATGGCTTCACGACAGGGGGTGGTTTTGGGCTGATAATGATATCTTAGACTTTTTACTACTTTTTATGCTTGTCTTATGTTGTTGCTCGCTAGATTTACATCGATACTTCTCGATCGGTCATCATGGAAAATTTTTGTTCTAAATTCTAATTAACTAATTCACTACTCTTCTGACATTTTCATGATTTCTCTGGTTTTCCTTGTTATGTATCCTGTATACCCCTGATTAATTTAGTTTATCGCTT